>JAXCHB010000063.1:8915677-10303515 GCA_036926305.1 Uropetala carovei
TTATGTGCAGGAGCGTATGCAATAATGACCTATGTGTAATAATTTACATGCGGAGCGTTATTTATTCTAAATATTTTCTAAATGGTACACATTTTAACGGTCTGCTATTTCCGAGTTGCATATTTCTACTCGAAACCGCCATTCGTCAGTAATTTAACCAACGCGATAGAGTTTTTGTAATCGTTATGGTTTTTTATGCGTAGTTAACTCGCCGAAGGGGGATAGAGATGCCTTCGAGCGTGACATCCGTCACACAGCAGACTTCATTCACTCCGGTTTTAATAAGTCCCGTTGCCTAATTGTGTAAATTCCGATAAATTCTAAACATTCTGCCGCAATTTAACAAAAGGAGCAATGCCTCGTGCGTCGTGACAGATGAGTGGCGGTTCATTACTTTGGCAATATACCATAATAGAATATCCAATTAATTTCGTATTATACCACCTGAATTTACCGCTTACATTTCCGCCAAGCAAAGGTTAGTCGATTAAGGTAGACGTACCGGGAAGAGCATGCACGCGTACTGTTTTTGTTACGATTAAATCACAGTTCGAGCGATGGTGCTTACTTTTCAAGTGCTAAATTTCCGGATAATCTGATCGGTTTAATCTTCTGATTCGTAGATTCGGTCATAGCTATCTGTTCTAGGTTTGAGAACAATCGAAATTTCACGTAGTGTAACGTTACTTCTATGAATTTGGCGTTTGGGCGCTATACCGTACATATACCTAATAATCAATTAAAAAAATGAGCTACATTTCCGATTTTTTATTTCGTTAAGTTTCTTAGTTTTAAATATGAAAGATAATATAGTCGTATCGTATTTGATAGATGGGTGAGTGGAATCGTTGTTTTATCCTCGTCGACATTTTTCAAGTTATGCGATCACATTTTTATACGTAATCGTGTAAGATGGAATAATTGCACGAGCTACTTTCTAGAATAGCCAAATTATATTTTTTTCCTTGATCAATGATATAGTATTCTTTTACTTGCGTTTTTTTGGAGAGGATCAAATGAAAGAAAAGCCGAAGTACAAAAAAGAGAACAAATGCTAGTGTGTTCAAGGGAATTTCGTCGCCATTAAATGTAGGTCATGGGGCTTTTTCATAGCTGCTACGGTGACCTATTTCTATAAAATCTAAAAAAAAAAACGCGCGAAACGGTGTACAAGCTTTTCCATAGCATTCTACAACAAAGGTGAATAGTATATAGGCCATCCTTGATCAAAGCGATTATTCTAGATTTAACCGCACCTTAAATCTACTTAACCGGTTAAAAAGAAGACAGTTGATCTGCAAGCGACGATTCGCTAGCAATTTTCAACTATAAATAAACTACTTATTAGGAGTGTTTTTTTCGCGTTGCAGTAATTACATACGTTCCTTTTTTCTCATATCTTGCGAATTCATTGAATAATACACTCGCAGCTGTTAAATGCTTTCCGTATATACTATGTGGTTATTGGGGGTGAGCGAGGTGGGAAGGTAACGAAAGGTGTCGCAGCCACCTCGGTTGCTACTGGCTTCTCACCGGCTGTCGACGACTGATCTCTTTGTTTCATTAACGGGTGCGGTAAAGACACGCTTAATAATACGACTCCTTCCATTCATTTCACCTCTTCCCATCTTTTCTAAAATCGGGCATATACCTTTCGCTCTCGTCCATCTCCCTGGCACTTCATTCTCTTCGTTGTATTATTATTTAATTTTTGTGCCTCGTGTGTACGTCTGTGTTTATTGCTACCATCTGGCAATGCGGGATTTGCGCTCATCCTCACTCGGACCAAGTCTCTCTTTAAGTGGACTTCTAACTGAAAGATAGTAGCTAATGGGAATAGTGGCGCGTGATTTGTTTACTTGTTCTGACCGCTCTTTCTCTGTCCGCTCCTCCAGTTTTAATGGTCTCGTCCTTGGATACAAATGGGAGGAGGTTAAACAAATTAAGCCCTTGTCTTAAAGGAAGTGACTTGAAATTCCTTGCCGCGGTTTAAAAATTACATTCCATTACGGTTGCGTGTGCCCTCTCTCTCTCTCTCTCTACATTTATTTTGTTCTAAATATGTTTACACTAGGGATGGGCGATCTTACCCTGAAAGATCGATTCTATGAATCGATCTAGATCGTATTAATAAAGATCGATTTACCGATAAGATCGAACCAAAAAGATCGATTCAAGAAAGATCGAACCAAAAAGATCGATTCAAGAAAGATCGATCTTCGATTCTAGCCATAAGGAAGGTTATAAACTAAAAGAATAATTTTCGTGTTACAATTTTTTTATTATAATAAAGATCGATCTTCGACTCAAGCCATAAGAACCAACATTTTACATTAACATTTTATTATCATAATAAAAAGGAACAAAGAGAATTACAACCATAAAAGTTCGCGATCAATTACTATGTAGCATTAATTTCCTAATATGATTTTTAATTTTACAGATTTCTGACTGACTATTATTCGCATAATAAATTGCCAATACGCACACACAGCCATGCCCTCAGCGAGATAGTAACCCGCGAACCTTACATTGGAGACAAAATACATTTAAATCCTATACCGGGGAAAGGCATTATTAGAGTAAAATGTGAATTATTGAGATCAATTTATTTCACACAGTTCTTAATTTATTATAAATTAATTGAAAAAACCGCACTAACATTGCACGGACACAGCTTGTAAGGTTAAGTTGCCGACTAGGTTTGATGTCCACAACTAGAGTTCACCACTTTCACCAATCACCCCTGTCCTTCATAGGCACCCTCCAGGTGGGGTCGAACGATTCTCCATTCTGGGCTAAAAGAATCGATCCACATAAAAATCGTAGAACAAAAGATCGATCCAAAAAATCGAATCTGCCTTGTAAAAAGATCGATCTTGGATCGCCCATCCCTAGTTTACACTCGAGGGTGTCTATTATTCTTATTGTCTCTGGCGTATTCCTTTCAGTAATGCGGTTTTAGCCAACATTTTTTTGTTTTTCTTTTGTTAGGTCATCGCAATGCGCCAAGGAATCGCGCTCAGTAACTTGTGACTTATCATCTTTAATTGGTATTTAAAAAAGATTTTTTTACAAATAAATAGTGTATTGCCAGCTAAACGAGGGAGATGATTTGAAGAGGTCGATGTTAAAATTAAGTAATATTAATGCTTATTTCGAGATTACATATTCCCAAAGCGATTTACGAGCAGGAGAGAGCCGCCAAGATTGGTTAGCAGGGTAAAGTGTAGGACGAAGCATGGGTACCCCGGCGGAAATGCGCCAACTGAGATTTATCAATGATTTCAAGAGCTATAAATTTGTGTTTAGCTTAAAAAACAAATTTATTTTTAAGGTATCGTCTAAAGTACGGTGACAAGGCTTGATGCTAAGGCATAATGGCATATTTATAAAAAAAACGATTCGTTAAGAGATGGCACGTTTATTCTTTAGAGATATTTTTAATCTTTCATCTCTCCTTTAAACCGAATAACTTTGTACATCATTTCAGTAACTGACGGTTAACTGGTGTCGTTCCTTTTCATTATTCACATAAGGTGGCTAATGATTTCTCAGCGTTTTTCTTCTCCTTGACATTTCCATCTGATACGTTTCCGTCATCTCTCTCTCTCTCTAATGTTCCGTCTCGTTTTTTTGGCACATGTCCAGCGTCTGATTTTTCATTGTGGGATTTTCTTATCGTGGAAGACACGGCAAGCTCCCTCCTATCCTTTTAGATACGCACGATCCTTTAATTTGCATCGCCCCACCCTTGTCATTGACTCGCTCCTGACCGCGTCCTGTTAATTGCTCGCCACAGCTTTCTTTCTCCATTCAACTGTTCCATCCCCCCTCACTACTTCTTCAGCTGCTGTCAAGCCTTTTTCTTTTCGTTCCGTCAACGCCACAACCTCGTGGAGTAAGGGGTGGTAGGGAGGTTGCTCATTAGGTTGGAAACCTCTTAGTGCTCGGGTGACTCTGACTGCATTCGCTTTCCTCGGACGCTAATGACGTCTGCCTTTTCGAGAGCTTTAAAACAAGGAACGTTGACTTCTTACCAAGTTGGATGTTTCGGTCGTGGCATAGGAGAAGAGGGATATGTGGGTGGTGTATTACCCCCTCATTATCGTAACTCAGCTCCGTCCACGGTGTCGTAAACATCATCTTTGCTCCTCTTGATCTGCTTTTCGACGACAACCTCGTACTCTCCTGCCCGTCTTCTCACGTATTCTGCACCTCTTTCGCCTCTCCTATACCTTTATTTTCTTTTGTTAACCCTTTTCTATTATTCCTTCCCTATCCCTTTTTACTCCTCTGCCCTCCTTTCCTCCTCTACCTTATTTTTCTCTTCCACCTCTTCTCTTAATTTTACTTTTCCTCCCTCTTTCGTTTTCTTCCTTCATTTTCCTTCTTTTCTTCCTCATTTCTCCTTTTCTTCATTTCGTGTCTTTTCTTCCTCCTCTTGTCTCTTTTACTTCAGCCATTATCTCATCCTCCTCTTTTAACTCTTTCCTCCGCCGCTACACATCCTACCCATCTTTCCTCTCTTCGCTAATCACTCCCCGTGTTTCCTCTCCCGATCCCTCTACTCCTTCCATATCCTCCATCTTCGTTCCCTCCTCTCCCTCTCTCTTCCTAACCTTGCCTTCGTTTCGCACCCCTCCGTACTTTTTTCCCTCGTATATTATTTTTATGCCTTTCTTTCGCCTCCGCGATTTTGCCGCAGCCCTTTTTCTCGCTTCCAAGAATTTTTTTTACTGGCCGGAGAATTAATTGCGCATCGTACCAGGAATTGTCCGGTGACCTATAGCTATATACGGTAATGTATGGCATTTACGTAATTTACTAATAAGCCGTGAGGAGTATTTAAAGTACTTATCATATCCTATAAAGAAGGTAAATTCATCTTCCATGGTCTCATCAGATGAGATGTCATTTAGATAGCATGAAAATTAATCGAGGTTCCGGTAATTTTTACAAAATTCTTTACAATAAAACTCTCACGAGGCCGTTTCATATGTTATGCAGCTAAAAACTCCTCGTTCGGTAATAGATATTTCGACGTTGTTCGGTCACGATATTTTTCTGACGGTATATTGTTCCCTTTGTTCCGTGGCTTCCTTGGTGTTCTTCCGCAAACTTTTTCAATTTATCGACCGTCTTTTCCTCATCCCCATGCCTTCTTCTCTCCCTCCCGCCCGCCTCCCCTCCTGGCCGCGACCACCGATTGATTCACCTGTTGGGCCATCCTCCGCTCTCCGTGCTCCGCCCGCCAGGGCGGATGTCCGATGGCGAGCACGCAAAAACCTCCACGGCACTCCTCAGCTCTCTCGATTATGTCGGCTCATTGACAACCCAGAGGAGGAGAAGTTCGGAAAACCAAAATAAAAGCAAGTGGCTACGTCATGTCGCCTGTGTTCATATTTATAAAAATTTATAAAAGATGAGACTCGTTACGCCAGCTTATTTGCGAATATATTTTTAAATGTCGACAAACATCCTTGAATTGGCCACGCAATGTTGTGTCAATAAAGCGACTTTTCGTGGTGGGCCTGAGCAAGGAGTAGGATCGCTAGGTTGTTTGCGCTTTTGGATTATTTGGAGAGACGGGGGTGGAAGGGGTGTAAAGCCATGCGCGCTTTAGATCGTGCGCTGCTTACAGATGCGGAACGGGTGCATCTGAAAGGGGTTCTAATTATAAGCCGGCGGGTAAGCTTCTTCCTGATGCGGGACACACCGATCCCTTGAGGTCTTTATGATCAGCGATTCGTGCTTTACCCGTGTAACAGCTTAGGCCTTGGGATTTGGCAGAAATGGTTTGCATTTGCCTACCCTTTCTCCTATACAACCGTCGATTTTTAAAATCCATATCGTGGATATTGGACCTTAAGGCTTCGTATTTAAGTAGCCAATCACTCAAATTATTCATATAGCTCCTAATTAAAGATTTCTACTTAATAAGGATAAATATATTAGTTCGGTAAATTGAAGTAATTCTTTCGATTTAGATATTTTTTCAAATAAATTATTTGGATTGGAACAAGTAAAATGTTTTTTTGATTAACTACTATTTAGCATTGAAAGACTCTAATACTCTTAACAAAGTTGGGAAAACAAGATTTGCATTAATACTACAAAGCAGCAGTCGTCGGTGGCAATTCCTTATTGGTAGATTCTAAAAAAGTAGAATTTACTACCACTTTGTCGCCGAAACGTATCTTTTTCCCAATCTTGTTATGTGCATCGGAGAAAGTTTGTCTATTTGATACAAGCCAGGTGAGTTCGATAATTTTTTTAGTCAATGCCATTTGACACATATTTGCATATTATTATAGTTTAGTGCATGCATTACTGGTATTAAGTGGCGGCGTAGAGATTTCAGTTTTGCTAATTCTCTATTGTTTTTCATAAAATGACATGATCTCTCTCACACACAATCCGTCGCGTTCTGCAATATATGCAGTGTATGCAGTAAATACGGTGTTGAATCATCTCTGTTGCGACAACTCCTCGCAAAATTGACTCTAACCATTTCTTTCGATGTTTTTATCTTTGGCTTTATTCCACTTTGTAGCTAGAGAGATGTCTTTGTCCGGCGTCTCGTTTGTAGAAAAAAACCAAGGGCAAAAGTGCTTTCCTTTTTATTCGTCTCATTGCCTTCTTCCCGATTCGTTCTTTTTTGTCGCTCGAAGGTGGCGTACTTTGTTTCGGGCGCGTGTTGGAGGGGAGAGGGAAGATGCATTCCCTATCCCCTTCCCTCAAAATGCGCTCTTCTCTCAAACGCGGTCACGCCCCGCCAATAGTCCTCGGAAAGGTATATCTCTTTCTCTCCTTTCATCATCCTCCGCGTTCTCCATCCTCACCTATCTTTCTCTCATCGCTCACTTCCTCCCTCGTCTCTCTTTTCGCTTCCTCTCCTCTTCCCTCTCCTCTGGGCGGATGTCGGCGACTGTCGCTGGCACGACACGTTATCTCTGGGGACCCGCGGGAGGAAGGAGGTGTGGGGTTTGAGGGAGTGTGGGGAATGGGGGGAGGAGTAAAGGAGTTGGGGGGGGGGGGGGGGAAGACGAGCGCGTGGTCGCGCAACAGATCTCCTAATCCTCTCTCTTCTATATTTTTCTTTCTTTTTTCAGGTGAGTCTCCTTGACGCATTCCCTACGTTCTGTGTTAGCGATTGCTGTATTGCAGTGAGCGCGCAACGGTACGTAGCTATTTCGTCGTTATTCCACTTTCTTTTTTTCGAAGGGTTTAAAAAAAAAATCTTCCGTGTCTACTTTAAAAGAGATTTGATCGGAGAGACTAATTGGTTAATTTGGAAAGATTATTTTTTTTAAATATGCAACGCGAAATAAGACCAAGAAGAGGAGTACTTCCCAAATATATCGCCGCTTCTTCAAGTTGTCGAAATACGTTTCGAAAACTTCGTACTTTTATGTAGGTTTATAACGTTGTACACGCTCTCCGCTTTTCATTCTTGGTATTTTTCACTTTCCCGTCTTTGGGCTACTCTTTTCCGTTTCCTGTCGCACGTTAGAGGCTTCATATATTGCTTATCACTCAAAACTCCCCCGATAGCTCGAGGCTGTCCGTTATTTCTCTTTTGACTTTTCGTAGGACGGTGTAATGCCTGTGTTTTGTGACTCTTGATATGTATTATGATGGGGAGTAGTGGTGTTCGGTTTCTCAAAACTCCCCCCCCCCCTCCCCTCCCCTCCTTTGGTTGGGAAAAATATAGCTTTCGTGTCCGCGTCACGCGATTCGTGTTCGCTCTGCCTTTCCCCCGCTTCATGGGGCTCTTTCTGTTTCACTCTCTCCCGCTAGGCTTAACGATTTTCCGTTTTTTTACGGTTTCTTCTTATGTAATACTTGCTCGCCGTTGTGCACCCTGCGTAAAGTTGAGGACAAGGTTCCTTTGTGAAAAATTTTCGCGTTGCGTTTTTTGCTAGATAGCTGATGCCTTCGTGAAGATAATACAAGTTAATGTAAAGAAATATATTATTTCAAGTGACGTTGTGTTAATAGAAATCCACAAAAATCTTTTTAAAGTCACAACTCGCCCTACGTAAGTAGTAGTACCAAATTTTAAGTGTGTAAAATTAATTTTTTAAATCAGCCTGAATGTCCTTATTTTATAATGGAAGGTTTAGAAATATTTTTGAGTTCCAGCTTTGGGTGATCACTGAAAGAAATAGAACTAAATAGGATACAAATAATTACTACTATTTGAAATAGTTAATTATATTTTATCACGCTGGATTACGTCTTTGTGAATTCATTCCCTTAGGATTCCGGACAGAATAAATTAAGTAAAGCAGTGCTAAAGTACGGTATAATTTAGTTAAAACGCCATTGAGGAATCGGGCAAATCCGCATCGTTAAAAATGTTATGCAACATGCGGGTCATTATAGAGACCGGCAGGAAAGTTTAAAATTTTTTAGTCGATCTGGGTAATTACCTGATTTAATTATGAATAGAATTATAAATGAGCACTGTACCTTAAAATCAATCCTGAGTGAGCCGTGACCGAGAGTAATATATCGATGTACCTGAAGTGTCTTATTAACAGATGTCGTATTACCGATCTCCACCGTTACAAAATTGATATATTAATATTAACTTTGTAAAATTAATGAAATCGACACTTGCATATGTGCTTTTGTACGTGGATGACGACCGCTTGCCAATACCAAAACACCTTTAGCCTTCAAGCGAGCAAGATGTTCCCTTCTCGATTCCTTAAAGCTGTTTTACTTGCGCAAAGAGTTGCCAATTACCGAATTCCCGAGTGAGGATTCGTGTATCGCGGTCGTTTGCAGCTTCCTTAATTAATTGCGTGTAGCCCGAGGAAAATCTCTCCGCCGTTTCACCACTCCTCCGGCGGTCGCTCGTCTCTTTGTTGCTCGGTCTCGCGAGTAAACGCTTCGCTCGTTTGTTTTTACTTGTCGCCGTTAATTCGTAAGAGACGCGTACCCATCCCTCGTCTTAGGTAAACTCTTTGATCTCCCCGGAAGTGTGTTTGTCGTCAATCGGACTGATGCTTCTTCCTCCTCCTCCTCGTGTCTTTCTCCTCTTTCCACTCCTGAATCGAACTTCGCCACCTGCCTTCCGTTCGCATCCAATTAAGCAGTGGAGGTGGTAGGGTCGGGGTCACGCAACGAGGTAATTTTGCCAGTTATATTTTTTTCTCTATTTCGTTCCGCCTTGGCGGTAATCCTAATCCTTGGCAGGAGTTCGTTCGTTGGGGGAAACGCCCATATCTTCTTCTCAATAAAGTTTTCGTGCGGTGTGCGTGATTCCGATTTAGAGGAAGGGGTTGTGGGGGGAGGGGGGGGGGCGCCCTTTCCGCGATTACATCTCTCTCTCTCTCTTGCTTTTCGTTCGCTACATTTATCCCTTGCCTTTTCCTCTCTTTCATTCTCGCAGCCTTTTGATACGATCCAACCATTTCCGCGTCGTCGCCGTGTTATGCGTGTGTGTCGGCGCGTACGGAGACAGTCGAATGAGATCCTTGCATGGCACCCTCCGCCAGTCCTAGGATGAAAAGGCCGCCTCGCCCTCTTGTGCGAGTCGGTTTGAGGGTTCGTTTTGCCCGGAGGGTGTCGAGAAAGAATTATCTAGTAGGAGCTTCTCCACTGTTTTTATTCCTATTTCTTTCTGTTTTCGTCGTTCACGCGTTTATTCGTAAATTTGTGATTTCCTCTGTATTCCTTCTTGCTATTCCATAGCTTTCCATTTATCTCATCTCTGTTCCCATTTCACTTGGTGCATTTTCTCCCACCATATTTTTCATTTTCCTCCTCCCTTTACATTTACCCTCTGTCCATTTTCCTCCATGTTCCTCCATGTTCATTTTCCTCCACGTTCATTTTCCTCCACGTTCATTTTCCTCCACGGTCATTTTCCTCCACGTTCGTTTTCCTCCACGTTCGTTTTCCTCCACGTTCGTTTTCCTCCACGTTCGTTTTCCTCCACGTTCGTTTTCCTCCACGTTCGTTTTCCTCCACGTTCGTTTTCCTCCACGTTCGCTTTCCTCCACGGTCATTTTCTTCCGCTAGTCTATTTTCCTCATCCCCGTTCATTTTCTTCCCTTTCCGTTTTCCTCTATTTTCTAGTTTTTCTTTGCTTTTATCCCATTTCTGCTTGTATTTTTCTCGTTCCTTTTCTCCACTTTCCATTTCCTCATTATTTCTACGCCTCGCTTTCTTTTTTCCTCTCTTCCTTTCCCAGAGCGCGACACCGATTTTCTCCTTGACCTCCACGCATCTAAAATTCCAAATAAATGAACGCGACGGGTTCTTCTAATTCGTGCACGCGTTTTCATACGTTTGAAATGCCATTATGAAAGATTTTGTGAACGGGGAGTTTTTGCGGAGAAATGAACGGGGAAAAAGGCTCCCCTCTAAATCGGTGACGACTTTATGATAATTTCTTTCCGAGGCTCGTTACGCACATATACGTGCGATCTCTCCGACTCCATGAAAGTTAACACGGCGCGTCGATCGTTGAGCTGTAGGGATGTTTTTTAAGCAGGTGGGGTCGGAGTAATAGGACTTTAATCACTTGGGGAAGAGCGTCTCTTTTCCTACCACCCTCTTCCTCCTACCCTCCCTCCCCATCCTCTCTCTCCCCTTCCCATCCTCTCTCTCCCTTTTCCATCCTCTCATTTCCATCCTCTCTCTCTTTACCATCCTCACCCTCCGTCACACTCTTTCCCAACCCCTCTCCCCCTCCCTTACTCGAATGACGGGGTTTTGTTTTTTTATTTTTCCCTACCGTCCTTTTCCTCCCCCGATTCACGCCCGCCTCTATTTTTGCGATTTTTAATTACAGCTACCGAGAGGGGCGTAGGAGGTTTTGAGTGAAGAAAGGAGGGAGAGAGAAAGAGGGAAATTGCGCCTTCCCCTAAAAATGAAGGAATTCTCTTATTGATGTTTCAGATGCGGACGTGATTTACGCCCGCATATCTTTATATAATAAGCGGATTATTTTCTTGTGTTTAGGCAAAGCGGCGCGCGATTTAGATGAAAGAGGTGTATGTGTAAGTGAAGGTCGTAATGGGGCTCTCTCATTCGTTCGGTTCTTTTTTTTTACCACTCGGAATGATTTGTTTTGGTGCTCAAAAGTGTTGACGTGTCGTAGAATTGGGAAAGTGGTGGATTAAATACGTTCGATGGTACATACATACATGGGATCTTATTCAGAAACATTTATGATTAAAGCACAAGTTTTGTGGGGTCTTAGTGACTTTTAGATCGTGGTTATAACGTTATTTTCGAGAAACCGCTTATTTGACACACAATGAGCTAGTTGGTTCAATGTTGAAATCGAATTGGCAAGTTTTGATTCATTTAGACGCTGTACATTTTAAATGTTGTTTTTTAATTTAACGAAATATTGGTGAATCAGCAGTGATTGAAATATTACAGTTCGATTATTAAGCCATTACTCTCTCTTATTTAAATAGAAGCATGTTCGATTCATATGAAGCCTGTTCTGTTTGATGGGTTAAATGATTGATAGGATTACATTTTCTGTTGACTCGATAGACTTGCATAGTCGTAGATTTTGTAATAATATATCACCCATGTATCGCGCATGCCAATTTTGAATGGTACTTTTAATCGCTATTAATTCGGAATAAATTTATGGTACATACATAAGATTGAGCAATTTACATTTCACAAATCTTCGAAAACTTAGAAAGTTTTAGGTATTTATTATGAATTTAGATATAATTCATATTGTAATTTTTATCTCAGTGATGGATTTTGTCTTGGCTTGGTTTTGCTGCAAAAATAATTGTTGAAGCGCGAGACTCGTTTGGCTGATGGCGGCGGATACCGGAGCCATTTAGCAGCGTCGTTTGCGGGCGTTAAGATCGAGTCCGAAAGGTTTCCTTTATACGGTTTGAGAAAAGAGATTAATATGATTTATATCTCTCGCCTTGTCCGAGCAGCCTTTTATGGAGAATACTAATTAATAAACGTTTAAGTACGCATATAACGAGTTTCAGAGGATTCGGCAAAGAAAACTTGCGCTGATGAAAGTATGGATATAAATTATAAATGCCGTCTCTGGTTTCACTTCGATCGGTGTACTGCCGAGTGTGGTTAGGTCAACGGGATATCCTAATCTTTATGGACCTCACCCTCTCTCAGCTTCCACTAGGGACCATTCCTTAACCTCCGTGTCCTCCCATTTGAACTCTCCAGCGCCAGCGCTTCGACGTGTCGTTTTAGAATGCCGACTGAGGTTCCTCGAGGGGTCACTCTTCCCCTCCTCATTTGCTATGCTCCTCACCCCTCCTCTCATAAACTACATTCCTCTTCCCTCCTTCCCTTCACAAAATACCACCAACACATCCGACTGCCACTCCTTCAATTAAATCCCATCTTTTCGCGTCACTTGCATGCGTCATATCGCCGCGAATAATGAAACATTTGAATATAAAGCTGTATAATTGCGTCTTTCCTTTTACAATAAATTAACGATCAATAGACGAAATTTCTTAGTTAGCTTGCAAGAATAACCGGGAAAACACGTGGAAAGTTACTTTGTGGTTCATATTCAACGCCAGTTGTGTGTCTATTGTAATGGAAATCGTTTGACATCTCACCCAAGTGTTCGTAAGTGGCGAACTATTCATGAGCTGTTATGGGATTGCGAATTAAATACGCCTTCATGCCAGGTTATTACTGTGAATTACGAAGGGATGATTTCACGGGTTAGATGTCATATTTAATTAGACATCCTAACGGTACCCTGTTCTACGGCCTTGGGATGAGATGAGGAAATTTTGAGTTATCGGTAGTTTTCAAAGATAGCATAGGATAGGAAAGCAGTCAATTTAAACTTTCGTTTCCTGTGAAATGGCGGTACTTGAATATAATCCTTGTTGCGCAATGCCGTTTTACTCGAATGGTGTGCTGCTTCTTGAATAATGACTCGAAATCATAGTTCTTGATCTGGCGATGGGGATACATTTTAGTGAGTCCAGGATAGGTTGTTCTAAGGAATTGCTATTCTTGGAAAGATTAGCTAACGCAAAAGGCAAATACTGGGTTAGGCTGCTGTGTAAAGCATACACCTTTTGTCTAGTGGAAACAATTGGATATACATCGCGGTTACTCCGTTGCATCATCGTTTTCGTATCTCTAATATTGAGACTAAATTTAAGATCCCGGTTTCGATGTTACGTTAAACGCGGATCGCTAAATGTTCCGTATGCTAGTATAGAAACTAGCAACTGCCTGTTTTCTCGCGTCAGTAAAAGGGCTAAAAGATTAAATTTAAACTATAAGTTTCTCATTACTAAGGGGGTTAGTTTGTGCCCACCACTCATTTATTATAAGTTTTTCTCGCCTTGCTACAGTGCTAATAGAGTTAAAATTTTGAATTGTAACTTATAAACGATGTCATCTAATCATACTTTTTGCTTCTGTAAGTACATTATTTTGACTGTACTGTAACTGCAAAATCTGATCTGATGCTGATGAAGGGCGATTTATAGTGATCACTTAACAATCACCGTAACTTGTTGAAATACAAATAAATAATATGAAAATTTCATTTTTCGATTTTTCTATTTTAATCTCTCAGTATTTCTATCTACATGAAACAAAGGGATCGTTTGGATTAATTTTATTTGGTAGGCTCAAAAGTACCGTCCTTGGTATAACCCGTTATCAGAACAACCGTGGTAATTCTGGGCTTAAAAAGGTTGAGCGCTAATAGCTTACAAGATAAAAATGTCACCGAGAAAATTTTAAAACCCGGAACGTAATGCTACGGCTAATTTCGAGGTTTTCGATTTTCCGGTTTCCTCGCCCTCCCCTCTACCTCGGGCCAACCTTACTCGACGCCTGCTTCCCCTCCAACTTGCACTGCCTCGCCAATCCCACGCCAAGGTTCTAACCTCCAGGCGATGCCACATCTCCTTTCGAGTTACGTACGTACTTTGGCATCCGAGGCATCTTGGTAGGGGAAGGTGTACTCAGGTCACGCATTCGCCGCAAAACGGCGGACTTTCGGACGTGTTAGAAGGACCCAGGATTATTTACGATTGTCAGTTTTTCCTTTGCTTAACGAATCATGTGCGGCATTCTTACTGCGTGGGTTTTTCCGAGGGATAACGATTTTAACGAAAACTGCAATCTAACGTATCAAATAAACATCTCGAATTTTAGGCGCGATTCTTTTATTTTACAGCTTGATGTAAATGGTCTGTTCGTTCCGTCTCTAAATCTATAACGCTGGACGGATTTACAATGAAATATGTTGCTTAGGATTTACGTCAAAGTAGAAGGCTAAAATTCCATACCCGGGTCAAATCGTCCTGTTCTATAGTTGGGATTTTTTTAAATGCGAGACACAATGGCACATCTTTATCATATAAGTCAATAAGTATTTCCATTTAACAATCAAAATACTGGTTGAAAATGGCATATTCCAGTTATCACTCAACCAGGGCTACCATATTACCTTAAATGAAAGTTGAAATGGATATTTTGAATTTTTTTAATACAGCGAGATGTTAGCGAATTTAAATTAGAGCGATCTTGCAGGGCACACACTTATTGAAGACAAAAATCAAAATTTACAATCTTTGCGTGGATTGCTCTTATTTATTAACAGTTCAAATTAACGTAGACCGTACGCTAAGGAAATATAACGCGTATCTGGAATAAGTTTTAATTATTTTGTTCCTTCGGTTTCATTTTTAACGAGAAAATCATTTCTTGTGTTGCCTCGGGCGTTATTAGAGGCTTAAAATTTCTCCCCTAAAAGCCAAAATCGTCCGTTTTTATGTCCCGCTTCCACCTGTCTCGCTGCTTGTTTCTCTCTCTCTCTCTCGTTTCTTTCAATTCTTCCATGCCTCCCGGAAAATCCTCCCAGCTTACCTATCCCTTCTTTTAACATCACCGCGAATATACGTCTGCTCCCCGCCTTATTCATTTCTCTCGCTTTTTTCGCGCCTTTCTAGACAGATTCAAGCCCTGTCTCACGCTAATTCGCCGACAACCTTTTATTTCATCCTCTCGCCTTTTTACCGAGGCTTCGCGGAGTGGTAAGAGGGGGGAGATACGTCGAGAGAGGAAGCGGAACGGTGCGAGCGAGCGTGTAAGGCTTTCGGCGGAAAATTCTGATAAGAGTCTCGACTCCTCGGTAAACCGCGGATTATTTACCCAGGCGTCGTTATCGCTATTTTTTCCCATCTTTGGCAACGAGTCCAACGGTCGAAAACAGTAACACAGTCGCGCATTACGTGAGGGCATTTAAGGCGTTCATAACGAGCGATGATTTAATGGTTGGAGAAAAAAAATGGGAGCAACGAGACATCTGAGCGATTACGCAAGTCTCAATTAAACTCTTCAGCTTTGGCTCGAGTCTCGAATTTTTCCACGGCGGTGTCGCGGGAGCGTCGTCTGCCTTATCGGCGTTACTTCCTCGAGGATCGCGGCGGTTCGGTACGAGAACAAAGAGTACCTCTCCCTCTCTCTGTTCTTCTCTGGTTGTTTCGTGTTTCGGTTAGGAGGTTAAAAGAGTGAAGGTGAAAGACAGCTGGAGGCGTCTCGTTTCATCTTTTTAAGGATATCAGTTTTTGGAGTCGATCCGATCTCCTCGCCACAGTGTTTCTCCACTATAGATAGCGTCATCACCTGACAAACTAGGAAGCGTTACGTGGTGATCCCTTTTTTTCTGGACCTTGTCTTGTTATTTGGAACCTCAGAGATAGCTTAGGAGGAAACTATAAAAGAGAGGGGAGATGTAGCGCGTCCTTGTCGTAATTAAGGAAAAAAAATATTCAGGTAAAGCGGCATCATTGTCGGATTCCTCACTTAATTTCTCAGATAAATGTGTTATGCTCTGCTTATCGCCAATCACCTGTTTCGCCAATCTATTATAGTGACTCTTATCGGCACTTACTCGACGATTCGCGTCTCTCGCTACGATTACCAACAGTCCTTTTCCCTAATCTAACGCGTTTCAGCCGTTCGAACGGTTTTCCCCTCATATCGAACCGTTGAACCGAACAGTAGACGGTTTTTTGTTCGGAAAATAAAACAACCGTTCGTGCCAGATATGGACGGTTTGATGATTTGTTGCATTAGGCGGCGTCTCACGCTTGCTGCTTTACGAGCGGTCGGGAAGGAGATGGATGTCATTGGTGGACTTAGGCGCTTATATTTTCATCACGGAGGGCCGCCAAATGGAGGACACTCCGAACCCGATTGGGTTGACTAGCCTCGTAGTTGTAATTAGGTTTTTAGTTGCGTCAACAGCTAAGGTTACTTTGCACCGTCAAATTCTCTTAGAGAAAATCAACATCACAACATCCATGCCCGAAGCGGGGTTCGAACCCGCGACCTTTGGTTAGAAGGCAGGCGTACTGCCTACCAGTCTAACCCGGCCGGCACTAGTCTTTGTGCCTTGCGAGAGAGCAGGGATACTCAGACAACCATCACCTTCGCTTTTCGCCATCCTTTCTTTCAGCTAGATAGTAGTATTAACACTACGCATTTCCTTTTCCTGCTAAAAATTACTTTTCATCGACTACCTCAAATGCCTTTTCTATGCCGCACTCCATATTCATTTACGGTTGTCTCCCCCTTTCTTTCCTATCGTCTCTCTCTACCTCTATTCCTTCTTCCTTCCCCATCCCCCGGCCCCTTCTTCCTGTATCCTCCCCTTCTGCGTGCCCACCCCCCCCCCCGCCCTCTATTCTCCCTCCACAACCTCTCTGCGCTGCCACTCCCCTCACGTCCGCTTCTCTATTCCCATGGCGCGTAATCTCCTCACTTGACGGGTGACGTCACTTACATCCCTTCATCTCCCTCCATCCGCCCCCCTTTCGCAGTACACGCCCTCCACGCCTGCTTCCCCTCATTCCTCCCTCCCTATTTCTCTCCTCTTCTTCACGACTTCCCTTTTCCACGACACGCAATCTCCCCCTACTCTTGCCTCGATCCTTCTGTCCTTTCTCCCTCCCTTCTCTCATCTTTTCTTCTCTTTCCCTGCCTCTTTACTTCTCCCTTTCCCTGCCTCTTTACTTCTCCTTTCCCTGCCTCTTTACTTCTACCTAGCCTTACTTCCCCTGCCTCTTCTCTCTTTCTCTGCCTCTTTCTGCATTTTCCACTCTCCCTTCTCCCCGGCTCTCTCTCCACTCCAATTCTTTCCTTTATACCCTTCTTGCTATCTACTGCACTCTACCTTCTCCACCTCTCCCCCTTCTACACCTCTCCCCCTTCTACACCTCTCCCCCTTCTACACCTCTCCCCCTTCTACACCTCTCCCCCTTCTACACCTCTCCCCCTTCTACACCTCTCTCCCTTCTACACCTCTCCCTTCTACTTCCTTTCTCCGTTCTCCCCTTCACTCTTCCTTTCTCATTTCTCCTCCCCCTGTTCTCTACTGCCCTGCCTTTCCCCACTCGTTCTCTCCTGTCTCCGACTTCGTTCACCTGTCCTCTCGTCCTCTTATCTCTCCTCACTTTCCGTCTTCTCTTCCTGCCCTTTTCCCTCCTCCAACCCGATCCCTTCCAACCACTCTTCATTCATTTCAGCCTCAATCTCGTGTATTCTGTCGTTATTTTTGACATTTCTTCTTCGCACCAGTAGTTTCCTCGTTTCTTTTCCATCCGTCTCCTGTTCTTCGTTTCAATTTTTCCTTCATTCGATGATTTGTTTGTACTATAGTTGCCCCCTTTCTGTGCCAGGTGTTTATGCCGTATATATTTATTTATGGCCTGTTCCTTTTCGGATTTCGTCACATCCATCCGAAAACCCTTACCGTATCAATCTCCAAGATTTAGTTTTCTATCAAGGAGAGGGTGCGTGCAGTGGTCTCAGTCCTCGCTTTTAAGGGTAGTTGTTCACTTCTCTCATGAATCACACGAATGCGACTCTTTAGTTACGCGTTAGCAGCCTCGTCGTGTCACATGGCGTCGAGACAATTTTTTTATCATCTGGACACGCAACGCAGCCATGTCGGTTGGTTGTGTAGAGAGAAGCCCGACGGGTTTTCTTTGGTTTTTTTTGGGGAGGGGGGGAGAAGGGAAAGGAGCGGGGATTGTGTTTCGTGCTCTCTGTTGATTAGCTAATCCTAATTTGGTTGGGTTAATCGGGCGAAGAATGCCCGTTCTTATGTTGCCAAGTTTCGCCGAAAAGTTGGACAAAATTTAGCGCTTTGGGAAATGGTATCCAATTGTAAGTTGAATACATAAGCGAGAGTTCATACAAGGTAGATGGTTGTGAAACGACGGAAGGCGGTGGATATTTTTTCAGACCACGTTAAAATCGGGATTGCCGCAGATATTTTCGTTAGTAGGAGAACAACACCGACTGGTGAGATAAAAATGGAAAACTGTAATAAGGTTCGCTGAATGCCCTCGGTGGTTGTTATCAGCCGGTTAATCAAACGCAGAAAATTCAAAACGTAATAATGGACGAATGGCACTGACTTTACTGTTATCATCCCCTTAATGTTACCAGTTCTATTGAATCCAATTAGATAACATTAAGCGCCTTCCACCGTGTTTGGTTGTTTTATTATTTGGTATCTTAGGAGTAAATGAACGCTGTATTTACACGGAGAATTAGATTTAATTTAATCGTGGATCATATGCTGAATAAGGTTCATTAAGCGAAACTGGTGCAGCCATTTCACTTAGGTAAATAAACCGGTTAAGAGAATCTTTTGGTAAATTTGTTAAGATTAATTACGGCAGGAGAATATTAAAATCGTGTTTTATTTCGTTCGATATTTCTTTTTTCGCCGTCGCACCTAGGTCATATTCCTCGGTTTTACCCGGCCCGAGCGATCTTCTCATACCCTCTTGTCCGCTTCTTTTCCCAGATTCACCTTCCCTCTCCTCCCTCGTTTCAACTTTTTCCCAGCCACGCACGTCAACTTGAAGTTTTCGTTTTTTTACGATCAAATGAGAAGCAAGTATTTATAAGAGATCTGGACAATAAGAATTTGAAGCGGGGTGGGTAGTAAGTAGTCCGTAGTTTTTTGTAACAGTTTTTCTACTTCCCACGTCAGCCTTTCCTCCATCCGTGCGACCTTTTCCCAGATTTATCGCTTATCTCACAAATACCTACTGTTTTCCATATTCTTTTTCGCCATGCTGCCTATTCTTGACATTATGAGCTCCGCGAAGAATGTATGCATATTAGGCTTCCTATTTAAACTTTGGCCATGATATAGAAAAATTTTCGACTCGCATTATGCAAACGCCCCATGAAACGGTGTCAACTTTTCGCGCATATCCTATTCCCCATACGTTATTACCTTTCCTGTTCAATCAATTTTTCATTCATTCGTAATTATATTTCAGAATTGTCTATGAAGCCATCGTGCAAATCGAGACCCACTTGTTCAAGTTAACGCAAGACGATTTTCCTCATCTCATCCTAGTGTATCAGTTCGTTTCCAACTGACAATCCGATTAATTTTTACAAACGTTTTCTGGCGCTTCATTTCTGGGTTTGGATGTTTTTTTTTAAGCTTTACGTTCCGTCGTTTCATTTTTCTTGGTCAGTCGTTCCGGTCACTTACATCGCCTTTTAACGTTTGTGTCACATGCGCCAGCGTTTCCAATATTCCGCGGAATCCTCGGCTCAATAGCTGGCGGAATCCTCCCATCGCTCTCTAATCCTCCGTGCATCTGCCATTCCAAGGGGGAGTGGGTGGGGCGGAGGGTGCTGCTTTCTGCTCGTCCCTTTCTCTTCCCACCCCTCATTTCTCCCTCCGATTATGAAGCCTCTACACTTTTCGTCCGTTAAGTACGGCCGAACGCCCATATCCCTCAAACCTTCCCCTTGAGCGTCGGCACCATTTCAAATACCGACAATATCTCTACCCCTTCTCTCCCTCCGTCCCTTTTCCAAACTCCGCCGTACGCTCGTCTCTCTTCTCCTCCCCTCCCCTCTTCGTTCTTTTTCTCTTTTATTCTTTCCGTCTCTCCTCCCTTTTGTTTTTTGGAGCTTCGCTCCAGCTTCATTTCCGTTCAGCACCATGTTCGATTTATCTTTTGAATCTCGGGATTCACTTGCGTAAATGTGACGTATGATGCCTTCTATTATTTCTTTTCTTCCCTTCCGGCGTTCTGCCTCCCTTCCATCCTTCTCCCTCTCTGTCTCATTCACTCACTCGCGACGACAAGGTTAGAATTATCTTGCTCGTTCCTGGGAGAACTTTGGGAACCGAGGAAAGCATTTGCGTGTGTTTGTTCGTGGATGGCGGCAGTATTTAATATTATACATGTTTATATGTATATTCGTTGCGATTTAATGTTGTTACGACGAATTTGTCGCCATAAATCGTTATTTTATGGACAAAGGTACCTGAAAAAGGCGCATTATTTGGAAAATCTCCATAAAGAAGTTGCACGTGTAAAAATTCCCTTGTCTTATTTATCCGCAGTTATCCGTCACAAAGTTCGTGTTATCTCCTTAGAGTAGTAGTGCTCTTTAGCTGTCTTACCGTGCACTCTTCCTAGTTCTGTTATTTTGAATTCTTCTCTTATTTTCTTTATAAATGTGCGAAAGGATATTTTTAATCACTTTGAAGTAGATTTGGTTTGATTTTTGTTTATTCCTATTTTTACAAAGGTATAGTGGTGCTCGCTGTTTGCTCCAGAATGTAAATTAAGTGCTCACCACGTTGAAAAGGTTGCGTATCCCTGCCTTAGAGGATAGGGCGGCACAAGAAATGCAAGCATTTTTCTTAAAATTTGTGTTGAAATGATCGCATCGTGTATTGGCGACTGGTTTAGAAGCGCTTCACGTTCGATTCGTCTGTTATTCCCTCGAGTGCATTTTCTCTTAAGAAATAGTTGAATCGTCGATGTTCGCACAATAAAACTTCCAGGCCAAGGATATGTAGGTCAAATGATGGACGTTTTTGTGTTTTTTCCGCCGCCTTATCTCTCCGGAACTCTCTCTCTCTCTGCCTAAGATTATCCTCGTTGGCACTCGCTCATAATGCACAGAAAGCCCCTTTGTTCCTCATCCGCGGACTAGGTCGAGTTGCTTCTGCCTTTAGTTTTCATCGATTGCACGTGCGTTAGAAATTAAACCATTCTGTTTGGAACCTTCATTCAGAATTTTCCTCAGCCTTTTGTATAGGGACGAGCAGACATAACCTATCGAAACCTAACGCATGTTGGGCAAGGCTAGTAACATCTGGTGTTCGGCACATGTGACAAATGAAGGGGTGACCCGGTGAAGTGGCTCATCTCTCGAACTTAACCTCTGCTGGGAAGTGAAGAGGTTTTGTTGTAGAAACCAGAGACCACAGGGGCGTTAGCCGTCTCCTTTTCCCTCTCAGTCGAGGAGAAGGTACTACTAAAGGGAAATGTCGCTAGGAGGGAAAGGAATGAGGGTCGGTTCGGATCTTGTCTGGCGTCGGTGCTCCATGGTGTTGTGAGAGTGTTTCTCCCACACGGGTAGAGAGCCTTGCAGATGCACTGCCCTCCATTATAATGCGCCGAGATAATAAAAAAAGACAACCTCTCAGTCTTCTCGACCTATTTTGAAGCGCCTGCTTTTAAGGAATCTTCGGTCTCCAAGTCTGCCGTAGTAAATGAACTCTTCACGTCTTGTTTCTATTTTGTAGCCGCAATTGAGATCTATCGGTTATGTCAGCAAGTTGTGGTTTTTTTTAAAAACAAATCTCCTGTGGGGAAATGGGATGAAGCATGCACGGTGTTCGTGTAGTAGTTACTTGCCTTATTCTTTATTTCGTGTTGTTTTAGCAGCTATTATTTTAAAATTTTGATCACTCATCACCTTTTATGTATTTGCTATCCTTCCATATATACACGTAACATGTACACATACGTTCAATTGCATTAAATTATGAAATTATATCAACCATGACCCATGTTCTATTGATTAAATACCTGTTAGATGCCTCCAAATGTTATTTTGTCACATTTGTCTAATTAAAATCCATAAACATCCTTAGGAACTAATCCCGTTGGTAGTGAGAGCATCGAAAAAGAAAGGGCTGATCTCCTTCGCAGTCATTTTGAATTTTTAGTAATCAAATTATCGCCGTTTTCATATGTTGCTTTAGGTTGGCGGTTCGCCATCGGGTGTAACACAGGTTTCAGACGGGATGGTGTAGTTTCTTCCGTCCGTTTCGGTTCGTCCAGGTTCAGAGTCCTCTCCAAATTACATGAAAACATTATGCGGAACTTCCGTGACGCACCAATTACTCCCACGTCGTTCTCCTAAATATCCCGATCTATCTCGTTTAAGTCGGAAATCCCACCAACCATCCGCGAAACGCGTCGAATTTGTCAACGATAACAACGATGACAACGATAACACCGAGAGGGAATTCGATCGCATCCGAAGAATTCGAACACCTGCGATTTTAAATCGAATCACTATCGTCCCGTACTGCAGACACGTTCGGTCGTACTAAAAGGGAGGACGTGTCCATTTATATTTTCCATAAACGACCCCGTTGTCTCTCTATCTCTCTCTGGCGGGTTATGCGTTCTCATTTTCGTTTTATTTACGCCAAACACTTCGGCTAGCAGGCTGCACACAAAAAAAGCTAAGAAACCTCTCCGTTGCCGAGTGGCACGCAGCCCGGAGTCGCGAACGTTGGCAAACAGCTGTGTCGCAATAAGGGTGACGTGTACTCCGTTGCGCCGCATCTCCCTCGAAACGGAGCACTCGAGCGCACACTCTCACGCGAAAAGAAAGGGAGCGCATGCACGCAGGAGACATACGTACATTCGGGCACACCCCCTACTCTCGCTTAAAAACCCCTTATAAACATATCGAAACCGCTCTCTGCTGAATGTCTTACTCGCGGAGTTTGGCCTCGGTCGTGATAGCGGCATATTTATTTTTATGCTTATCGGACTGGTTATTATTTTATTCCCGTGATTTGCGTAATATTTCGTCCCACATGACGAGGCCATCGGCAATTCCTTGTTTTCGATCGGGATTTTTTTCTTATTTTCTTGTTGTAAACTTTGATGGCAAAAGGGCGGAACTCGAGCGAATGCATTTTCAACGTCCGACGGCGGGATTTTGCGTTGCGGTGGGGAAGAGGATTGCTTTTTTCCTAAACCTTTCAAAAATGTTCCGTTTTTTCTGCATTTAGAGCGAGCCATTTTACAACATGTCGGCATTTGTTCGCGATGCTTTTGGAATAACGCCTTTAGGGAGTCATGAAAAAACATACAGCTCCAAGGTAGGAAAGGGAAGTGTTACGCAAGTAAAAGAGGTATTTTGGACCGACGATGAAGTTCTCGAGAATGAGAATTAACGACGCAGAGCGTGTGTACTTGGGAAATTATCCGTTCTTTCCGTTTCCCTCCTCCACCTCCTCGTAGCCGCCCTCGGCGTCCATTAACGGCCATTCGTTCGTGTGATTCGTTTTAGCGTTCCTTTCCTCCAGCATCACCGTAGCACGCGTCATCGTGGAGGACAAGAAAAACAAATATTCATCATGTATCAAAGGCATTTGATTTAGTAGTGGTCTCTTGCTCAAGGCAGGGATTTATGTTCTTGTAAAAGGCCGTGTTGTCTTATGAAAAAAAATTCACGAGGTTTACAGCGCCACATAGGTACGTAAACGTCCAATTCGAGACATTAGTTAAATTTTGCGTGTCGGGCCAGTCATTGATTTTACCGAATGTAATCAATTCCGCATTAGGGGAATGCTGTGTGAGATATTACTTACATCTACCCCGATTATTTTGTTTTAGTTTTCGGACCAGTGCAAGTTGTTCGATGGCAGATCATGTGCAACTCCCACCTTAGAAACAGTAGTTTTAATGTCTCAAATTAGTGCCTATTAAAGCAAAATAGTTGCCGTACTGCAATATATTTTCTTTCACTTTCATCCACAGGTCTCATTGCAATGTCGTCAGGCGGTTGTATTGGCTCCTTGGTCCCGTTTTAGTATAAATAATGATCCGGAACTTGCTTCGTTTGACTTCGATTGCCATCCTATTTTAATCGTCTCCACCAGCTTACTCAATCGAATCCCCAATACTTATCAATATTTCAATTTATTTAATCTCTCTAGGTGTTGTTTATAGATTTCTCGATTCCTTGCCTAGCATCGATCCACGCTGCGAATGAATAACGTTCTTTTCTTCTCCTTCTTTCCCACTTGCCTTTTTATTTTTCTCTGATACATCTCCCTCATAATTTTACCTTTCCATTAACACCATCCTCCTAAGGCTCTTTTACTCTTCCATTTTCACTCCTCAATTTGCGCTTCTATAATTGTTATCACCCTTTCCTTGCGTAATGATTATTTCGAACACCACCTGGATCTCTGTTGTTTCTTTTAAGATAGTTTATTTCGATTTACTGGATGGCTTGCGTAAAAAAAGATTAACTCAATGTCATTGGTAATTTTCAATTTGAAACTGAAAGTAATTTCATTGCGCGGGTTACAACATATGTACATTAAGTTCGTATTTTTTATGTTTAAATACTCGCCTGCACTCTTATGTTAGTTGAAGTTTATGTGAACGGATCATGAAAAAGATTTGTTTTAATTCTCAAAAAATAAATATATGCACGTTACCATGAATTATTCCACTTTGATAATTTATACGTTGCTTATCCGCTAATATTTAAAAAATATTTCTGACCTTGTCACTGGTAAATAATAACATGTGCAATACAAATTTAACGTGCATTTAGTCGTACTTGATGGCTCCATGTGGGAGAGACATTACCACGATGCGAAGCTATATTGTTTGTTCTTAAACTTGCGTTTGAGTAAGTGTTAGTACATATTGTAATTCTGCAGATCCTCGTGATTAATTGTACTGGCGTGATTTTCTTTTACCGCATTTGTATAGTTCAAGGGAACTCTGTATGTATATATTTTTTCAGCATCATTTCATAGTGTGTGGTGCTATCCTTCGATGCATCACCCTTTGATACACCGTAATGTTGTCTCGTTTTCTTTTTGTAATTAAAAAACCTCGCACTCATCCTTCTTCCCCATTACGGACTTCTTTATTTTTACTTTTTGCCCTACACATCTTTTCTACCGTCACTAATTATAATGCCGCGAAAGTAATTCGCTCTTAACCTTTCTCTCCCCTCTCTCTTTAGCCATCTCCCTCCATACTCCCCCCAATCCTACACTTCCTTGATCTCTAATCCTCCCTCTTCTCATTTAGCTCTTTTGATTATTTATTTTTTTCCTCCCGCCGCCTTATCTTTTTATCCGTTCTTTTCATCTCCGTTTCCTCCCATTTGTTCTCGCCTTCCACTATACTGCCCCTCTCTCTCTCTGCTCCGAGTGCAGCGTGGCATATGAAAATTTTAGCGCCGCTAATGGAAGGTAGGCGACCTGGATGGCAGATGGAGGCCCCCAAGCAGGATGGGAGACCGGGAGGGAGGAGAGAGAGAGAGGGGTAGGGAATGTGGGATTGGGGGAATGAGAGGGAGCGGAACTCCTCCTAACCTCTCATCCTCTGCAACATATCCCCCTTCCTCTTCATTCTATCTATCACCCGACTCCACCCTTCTCTCTCTCTCACGCACCCCCACCTCCCATTTTCCACTCCTCTCCACCTCCTAGGCGCTGAAAGACGGTCTCTTTCGAAAGGAATCCTCCGAACCGCGCCCAGGTGCTCATATTCACTCGTGCCGAGTGGGAGGCCATTTGCCATCCATGCCGTCTCTCACGCCTTCTCTTGTCCGACTATAATGGGAGGTGGGGGAGTGGAGTGGACCAACTAAAAACTACACGGCTATACGGATTTCTGTCAGCTCGTTTCCACTTTCTTTCTGGCTTTTCCTTCCTCTCTCCACTCTCGCTTCCTCCTGACGCTCCCAAGAATTCTCTCTGCCTATCTCCCTCCCCAACTTTCACGCTTTTCACTTCTTTTTTCCTTTCCTCTCTCTCTTCTATCCCTCTCCTCTCCTCCCTTCTTTCACTATCCTCCTATCTCTCTTCCTTTCCCTCTATCTCCTCCCCACCCTATCTCTTTCCTCCCATCTTCCTCTCTACTCCTCCCTACAACCTCTCTCACCCCAAACCTACCTCTCCCTCGCTCCCGATTGCCATATTTCTCTTTTCTTTTATCTCCGTTATGCTCCTGCCTAGGGGCCGCATGAAGACACCGTACCAAATCCGCGGGCCGCATTAATATTGAAAAGCTTTCCCGACCCTCGCACAGTTTCAAATGGACACTCACCCTCACCTTCCACTACTGGCGGAAGTCGCTCCCAACCTTCGATGGTCACTTAAACGCATTCATTACGAAAGTAGCAGCTTAGCGCCGCAGGCTAAGTCCTTCCGACATAGGTGAAAGTAAACGTGGTCGGAGTGGGAAGAACACTCTTCTGTAACCCAATGCGTAGGGTTATTTAATTGGGAATGAAAAAGTTATTAAAATTGTCGCTTTATTGCATTTCTTAAATTTGGAGGAGATCCTTTTCAAGGTTTTCGTGAAATGTTTCATAAGAGTCGCCTGAGTTTGGGCCACATCAAATTATTAAGAAACCTATTTCGCGGGCCGCATAAATACTCCACGCGAGCCATATGAGGCTCACGGGACGCGTGTTTTGGGACTCTTGCTTTATAACTCTTTTTAACACATTTATTGTCATTTATAGCCCTTTTCTATCCATTCTTTCCGTCTCCCTGTCACTATCTGAATGTAACGGCGCGTGTCCGATGTTCGTCTATCACGCATCTATCATTATTTCTCTTCGCAAGTAATCTTTATGTGGTATTTATTTTGTTATTTATGGAGGCCAGCATTAAATTCCACCATGTCGAATATTGCAACGGCGGATTTTTTGTTTTGGTTTTAAAATCTCGCACATTCAATAACTTAGTCGGTTTTTCCCTTTTCACGTATGAGGAATATATAAGTAATAAATCACCTAGAGTTTCGGGTTTTTTATTCTCGTACATCGCCGAAGTTCTTGTTGGTTGATCAGTGATGCAACAGGATGTTTTTCGTACGATGTACTTAATCGAATTAGTTCTGAAAATAGCGTTAGAAGTTATTCGAAATAATATTTAGAATTTTTATGTGCCAGTCTGATGTCATTCCATAAAAAAAAACGGATTATCTTGGGCTATTATCAATTACGTAGCCTTGTTAAGCTAGAAATTTACTGATGCACAAGCTCAAGTTCCGTTTATTTATTTTCCGTTATGTAGCTACATAGTTAGTGGATGATAGTTTTGTATATTCTTCATGTCCTCTCCGATCCTCTATTTTTCATTTAATAATTTCATAGCGAAAGTACTTTTTCTTAATTTAAGACGTACGGATTTTCCCGGATGAATCAAAATGACTTTTCAATTGTTGAGTGTGTAAGAATAGAATTTTTTATATTTGGCTCGATAAAACACTGATGCAACGTTGGTTTCCACTGGTTTGACTGTCTTGGGAATACTTGCACACAAATCCTATGGTGGTTTTCCCTTTGCCTACTTCGACACCGGACAAGCATAAGGGAGGGAAAACCCGGTACCCGGCATTTGCTTATTCTTACGAAGAGCACCAAGGAGGCAACTGCTTAATGCCTCTTTCGAAGGACGGAGTGCTGATTTGTGTGGTGTCTTCGTTTCCCCGTTGATTCGTTGACGTAGTTCATAGATACAAATAGGGGGCGGGCAACCACAGAAAAAAATCCTGCTTCCAGAGGATTCGAACCCGCTGCCGCGTAGAGAAGCGGGCGAGTGCTATGCCAGTGCTTTAACCACTATACCACCGACACCCCGTTTTGCTCGGTACCAAATTATAACAACATTATTATCGCAAAGCTTGTATATACTCTGGCCATTGTTATCTTTTATATGCCCTCATCCGGCTATTTTCCATTTCAAGTTAGTTATTATTTCTTATTCTCCTAAAATTACTTCGCGCCAAAATTTTCTCCTTTATGTATTTGGCTGACATGACCACAATGTTTATTAGTGTCACAATTGCTTTATAAAAGCAACGTGGATTTTTGGGGTTCTTTCAGTTGGTCTTCCTCTTCACCTCCACAGCTAAGCCTTTCACGGCTCGTGCGCTAGCTTCCTCTCGCACTTCCACTTCTTCTTTTTTCCTCTCCACCACGGTTTCTAGAAACTTCCTTCCTCCCCTTTCTCCCCCGCCGCGCCTTTCTTCCTCTCCCTCGCCCACACACTCCATCGCTGTTTTCGCCTTTAAGGCAAATTCCAGACTGTCCCTCCTTTACTTACATTTCAAAGCTCCCATCTCTTCTGAATGCGAAAAGGGGCTCTTTTCTATTTCTCTCTCTCTCACTCGCATTTCTCTCTCTCTCTCACTCCTTGCATTTCTCTCTCTCTCTCAGACTTCCACCTACATCGTTGTCGCAATCACAGTACTCGAGAGAAATGACGTCTTCTTCTGCCACTCACCCGCGCTCTCTGGCGCATCACGAATCGCCCGGGAGACGTGAGGTTCTCTTTTCCTCCCTCCCGTTCTCTCTCTTCAGCGCTCGGGTCCTTTTTCCCCGTGATATCGCAGCGGAGTTTTCACTAATATAAAACTTTTTTCGCTAGCCGGGGGCGTAAAAAGAGAAGATGAATGGTTTTTTTTTGTTCATTTTTACGCTATTTCGACTCTCCTACCAAACCTGCTTCCCTTTGATATTTTCCCCCGTGTTTGTGTTACCTTTCGCGTACCAATTTTACCGCCCTTTTACTCTTTTTTGGTCGTTTTACCCCTGGCGGAATTATTAGTTTTTCGTCCATTTCCGCCATAATTTTCTTTTCTCTATTCGTGTTGCGCGGATCGTCATATCTCGCGCCCTTCTCACGTTTCGTGCATCCTCAAAAGTCTCGTACGCCTCGGAATCTTCCAGTATTTTCCCCCTCATTCTCTCGTTCTTTTCGTTCGTTTTCCCTTCGTCTGCGTTCTCTTTTCTCCTCGCCCGCGCGCACGTTCTCTCTTCACCCTCGTAACCGAGAGCGCGCACTCCCTCTTATCTTCTCTTCGTCTGAGCCAGTACTTGGCAGGCGTCTCCACCGCCTATTACTTTTTTACCGAAGGTGAGGGTGGGTGGACTGGTGCTCGGTGCAGCGAGGACACGAACCTATACTGCGTGGGACTGGAAATAGGACAGGAAGGTGTCTTATCTCATGCATGCTTCTTTCCAATCCCTTCTCTCTCTCTCTCACGCTCTCTCTCGGAGTATCCTGACCAATCTTCCTTTAACTAGCGTCTCCATTTTCTCCCTCTCGTCCTCACTTATCTCCTCATCTCTCTCCCTCCTCTGTTCCCCTTTCCCTCTCTGCTCACGAAAAGCTGTTTCGTGGAGAGGGGTCGGTCACAGTCCGTGGTTCCGAAGACCTACAGATGGGTCAGATTCTATCTGTTTCAAGGTTTTAATTACACGTGGCGAGTTTTCGCCACCTACGCAGCTGGTGGACTCTGCTCTCTTCTGCTCGAACATTTGCTTCCGAGTCGTACCACAACGCGCAAACATTCCCCCGCCCTACTAGTTATGTGGCCCTGAGCTATAGGATGTTGGTCGTAAATGGTAGTGCTCAAGTTTACGAAGTCGTCACGAACCGTTGAGATTTGCAGAACGAAAGGGAGCCACGTGCGATTAATATGCACACGTCTCGGTAGGAAAGTCTTGTCTCGGATTTTGTTCCCTGGCTCGGTTAAATATGACCTTACCGCTTTCGCGGAACCGTCGTCACTGCATTATCGTTGCGAGATGAACGTGCACTTTTTCCGTTACCTTCTGTTTGCTCAGAGGATTTGTTTCGTAATGGTTTAAATATATCCCTTTATTGACTTAACACGACGTGGAATAGCTTTCGTATTTTGAAATTAGTACCGCTTACGAGTGGAAAGGAGCTCTTCCAAAAGAAACATTCTCCTTAATTTCTTTTCCCTTTGCTGATCTCACGGAAAAATGCTGTCGTTAAGGTCATGGAGTGAATAATTGGGATTAAGATCCCCTTAACAATTCATAACTGTCGCCATGGTGTAAACGCGCGTGTAGTTTCACGTTTTATGAGTCCACGATAAACAAATACAGATGTCCCAATTACTCCTAGCTTTCAACAGACAACGTTACTTAAGACCACACGAGAATCTTCAATCGTTAAACCGAGCTCCCAGTTGTTTGCATCTGCTAGTCGGCCGTAAACTGGGACTTTGAGATGTAACCGTTTGGCATTTGGCTCTTTCTTTCCTCCGGCACTCTCCTTCTTCCTCTGCGTTCTTCACCATCAACGTTCTCATTCGCGTTTGACGCACTTCTCCGTCCGTCTCCAACACTCGCTCTCCAAACCCAATTTCCACTTCTCCGTCCCAAAAAATTGGGCTTTCTTTTGCTTCTTTTCCTTCGACCCACAGTGGTTCACGGAATTTTTGCAGGCGCAGTACCCTTACAGAAATAAACATCTTCACGACAACCCCAATTCGAAAGTAGATTTTATATTTCTACGGACATGAGAACGATTTGTGGGCATTCCTTTGGTTGTGCTACGTAATCATATATTTATTAGAGAAAAAAGTCTATTTTCAAATGGTAATCAACAATTAAAAATTGTCGATATCTGTATTTAAAAGTATTTCACGGTCACCCCGATTGGGAAACACTTGACTGCGTCTTCCCTCCGCTCCACCGTTCGGACGCATATGGACCTATTATAGAGGTTGGTGTTCCGATATGAGCTGCCGAGGGCGGTATCCGATTCGTTATGCATAGTAAGGCGAATACGCGGCGCCGCCGACGCCGGCTCGGTGCTTTTACGACGTTGCCGGAGGGGAGCGAGGGTGCAGTGGCATGGTGGGCGTGATTTGCTATGAACATATGGGGGAATGGGCTTGGGCGTAGGTGGCCAGGAGGAGGAGGGTGATTAAACGAAGAGAACGAGACGGCTTTTTGGCGCTGCCAAATGGGATGGAAGCGCGGAAAAACGACCGTTTGCATCTCTCTCTCGGACCGAGAATAGTTCCGCCCGCGTTCCCTTTAGGGCGAGCGCATGCGGAAGTGGTGAGAAGAGCGGTCGTTGCAAGTGGACGTGCCTCGGGTGAGACCAACCAGCCGGGCGATGATCTCTTTCTGGCGCGATTTCTCTCCATTTCAACGGTCTCCTCGGTTTCGCCGCTTATTACACGCTTTTTGGGGCGAGCGTTGCGTGCGGGTGTGCAGAGATGGAGAAGTAGGGGTCTAAAAAAGAAGAAAGGGGTGTGGAGCAACACGAGATGTGTCACGTGCTATTTCGGGGTTTCCGCGGGTTACATTGTTTCCCTCGATGAGCGCGCCGCAGCGTGGAAGGAAGATGCGGTGAGGGTTGGGATGGATGGGGTTGAGAGGACGGGAGGATGGATGGCTGTGGCGGATATAGGATGCTCGTTCGAGGGAACAGATTGCGCGACTGAATCTTCATTGCTTATCGCTGGCGTCGTTTCATACGGAAAAGTCGAGGTTCTCAGCCACGTGATGAAGAGGGACGTGACGTTAAGCTTAGCGCGGAGAATTTCCGCCGTCACGGAGGGCGTTCGTGTTTCAGGCGGTAAAAAAGGATGCCTTTAGCTATTCTCTGGTCCTTTGTCGGCGCTGTTTGGTAGGTGGTCGTGTTTTGTGGAAGAAAAGCTCTTTTTTCCAATGTTGTTCGTGTGCTTTTGTTGAATGAATAAAGCAACGTATAAATCAAGGTTAGATAAAGCGGTTGTTTTCGTATGGTATTTTGCTATCGGTCGTTGTAAAAGCTTCCGTTGACGTAGAGCGCAGGGGTTTTCAATCCATGATAGGCGTACCACTAGAGTTTTGAAGGGGTACGTGAAAGTGTTAAAGATTATAATTTTTCTTCTTATTTTGTCTTTCGTACATTACTTCGGAATCAAAAAGTGCAATGTGGCGACAGAATAACGTCTTAAAACAACTACACCCTTCCCTCTCCAACCGCGGGTTTATTAACCGCGGCCCTCGAATATACGCGGTCTACATATTGAGTCCCACCCTTCCCAACCGCGGACATTTCCCTTGCGTATCCACGGTTCGGACCAAGAAAACTTTTAAATACCGCGCATCTTATCACTTTGTCATCTTAACTCACTCACAAAGACTTTGTTGTCGTTTTAACTTGCCCGCTATTACGTTGTTGCCGTACTGACACGATTACGTATCCTTTTCGCGCGCCACAAGTCACTGCGTTCAACAGGATAATCCCGAGCATCGTATGACTTTGTTGTCATCTGCACTCTCACAAAGGCTATGTTGTTGTTCTAACTTGCTTGCTATTACTTTGTTGCCGTAATGTACGATTACGCTTTTCGCCCGCCACAAGTCTCTACATTCCACACGAGGCGATCAGTTGTGTATTATTCACATCAGCATACGCATGCTTTTCGCGCACCGCAAGTCCACACGACGTGTTTAGTTGTGTTTTATTCATATCAGCATACTAAATAAATTAAACGTTTAATATTTTTCTGAATTTGTGCGTAATAATATTTGTTTAAATGCAAAAAAACGCCGGGTAAGATTAGAAGGCCGTAGTAAATTGTATAAAATGATGTGATGTACGTCGTAGTATGCACGTAATTTCTCCGTTACCGACGGGGCGTTTGTAATCCTTCAGTCGGTAATTCTTTTCCTCAGTAGTTTGGCTTATGCATAGTATGATACGTTTGAAGAAATTCTTAAAAAAAGAATTCATTCTGGGGTAGAATATGTAGTTCCGAACAGCGGAATGCAGCGGAAAGCTATTTCTCGGCGGTGATTGTTTTTCGTCACACATTTTTCATCTACGGGAGTTTCGACTATGCCAAACCAGAGAGATCGTAAGGAAAGAACAGCATGTTATTGTATTCGTAATATTTATATAATGTATTTAAGTGAGAAATAAGCGAGTAATGTAAGTGATCAATAATATATGGTATAGTAATACGAACCGTGGAACCTAACCCCCAATTTCCAATATACTTAAGTATCTACCAACCGCGGTACTATTCAGGAACGTAACCCCCGCGGTTGGCGAGGGAAGGGTGTACGCCAAATCTGTTAATGTTAACGTTATAAACATGAGTTGTCTATATCAATACAAGTGTCATTCATTTCATTATCACTAAATATACCATAAACAATGTGCTCTCCAACCTTTTTTGCTCCACGGTATACTTTCATGCCTGCTTAGAAACATCGCGGCACACCAAACCAACCCTAATTAATTTCACTGCGTAAATACACATTTTAAAAGAAAAAACTAGCATAAAACCAGTAAAAGTCGCAATTATATTAGATTGTTATGATTGGTAAAGTAATATTCAAATAACTGTAAAATTTTATTTTAAATTAAGTACACACAATGCAACGTGTAAAAATGTTATGCTCTTCCACAAAAAAATTGGGCTTGCCTTTTTGGTACAAAGACGCTTTATATTTGGCTCAATACTATAAAGAGCTAGCTGTAAGAACTTCTTCATCTAGGTTCTTTAAACATGTCCTTTTAATATTTTTAATATGGGTTGAAGGACAACTAAATTCGCATAAATACGTTGTTGAATTTGTAATTTCATATCGATGGGATATTCAGATATTGAAGGATATACACCTTTAGCTTTTAGCCAAAATACATTTAAAGGTAGAATAATAATTTTAAGTTGTATGATCTTTACTAAGGACTACCAATTCCTCTCGTAGTTTCAGAATAAATTCCTTCGATGATAAAATTTATTCGAATTTATTTGTTCCAAACGCTTTTGTAAAAATTAAATATCCTCAGTGTGTGCGGCACACTAGTGCCTTCCTCGCGGCACACCGGTTGGAGAACACTGGTCTAAGGGATACGCTATTAGAAAAAGTTGGAAACCCCCTGACGTAGAGGCTGTTAAATGAATTTTTACTTCAAAAGTTTTAAGGCTTCCTTGTGTCAAATATCGCACTATAAGTTCGAAAAACTTTTCGACGAGTTCTTAAATAATCCTATTGTTAAGAAAATATGGCAGTTAAATTTTTGATTAAAGTATAATTCTTAAGTATCCCTCGGATCTCAGCGTGAACTATTATTATTTTCTATTCTTAAAAATTTACTTGTATATGTTTCCAACGTCATCTCCACCGTCGTAAATTATTCGCGTCATTACTGATCTGCCACTCCCATCATTCTCGCTCCGTCTCAAGTCTCGTCCTTCGATCTCCGTTATTCTTCTTACTATCTTCCATTCCCTCCGTGATTGACGGCCGATGTCATCTCCAGGTTAGTTTTCTAATTCGCCGTCTCGGAAGGGTTCTTTTCGCTCCGTCAATTAGGTCGGCTTGATTGGCTTGAGAGGTCTTCTCTTCAACGTTATGGACCCGTTCGGGTTTCTTTTTCTGATTAACTATTTTCCTCGTTTTATACTTAATTTTCTTTTTATTACTCGAATTTCAATCCATTCGATTCCTTTATAGAGGGCTTCTATTCCAGCATCGTACGTTTATAAGCGTTCTTTATACGCCCACAAATGTCTAATTCGTCTCGCTTATTTCAGGTACCCTTACGTAAAAGTACAATTTTTCTCGGAAACGTAGTCTCCCATTTATCTCGAAATTCAATAGTGCCGTATTTCCGTCTTTGCCCCATAGTTCCCATTCGGATGAACACGTCATCCGCATTCATTTGGATTACTTAAGCGGCCTTGACTTAAGTTTTTCTCTTCCGCCGTGCGTTTAACACATGACAAGAGTGTTTAAAGTTTCGCAGGAAATAACACCGCCCTCATTTTTTTGGGAAACGTTCTTAATTTAAGCTGTGGCATTAAGGAAACGAATTTATTTTTATTTGCCTCGTGTTCTATTAAATCTTTAGTTTTTTCCGAAGTTTTACGGTTTAAGAAACCGTGGTAGGCGATTTTGTTGTGATATTAGCAAAACTCGTGGCTGTTTTGTTTTACAGATAGCGATAAAGTGTTGATTTTCGTTCGAACATCAGATATTGACCAAGTTACCATCGACTTTTTATCCTTAATATTTATTCTAGACCGTTATTCAGAGCAATACATATGAGATGCTTTCGTATTGTATGTTTGGACGTGTATGTAATATACTCGGAAATTTTTGTAATATTTATATGGCAATTTTTTCTTAAAAATTACGTTTACAGTATAGACGTCGACATATATGTTTCCTACGAGAATGAATAAAATTCGTTGCACCGGATAATGTTTTCTTGTAGATGTTATAAAAATGTTATCAAATGAGTATAATATGCAAGAGTGTTTGATTGGACGATTGCACTTTGGGGTTATGAGATTACTAATCAGTGTTGTTCCGCTCTCTTTTTCTGACAGGTAAGGCCTTCCGCGGTGGTGTTGGGTCCGTCCGTCTTTCTTTGTATCTCCCCCAATCTTTCTCTTTTCTCTCTAGCTCGCTCTTGCCACTGTCTCGAGAGGTTCCCCTTGTGTTGAGACCACCTCTCTCTCTCTATCTCTTTAGCACCCTACTCGCCTACACCCGCCAATCCCTCCGTCTCTCTCTTTTTTGTTTCTCAGGCCGAATGCTAGATTATCTTTCTCTCTAAACCATCAATTCTCGTTCTCATCTGCTATCTCTTAAAAAAAAGCCCGCAATCTTCTTTTCGCTTCGAGTCGCTCTATCTCTCTACCAAAATTCTTCCGCGGACTATGAAGAGGCCGGCGGGGGACGTGTTTCTCTGCGACAACATGCTGCAGGACGATGATCCGTCCGCAATTGAGGTAAGGCACGGCTGTGGCAGGGTGCCCAATGGCAATTCTTATAGATGTTTTCTTCTCTCTATCTCTCTCTTCGTCTCCATCTCCTTCTCACTTCGTCTTTCTCTTCCTCTTGGCCTTTTTCTTATTTTTTATATGTTAGTGTGTTGTCGCATCACCGCTCTTTGATATTTTTCTAACTCCTTGGTTTTTTTTAATGTATCGAAGGTATTTTGTTTATTTTCTCTTAGGTTTTTATTTATTTAGACGTTATGAGTCGTTTTATTTCCTTATTTTGTGTTTTTTCTTGAATGTGTAAATTTGCAACGCGAAATTATTGTGTATTTTTTCCAGCAACTGTAATTTTTTATGGAAAGTGCTGATTATACCTATAATTTCATCTGACGCTAATTTCGTTTAATAAGGAAATTGGAAATGTTGGAAGTCTCTTTCCTGGAAACTTCATGTTACTGTGACGGGAAGTTCTTTCCGTCAGTAATTTGTTCAGAACGCGGTTTTTAGTGTATTGATTTTTAATAAATCAAACTTTCTTTTGCTCGGACTTCTCCGTTGTAGCAGAGGTTTCAATGTCAACGCGCATTTCCTCTCGACATTGTTTTCGTCGTTTTTACACCATCATTTCGCAGTGCCATATATTTCTTCTGCTCTGTTATCAATGGTTTGTTTTACTGCTTTTTTTCCTCTCCATCCCTGGAGGTGTCCTCAGTGCCTGGTGGGCGTTGGTGAAGGATAGAGTTGTGTCTTCGGCTTCGTTTTTCGTCGAGCTCTCGTCATCTTCCCGACAATGGTTCTAAATTAGGAGAGAGAGAGAGATTGCACCCCCTTTTCGTTTCTTTATCGACCCTTATTCTCTCCACCTCCTAATTTTCTATCTCTCCAAGCGTCTTTCCTTTTCATTCTTTTCCCTCTTCTTTGTACACTTCCTTATCTCTTTTCAAACCCCCCGTCTTTTGTCCAATCTTCTTTCTTTGTTTTTTCTCTTCCCTTTCCCTCACTTCTTTATTTCTCAATCCTGCGAGTTTTCTCCCCTTCCCCAGCATCCCAATCACTCCTCCCTTGCCAACCTTTCCCTTTGGAATCCCTTTTCTTACCTTTTTACGACTCCGTGTACTCCCAATTCACTCTGCTCCTCGGCAGACTCGAAGATGTTTCTTTCATTGTCTGATCGGTCTCTAGGCAACCATGATCTTTCGTTCCAACCTGTAGCACTTTTCTTCAAAAGCGTTGTCGTCGTCACTCCCGGATCTTTTTTTTTTATGTTGTAGCTTTTTGAATTTACCGTCGCACCCGAGTTTTTCATTATCTCTCGGGACTTGCTCGTTTTTCTTCTAATCCGTTTTTTAACGCCTCGCCCGTCCTCGTCTCCTTGTTTCGCTTTTGGAGTTTTTTTTCTCATTCCTGTCGTGGGTGCCGTAGTAGGATTCTGGAAGACTTCGGTGTTTCGATCGAGGTTACATTAATCATTTCGTCGAAATGATGAAGGAAGCTTTTAAGAGGAGAGTAGTCTAAAAGAAGAAAGCATTTCTTAGTATTAAAATGGGTGCCGCTAGAGAGATAGAGTGGTGCAATCATCGATTTGCGCATCGAGTTTCCGGCCGGAGTTATATCGACGTTCCGCAGGAAGATTTGTACCAGCGTCCTCATTACTTCAGTAAAATTTTACGAAAACATTTTACTAAATTTATTACCAGCGATGAAAGTGTACAAAATAGCATTATTTTTCTTTAAAAGACCGCTGAGAATGCCAGTTCATTCAGCGATATTCAACGCTTGCGCAAATGTATCCATCCACTCCTGATAATTTGCAGATAAATCGTCGAGGAAGCGCTCCCAAATTCTGGCGCCCCGAGCACTGTTTTCTGTTGTTCGCGTGTCTGATACGTCCGATTATTTTGTCACGGAAAAAAACCGATGGGTTTTGCTCGAGTCTGTTACCAAAATATAGCCCTGCTAAAAAAAACGTGTCCGTTGAAGATGCAGTCATCCTGTCCCGGGGCGGCACATGACGAGGGTTCGAACTTCTCACGCTATCGCGAAAAAAATCGTGCCTCGTGTGCCCCTCCTCCTTAATTCTCTCAAATCCAAGGTTATGGCCAGTCAGCCGCAATACCATTATTACAGTTCAACCAGGGGAAAGGTGCGACTGAGCGTGGCGCCTGGTCACGTGATACTAGGAAGTTTTCATCATTTTCGGAATAAGTTACCTGCTATTAAAATACGAGGCGTCTAAACGTCGTCTACGCTTTATGGTCTACTTCTTTATGGTTTTACGTTCTTTGTTTCATACTTTTATTTTAATTCTTAGCAGTTAGTGTAGTTTATATGCATCAAGATAGAATATGTTTAAGAAAGGAAGTATTTTTTAATGCATCAAAGCATTACAAATATTTCCTTTTATTTATCGATTTTAAATATTTGCATGGCAATATATAAAACGTTATATGCTGTCTAATAAACTTCTGCTGTATTAGAGATGTTTTACTAACAATGGCAATTAGTTCAAAACGCTACTGCTGCTAATCTTTCATAATAACGACATTTGAATTTATTAGCATAATGACTCAGTTGATGGGGATTTCAAGTTCTTATAATATTTACTAGTCCTTTTAAAAGTTATCTAAAAACTGTTTTATACGTAACTTATATATTCAAGGATTTCCTGCTCATGCATTAATTATCACCGTGGCCGCACAGGTGTTTGGCAGTGAATCTTTAATAGCGGGATGGTAGAACTGAAAAAAGAAACGCGCGGCTTGACAAGATCGCGAATCGCCCATCTCAATCAGGGTTTGTGACTTGCGGTTGTTCATTCTTGTGTGTTGGGAGGATTCCTTGGCAGAGGAGGCTTGAAATGGGTGAAGGGGTCACTCGCAATTAGTTACGCAAGGGAAGCAGGTGCCTCGAGCGTGAGTCGTGATCACCACGTTTGCATAAATGTATGTAGGTATTTGCTAGTACATACCTAGAATTTTTTTCCCTATTTTATTTTGACTTAGATATTGTCTAGTATTATTCCCCTAATTTATGGGTATGGCATGTTTATATTTACTGAATTATCTTATCTAACAATAAGTTCCTTAGTTCTTTTATAATAGGTTTGCCCAGGTTTTTTCAAATCTCACTTCCTGTGGGTATTTCCCCGCATATGGGTTTTAGCTCCCTTCATATTTAGCTTTTCCCACTTAAATTAACTAAATAGTTCTCTCGTAATTTAATTTTTCAGTTATCTATTTTGATTTTTTTATTGTTTCATAATTGTAAATATTTATTAACCAAGAATTTTCCTAAAAATCTTTCGATAAGTGCCAAGCGATTTTAATAGAAAATGCAGGAAGTTAGGGAAATATTTTTAACTTGTGGAACTTTTGTAATATTTTTAAATTTTTTCAGGGAAGATTTTTTATATATAGTATTACGAATTTGTAAAGTTACAGGCCAGTACATTAAATAGAACACACACATAATTATATCATTAAAGATAAAAAATTATATTTTAAAAAGCTATATTTAAAGCTAAAATAGCAGTATTTAACCCTTAAATATTACAAAATAATTTTAATGAAAGGTGAAACAATAATAATGATAAATTACAATTATTTTTTTTTCGATATCCGTAATACGCCAGCAATGTTAAATCTTTTTCGTAATTATCCCTAAACCATTGAAAAAACAAAGTTATTTATTAAATCTTTTTCGTAATTATCCCTAAACCATTGAAAAAACAAAGTTATTTATTATCCAATTTTTAATAACACTTGTGCTTTTTGACACATCTAGGGTGAAGTCCTTTAGTACATTTAACAAAAGTAGTTCTTGATAGTCCCATTTTCGATTTTGTTGAGCACTCTCGACATAATCTTTCTTTTTTATCACCACGTGAAGGACCAGGTGAACTCTCGTCCTCAGGTTTACTTCCATTTCCAAATACACCTCTAGCCTCGACCCACTCCTTAATCAGTGAATTCATGACTGAAATATTATATTTCAGTAGGTTTTTACCGTGCAGGTATATTCCTTATAGAGAATATACGCATTCCATAGCATTCACGAAACTACGTAGAAAACTAACTTTTTCCATTATTTGAGTTCTCTTCTCATCTAGATAGCTATACAACATCATGTCCGAGATATCGATGTCTCCCATGTATTTGTTTTACTCTTGTATAAGATCAGGTTTCACCACTGGCAGACCAGTAACTATATATTGTTGTTTTGCACGTGGTGCCCATATTGATAATACAGGCAACGAAGGCCTTCATTTTTGCAACACAGGTATCCTGCCACATATTTGCACGTGATCGTAGGGTAATACGTTAATTTGATTCGAAAAATTTCTCTGCATACCTCTTGGTTTCGACAACCGTCATCAAAAAGAGCGCTTTCGTAAAAAAATAGATTAAAATAATCTGTTGGTGCAGAATCGGGAGGTGTAGCATGTTTTGGCCCTTGAAGCTCTGCATACTTAATCGGTAGATTATCGACAACTTCTTCGTGCCTTGCAGATATGCCCTCCCAATCGGTATCACTTTCTTCGCTCTCCGACACCGATGGACGTGCAACCCTTTCCTTGGAGGAGAACTGCTTTCGGAAGATGGGACATCAACTGCGGAGGCGGCAAATTCATGATAACTATTATCTGAATCATCACTAATAGAAGAACTACTATTAGATTCAGCTAGAATCTCGGGGATGCTTTCCTCTCGATCACGCAAAGATAGATTCCCTTCCGAAAGACGCCATATCAGACTGAGGGTCTTAGGAAGTGGGAATTTTCGTCCTAGGTAAATAAAGTGCCCATAGATACTCAAAATACGCGAGGAAGGGCCTTAGGAACACGCAAGGAGGAGGATAACACCATCTTGCAGTTAGAAAGAAAACTAGATGAAATAGATCAAGGATCGATCTAATCGACGCTGGCACTTTTCGCAATGGAATGGAGGGTCGATCTAATCGACGTTGGCACTTGAAGGTTTAATATCCTTTATGGTAATTGGAAAGAGTTTTGACGGATGGGTTTAGGTGTAATAGGGGCCTAACCAGCATCGACCTCACCCAAATAAAGGCATCTTCCGTTCGCACCACCTCAACCCCAATGAATGGTTCCCATCCAAACAATCGCGGTCTTTGTCTTTTCTTCTGCTGTATCCTCATCTCTCATCCTTACATCCTCTCGTGCTATCGCACGCCCAGCATACACTGGGCCTCTGGAGAAAAATGCCTCGCACTGCCATCCCTCCCCAATCCTCCCTCCTCGTCCCTCCTCGCTTTTCATTGGTCTCATTTCATTTCTCCGCGTCTCTCATTTTTCACTCCCGACATGACGGCAATTTTCGTCCCCTAGTCTACTCCAGAAAGGGTCGCCCAAATTCCAATTGATCCGAGGGAGCGTGTCTGTATCTCGAGCCGTATTTATGAATAATCGAGTCTGAAGTGGTCGCCTTACTCTCTGAGTTCCCTTTTATGAGTCATTCGCAATTATTCGAAGCTATGTTCAAAAGGTAATTATCGAGCTTATGGATAAAATCGAATTGAATCGGACAGACTTATCGTCATTGGCAGCTATGTCATCGTGGAGAGTTTTATTGCTTTGGATTCGTGTATATATTTTTACCCCTTCATCGGTTTACAGGAGGTAATAACCTGGTGTGCGCCTATGAACTTTACACACGCAAACGTTACGGTTATCCAATAACGATGAAAAAGTATCAGAAAACGTGCGCATTTCAGCTACTTAGCCGGCGTTATCTAACCTGATTTTCCCAGTCTTTTTGGCCATTAAAGAGATGCAGTTTGTCAACTTGAAACGGTGCTCGTCTTAAATATCCTCCGCCAATTTTGGCTGGTCTTATGTCGTGCATTTCGTCATAACCGGTAGAAAATATTTTCGCAGGTTTCGGAGAGAATTTAATGCGAGAGAGATGTGCAAAATGTTTACGCAATGTTATCGAACCACCAAGATAAGTTTGGCGCGTCAGTTATACGTTTTTTTTCTTCTAATTTTCACCTTTCGGGTGTCGTAAGTCGAGTCTTGAAAAACTCCCATTTCTCAATATACTCGTACGTCAGCCGTTTCGAGGTTTGCCTCATTTGTTGTATCGACCCCCCGCATCTAGACATTGCAATAGCTCCCACACTTTCCCCATTCCCCTTAACGTTCTATCTCAGCCCATTAACCTTCTTGACTTTTTCGTTTCTCCCATCTTCTTTTGTCCACTTTTTTTTCTCATCGCCCGGTCTTCGCTGCCAAATTTCTTCCTTTCCCACGTTCCTTTCACTACCAACAGTTCCTCCAGTCTTCCCCCAACACCATTCCCATCTCGCTTTCCCGGTTTACCCATCCCAAGCCTGTCAACTTAGACGACCTCTCTCGATGGTTCCATTCTTTCTCCCCTCTCAACCTCGACCGCTTCACATTAACCAAAAGTTTCCATTTCTTGCGCAATGTTCACTCTTCGCCGTCTTTCTCCATTTCACGTTGTTTCACCTCTGACCTCCGTCGCCGCTTCGTATTATGAGCATTCCTCTTTGCCGATTGGCCCCTGTGACCAGAGGTCGAGCATTAAAGTAGTCGTAATGGTCGTCGATATTTTTGCTCTCTTCTTTTTATGGTTCAAGTCAAAACTGTGACTGTCTCACCTATAGAAATAAAAATGCTGGGAAAAAGCCATTTCCGGATTACAGCTACGAAGTAGCTGTCATCAGTGGCTATAGAACGTAGTATGGATGAATCGTCCATAGTACGTTACGTCCTATTTTTATGCTCAAAACGAAAGAAGCAGCCAAAATGGTTATCTCGTTTTCGCAACATTTTTATGGCTTACGAAGTGATACAGATTGTAAAAATTATATTTTTATGATCGTTAAATACCGCGGTGAATTCTGAAAGGATTCATTACTTAATTTTCGTCGTCTCGTCGTTTATATGGTCTCTTAGTTTATTTGGTCAACTGAAAATAATAGCTCCATTAAAAAAAATGATCCTCCTTAAAGCAATTCCAGAAGATGGGAATTCTCTGGAAAGAATTAATTTACAGATAATTCGCTGTCCTGTATTTTATCTACTAGTAATCGAGCAAATAAAATACAGCTTTTTCTTTTTTTCCTTCTGCTTCCTTCTAACTACTCCATTGCCCTGGATCGATCCCCATTTTCAGGTTTTTAACCTTTCCTTGATATCCAGGATGTATTTATTGTATCGCCGAGGTGTCCTAGTCTATTTTTTATAAAATCTTTTATATGCGTTCGTCTGATATTTATTTAGTTATATATTTTGGGGTAGACAATTTTTTGTTCCGTCATATCTCTTGAACGAATGAATGTTACATTTTTTGAAAGCGTATGGCTTGCAGATGGTTTTTAGCCAATAAAAAAAATTTCCTATCTCATCTAGAAGTTAAACTGTGAATGTTCACGTTTTCGAAAAGTCTATTTGGTTGCGGTGGCTCTGCTGGTGAGTCTGGAGGCGTTTTAGTAGCAAGAAATTGAACTACTACATATTCACAGCATTCTGTGCTCCAACGTTAGAAATGGTAATGAGAAATATGGATTTCAACGTGAGTTGTCATTTTGACCAATATATGGCGAGAGAAGTTACAATACTTAATTGTACAAAAACGTTAGCTTATGTCTATTGTCATTTTATACCTCAATAATGTTTACTATTAGTTTAAAAATTTTGAACTTTTTCGTAAAGCAATTAACAACTCGTAATCAGTAGGTGGTTCCTTTGGGAAAGTATTTATATTCCTCACGCTGCGGTAGATAGCTTCTGGGTAGAAAAGTATCTTCGAAATTTCAAAACTTGCGAAATGGGGTGCCGTGGCGTAGTGGCAAGCACGTTGGCCTGCTATGCTGAGCTATTGAAAACCTGCGAAAGTTGCATTTTTTCAGTAGATCGTGCGGTCCCCTATTTACGTGTTTGGAGGAGAGCACACGAATCAACGCTTCATCCGTCGGAAGGGACATAAAGCCGTTGGTCCTCCTTGATGCTTTTCGAAAAGAGTAGGCTAACGCCGGTACCGGGTTTCTCTTATTAACTTTGTTATTTAAACTGACGAACCTACAAACTTTGACATCAATCATTGTAAGAAAGCGATTGAGGTAAATTATTTACGTTCGCTATTTTTATTGAATGTTATTCATTTTCGTGCTTAAAAGATGAAAACTAGTAAGAATAAAAAAATTTTTTAAATAAAATCTTTTTGCATTATAAAATAGGCGGCCTTAAAAGGATAAAACAAGAAAATTTTCAGATTTGTTCGTTATAAAAGATTTTGGTGTCATGTACTTGTCATTACTATAACTTTACATATCATTTACGTAATAATCTCATTCCATAAGCTGGAGTAAAAGGATTTTGAATATAAAGTTAATAGCAAAACACATTTGTTTAAATGAAGCTCAACCTTGAAAACCTCCTATCAAAGCGAAATTATTACATAAATGATATGTAAAGCAACAGTAATGAAAAGAATACGACACCAAAATCTTTTATAACCAACAAATAATCGAAAAATTTTCGTGTTTTATCCTTTTATGGCCGCCTATTTTATAATGCATAAAGATTTTATTTTTGAATTTTTTAAAAATTCTTACTTGTTCCCTTACTTGGCTCGGGGAAGCTCTCTCATTAGTCAAGAGGACCTCCTCGGACAATTCGGTTCGCCTATCTTGATCCACGCTTGAAGCGCCTCATCGACAGCGAGAGATGGAACGCTTCAAGGAGGTTCCTCCTGTCCTAAGAAAAATGTGTTGGTGGGAGAGGGTGGCGCGCGCACCTCTCCCTATTCCCCTCTCTCTTTTTCCTGTCACTCGCGTGCCAAAATCTTTATCTTCTTCGTGGTTTTATTTTCCTCTGTCTTCCTCCCGTCCCTTCTCTCATCCTCAATCCCACTTTCTCTCCACTCGACTTTTTGTATTTTCCCTCCATTCCTTCATACTCTTAACAGCTTTTTTCCTTCCAACTCTTTCAACTTCCCCTTCTGCTTATTGCCCTCTCTTTCTCTCCTATTCATCCCCTCCTTCGTGTCTTCCCTCCCTCATGTCTCCTACTTTCCGCCGTCTCCTTTCTTTCGGCTCCCATCTCCCTCGTCCCCGCCCCCTTCACTCTCCACTCCCCTCCCCTTCATTCCCATCCTTTTCATCCCCCTCTTTATTTCCTCTCCCCTTCACCCCCCATCTCCATATCCCCCACCCCCACTTCATTTCCCCTCGTATCCATCTCTCTTTGGGTTAGGTAGAAGCCTCAATCTCGCCATAATAAAGACGCATATCTGTCTATCCCTCATCCTTCATTCCATGTATGAATTTTCCTTTTCGTTATTTCTACTCTATGCTTTTCATCCAGTTTTTCCCTTTTGTCGAGTCTCATTTTCACAGGAAGAAATAATTTCTCTCGTTTTCCATTCCCCGTTCCGTCGAAAGTCGCTCGGATCACATAGAAATATTTACTAATTCGTAAATTAAAAACAAAATATTTCGCGTTTCGTTATCGTTGATTCTCGTGGCATAGACGAGTCGAGAAGTTTGTTTTCCTCAATCGAAACAGGATAGGTATAAAAGGATGGTGGAAACAGTATAAACTCCGCAGGGCATCTTATTTTCTCTTTGACCTCCGGCGCCGAACGCGTGGATGCGCGTGGGTGGTCGCTTTTGCTCGAGGCACACTTTCGAGGAAGGCCGACCTCGACCTCTTCTGATTGTTCTATCCTGTGTAGCTAGCGAGGAGACGAGATACCTCCGTGCGTGTGTTGTGTGTACGTTTTCTAGTAAGGGAACGCAACAGGTAAATTACGTTTAGAGATGGCCCTTGTGTCGTAAACAAGCATGGAACTCCTCCTACCCCTTCCGTCTAGGAAGGGGGGAGGGGTGTTGAAGTACACACTGATTCGACGTGTTTCCCCAAAGGAAATGTAGGTCGCTGCGTACACATTTCCCTATCTCTATCCCAACTATTGTTCGTAAACGAGCGAATGGACTCTGGTAAATTGGCATTTAAAAAAAAGGCAAATTTTAACGTAGGATTATGTTCGACGAAGTGTGGCAAGGCGTAAATAAAAAAGAATACGGGTGAGTTAAATAAAAAAACATCCAGAAGTTTTTTATGCGCGAAGAAAAAACCGCAGCGTAATGTTTCGAGATAAAAGTTGGCGAGGGGAGAGGAAGAGATAAAAAGTAACTGGTTATGATGAGCGGCAACCCCGCGCTCGTGGGTTCTCCAGGTTGGTTGGGTTTCGCATGGCGGTGGTGTCGCCGGGAAGGATCGCCCACCCTCTATCGGAGAGAGTGGGAATCATTGGCACGATGACAGCTCGTCTTCTTCGACTTTTTTTTAGAGAGCGTGACTTGGCGGAGAGTCCGCGGCGACATTGTTCCCTAAAGGAATCTTTATGCGCGCGATTGATGAGACTTCTGTAGACTTTACGTTCTTGGTGTGGTGGTTTCATAAACGACGACGATTTATTTTGCGTTATTTTCCCTTTTCTTCGTTTTTAATGGGGTTTTGTTGTTGCTATGAGTTGTTTCGTAATTTTTTTAATGAGTGAAACGTCCTCGTTGGTACATTTTACGAGAATTATTCGGCGTGAAAGGAAAATTATTTTATTTCTTGAATGCGACTTATTGTTGGAATTCTCAGAATGGAATTTAGTTATATGTACTTGGTATTCCACTCTGTTTACCTTCCTTTTTATCCTCTGTCGCGCACCTGCCTCGTTACTCTTCGCTCATTCCGTTTCTTTCATCTCGACCCTCTTTATTCAGCGACTCTGTTAGTTTTTTGCCGTCGTAAATGTAAGTTTATGATGCGTCTTCGATATATACCATTTCATTCGGCGTAACTTTATATACTGTTTGTCACACAGGTTACCGTGTCTCCTTGATTCATCCGCATTTCCTTTCACTTTCACGAGCGCTTAGTTTTCCTGATGAATCAGCGGTGGGTTGGGTTAAGCTGCGTGATGTGGCGTTAGCGGTTCTCGCCGTCACTCATGCTAGCTAGCTCTTCAAAAGAGAATTATCGAACTCGTCTCGTGACTAAAATCGACTTGGCAAAAAATGTTAATATTAAAAGAAAAGGAATAAAATGCAGTCTAACGTCTATAACTCGAATTTTTCATATTTCGAAGTGGATTAATTTTACGGTGAAAAATATTTTCGTGTTATTTTTCCTCTATAACTCGAATTTTTTGTTTCCCTCGAGGTTTGCCTTAAAGAAGTTTCGCTGTATATCGCCGTCGTCCTATCTATGAAATTCTACGCGTCTTGAAAAATTATAGCTCTCCGATAGCCATAAAATTGTAGGGGAAAACAAGATACTCGTTAGTGCTACAGAGCAGCCGTCTGCAGTGGCGGTTAACCGAAATGGGCACCTGTTTATCCGAATATCATCACGGCTATCGGAATGACGCAGTTTGTCAATTCAATGCTAGCTTCCACCTAATCCCCTCCCCCCCACCCGTTTCTTCCCCTATTTCATAACGTTTTACCCGACCCTTTTATTTTATATTCCCATCTACCGGCCCGAATAACCAAACCTCTCTCCACCGCATTAATTAACCCCCTCCGCCACTCCATTCTTGCCCTCCTTCCTCCCCTGCACCGCTCTTTATTTCCTCCCGACTTCAATATCTCGCCCCACCACTTTCGATCTTTCATTCCACTAGGCGCTCGCCGGCTTAATTCCTGGGAAGAGGGCGGCCTCCGTAACCAGCTCCTCCGTCTCTTACCCAACGGCACGTTCAGTTTCGGCGCTTTACGCTTGGCACCCGTACATAAATCTCCAGTCGCGCCACCATAAACCGCCGACAGAGGTTCCCCTGCAAGGCTAGTTGGAGGAATGCGAGTTATCTCCCGCTTTCCAACTTCCCCCTCCAATTTAAACCTCCTTTCCTCCGACTCACCTCATATCTCTCCTCCGCCCTTTTTCCAATGGTTTTAGAGCGGTGAAGTCATCGTTTTCGCGCTCGAGCGAAGGCAGTAATTTCGAGTCGACGTGAGTTGAAGTGCGTGGGATGTGATGGTATATAAAAAAAATCGCGGCGTGGTTCTCGTGGAGGCGATCTAGGGTAGTGGTTCTCAGGCAGATCTGCCATGCGACCCACTCCGTGCGGATGTTTGGTCGCCGCGACCCCCCGTGATGTTTCGAGAAGTAATAAAAATATGTAAACTTTTTCATTTGTGCTTCTTTTTTATAAACCGCACTGAAAAGTATAAAATAAATTTTGGGTTCAAGAAAATATCTGGATCTGAAGTAAAATTTCCATTATATATGAACATGACCCTACGTTTGAGAACTACTGATCTAGGGAATCATTAAATTTTCTCTCAGTTGGCGTCGCAAAAGTCTTCATATTGAGATCCGGTGGTTGGGTGGTTTGAATTATCGATGGTTTAGTTATCGAAACGAGTTGACTCGGATGGATTTTATATGCTACTTGAATAATCGAACTCGGGTCATTATTTGGTTAAATTGTTAGGCGATTGCGTAGGACCGCAAGTGGTCTTCATTGATGGTGAAATTATCCATAGTCTTTAGTTAGAAATATTGCGAGGCGTCAGCCCTTCTTTAGTTGCATTAATATCCTTCATTATACTGTTAATGTTTTTTCAGGATCTTTGTTCTCGTGTGAAAAATCTGTTATTTTCTTTAGAAATACGAGGGACTGTTGTGCCTGTTTATAACTGGAATTGTCGCGATATTTATTAATTACTATAAATTTTGTAATTCCAATTTTTGTAGCTGTTGTAGGGATTCTCTTTAATACGGTATTTTCCGTACTATAGAATAGTATTAATTTAATTACTATAATTCCTGTTGCAGTTCTCCACGTTTTTATTTTGCTCACAGTGTTTGCCTCATAGAAGCTGAATTATATCTGCCTTTAAAACAATTTCGTATAATTAAGTTTTCCTAAGTATTGTGCTTATTCCCACTTCATTCACCATTTTTCAACTTAAATATTTCGCCCACTTCGTTCCCTCATCCGATCACCTATTCGACCTCTCACATTCATCCACACATACAACTCATCCACATCTCCACCTCTTTTACCCCTCCATTCATCCACATCTCTGCCTCTTCCACCCCTCCATTCATCCACATCTCTGCCTCTTCCACCCCTCCATTCATCCACATCTCTGCCTCTTCCACCCCTCCATCCACATCTCTGCCTCTTCCACCCCTCCATTCATCCACATCTCCACCTCTTCCACCCCTCCATTCATCCACATCTCCACCTCTTCCCCACCTCTTCCATCCCTCCATTCATCCACATTTCCACCTCTTCCATCTCTCCATCCACATCTCCACCTCTTCCACCCCTCCATTCATCCACATTTCCACCTCTTCCATCTCTCAATCCACATCTCCACCTCTTCCACCCCTCCATTCATCCACATCTCCACCTCTTCCACCCCTCCATTCATCCATATCTCCACTTCTTCCACCCCTGCATTCATCTACATCTCTACCTCTTCCACCCCTTCATCCACACCTTCCATTCATCCACGCCTCCTCTCATCCCTCCATTCTCTCCCCCGCACATCTTCCTCCCCCTTCACGCCTCATCCTTCAATCTGCATCGCCGGAGCATTCGAAACGGCGCATTTTGATGGAGCCAATTCTCTTTCCTGCTCTGTCCGTCCCCTCTCCTCTCCCCCCACCTTCCATCTTCCGCCGCGCTCCCGCCCGTCGACAGATTTAACTCCGATGTGCCGGGATCAAAACTCACTCAGGCGCCGCGGCCGTACCGCGGAGGCGGGCGGGAGGATGCGAGGGGGAGGGGCGGCGGTGCTTCAGCGACGATAATTACCTCGCATTGTCGTCCACCCCCCCTTTCTCCCTCCCGGCCCCTCGTGCCACGGATTGAAATGACTCGTGGGCCATTCTTCGATCCGTAAAAAAAAGAGATGGGTGGGCGGAAGGGGAGGTGAGGGAGAGCTCACGAATTGAAAGTGGAGTTTAATTGGTCGGTGGGAGTGTAGGAGAATGGGTGGGATAGGTGGTAATCTCCCCCCTCTTCAGAACGGGTCTTTCTCTCCATCTCCTTGACCGGTTGTATGTTCCTAGTTATTATCTCCTTCCACTAGCGCACTCTCCTTGTATACCCTTCTCCCGTCTTCTCTGTCCGTCATCTAATCCTTTCGCTCTATTAGCTAGTATCCCCTAATCTATTCTACCCCTCTATCATATTTCTGTGTCATCTGCTCTGCCATCCACTCTCTCCGGTTACTCTCTCTCATTCCATCATCTTGCCATTCATCGTGTATCCCCTCTATCTCTCTGTATTTAATAATCTCCGTCCATTTGGTTAAATATCGTTTTCATTCATTTTCTCTCCCTTCTAATTTTTTCTTCCGTTCCGCACTTACCATCCCTCCGTCTCCTTTTACCGGTTTCATCATTTCATACATTAATTCTAAAGCCACCCCCTCTATACCGACTCATGCTACCATGTGTACCTCTTTCCCCCTCTCCCTTTCCTCTTCCCATCTCTCGTTTTCCTCTCATTCTTCTGCCTCTCTCCATTTCCCCTGCCTATCTCCCCCTTTCATCTGCCTCTCTCCCCCCCTTTCCTCTGCATCTCTCTCCATTTCCTCTGCCTCTCTCCCTTTTCTCTGCCTCCCTTTTCTCTACCTCTCCCTTTTCTCTGCCTCCTTTTCCTCTCCCTCTTTACACCATCGCCCTCCCCTTTCTCCCCCTCATCCCTCCCTTTCCTCTCCCTCTCCTTTTCCTCTGTCTCCATCTCTCCCACAGTCCTTCTCCCTCCCCCTTCTCCCCTCCCATCTGTCGACGGATCGCTGGTTTTAATGCCACATAGAGTCTGGGTGTTTGTGTTTGTCGTGCTTGCGTTAGGTATAAAAATGGACTAGTTCGTCTAAATCTAGCTCTTAAATAAATGCGTATTATTGTTATTATTATCTTCCTCTTCCCTCTGTATCTCTCCCTCTCTCCCGAAGGCGATCCATTGCTGCCGCGTGACAGACAGAGCGATGGAAACGCGACGGAAAACGCTGATGCAAACGCGCTCATTGGAATGTTATGATTGGTCGGCCTTGCGTGTTTGGAGGTTCCAAGACCCGTCGAATCGGAATAATTGGGCGAATTTACCGAATGTTTGGCCATCAAATATTGTTGACAGTTTATGGCTCATGCAGTTGTTGTTTGCGGAGAGTGTGTGGGTGTACGTGCGCCAGTGATTTTGCCTTTGCATCCAATTTAAAACCCTTAGGCTGAAGAAACGCATTGATGTCTCCCTCCGTTTTTATCTCTGCTGCATGTATTTTTGCTATTGGCTATTGTTATGATATGCAAGAAGTTAATTTTTTGTGTATAGTCCATAAACGGGTAAATCAGGGGAAACGGCAAGGGTATGTACATGGCGGATATCTTATCGTCAGCGTTATAGGAAATAAATGCCATTAGATAAAAGCACTTGTCAATTCTTAGTCTCTGTATTTCTGTTCGTGGCATTGATGATGTGAAAATTGTAAGAGAGGGGGCGTAGAACAGGATATTAAAATTTATTTATTACGAGGGTAGGCCGTTAGGCAATGGGAATGTGATATTGTAGAGCAATCTTGTGGTAATGATTTCCGAGAATTGATCATGCTACTGAGAGTTGTATGCTGGAGAAAAGGACCGAAGGAGAATATCTCATTTATTAGAACCTGGAATTTGAGAGGGACTATGTGGAGTCTCAGAAAGGTTGCGGAACTAATGAGAAATGTATAGGAATTAAGGTCATCCCATACAAATGGAAAAGGGCATATCGCTAGGTCGTATTTTCCTCGATTAGGCGCGGCTTATTTGTCATTAATTGGTGTATAATTAATATGTCCGTTCTTTATCACCTATAGACAATTAATACCTGGTATTTGTCACAACGAAGTTCACTTTTGCGCAATGGGTCGAGTGTTATCGGTAGAAAACTGTTCAAGTGTTTGCAAAATCTACTCCTAAGTGGATTTCCCATTTGAACCCCGTAGTCTGGGGCTCATAAGCGTCTCTCGATCCCGTCCCGTCTTTTCTCTCCGCCACAGAGTGACCTCCCACACCCTATCTCCCGCCTCCATTTCCACCGAGGTTGGAAAGGGAAGGACGGGAAGGGGGAAAGTGTAGTAGAACAGTAGCGCGCTTTGGAGGGCAGACGCACGAGTGGGCGAGTTCAGTTTTCTCTCTAAAGTGACGTCAACCGATCTTAATGGAGTTGGAGTTAGTCAGTGCTCGGGAATCCGTGGCGTCATAAAGCCGCTTTTTTGTCTGTCTGTCTCGACTTTTCATTTGTGTAGTTTCCCGCGTTCGCGGCACGGTTTTTTGCCGATAATCTCGAAAGTATCGAATCGCTATTAATGAAATGCATTCGGCGAGAGAATGCTTCTTTAGGTGCATAGGCCGGAAAATGCCTTTCCCATAACGCCGACACACGTCCGAATCACCGTGTATTTTGGTTTTTTATCGCCCACAAAGTTTTTATGCTCTCTCGACTTTTTACCAGTTTTCGTTGAGCTTTCACTCTCTCTGTATTCGTTTTTTTGCGGGCTACTATCACGCGTTGCTGGGAGATTTGATTTCCTTTTTAGTACGTCGCCATCTTCATTATTTTCCACGAAGGAACTGTTCGCGTATCCTTCCAATACGGTGTGTACATGATCGAACTCGTATAGCATCGCATCGCCTGAATCATTCGCCATTTTAACTTCTTCCCTTCGCCATAGGAATTCCGAGCTCCATTCCTTCTCGTCTTTTTTACGCAGTTCCACTCAGACCATCTCTCACTGCATACGTCTCTCCCTCTCTTTCGCCCTTCCTCCCCTCGAACTCTTCCCGTCCTCGATTCTCTCTCTAATCATCCTAATTTCCCCGTCGTCTCATTTCTCGGTTGTTGACGTCGTAGCATTGCGGAGAGGATTTTTTGAACAGTCATCCCATCGCCATTCATCAATTTGCGCGTGTGTATGGCCGAGAGAGAGAAAGAGAGATGGCAATACAAGAGTATATACGGCGTGGAGCGTCCTGTTCCTTTCAGCTTGACCCTCTCTCGCAAAGGGCCTTCTTACATCCATCTTCTTCATCGTATCGATCGGCCCTAATCCGCCATTTAACGGGTCCCTCCCCGGGGGAGGTCCCAAATGACGTAAAAAAAATAAACTAAGGTTTCCTTGGCCGGAATCCCGCGGTGGGCATTTCAAAGGTGGGACGGGGTTTGGGCTCCTCCGTATCAATTTGCCCTGCCCTGCCCAGCCCACCACCCCCTCTCCAGTCGATCTCTGCACGTGCTACAGACACACGTAATACGTGGATGCGGCTCCTAATCTTCCCAGCGGGGCTATTTTTTTGCCGTGGCTCGTGCAAATGTATCTCCCTTTTCGAATATTTTCTCGAAATTCCTCATCTTCTCTGTCCCTATTTATCTCTCTTTCTCTTCGTCCTCTTTCGCTTCTCGTCTTTCACTCCTTTTACGTTCCATCCATGTCTGCTTACTTTCACCCTGCTTGCACTCTTTTCACTCATCCTCGACGGACCATGCCTCGCTTCCTCTATGGCCACCTTTCACTCCTTTCCCTCACTCTCCACCTTTCCCTTCCCCTTTCTCTTTCATCTCTTCCTCTTTCACTCTCTCCCACCCTCCCCCCTCCTCACTCTCAAGTCGCTAATGAGCGGATGCGGTCACCCGATATCATTCCCTCCTCACCATCTTCTTAACCATCTCACCTCTTCTTTCTCTCTACCTTCTCCCCCCTCCTATCTCCATTTCCTCCCATCCGGCTCTCCCAGGTGGGACGTGAGGAGGCAATTAAGAGGGGGAGGGGGCGCGCGGGAGGGAGGGGGAGGAGATATGGAAGAGAGGCCACTGCTCGCTGGCGGTACGAAGGTGACCTCTGCGTGTAAGCGGGCGATGGGGAATCAAGGAGGCGGTGTGGGGGAGGGGGGAGATCGTGGTGGGAGAGGAGTACTGTATGTCACGGTCGGTGACACACGTGAACGCGTTTCTCGTCCCGATATACGCCATTGCCGTTTCCTCCCCCCTTTCCCCATCCCTCCCTCTACTCCATACCCGTTCCCGTGTGCATGTCTTCTTTACCCGCGTCACAGCGCCTCCGAGGGCGATGGTCTTTCCGGCAGCGTCCGCTCAGGAGGGAATAGGAATTTCTCGGAAATATTCCATTGTGACCGGTGTTGCCAAGTTTTTGACGGCGGCACGGTCCGTGAGCCCCCGCGGTTCTCATCTCCTTCCTCGGGCGAATAGCTGCAGTGTGTTCGAATCTCCGTGCTTATTGAACTTTTTTCGAATACAGCTCGTGTTCGGAAGCGTTTTCGGAGCGTTCATAGTGATTTTTAAATGTCGCGCGCACCGCTTGTCTGCTGTTTTTAAGGGAATGCTTCGATTCGAAACGGCGATGTCGTGAACATTGTCGCGTTCTTGTTTTTGTATCGTTTTTGCGATGAAAATGTCTGAACGTGGATTTTTTTTAAATTTGGGGTTACTGGAATTTGACGATGGGCACGGAGTTTGATGGGCGCGGAGTCGTTTTATTTTCTTCTTGATTCCTCTATGATCGCGTCTTCTGCTTATGTTTCGCGCCGATGGAATGGAGTGGAAGATTGGAGGGAGGAGGAGGGCGTAACGCTAGCGTAGGCCATCATCTGCGAGACGAGGAGTGCGCGCGGGAGGGCCATAAACGTGACAAAACTTGGGCCATGAATGCCGAAGGAGGTAAATCATAAACCCCCTGTTCTGGGATTAAGCCTTACTTGGGTCACACGATCGCGGATAATGAAAATAAAACAGGTCGCACGCTGTTTGCAGTCCACCGCCATTCCCTTCTTGAGTGATGACTCTGGAACGACGTCGTGAAAAAGGCGATCGCCTCTTCCATCCTCTCGACATCTCGCCCTTCCAGTCTTCTCCTTTTCTTCGTCAACTTCTTTCGTTACTGTCAACCCTCCCTTCTTCTCCCTATCATCTTCATCTTCCGCCATATTTCCTTTGCCATTTTGCATTCTCTTTCGCGATCCTTCGCCCCCGGACCCTTTGTCCCGCGGTGAGTGGTCGAGGTCGCCGATGAAAAACGATGGAGAGGTGACCTCCCTCCGTCATTCCGGAACGACTCTCCCGTTGGAAGGTCCGAGGTTTGAGCTTCTTCATCCGCGTTGACGGCAGCACAAGGCGCAAAATGGAGGGGGGTTTCGATATCTTTTTTTTAAAACCTTGTCCCCTAACCTCGTACCGCCTCGGATCGGGGCTGAATAGGGGAACTTTTAAAGGGTGGTTTGTGCAAGGCGTCCCCTTTCTCCTTCTCTTCCATCTTCCCGCCCTCCTCTGTTGATGGGGCAAATAGCAAAGGAAGTGAACACCTGAGCACCTGCTATCCTCATTCTCCGCTTGGCCGCGTCGTCTAGACGAAGCTTTTTCCTACCCCCTTCGCCCCAGCTCCCATTTTGCGGCCCCCTTCCTCCTCACTGCGCCAAGTTAAGCTTCCACTCCCCCCCTTTCCTCTTCACACCCCCCCCCCACCCCCCCAAACTTTCTTTTTCTCGCCTTTATCTCCGTAATCACATTATTAAAGGTGAGTTGGTGGGGCATACATTTGGGTTTCCGGTTCGCTATTAATTTTCTTTTGGAGATTCTTTATTTTGTTCGAGTGAGCAGGAAGCGGAACAAGGGGCATATGGTCGTTGCGCCTACAGTCTGCCTGCCATAATTGGTTACGTTCCATAATTCAGTGGTAATGGCGCGGTTGTAGCATTCTTGTCTTCGTCCTCATAATTCGTTATATATCGTTTGCCTCGGTCAAGCTCTTGCAGGAATTAAAAGCGGGCGAATGAAGAATTTAATCGAAATACTAGATAAAAAATTTAGTTATGGTTTTGTGGGATGGTTTTAGGCTCCAAGCTTTTGTGAACGAATGAAATTATCGCCAACGGACTGAAGAAATATTCGTGGAATGATCAAGCTTACGGGGAAAAGGTAGCAGTGACATTTGAGGCCCTTCAAAATCGAAATAACATTTTTATTTCCAGATGCGTTTCCTTCCCTCCCTCCACCCACTCGCTCATCCCTACCCCCAGCGTGTCTGTTCTTTTCCCTCAACCTACGTCTCCGCCTCTATTCTCTTCTCCCTCGGGTTGGACTCGCCCTGGCGTGTCTTCTAGATTCGCCGTTTTATGAGCATCTTAGTACCCTGCGGAGATAAGAGCTCCCTCTACCATGCAGAACCAGGGGAGGGAGGGAGGGAGGAGGAGAGGGATGTGGGCACTGCGGAAAAGAGGACGGAATAGAAAAGCTTCGTTTTAATATCACTCTCATCATTGATATTTCTTAATTCGATCCTCCTTGAAATTTTAAACCCGTCCCCTCTAATTACCGAATCCCAAAGCCGCACGATACCTCTTCCTAACCTGTCTAGAATAGCGGTTCCCAAATTTTGTTCATTTGCGACTCCCTTAACCCCGTCCATCAACCAACAAATATAAAAGTATTAATTTTAAAATATTTTTAAGGTCTGTTTTATTTGCACAAATAATTTTATTACAAATTATAACATTAGAATATAAACTGAAACTTCGCGACTCTCTGGATATTGCAGGACCCCCCGTTTGGGAACTACTGCTCTTAGAGCCTTTCTAATTCACAGCCCACCTGCCCTCAACCCTTCCTCTGGGGCTCCATGAATACCCTACCCATCGCCGCGTGTCTTCTCGCTGGTGACAGATGTACCGTTTTTTCTCCTCTACGTTCGCCTTCCTAGTGGGAGGAAACCAGAATTCGTTAGCAACCCGATAAGTTTCTTCTGTGTCGCTTTGCCCTTTTATTGCTTTTCGGACCACTTCTAATTTGTGTTATGATATCATTAATCGAACCTGCGCCGTTTTTACTTTCTCATATACGAGGTATATTGAGAATATTGTAATCGCGAAAAAATTCGACCTCGAGATTTCGATGGAAATAGTATACGTTTTGGGTGAACCCGAGTCCGAAAAAGTGGTTTCTGCAATGCCGTCTGTCTGTCTGTTCGCGGCTCTAGAGCGTAAACGGTAGAGCGAAAATGAATTAAATCTCGTACTTAGGCATTTTATCACACAGAATAGAAGCTATTAAGAAATTGTTGAAATTGCACAATAATTAACGGCAGTTTAGTCGCAGTTTTAACAACAATTTGATTTTCTCAAAAACGGCTTCAACAATTTTTGTCACATTTCGTAGTTACTTGAGTTAACCTCGACAACAATACTACATAGTACACATTTCTCAAAATATAATTTATTCTTGAGTAACTTTAACAACAATAGGATTTTCTAAATTACGGCTCATACGATTTTCATCAAATTTCGTATAGTTATTTAAGTTGATGTTTATAATTCTGCATCGTTCATATTTTTCAAAATATACCTAAACGACACATTAGTATATGAGAAAGCTTGTACAATATATATTGTACCGATTTTTTTAGATGTACCTTAGCGTCATTTTTAAGGGCTCTCTGGTAATAGGTAGCCGAATTGGTCGAACTCCCGGTCGACCGGATGCCTAGAAGTGTCTTCCGGATAATCATGATATTTATTTACACGAACCAAATTAAGCTAGTGAAAAATTAGCTAAATACTCGAAAAGTAATGACAGTACTTGAAAAATTACAATTTAATGTCATATTATATGCCGTAATTCTATTTTACATAATAACAATTTTATTAGGTTTAAGACAAATAAATACTGCCCGCGCACGTGCATTGCGCAGTTTAAAACAATTTCCAGTTGATCGAAATTCCGGCTATTCGCTATCCGGCTATTCGAGAGTTTACCGAGTAGGCCGTCTTCGTGGGAGGCGTTCGTTTATCGGTCGTTAGATGGTGCCCGTGTCGAGAGGTATCTTGGAAGATCCAACTAACTACCTTTCCGCACGAGTTCTCGCTCAGCCGAAGGTGCACCGGTTTGGAAAAGCACCAGTGGATTGGGATTTTGGGAAATGACGCGGTTGAATTATATATGAACGGCGTCGACGGAAGAGCGAAATTGTTATTATACGAGGCATGGCTGCGGTATTTTACTATGAATTTGTAATCGAGATGAAGAAAGGCTCAGGGGCTCAGAAACTCGTATTAATTGACGGATTGTTGGAAAAGATACCCAAATTGAATTTGCATCCCTAATTTGCCGAAAGTTTGCGAAGATTTAAAGAATTTTTGAGCAAATGTGCTCGTGTGAGGTCACGCCTTACTTCTCTCGCCCCATCCCCCTCTCGTCTTTCCTCCGCTTCAGAATTCCCGTCATTTCCTCTCATTAAAGTCTTGTTTTTTCTCTTTCTGTTCTCTGATCTTCTCCTCCCCTTCCTCCCTACTCTCCTATCAAAGCATACTTCAGTTTTTGTCCACGCATTCCGAGAAGTCATCCGTATCTGGTGTTTTCGATCGTTAAACGTTACTTTGCCTATTACCTGGGTCAATTTGGTCGCCGCCATTACCAGGAAATATTATAATGAGGGCGCATTTGCTACCGTTTTTCCTTCTTTAATTCGTCGGAATTTTATCCTTTTATAGGAGTTCTTTCAGTTCCAATCTGTGGCTGTAGAGGAGATGACCGCCATTTCGTTCATTGTTTCTTCTCGGTAGGAATGGGTACTGAGCGAAAAAGGCGATTGAATAATACTGTGTGAAAATTCTCCCAAGCCTTCAATATTGGCGAACTTAATGGTAATAATCGATTGTTTGGATTTTGTGAATTATGCCGAATAAAATAATAGCGGGATGTTAGATCGTAGGAGTGTGGCTGTGTTGGCGGGTGAAGCAAGAAGTTGGAAAGGGAAAGACGAGAGAGAGAGAGAGAATGAGAAAGATGAGGGGCTTAGAGGTGGGACTCGAATGAGAACCGCCCTCCGCAAAAAGTAATCTTTCTCGAGTGGGCAGGGTGGGGCGGGAAATAGAAATGGAGGGGGTAGAGGACGCGTCGAATCATTTTTTCCCCGCTAGATAAATGATAAATAGAAAAAAAGGAAAAGTCGGGGCGGCATGCGGTTCCAGTAGAATGGAATCCGAAGAAGTCTGATTGATTCTCATCTTTAAATTCCGCACCCACCTTAGGAAAGCCTCGTCTTTTTTTTTCCTCGGCGGTCGGGAGTGAGTGAGGGGGGTGGGAGGAGAGGGCGGTGATAGGGAAGAGGGAGGCTGATTTGAAGAGTGGGAGGGAGAAATATATGGAGTAGTGCGTGAGGAGAGAGAGGGGGTAAGGTTCCAATCGTGGAAGTAATTTGCGATTCTTTGCGTGTTAGGGAGAGGAAGGATTGCTTAGTTAGTTTTTCGAGAGGAAATGGAATGAGGGGGGTGTGTACGAATGAGGAATCCTTTTCGCCCCTTTGTGGTTCGGGCGAACGGGGTTGGCAGAGAGAGCGAATGGAGGTTTGCTGCAGGCGTAAGGCTTTCTTTTCTTTTTCCTTTCGCGTACAAAAAGAAGACCTCGCGGCTTCGGTATGATGAGCTGATGGTTAATTGAGATGGCGAAATTGATTGGATTTCGCCCACAGTTGCAGGTTTTTTTTTTTTTTGCAAAACGCGCTCGTGTTAATTGGCTTCCGAACTTTTTCTGCCCCCGTTGTGTAAGGCGGTTGCCAGTTTTGTGTAATTATTTTCGGTTTCACTTGCGTAATCTTTGACACCGTTTTATATGAATTAATTCTGTCTGCGGCGCTTCCCATTTTTCCATCGCGTGTTGTTGTACTTGTCTTGAACGTGTCGTAATTTTTTAAACGGATGAAAAATTTCGAAAATGGCTGCGTAAAGCTTAAAATTGTAGCTTGTATTTAATATGTCTAAGTGGCACCTGCATCTAAACCGTACTATTGCTACAAGATTTGAGTTTTATCGTTCGTATACTATATATACACATTCAATTTTCTTGTATAGGAAATTAACTAAGGATTCGATGCTCATTATACTTTAAATAGATTTTTAATTTCGAAGGAATTCTAGTTTGCTTGGTTACGAAAGCGAATAAAACAGAGAAAAGTATACTAATGGTCCTAAAAAAAGATTTTGTTCATTAATTTATGGATTGGTTATTCTTAATAGAGAATGATGTAATTGGGGAGATCGATACATTCCGTCCCTTTCTACGCGTTTGTACGTGGTAAGTGGGTAAATGCACATTTTATTACATTTCTACGGGTTCGTGTGCGCATTTATATATTTACGTTATATATATATATATATATATGTATGTATGTGTGTATATATATATATGTGTGTGTGTGTGTGTGTGTGTGTGTGTGTGTGTGTGTGTATATATATATATATATATATATATATATATATGTAGCTCTACCAATCTTTTTATGCGGCGAACAGTTTCAGTTCTTCCCATAGGCCCCGCTCGGCTCTCTCCCTTCTTCACAAACTCCATGCTAATTAAGTTGGTATCCCCGAGATTTTTTAAAAGTACTTATTTTTTTCGCTCGCCCACCTTTTATATCTCCTCGTATTTTATTTATATTTTTTCCCCCTAAAGGCGAGCCACCCCCTCTCCCATCCTTTCTCCCTCTCTTCGCCGGAGATGTTACGAAGAAGTAGGAAAAAAGGACCCGAGGAAAAAAAGAAGGGGAAAAGGAGTCCCTGGGATTGTGGAATGGAATTGAAAGGGAGAGATTCCCTTTGGCCTCTCTCTACTTCCTTCCACTTCTCATGCGCGCTCACCACCCCCATTCCCCACCCTTTCCCCCATTTTTCGCGTTGCTCCCTCCCTCCTGCCGCTTTTTTCCATCTTCCTCTCTTACTTTTCGTCACCCCCTCTCTCTCATCTCCAGGGTTCTCTATCTTTTTTTGAATGCGAAGGCAGCGGGACATTTAATATAGTCTTCGACGAAGGTCCTCTCCCAGATATTTTTCCATCTTACAACTAGTTGGACTTTTAAAAAAGACCGCCGTCATATTCATCGGAATTGAATTGTGCAATATTTATGTTATTATTGTATCCGTTTTACCGGAGATGGTGTATCAGAAACGTGGACTGCGATGAAAATATCTTATTTGTCGTGGTTGTGGTCAAGGATGGGATATAATTTTCGTGTTCCAAAACTATTATAGTTGCCCGCCCTTTTTAAAACTGATGGCGGAGGGAAAATGTTTGTAAACGTACTTTCTTCTCCGTGGGTGAGAAAAATTAAATTTCGGCGGGCCAAATTAAGAGTTTAAGAGTTTAATTCGGATACTTTATAGACTGCAAGGAGATCAGTAGTGAAAACTCGTTATAAATGATTTTTCAGTTCCGTCACCCCAGGATAGGGTTAGTTTGACCAAAATTTTATTAAAAAGGTGAAATTATCAGTATTTAATTTCAAGATTCGCTTTCATGATGGATTCGCGGCTGGCATTAAATGCTATGATTCGGCCCTCGAGCCGTAGTTTGCCCACTTGACACCCTTTCCTCTTGCCACCTCCCTCTCTATTTCTCCCACCTCTTTCTTTATTTCTCTATCAACTCCATTCCCCTCTCTCGCTCTCACCCATATTTCATTCTCCCATATCGCTGACCTTTTCTTAATTTTTTTCGGTCGTTCTATCCTATCGCATGTCGCGCTCGTTTCTCCGGAAACTGAGACCGCTGTTTACGTGTCGTTCGTTGTGTGTGTGTTTTTCAGCGCTTGCCGTTTCATGGATGATTCCTAATCCCCCTAACTCTTTGACTGAACGCTGATGAAAAAAGTGGACGTTTTACATGTCTCGCGGTGCTCGCCCGCGAATTGAATTTGAGTGAAGGGAACCTTTTTTTTTTTGTTGACTTTTTCGTGAGCTTACGTGTCGTGCGTGTGTTTACGACGTTTGCTCGAGTTTTTTTTTCGGCACCAGCTTTTTAAAACACGTTTGGAATGTATATTCATAAAGGAACTTTTCCGAGTATAGAATTTTTGTGTTTTTTCATATTTGTCTTTTAAACCTTTCATTTTTAATGATTAATTCCATCCTCTGGGAATTTTTCGTCCCGGCAGTAAATTTTAAGCGCTTCATTTTTCTATATCGCTGAAGTTTAGGAGATTGTAGAGTTAAAGTCGGAAATAAGATTCCGGTTCTTATACCGTCCGTCGATTTCTATAATAAGTACAATAAACGGCTTTAATTTAAAATACAGAAATGTTTGATTTCAAGGTGTATTTTCAGTCAAGTGACGTAACGACCATATGACTCAGGTCGGGAGCGTGTTGTTTTGTTCGCTAATTTCGTTCCACATAATTGAAAATCCTTCTCTTATCATTGTGCGCGTCTTACGGGGTATTTTTTTTTGGCGATGGCGTGTCTACTCGCCAACCTTTACCCTCTCCACCTGTTGGAGTTGCTATCTCCCTCTTCTTTTTCCTCTTTCCTCTCTGGTTTGTCCCATCGCTCTTATCCCTGCTTCTCGCTTCTTTCCCTCTTCCAAACTCGCTATTTTTCCTCTCCATTTCCAGGACCGCGCCGTTTGCTTCGTTCATCCTCTTCTCTCCTCGCCTCATCCTCGTCCTCTGCCTATTCCCCCTTTCAGACCAACGCCGGTGCCCTCTCTTTCTATTGCCTCCAATTCTCCATCTCGACCTCCTTCCCCTGTGCGCTGCTCTCCTCTCCATCCACGTCCCCTCGCCGTCCCACCTGTTATCCCTTCGGCCGGCGCTAGGGGTCCTCAGGGGAGTGTGGGAGGGGGATGTGTAGGAGGCGGGACCAAGTGGGGGAGTGCTTGAAAGGGTGGGCGGCGAGAGAGTCGGAGGGTGGAGCAGGGGAGGTAATTACCTGTGGGCCTTCTGGGCTCTCTCACTCCACCTCCCTCCATTCTCCTTTCCTGCCTCCTCTCAATCTCCACTGGAGCTCCGCGGGCTTCGCAAAATGTTTCCCTCTTATTATATATCCTCTCTTTACAAAACCATTGACGTCGGTTCCTTGCCCCTCTCTCGTTCCCCCTTTCTTACCTCGTGCTCTCTCGTCCGAAATGTTCTTTTGAGAGTTTTACTAGGGCATTAATCAATTATCTGCGGTAGTTCTCTTTTTCTCCTTATTCTGCCTCTCCATCCCCCCCCCCCTTCCTCCTCTCTACCTCCTCTTCTTCCTGTCTCTCGCCCCTCTCTCCCTTTAGCTGATCTTATCACCCACCCGTCTTCTCCGGATGAAGAGGAGATCAATCTCTCCCCTTTCCATTTAAAAATTCTTCTCTTCTTCCTCGCGAACTTTTCCCTTCCCAATTTTATTGTCGAAGAGTTGGAAAAAAATACAAGATGTCGAGGATTTCATTTTTTTTTGTCCGCGGATACTTTATTCCCGCCCGCCACCGGGTTTTCTTTTATTCTCCGGATGTTCTCAATATGTATCGTTTCGGACGTTCGGATTGAATGAAGCCGGCGCTAATTAACCTCCTCCACTGGGAAGAAGTCGTCCTCTTCCCCTGTCCTCTTTATCTTTTCGTCCGTCCGCTCATGTTTCCTCCTAAGTCCGGTAAGACCCTACATCCTCCTCTATCAGCCTCTTCCACCTACCCCCTCCCCCTCGCTCGTCCACTCTTGTCTTCCTGTCCGTCTCTTTTTCCGGACTCGGCTCACGGTTCTGGTCCGAAACACGCCCCCAGGTTCTTATCCTCCTTGGTGGCCTCTCTAGAAAGGGGACGGGGATGGATGGAGAGGGAACGGCCTCGCTCCTACAATCCGCTCTAATCTCCCAATTTCCTCGCCTGTGTCCTCTCCCTTAACTCCCTCTCCTCTTGAGCTCATCTCTTTCTTTCGCTCGGCGACCTCCGGTTCAATCTTCCCGCGTCTCTCTCTCTCTCTTTCGAGCATCTTCACTCCCCCCTCGTGCAGTCTCTCTCAATCCCACTCCATCCTGCTCCAATCCTGTTTCCATTCTTTCCGTGTTCGTAAGGCTGGCCAAGGAGTACTCTGCTCAACCTCTCGAGCCGGCGATATCCCATCTCTCCGTTCGACCCTCGAGGCGGCCATTTTTAGAAGTGGCATCCGCTTATCTTTTCGTAAATACGTCGACAATTTTCATCGGAGTATATCGATTGTTTTTACCTAATTTGATGTTTTATTACAATTGTAATGTTGCTGGAGTGGGATAGCAAGGTTTGTACACGTGTACGAAGAACCAGACTGAGGGGTTAAAGGGCAAGTTTGAAACTCGTTCCTTAGGAAAAACGATTAGAGTAATAGTTGAACGTTACTATAGTATGTTGTGACATGGTTTTTCAAATTTACTCAAATGTAAAACGTTACGAAAATGTTCTGTGCGTTGCGCCATTTTCTGGAAAAACCCCTGATTTATCTTCGACATTCCTAAAAAAAATTGAAAAAGCTGTAGTTTGTAAGCTTTGTACTCCACGTTTTCAGGCCCCTATTCCTTTTGAGCAACTTTGATGTAATTGATTAATTCTCTCGGAAAAAGCCTCGATGGCCTTTAAAGATTTGTATGTATATATCTCTTGTCATTCCGGAGGTCTTTTGTGTAAAAGCTCGTTACTTTTTTTTTCAACCACGTAGCGTTGAATTCGGCGAGTAAGGATTAAAAAATTATTACGAGACAAACGGACGCGAGCTCTCGAACACAAACAGTCTTTCGCATGTTTTTTTTCCTTCAAATGGAAGCAGTCCCTTATTTGCCTCTTTTCTCTCTCTCTCTCTTTCGCGGTGAATCTCTCTCATTCGGCCTTACGTTTTTTTTCTGCGCGTTTATTTTTCCTTTTTCTCAGTCGGTCGGCTGCGTTTCCAGGTATGTCTTCCACATCTCCGATCTCTCTCTCTCTCGGGAACGTATCGAATCTTTTTTTCTTTCGTCCGCAAAGGTTTGCCGTAGGAAACGGTTTTATTTTGTTTTTTTCTCCTTATTTCGTTCACCTGGCCTCGCATGTGGCTCATGGTCTTGTTTTTCCGTCGTCGAAAGCGTTCCCATTGTGAACGCGTACGGTACAACCTTCTATTTCCTTTCTCGTCTTCATTTCTCCGTCCAGACTTATTCCATGTGTCCTTTTGTTATCCAACGCTCTCACAGGCGATGGTTACAATTTTCACACTTGGTTTTCGATACCAAAACACAGAGCGCTGCAAACAACTCCTGCGCGTGATTCTTCCCGGCCCGTGTTTACGGCCTCTGGGTTTCGTCCGAAAAAAGTCGTTTTTTTTTACGTGTCTTGATAGCGGCGGGAGGTTTTTTCGGCTTGGCGACTATCTATCTCGCGGTCCGCGGGGAATCTTCGCCTTAACGTTAGCGTTCCCACTCCCTCATCTTCTTCATAATCTTCCTCTGCGCCATTCTTGCTTTCTCCCATCACGTCCCTCCTTCTGCCCCTCCGACGCCCTCTGAAATTCCCATCCATCCACTTTCTTCCACTTCTTGAACCTTTTTCTCTCTCTCCAGTCCTCTCTCCCTCCGCCTCTTCACTCGAATTTTCTGCCATTTGCCGCGTGTGTGTTTGTGTGGGAATCTCGCAGTTGCGGTCTTCTTTCTTTCCCTTCCGATTCCGTTCCCACAGACACATACCGGGAATTTAATAAATTCGGGGCGGCAGTGTTGCCAACTACGTCGCCCTTTAAGGCCTTCCGTCCCGAGTAATGTTTTTTCCCCGAGGATTAGAGGGGGCAAGAGCGTCGCCTTCGTCACGGAGAATGGGATAGGATGTTAGTCTTGCCGTATAAATTCGGTTCGTTCCGACTAATCCTCGTATTGGTCGATGGAAAAAAATAGTAGTAGAATGTTATAATGTCTGATTGTGGGGGATGTGGTGGTCCCGTGCGCAAGGTGGTGTCAACGGAGATTATAAAGGGGGAAAGGTTCGGTCGTTTTGAGGTTCGGCCTCCGTGAGAATCGGGGAGAATTCCGTGTTATTTCTGCTCTCGCGTTCCGAAAAGTTCATCCGAGTCGTCGGCTCCATCGCGTTTACGAGAATATTTTTCGAGTTTATTTTTATAGCTACAGGATTGAAGGAGGTTTGGGTGAAAATGGTTGTTTTTGGCCGGGAAGTCGTAAACGGTGGAGAAATTCGATATTTTTTCTTAGGACTCTCGCATTCCGAAAGTTTATTCTAAACGTTGTTTTACGAGGATATTTTCGCGTTTAAAGGATTCTGTGAGTTTTTAAAGCCAGTCGGACGAACTGGCATCAGTGCCGTTTGGAGTTGGCGTCGGGGTTCCCGCGCTCTTGAAAGAGAGAGAGAGAGAGGTGGTGGGATGGATTCCCATGGGAAGAAAATGCCTCAGCCGGCTTCGCTTTTGCTCCTTTCCCCAGTACCGTATCTCTCGAGAGCGTGCCGTCTAAAATCTCTAATGAATCGAGGCAATTGTGTCTAGCTCCCTGGAGTAGCTGCGATCTGTCTGTCATGGCCGGTGGACATACCGACACTACCCTAAGATACATCGTCGAATAGAATCGTCAAACCTCTTCGACTATTTTTTCTCAGAAGATCGGCAGAAATTTTCTCGGTGGATGTAATGGGACGTTTTTCTTTACCTTACGTGTGCACTTAGTGCGGAATCCACCCCGCTTTCGTTATGCGATACGCCGATCGGATACAGATTTGCTCGACGGCATCGTTTCAGAAGGATGTGAAGCACGTACCTTGTCGGCGTTCGTTTAAAGTTCTCAGGCGATCGCGAAAATTGTACGAATAAATACAACGTTAAATCCTTTTCCGATTTTATCCCGTGAAAGTGAGGGCGGATTGAGGGGTCGTCGGCGATGGCCGCCCTCGGTTGCGTGGCGGCGGTGCGGGCGATTTTGCGCAAATTTCATCCAGCTGGTCACGATGGACTCGTTGCACCGTAATCTTCGTCCGACTCGCGAGATTTTCAATTGGGAGGTCGGGAGGTAATGGGACGGGACTTCGTCCGCGCGCCGGGCCGTCTAGACCCTCCTCCGACCCTCTCCCTCCCTCTTTCGCCCCTCCTCGCGTCCCCGTGGGAACAGATCCTCTTCCTCCATCGCCGCCGCGCCAGCCATTTCGTGCCCTATGCAAATGAGTTGTGGGAATTGGAGTCAGGAGCTCGCGGAGGTGTAGGATGTGTGTCCCTCTAAAACTCTCCGTCTCTTCGCTGTTTTCTTCTGCCGCGTTATTATTAATATTCGTCGCGTCGCTCGTACCGAGGTTGGGTTAATCCGGCGCAACGCGAGACTTATCCCCACCGTCTTTCTCTTCCTCCCTCGCACCTCCTCTCTCTCCCTTACACTCCCACTCCCTCCCACCCCCACTCTCTCCATGCCTTAAACTTCCATTCTCTCCATTCCTCAAACCCCCACTCTCTTCCACCCACCCCCACTTCCTCCCTCCCCCACTCTCTTCCTCCACTCTCCCTCCTTCCCCTCATTCCTTCCTCCCCCTCATTCCTTCCTCCCCTCACCCTTTCCTCTCCCACTCTCTTTCTCCCGCCTCCGTCGTTACCTCACCCACCCCCATTTCCACCTTCCCTTCCTCCTCCCTCCATACACTCCCACCACCCTCGTATATTTCTATCTCCTTTCTCTGTCGCTATAATCTGATTCTTTCTAAGGACACGCGTGGTTCTCCGGGAATGTATCCGGTTGCAGTGTCCAAGTTACGGGAGGAACATTCGGATGGAGGAGACGAAGAAATTGGCGAGATGTGGGAAATGGAGGATTGGTGTGGGTGAGGGGAGGAGGTATCATCCTCCGGCCGGGGGTTTTTATTCCCATGGCCGCGCTCTGCTCCGTCAACCTCTCTCCTCTGTTCGCCTCCTATATCATCTCGGCCGCCATTCCTATCTTCCCACGTTACTCATCCTCACCTCCCCTTAACTGACGCGATCGCCCTCGGAAATCTCGGGAGCGCTTTTCTTCGCACCCCGCCCACAGCATTCCTGACCCTCTCTCTGCCTTTTAGCTTTTTCACGTAAGCGGAAACGTTCTTACGTTGACACATAAGCTGTATGCCTTCATTTAAACTCGTACGTGTATTGATACTTAGTGGATTGTTTTTCGTGGTGAATCAATTACATTATTTTCAGACTATTGTAATCCCGATGTAATTTACATTTTCCGCTAGAGATACTTTTTATATTATGTTATATTGTTCTTGTAAAAATATTGGAAAAATTATTTGGTTCTCGATATTGGAACATTTCTGGCTAATTAAGATGAAATATTCCACCAGTTGTGCTTCGACATGGATAAATTTGCATATTCTACGTTTGGCGCTTTGTACAACATCTAAATACCGCCTATTTATCGTCATTTTTGCAAGTGTGATGTGGCTCATGTTTAAATTAAATAATTCATTTGTGAATTCGCTAAGAGTAAGTCAATTAGGTTTAGATCCCATCTGTCTGGCGGCGGCGATCATAGTGTTGTGTTCAAGATATATTTTTAATGCTAGAAATGGCGTGATGTTTTTCATATTATGTAGTTGGAATCACTCATAGACTAATTTTATTTCTTGTATTTACACGTTAAAAGACTAATTATATATATATATATATAAACGAATAGATTGACTTGTATAAGTAATTGAATCTATCTGGGTGAATTTTTAACTTCACGGCTACGAAGTTCAGTGCTATTTTCATTTTTTTTAGATATAAAGTTTCTGATGTTTTTTTTGTAGTCGAGTGCTTTTCACGTAATGTAACATTCTTTAGTCAAATATCACTTCATTCCATAGGCATAATTCCATTTTGGTAGGAAATTCTAGTTCTATTCCTTAGTTTTTTTGCCACTGTTTTTTATGAGTAATAGTGCATCCATTTAATTATTTCTCTCTGATACTAAAAGATTATGTGGTAATGATTTTTTTATGAATCTAACTAGACATTAATTATTTTAAAAGGACCTTTTATTGATTTTCGTTAATATTTCTCTGGCTCGCTATTTTTGCGGCACTTTTACAAATTGTGCTGATTTTTGTTTATGACGTAGCGTTTGTAGTTCACTCGGTGCCTCAATTTCTTCAGCGATTTATTTATTCATTTTTACTTAGTAGACATCAGGTTACTGTCATCACGGTCAGTTGTGTTGCATAATTTTCTCAGAATTTTATTTTACCTATTTCGTTCAAGGACTCTTTAACCTATCCCAATTATCGCTCACTCGTCATGTATTTGTATTGATTTTGTACACTCATCGCCAGGATGAAATGCGCGTTTTCTTAATTCTAATAGCTCGCGTTCATCTCATCCTCCTACGCGCAATAATAATTGCCGAACTGAACGCAAGAGGCGGTGGGGGCGGCTCTGTTCGGAGATCGTGGTACCGTCTCTCACCGCTAGGGGGTACCACACTCGCCACCTTCTCTCTTTCTCTCTTTCTATAATTTCCGCCGCGGGACACCCGAAATCTTGCGTGCCTGCTTTTGTGTCGCCACTTTCCTCGCCGCTATAAAACTCAGAGCGTTTATTAGTATACCGGAAAATCTTTTTTGTTTGTGTAATCGTTATGAAAACCGACTGCGTTCTTCGTTAAATTTATTTCCGGCGTCTTTTATCATTTTAAAGAAATGTAAATGTCTTAATGATCTATTCCGTCAGAAGGTTGCAGTAATTTCTAGTTTATATCTTTTTTCGTCCGTTTTTTTTTAGCGATTTTTAATTTCGGTGATTGAAATTGCGATCTTATTTCGTAATGAAACGATTAACTGGCCGAATTATTGCCATTCCATTCTGCAAATTGGGGAAAGTGTTTTATGTACCCGTCGTTGATTGTACGTAAATTGTTCTTTCTTGTGGAAGCTACAACAAGAAGCCAATCAAAATCTTATTTTTTAAAGTAATAAATAGACGCATATTCCTTTGAGATTGCGTAAAATGTCCTCTTATTTGTTAAGTACATATAACTTTTATGATGTATAAATATTGGGAAATTTTATTTATAAAGTTTTACATTGCTCTCATCACCCACTTTGCGAATCCTATTATTTATATCAACGTCTCTCCGATTTTCCGATTTAAATCCGAGGAACGGTTTTACCTCGGAAATGGTTTCTAACTAGAAAGTGGACACCTAATTAATTTTTTTTGCGAGCCGTTGTTATTACACAACATGAGCTTATATCACCCAAAATTTCTATTTCGAATTATTCGGATCTTGGTAGCAGTTTTGACAGCCCTTCTCGGCGAATCTCTTTTTCTAATCTCGACCATCTTTTCTGCTGCTTCGAACGCCTTTCTCCCCCCCCCCTCCCCCTCCCTCTTACAACTCCCTCCCCTTCGTTTGAAGCGGTGTCACTAATGAGGTCTTGGAGGAGAGGCGCGAGACGTATCCCCCACCCCCTCCCACAGTATCTTCTCCATCTGTTCTCGTCCTACTCTTCCCACTCTTTTTCTCTTATCTCTGCTCCATCTTGAAGTCATAACTCACAGTTATTGCGGGTCACAGAGATCCCCTGTTGCCTTGTCTCTTTTTTCCCTTGCTATTTCTTCTCGCTAGAAGTCAAAGTTGAATTTTATCCGATCGTTTTTATGCCCGTAAGATTTGCCTTATTACCTTATTTCTCGGAATGGATGCTTTGCAAACACAATCTGACCTTGGGCTTCAGGGGAAGGTCAAAGAAATTCGAGCTCGTGGAAATTAGTTTTAGACTCCGACTAACAGAGTTACCTGCTATAACCGGATAGATTTTTTCTCTCTCGTGGGTTGCTTGTTTCGTTCGCAAATGTTTGTACGGAGAAATAATATTTTTACAATGTATAGAATTGTTAAATAGGTTTCTTTTTAAGAAAAAGGTAATTTCAAGTTCCTTCATGGTGGTACTATTATTTAAAAAATCTACTTGATTCGCAATGAACAAACCCGTTAAATATTTGCCTCTTTACGGTTTTATAACTAACATTTTAAGTATTGATAGAAAAGTAACCTAATTCCAAATCGTCGGTATCGATAACTTTTTTTCAGCAGATCGCTCCAATCGATAAGTACATTACATCCATATAATTTAATGGAGAGACCGGAAATTAGCATGTATTATTTGTATACGTGCTCTGTGTTTATCCTATATTCAGTTTGCTTTTTACGTGCATGCATTGATTGCTCAAGCTGAGCCTGGCTACTTTTCTCAGCGTCGCATGCATAAATTTCAACTCTTGTTGCTTTCAGTACGCTATATTTTCGGAGGTTTTATGGAAACGCGAATGCATAATTCACCTCTAAATCGTCCGTTGGACTTAGGCACGTGTTTTTCAGGATGATTGATGCTGTGTTCGACTTGTCTATTTCACATCCTTCATTTACTGTCTGAATTACTAACCTGTGACCGTGCTCAAAACGGCTCCGGTCTCCATCAAAAATGTTATCTGCCTAAACTCTCCGTACCGTTGCACGTGCACACTTTTATTTATCCATTAAAGTTTCATCTTCACCACGTTTGTCCTTTCTCTACCACTCATTTATCCTCTTTCATATTAGATATTTTCAATGTTAATCTTTCTCGTCGTATGATTTGAATCCGACTTATCCAAGTATTCATGGTTTACTTAATGTAGATAAAGGTTTTATTTTTGAAACTACAATGTTCAACACACAACATCAGTGGCAGATCGAGTCGAAAGAGCATTACCATATTTATTTACGTATTCCGCATCCCTTTCCCGACTGCGTATCATATTTTATCCGCTTCTTCCCTTAACGCTTTTCTTCTTTTCGCTTCTGCACACCTTAATTTCTCGGACTGCCCGCATCTGAGAACATTCGCATACATTTCGTCTCGAAGTGTTTTCCCAACTTCTCTTCGCTCCCGAATCCATCTTCTTCCCGTATTCCTCCTCCTTCTGCCTCTCTTATCCCTCCTCCTCCCTGCTTCACTTTGTCTTTAAGGCCTCCCCTCCCCCCACCTTCTTCCCCAAAGCCCTCGAATAGATTCTCGCAAACTTCTTTTCCTTCTAAAAAAAAAAAAAAATTCCGCGTTTCGAGTGTGGCGTGGGCCCTTCGATTCTTCGCGTCGTCCGGTTTTTCTCACAACCTCCGTCCACCTCCCTCCTTTTCTCTCCCTTTTTCCCTTCTATTTTCTCCCTTTTTCTCTCCTTTCCTCCCTTTTCCTCTCCTTTCCTCCCTTTTCCGTCCCCATACTCTCCCTTTTCCATCCTCTTACTCCTAATTTTCCCGCCTCTCCCTATTTCCCTTCCCATGTCTCCTTCTTTATTTCCCTTTCCTTTTCTCTGCATTTAACTCTCTCTTTACATCCTCTCTTTCTCCTCCTTTCTCTTTACTCCCGCCGCTATCTCCGAGGCACTTTTATCTTATTTCCTTCTCCTTTTGTCACATTCCTCTCTCATAGTCCGCATGCACGAGTTTACGGATGCTTGCCCATTTGCGAACGTTTTTCGCGAATTCTTTTTAAAAAAATATTATTTAACCAATCTCCAGGCGGCGCCGTCGACGTCCCGGCGGTGTGCGCGTGTTTGTGCCTTCCCTGCCGCGGTCATATCTATTTTCCAATCTTCATTTTTCCCCCCGACGCATCTATTTCGGACTAATCCCCTCCGAGACTCTCTAAATATTGATAAATTATTCACTCCCTCTCTCTCTCTCTCTCTGCCGCCCATCGCCCTCCTCATCTCCGCCGTATATCGAACCCGGAATCGAACCTCTCCAACTATTTCCAGTGCGCAAATTTATTATTAGCCTCCATCGGAGTGGAGGGGGGTTATAAGGGTGGGGGAGGGGGGCACGTGGGATTCCGGGTGGTGTTGGAGGAGGGAGGAGGCGAGAGAGGGAGTGAGAATGAAGGGGTGAGGGAAGGGCGGGAGGGAGAATACGATTCCGGAGAGAGAACCGTGGAACCGAGGTGAGAGAGGCGGCGGATCCTGCGGCGGGGCCATGAATTATGGATGGAGTACTATTTCTCCCCATCCACTCCCTCTTTCTCCCTTCTTTCTTTTTTTTCTCTCCCTCTCGAAACACCCCTCCCTCCCCCGCATTCCCCGGCCTGTCTAGGCCATCACGCACGCAAGGGCTGAAAGAAAGGGAGAAGATGAGGATCTTTCTCCTCGGAGTTGGGTGGAGGATCTAAAGTATCTTATTTTTCTATTCCTCTTTCCGTTTCTTTCATGTTGAAGTGGTTAGTTAAGGGTGGAATATATATCGTTATATTTTGAAGGACAAAGTTAAAGGGTATGTTTTTTCTTGTGGTAGGTACAATTTTTATCTGTAGTGTGTCGGTGGTGGATGGATTTGGCCCGTGTTTTGTTGTTTTTTGTGTGTATTTGCACGAATCATATATGCGTGTTTATATAAAATACTGGAGCACATGGAATTATATATGATAGTTAGGATGCAGTATTTTAATCTGCGAGGTTGAGGCTGGGCAGCTCCTTAGCCCTCCTGCTTTAATCAACATTAATACAATGAAATGTAGCTCTGTAATTTAATAAAATAAATGAAGATAAATACGCTAAATCGCAGAAATGTATTCCTTAATGGTGATGCCTTGCGTTTCTTGTTGAATAAATGGAAAATGAGGAGGTGTATAATAAAAGTGACGTTAGTTACTTCCTGGATAAGATAATCGAGTGGAATAATTAACCCACGAGTTGGCAGTGGCTTCATTTTCACCATTGTTCGTATTTTTGGATGATAAAGGCAGGTGATTGTAGGAAAACAAACAAGGCAGCATGGGTTGTTAGGAATAGGAATGGGACAGTACGCCTTAAGATACGCGTGCGAGTAAATGTTTGAATAATCGTAGTAGGATAACGTTAAGGCACAGGGTTAAAGGTTCTTTGTACGCGCTGCATTGTACCCGTACGCTACAGCGTCTGTAGTCCATGTACCAGGCGTCTTCCCTAGCCATATCTTCCGAAGTGGATTACTGTTCCCTCGATGTTTGGGCATAGGTATATTCCTCCAACTGTATTCAGTACCGTATGCTTCCTCGATGCTTTCTCTGCCCGCCCTTCAGTCGATCTCCCGAAGCTTACCCTCGAAAGTGCGAAAAATATGTTAACGCGATTCCCTCCTTCCAGTTCGCATCTGGTTTAAAAACCTTCCGTTATCTCTTTTATTCTACATAACCGGGTATTATTCAAAAGGACCGCGAGAAAATGCGAAAAATTTCGGGGAGAACGCCTTTTGGACTTCGAATCTTCCCTCGGATGCTTCCGATCATTGTTTTTCTACCTTTCGTCGATTTGCATATTCGATATCCTTTTTCTCGCTTGGGCGGGAGGAAGAGAGCGAGAAGGGTCCATATTTTTAGTTCCAGGCTTCCGGAAAAAAAATAAATCGCATGATTATGGTAACTGAACGATTCGACGCTAGCTTATGGTGGTTTAGGCACGTGGCTCCTTGTTTAATTAATTAATGCTGCCAGTGAGAACGTGATAATGTTCTTCACAATACTTCCCTTGTATACATTTGCAGTCAATTTTTTTCCAAATCGTACTTTAACAAATGTCGGTCGAAGACCAAGAGCATGGCTACTATTTCTCTCTGTATCCCTGTCTATGTCTCTCGTTCCATCTTCACCTCTCTCCGGATCTCTCCAGGGAGGTTTTCCCCCGTTTTGCCCACTCCTTCCTCTCTCTCTCTCTCTCTTTCTCCTCTGTTATTTTTTATTCCGCTAGGTCCGCTGGTCGGGTCCATAAATACATATTTCCGTAGGTGGGATTTCGTCCGTTTCCTTCGGTCCCTAAGCCCTATGCCACTGTCACTCCCCCGCCTCTCTCTCTCTCTCCCTCGTCCACCTTCCTCGTCGTCGTTGCATTTTTGATTCTAGTCATTTTCCGTCCATTCCGTAGGCCGCCCGTCACCCCTTCCTCCCACCGCCCCTCACCCCCTACCTACCTCCCTAACCTCACCGCTTCGCAGAACTTTTTATCCTCTTACGCTCTCTCTCCTGCCTTAAAGAGTCCCCGCATTTCAATTGCGCTATTGTCGGCCGGATGCGAGTTATCCGCACGGAAAAATACACCCAAGTTATTTATATTTATAGAGGACGAAGAAAAAAAATTCATTCCTCTTTCCGAATCATCGTCTCTAGTGTATTTTTGTGCTGCAGTTTTTTTTTGCCTTAACAGGAGTCCATTTTTTGGAACTTGGCGTTCTTACGGAACGCACAGTGGTAATGTGTAGGTTTATAAATCCTTGGAATAATTCTCTTCGTGCAAAAAAAAGCGGAAATGGCGTAAGTTGAGAAGTCGTTTGTTTATGTTGAGTTGGTGTTCTTCTTGTCTGAATTCCTTAGGTTCGGGTTAGGTTCTGTAACGGTACGCAAATTACGATTTAAAACACATTATTGTAAGGCAGGGCTCACCAAACTTTTTAGTAATAGGGTCTTCATGTACGACTCTTACTCTTTCAAATAATTGATCGGGCCGTGTCAAAATTCCTAGGAGCATATTTTGTGAATATTTTGGATCTCTAATGTGGCATACGCATATAGTAAAAGTATTTTGCATCCAAAACTCGAAATGTTTTAGATATAAAAAATGTCTATTGAAAACTCCTGCAGGTAAATACAAAACTTAACAGAAATTGATGGGGTAAAGCTCGCGGGCCGTAGTTTGAAGATCCCTGATGTAAGGTATATTTACCGGTTTATTTAAACGTTGTAAAACTAACAAAATTCACTTAGGAAGGTTCTACTTTTTGGAAAGATTCCATAATAGTAATAAAAGAATTATAGTAATTTTAACTGAAAATATATTAAATAGACCGGTTTCGCCTTTTCCAGCAGATGATATTGTAAAAGGAGAAACCGGTCGATTAAATCTTTTCTAGTGAAAAATACATTCTTTTATTACTATTAGCGTAAAAATACATTGTTAACATAACCAAATGTTTTAAGGTATATATATAAAGTGCCGTTAGGAAGAGCTCGATTGGAAGCGACATTTCTTTCATTATTCATCTTTTGATATTTATAAAGGGATAAATTTTCCACGAGGCATCATCATTTCGTAGGGTCGAAGTATGCAATGGCAGGTTCGACTGTTTGAATGTAGTCATTATTATTTCCGAGACCTTAGAATATGGTTTTTTCCTCGAAATAGACACTCGATTTACGCCCTCGGTTATTCCCGAGCAATGCATATGGTTCGGGAGAGTAGTTCATCTAGTTTATAACGATAATCGAGCAACGTTAGTAATAAATCCGTCTTAATTTTTTGTCTGTTGTCTAAAATACAATAATGTCGTAGATATATGTCAGTAAATGGATTTGAAAATTAATGACGGGGAGTAGCGAGAGTCTTGGAAGAATTCGGATTGGACGAATGGAGCCGGTTGTTACCTGCCCAGAAGTAGGAAAGGAGAGAGAGCAAGGAGGAAAAATCGGGAACGGAAAAACCGACTCGGGTTCGTATGTCGGAAGGTTGATCGGTTAGGAATGGAGAGAGAGGGAGAGACAGACAGACGGGGGAGGCGAGAGAAGGAAGAATCGGAAGAGCGACGAGTGGGGAGAAAAAAAAAGGGAAGAGAAGCGGTAGCATCGAAAGAGAGAGGGAGCGAAGGAAGGGGAACACGGCGGTAGGCAGATGGTGGTGGAGTCGGGGAGAAAGAAAGAGATGTATCCGAGAAAAGCCTGCTGGGCCCTTAATGGAGGCAAATAAGATGAGGTGGGGGAGTAAAGGGAATTGGTTGCGGGAAGCGATTTTCGTCTTTATTTTTCCTGCTACTCGTCCCCGGCGGCGTCGAATAATGGCGAGTAGGCGTGCGGGGAGCCGGGGAGGTCATGGGATGGAGGGAAGAGGAAGGTTGCGGAGAAAGGGAGGAAGCTGGGAGAGAGGCTGCCGCCGTTGCCGGGGCATAAAATATAAAAATAGAGCGTGGTTTGGAGGTTGCTTCGCATGTGGAAAGAGGGAGCAGTCGAACGTAGGAGAGAGAGGTTCGACAAGGAGGAAGAGTGAGGTGGATGTCGAAGGGTAAGACTCCATCTCTCTTCTTCGTTTCTTTAATTTCCCTCGTATCTCTCCGGCTCTCTAAACTCATCTCTAGTTTCCCCCCCCCCCACCTCTCACCCCCCCCCCAACTTCTGCGTTTATCTGTCTCCTCTCTCTCGATCACCCTCTCCATTTCTCCCTTCACCTCTTGCCCACTTTCTCCCGTCCCCAACCTCCACTGTCCCTCTTTCTTCCTTTTCCCCCTCTTCGCAACTCCTCCCAGCTTTTTCTCTTCCCCTTCCCATCCTTACCTTCCATTTTCGATTCCATCTCACATTCGTAAGGATTCGAATCCTCTCCCCTTCCTCCTTCCTTCCTCCTCCTCCTCGTCCGCCGCGAAAGATGTCCCTTAATTGGAACGTCTTCCTTTCCAACCCTCCTCCCCCCTCCCCTATCCTCATCTTCTCCTCATCTCCTTCCCCTCTTTTGTTCCATTCTGCTCCATTTGCCTCACGAACCGATCTCTCGAGATTTTTTAATTATGTCATCCGTAGTCTTTTCATTCCTGGGCTCTCCCTCCCCTCTCTCTCTTCTCCTCTTTTATCTCACACTCCCCCTCTCATCTCCACTCTCATCTCCTCCGTCTCATCTCCCCCCCCCCCCCCCTTCTCCTCCCCTCATTAGTCACTTCTCTCTCCTTAAGTGGTTGAGGGAAATCACTCGAATGATGTGAATGGCCCGACAAACGTCCCCGGTCTTTATCGGAAGTTATGTCCCCCATCTACTCCTCTTTTTCCTCCTCATCCCCTACACTTTTTCGCTCATATTCATCTCTGCCACTTGTCTTTTTCTCTCTCTCTCTCGCTCAATCATTGCCCCTTCCTCCCTCGCCGGCGTCATCGTTTCCGCCTTTCCTGAGTTCTGTATCAGGAGGGGAGGTCTCTTTCTTATCTTTCTCGCTCTAAATTGTCAATATCCTCTCGTCCTATTCTTGCGTGCGTGCGTGAATGGCATTTCTTTGGAATTATGTGGAGTATTTTTTTGGGAAGTGGAATTTTCCTTCAGATATTTCGAAAGAGTTTCGAACTCTGAGACTGGGATTCAATTAATTACGACCTCTTTTGATATATATATATATATATATATATATATATATATATATTAATTTGGCTCTTCACGCTGTCTTTAAGATTTGCTTTTTAAAAATTTCCTTCAGGTTTATCAACTCCAGGTTTTTATCTTAATCCGATTTTAATCGGCCCATAATTTTTTTTAGATGGAATGAAATTGAATGTTTAAAATCTTCTCTTTCGTCGTCATGCGAACAAGTCCAGAATTCATAATGAAGCATACCGGTCTTCACCAACCGGACTTGAATTTCCGGCTCAACAGTAATAACTCCTACATCCACGAGGCCACTCCGACCACTCTCCCCCTTCCATACTCCCTCTGCCTATCTCTTCCGCCCCGTACACCCAAATCCCGCGGGATGTTAGCTTTCAGCAGCGCCCAATTAGTACATACCAGTTCGGTCTGCATCGGACCGTCTCCCATGCAGGTAGATCCAGCTCAAATTTGCTCACCGACCGATGTGCTTGACGGTATGGGTCAGCCATTGCGGTCATTTCATCGGTGCATCGTTTGCGCGCGTGCTGAATAATTAGAAACCCGTTAGTCGCAGCTCCGCTTAATCGGAAGTTCATCCATAATTGGTCGACCCCGATGGCGCAGAAGGCCGCCGCCGGACGCAACCGTCGTTCTATCGCCCTCCGATTCAATCACAGGCAAAACCGCCTTACTCCGCGCGTTCGGCGTTTCTTTGTTTGTAGAATGAATCCGTTAGCGCGCGTAACTTTTCGCCCGAGATTTTTTTTTTCGCAATTAGCTTTGGACGGAGGTTGATCCTTAGGCCACCATCGCGATCGTTGGCTGTCGTTCCATTGTTGAACACGTCATATCATTATTAGGTTGTAAGTCAATATCCTACTATCCAAACGTTTCATCTGTTACTCGGACTTCGGGAGGAGGGACAGTAATTTCCTCCGTATATCCTGTTCTCCATTTCTTGGAACTTCTGATTTGGGAACTCATCCGTAGCAGTGTCTTTGACCCGAAGAAGTCTTTTTTTTTAAGGAAAAGAATTGGGGGGAGGGGGGGTTGGGTAGAACGACGGTTAGGTGGTGAGTGAATCAGGGGGTACGTTTTCGAGGCATGCATTAACAGCAAGTGCTGCTTATTTTCGCATCTCTTTCCTCCATTTCTCCAACCTTTTTCTCTTTGCATTTTCACGGGATCCTCGTTCGACCATTACACCGCCCGCTGATATCGCTATCATTTCCAACTATAATCCTTTCTCTCTGTACACTGTTTTGCAAACCGCCTCCTCTTGATCTCGCAGCTTAAAAAGCTCTTCTGAACTTCGGGTGAGATCTTTTCCTTCTCCCAACTTTAATGCCTTCTGCATAACTTCGCGATCAACATTTGTGTTTGACTAAATGGGTCGCTTGATCTTTTCTTCCTCTTCGCTCTCTTTCAGCGGTTTCTTGGAATGGCGTGTTTTCTATTCCTACTCTCCATGTCCTATGGTTCAATGGCATCTCGCGGCAATCGTGCATACATTTTGGTTAAATTTGCTAAAATTTAGAAGGTATCGTCATAAAAGTTTTGCAAGTGCTAGCTCGCCCATTATGAAAAGACTTTGCCCTTTCTGTGTTTTTTTATATTTCAGCTTTATGTGCGTTACAAATCCTTTTCGTTGATAGCACGTGTTTATAGATTGTATGTTAAGTATGACAATTAACGGTTTCTGCACTTTACCTTTACTCTTAAATAAGTTTTGTGATCTCGCGTCAAATTTATTTTCGAAATATTCATGTTGACACAGTTGCCGAAACGGAACGTGAAAAGGTTGGAAAATGTTACGCGTGTGATCGAATTGGTTCTCGGAAACAAGTCGGGTGCATAGTCAAACGAATGAACCGTAACTTCCATAACCTCGTCAAGTCAGCTGTTGGTTAGAAAATCACTCATCGATTTGAGTTTCCAGGAATGTTTCACGTTTAAAATAGTTGATGTGGAAAGAAATAAGCCGTAATGAATCAGGATATGTCAACAAGTCCGGTGACTTTCTACGACCGACGACATTCGTGCGTGACGTTAGTTTGATTAAAAATCGGCAGTATTTAATCTGCCGATGTGACAATCTCGCGAGTTACGTGCTCGAAAAATTGGGGAACCGTAGCAAATAGAAAAAAACCACGCGAAAGCGAGCGCGTGTTGCAGTAACGGGGATTCTACGCCGCACGCTCCATCCACGCTCCTTTCTTCGTTTTCACGTCTCCTCCTCTCCCTCCACCCGACCCACCGCTCCAAAGCCTGCATGCGCACGCGTGCTGCGTAATTCATCCATGTCGGCTCCCGCGATAGCTCCTACTCCCAATCTGACCTGCTGCGCTTACCTGTCGGAGGACAGGCGGCACCTCAGCCGCCTGGTACGAGGAGGCGCTATTTCCTCCCATCGACGTCGTTCCCGGGTGATTGGTGTCTTCTATTCCCAGCCAATACCTTATCCACTTTTGTTTTTATTTAAAAAAAAAAAGAGGTATTCGCGGCCAGGTGGAGATGAGAGAGAGAGGGGTAGGAAGGGGAGGCGGGGGCAGGACAGGTGGTCATTCCCCGCAGAGAGATGGACGCCGCTTTCCGAAATTGATGCGGGCGCTTTTGCGGAGCCTCGTGGTGGGGGTGGGTCTCCTTGCTCGTCGTCATGGCAACCATCCTGACGTAGACACACGGTTCCCTATTCCGCGGGATTAGGGGCTCGATAATTATTATTTTTTTCCTCGTATTTATAGCGGTTGCATCCCGAACGTAGCGGGTATTCCCAGCTTCTCTCCCTACCCTCATTCTTCTTTTTTCCCGTCTCTAACCCCCTCCCCCCTCTTCGCTGCTCCGTTTTCGCCGACGAAATTAATTGCTCGGTCTCTCGTAAATTTTTTGGAGTCGTCCATCTTTGGAACGAATATAATAGTTCACGCGGGGAGCCATAAAGAGCTTTCTTTTTCGCTTTTGCGTTCGGAGCGAGGGAGGTTTTTGTGGGGTGGGGGATGATGCGTGCTATGGGAAGAGAGCTATCTGTTCGTTCTCACTCCTTCGCTATGCTTAAGTCGATACGCGCGTGATTTTTTTTTCTGGGAGTAAAGGCGATCGTAGAACGTTAACTAGCCACCGTAACAGGAAATGAATGTGACAATAAAAAGATATTTTTAAGAAAAACATGCATGTTTTCTTTCGATAGATAGTCTGCCTCCATTTGCTGTCGAGGAAATTGCCTTACGGAGGACGCTGGGAAAGCGGATTTCCGTATGGCATTGATAATCTGGAAGGAAGAAGTGTGGACGAGAGTTTTGTGCTAGAAGTCGTACTTTTAGCGTTGCATCCGTGGGTGTGTTTCTGAGCGTTAGAAAGTATGTGGTCATAAGAAAACTGCCATAATTACAGGCGAAATTCCGACTCGGGTTCATAAAATAGGGTTAAATATTTCAAACTAAGGCACATACGATATGTGATAAAGTAGATATTTACGCATTTTTTTGTAAATTTCACCTAAAAATATTATGGCTTATAACAGTTAAGATCTTTCTTTTAGGAAAAGTTTGAATTCGTTAAATACGATCTTCGAAAATATTAATGTAATATTCCCAGGCAAAAATTGGTGAATATTTTGCCTGTGGAAATAATGCGTAGTGATGAATTAAATTTCCAAACTTGTTGCAAATAAATTGTTTGAAGAATTTATTTCTGCAATTTATGTGTAATAGAAATGGAAGTTGACGACAATACTGCATTATTTCAACAATTGAAAAAACTCGTTTTAGAAACACAACGTTAGAAAAGTATGAAAAGAAAGCATCCCAAATCTTACAGGTATTAACTTAAGTGAAGGCTAATGCATAGAAAGGGAATACGGCAGCTGAGGATGAAGAAATACTGGGAGGGAGTGGAGGCCGGGGAAGGAGCAGAGAACCCTTACGGTTCCCAATTTCGAATTCATATATCCCGCATAGGTGGAAATGGTTGGACTCTGGGGTGGAGGGTTGGGAAGATACGTTCTTTGGCGACGCTCTCCCAGAGCTCATAAATCCCCTTTGGCTCCAGAGCCACTCTCAGAAGCATAGAGTCCGGGAAAACTCTTCCGAGTCCCTCGGCGATCCCAGCACTCCCTCCCACGCACCCACCCCTTCATATTCTTCGTCAAACTACGGACTCGAGATTCCCAAACTCGTGGGAACCAATCAAAGCATGTCCAAAGAGTGTACGTAATAATCTTATCGTTTTCTCATCTGATGTTTGTGCTATGTTGGTGTTGTGCCTTGCCAGTTTATGGATGTAGTTGAAACTTTACAAGTTTAAGAGAAGATTACGGTACAACGTGTACTGTTATGTTGCAAAGTGAACACTAGAGCTGAAATCTTGTTTATATATCTTCCTCTCTCCGTATTCCTTTAAATTTCCATAGTTGTTCAGTTAAGAACAGTTTAGAAATGTAGTTAAATTTCAGGTTCTAACGTCCCGTTGCAGTTATTTATTTAAACTGATGTTGTGGGCTTGAATTTATACTAGTTGCGGTATTTGTATGGCGTGATGCGTGCTTGAATGTATTTTTAGGTTTTTTTATCAAGTGCCTTTGATGAAATGTTCCTTAAATCTGTTATCCAGGATGTGTAATAGTTGAAATTGGCTAAGATGAACCGATATCGGTATCTATTAAAGAAAGAAATTGCCCGTATCACCGACACGCTCCCGTAATTATTTCTCCCGAGGAGCTATTCCGCTCGCTCGGTAGGGGATCGGCGGTTGAGGTACCGCTTTCGGCCGTGAGTGGGCGCTGCTGCCCAGCGTCGTGCCGGGGCCAGGAAGGTGAGGAAGGGTCAAAGCGACTTGATCTCCGGATGAGAAAATCAATTAACCTGCTGCCCAACGCTCGGGCCTCCTTACACTCAGGTCCCCACCCTCCTTCACGCTCCGGCCCCCGTTCCGTTTCATCTCCTAGCGTTGTATCGAGAAGGTAGTCTCAAAAGGTAGCGAGAGATAAATAAGGAGGCAGGTAAAAGGGTAAGGGGAGGAACGCCGGGATGATGGATACTTGGCGTATCTTTTATCGGATGGTGCGTTTTTCCGTCCATTGGCGTCTTTTCCGCTCACTTTCCTCCGTATTCGGTGGGCGCATGTCAGTCATCTCCATCACTCTTCCTTTTTCCATCCTCGCATTCTCTCCCTAGCCTCCTCACATCTCTCCCTCCGAGTGCGCTTTGAAATCGCCTCCTCGCGTAGACGCCGTGGGGGCGGTTATCCATCAATAGGTCCAAGGCAGGGTCGTGTGTGGAGGGCGAATTCTTACGATGTTCGCATCAACAATTGAGATTTCTTTTATTAAAGGCGGTGATAAATCGTGCCAAGAAAAATAATCGTCTTGTGGCTCCAAATGTGGTTATGCATCATCATTTAAGGTCCCAGTGACTAAGTTCCACTAAGCTGAGAACGATTTAGCCGACTGATAAGGGATTTCACTTTTGAGTAATTTTTTAAAAAAGTTGGTTTGAAATTGGAAATGTACAGTAATCGAGACTGATACTTTATACAGTAAACCAAAGTATTTCATGAATCTAGAAACGCTGACTAATATTCCCACCCCTCATACTTTCAACAGGGTTAATTCCAAGTATGATAATACATATTATATTCTAAAATGCTTCTCATGCAAAACATTTCCTATCCATGACATAAAACGGAAATTTCGGATATTATTTTTAAATTAGAAAAAATATAAGTAATGAAATGCATCAATGCGTCACATGTACGTATATGGCCAATTTGCCATTTGTGGATAGTGCCGAGCGCATTGGACACCTCTGGTTTACGTACTTCAACTGGAATTTAATTTCGGAAGAAACTAATTGGTAATGAAGGATTCGCAAAGAAAAGATACTTAGAATCGCTTAAGATCCCATTTTCTCGCGTTTTTGAGCGGGATTCAGTACTTTAGCGAGACCGTTCAACTCTCTACATCAGTTATTGTTATCTTAAACGTGCTCAGCCGTTTCACCACAAGATCGAGGAGGAAGTAGCACGCTTTGAGGAATTAATTTCCGGTCGAATCTTCTTTTTGTTAGCTTTCTCTGTGGAAGTCGGGTATATTTTTTCCTTTTTGCTTGAACCTAGATATTAAAGTCAAGCAAGCCGTAAAGCGCGAAACGTTTTCTGAAGCCGAATGGCTCAGAGAATAGTAGTGTATTTTTATAGTTAATCGCTTCCCTTAAAGCTCTGTCGTCCTATTTCCTCTCCATTGGATTGTCGGCCTCATGGTAACCTTAAGAGTAAGAGAGACAGAGATGAGGTAGTAAAATAATTTCGATTCATGCGAAACCCTGCATTGGTTGAGAATTTTTCGCCCATTCACCCCTTTCTCTCACGCTCGTGTGTGCGTGTTTGGACCATCATTAGTCCGGTGCTGCGGTATGGGGGGCATTTTTCCCACGTTGATCGGTGCGGGCGTTCTCTTGTGTCCCACGGATCATTTCCTTTATAACCTCCTCCCCCCACCCCTCCTCTCTTCCGCTCCCCGAAATCTAACCAAATTCACACAACCGCAGGAAAGATTGATTACGAGGCAGCCCCCTCTTTTTTTCTGAAAATCTGCGTGTTGTGGGGATCCGAAGTAACGCTGCGGCCCGCGCGTTTGGCCGCGCAAATGCGGGTCCATTCGCTCGAACGTTTTAATCGGGTTTTTATTTGTACGCGCGCGATAAGTTCGTTCGGAACGTGTGCGGTTGGTTAAATCGTACGCACGTATGTCGCTCACATACGTGTCTTTTTTTTTTTTTGCCTAAGCACGGGATTCCTCGGTCGGCGTCTCTTCCATTCTCTTTCAATGAACGTGACGTCTCCGTTCCGATGCGCGGTTCGGTTGCGGGAATTCTAAGTTTTTCCGGTATCGCTGCGAGGTGAATGGCTCTTCGCGAATGCGCTTTTGGCAAGTTCGTTGTGGCGAAGGCTGTGGAGCGCTTTTGCGAGTCGCCGGCTTCGTTGGCCTCCGCTCTTCTTGCTCGGGAAGTGCATCGAGTTCCTTCTTTCTCGACCGCTCGCCCACCTGATGCTGCAACCGCCGTGGCCAGCATTCCCCATCCTACTCTCCTCTCCTCAAACCCCCTTCCGACTAAAAAAAAAGAAATCCGCGGAACGCTGACGCTAGAGGTATGTCTCTATCTCTCTCTTCGGCCGTAAACCGGCTCTTTAATTATCGCAATTGTTTTCCGTTCGCTTCCTTCGAGGAAGTTGAAAAAGTGTGAACGAGGCTAAGAAGTTCCTTTACCTTGGTTAAGACATCCTTCGCCGCTTCTCCGTCTTTTAACTCTTCTAGGCTTCTTAACTCGTTCACTCCATACTCCCGAAGTGCGTTTTATGGCACTTAGGCGTCGAGTGAGTTGTGGATGATGTGAACGGCGTCGTTTTTAAACTTGATTTACGTCGTGTTGGATTTACGTCGAGTCGAGTGGTCAGTTGTTTCTCCTCCCATTGTAAATCTTGTGTTCTGTGAGACATATAGAGTTGTTGCATCTTGTTGTGTGTATTTTGAAACATGGTATGTACTCGTATGTCGGACTTCTTGGGCTAATATTTTCCATTTTCTTTATTTACAGGTGAGTCTGAATAAGGCGTCGTCGTCATTTTGGGTGTGTAATAATCTTTAAGTTCTTCTTTAATATTTCAAAAGTTTAATTACCAAGTAAGAATATAATAATTATGCTATTGAAATTATTGTAATTATCGCTTTCTCGGGTTAGTTTTAGATTATGGTATATTTTCATAATATGCGTATCAAATCCACTTGGAATGAAAAATGAATTTCGGCAGTTATTTAACGGTATTCTTAATTATTCATTTAAAAAATGCTGTTGACGTCGTGGATATAGATTCGACTCGCACCATGTATTGTATTAAGAGAACGTTTCCATTCTGCCTGCGCCATTGTCCTCGTCTCTTGGAGTGGCGCAGTAGTTGAGGCGGCCAGGGGAGGAAGTTTTTAAAATGGAAGGGGGTAGCTGTAATGGAGATATTGGGGTGCGGGTGCTGAAGGGTAATACGTGGGACCGGTAAAATTGAGGTTAGGCTTTTAGACACGGGGGAGAGAGAGGGGAAGAGGGAGTCGCTTCTCCGGAGGTAAATGAGGCTATTATCCCCGTATCCCCGTGGAAAGTGCGGGTAGGGGCGGATCACTCTTTGACCCGTTGCTCCAGAGAGAGAGGGTGCAGGTAAGGTGTCGGAAATAGAGAAGGGGACGAAGTTAAAAGCGTACGCCGGTAGTTTACGGAGAAAGGTTAGGGGTTTGTTTAAATTATACGTAAGGGTTGATACCGAAAATATACTGGTTCAGAAATCGTTAATGGGATGAATTTTTTTCGCTGCGTTAGTTAGTTTTTCACTTTAATTCTTCGTTGTTTTTAAAAAATGTTTTGTTACGTCGTTAAAATCAATGAATGGATTTTTACCGTAACGTACGTATGCGAACATATCGCAAGGAAAAGGTTTCTTTCAGGTGGTGTCATTTACACGCGAGGTTATATGTAATTAACTAACATTAGGAAACTAAGATACTGGGTTCGACTAACGTTGAACAACTATTGTTTTCCACTTGTTTTATTACCTTTTTCCGTTATAAAAAATGCAAATTTGGAGCTTTCTTCTGGCAAAATAAATCTTGCCGCATTTGTCTCATCTCCAAAGCATAATTAGGAGTATGTTCCTTCAAGGTAGAATAAAGCACACATTGCAGTTAAAATCAAAATGGCAAACCAGAGCTCTTCAATAGCCATAGAGAGATTGGGGAAACCAGATGCGTTTCTCCCACGAGGAGGCCGTCATCGGTGATTGTTTACCGATAATATATTCTATTTTTGTTAGATCCACAATCGGCAAATCAACACTGATGGCGGTTGCTTTATATCCGAAATGCACTGGTATTCACAACTTTTTACGACATGAGAAACAGACTAAGGTAAATGCTCAACTATTCATCTTGTGTTACAGTAAGATAAATAAATTATCAATGTCTCTATATCTAGTTTGCTATGTCGTACTCAAGTCGTAACTTTCCCTCCTGGAACAAAGATCACTCTTTAAAAGGTTTTTTTTTCGCCCGCCGTGGTTGTTCTTACGAGACTGAAATCACTCCGAGCCAGCCATAGGTGCTTGAGGGGACGAATGGTTTATTGTTCAGAATGTTTAGCGAGTGGGTGGGGTTGTGTGGAGCATTGCTAGCGGAGGTTTGACACATCGGGCAAATGAGCGAACGTAATGCACTCACTGCGTAAGCCAATTTCCGCCGCCGTGAAATAATGGGTCTACGTTGACGGCCGTGGGAGTTCGATCACAGGCCGCTGGAGTTATGAGAGCGGGGATGCGAACGGAGTTGTGAAGGCGGAGCCGGGGAAATGGGTTAAGAGGAGGCGGGGTTAACGTGCGTGCGCGTGTCCCTCCGTATCTTGGGGCGTTGCGAAGAGAGGGAGAGGTCTAAAGGGAGAAGGGGACACCGTTCCTTCACCCCGCGTCCATTGTGCCTACAAAGACATGGTAATTGACGACGGGGGGCTGCGGAAGCGAAGGTAGCTGCATTTATGGTCAATCAGCGCTCCCCGTTCTGCGCTGCTCCCTCGAGACTTTCCTTCGGGCGCTCTTCCGTGGCGGGGTCATTCCACGCACACTCAGTTGAGGACAGTTTTATTTTTCTCGTTTTTTTTCCCCCCGCGGGATGGAATTACCGCCATGTAATGTCGTATCTCGGGCGCTAATTTGAGCACGTAATTTCCTACAGAAAAGAGAAAACGCTGTTTTCCAGTGGGTGGATGTTTAAGTGAAGGCCACGGGAATCGACAGTCATTAGAGTGCAGATGGGGTATGCCCCTTCCTAAAGTACTTGCGTCTGTATTCCGTGTGGGAATGATTTCTTCGTCTGCCAGGGTTCGTGTCTAGGTCCGGAAAATCTTATTGCGATCCGAACTATAACTATAGAGTGAATGTGTGGATGATTTCGGTCACAGCAACAGTTATGTTACACTTGGTCAATAATCCGTTTAATTGCACGCGATAAAATAAATTATTTTTGGCGGGATCGATGGGGAAATATAAATTGCCTATTAAACGGGAAGTCCTATAACAACGTTAATAACGCTCATCAATTTTATAAACTGCCATTTCCCCGCAAACAAGGCGGCTATGCATCGTTCGCGCGTAAATTGAATATCTCGTGTCTTTATGAGGTTTATAAGCTTCCGAGTTCCCTGTTTATTATGGAGCGAAATTAGGGAATATGTTGTTACGGTCGCTAAAAATAACAACCGGTAAATACTTCAGTGCTTATCGCGCTGTTTTAACTTTATGTATAAAGAGAGAATCTCTGTGATTTTTTTAATTCGTTGATGGGATTAAACCAAAAAAATAGGTATATAGGTGACGGAATTAAAAATTCCATTTGAAAAATGTCTTCTGTCTGTCATATTCGTACATAAGTCGACCGTGGGCGAAATATTAAACGGCTTTCGCCACGGAGACGACATTTTCGTGTCTGCAACTTTATTTTTTTAAATTTATACTCCGTGGAAATGGGGGAAATTCATAACGCTTAATTGAAACTCGGGTCCTATACGGATTTCGAATCGAGTTTAGTGTAATTAGCGAGGGAAAAAACGGCATTTTCCTCTCTTGCGAGCGACTAAACTGTCGGAGACATCTTCTGTCGCCCGCTCTCGGTTTTTCCCCTTCTGCTAATCTCGGAGTATGGGGAGGATGGGGTGGGGGAGGAACGTCCTCCTTTTCTCTTTCCGTGGTGCAAGCACTCATCCCCTATTTTCTCCGTCTTCGCTTCCATTGTGCCATTCCCTATTTCCTACTCTCGCTTTCTCTCCCCCCCCCCCCCCTCTCTCTCTCCATTAACCGACTCTCGAACATCTGAAAACTAAAGGTGGGTCCCTGAGGCATCGCGGGAAAGTACCCGCCAGAGACTACCTTATCAAGGGGACTGGAACAGTTTCGTAAAATATGACAGAATAAAAAGAAGCTTAATATGGAAAATGTCATTGCAGGGAGGCAAGTTTTTGGAGACTTCGTTAAGGTTGTGGATACTCTCCGCTCCTCCCACCACAGCATTCTTTTCTTGTGTCTCTAACTTTTCTCCTCTCATCGTCTTCCTAGTTGCCATCCTGCAATGCCTGGCATTGGAGAATTACTCGTTCATTTCGCCTCAGGCTCCATAGGTTTCTCGGGTCCCTAATACCCGTGCAGGAATACCGTTTTGTGCGGCGTAGGAGAAATGCGCAGCGACAATATGCGACCGTGACGCCGTCTACAGGTCAAATGCCCAAGTAAAAGTCGATTAACCCGGATCCCGGGAAATTTAGCATTAATCACTCTTCACAATCCTACGTAGTTGTTGCCGTATTATTATTTTTATTCATTGGTGCATTTCAAGGTATTGCATTACCATTCTTAAGTGATTCCTTTTATATAACCCTCATTATATCGATAAAAAGCAAATTGAAGGGAACCAAAGTTATTCATTCGATAGTAATAAATTGAGAATAGGAAGTATTTATATATCATCTTTGTTTCAGTATATTTTAAGTATAAATGCTATATTAGCCATTCCCGCAGCCCAAGTAGATCCTGCGGCCCTAGTAGTTTTTAAATGCTGGGACAAGGTTATATAAGTTAAAAGAAATGTATAATAATGGTTCTAGAATAATAAATTCGATAGATACCACTAATGAAATTGTCATCAGTCTTATCAGTTTAGGCTTAAATGGAAGAGGGGTCTCAATTTCGTCCTGATAATAAAGACATCTATCTACTTCATTTAGTCATTTGGTTATCATACACATAATTTACATGAAATATTCTACGAATAAGAAATAAAGAGAGAATACCGATGATTGGACTCCTTTAAATCTACAATAAAGAGTACTATAACATATTTACCAAATGCGTTAATAGTAAACTTGTCAGTGTGGTTGGTATACTTCTTTTCTGTTGTATATAAAAAAAATCCATCTGCAAGTGCTAAAATTGTTCTCCGAACGAATGAATTGCGCCCATCCCGAGAACTTCTGTTTTTTTAATAAGGGGTGTAATTGCTATTCTAATTTTCTCTTTATAATTTCAACTTTCTAAAATAAATATATACCAGAGATTTTTTAAAATTTGAGGATTGAGCGAATTTAATCTCTGGCTGGTTTTGTCTAAATAAAAAGTCTTAAATCATGAAGAAGAACAAGGTTGCACTAAGAATTAGTACTTAATTTGTCAATTTTTAAATATATTAAGCGCTCACTCTGGAGGTTTGCTGGATGATAACTTAACAAGAATGAATCCGTCTAAATCTCTGTGCATGGAACATTGGTCAAGCAGCGCGTCGGGAGCGGATAGCGGAAGTGGCAAAGGTCTTCTATACGGAAGCCATGGTCATTTCGTGCACCGCGTTTTTACCGCCTCGCATATTCTGAACCCTTTTAGGCGTAGATGGCGGAATGTTTTGGGCGGGAGACGCGAGCCTAATGCCTTTTTAACGATGATCACGGCGAATGGATCCGGGAGTATGTTGGCGAGGTGGGGATGGAAATGTTCGGAGAAGACGAAAGGGGAAAAAAAGAGGAGGGGATTTTTCGCCCATCGCGAGGGGGGTGGATGGTCCAGGACGGATGGCGTGCACTCTTGCGACCGGCGATGAGATTCCATTTTTCCCCCCATTTTCCTAACCCTTCCTAACTCCCTTTCCACATACGTGCACTTCTCATTTCCACTGAAAAGGAGCTACTTTATTATTATTGCGTTTTTCTCCGTTTTTTCCTCTCCGAACCGAGATTGCTTTTTTCCGCCGACATCGAATTAAAAACGATTCGGAGGGTCGTATTTCGCATTGCACGGGTAATTGCGAAGTTCGGCGTGGCGTCCTCCGACAAGGCGTGTCCTTCCGTGCGGGATGTTTATATTTAAGTGTGTCTGTGCGCGTCTGCGTTGCCGTTTTGATGATGGAAACCATTAAAAATGTTGGCGTCAATGGAAATATTGAAAGCATCGATTTCATTTTTTCTTTTTAATTCGTAAACGTTTATACAGTTAGCTTTTTTTAAACTTGAATAAAATTTTCCCGTTTTTAGCGAGAAATAATGATGAGCACTTCAAAATTGACGTGGATTATGCGAGATAATAGTTTTGGTAAAAGTTTATGGGGTTTTTCCCCTTCGTTTACGCACGCTGTGATCGATAAGGTACGAGGAATACTCTTGTCGGTGTTTTCCCGAGTCGTTCATTTTTTCGAGTGTTTGCGATATACGTCTTTACATGGTGAGAGTGAATGCAGTTTCTGTGCCCGTAGAATACTCCATTTGCCGTTATCTTCTAGAGCCACTCTCTTAGCTAATTCGCGCTACTCCAGCCTTATCTTATTACACCCAGCAAACTTGCTACCCTCCCCCCTTTTCGCCTATGCACCCCCCAATCCTCCTTCGAAATATTCCCTCCCTTACGCTTGCTTTATTCTTCCGCCCTTGCCTCTGAAGACTTGTACACCCGTTCATCCTCCCTCTATCGTCCTCCTCTCTCCATTATTATTGGCCCACCCCAGCCCGCCTTTCTCGGATCTCCTCTCGTCCTCCGCTGCACCTCCACACCCCGCTCCCTACTCCTCCTCCCTCCTCCCATCTACGGCTCTAACCCCCTCTGCGGGGAGGGTTTATAAACTTTTTTAATCAGACCTCTGCCCAGGTACGCTTCTCGCGCACTCAATCTCTGGAGAACCCCCGCTGCGCCGGGGCCGCCTCTGGAAAAGGTAGAGGGAGAGGCGGCGCCTCTTCGCCCCGTGCCTCCCACTCCACATCTCGTGTGATCTTTCACTCCTTCCTTTCCCGTAAACCGTGTCTAGGTTCTATGTTCGCCTTCCTAAGGCGCAGGGGGTTGTCTCTCTCTCTCTCTATCTCATTAAATCTACCTACTTCTTCTGTGCCCGTCAACATCACGAATGTCGTGTGGAAGAGGTTCCACGAGTTTCCGAGTGTGAAGTTGATTCGCCGATATTAAATTTCATCGGTTTCGTCTTTCCAACTCTTACCTGCTTTCGCGGTTCTCGGGTTTGTTCTACGCCATTTTTACAGAGAATGGCATGAGCTATGTGACGGGCTATGTTTTTGCTTCTAACGTCTCCTTGCTTAGTAGGGAATTTGTCGTAGTTTGAATGTCGCAATATATTATAATTGTTTATTTTTGCTTTACGCGATGATTATTTTGTGTCTCAATGGTAGTCTCGTATTTGTTTGTTGAGATGGTCTTTTATCAGTTTTGTAACCTCAGAAAATCGGTGTTGCGGCATGAAGTTTATAGGAAAATGTGTTCACTTGTATGCGAGCTACTCGGTTTACGATAATTATCATTATCCGATAAAGAAGACTTATGAATTAATATTATTTTAGCAGTTTGGCTCGGCTAATGTTAACATGGCTTATAGGTAGTTGCATTTTGCTGAATGACACTATAGGATTTAATTTCTATTTTTAATACCCATTCTATTTAATCTTGGGCCCGTGTAATAATATGTTATCGTGTCTTATTCCCAATGATCGTGTTTCGAGTTCGGAGGAGGCAGCGTAAGGGAGGGTTGTATGAACGAATATGGCAGAGTGATATTGAGAAACAATCGTCCTATAATTTGAAGTAAATGTTACAAATAACTTTCTTAAATATAAAGAATAAAGGAGGATATAAAATTTAAGGTAATTCTAGAGGGGCTAGATATCTGAAAATTGGCATGTTGATAAGGGCATACGTTAAAACCGACGGGAAAATTCCGAAATCCCAAAACTTTCGTCGTCAGAGAATTTTTTCTGACCTCGTTCCTCCATTCATAACCCCATAAGAAGAACATGGACAAAATACAAAGGTTTATAAAATTACATTTTTTAATTATTTAATATTTAGATATGAACTCAGGACATACAGCTCTATAGCTGAAAGAAAATACAGAAATTCAAGTCTGTGAAGAATTAGTGTAACATTTTGTTTAAAAACGATGCAAACGTTTAATGACGTCATTATTGTAAAGCACAAAATATACTATTTATTAAAATACGTAACTCATTTTATTTATTGATATAAATCATAATGAAAATATTTTTCTTTCAAACGTTGATTAAATTTGTTAAATTAATTTGAAATTAATAGAAAAGCGAAGAGAGTCGAGTATTAATAACAAAAGCTTTCGATTCCTCGTATTCTTGAGCCTAAACCTAATAAAGAAGGGGCAGTAAAATAGTTTTCGGAATTCAGTAACGGAAATATCTTCCGTATGCAACCTAGAGGTCGGGAATCTATCAGATTTTCCTCAATAAGCATGCCAAGTTGATGTCGCTTGCGCTCGACCGAATAGAAAATGTCCCGAATTCCTCTCGTTCTTTCAAGTTAGGAGGATACGTGAGGTATGTGCCTCCGTAGGTAAGCCAGGTATTTCACTGAGATTTCTCCGGTATTATTAGGGGACCGAGTCGCTTGGCGGGGGCGGGGAAAGTCGGAGAAGAGTGCCGTCGGTTATTAGCCTAGTACATTTAATGAAAATCTTCCATCCAACTTCGCTAACTCTCGGAAATAAGTTAAATTTGCCCGTTCCTCTCGTTTAATATCACGAGAGATAGTGTTAGTTTGGAATTCTTGCGGAACGTGACACGATTTAGCGCGCGTATGCGAAGCCCCTACCTCTACCTGCTTGCTTGCTAGCTTGCCTGCCCGGCTATCCCGTGAGTGAGTGTATGCGTGCGCGCATGTGTGTGTACCTACGTAGAATGGGTGGAGGGTCTTTTGCAGCAGTAATGACGCAGGAGAGGTTTCCGTGCGAGTGTTTGTCGTTTTACAGTGGGTTGGGGTATGTGTGTGTGGAGGGGGAGGTAGTTGTCTCTCTGTGCGCCGGCGGCTGTGCGTCGTAGACGAGGTGAGGGAGGTTGTGTGTCACGGGGACGTGGGGGAGGTGTTTTGGGGAGGGGCAAGAAGGGAAGGATGATGCGCTCACGCGGGTAAGAGAAAGGGGGTTTGGGCGATGAAAGATGAAAGGGATTAGAAAGGGAAATGCAGTGGCGTCTAATTACGGTGGGAATATGAAGCCGTTTCGTGGAAAGCACATCTCTCTAGCCTTGTTGGTCATGGCCGCGAGTTTTGCTTCATTAAATTTGCCTTTACGTCATTCCGTCGCATATTTGGTGCGTCGGAGAGGCGGTATAATAGAGAGAGAGAGAGAGATGTTGCTCTTCTTCGGGCAAAGTTTTGCCGCGGTATCTATTGACTAGTCGCTGTAATTGAGATAAATGTTTTGCCCGTACGGCTTCGGTTACCTTTGAACGAGAGCGTCTTTATTTTTTCCGTTCGATCGAGCGGGAATTTGAAGCTGGAAATTATGTTTATGAATTTGTTAGAGTGCACCCGATCTGCTATTTATGTTTCATTCCTTTTTAAATGCACTAAAGGAGGTCGGCTTTTCGATTTAATGGACCTTTTTTTGCGTAATGTATTAGCATGCTTTGAAATCTCCTCCACTAGGTCAGTGCTCTCCAACCGGTGTGCCGCGGAACAAATGTGCCGCGAGGAAGGCACTAGTGTGCCGCACACTCTGAGGATATTTAATTTTTACAAAAGCGTTTGGAATTAAAAAAATTCGCATACATTTTATCATCCAAAGAATTTATTCTGAAACTACGAGAGACCTTAGTAACGATCATACAACTTAAAATTATTATTCTGCCTTTAGATGTATTTTGGCTAAAAGCTAAAGGTGAATGTGCTTCAATATCTGAATATCTCATCGATATGGCGTTACAAATTCAACAACATATTTATGCGAATTTAGTTGTCCTTCAACCCATATTAAAAATATTAAAAGGAAATGTTTAAAGAACCTAGATGAAGAAGTTCTTGTAGCTCTTTGTATTACTGAGCCAAATATATAGCGTCTTTGTACCAAAAAGACAAACCCAAATTTTTTGTGGAAGACACGTTGAATTGTGTGTGTACTTAATTTACAATAAAATTTTACAATTATTTGAATATTACTTTACCAATCATAACAATCTAATATAATTGCGACTTTTACTGGTTTTATGCTAGTTTTTTCTTTTAAAATATGTATTTACGCAGTAAAATTAATTAGGGGTGGTTTGGTGTGCCGCGGAGCAAAAAAGGTTGGAGAGCACTGTACTAGGTAACCACGTACTCTTTTTAAAACGGCAATATTTTCGCCTCGCTATTTTGTCGCTGAAAAACTCTTTGAAACTGTCTCTCATCTCCATCGGAATCCTTCGCATCGTTATCAGCCCTTGCCTCCGTAAATAACCCTCCACGAGGCAAAAAAAGTCCTCAGCCCCCCTCCCCCCGCCCAAACCATCATCATCATCCTCCTCGGCCGAGGGCTCTTCCCGTCATTTCGCGACCCCCTTTGGCTCGGTGTCGGCTACGCAAATGCGGATGCTTCCCATTGACGGTCTCCTCCTCCACCGGGAGCTCCGGCCGCGCTTCCCGATTGCGCGTTAACGCCCGACGGCACGTCTTCTTGCCGTTAACTGTCGCCGTCCTCTAGCGTCCCCGTAACCTCTCCGAATGCCGTTCCGACGTGCGGATATGCGACTGCGCTTGTCTCCACTCCCAACGACCTCGGATCCAATCGCCCTAGATGCAGCAGAGGGGCGCAACGTCCATCAATTCGTGTTAACATCTCTCTAATGCCGTCTTAACGGTTAGATCGCGGATAGATACAAGGTTAATAGCTGCGGATGATTTAAGGGGAGGGTATTTATTCTCCTTGGGCATAAACCGTCATGGTTGAGAAAGGATATTTATCGGAAAAGTAGTTTCATTCTGTTAAGTGTTAATGTGGCTCGTCGTAGCGTATGGAATGCATTCATTTCTTTGAACAAAATTTCAGTTAGACCCTGAGCTAATTTCAGTTAAATCAAATTTTAATTTTCATCTAGGCAGTCGATGGGGAGTATGGTTACGAAAGCAGCTGGATGGGCAATTTAATTATTTCTAATTATTGCATCAGTTTGCACAATGGTTTGCCATCATACGTCAAGTATGTTAATTCCAAACAACAGAATCATTTATGCTTGGTAATAAACGCTTACGCGGGATCATCATCATAGGTGGTCTGTCCGTTGACAGGTCCGTGATTATTCATTGTTAAACTTGGTTCTCCATATACTCCTATCTTCGGCAGTTTTCTTCGTCTTGATAGCTCTCTTTCCCTTTCAAGTCGTCTACCAGCTGAAACCTTTTCCTACCTCTTTCTCTTTTTCCATCCAGTTTTCCTTCTAGCACTTCTTTAATCATGCACTCTCTCCTCAGGTAATGCCCAATCCATTTCGCCTTCCTCTTTCTGATAGTCACTTCTCTCCAATTCTTCCTAGTACTTCCTCTTTTTTCATCCTGTTTGGCCATTTTATCTTCAGCATTCTTCTCCATGTCAACATTTCGAAGCTTTCCAAGTATTTTATATTATTTTTCCTTAGTCTGTTTCTGCCCCATACAAATATATACTCCATACATAGCATTTTATCAACCTCTTGCGGATTTCCTGATTTATATTTCCCGTTCGTAGCAGTTTCATTCTTCTGAAAGCGGCTTTTGCTTTTGTTATTCTAGTCATGATTTCATCTGTACATACTGCTTCTCTCGTTATGATGCTTCCAAAGTATTTATAATCAGAATCTTGTTGTAATGGATTTCCTCCAATACTTATTTTCAAAATTTCTTATTTACTTGATATTCGCATGGACTTGGATTTTTCTGTATTAATTTCCATACCGTATTTTCTACCTGTTATCACTAGTCTATTTATCATTTTCTGGAGTTCCTTTTCCTTTCTTGCCAGAAGTACTTGATCATCTGCGTATTTCACTGTTCTTATAATCCTTCCTCCGATTTTGAAATTTCTCGTACCTTCTAACGCTTCCTGCATTAACCTCTCTCCATATATATTGAATAGAATCGGCGATAAACAACAGCCCTGTCTTACTCCTCTACCGATATGTACACCGCTGGTGTCCGCATTCCCCAACCTGACCTTTACAACTTGATTAACATATAGATTCCTTATCGGTCTCCTGTCTTTCCAGTCTACACCTATATCCTTTAATATCCTCATCAGCAGTACCCAATTTACTCTATCAAAGGCCTTCTGCCAGTCGACGAAACATACGCAGTAATCTTGGCTGTACTCTATTGCCCTTTCTGATATGATTCTCACTACACCGATGGCATCTCTGGTTCCTCGTCCTTTTCTGAAGCGGAATTGATCTCCCCCTAGCATTTCTTCGGCCTTTTTCTCTAGTCTTTTAATAAGAACCTTCGTGATGATTTTCGAAGTGTGTGACAGTAGGGATATCGTTCTGTAGTTTTTGCACTGCACTGCCTTTGGCTTCTACTTTAGAGGGATCATTGTTACATCTAAAGGCCCGCTCACACTAGGGAGAAACGCGGCGAAGCGAAGAGAAGAGCGGCTACAAGAAAAATATTCTTACCGAAGAGTTAAATGGACCCGCGCACACTTAGGCGCGGCGAAGGGAGCGGAAGCGAGGAGAAGCGGAAAGAATTTCTTCGGGAGAATATTTCTTCGCTTCGTCTGACGTCACGAGGCGATCTTTTGTGCGATCGGCAGCCTTCGTGAAGGTTCGAAGGCATTCGTCATTTTTTCTTTTCATCTGGCAATCGCCAGCGGTCGCTGAGATGGTTATGCACGGGAGATCGGGAATCATCGAGAGGTTCGGGCGCATTCGTAATAGGATCCGCCTAGATGACGTATTTTCTTCGGCTTAGTATGAGTCGGATGCTTCTTGTAGCCGCGCTTCGCTTCGCCGCGTTTCTCCCTAGTGTGAGCGGGCTTTAAGAAATCCTGAGGCCACTCTCCCGAGTCGTGAATCATGTTAATTAGTTTCGTAATCACTTTTAGTCCTTCCGATCCCATGACTTTAAGTACCTCTGCCGGTATTCCATCACTGCCTGTAGCTTTTCCTTTCTTTAGTTCCAGTATCGCCTTTTCTACTTCGTTTTTCATAATACTTGGTCCCAAGTTGTCTTCTTCAATGCAGTTTTCTTCTGCCAGTTCCATTTGTACCGATCCTGCCTGCTTTTTGTATAGTTCCTTAATGTATTCTTCCCATACATGTGCTACATCCTTTGGTTCTTCGACTATTTTTCCATCTGTATTAATAATTCCTTTACCACGAATGCCATTAGGCTTCTTATCTTGTAACTCCAGTGCGGGATATTTGCGGGTAATTATTGATGCTGTTATTCTATCTCCAACCCCTCAGGCATCTATTTTGTAGTGTCTGTGGTACGGACTATTACAAAAACGGACTACATACACCTTAATGTGATGAAAAACACTGCGTTTAATTGTCTAATCGTTTAAAAAGTTTCGAGTTAGGAAAATATATGCTTACTATTGTCACACCTATTGTTGCTGTTATGTCATACATAATGTTGTTATCATGCCATGCGCACCTGCCATTATTCGTGGCCACTGTTTGTTTTATTTTCCAATGGGTTAAGGTTTGAAAAGTCACTGTTCAATATAGTGTTGAAACTTGTTCAGTAACCACAATAACAAATATACTTGCACCCAACTCTATGCCTCGAGTACTAAGATTGTGAGGTACAAGCTTTTATTTCGGATTAAAAACTGCATGTTTGATTTTTCTCGCTTATCTTTGCTTTCTTTTATCGAAATTTTCTTGGGTTTTCCTTGAAGTCTGGACAACTGAATCAGAATTTCTCATGAAATAATAATTTCAAAGGAATGGCAATTATAATACTTTAATCGCTTAAGTTCTCTATAAAAGTAATTCTTTTGTTTATCCGGCAACTCGGTCGTAAAAATCAATTTTTGTAACCGGGTCTTTAGTGCGAAATGGAGGGAGGAAAGGAGGAAGCTTCGAGACAGACCTAAAAGAGACCTGGGGGAGTAAGATTATATGCAGCTCCAGAAGTGAGAGGGAGAAAGAAAGGCCTGGGTCCCTCACGATGACTGGTGCGGCCGCGAGAATTGAGCTACGAGCACCATCGAGGCTTCGTGGATATTATGTGGGGAAATGATTTCAGCCCGCTAGGGAGATGTAGGGATTATGGTTACGAGAAAGAGATGGAGGGAGACGAATGGGGATGGGCGTGCGTGTGTGTGTGTACGAGAGAGCGAGTTGGTAGAGGGAGGGGTTGGGAGGAAGAAGGGAAGGTTGGTGAGGAAACCCCTGGAGATCGCAGGAGACGCGAGTCCCCAAGATTCAATTTGGATCCCTCCTTAGCTCCCTCGCTTCCTCGCCATTCTCCTCCGCAATCCTTTTCCTCCTTTCTCCGTGCCTCTAAACCCCTCCCATGGGGGGTTAACCCCGGCATCATCTCGGCGCCTCGCCACTCACCTACCCGGGTTTGAGTCTCGCGGAACCCTCTTTCATATCTGTCTCTCTCTCTCTCTCTCTTTAGGCTCATGGACGTAGTTTGGGGTGATCCCATAGGTGGTGCTGGACTGGTATGAGACATTCCAAGTCGTAAATAATACTCAAACTCGTCGTTTAATTTCGAGCAATGGTTTTCCATTTTAACAAATTTAGGATGCATTGACTCTCCTATTATTTAACGGTATATACTAGTAAAAGTCTGGAAATCTTTACGACGGCGGTTTATTCATTTCGTCTTGTTCCCAAATTAGAAAGGTTAAAATTTCAGGTTGTTTTCCTGGGCCAACGTTTTTACGACCTCCCCCAAGCTGACTTGTTTGGAGAATGCATACATTATCGCCTCGTTATTTCGGCACTCTTAGCGTTTTTTTTATTACTGCGCTTTAAAAATATAAGCCGCTCTCGCGATCTTCAAATCCGAGGCAGTATTTGAGGAGATCGCGCAGAAATGGAAGATGGAAAGAGAAAACTGTATCAAAGAGGCCCATCATTCGGTAGTTATAGCTTTTACCGCCCATCACCTGCTCATCTCCCTCTCTTTCCTCATTTTTTATCTTCTCTCCCTCACCCACCTTATTCGTTTATCTCTCTCTATCGCTCCCATCCTGACTTTCCATCCTCCCCTCTTCTTTTCTCTCTCTCTCAAAACAGTCCTCTAAAAACACGAAACTGCGGCGCACCTTCCACTCTCCCTTTATGATCCATGTATATTGGCTCCGCTGCCGCAAAACAAAGCCCTCTCTCTTTCTTTCTCACCTTCGCCGTCTTAAGAGTGTTTTAAACTTATAGCCGACCTCTTGCAACGGCGCGCCATCATCCATCTTGCACGTATATGTCAGCTCTCGGGTGCATGCTGCAAAAACATTTTTTTTAATGCTCTAAAGCTCTGCTATGGGATTTGTACTAAAATATTACACACGCGCGATCTAAAGCATGCAATCTCATCTATTTTATCAGTTCTCCAGTGAATAGGAGATACGAAATTATATTTCGTATTATGTATTAGATAAATAATCTCAAATTGGTGATTTGATTCGAGGTTTATTTCTATTTCTTTTAAAGTTGAATCTTTAGGAAAATATTTACTTATGAGCTGTTTTATTTTCTACGATAATTTTGTCTCATTGTAAGCGTAAATTTGATGTATTCGAGTTCTCGTTTAGTAGTCGTGAGTTTTCATACGGAATCCGGTGTCGTCCTTCACATTTTATTGCATAACTTGCCTTTCGTTTTATTTTTTCGTGTCGCATACGTTTCAGTTCTTTCGAAATCCAATTAGAATTTCGGTGTATATAGAAAATCAGGGATTTGGTTATCTTTATGCATCTTTGAGTAAGAGTAAGGATTCGAAGACTTACCACATGGACGCTAATAAGATGGTAACCTTTCTCTCAGGTTTCAGCCTGGTAATGAAGATGTACTGCATTTCTCGTCTTTAGGGCTATAAATTTTATTGCCAGAGGTCCAGTGGGGACCCTCGAATTTTTCCTAATCTAGAAAAATAGATTATTTTTAGCTATTTCCCTTTTTCTCTAAATTTATGAATGACATTCCTGTTAATCATTATTTTTGGAGTAATTTTATGAGCCTAACCTTTTCAGCATATTCTGGATACTTGATTAATAAGTGCATAATAAGTGCAACTTGGTAGGTATTACAGTTGGTTTCATTTTTAACTGGCTCCTCGATAATATTTTGCCGCGGACCCTTCCGTTCCTAGTGAAGCTACATCCATTTTATCACTCCTCTGAACTCTAAACGTGAGATGGGTATACTCATACAATGATGCCTTAATACGAATTAATAAAGATTGATTTGTGGAAAATGCGATGAAAAAAGTTAGGCTTATCGAATATTAATTACGAGATCCGTAAGAATAAAATCATAACGTTTATTTTTAAAATGCCGTAAATCACCGAAGGAAAACCCAACCAGGGTCCCCGAATCTGAGTAAATCTTCTGTTAAGTTTTTCATTTTGTAACTATCCCGCTAGTCAGACGTCAGTATTATTTTTTGAAAAACTGTGACATTTCCACGTAAACGAAACTTGTATCGCTTCCTCTTGCACATCTTTTCAATAAATCTGAACTATTCTTTCTCCGTTACTCTCGTATTCTCTATAAACGTCCCTCCTCCAACTTCTTGTGCCTCTCACCGCACTTGTGTCCACTTGGCTTCGTATCACTCGCTAAAAATCCTTTATTCCCTTCATCCCTTTCCACTCCCTTTTCATTCCCTCCACTTCACCCCTCTTCACTTCCTTTTCACTCTCCCGTCATTATGTCCTTCCATTCTCCTCTCCTTCCTCGTTTTCCAATTTCCCGCCCTTCCCCCTTCTAGACTCGCCGTAATCTACTTGCCTATTTACCATAATAGAGCGGCGGAAGATGGGTTTTTGACTCGGCAAGAGACATTTTTTTTGTTTTCGCCGGTTGGGTAATGTCGGGGGCGGAAAGTGATGGGGTACGTATAATGAACCCGTTTCCAACGCGGGGTTCCCGAACGCGGATTTCGTTATAATTGAGACATTTATTCACGGAAACATAAAATTTAAACTTACGCTGTATTGGTCCCGCAACTCAGTTTAGGTATGTATATGTCGTTAGAAAGGTTATCTTAACGCAACACGTGATTTTTTTTCATAAGGTATGAAATTTGTTCAACCAGGTCTTTTCCAAGAACCTGACCCCCGCGTGAGCAAGATACTATTGTACATATTCCCATTTATTTGGAAGCGGTGAGTGTTCGCTAGGTCGTATTTTTCGGTGTGCTCAAACTTCTCTTTTCCGCGAATTCCTCGTTTTTTTGCGTAGTACGTCATCGGGCACATATTCGTCGCAATCAATATCCCATCGCCTTTGACAGTTTTGACATATGTCTGCGAGAATTCCGTCGGACTTAATTGTGATGGAATAGACGGTCCAGGGTAGCTCGTTTTATTTTTATTTTAAAGCCGTTGCGTCTGACAGTCATAATAAAAAGCAAAAAATAATTTGTTCTAGTCAACGTTCCCCCGGACGCGCGGAGTGCGAGCGAGTCATATTCCGCTGGATTTTCAGTCGGATGTTCTTATTTTTCCGGTTCGTCCCTCACGGCCGTATCCGACGAGCGTGTGTGTTTGTGTATCTATTTCCCTTCGCCCCTCTCGGCCTCTTCTCCTGCCATCCTTTTTCCGCTTTTCTCCTCTTCATTAATACCCTTTCTCTCTGTCCCCTTCCCGCCTCGCATTAACCACGTCACATTTCCTCTTCCGGAAGCGCTAGGTTCTCCCGCGGGATTCACCCATGGTGGAAAGACTAGGTGTGTTCATCAGCTGGACGAGTTTCGAACTTTTCTGCGCATGACGTCAGCAACGGGACAGAAATGGCGGTTGTTCGAATGTTGCGTGTGACACGGTGAAAGGCTTCGAGATGATTTGGACTGTATAATAATATAATGTCAGAAACACATTTCAAAAATTACTTCAGTTATTCAGGAACGTATCTGGATTGCAGAAAATAATCTACTATGTATTTTAAAGATTTTATATGTGTGTTTGTGTTTGTTCATGGAACTCCTCCTAAACGATAAAAGCTAGAATAACCAAATTTGGTAAATTTCTTGCTTATATCCTAGCTTATTGAATGGTCAAGGTTTGGTCAACCAGGATTGGTCAGTGCTGCCAATATAGGGGATTGACATTTTTCCATAAGATAACACGTATGAATCGATTTATTTTTTTCTTTTCCTTCCTTTCCTTTTTCTTTCATAAAAATATGTAAATATGGACCGATATTTTTCGTTTTTGCTTTATACGACGAATAAAACTCTATACTATCTTATTCCTGCGATGTTTCCGTGTTACATGGTCGAAGTTTTCAGAAACGCAATTTGTTTCGAAATTTTGTAGATTTTTCGCACTCTTTCCGGGCGTTTGCCAAGGCGGTCGTCGTTGTTACTTCCGATTCAATTAGCTTAAATGAAGCTTACAAATAGACGAAAGTTTGGCGTTATTCGCTTCGCGAAATAATCGGGTAAACGAATGGAAAGAACATCTGAGAAAGGGACTGGCAGATCACATAGTAAGAAAAAGAACAAGGTCCATATATATATGAGATGCCATAACTTATCATGACAGAAATTACGATGACCTTATAGAATACTTATTTAGAGTACATTTGCGGATGTATTATATTTTGAACGTTTCGCTTTCTGAATGATCCGATTGATCATAATTCTCGTTAAATTTTAACGGGCAATTCTACTAGTAAGCTATAAAAAAGTGCCTGCAGGCTGCCGTGTATTTTTGGTGTTTATCTGTTTAGGAATATATGTTCCATTAAATCATGACAAAAGGGGAACAATGATAAAAGGTAAAATAATATAAATAATTTTTTTCAATTATTTTTCTTTTTAAACATACATACATATATACCAATCATGCTGTTCCCTTACGGGGTAAGCAAGCTAATTGCCTCTACCATTCACAATATTTCTCCACACCTTCCTATCCTTACATACTTATTTCGCTTCAAACACATCCATGCATCGTTTCATACATCGTCTTCCATTCCTTAAACTTCTGATCTCTCTTTTCTTGAGAGTCTCCTCCACCACATTCAGCCAGCTTTTTCTTGGTCTTCCTCTCCCTTTTGATCCGCATATTCTACCATATATCAATTTAGTCACCCAGTTCTCATCCATTCTCTCCACATGCCCAAACCATCTCAGCACATCCCTTGCATACTGACCTCTTAAATTTTCTTTCATTCCACATTCATTCATCACCCAAGTATTCCTGACTCTCTCTCTCCTGATTTTCCCACACATGCTCCTCATATCCCTTTCATACTGACCTCTTAAATTTTCTTTCATTCCACATTCATTCATCACCCAAGTATTCCTGACTCTCTCTCTCCTGGATTTTCCACACATGCTCCTCATATAACCCATTCCAACTGCATTCACCTTACTCGTGTTTCTCCTGACACACCCACGTTTCGCTACCATACAACAAGGTGGTTACAAGCACATTGAAAACAAAAAAATAAATCCAAGTCATATAATAATACTAAATAAATCATACCTAATTATAAAAATTAGTTATCTTATTTACAGCAATTAATACCCCATCATTCAAACAAACAATATATTACTGGCATATTTTTTTCAGTTTGTTCACAAATTTTCTTTTTTCAGTATCACTTAACACCTTCAGTTTTCGGTTGAGTTCTCTTACTCTAATGTGCGTCCTTGTCTTTATGTAAAGCCGCACAGCATCTACAGGAATTTCAGCATCAACACAGGTCATAACATGCTGTGTCAAGGTTTTGATAATGCTTTTCTTTCTGTAACATATTTCACCATGATATGTAATGAAAATCTCTTCTGCAGTTTTAGCAGCATCAAGCCACTTTTCATTGGGCATCATAAGACCACCCTTAGAAAGATAAGGTATTCAGTCATAACACTGACTGTTAGGCATTTCTGAAGTCGGTATTCCTAAATCATATGCAGCTCGAAATTTATGTGCCACATAGCCCGCCACATACTTTAAACCCTCCTGACTAATAATTTTGCTAGGTTGCATTGCTACAGAGATGTTGCTGTTTTCCATTTCTTCTCTTTCTTCGGTAACTGCCACTGATTCGCTATAAAATAGCTCAGAAAATTCATTCACAGCAGAACTTAATTCAGCATCCAATTCTTTTGAATATTCATTCACAGGATTTGGATTACCAAGGCAACATTCATCCACCTCAGCAAGAGTATTTACTGTATTTTGAAGAACGACTTTGGAGTGTCTGCCCAGAATATACCATTTCAACCTACTTTGAAAATCAACCGGCAATAAATGGTCTTAACTACTATTCATGCTCCTAACAAATGAGAAGAAATTCTCTAAGACATCTTGATTAAGTCTAGATGTTAAGATGTAATTTAAAGAAAAAATTTCTTTTACCATTTTTATAAGTCCTTTAACTGATGCATTACTTACACATATTCCAACTTGAAAATGCAACAATACTTTTTTATCTGGAACTCTCAATGAGGTCATCAAAAGTGGCATTTTACTTAGAATTTCATTTTGTTCAGTTATCTTATTCCCATATGCACTTTTATAAATGTTTGATGAGAAGACAGGAACACTAGAATTCATGACATCAAACCAGTCATTTATCAACTGAATTACTTCAGCTGTATTTTGCCAATCACCTCTAATAATATTTCTTTCCCTCACACCATGAAATAGCTTTTGCGACAGAATTAGAAAATAATTGAGCAGCTACTTTCACCTTTTGTCTTTTAAAGCCTCTTACATCAAGGTGCTGCTGAGTGATTTTGAATGCAATTTTTAGTTCAGAGTCATGATGAAGATCCAATAAGTTTTGTACACAAGATGAATCTACAAAAATACCATTCCTTAGTTTGAAACCATGATCAATGAAATGATTTCTTGCTAATTTAAGGAGATGAGGTACATCAGCAAAAACAAATATATAACGTTCTTTGGCAAAAGGATTAGTAAAAGAAGGATTTTCTGGTGAAATATTATATTCCTTCCACATTTTTCTATTCCCTCCCCCCAAGTCACTAGTTATACCTACAACTGGATATCCACATTGCTCTAGGCAGATAACAGTTTTCTCCAAAATCTCTGGAGTCATCTGCTGATCAAATTTATAATACACTGGCTGTTTCCATTTACCCATTAAGCCTCTAGCCATAACAACCTGCAAGGGCCAATGATCTTTTCCTGTCTTTGATCAAAGGACGGTAATTCACATACCTTCATTTCATCAAAGCTTAAAATAGTAAGGGATTCACCTTTGTCAAAAAATCTTTCTTTGACCTCATCACTGCTACAACATCATCTAAAATACCCTCATTGCATTTCAAACTTAGAGCCCATCGGCGTAGACAATGAAGGCCATGGAAATTCAACTTCAACCTCATAAATGTATAAACTTTTGGGCTAACACTTCTGACTGCAATGGCATTAGTTATGTCCTCTTCAGCCCACATTACCTTCCTACACGATGTGAGAACACGAATTTGTCCTTTTGTAAAAACCTCTAAAGCTAATTTAAATATGTCTCTCTCACATTTTAATTCTTCTACCTGAAGAAGCAAATTCTTTTTCTCTTCTTCCCACAGTGTCTTTTCTCGCCGAAGTCCTTCTAATTCATTCTCAACTGCATTTTGAGACAATTCATCCCTGAAACAGCAGATAACAATATTTAGAAATTTTATGTTAAATAATTATATATTTTCATTCAATACACAACTATAGGAAACATACATTGGAGAACAAGTTTTGTTTTGCTCAGAGATGGTCAGTATCTCTTCATCTTCATCCACACAATTCTCCCTAGAATTAAAAAGTAGATTTTATAACTTTATAATTTACCCTTACGTTGTAATGACAATTTGTCATTAAAAGTTTCAAAGTCTGCCAACTATGGTACACTATTTACATTTATTAAGCTAACATTTCCTGATATTAATGTGGAGAAATTAAACACTATTTGTGTGTGGAATTGTTGAAACTTGGATGGACTAAGGGAACAAGATTATGAAATTTTCCAAAGTTACTTTAGGCTTGCCTGAAAATCAGTGCCCAACTTGGAATGCCGCCAAACCCAATTATGCAAATACCAAATTATACTACGGAAATACCTTAAATTGCAGTGATTACCAATATTTCAATACATATAATAAATGTGAAACATAAACATTGGAACTATATCATACATTACTTACTCTGCGAATAATTTCTCTCACGTTTTTCCATTCTTTCTCTTCTTATCGCCTCACTAGTGCTTACATGCTCAGAATTTGGCAATGGTAATTTTTCCGTGGGGATTGCATCAAAACTAACATTCCTCGATCTTTTTGGCGAGTAACCCAACATTTGCTGTTGTAAAGGTTTCCTAAAACAATCACTCGCAAAGTGTGACGAACAAATTGTAGCTGAAATTGAAAATTTTTAAACATGATTCGCATATCTATTTTATAGATTATAAAAGCTATTACTTTTGTCCTAAATACTCACCGTTGTTAACGTTCAATTTATCTTTTCTACCGCAAGCCTTAATCCATTTTGATTTGAAAACGTCGTCCTTTGGAAACTTACAGTATTTTACTAATTGCGGCGTTTTAGATTTGGTGTAATTATTACACCCATAAACGGCACAAGACGGCATTTTTATGCGACAGAAATTCTTCTGATTATATAACAACAACAGCAGTAGATAACAATACTAACAACATATAACAACAATAACAAAACGTAATATCAAAGCACCAAATAAATCAAACAACGCGAATATCTTCCCAAATCTCTCAGTAGGATAGGCTCAGTAGCACATAGTCTATAGCAAACTATCCCGACGCCTACGTCACAAAAAGTTTCCTGACGTACTTCCGCCTGCGCATGAACACACCTTCTAGTCTTTCCACCATGGGATTCACCAAATACTCTCCCCCCTTCCTCTCTCGTTCTCAGTGTCCATTAGTGGCATTCCCAAAAGGGGGAATTGAGAGAGAGAGAGGGGAGGAGGGCTGCGTGCGAAGGAGAGGGAATTAGAGCGAAAGGAGGAAGGAAGGATACGGAAAGGTGAACTGACGCGCGTCCTATACTCGAAAAGCGCTTCTTTTTCGCGAAGGAAGAAGCTTTGGTTACTGCCATCTTACCCTGCTTTCGATTCTTTCGAGCTCTAAATTCTCCCGTTCCTAAGTGCCCCCCTCATCTCTTTTCTCTCATTCCCTCCCTCGGCTAGATTTCACTCGTGCCGAGATCTAGCGTAGTGGTAGATATTCAAAGCCGCTTTGTGGGTTGCAATCGCGGCACTGTTTGCTCTTGCAGAGTGACACTCATGGTGTGGAGATGAAAAATAACGTCTGTGCTGTCTTTCGCAAACTTTACCAAAATGGGAAATCAACATTTGGGTTGCAGAATAAGGTAAGCGAAAATATCTTGGTTGTATCACTTCTTAAGATACAAAGTGGGACAGACAGACAGAAGGGCACAAATTTAAATTTCATGGTTGTGCCCCTGCAGGGAAAAAGCAAATTTAGTTGGGCAGTCAAAGTGTTAAAATCAGTGTTAGGAAGTTGGGAAGTTTGGTTGTCTGAGGGTGTTATTTTCTTTCCCTCGTCGTTTCTCTTGCAACCGAATTCCATTTCTGTTCGGGCAAAGTACTCTTCCCGCTCAACACCATTTTAAGCAGTTTATAGTCCTAATGTCGTCGTAAATTGCTTCGGACACTTAAAAGGTGACGCGCCCTTTACTTTCTCGCGACTTGGGAGAATATACTTCCGCCTCGCTCATGGAGTTGCTTTGCTTTTTCTTTTCTTCGCCATTCAAGGAAGAATTCTCCGTCTTCACCGAATCTCTTCCAGTCCCAATTCTTGTTTATTTCTCCGCCCTTTACCGCGCCCTTGATCTTTCTCTATCCGTCCTCACTCGAAAGCGTTTCTCCTGGATGGCGAGATTTCCGCGGCTCTTTTCTCCTTCCTAGACAAGGCGAGAGGTGAAGAAGTGGGAAGATGAATGAAGAGGATTGGAGGTCATCGGTGTTGAACCTTTTCAAAAATGCAGGAAATAAGCAAAGGCGAATAAAAATCTCCTATATGCATTTTCTGCATCAGTCCATTTCCACCAATATGTTCTAAACGTCGTGCAAATACAAAATCATGATTCTATGAATGCAGTTAATTCGCCGAACCTCTTTTCTTCGATCAAGTTTCTCAACGTTCGCGTGATTGTTCTATTCCACGAGTAATTTATTCCCAGAATACATTCCCGTTTAAGTTTCTTCAAATGACGTAGGATGATGCTGTTTGTGGTTGTTGCATATTTCCGCCTTATTTTTTTCGGCGAAACGCTGTAGGTATGAAAAACTCTCTAACAGAAATCCAATCGCATACTTTTTCCTCCTGGCTGAAGCTAAACTTTTAATTAAGTTTACTAGAAGGTTATTCCAGTTTTATACACGGAGCTTGTGTCTGTCCTGAAGAGAATGCCTTCGGGGATCAAAGTGTTTCTGAAGTCACCGGATCTAGCGGGAAGTTGGAATGGATAACATTTCGCAGAGAGATGCCACAACCCACATTTCCATTTGAAATGACGACGAAAAAAATAACGTTTTCCCCGCAAACGTAAAATGCGAAAACTTCCATCTTTCCGAGCCGCAGTATTTTCGCCATAATTCTAGGTCGCGGGGGCAAAAAAAATTCAATCCTCGCGAAACGTAAGGGAATAAAAGTAATTGCTCTCTTTTCTACCTGTTAACCGACGGGGGATGTTCACGCGATGCTGCGACCTCTTTCGAAGGCGGCGAACTGAAGGCGGCGCGAAGTGATGGATGAGAGAGAGAAAGAGGGAGCGAAGTTGGAATAGGAGAACCCGAGATTTTCGACCGAGGGGACGCGGGCTCAGTCGCGGGATGTATGTGGTAGCGGGGTATGGGAAGGCAGAAAAGGATATCGCCTGGGAGATAGGAATTCTTTTCTTGCCTCCTTTTCCCCTCTACCCTGTGTCCGTCTCCGCCACCACCCCCTCCTGTTTCCTACTTCTATATTAAATTTAGGTGGGGATGGAGGGACCTTCCCTCCTTCTCTCCGCCGTTTCCATTCACTCCATCGGAGTTCCTTATATTTCCGCCCCCTTGCTCGCCCTTCTTCCGCCCTCTCACTCTTGTTTCTAGCTTTTCCATTTTTTCCAACCATACTACTTTTCTCTCTCTCTCTCTCTCTCATCAATTTCAACCCTTTTTCCTCATCCCGCCCCTTTTCTCCATCCAACCCCTTCCAACTCCTCTCCATCCCTCTCTTTTCCCCTTCTCATCCTTTTTCCCCTACCCATCCTTTTTTCCCCTTCCCATCCTTTTTTCCCCTTCCCATCCTTTTTTCCCCTTCCCATCCTTTTTTCCCCTTCCCATCCTTTTTTCCCCTTCCCACCCCTTTCCCCCCTCCCCACCATTTCTCCCACGTCCCACCCATTTCCCTGTCACACCTCTTCTCCCCATCTCATCCCTTCACTCCCATCCTAAACCTCCTTCCGCCACACCCACGGTTATTCACACGAATTCCACCTTCCCCATTCATTTCTCTATACATCCGTAAAAGATTGAAATTAGGTCCATCGGAACCTTTCTCCGTTTGGCTTTTGCCCTCTCCCACGGAGGTGGTCTCGAAACGAAGGTTGGCTCAAGAGAAGGGCGCGATAGGGAAACCCGCGGATCACAAGCCTCGCGCTCTTAAGATTACCGGGTTCCATTCTTCTGCCTGAACCTCGAGCGTTTCGTTTTCTTCTTGGCGCGAGGAATGCCAAAGAGCGATGCAGAGTCTCGAGTCGACTTTTTAATCACAATTTTCAGAGGGCTTTGCCTTAAATAATATTTGCCCGGCGGCGGTATGGCGCGGCTCTATTCTCGCGCGCTCCGGCTCGCTATATTGAAAGAATATAAACCTGTCGCGGAGTTGGTTTTATTATTATAAAAAAAACGAATGGATCGAGAAGGGGGAAGAATTTAACCTTTCTCGGTGATATATATCTAAGTGTTATTTTTTTTTCTCTTAAGAGTCCTTTATTTACCGCGGAGGCGGCATAACTTTGTTTGTTCCCTCCATTCCACGTGATTACTCTTCTGCGGGATGTGCCGAAGAGACTAATATTTTTCCTCTCTTTTCCTATTTTTCCGTCTCATTCTTTTCCCTCTTTTTTTATTCTCTCGCGGAATTCTTTCGCTTAACCGGCACGCATTCCTCTATTCGACCTATGCTCCTCCGCCGCACTTCTTCCCATCATCCTCTCTTCCTTCCCTTCATCTCCCATTCTTCTCCAAAACCCCCGCCTCCTTCCTTCCATCATCATTTTCGCCCCTTCGTTCCACACACCGCCCCTCTATTCCGCTGCCGCCCTCTTCATCCGCACACCGCTCTTCTCCACCACCGCACACTCCTCGCATTACTTTACCTCTACGAGAATTTTATGAAATAATCTTCGATGTCTCACTTTTTTTTTGCGCGGAGATTTCGCGCTGCCACGCGCGTCTTAATCGAGCAATCTCTTGATCCTGTTGTAAAATTTTGAACGTCATAATGGGCTTATATAATACTGACTCTACGTGAGGAATATCTTTTAAAAATATTTTATGTGTATTAAATTATCCTATAGGGAAATTTTAATTATAATCATTTCACTCGATGGTACTTCTTGGTAAGGCAGATAGGGAGGGAGAGAATTAATACGGAGTGTTTTTACGATCTCTTCCTTCTTTGATATATTTGTTTTTAACCTCTCGCTATCTATCTTCCTCTATCCGTTGCATCAGTCCTCTCTCTCTCTCCATTCATCTGAGGGACTCGATCTCCTCTTCCCTGTGCTGCCTTTCTTACCTTCCCCCTCGCTCTCGCATCCTCTCTCTCTTCCCTCGCTCTCCCAGCCCTCCCGCATCTGTTTACCTTCCACATCGCCTCATTTCGCGACCCCATCCCCTTCCTTAATCCCCCTCCTCGAGATTTTATATTAAATTCCTTTTGGGTCTCGTGTATATGGGCCCGTGTATATGGGGAGGGAGGAAGGGGGAGGGGAGATAAAGTGGAAAGGGAGGTCATAGGGGGAGGTTCAGGTGAGGGTTTAGACGCGGGTTGGGGGAGAGGGAGTTGTGCGATGCGGTGCCACCGCTGCTTTTCCTCGCTGCTGTACAGTCTCCCTCTCTTACGCTCCTCTATTCCTCACTTTTTCCATTGCTTAATGTTATCTTTTCCCTCTCTTCCTGTCTACTTTTCTCTTCCTCTCTCATTTCTTCCCTTCCTCTCTCCTTTCTTCTCATTTCTTCTCCCTCTCCTTTCTTCTCTTCCTCTCCTTTCTTCTCTTCCTCCTTTCTTCTCTTCCTCCTTCTCTTCCTCCTTTCTTCTCTTCCTCCTTCTCTTCCTCCTTTCTTCTCTTCCTCTCCTTTCTTCCTCTCTCCGTTTCGCTTCCAGCACGAGCGCCTATTAGCGCCGGTCTGTCCGTCCGTCCGCATGTTCGTTCTCGGCTTCCTCTTCCCCTCTTCTTTTCTCTTCCTCTTCTTTTTCTCTTCCTCTTCTTTTTCTCTTCCTCTTCTTTTTCTCTTCCTCTTCTTTTTCTCTTCCTCTCATTTTCCTTTTCATTTTCTCTGCCTGTCTACTTTTTCTACATTCACTCACGTTTTAGCTTCCACCTTTTCTTCCTCCTTTCTTCACCTCTCCTTTCTGTTTCCATCTCTCTCCCACTTTTCTGTCATTTTCCCTCCCTAGTCTCCTTACCCCAATTCTCTCTCTACGCACAAACACACGAGGGCTGTTAAAAAATATCCAGGACCGAATTTTTTGTGGAGAAACTACCAGTAGTATCGAAGTGGCAACAATATAGCATATTCGGCAACATCTCCTGAGGTCTCACAACAGAGGAGGGTGTAACAGCTAGACTCATTGCCAGTCGGGAATGAGTTGATCTACAGTGCAAGCGTGTTTTTCCCTCCATCTTATCGTGAAATGGATGTTTTGAAGGATCAACGTGTTTGCATCAAGTTCTGTTGGAAACTTGGTAAGACGGTCACAGTGACGTACGAAATGTTACAAAAAGCAGTCGGCGAAACATCGATAAGTCGGTGCGTATTAATAATGGCCGGATTTCCATTGACAATAATCCACACACAGGCTGACCAACGGCGTGAACCAACGAGACTGTATCACGAATTTCTTCCCCAAGACCAGACCATGAATCAGACTGTCTTTGACTTCTGCACCACGGCAATGCACCATGCCACGCGACCCTACGTCTCAGGGAATTCCTGGTCATGTACAGAATCCTCGTAGTTCCCCACTCACCTTATTCACCAGATTTGGCACCCTGGAACTTATTTATCTTACCCAGGCTGAAAAGCACCCAGAAGGGAAAACAAAATACGACACGGCAGCTGCAGGTCATTCCAAAAAAGACCTACCAGACATGCATTGAAAAGTGGAGGGATCGCTGGAATCGCTGCATACAATTTGCAGGATCGTACTTTGAAGGATATATCTTCGACTAACTTGTAAGCGCTTTAGTTTTCCTGCAAAAAATTCAGTCCCAGATATTTTTGACGACACCCCCGCCGCCCTACTTTGTCACTTTTGCCATCTTCGCCATTTTCCAAACGCTTACGCCGCTCACGTCACATGTTCTTCTATAGCGTCCCTTATTTTTGAAAAATCCGTTGATTTCAGCGACACTAGTGACACCTGGACTCGGCGATTCGCGTAACTTAAAGCTTAATCAGCCAAGGACTTACACTGGGCTGGTCACTTCAGACAGTACGTCTCTCTGTCGCTGAAGAAGGGCGTCAGCCAGAAAGCTCCATATTTTTGTTGTTTTTTGTGTTTTTCGTGTGTCTTCAGCACCCCCAGCGGCTAGGTAAGTGTCCACTGGGCTTCCTCCAACACCTTGTTGCAACCTTTATTATTACCTTTCCTTTAAGCATTTATACACACACACAAATAGATACACATACATACATATATATAATACACACACACACACACACACATATATACATACATAGATATATATATACCCCCTCCATCTTTCTCTTACTCCCGTCTCTTTTTTCGTTTTTTCACTGCTACTTCTTTTAGTCGCCATACCTGCGCTCTACTACACTTCTCCACCGCATTTTCCCCTTCAGCCTAATCCCCTTTCTTTTTACCATCTCCCTATGCACTAGTCCTCGTATTGGTTTCTTTTCTCGAATTATTCCCTTATTTGCCGTTAAATAAAAATGTCCTTAGCGACCCATTTTCTAAATATTTCTTTTTTCTCTCACTCCCTGTAAATCTAGTTCTCTCGAATTAAGCTCGCGAATGTTTTCCATCGTTCGCCGTCTCCACCGGTAAAGTAGGTCGGAGAGGAATCTTTGCCATCGTCCTCTTGAAGTGTTTATCGAATATCTATAAATAGTCCGCATTAATTACGGTTATTTCTGTTCAGAAAATCCTTCGATGGAGCCAGTCTTATGTATCCCGCCATATTTCTCCGCCTATTTTGATGGGTGTGACTCAATTATAATAAAGTTAAATTCGACCTTGCTCTCTCTGACGAGAGCGTATCTCTGGATGTCCTTAGGAGCAAAAACATTCCTTTTTGGGTGAACGCATACCTCTTTCTACTCCTCTCCAAACCCTCATCACTCTCTTAGTCACTCTCCCTCTCTCCTACCTTCCTCGACTTGGCTCCTCCATTTCATCCCTCGCCCGCAGGGTCCCAACAGTCTCACTGTATCCCTCTTTTCCCCACCAGAGGAGCAACAATCTCATTTCCCATCATGCCCCACCCTCTCTTTCTACTTTCGCGTCGACCTCAGGCGGGTACTCCTTTGTCTCTCCCCCCTTTCTCCTTCCGTAGCGACTCTTCCTCATCCCATGTTCCATTTCGCTCTCCCTCTCTTCCTAAACCTCTATCTTTCTCCCCCTCCACTCTCCTTTAATTGCCTGTCATCTCTCTCTATTTTGCGTTCCTAATCTTTCTCTCTTCCCCTCAATTTCTCTCTCACTCTCCTTCGTCGTGTTCTTATTTCTTTTCTGGGGTTAATAAGTTTTGTGAGTCGCTTTGTTGTTTTTCTTCTTTTCTTTCGCGTTTTGAAATTCTCGTAATATTTGCATATGAACGACTCGGATTTTTGTCTTCGAGTTATGGAATACCCAATCGTTTGATTGGTTTATCTTATTTTTCAGGTGTGGTCTCTTTTTAGATTCCAGCAGATTCGGTTGTAGTTTTCAGTGCCTTCTTATTTTGAATTGATTTACATCTCAGTTTGTGCCAGTATAAGCGGAAAATAAATATCGGTGGACAATCCATCGAAAGAATCCATTTTGTAGCTCAACTATAGGTTTTTATAATGTTGACATAATATGCTGTAGGGCGGATCATCGAACTAAGGACCTCGAGAGCGTTTAATGAGGCCCACAAGACTGTGGTGAAACAGTGAACTCGATAATTTAACAGATACAATTTCATATTTGCTAATTGCAATTATGGACATCCATGAATGTTGAATCGTAAATAAATAAAATACATACTAAATATTTACATTTGAATAATTTATTTTCGTGTTTTAATATTAGTTTTTAATATCACTATTGTTACAGTGAGGATGTATTTGATTTCATTAGAAAATTACGTAAATTAATAAATCAGTTCTTTAAAGTTTCCTAAAAATATTTTCAGGTCGGAGCGAAAAAAAACCGGTTCGAACCGGTTCACTGATGATTGCCGGAGCGAAACCAGAACCGAACCGAAATGTTGTTTTTTGAGTGAACCGGAACGAAAACCGGAACGAAAAAATGACGGTTCTATGCCCTACCCGAAACTCCGCAGCATCTCGCCTCTCTTTCCCTGCCCTCCTCTTTTTGCCGCTCCCAAACCACTTTCATTCATCTTGCCCTCTTGCTAATCCGATTAGGTTTCAATTAAAAGTCCATTGAAGTTTAGGCGAGTTTTTTCTCCCTTTGTTGCGTGCATACAATTCCCTTTCTCCTGCCCATCCATCGCATCCTTCCTTTCTCATTTTTGTGGATTCGCTCACTTGTTTATCGGATTTTGTCGTTTTTGTACTTTTGATTTTCTTCCGTATCCCCGTTAAATGTTTGATTGAACCTTTTGGAGAGATATTTGGCAGCTTCCTTCCTTCCTTCATTTTTTAAAAAATGGTTCCTGGTATCTTAGCTTTATCGACCTACGTTATACATAGAGCGTTTTCGGAATATGAACTTTCTAACTAAAGTTCATAAGAGAATTATCGAACTCATGGTCCCTGTTATTTTTAGTGCAACGTGCTAAAGTTTATTTTTCATAAGCCGTTAGTTTTATGATTGAAGAAAAAATATATTTTGTGATATTTTAACGTACTCCTATATTTCTTTTATTTAAAAATAACCGTCCGCAATACCTGATTGATCAGTTCTTTCCTTATTTGTTTATAATATACTAGCAATGAATCAACTGATAATGGCTCACTGGAGAATAATTCGACTCATCTTATCGCGCAAAATAAATTCCAGGATAAATACATAAGTAAAAACAATTAAAGAAAGTTATTTCTTTTATTCTGAGAAAGACGGTCAATCAAATGCCCCCCCGAGCGTTTTAAACGTTACTGAACATTTTTCGTTAGTCTTTTTCCTGTTAATGAACGAGCGCTGAGTGGATGCACGTAATGGTGCTCGCGGAAGTTCCGCGAAGAGCCTTACCGAGAAACGCACCAGGAGTGGCCGTTTTACCCGTTGCTTCTCGTTTGCGTACGATTTCAAGTAATTCCGAAATCAATTCCTTTTCCGTAGCACTCGGATAAAAGTTTTCGATATCGGGAAAAGTTTCGAAAGGAAAGAAAATCTTTGTCGATGTTAATATTCTTCGGAGAAGTTTTATTTTTGCGGCTATTAAACGAAAAATAAAATGCGTGCGGGTGAAATTATGTAATTCCTCGGGATTCCTAGTGTTTAACCGCGCGGCGAAAGAAAAGTCTTGATCCTTTGCACGCTTCGCAGCATCGGAATTCCATTCGCTGTTAGATATTTTGCGTATTCCGTATCATTTTTCTATGCGAAAACAAGTCTTATTTCTTGCGCAAAACCCGTTCGATTGTGGATTTTTCCTCTAACAGTAACATCTTTTTAGCCCAATAGACAATGGTGGATCTTGGATTCGAGTTCATTTTTGGCTTAAAAGTTGTTGTATTTGATTTTACTCGGTGTCTTTCGTCTGTGATTTATTAGAAGCACTGGGAGCGTTAAATTGGGATGGCTGACACCCACGTGATTAAGGTTTTGGATAATTTGGGCTGGCGGTTAGTAACTGTTCACAGTTCGGATAAGGGCATGCGGAATATGAAAGGGAGGTTGGCGTTAGTGGCATTCAATCCCTGCGTTTGGTCCCTTCGCGTCTGCTGCAGGCATCCTTCAGGTGACCACATTGGATTTACAATCCGCTTCAACTTCCAGCAGAATCAACCACTCATTTCAATCTTCTCGTAATCTCGAAACCCATTTCAACTTTGATTTGGTATACTTTGGGGAAAGAAAAGGGTAAGCCGCAATAAGGAGAGAAATTTCACAGCTAGGCAATTCACTGTAGTGATAAGTGATCCTTCTTTGCGAAGTCCATTTATTTTTTCAGCCAGTGAAGTTTTTGCTTATTTCATATTTAATAATTTTTCTTTTGCGAAAAGGCTGGCAATATTAGCTGTGTGAATACGAAGTGTTGATTTCATCAGAGCTTTTATTTAACTCTGAAACAGTTTAATATTGTATGAAATTGTTCCTGGAAAATTGGATCCGACGCTAGGTGAAACGATTGATATGGCTTCACCAGCTTAAATGCCATTGGTCATTTTGGCTTAATTATCGCGATTTACTAATTGTTATCTTCTTCGGTATAGTAATATTTTGTTACCCCCACTATAAGTAACGCCTCGCTACCGCAAATAATTTTTTAATTTATGAAAGCTGATTTGGAAATAACAAAATTTCATAGCCAGGACAGTGATTATACAAGCGCTTCAGACATTCTGTAAATTTTAGTCAATTGAAAGCTGAGACGACTTGGACACATACAGTATCACAAATACGTTTGACGGCTATGCCTTTCAAATGCAGTACAGTACTATGATTCTTGTTGGTCGTAAAACTGTATACCCAATTTTTTTTCCTTTACTTAAATTATATATATATATCATTTGTTTTACTCCGTTACAGTCGAGGCACCTGCTTCGGTCTACGTTGTTGTTGACATTTTTCACTTACTCTATTTTGTTTCTTCGCATCCATTCCGTCTTAACTTCTTACATCCTACATTTCCCACCCCCTTTCCCGCACTCTTTGTACCTGCCCCACATCGTCCTCTTCCACACCTCCCGTACCCTCCATCGACCATTCCTTCCTCTCTCGAATCTTCGGCAGCCCCCGAAGGCAACCGTCTCGCCCTCGTGGTCCGTTCCGCCCACGCGGCCGCGCGGAGAGCGTGTCGAAGACACGGTGTGGAACTACTGGCCACGCCACTCTCCTCCAATCGGCGCCGCGGTCGTCGCGGGAGACTCCTCTCATCCGCTGCTAACCATTATTAGCCTCTCGCTCGGCGGATTCGACCGGCCAACGAAAGCCAGTTCACTTCTTCCCTCTCTTAATCACCTACCTCCCTACCTCTCCCCTCTTTACCTCCTTCTCCCCTCTTTACCTCCCTCTCCCCTCTTTACCTCCCTCTCCCCTCTTTACCTCCCTCTCTCCTCCCTTTGCCTCCCCCTCCCTTTGCCTTTCCCTCCCCTAACACCCACCCGCGTTCGCCTCATGCACGCCACATAACCAATCGCCGCTCTTGCACAAAAACAGTCATACCCCTTTTAACGCTGGGGATGCGTTCCTGGAAACGAGAGAGCTAACTGAATCAGCGTCATGCGGGGTTAGGTTAGTATGGTACTTACGGAGATGCGTTCCTAAAATCGTAATTGATTACCTATTTTCGAAATATTAGTGTAGCCGCTCTTCTCTCCGATACTCGAAAAATGTACTCTTAAAATTAATTCTTAAATGCGCAATGTAGCAGACTTCCTATATACCAGAAATCCTGCAATATAATAACTAGCTATTTTGTTATTTTCTCACGCTGTAACAGATTCCTCATACCCTCCTCCTTATAATCAGCGCCCAGTACTACCAATAGGTGTCCAATTCCGTGAGATATTTAAACAAAACGATACGTTTCTCTTCAGTCTGAGAACATAGTTTCTCCATACACAGCAAACCTAAAATTATCTCGACATCACCTAGCGGCATATCTTTGAAACTAATTTTCTTAGAGTAAATATCGATAGCGATACCAGCGCAGCGCGGCCAACGATAAGTTGCAATAGTTGTAAATTACGATAAAATGGCATATCTCCTTAATAATGCGCCCTACGGAAAAATGTTTCAAACAAAAGTTGTAAAAAATAATATTCTCTACCACTTTTATAATAACCGAATTTGCATTCATGAAGGTTTAAAAGATATACTTTACAAAAACGGAAATTTTGGGAATAAATTAAACCTAAATAAACGTTTTACAAATAATTCTTTATGACAAAAGTTGTAGAGAATAACAACTTTTGTAATAGTAAATATTGACATTAATGAAGCCTTATAAGAGATATTAGAAAAAAAATGACACGATTAAACCTCCACTTCCGGTTGACAGATTTTAACCTAAAACTAACCAGCTATTGTTCCTGTAATAAAAATGTTAAATATGATATATGATGATGATCCGGTAATAAGTTCTTGGGTTAGGGCGCCCACAAAAACGTATGGAGAAAGTTAAAAATTGGTCCGAGAACATTGAGCGTTATAACGAATCAGCGTTGTACGGGGTATTACAGCACTCCAACGCATGTTGGGTCCATGTGCATACGGGAAGCGAGCATGTGTTTTACACGGTACACGACCATGCGGTCGCGAGTAGCGCTTGTTTTTCTTAGGAAGCTGTGCCGAGCCGATCTTATATCTCCGACACGCTTCTCGAATCCGTGTCTCTTCCCTTCCTCCCCTTCTCTAAAAGTTTTGCCAGCCTCCCTAAGTCGTCATGGCTCGTCTCTTTCGCATCGCCTCCGCGCTCCTCGAAGGCTCAGATCGCGCAGTGGTCTGTAACTCCTCATCTTCGCCCCAGTTCTATGCGATCCCAACCTTTTAATGCGACTTCATTTACTTCCCCGCGTCCTTTCAATTCGTTCCCTGCGTTCTCCCCTCGGTCGCCCAGCTTAGGAATGGGGCTCACCTTGGCCACTTCCTTTCATCCAATCTCGCACCCCTCCATTATTCATTCCTTCCGGTCTTCGAGATGCCTTTTCCTCTCCCTTCATGCCTTCCCTGGTCAGTCAATGCCTACGTCGTCATTTCACTCCCTATATACAACTATTTTTCTTTTCCACTCCTGTGTTGTGAGCATGATTCTATTTTTACTTTCTCCATACGTAGTAATGGGGAAGTATTGTGATCACGAAAAAAATCTACTTCGATATTTCAACGGAAATACACGTTTTGAGGTCCCTAGAACACGTTTAGACTATTTTCGGAATGATGTATGTATGTGTGTGTGGATGGATGGATGTGTGATGTATGTATGTGTGTGTGGATGGATGGATGTGATTGTGGGCGTTCTAACTCAAAAAGTACTTGTCATATTAATACCAAATTTCATATATAACGCTTTAGCATGAGCACAAAGAACTGATTAGTTTTTGCACAATAACGGTTAACCGGAAGTCGAGGTTGATTCGAAACCCGATTCGGTTTTTGCGATATTTCTCCGTTAAAACATCATTATTGTATATACAATTCTGTATATTCTATATATAGAGAATAATATTTCTTCCAGGTTTTGTTTGAAACAAAATTTTATAGAACCATCCATTTCGGAGATATTCAACTTTTTCGTAATTTCCAATATATACAGAGTCAGCACCATGTAGCGGTGAATTCTGTAAACATATTCAAAATATACGTAATTTACGGCAATAAGGACGACTGTATTCTTTTACTATACGAAATGATAATTTTGTCTCATAATGCTATTCATAATAATTTAAATATCTATACCCCAAATATGGAGAAAGTCATGTGTTGGCCACATCAGATTTTTCCTCTTGCTCTCCTCAAGCCGTTCCTTCTTCTTGCCAATCCATCTTATCTACTTCAACTTTCTCTGCCCTTCCTATTTCAACCTATCGTTCTCGAAACTGCCAAGATTCCATAATATGTAATTATCGATCTCGTCTCATGTTTTAAATCAGATTGACAAACTCTCTCCAGTACTTACAACATGGTTGGGAATGCTATAGGCACATTTCGGCTACAAAGAGGCCTTCATCAGTGATGATTCTCCGATGTTAAGATTCTAAAAAAGAATTTATCTTATGCAGTTTTAACCACCATTCAGATTCCAGCTACACCCCACTTCCAACTCCATCCTACCCCTTCCAACTCCATCCTACCTCGTAGATTCATTTCTTCATACTTTGCAACTGACTTTTATTTGTACTCCATTCTGCCACTGCTGACTCCTCAGGCGACTGTCACGTTTTTCTCTCTTACATTTCGTGGTATCGCCCTTATCTCATTGTGCACACTCCAGACCAAACTCCCACATACCTTTGTAGATTTTTTCTTTGTACCCCTCCTCAAGTCTTTCTTCTCACGCAGCAGTTTTAACTGATAACTCACATTGTGATCAGCTGGGTCACCCTCTGAGCTGTTTAACATTTTTATCTTCGTCTCATAGTTGAGCTCTCGCCTAGTGAATGATAAGAATTGTACATCGTGAAACACTGCTAAGATAAGGTTGGAAAAAACTGTCACAATAGAAATGCGCTCTTGCGTTTGTGAGTTCAGGGGATGGTTATATGCTGTGATACATGTACTGCAAGAGTCAGATAAGTGATTAATACAACCTTCCATTTGTTCAGAAATGAACTACAGTGGAACTCGTTTATGACGAGACTGGTTATAACGAGATCACGGCTATTGCGAGCAAATAAAAAAGAAATGGTTGAAAGTAATGTATTTTAAGAGCAAATTTTCACGTTTATAACCAATCCCGGTAGTTATAAGCTTCTTGGGTATAACGATCAAATTTTTAAAACAGCATAACAACTACATTTTAAGAAAGATATCAGAATTTTAATTACAGATGTAGCTGTGCGACCGTAGAAAATGCTAAGATTTATCTTTATTGATTTATCCTTCGTGCTGCGTTCATTTCAGTTTCATTTTGATACCTTGAAATGGCTGGCGTGAAAGGAAAAATTCTCACATTCTGAGAGAAAGTGGAAATTATTCGTGAGTTAGAGGACGGAGCAAGTAATGCATTCATTTGCAAACAGTTAATTGGCCGACTGTTTTGACTATTTGGAAAAATTGGGAAAGCATTACTACTGCTTTTGAAAAATAAAATGATAGCGAAAAAGTTGGGTAATTGTGATAAAAATGACCTTAGAAGAAGCTTTTTGGGTTGGTTTAAATTGAAAGTAAATTTCAATATTTCAATTAGTTTATTTATATTCAATTTTATACATATTAGTTTTTTTAACAGAAAGATCATTAAAAGTTTTTAGCCTAGTGAGGCTTTGATAGAGTTTTAGCACTATATTCTGAAGAAAGAACTCCATCACTTAGTCTGCCATTCATTACTGTTGTTGTTATTTACCGACATTGTAATATTTTACTTGCATTTATTACTTTCATATTAATAAACATCTAAAGAAACATTTCTTACTCGTCTGCTTTTAATACTATTGGTATCTAATTTGTCATAGGTTATGAGATTATGATTTTTTTTTAGAACTTTCTGGATTAATATTTGAAAATAAACTCGTATCGTCTGCTTGAGTCGCTGAAATAGGTCTCCTTAGTTATATATCATGGTTTAAGTTTTAATATCTTATATTCCTCTTTATATAAAATTTGGCACAGCTGAGAATAAATTTTGCTCCTTGCTTAAATATTTAAATGTTGACCTTTTGATTAATTTTCACTGTGGAGTCATTTCACGACCGCATTTTTTCCGCTTTTTTCAGCGGCGTTGAATGGTAGAACCGAACCGTAACAACATCAGTGAAATGCTAGAGCGATCGAAAAAAAAACTATAACGTAGACTTTATAAGTTGTTGAGTTTAGAAAGCCATTATGGCGGCGGTTACATCGCCACTGCCGCGCTCACCTCGACCCAGCTCGTCTCCGCCGCGCAACTTGGCCGTGCATAGCGCGTCGAGCCGTGTTAGAGTGTCTCTTCACCGTGATTCCGCGTGGCAAATGACTCGAGTCTAACGGCCGATACCGTTCCCCCGTGCGCTTGCGCCCCCTTAACTCCCTCTCTTCCTCTCCTCCCTATCGCGGCCTCCTCGCCCCCCCTCCCCCCATTTTTCTCTCTCCCCGCTTCCATTAAAGATTTGCCCGGATATTGCCTCCTTACCAACGCAGTTCCACATTCTTATTTCTCTAGGAAAAAGAGACTAACTACCCTCACCATCCTAACCAATGTCTCCCACTCTGAAAATTGTCGTTTTCTAACTAAATCCGCGATACGGAAATTGCTTGGTGTCATTGGTCTCTCTCTGTCTGCTAATAAGCGAGGGGGATTATTTTCTGTCTCCCCCCTGAGATACTTGATCCGTCGGATTTCTTCTTTATAGGAGTTCATTTGCGATAACGTTGAGGTGTGTGTTTTTCGTTTGTTTCGCCTGTAGTTTGTGAGATTAAATTAATTCGTTTGAATTTCCCCCGTCTCCGTCTTGGTATTACTCGTCTCGTTTCTTTCTTTTGTGTCTAGTCATGTAATTTATTAGGCGAGAACGATAGGCGTTCGTGTCGGGGTAAGGTAATGCCTTTTCTGTCGTTTCTTCCCGATCTCGTAAATGTTCTTGAATTCCCTTGTATTTCGCGCGAGTTGATGCATTTATAATCCGCCGCACTCCTCCGTTTCCTCTTCCTCGCCTCTCGTTTTTCCATTTTTCTCACGTCCGATATGTATCGCCTTCGCCGGCGCTTGGGAAAAAATCTCGCCTGTATTTCTTTCAAATGTTTACAATTTTAGAGGTTCGCTTCACGCCACGGTATAAATGTTGAATTTAAAAAAACACGGTACCTACTCAGAAACGATAAATAGATGCCATTTCTGAGTTAAACCCGCTAGTTTCGTATTTGATCATCGGTCGAACTAATTGAATATTTTTTCTCCCCGTTATTTTTTCAGGTGAGTGAATCACGAGAGAGCTCAATGATGCTGAGGTCTTCTTCTGCCGGTCGCCCGCTTCAACTGTCCGATCCCCTGTCCTGTCCTTCCGGCATTAAGGTAAGATTCCGTGCTCATTCATCCTGCCTTTAACCGCGTTCATCAACATCATCCATTTACTTAAATTTTTTATTGTATTATTCAACGCCGTTGTTATTATATTGGTTTAGTTCGTGTTAAAAAATATGGGGCTCATCGAGCGTTGGAGCTGCCCCCTATTAAACGTTTTCTTTTAACGCTTCGAATGTTAATGGTAAGTACAATTGACGGTTTCCGTAGAATGTCAATGCAGAATGTCCGACCTGTGGATGCCTGTATTCACTTTGAAACGGAATCTTCTGATTGCAGTCTTATACGTTTTTCTGTGTTAATTTTAGGCGACTTGAATCTACATTTCGTGAGCTTGTTGTTGCGTTGCGTGTAAATCTAAGCATGAAATAAGTATTTTCGTCGCGTTATTTTTTAGCGAAACTTTCTATTTTCATCGGTGTCCTGGCTAATTACATATGATAATAGATATCTTAAAGTCATTCTTATCAAGTTCCACACTGGACCAATTTGCGTTTTAGATAGAATGAGTGGACGGCAAAAAATATCCTTTCTGGTTTATAATAAGACGTTAATTATGAAGGATGTACTGAGAAGGTTACGAAAATTAGAAAGGGTTGCTTCATCTCGGTAATGTTAAAAAAAAAGCCGGATATGGTTTCACAAATCTGATAAGTAAACCGGAAGCGTATTCTGAGTGGTTTTTTTTTGCGGGTTCTTATATTTCCAGAAGCAAAAATAATATGTACTCTGCAAGCGAGTGTAAGGTTGGAAGAATTTTCTCGACAGTAAACGGAATCGGTCTTTTTTGTCACGAGAGAGAAAAAAGATATGACGGAATACGAAATGAGAAACACAAGAGAGAGGAAGTGTAGATAGAGTGCTTCGATAATTGAAATGGGGGAAAGGCTGCGGCGGTGAGGAAGCGTACGAAGACGTGGGAGGAAACGAAAAGAGAGAGAGAGAGATATTTATAATCGAATGGCGAGTCGCATAAAGACCCATAAAAGGGTGGTGGAGGGTGCGACGAGAGGAAGCCCAAAACTGGAAGATATGCAGGTAGGCGTTCGGAGAAAGGAGGCTAGAGGAATAACGAGAAGAGTGAACTATCAGAATGGTGGATAATGAGAAGAAAAAAAAACGGTCGTAGGGTCGCTTCCCATCTCTCGTTTTCGACGGCAATGGCTCGCCGTATCGCCGATCCACGCAGAGTAAGTTAAAGGGGGCCCTTCGGTAACCTATGGGTAGAGAGAGGAGAATGGTCAGAGCCCGGAAACAAAGGGTGAACGCACAGGAAGTGACGGTCACGCGTCTCCGCGCCGCAGTCGCACCTTCTCTCTCCTCTCTCCTAGGGTCATTTCCCTTTCTACCTCTCTCTCTCCTCTTTACCGCCTTCCGACTCTTCGCTCTCCCTCACTCTCGTTCACACTCTCCGACCCCGTCTCCTTCCTCATCTATCTAATTTTTCTTCCTCTCACGTTTCTCGTATCTGACTTCTCCCTCTTCCTTCTTACCTCACCGCTCTCACTTTTATACTTTGTTCGTTTTACCCCCCCCCCCCCCCCCTCACTCTTCCTCATCACTTCTCACTCTATTCCTCCAACTTCTCACTCTCTTCCTCTACAGCAAGAGCCCCAAAAAAAAATACGGTCCGCGGGCCACATCCGGCAATGATTTCATCCGCTCATCGTCAATTCCTTCAAGGCATGCATATTCACAAATTTACCAGCAGGAAGTGCCATTAGATATCATTTGCGATATCTACCGACACTTCCCGCTGGCTAATTTATGAATCATTTGCGATATTCAAACGATACGAATAAGTGATTCAATAAACTTTTAATATGGCCCTGTGATTCATTACACAAACTGAAAACTAACTTCTTCAATTTGGAATTCGACCCCCTCAGTCGTACGCAAAGCCTCGCGTGGCCCTTTTGCTAAAATGTTTGGCGACCTCTGCTCTGCATCTCTTTTTCCACGCACTTCTTTCTTCCAGTTTTCAACCTTGTCCCTCCTCTCTTCTCGCCCTCTTTCTTCACTTCTCGCCTTTTCCAGCTTCTTACCTTCTTCCTCTCTACTTCTTCCTTCGTTCTTTTTCAGTTTTTTCCTCCCTTTCTCTTTCCCTCTGCCTCCTCCCACCTCCCACTTAAATCCCCCTTCCAACCTCTTTTTCCTCTTCCTTCCTCGCCACCCAAGTCGGCATCTTGCGGAAGAGGCGTTCGACTGACGTGCTCTGCTGGTGGAGAGTGAGCAATTGTGTCAGTGCCCTTTGCAGACCAACAGGTAGCGCAAGGGAGTGAGGTATGATAGGTGGGGAGGGAGGAGGGCGTTGGAAGCTTCCTTTATCGGCGAGAATCCTTCTAATTACGGATTAGTGCGCGCTCGCGGTAGAACAGCGACTGTTTACACTGAACGTAATGCACGGAACAGTCGTCGGATCGCACGGCATTTGAAAGATGCCATATCTATCCGCTTCCCTTTCCATCTGTCTCTCTCTCTCTAGGGTTCTACGGCGTTGGTCTGGTGATACACCGCCATAATGTTCGTCGGTTGCAAGGTCTTTCTCCGGCCCCCTTCTTTTTGCCATTGTGGCGCGCGTCTTCGTTTACCCGCTGTTTTATTCCAATAAATCGATAAAAAATAAAGGCGCTATTGATGTGTATCTTCGTATTCGAATCTACTTTTGTCGTCCTCGATAGGGCACACATATCTTATTTTCGATATTTTTATTCTCCACTATTTCGCAGCGCAAGTATATCTTTGTAGTCCCAAGAGTCGGGAAAAAATTGTTTTCGTCATATATTTGATTTCCGTTAGAGCTAGGATATTTTTTTTGTTATTGTTATTGCAGTAAGTAATGATGGAAATGTAGTTATTGGGATTGGAAGCTACTTAAACGAAATAAACCGAATATTTTTCAAAGAGGACGGACTATTTTTTCCCCGCGTCTCCTGTCTCTTCGTACTATCCCCCAGCCGATGACGGAACACCCTTTGACTTCCCTTTCCTCCTCCAAATGTGGCCATTGTGCGGAAGGAAAAGTTGCGAGGCAGAGATTATGACTGCGTCGAGTGAATGTCTGAGGGATTTTGAGGGGGTTGTGGGAGGAGTGAGTGAGTGGGAGGGGGGGAGGGCGCCACTCTACTTTCCCTTAGGCAGTCGGCCTCAGTGGTTGGAATTTGGGGGATTCTACTTCCCCCCCCCTACTCTCCCCCTTCTACCACCCACCTTCTCCTTCCCTCTCTTCCTGGAGGCTCGCAACTCTTTGAAGTGGGGAGACGACCGGTGTGCGCCACCCCCACCACGCCCTCCGCCACTAAAACCTACCTCCCGATCTTCTACCTCATCCTCCCCTCTCGTGTGTCTCTGTGTTGCCTCTAACCCCCCCTCCCCATCCCCCCTCCCCCGTGGACGCCACCTTCCTCCTAATCCTCTCTCGTACCATCATCCTTCTCTCTCTCTCTGCGCTCTTTATTCTTCCCCTCCGCCACCTCTGCTCCTACCGCCACCTCCCACCTTCTTTGTCGTTCCCCGAGTTTTTTATCTCTCCAACTTCTTATCTCTTTTTTTCCTGTCTATTTTGTTCCCTCACGCGGAGTGAAGCGACCGAAAAGTGACCTGTGTTTCCGGTTACAGAAGTCTGGATGTTATTCCTAACGTTCTTTGTGTAACGGTTTTTCCCAGGTCTCTTTTTCCCTCTCCCATCGGTAGTTTTTTTAAAGTATATATAAGCCTACTTAATAAATCATCGCTGACCTTATTACGGAAAGACTCGCCTATTATCCTCTTAGCTTAAAAAAGAACGGTTTTTTTAGTGTCTTCCACGGTATTTGCGCCCAGGGCGCTGTCATAGCGGGACCAGGGTGCCCGATTCGCGGGCGTTCGTCTTAAGAACGGAAATGGAACCATTCATAGTTCTTTCTTGCCCGGTAAATTAAATTACCCTCTCGTCGACGTCGGCCCATAAATATTCGCAAATTTTATACAAAAGCTTCGCCTCGTACCTTACCGGTGGACTCTCCTGTTGTTCGGCTCAATTCCATTTCTCCCTCCTCCGCCTCGCAATCGGTTTTCCCTACCATTAAGGTGACCCACTTTTAGGCGGCGGGGGTGGGTCGGATGGCGATATTTAGCGCTCAGAGGAAGTAAGGAGGCAGTTGGGGGTTAGGATGGGGGTGACCGTGTGGTGGAGGGCTTTTCATCCCTTTTTCCTCTCTTCCCTTCTGGCCGTTGCCGCTGGTCGATGAATAGGACGGACGGGGGTGGAAAGGTGGGAGAGGAGGATGTCCTCCTCCACCGCTGCCGTAATTACTCCTTTTTGCTCGAGATTTACATCTGCGCCACGGTGCCGCGAAGGAGGAGGAGTATGTCTCTGCCCTCTTATGGGGGAGTGTGCGCGCGGAGTCTGCGGCTGTTTCTCGGTTCCCACGAACCAAGCAGGCGAGCCTTCCGTAGAGGAGAAAGAGGGGGAAAGAGATAGGTTTACGGCGAGATGTCGTGCTCCGGGTTATGAGCGTCATAGTATTTTGCTCGGGTTTGTTGTCGTCGGAGGGCGGCGATGTGCTAGGGTTTCGTGAGATGTTATGGAGTTTTTTTTTTTTTTTTTTGAGTGCACCAAAGGGTAGGGTGCATGTCGTGAGGAGTGTGCCTGATGGTTTGTCTGAGTATATCTCTTAGATTTGTTGTTATTTTCCTCCTATTAGAGGATCGAGTCTCATTGCCTTTGACCTCAAAAGTGTATAACCGAATTATGGAATTTCTGGTTTAAATGTTTAGGGATACTCGAGGGGAAACGTATTTTAGTGATCAAGTTTAGAGAAATGAATTTTCTGTTAGTTTTATGTTTAGGTAGATTGCGCTTAGTCCAGTGTTTTCCAATCTATGGTCCACGAAGGTTTTGTTGGTGGTCCGCGGAGGTTTCCAAAATGTATTTTTTTTAGACCGCACCTCATATTTAGTTGAATTTTTCTGGGAAAAGTTAGTTTAGAACAGACAGCAACGTGTGTAATATATTTGAAAATGATCAATTAAACTACGTAACCAATTAACCCCTTTTCTTAAACGTAGTTACAGTAAGTACGTTAGTGTAAGTAATGAGGTGGTCCGCAGGGCCTGGAGGGTTGCTGAAGTGGTCCGCGGAGTTCAAAAGGTTGGAAAACACTTGCTTAGTCTATCTGGAAATGGGGTGTATATATGGTCGAAATTTCGATCGCATTTGTTAGAATGGATCGATTGGAGAATAGTAGGAGTTTTCGTAGTACGCAATCTTCTGGTCTGTGGGATTTTGTGCTGTTTTTTTCGATCCCTTTTGTTTTTTGTTAGAAATATTTTCTAAGCTTTATATTCATTTGCAAATACATGCCCGAGAGTGTTTTAGAAGTGATGCATCTTGTAGAATGTCATTACTGTGAGGTCCATGCTGAGCTTCCTGGTTCAGTTTAATGGGCGAGAGTTAAAGGGATGCATCTTAATTTCCTCTCTTAGTTCAATCGAGACTCCTCAAAACCGCGCTCCTCTTCTGAGTCCATTAACCGCCTTAAGCCATTCTAGACCGTAGCATGAAGGAGACTTTTCTTTCCTAAACATACAAATAATGCCTTAAAGCGTTACAGGAAATTGTGTCAACGACGCTGGGCGATTTTGTTATCGCTCGCCTTTTTTTGCCGCTTGCAGCTAGAAAGGACACGTTTGGAAGCGTCATACAGTCCGGAGGTTCTTTCAATTTGAGTCCCGGTCTTTACCCATCCCTCCCCACACTCCCTTTTCTTCCGGAGGAAGTGCTCACGATGCTAAGGACTAGGCCACCGAGTCTTTTAAAAGGTTCGCCGTCTTGTTTCGCGGATCGTGAGGAGGAAAGGGAGAGAGCGTGTTCGAGCACACCTCTCTCTCTCCCCTCAGCAATCCTTCACTGGAGATAAACGTCTTGGGCGTGTGCCGATTAGCGGATAATATATTTTTTAATCGCTGTTTTGCAACGGACTGCCAGGTTTAATAGACTTACCTTTTTCCTCAAGTGTTTCTGGTTTTGAATTACACATGGCTGTCGATTGCAGCTGTCTAGGAGATATCTTACCAACGTTTCGCACACGTTACAGGGTGCATATTGTTAAACGATTTGACGTATTCAAAACGTAAAAGGTAGAAGGTGGGGAGAACAACGAGCAAGGACCCTAATAAAGAATTCATCGATTTCGAGAGAGGAGATGAGGAAACTTACCCTCTTCATCCAGGACTCGACGCTTCTACGGGCTACCGAAAATCCACAAAATCGGTATCCCTTTCAGACCCATCGTGAGTACCATTGGGTCTCCCACGTATAAACTGGTCCGGTATTTGGCTCACCATCTTCAGTCCTATGTCGGAAAGACTGAACCCTTGGAAAAAAAAACTCCACAGATTTCTTTAATAAATTAAAGAATCTCAGAGTTTCGAACCAGAATACGTATCCTAATAAGTTTCCGACGTGGTCTCCTTATTCACCAGTCCCCATAAAGGATTCAGTGGATGGTCTCAGGAGTCTAACTGCCGAAGGACTACCCAGGATTTTCCGGATCTGGCCGAATTCTGCCTGAAGAAGAATTTGTCTATGGGATGAGAACTTCCAGGAACAACGATTTACACTTGATAAGGAAGAACATAATCAAAAATAGTCGGACACCAGAAGATCACCCTAAAAAAGATAACATATGTTGTCGGTACGACAGAACGTATCTCCAGAATTCTGAAAAAGGAGAACGTAGCTGTACGGTTTGAAACCGTGTCCAAAATAAAGGAAATACTCTCAAAACTGAACATTACGTTCAAACCAGTACAGGCTGAAGGAGCATCGAAGGGCTATTAAAACGTCCAGTGGAGATAGTCGGCCGTGGCGGAAAACAAAGCCATGGGCCAGGGCCACGATATAAAATTGGAGGCAACCAAAGTTTTCCGACGAATTATCCAGGAAGCAATTGAAATAGAAAAACATCCCTCAAATTTTAATCGTGAAGACGGATACCGGTTAAGGAGTCTTTTTGGGAACAAGACAGAACGTGGTGAAGGAGGGGGGGGGGACACGAAGAATATTTTGGGGGAGGAGGAGGGAATGCAAAAAGAGGGGTGGGGCAGAACTCCCTTTAGAAAAATATACAACAGTGAACGCCAATACAATTAGTGAAAGGGGGATTTCAACATTAGACCTGCCAATACGAGGGTTAAGGAAGAGGAGGTAGGCAAGTAAAGGGAAACCGGGAGACACGATTGATGGCGGAAAGAAAGAAAAGACGGCCAGTGCTGACCCACAGAAGGAAGGGCGTGAGGCCACAGGATTGGTGAGAGGTAGGATAAAGGCGTCCACAGATGTCACATGAAGGCGGAGCTCTATAAAATAAATAGAGACGAAGATGGTCGAAAAAATAACTTCACCCTGAAGGTGCACTTTGTAACGAGTGCGAAACGTTGCGAAGAAATCACGCAGACACAGCTGCAACCGAAAGCCACGCGTAATTCGCAACCACGACGCTGTGAATACATTCGATCGTTATTTCTAATTTTTCATATTGAATCGAATGAGTTGTTTATCGTTTTCGCTTTCCTTGTATAGTTCCTTTGGTCGTTTTTATACATTTGTTCGTTCAAGTCTCCTCACTGGCGCGTTATAATAATTTCTCAAAGAAATCGATTTTACCTTATAGTACCATTCTCGGAGACCTTGAATTTTTATTAATTCAAGGTATTGCTCTGCCTTCCGACCCTAAATGATGAAGGCATTCCAAGATAGCCCTTTGCTATTTGAAGGCCTTGCGAATAACGAGTTTTCACAGAATGCTTTACTTTTACATTACCCTTAAAAGAGGGTCTGTTGCAGTACGAGGTGTAAGATAAAACAAAAAACGGTGATAAGTGGTTTGGCTTTGGTCTTCATTCTTGTTATTCTTCACTCCTTCCGAAAAAAATAGTCACGTTTAAAAAAGTCGAGATTTTTCCCTCGACCGGAGTCTCCACTCGATCCGTTGGTCGCTTTTCTCTTTCGCCTCGTTTCCCATCGTCTTACCTAGTCTTCCGTGCGCCGTCCTTATCTCCATCTCCCTCCCTCTCTCTCTCACTCACTCCGCCTCCGGGGCAACGAGCCACGGTGGCAAGTGTACACGAAATAATAACTCGTCCACTCTCTCGCACCCCTCTTTCCCTCCCCTCTCTTCCTCCGCTCCCTCTACTTCTCAACGAAATTACACCTCACTCCACTCTTTCGCCCAACCTCCTCCTCCCTTTTTCATTTTTCCCCTCTCAATCTCTTCACCCTCTCTCCTTCCTGCGCTACCTCCCTTTCTCTCCATCTCCCTCTCTCTCTCTCTCTCCTCCGCCTCTTCTCCGGGTCGATAAACCCCTTCCCATCGCCACATCGGTGCATGCGTCTCTCTCTCTCTCTACTACTGCGTATCCTCGGGCGTGGGTGTCCTGGGTTCGAGTGGCTCGCCTCGGGCGATAAAGGGGTAGCTCGGAGAAGTTAAAAACCTCTCGACGCGAGTGTGTGTGTTCCCGTCGCAAAAGGAGAGAGAGGAGTGGAAGGAAAGAGGGGAGAGGTCGTCGAGGAGAGGGGTTAGGAGCGTCTGGGGGTCGCGAATCGAATGGGGGTCGTCGGCGGGTGCTCTCTCTCTCTCTCTCTTATATCCATCGGAGGCCTTGCCGCATGTGTGTATCCACTAATCTTCCGCCACTCCTCTCTCTTTCCTCGCTCCTCTTTCTCATTTATCACTCTCCCCCCTTGCTCTTTCTACTTTCTCACTCCCCTTCATTTTCCCTCTCCCTCTCTTCACCTTCCTCTCTCCCTTCACCCTCTAGCTCTCTCCGCGGTGGAATGGCACGGATTTTGAAAGGATGAGTGGATCTCCTGTTATGGTGGAATGAGAAGAGCGCGGAGATTCGCTTCCCGCTCGCTTCTTCAGACCACTACTCGTGCTCTCTTTCTCTCTCTCCCTCTGTCCATTTTCCCCCTCCTCACTCCATTTCCTCCAATTCTCCTTCCTCTTTCTCCCTTTCCCCGCAGCGTTTCCCACCACTGAACCGCTCGACTTCTCTCGCCTTTAGCCGCATACTTGTGTTCTCTTTCCTTCCTTTCCCTTTCCTCTTCCTACCTCTCCTTCCGTCACGCTGTATATTTCCCGTTCTCTTATCCTCTTTTCATTTCGCCACCGCGTTCTCGTCTCCTCTCCCACGGTTTTTTTTCCGTCTCTGCTTTTTTCTCGATTCGCTTCCTTTGCTTTGAATCATCTCTTGTTTATCGCGTAATCCGTCTCTCGTTCCTTGTTGGTGGCCGCTTGTCGCGATTTTTTCCGAGCTCGCATGCCGTTTCTGGATTCTCGTGTCTTTAATGGATGTTTATCGTTGTACCAGTCCAGTCGCAATGTAAACATCGATTAATGCTCCCTCTGCTAATAGACTAGCTCCATTTGCTCCTCGATAGTGTTTATGATAAATTGGTGGTTTTGGGGTTGTCTGTATAGTTAATTTTTGTTTCAGTTTTTCGTTGGCCGAATATTGTTATTTGTTTACATCTTATTTTCTGCCGGATTGTGTCTTAAACTATTACTGCGGCTGATTGTTATGGGTGTCAGGAAAAACGTTGCCAAATGACAGAATCAACGATGTAGAAATATTGATGTTATTAGGTCAATGACCTATCCCCTAATATATTAATTATGATGTAGTAGCCACAAATGAATATGTCCAAACGTCACGATACCCTTCTGTATAAATATGCAATCTTATTTACAGATGTGAGTGCCATGAACCTCTATTTATCTCTGAAATTGTGCCGCCCCTTAAGAATATCTGACCTTAGAATATTTCTCCAAATAACGACGTTTTTGGAGCGCAGCAAATAGTACAGTACTGAGTTAGTGCGTCATGACGACACGACGTGCACCTTCACATTCCCCACCTCATTCGCATTAGCAATATCAGTCTCTCCTTTCCCTGTCCACTTCTCCCGCTGCCCCCAATCTTCCCTCCTCTCCATTCCCTAGTTCTCCATTTACCACTACATTCTACACTCCACCTTTGCCCCGGCAACCCTTTACCTTTTGTCCCCCCTTTTACCTAATGGGCGTTCTCCTGTCATATCGATCAGGGTTCGACCCCAGTACAGCCTGGAGCACTTTTAATTGGATGGGGTAGTAGACGGACGATATCGGGTTTCCCTGGCCCGAGCCTCGAGGCCGAGGAATTTCTCCGGTTTTGTGAGCCTGCCTCTGCAGGACTCCTGTCGTCAAAAATCCGACTTACAAATGTATTTACGAATCCTTTCCTCGTCTCACCTGTAATGTTGGCGAATGTTGCCGTTTATAACACTAAGTTGCGGCGTGATTTTTGTTTGTTCTTATGGTTTTTTAATTGTCGGAGTGGTATATATTTACTGGGCGCGGAGTAAGTCTCTTAATTGCGTAGATTAATGCGCTCACGATCTCGAGTCACGCGCTTCTTTGTTTGCTGCCGCATTTCTCGCCGTGCTTTTGCGTATTCTCGGTCGTAGGCCGTTTATCGACTGCGTGTTTTCTTCAGCTATGCAGCAAATTAACCGTGACGGATGAAGTACCGGTATATAGAATCCGAACAATGGATTATGGCGAAGTGTTTTACAAGGCGAATACCTATCGTGTTTAATCATTTAAGTGGTAATATCAATAAATAAGTTTCAGCTTTTATTTTAACGTTAAACGAAGATGATGAATATATATAGTTCTGTTTTAAACTTTTTTGCATCGAGAAAGGTTTGTTTTTTGTAAAAATCAACGGAAAGAATGGCCTATTTAACCGGGATGGATCGCTTTTGTTTGGAAGGAATTAAGGAAAAATAATCTTCCGAATGACTCCCTTATGGTCGTATTTCCCGTGGCATTTCTAAGTTTCATCGTGCAGTTATTCGTATAATTATTTGACCGTACTCTCTCTCTCTCATGCGCCGGTAGCTAAGGGAGACAATGGTTACTCCCGGCTCCATAATCCCTCGCATCTTTTTCTCTCTCCCCCCCCTTCTTCACGAGAGCGGTATCCCCCAACTTCCCCTCGCTTTCCTCAGGTCGGTAGTCTGCCTCCCCAGCCTCCCGTGTTGCCTCCGCCTCCCCATTACACCTGCCGTGGCTGTGAACCCAGGCCTCTTCTACACCCTTCGCTCCCCTCTCATCAACCGTCCTACCCTCTTACCCCTTATACTACCCGGCGCTCAACCTCCTCCCTCTTCTGTCCCTCAGGGTGCTCTCCCCCTGCATACCAGCCACTTCCCTTTACCCCCCGAGCCTTCCAGCATCATGCCATTTCCCATTCCATGCGACCATATCTCTGCCACCACCCACATCCTCCCGCTTGCATCCTTGCCCCGCTCACGGAGTCATCCTTCCCCAACCCCCTCCGTATGTTTCTCCTACTCCCGTGGTGTCCCCTCTCTCCATTTCCTTCTATCACTCCCATTTCCTTCTATCACTCCAATTTCCTTCTATCACTCCCATTTCCCCTTTTTGCCTCCCTCCATCTCTCTCACATTCCCTCCGCCTCTCTCTTTCCCGATTCTCCCCTCCGTTCCCGCGATCTACCTGTCTCTCCCCTTCCACATCCTTCCTCTCACCTATTCGCTCCCTCCCCTCTCTCCCTCTTTTCTCTATCTCCTCGATCCCCCCCCCCTTTTCACCCCTTTCCTCGCAGCTAAACCTCCGCGGCTGCGCCCCACACTCCCGCTCTCCGGGTCTCCTCGGTCTCGTTCGGCTCGCTTCGGTCGTTTCCGCCGCTCCCTGCTACCACGAAGTCCTCTTTCCCCTGCCCCCGGTCTATCTCCTTCGTTGCTCTCGTCAGTCAGTCCCGAGTCGAGGGCGGCGGAAGGTTCGTTTTGGGGTGGCCTCTCGGGCTCCGTTCTCTTCTTCCTACACTTCCGTTCGTTCTCCTCCTCTCCTCTCTTTTTATCTCTTTCTGTCCACTACCCGTGTCTTTTTACTCTCTCTCCTCTCCCACTTAGATAAGGTCGCACTCTCGAAGTCGACTGTTTCCCTCTCCTCATCCCGCCTCCTCTCTCTCTCCCTCACATCTGTCCGCCTCTATCTCTCTCTCTCTCTCCACTCTCTGTCTCTCTCACACACTCCGCCTGGCGCTCGACGCCCACGCGAAGGACGAGGGGTCCAAAGAAGCGGCGGCGAAACCTGTTGTGTGTTGGTGTGGGTGTGCGCGCTTACTGTCGTCGAATTGTGTGATATTGTTTTTTGCATCCCTCCTACGCCCTCTCTTCGGCACGAAGGTATTAGCGTTTCCTTGTGTGCACTGGGAGGGAGGTGCAAGTGCTGGTTGGCGTTATAATATTATAATATATATATATCTTTGTTTTTTACATAGTCGATGTTTTATTTTTTTGCAAAGTTTGTGCTTTCGTGTTTGTGACGTCCCGATTGATATTGTTCATTCTCTTGACCTCGCGTTGGCGTTATTTTTTACATAGAACAGTATATATATATATATAATATATATGTTTTTCTTGCGTGTCTGTGGTTCCAGTGTTTTTTATGATCCGTCTATCCTGTGAGCGATTTTTGGGCTGAATGTTTACGAGTCCATTTGAATTGCTAAACGATTGTATAGATTTTTTTTGTGTACGCATGTGTTCATTTTACGTACCTGTGGCTTTGGCATACATATTTTTGTAATAGGAAATATTATTTTGGCTCTGCAAAATATTTTTTTGCATCGCGAGTGTTGATATTTTTATTACGTAATTTCACTGTATGTGTTACATTATTTTTTCCACATATGTATGTTATTTCGAATATTTATTGTTGCATTTATAAGTATATATCATAAATCTGAAAGTGTGAGTGCTTGAGATTGAAAAAAGCGATTCTCGGCTGTCGTCGTACTGATAGACTGTTATCGCACACTGTGGGCGCGAAGCAAAACCTTTCTCTCAAGAGATACGTTCGTTCGTTGGACTGTGCTTTTCGTCCGACGTGGACTCTGTATATCTCAGCGGACGACCTTACCCGCCTCCGCAACCTCACGGGAAAAGGCCTCCGCAGACGTCTCGACGACCGTCCCCCGCGAGTCTCCCCGCCGCTTCCTCCCCGCCAGATCCCACCCACGGCCTCCGACACGTACTACTACCATCCCGTGGCTCTCCTTCCCTCCTCCCACAACCTGCCTCCGCCTCCGCCCGCCCCCGGCCCAACGCATTACCACGACATCCAACTGCACCATCGGCAGCACCACGCCCTCGCAGCGGCGAACCCCGCAACCATTGCCACCGGCGGATACTTCCACCAGCAGCCGCACCGCTGCTTCTACTACGCTGCTGCTGCAGCCCCGCACCCGGCGTCCCCCCTAGCCCCGCTTTCATCCTCTCATTCCTCCGCCGGGTCATCCTCTCCGCCGTCTTCGGCCGCCTCCACCTCTCCCCCGCAGCCTCCCATACCCCCACCAGGCGGCTGTTACTGCCGCCAACAGTGTTGTTGCCTCCCTTCCGCATCCCCCGCGGTGCTGCCTCCGCTGCCTCCTCCTCCCCCGCACCTCCTAGCCTCTCAACACCACCATCACCACAGACCTCAAGCTTCAGCCGCCGCAGCCGCTGCGGCTTCCCTCCTGTGTGCCCTGGCCCTTCCGGCGACGCCTCTTCCCCCGCCCGCCCCCGTCCTCACCCCCATCGCCCCCTTACTACACCCAGGCCCACCCCCCGCGCTGGCCGTGTCACCGCTCCCGATCACCGTCAACCTGCCCCCGGCCGCCAAGCGATCGCAGAGGGACACCCTCGACATTATGGTAAGAAAAGGTTTCTTAACATTCCTTCATTTTCTCTCAATCGCCGTTTTAAGTCCTTTTCACTTGAAACTCTCCACAAGATTAATCTCCGCGTCAGCTCATGTCATGATTTTAAAGAACTCGCGGTTGAAAGTCATTTCTTAATCCGGTAAAAATTTATCTATTTCCTCTCTTTCGGAGAATTATAATTCTTGTATTTGTCGTCATTACTTTCATGTTCGTAATAATGTGGAAGGTTGTATTTGCGGAATGCGGAGACCAGGCGACAGGAAAACAAGCGCACGGGTCTCGCGAGTTTCGGACGTTTGTCTCATGAGTCACGCACTCTTGGCAGAGTTTCAAGTGGGAGGGTCGGACGGACGATCATCTCACCCGGCCGGTGGTGGGATAATTTGCGTCGGACTTCGCATTGGAAGGCGACGATGTGTCTCTTCCTACCATTACCCGATGATTATTTAATGCACGAAAGTGTTTCGATGTCGATATGCTCTGCGCGAAAGAAACGGAAAAATCCTTTCGTAAATCGCTGAGTCTCGTTTTCCTTAAAAAAAATCCGGTTATTTTTGGTTGATCTTCAACCGGGTTCGGCACTATTCTTTATTAAGAGTCCGTAGTGGAGTGAAAAACATCCGGGAGGCAAATGCGATGGTGTACGAACTTTTTTTTTGTTTCGTTAAATTTATGGCGTTAATGTCGTCGGCAAAGTGCGGGACTTTTTTTCGCTAGTTTTTGGTTGACCTTTGCCAGCGTGAGGCTCTGCGCCGGGGTGCGCAGGAGGGTCACCCACCGGGTGAGAGAGAGTGATCGTGCGAGACGGGTCACCAGGTGAGCCGGGCGCAACAGATGGTTTCACCCGAATCTTCATTCCTTGGGATTTTGGGTCGAGGGTTGGGTTGTTTGGTGCTGAATCGCGCTCAGTTTTTCTCGTCTTTGAGATGCTCATTTCGGGTATATTACACTTAACTTGTTCTCTAAATCTCGTGATCTGTAAAACCAATCCTTCGCGTCATTACGATGTTGATGTTTCTCATAGTCTTGTTGGTGGTGTTAAGGAAAGCATACGCGTATTAAAGTTGAAGACTTCTCCGTGGTTCAAATTCTAAAATTATGTACCTAGCAATCAAATAGCTATTTAAATTGTACAAATACTGTGTATTCCGCCTGATGCGGTAACATTGGATTTATTTTTATAGATAACATTGAGCGGCTGCTGAAAATGTTAGGCAGTTTTACTTGATTTAGTTTTTGAATCCGGATGAAAAAATTTGCTGGTGACAAAATTGAGCGGTATATGCTGTACACGATGTTAAAAATATCAGAGTACTAACCAAACTAAGAATAACATTTAATAAACGACGGCGTTCTTTAGCTCCAGTTGAACGTCCTGTGCCCGATGCAACTAGAATCCACTTCCTAGTGGTAATTTCTCGTGAAAGTTCTGGTCGATCTGATAAAAGGCGCATTTCACTCGCCTTGATATATTAGCCGGCGATTAAGGCGGTAATTTGATCTACTTTCTCGTATTTTCCAATCTATTAAAGATTTTCTCAAATACGTTGAGTGATATTGCCGTTAACTTGACTTGTTGAATGTTTCTGCGACTGGAAAACAGCGTCTAAGAGGTCGTTGTATCGCTAAGAAAAAAGCTGCACAAAACGTTCGGCCGAAACGTTTTTGCGTGACAGGTGCGCGTTGAATCCTCCCCCTCGAGGTGGAACCCGTTATCGGAAGGATGGAAACACTTGGCGAACTGCTCTGGAGATAGCGATTGACGCATAAACTGGTTTGTCGCGTGCCAAATCCATCCATCGCGGAAAATTGCCGAAAAAAAAAGTGGCGACGAACGCTTCTACGGCATCTGTTACTTTGTTTCGCATTAAAAGGTGTGTCGAGTATCAAATCGTTGTGAGAATGGTCTTGTGTGTTTTCTTTTTGATGTCAGCTTTTGATGTTTAAATATCCCATTGACAGTTCAATTACGTATGTGTCGGGTTGAGTTCGTTTATGGCATTAATGAGTGTTTCGGATAAGGATTTTCTGAAAGTTTATTTACGAAATTGGGATAGAATGTTTACTTTAAAAGGGAGCTGCGGTAAAACGCGGAATAGGTCTATCCCTGCGGAGTATAATGTACTGTGTCTGCCTTATTAGCATCGCGAGTTCTAGTTTTGTTGTGGCAACGAGGCTTGTGTCGATCATTTTAGAATCGGTTTTAAAATAGACCAGGCAGCCTGAACGATTTTATTTATCATTTTATTTCCGTCTTATCATTTTATTTCCGTCTCCGTCAGTCAAACGAGAAGGCGGTTGTATACGGCGTACCATTCTCAGGGACGCGGAAAAGGGCGCCATGGAGGCAAGAGGCACCTTTTCCACCCGCATGCGCCATGCCCTCCTGCCCATAATTCCCTTCACCCCTCCCTCACTCCCTCCCTCCCCTACTTCCACGTCCCTTCCTACTCACCCCCTCGAATCTCATCTCCTCTCCACCCCCGCATCGCATCTCCACCTGCCCGCGTGCCCTCCCTCCGTAGGTGTTATTCCGACAGCGGCGCTCCATCCCCCGCACTCTTGCACACACCCTCTCCTCCCTCGCTCGTGTCCCACTCTTTGCCTAACCCATCCCCACCTCTTGTCCTCTTTTTCTCTCTCTCTCTCCAACCTGCGGGATTCCCACTCCCGAACTCTGGGGAGAGAGCACCTGCTGCCGCCGATTTCGCGGCGCACGCGTTGTGCAGCGTTACACCTCTCCATCGTAGTCTTCCCGGTCCCCAGTTAACGCCGCCTCATTTGCGGATCCGTTCCTGCACAAGCGCCCGACGGATGGTTTCTCCCGACGTGGGTTGGGAGAAAGGCGTCCTTTAGCGTGCCGCCTGCTCGACGCGGTTCCGCCTAGCGGCTGCCGCACTTCTCTCTCATGGGCGATAAGACTCCGGTAAACGGCCGAATTTTGACTCCTGCTCCACCTACTAACAGGCCTGTGGTTTTTTTGTTCTTTGAGAAGCTATTTTTCCGGCGAGTTAAAGTTCTCTCGGTGATGAATGTTTTTAGCGTCGGAAGGAAGCCTTTCCGTTGTTTTTGTTTCGGGCGGATATAAGAATCGTTTTGTTTTTAAGAGACTTCTATGCATGGCTTGTTTTTTACTCCCTCGAAGCGTCCGGAGGTTATTTTTTATTCCGCGTAATTTCCCGACGTCGTGAAGCGTCGAAAACATGGCGGTTCCGAGTCTATTCTTAAGTAATATTTTACGGCTCGCATCAAGTCATATTATGAAAGTTTTTAATCCCTGGAGGCGACTCTATTCTGTCGGAAAGAGAAAAAAAATAACCCCGAGGTTTCACGTTTACGACCATGAAAGTCCAAAAGTAGTAAAAGGGTTTTTTTACGTTCCCAACCTGCTCGTCGTTCTCCTAAAGGACGATTTTTTTCTCCTCGAAATATGTTTCGCTGATGGTAAAAAGGACAAAATCCGGAGATCAAGAGATTGAAGGGGAAGGGAGGAAATGGGGGGGGGGGGGGGGGGATAGATACGGGAGCACAGACTGGAAGGCGAAAAGGGTCGTCTTGGAAAAAGATGGCCTTCCAACATCTCGCCGAATCCCGCCCGATAGGTCTTCCACCTGCCTCCCTCCACCTCCTCTCTCCATTTTCCCCGACACAACTTCTGCCCCATCGTTCTACTCGACCTCTGGCTCCTCCCTTTCTCCTGCTTCCCCCTCCCCTTTCTCTCTCTCCTTCCATACCCGACCACCCTCTTTCGGTACAACAGGTTGGACTCGACCCTTCCCATCATCCGTCCCTCTCCTATCCATTCCCCTCACCGTTATACCTCTCCCTCTCCTTTCATCCACTTCTAACCCTATTCACTCCCGTTTTTACCTCCCTCTCCCCATTCCTTCTACACTCCCTTTTTGTCCGCTACTCATTTCTTTGGACGCGAATCGACCCGAAAAAAGTAGTATGGATGTTTGCTCTAACCCCCCCCCCCCCACCCACTCTCCCAGCCTATCATCATCTTTCTTTAACTCCCCAAAGGGATCCTCCTGCCCCTTCTCTCCAGATAACTATCTCGGCTGTCTTTTGTCAGTTCCATTTCGCGCATTTCTTACATCTCTTGTTTTTTTTATCTCTTTTCCATTGCGTGTCGAGTGAAATCATTTCCTTCTCTTTCGACCTCATGCCTCGCTCTCACCGCTATCTCTCTCTCCATATCACTCCTTTTCTCGTCTCATTTTGTTTATGGCGCTAATGACCACTACAAGGAGAGGTTGACGCCTCCTATGTATCCTCTCTACGTCTTTCAAATTCGCTTCGTTTCTCCAATTGATCTTCCACTTTACGTCCCATCGATTCCTTTTTCGTGATATCTCTCTCTCTCTCTCTTTGGTATCGGGAGCCTTTGAGCCGGTTATTTGAGAGTAGGAAGCCTTTTTTTTTTAACCATCTCGATCACACAGGTTTTTTGTTTTGTAGAATATTTTCGCATCGGCCGATTCATTCATCCGCGTAGAATGTTTTTTTTCTTTCTCCGTCGATTGAAATTGTTTTTGTTTCCTGAAATGGTCGTCGTCGTTTTCTCGTCCCTTTTGCATTCGCTTCGCCGTTCGAGATTTTTTTCTTTTGCTCCAAGCCTTTTCGCTCTCCTCGAATTTAGAGATGGGCGATTTGTCTTTTCTCTCAATTTCCTTCGTTGGTTTTTGGACGCGCCGCCTCCTCTTTTTTTTATCCATCTCTAGCAGTTCCTTATTGGGTTTTATCTCCTACATTTCTTATTGAACCCATTCTCCCTTTCTCTTGTTTCTCTGTGCCTTCTAAGGCCGTCTTTTGGTCTTATCGGAATCGTTCCTGGTTATTTTATTCTTCTACGCTCTCTCTCTCTCTCTCTCTCTCTCTTTGGCTCTCATAAGCCCGTAACCGTCCGTGCTATACTCAATCAGGGAGGAATCGGAAGACGCTTTTATGACTCCTCGGAGTAGGTTTAAGCCGAAAAAGACTGCCCATTTTCGATCGCCATAGAAAAGGCGATTATCCGGTGGCGGTAAAGGAAAATGGTGCCGAAAGCGTTTTTAAAAAAATATGTTTGCGTGATTAGGGAAGCATTACGCTTCTGTCGAACAATCTGGCTTGGTCACGTTTGGCTCTCGTCCCCGCCGTGATGTTAGGCGTCGTACGAATTGATTAGCGCTGGCGGGTCGCGATTTGACAGATTGAGTAAATAGTTCAAATTGGAAAAATTTTGATTAGCGGAAGCGTTCGCGGACCTGATGGATTTCGCCAGCTTTTGAGTCTGGCTTTTGAATTTTGACGAGCACACAAGAAAAACGTGTACATTATACAAAGGATAAGAAAAACATCCTTTGTATAATGTACTGAATGAATCTTTGTATTTTGATGAAAACAAAAGGAAATAATCGTTTTTCACTAGGAAGGATTAGCGAAAAATCCATAAGAGGTATTCTTGAGTACTTAACTTCTCTCCATAATTTCCCCCATTTTTATGATTTTGCATCGCTCTACGCTCTAAATGCTGCACACCCTCTAACTTCCCACTCCAGTTCTTCGGGTGGCATGTTTTTGTCGCGATTCTCGAGGAAAAAATCTCCACGTAACCATGAATCTCCCCAATGTCTTCTAACGAGTGCCTTCTCTCACGCGAGCAAAACCTTTTACTTTTACCCCTAAAGAGCAGCAAGTTTTTGTCGCGTGTTTTTCCCCGAGATAATCGCACATACCGCCGAGGAACGTCGGAGGCAATTATTGGTAATATGGCTTTATTTTTAGTATATTACTCCCGGAAACTTCGCTCGCGTCCCATCAACTTTTATTTTCTGTTTCCGCACAACGTATGGTTTCTTAAAAGGCGTTTTCTTTGAACACAAAAGCCTTTGATTCTTTTATGCCCATTTTGGTCGTAAAACTTTTTAACATCGGTGTAATTGGTTGGTGGCAGAACGAAGACATCCCACGAAAATCGAAATGTTTTTTAAATTGTAATTTTGGATTTTTTTTACGCGAAGGATGTTAGGCGACGCATGGCCTGGAGGTCATGGACAGACCGTGATTGCGTTACGACTGTGTTATCCATGGCAATGATTTTGAGTACTCTTCTGTTCTCCCTCCATCTTTTCTCGCATCCCCTCTTGCCCTTTTCCCTACTCCTCGCGGCTTCTTCCCCGTCTTAAGTCATGGTCTGCAGATTCCTCGGCCGTAAAAACCTGTTTCACGGAAAGCTCATTCCACCTTTTCTTTCCCCTCCGCCTCCTCACACGGTTTAAGACGATGCTGCTGCCCTCGTTCGGTTATCGCCACAAAAATAAAACAATCGCGGTGCGTCCTCGGTTCGCTTACCCTCGAGTGTGAGCGCACTCCCTCTCTCTCTCTCTCTCTCCCGGCTTTTTCACTCACCCTCCTCCCCACATCCTTCCCCTCTCCATCCTTTTTTTGCCCCTCATCTCACTCCGCTTCCTCACCCTCACCCCTTCCCTCGAGTCTTTCTTCTGCCCCCTATATCCTTCTTTTCCCTTTCCGTCTGCTCCCTCCCTATATCCCTTCCTCCCCCCCCCATTCCATCCAACCTCCCCGCCACCCACCCCTGGAATCGTCTGCACTATAGAACTGTTCTCCCCCTTCATCTTCCACTCTCCCGTCTGGCCTCTCTCTCTCTGCGAGTGTTTTCACAAAGGGGTCGCCTGTTCTCTTTCTTCCTTTCTCTGGAGCTCGCTCTCTCGATCCATCTCTCTCGATCTCTCCCTCTCTCTCCCTCTCTCGAAGCCGCTTTCCATATCAGAGCTTTGCTCGACCTAAGTCACGAATAAGCCTCAACTCTGCCGTCTCCACTCTCCGGTAAGAACTCCCGCGATTTTAAATCTCTAGCTGATGGAAGTTGAATCCTACTACATGTGGTGATATTCGGTCATTTATTGATTTTTTTAAAAGTCTTCTCGGCGATGTTTATAATTTAATGCAATCTTTATTTCGTTGAAGTTGGTATCTCGAGTAGGTTTTAACCTAAGGCGGTGGTTGGAAAATGTTTTACTTCGAAATTGAAAATGTTGCAAGGTCTCGGCTACCTTCTTACCTTGAATTCTGTGCGAAGCGTAGTATTAGAAAAGAAAGGTAATTCAGTGTTGCGATAGCAGACAGGTAAGTGATCTGCTCCGGTAAACGTTTTTCTGGTTCGGTTTACAAGAACGCAGAATAGAATGCTTCAGTCCGCCATATTTTCTCTCCACGAATCCGCTCTCCGATTTCATTCCCAAGTTCTTGTACGTTTTCAGACACGGTGGGAAATCTGGATTGCGTCGTTAGCAACGGGGGAAACGCTTAAGTGGCAGAGCGGTAGTTAATGCACACGTATGAATGCCCCTTTCCGACAATGCGACACGGAGAAGTCAACGTTACTCTTTTGCCACCGAGGTATATACGTTTTCTTTCTCTCTCATCCACTCAGAGGTTGTCCAAGGTCATAGTCTTTACGGTCCACTTCCCCTCTCTCTTTGCCCCTCTGGCCTCCATTCCTCCGTCTCTCTTTCTCTCTCACCTCCCGTCCTGCTCCTCAATGTAGACGCTTATCCGACTATCCCTCTATACTCGATCACTTTCGTTTCTTTCTCTTCCCGTCTCTTCCGTAGTTCTCGACATCTATCACGCTTCTTTCCTTTATCACTTTTCCAAATGTTCATTTTTCGTTCCTCCAAATCCTGCTATTTTCACTCCTCTATATCGTGCGATTCTCCTCTCTCCAGTTGCTCTCTCTCTCCCTCTCTTGAGCCATTCCTCTTCGCATTTATTGCTTCCTCCCCCATCGTTTTCTCCCGATCTCTTTTTTCCGTTTCTTTCCTCCCCAGTGCATCATCTTACCGTCCCGTTTTTTTCTCGTTTTATTTTTGCCTCTCGACTTCGACTCCTTCCTTTCCCTTCTCGACATTTCCCGATCCTCTCGAAATCGACCCTCTCTTTCCCATTTCGTTTCCCTTTAGTAATTCACCTCTACACCGCAATTTACTCCTCGCGTCTTTTTTTTTCTTCCCCCTTGCCTTTCGTCTAAATGACGGACACCATCTTTCTCTCTGGCTCGTTTTTCCTCTTCCACCCTCCCCGCCTCTCCCATTCCGACCGCATTTTCTCCCGTTCCCTTCACGCCCTTCTTCCTACCTACCTACCCACCCATCCAAGTTCCCTCTCTTTTCATCACTTTCTCCTATTCATCTCGTTTTCTCTCGCATCTCACCCGTGTTTCTCTCTCTATCTCTCTCGCGACGACTCAGCGCTTTCGTTTTATTTCTCCTCGACGACGCTACACACGCCCCGTTCGCATTCGGCTTGTCGAATCTTTTGTTTGGAATACTTTCATTTTCGAAATTCGGTTCCACTTTCCTCATGGAGACCCTTTCTTTTGTTTCCACGGTGGCGGAGTTGTATCTCGGTGTCACCGGCGAGATATAAGGTTGCGGGAAGATGTTCGCGAAGGACAACGTAAATGAGAGGGATTTATGTGGAGAGGTGGGTCTAGGTGTGCGTTTTGCCACGAAACGGACAATTAGGCGAGGTTGCGGGAGCCGTTCGTATTTTTTATATTTCTTACTGTTGAGAGATCCCAATAGTTAACATGGCGAGGGAATTAATGCTGGTTTGTTTCCCCACAATATATACGTAGTACAAAATCGATATGAAATACTTCAGTGAAGGTGAGGTTAGGTGTGTTCGCTACGAAACAGACTATTAGAAAAGGCTACGAAAACCACGTGCTTGTATTTTAGTGGCACGCTTAACTGGAAGTTAAAAAAAACCGGTTCGTGTTTGTTCACGTTAAAAAAATTATTAATATTGGACTTATAGTCGGTAAAAGTATCGGTCACACACTTGCTCATATCCAAACTCTTCATATTTGCTTTATAGATTATATCCTAAATACGATGCTGTCGCATTTGAGTTTTGGTTCACTTTCAGGTTACTAGAAAAAAAATCAACGCGATACAGTCTCACGTGTTATTACGTAGCGTCTCCCTGTTTTTTTTTATAAAAGCCTCTATAGCTCCGGGTGCGTTGTGTGTAATCTACCACTCTACCCCTTAAAAATTCAGTGCGTTCGGAACACTTGCTGCGAAGCATCCTGCCCGTTTTCTGCAGTGGCAGTTTCCCCGCCGCCACCCCGGGGCCTCAGCGCCCGTTTGGCCGGAGGGAAAAAAAGAAACGACGGTGGGTTTTTAGTCCGGCGCCGGCGCTCCCTAGTGGTGGGAAAAAAGACCCGTTTCCTCCCCGTGCTCCCTTTCCAATAGCGTCCCATTTTCCTTATCCTCCGCCTCCCTGAGTGGCCACTTCTCGTCCGTGGGAATCCGCACCTCCCTTCGTTTCACCGTTTCCATCGTCGCTTGCTAAAGCCGTTTTATCTATCCGGCTATCTATTCATCCTCTTTTTTTCCTCCCGAAACACTCATCCGCCCGCTGCTGTGCCGCCCGAACATCCTAAGGGTGTTCATCTCGCCATCTTCTCGGCACTATGTTCTTCGTGCTGCTGTTTGTTTCGCTGTCCGTTCTTGAATTATCAGACGGATTCGTCGAGGTATTTTCTTTTTATAAAATCTTTGATGCCGTATGTAATGTTTTTCCGTCTCGGATTTTACCCTGCCATTCTCGCCGACGCCATTTCAAGAAATTATCAGGGCCACGTCATTTCCTTTATCCAATTAAATTCGGCAAGTGAAGAAAACTTCTTAAGAATTTTTGTGTTAATAGCTGGTTATTTATTTTTAGCCAGTCCCATTCACAACGTGGCTGAAGGACTTCCTCTGATATAATATCACTATATGCACCGTTGACTGCGTTAAAAGACAGTGTTTATATTACAAAGCAAATGCTTTCACGACCGGCCGTGTCCCTCCAAAAGCTAGTCTAATATCGATGAATTGCCGCTGATGAAGGATGATTTGTAGCAAATATTTCCACCCGAGTATCAGAAACATTTTATAGCTTTTTTCCGAGACTTGGTCTGTAAATTTGAATTTAGCTAGTAGTTGAATTCTCTTTTCGTTTTTTTGTTTAAGAAAATTATTCGTGGGAATGTCGACGTATTAAGGGTCCAATTACTTTATTGATCCTTAACGTTCTCGTCTGTGCGGGAACGTTGTTTCTTGTCTTGTCAATAAAAGTGTACGCGGTCAGTGGCTGATGGGCGAACGATCCCAAAGACTTAACCCGCGCATTCGGCGTTAACCGAGGAGCAAAGTTTGTCGCCACTTCGGAAGGACATTTATCGCGCGTTTTGCCGTAATGGCTCCCCCTCCTAAGTGTCGCCGGAATTCCGCCGTAAATTTTCTCTCGGCTCGGGGGCGTCCGAACTGCTCTCTCTATAACCCTTCTCATTTTCACTCTCTCTCTCGCTCGCTCTCCGCACGACCTGCCTCAAGGATCCGTGCCCTCGTCGTTTACGCGTGTGTGTGTGCGTGTGCGCGCGCGTTTTCTCAGGTTTGCGTTGGACGGGAGTGAGAGAGAGGTACCCTTCCTCCGTTCTCTTTGTGCTCGATCGGAAGGAATAATAGGCGTTCATTTCCTTTCCGAACACAAAGTAATCCTTTTTAGTCCATCTAGTTTGTCCCCGCCATGTGGGAGATGTATACACGTGTGGGATTTTGCCTTATAATGCTACTCATAATAATTTAAATATCTATACCCCAAATATGGAGAAAGTCATGTGTTGGCCACATCAGATTTTTGGGAAGGTGAAGGGTAAAGAAAGGAGGGTTTTGGACCGTTGTTACGGGCCGGGCAATTCCGAAGGCCAAACTGGGTGAAGTTTTTGGCTCGGTCCTGTTGCCGCCTGAAATTCCCGAATTATTTCGTTTTTCTCTCTTTTAGTGTATCCGTGCTTTTTTTGCGGTTATGATTGCGAAAGGGGGATGGATGTATCATTATTATTTCCGCGAACGAGTGTTCGGTTTGCGTGTCTTGTTCTTACCTGTCGTCTCCTTAATGATTTCCCCCCTCTCTCTCTCTCACTCGCAGCTTATTCGCCTGTTCTCTCGCTCTACCTCCTCCTCCCCCCTCGTCTTTTCTCTCGTAATCGCTTCTACTCCGTTTCTTTTCATTCTTGTCCCTCTTGCGGCAACCTCACTTCACTCATCCTCGTTTTAATCTGTTACCACGTTTCCTCCTTCCATTTCCTCCTTTTTACTTTCTCCATACGTAGTATGGAAAAAAATCGACTTCGAGATTTCAACGGAAATACACGTTTTGGGGTTCCTAGAACACGTTTAGACTATTTTCGGAATGATGTATGCGTTTGTGTGGATGGATGTATGTGATTGTGGGCGCTCTAACTCAAAAAGTACTTGTCATATTAATACCAAATTTCATATATAACACTTTAGCATGAGCACAAAGAACCGATTAGTTTTTAGACAATACCGGTTAACCGGAAGACGAGGTTTGTTCGAAACCCGATTCGGTTTTTGCGATATTTCTCCGTTAAAACATCATTATTGTATATACAATTCTATACAAAGGTTATAGAGAATGTAATTTCCTACAACTTTCATTTGTAAGAATTTTCCGTAGCAGTTATTGTTTAGGAATTATTTATAAATAATCGTTTTTTTCGGTTTCCGTCAAATATCTACTTAAAAACTTCCTTATTGGTAATCTTCGTGAGGACCAAAGTTGTAGAGAATAATATTTCTTCCAGGTTTTGTTTGAAACAAATTTTCGCAGAACCATCCATTTCGGAGATATTTCACTTTTTCGTAATTTTTCGTAATTTCTAGTATACTGCGCCACCACCATGTAGCGATGAATTCTGTAAACATCTTCAAAATATACCTAATTTAAGGCAATGAGGACAACAGTATTCTTTTACGAAACGGAATAATAATTTTGCATTATAATGCTATTCATAATAATTTAAATATGTGTACCCAAATATGGAGAAAGTCGTGTTGGCCACATCAGATTTTTACTTTCTCCATACGTAATAAGTAAAACTCGTTTATAACGATCACGCCTAAAACGAAATCTCGGCTATAACGAAGAAATGTCTCGGTCCCTTGAACTTCTCCATAAGGGCATTGGTTAAATTTCTCGGATGTAACGAACACGCATTTTACGAATTCTCGGCTGTAACGAACAAATGTTTGGTCCCGTGGCAAAAAATGCCCCATATATAACGAATTTTGGCGAGCAGAGCGATAAGTAAGAATATTTTCCGCCCGTTTACCGCGCACTTGTTCGTAGAGGTCCCCTTCCTCCATCTACCCCTTTCATGCGAATTTCCACGCTCCCTTTGTTTTGAAATTGATATTAAAAATGTGAAATGTTTATGTAAATTAATGACCATAATAATAATATTAATTAACCATTTAAAAATCGTATGTAATAGCAGTCGAACATTTTACATGCCGCGAAGTTGATAAGCATCTCTTTGCATATGTAAGTACGGCATTGAAGTCGACTCACTGCAAATACAGTAAAAACTGTGTTATTCGGCTATCTAGGGGGTTGTGGATTGCCGATTAGGAGAAATAGCCGGTTAGGGGAGCGTTTTTTTATTTTGACATCGCAAATTTAGCAATAACCAAACAAAATTGGGCTTAGGTTCACTATCGTACTCCCCAAACATAACTATGCATGGGGTTTGCATTTTCCATTTTAATTCTTCCACACGTAGTTAGATATAGACACTATTTACCCATTCTTATTTAATATGTTGCTACGCTTACATGCAAAACAAAAAGACTATTGAAAAGTTTAGGGCGTCCGGGAAGTTTGGGGATTACGGCAGTGAACCTGTTCCCAAAATTGAATTTATTGGATTATATCTTTCTTATTATCTTTATTTACTCTATTAGAAAAGGACGAAATTATTTAATTCTTCTGAACATTTCTGTGAAAACCAGTCATATAATATTTTATCCAGTTCCTCAATTTTTGGCTTATGAAGCGTATGATGTTTATTAATTGATTTACTCGTCTCAGAAGATGACACAAATTTCCTTAATTTCGCCTTATGAGCCTTGATATCGTAGAGCGTGGAAGATCCGATGTTGAATTCTTTCGCTATGGCTGCTCCTTTTTTTCCTTTTTCAATTCGTTTGATCAGTTTCAGCTTTTGTGTTAGCGTTAAAACAACCTCCTGTTCCATCCTTTAAGTTATTTATTTTGATGCCAAATTCAATTGATGGGTAATTTTTTAAATAATAAAAAGCGATAAAACTGGAAATTGTAGAAGCACACCAAAACATCTAGACAATGCAAATGGCCTACGTAACCAAAAACGCCATGCTTACTCGGCAGCCACAGAAGTATACGGAGTAAATACGTGTTATATACATCTTATATTTTAAGAAATTTTAAAGTGAAAGTTGTGGTATTACTCATATACAATTCACACAAAAATTCATAAAAAAAGAAAAAGAAAAAGAAATACGAAATGAATTGTATTTGTGTAATTTCCGGTATCTAAGGCTGACCGGTTCTAAATAGCCGGATAGTACAGCTTTTACTGTATGTGTATACGTGTTATAAGGGATGTATAGGCCAAAAACCATATTTCTCGTGTATAACGAAGTCACGCTTATAACGAAGCAATGAGTCGGTCCCCTCAAATACGTATTAAACGAGTTTTACTGTAATGGGAAAGTATTGCGTTCATGAAAAAAATCGACTTCGAGATTTCAACGGAAATACACGTTTTGAGGTCCCTAGAACACTTTTAGACTTTTCGGAATGATGTCTGTGTGTTTGTGTGCCTGTGTGGATGTATGTAATTGTGGGCGCTCTAACTCAAAAAGTACTTGTCATATTAACACCAAATTTCATATATAACACTTTAGCATGAGTACAAAGAACTGATTAGTTTTTGGACAATACCGGTTAACAGGAAGTCGAGGTTTATTCGAAACCCGATTCGGTTTTTGCGATATTTCTCCGATAATACGTCATTATTGTATACATTGACCATTACAAAAAATATAGAAAATATAATTTCCTACATTTTTTATTTCAGTTTTCCATAGCAGTTATTGTTTAGGAATTATTTATAAATAATCGGTTTTTCGGGGTCCTTCAAATATCTCATTAAAAACATCGTAATTGGTAATCTTCGTGAGGAACAAAGTTGTAGAGAATGATATTTCTTCCAAGTTTTGTTTGAAACAAATTTTCGTAGAACCATCCATTTTGGAGATATTTTGCTTTTTCTTAATACCAGTATACAGCGCCAGCACCATGTAGCGGTGAATTCTGTAAACATATTCAAAATAAACATAATTTACGGAAATAAGGACGGCTGTATTCTTTTACGATACGAAATAATAAGTTTGGCTCATAATGCTATTCATAATAATTTAAATATCTATACCCCAAATATGGAGAAAGTCGTGTTGGCCACATCAGATTTTTTCCTCTTATTATGGTAGCATCCTCTCTATTCCATCCCTCCATTCTGTTCCTTCTCTTATTCTCATGTTTTTATCTTACTTTCTCCTATATGTATCTTATTCCACTCTATCTCTTACTCCTGTCTTCTTTCTCTCTGAATTTCTATCTCGATATACAGCGCCAGCACCATGTAGCGGTGAATTCTGTAAAAATATTCAAAATATACATTCTTCTACCTCTTTTTCAATTTTTTCCGGCGGTCTCTTATTTCTTTACTATACTTATCTCTTTCCTCCTATCTTTCTCCTGTTTCTTTTCTATACCTGCTGTTTTCTATTCTTCCTATACCTTTCCCTCTGCACTTCCTTGATTTTGTATCCTCCACTCTATCTCATTTTCTTTCCTGCATCGCCATCTCTACGATCTTTTCTCTCTTGCAGTTATCTCTCTTCTTCGAATTCCCTCTCTCGCACCGCTCTCTCTTTCTCTCTCTCTCCCCTTTTATCCACTTTCCGCTTCTATCTTCTCTTTCTCTCCCTCCTTTATCTTCCCTCCGGCAAGTGTCCTTCGCTCTTATAACTCCGCGGCGAATCGTTTCACTCCCCGTTCCTCTCCTCCCTCCCCTCCTACCACACACTTCATGCGTGCTCATCTCGCTCGTGTGACTACCCCCCTCCCTCCCCTCTCCCCCACCCCGTTTTAACATTTCCCATTTCCATCGTCGTGGAACAAAAGACGAGTGGAAGCGTGGTGGACTTGGTGGGGGTTGGCTGCTGGCGTGACTTAAACGCGTCGACCACGGAATTCCCTCTCCCATCTTGTCTGCCATCCTCTCTCCCTTCGCATTTGCATTTCCATTCTTGTTTCAACCGTTCTCTTCTCTCCCCTCATCCCCTACTTCTCCCTCCTTCCCTCTCTCTCTCTCTCTCTCTCTATATATATATATATATATATATATATATATATATATATATATATTCATTCCCTTCCTCTTCTCGCTCTTTCCTTACGCCTCATGAATTCGAGTCGTCTCTTTCGCAATCGGATCTCGATTTACCGGCGTACCTCGTATTCTCCACTTGGAATAATGTAGCCATAACCGCTCGTCTATTCCTGAAAAGATTGCGTTTTCCGAACATCATAATACGTTTAATCCATAGGATGTTATAATTAGCTATTAATGCAAGGTTTCTAGTTAAAAAATAACGGTATATTTTTGTTTTGATACATTATTATTTATATAAGGATCCTATTAATGTTATTATTGTTATTATATTATTATAATGTATAATAACCTAATGAGTAGTTATTTACGATTACAAACAGAAGAATGACATCAGCAGCCGTTAAAAGTTGAATTTATTGCAGGAAGTGGGAAGCTTTATCTCAATTTTCTGAACATGGTTGACATTTTTACCTCATAGAGGAGAAACTATTTCGAAATAAAATTTCCACTTAATTATTGAAGTAATTGTATAATCAACTAGCATTTAATAAAAAATTGTTGCCGTTGTTAGAAAGTATAGGTGGTGTGAAATTCTAAATTGTAAGATCTTTAAAAGGCGGCCACGTCATCGAATCGGAGACGATGGCAATTGCGTAGTGCAAATGGACGCCGTTTACTTGTATTTTTTCCTCCGATTGTTATTTTCCTTTGTCCGCACTCGGTAACGAGCACTGCAGATTGCGCTTGTAAGGGCGGTCGAGGAGGCATCCATTCGGTCGGTGACGTGGGAGAGGGATGAGTGAGAGGGGGGGCGTAGAGTAGGGTTTGAAGAGGGAGCGTGGAGGAGAGGGAGAGGACGGCCATTGCTCCCTCCCTCCCTTCCATTCTAGACCCTCTCCCATTTCCCCCAACTGCAACTTTCTCAGTCACTGGCTCGAAACCGGTATCCGCGACCGGGACTCGCTTTCCGCGAAAGCTTTGTTAGGAAAATCATCCTCTTGTCGGTCGGCTCCGGTTCGATACTCGATTCTTCCATTCTCGTTTGTCGCGTTTCTTTTTTTTTTATAACCGGACGGTGAAAGGTTTTATCCGACAGTACGGTCGTCTGGTTACCGGTCATATCGGTCGATTACGTACGCCGCTGCTTTTGTGCGTCGCGTCGTCGTTGCGACACAATGCGTTGGGATTCTGGGTAAAAGACGTCGCGTTTCGAAGCGCAGCTTGCGTTTTTAAAATGGCGGGAGTTGGGATCGGAGGGGAAAGAGGGAGCGACGCAGGCCGGTCTCCCGTACGTGCCTCCAAGGTGTGGTGGTGGAAATGCATGCGGGAGAGTCGTCGGAAGGGGATGAACAGAGGGGGAGAGGAAAGGGGTGGAGGATGGTGGAAGGGTCGCCGAGCAGGGAGCGTCGGGGACTGGTTTAAGCGGTTGCATACCTTGTTGGGTGAGGTTTGGAGGGGTGAGAGAATGAACACCACCCCCCCCCTCCCTTCCTTCACAACCCTTCCTTTCTCCCCCTCTTTTACCACATCCATCTCTCATTCCTTAGTTCCCAACTGAAACGGTGGAATCTCCTCCACGCAACGAAGCAACAGGTCTTAACCTACCCAACCAAACACCACTTCTCTCTCTCTCTCTATCTGCTTCTCCTCCCTCTCTCGACTCCCCATCATACTTTCTCTTGCACTTCATCTCCCCACTCCATAACGATTTCACAATTCATTGGTTGATATTTAAAACTTCTTAGCTATGCATTTTCCTCGGATGAATTTCGTCATCCCTTTTGGAAAGAATGCACCTTCTGGTGTGGTTTAATGTGATCGCGATGGGTTTCGTTTAATTGGTGACATTAATTGGCTGACGTCAATGAATGGAGTAGATTTTGTTTCTGATTTTTTTTTGCTTTTGAGTACTCTGGTCGGCTTTTTAAGAATAATCGGCTTTTATATTTCGTGGCATGTAATGTATTTAGAACTTTCCGTGCCTTGCAGCCTCTCTTAAATTAATAGCGTGAACGTTTCGTCGCTTCAAAGTGTAGTGAAAAGGTTGAGACCTAGTATTTGCGTGCTTTTGTCTTTTTTCCCTTATTTTACTCGCTCAGGTATTTTACTTTCTCAGGTTTAATCATCTATCGGTATCATTTTATTGATCATTTGTTTTATTTCCCATTTTCTTGGCGCCGATGTTTAAGGCCGTTTTCTCTTGCATTAGGCGTTGTTTATTCTGCAGGACTGACATGAATTGTGAGGGCTGCATGATGTTACAACTGTTTCTGTCCGGAAATTGGCACGGCGTTCCGCGAGCTAAATTAGCCTCGGACTGAATTTCTCCTTTCCGAATCCATCCTGGAACGAGCGATGGGTGTGTGGAAATTCTTTCGCGTCGGCTTTTTAAAAATTTCTTTCCAATCTAATCGGAATGTCCATTCGCGTTATGCTATTTATTCGATGTAAAGGATGGATAAGGCGAGAGAGTGGTCACTCCCGCTCGTCCCTTGCATTCGCCTATCCTCTCACTCAAGGATCCTTGTTCAGTTTAAAACTATGTGCCAGGGAGGGCTCTCGATCCGACGTCCTGTGTGACCTCCCCAGAAGTGTGTTCCGGACGTCTGGCAGGATGCCACTGGTTCGTGACGAGCATCGAACTCCCTCTGCCCCTCCGACGCCGCTCTTTCTCTCCATCTCTTCTTTTTCGCTCTCTCCCTTTTCCTTCCCTCCCTCCTCTCTACCTACCTACCTATCTCTTTTTCTACTTCCCTCCCATCTACCTTATTCCCTCTTTCTCCCTCATCTCTATCTTCCTCTCTCCCTCTGTCTCCCTTCTCTCTTTCTACCCTCCTCTCTCTACTTCCCTCTCTCCCTCTCATTTCTATCTTCTTCTCTCTCCCCCTCCCTCTATCTCCCTCCCTTCTCTCTTTCTACCCTCCTCCCTTCTCTCTTTCTACCCTCCTCTCTCTACTTCCCTCTCTCCCTCTCATCTCTATCTTCCTCTCTCCCCTTCCCCCCCTCCTCTCTCGACTCCCTGTCTCCCTTATTCCCTCCCTCTATCTCCTTCCATTCTCTCTTTCCCCCCCTCCTCTCTCGACTTCCCTGTCTCCCTTATTCCCTATCTAGTTCTCTTCCTCTCTAACTCCACCCTTCTTCCTTCCTATCTCATTTTCCTCTATCTCTCCTCTTCCTCTCCATCTCGTCCTCTCCCCTTTTTCTCTCCCTCTTTCCCTCCCTCTCTCTTTCCTTCCCTCCCTCCCTCCACCTCCCTCCCTCTACCTCCCTTCCTCCCTCTACCTCCCTCCCTCTTTCCCTCCATTCTCTCCATCCCAGCTCTCCTACTAACACCATCTGCTTCTCTACTCTCTCCTTCGTCCGCCATTTCCCTGCGTCCACTGCATCTTTCTGCTTGCTTCCACAGCCACTTTCTGTTATCAGGAGTTCTTCTCCCTCACTACTATTTGGTTGCAAAAAAAGCCTCTCTCTGGTCTTTTGATATCGCTCTCTCTATCTCTTGTTGTTCTCTCTCATTCCCCGCGAATGTGGTCTCTCTGCTCTCTAGAAACTTCATCCTATCTCCAGCCCTCAAGGAGGTGGCGCTTTTGTTCGTCTCGAACAAACACAATACCGCCGCAACAATTTTCTCGACACCTGTTGTCTCCCTTGACGCGGCATCTTCCTAAATATTTTCATTTCATCGATCATGGTCGCTCGCTTTTCCCCCCGTTTGTATTTTTCAAACGACTTTTTTTTTTTAAATTTCGCGTCGGCCATTTTTCCAACGCCTCCAATAAACAAAAACGCGTCGTTATCATGCAAATTCATAGTTCGAGGAGAATCGACGAAATTAACGATCGCCATCCGTTTCGCGTCTCTAGTTCACCTTTACGTTTCATCGCGAATGTATCGCGACTATTTTGCGGAGGAGGGTGGATGAGTGTAGTAACTGCTTATCGAACGGTAAGCCTCGAATCGTACTGCGCTTAGAGACGCACACGTTCGTTGTTATCGTAACGTCGGGATGTAATTTTCTCAGGTTCTTTTACGGACCTTTCCGTTAACCAAACAGTCGCACCACTCGATAACATTACGCGCGCCGCAATTGCCGATCGAAGACCTTTTTCAAATATTTGATCATTCTGTATATACTCGGCTCGCTTTCGTAGGCATCGATGGAAATGTTTCACGTCCTCGCTGACGTCATCGCTTGCTCTTCGATGGCGCAGATGAGTTACCAAGAAAAGAAGTATCTCTCTCTCTCTCTCTCCTTGGCGGCGATGTTAAACAATGCCTAGCTTTGATTCCTCCATCCGTCGCCGTCTCTTTTTCCTCTTTCTATACTCCTCTCTCTCTTCCTTTGCTTCCACGCCGTATCGGGTCTTCGGGATGTCCTTAAGGTGGCGAGCGGACGATCTCCGCATGCTTTGCGGTACGTGACCGGGGTCCGATATACACGCGGCAAGGGCAGCCCCTTGGACATGACCTCGCCGCCGCTCTCTATCTGTACTTTTATATATTGGTTCTCCTTCTGCATTCCGCACTCCTCGGCTGAGCTTCCCCTCCCCCCTCCCCCCCCCACTTTGCTCCTCCCTGCCAATCTTTACGGCGGCTTTCACATCTGCGGTCGAGTGTGGTCGCCATATTGGCGTTTCTCTTCCGTTTTGTTGAAGCTCCTCAGGTGCCGTGGAAGGCCGTGAACGCCGTCTTGTTTCTCCATTTAATGACGTTCATTTCTTCGGGTACGAATGTATGATTTTTTAAATTTTAACCGTTCATCGAATTCGAAGCCGTATAATGATGCGATAATAAGTCTCGGTAAATATTTCGCGATGTATAAACAAGGGAAGAAAGTGGATGAAAGGGTTGTTTAGTCATAGTAGGTAATTGGTGCCCTTTAATTGGAGCGTCCGGGTTCTAATCCTGTCCGCTCCTTTCTCTGTTTACTCAATAAATTGAATGAATCGCGTGATTGGCTGACCAGGCTTGGTTTTCGGTTCACTGTAATTCTAGAGTGAATTATCGAGCTCACCTTACGGCTGAAATCAAATGGGCATACTGTACCTCTCCGATCTCCATAAATTAGGAATCTGCTATCGGTGAATCAACACTGATGACGGCTGCTTTGTAGTCAAATACGTGCCTGGTTTGTCCCTACAGTTTTACGCCAATTGGATAGACAGTTTGCCAGTGGCCTGGAGGTTTATTGCTATTTCCAAGAGACGTTTACGAGGCCCTGACGTTTTGAGTGATATGTTTTTCATTTCCTTTTCATTTTTGGGTTGCAAGGTGCATGCGCCTGTTCTATTTAAAAAAAAAAGGAAATTTCTTCCGACTGTCGACCTCGTCTCGCTCCGTTTCCTCTCTTGCGAATAATCCGTCGTTTCTCATCTGTGAGCAATGGCTCCTCTTCATCCTTTCTCTCCTTCTCCTTGCCAACCCCATCCTTCCTCCTCCGTTCCTATTTCATTCAAGGCCAAGGCGGGCAAACCTGTCTCTTCGTCTCCCACTCCCTCCACGCTCTCCCGTTCCTTTTTTCACCGTCTCTCTCCTCTCTATTTCGCCTTTTCTCTTTTACATTTCTCCTCCGCCATTGTTCCAAGCGTCCCATGGGCACGCTCAATAGGCGCTTTCCCTAGTTGAACATTCCAAGAAAATCTTGAGGGAGAAGGCGGCGCTCACACGAGCGCCAAAGAGATCTGGAACAATCTCCGCTCATAAGTCAGCCGTAAAGAGCTGCGTCGGGATCGACTCGCGATTTAAACACGTGCTCCTTTTGATTTAATTTTTCCGAAGGCTTTTTAAAAAAACCTCGCTGCAGTCGGTGGGTAGAAACGAGCGTCGGCGGAATAATGACGACGTTGTTGCTGTCTCTCTTTTGAAAATTTCAAACCTTTTTTTGGTTTTTGCTCGCTGAAAACTTGGTCGTAACTCGTGGAAGGTATTAAAACTTTTTATCGTTATTTTTTGCATCAACTGGTGTTGTTTGGTGGCTCGAAGTTTATGCATGTGGGGGTTGTCGCGTCGTTTTTAAGGTTCGTTGATAATTGGCGATTTCTTCGAAGTTAATGTTGTTGATAGTGTCCTCGCCGATGAACGCTGTTAATTTATATTGATTTAATTAAAAATATTGCTGGTTACCATAGTCCGTTAACCTGAAAAGTATGTGAAGGAATCCGTATTTATCAAAGACTCGACAAATTGTATAGCAGTTGAGTTTTTTGCTCACGAATTATGAAAATTTTTACTGAATATTTTTACTACGATAAACTTAGCGTTCGAAGTAATGTTGCGTTTGAATTGGTTGTGTACCGCGGGCAATTTTTAAGCTTGATTAAAATATGTAGTAAGATTTGGCATACTCCCTTGTCAGCGTATTTATGCCGCTCCTCTCTTTTCACATCTACATGATACCTTGCAAATCACCAGACTGGTGGGTGGCAGGGGGTGCAGCACACCAAAACCTACCTAATAACGTCCCTCGTGGGACTCACTCCTGTTATGATCTTGTATGGTCCTTGGGAAAAACGAGCTCTGATATCGCTCGGTCCTACAGTCGATCTCTCGTATTTTATTCTCGTGATCGTGCCTGTCCATGTACGTAGGTGCCTCTAATATTCCTGAGACCTCCTCTAAGAGAACTTCCGACCTAAATTTCTGCAGAAGCCTTAACCTAGCACTAATTATAGAGAATATCGCGCTTTTACTAGTTCCGAATATATTTTTTGTCTGTGGGTATTGTATCCATGCGTCTTTATACCGATAAACATATACGTCGTTGTTAAATGCTGCGCCGTCGGAACTAATTGCATGGAATTTATGTAACGGTCTCATTTTTTTTCTCCTTCGCTTTCAGTCGTAATGAAGCTTTGGTTTTAACTTACTTCGCGGAAATATTTACGGCATCCTCGTGCCTGCTATAAACAAGTCTCATTCGTTTCGGTCGCCGTCGTGAGCGTGACATTTCCATAACGTCTGAAGCGTTATTTTCGTAATCAAAGATTTATACATTTAAGGATGCAGCGGATGCTATTTTCGCCACTCGTATTTTAATTGCGAGAAAAAAGATATACCCTCCTGGAACGTGATTTTCCCGCGTTCTTGGCTAACCTTTTGACGCGAAGTGGAAATTTCCCTCAAGCTATATCGCCGCACGTTCCCTCGTGGAAGTGATAATAAATTATTCCCAGCAACGCGAAACCTTGAAGGAGAGTCGTGGATAGAGGGGTATTAAAAGTTTTTAATGGAAGGCATTCCTTTAAAAAAAGAGTGATGTGCTGTAATGGACCGTTTTAAGGGAACGGTCGCATTTATCATCGGTTCTTAAGCCGTCGTTCGTTGTAGTTAGCCGGGATAGGAAATGTAATTTGGTTTCGGACGAGGGGAGATCATTTAGCGTCGGTATGCGCTTTTTGCGTTACTTACACTAGTTTAAACGGTTTTGGCCACTTACTTGAAAAAATAACTGTGGGCCAAAGCATGTACAATGTTAACTGCCTTCATTCTTACGTGATCTCGGTCGCTTTCTCATGGAAAATCGTACCTTGCCGGTTACTTCTCTCGCGTTCTCTTTTTCCTTTTTCGTTAAATCATTCGATTCTTAGAATTCAAAGCTACGTTTCCGATTGCGTCAGTTTCTAAATTTATCTTTTCCGCAACCCCAGCCTTCGAATCTAAACCCTCTATTTTCGGGATATGGGCGTCTCGACTATACGTTGGCGATGGAGAGGATGGAATCGGTCCGCCTCCGACATGGTGTCGTTCGACCTTAGCCTAAATATTTGTCTCTAGTCCTCTTACTTCTCTTTCCGTCTCCTACCCCTTCCTCTTTCCATACCCACGTTTTCCACTTTTCCTTTCTCTAGCATCCGCCTACACCTCCTTATCGCCGCCTCCTTGCCCTCGTTCTCCTGGCCGACGGTGCTTGTTCTCTAAAGGTCTCCGACCTTACTGCATTGCGTTCTCACTTTGTTTTCCTCGGGGTATTTCACACGTATTGCAGGCCGGCGTGTAATGTAATTGATAAACTGTGTTTCTAAAATAGCGAAGGTTTAGAAAACCGGGTGGGTATGTCCACGGTGCTGATTTGCTGACAGTGTATGCTTTAAAAAAAACATCGGTGGTATTCCACTGATGACCTTTTACATAGTTATTGGGGAAATCTTTTCAGTTCGATTTTAGCCATAAGGTGAGGGCGGTAATTTTTGCTTGATTTAACGATGTAACTTCTTACTGTGCTGGTTACTATCGCGTTTTTATTATTTTCGTTGTCCTCGATATTCCATTTTGTCTGTTCCGTTTGCTCCGTTAAATCTTATTTTCGATGGTCGGATGATAAAAAATGCCAAGGTTAAGGCTTTCATTGATTTTTGGTATAGCGTTATTTAGAGGTCCAATTCAAATTTAACCTGGAATTATCTCCGGATTGATTTGTTTCCTCTAATAAGTAAATTTATTTTCCGTCGCTATCCGTGTTATTTATGGTGCAGTTAAGACTGAGAAAGGAAATTGAACCGTTCAAGATCGTAGTGCCAATTTACGCGGCAGTTTATTGGTAATATCCTGGTGAAATTTGATGTCGATTAATTCACACTCCTGAGGCAGATGCGGAGATTTTTTATAAAACATTGTCCTATAGCGTAATGCATGCTACTGATAAAATGCAATATTACTGTTTAGTACATTTTAGCAAAATATAACTGATTGATCAAAATGAAGAAGGGGTGATAAAATTTCTTTCGTCACATTTTATCGCATTTCATTAAATATTTACACCCCTTTCGAAATGGGAGTGGTAACTTTTCAGTTCATTTTTAATGAATGGCATTAATAATTGTTATGCTTTTTAACTCAGCGACATCGAAATAATTTTTATTTGGATCGTTAATTCTGCATTTTTAGTGTATATATTCCGATAAATAAAAATTCAAATTATACTCTGCCTTGTTTTCAGCGCTGTTATTATTATTATTATTAGAGTGGTTTAATAGCATCCAATTTATAAAATAAAAAAAAATCACGTCTTGTTTGAAATAAGTTCGAATTAAAAACTAAAATGTCTCTTCAGTAATCCGAAATTTTCTCAATTCAGAAGTCGACTATAGGACTATCAATTTTACAAGATGTTATTTACTTGTTAAATGTAAGTCTGCCTCTTTTTCATCTGAAGTTGGCTGTTGCAATCGAACGAAAGTTTTATTCGCAATGCCAATTTTATACCTCGCTGTATGCTCTCGCTTCCCCGGCGTGATTCCTAGTTCCGAAGTTCTCTCCCTCAGTTCAACACGGAATGCAGCGTAGAGAGGTACATACATGCTTGTATTGGGGGTTTCATGCTTTAGGGTAGCCTGGATGGCGAGGGGCCGGGAGGAGGGAGTGATGGAGGGAAGGAGGAGAGGGGGAGAGACGCCAGGGAGCCTGGAGTTAGCGAATGGCTGTAAGTTTGTGCGGAACATCCGATAAGGCCTGCTCCTGGGGGAAGGGTGGGGCGTTCCGGTTATTTTTTGCGGCCGTTGAGGGGTCGTGAGGGGATGGGTGAAGCGAGTTCCGAGGGCCTAATGGGTTGTGGGGCGGAAATTGAAGGAGCGAGGGGGGGTCGTGGTAGGTATCAGGGGATGGGGAGGAGCACGGTATGGTTGGTCCAGGGATAGTTCGCAATGGATGCGGTCGTAACGGGACCCATTTTCGCAGAAAGGTTTTGGGCTCAGTGGCTATGATGTCACCTCTTCCGTCTCCCCTCCCACCCCCCTTACCTATCCTTCCCTGCACCCAACAACTCGCCGCAACCAAGCACCCGCCACCCTACCCTCACTCCCAGCCATATTGTCATCGTATTCGGAACTCAATATAGATCCCACCCTCTATCTCTCTCTTTAGGAATGTTTTTTTCGCATGTATGGCAGTCGTGTATCCCAGCACCCCTTAAATTGATAACAATGCAGTCGCAAACGTTCTTCGATTTTTTAGATTCACTAGTAGGGTTGTCCGAACGACAGGATTCAAGTCTCTGTTGCAGTTAGGTTTTTGTCGCAATGCACTTCTTTTATTCGTTTTTTAAAAATTGAGTCGACATAAAAAATGTTATTTTAGTTTAACTAACATTTTTACGTATCTACATCCACATGATACCCTGCAAATCACCAGACTGGTGGGTGGCAAGGTATCATGTAGATGTAGATACGTAAAAATGTTAGTTAAACTAAAATAACATTTTTTACGTCGACTCAATTTTTAAAAAACGAATAAAAGAAGTGCATTGCGACAAAAACCTAACTGCAACAGAGACTTGAATCAGGTTCGTTCGGACAACCCTACCAGAGAATCTATTATTTAGCCTGTTGCATATTTATCACGTTAAGTGTTTGTCGATCGTATAAATGCCATCTTTATTATTACTAATAGAACTTGCGTTGGTGCACTTATAAGGCTGAATCCAAAGATTATATTATTAATGAGGATGTTTTTATGGTACCTTTTTAAGGATTCTAACGTGTTTTTTTATTTCTTAGAACTTCTATCAATATTTTTTCGTAACATCTGAATGTTGTTTTTTAAATTATGATTCTTCCTTCATATCGCTATAATTTTTATTATATTAAATTTGAGATTTCTAATAATAAATTGTGAATTTCACAAATAACAATAACAAATTAACTATCCAATACCTACTTTATTAGCCACAAAAAAATTCTTGTGTAACGGAGGTCTTTTATAAGAACAATATTGATATTCGTTTATTAACTTAACCGTAAACAGTAGTCAAACTTAAAGGTATTTGCAGCTCCCGTCCGTTCATTCTCATTATTGATCCAGGCGGATTCATTTAACTTGATGTATTTGGAGAAGTGGTACGCTTATAAATTAAAAGGTAATCGTTACTATTCCTATTCGTCTTGAGCATAAAGAGCTTAAAAAATTTCTAAGACATTTCATCTGTCTCGTTTTTTTCGTTGCCTCGAGACAGTATTTATCTACATCTACATGATACCCTGCAAATCACCAGATTGGTGGGTGGCAGGGGGTGCAGCGCACCAAAGTCTACCTAACAACAACTCTCGCAGGTGTCACTCTCTTGTTATTGTCTCGTATGGTCCTCTCGTATTTTATCCTCTTGTTTCTCGAGATTATGAATAATTTATAAACTTGAACTCCTTTAGAGTCGCCTCCTCTAACACTACACCAAACACTTTCTACTTCGACGTCACTAATCCGTAATGGAAAACTGCAATAAATCACCTCCCGACCGGATGATACGATCCGACTTCTAAAATCTTTGCAGATATGACGTAGTTTACAAGGAAGTAAGAGTTCGCTTCCAGTTTCCAGAAATAGGTTGAAGGTAAGAGAATATGATTGTCGCAGTGCCTTATGTAGAACCTAGCGAATTGTTCTCCGAGAATTTTATTTTTCACTCCCTGTTACAATATTGTGAGATCAAGGAAATTTCACCGTTGCAGTCTGCATGTTTTTGTTAGAGTCAAGGAGTCGTTATGCAGAACAGAAGCACACGAAGGCAGGGAAGTGCGCATGCGTGGTCTGGTATCGGATATAAGAGAGGAATAACGGAGAGGTCGCGGGTCTCTAGTAGTCGAAGATGCAGTCGGTTTTTCCCGCATTAGCTTTTGACCTTGTATGTTTCGCGTTAACAGACAATGGGCAATCGGCATAATCGCTGGTACCAACTACTCGTTCTTTATGGACAAAGGCAATCTATTTGTATCGGCTGTAATTCCTCTGGCAGAGTACCTCTGCGCTTTTGCCCTTAATAATACGTTGCAGATGGCAACAGAGACAATGGGCGGCCTCGCGGGTTTCTTTTATTGTTTCCATCCATAAGCGCCGTGTTGTCCCGAGACGATCCGCCCCATCTTCCTCTTCCCACCCTTCCTGCTCCTCCCTGCCACCAAACCCGACTGGCACCTGTTGGTACGCCCCCTCCTCTTTAGCCATCCCCTACTTCCTTCCGCGTCCACGCCCCGCTGCATGCCTGTGCATTTACTTCATCCCCTTCGATTTTGGACTGACCCGCTTTTTCGAGCACATGATATACGCCGAGTTCCTCGAGTGCTCCGCGGTCCAGACGGGTACATAAGGAGGAAATATTCCAGAATTTATCGCTCGGCCGTCCCCCACGTATGCTCCCATCGCCCATCGGAAAGCGAGAAGTCGGGTTTTTTTTAACTCGTTATTTCTCGGTGTGACGGTCGAGGTGTCGTCCCCCAAGCCAACCCCCATCTCGTCGCGGTCGAAATCCGTGCGGTTGTAAAACACTGAAATGGCTCACCCGCGAGATGCTTTCACGACCCGCAATTATATGAATGGAGTCGCAATTAAGTGCCGGTATAAAACGGATCGACGGTGTTTTTCCCCGTGACCACAACGTTTTCCTCATTAGCGTTCTCCAACCTTTCGGAATTACCTTCGCATTGCTTCCCTCGGAACTACCCTTAATTCCGTCGTACGCATATCCCGTCCCTCCCTCTCTCTATCTCCTCCTCTCCGCATTCCCTATCTCTTAAGGGTTAGTTGGAAGAAGAAACTGTCTGGTCTCAATCTGGTCCAAATAAAGACATCTTTCCCTACCTCCGTTACTCTGTATTTCCTCTTACCTTTCTCCCCACCCCACCTCTCCCTTTCTCTTTACTCCCTCTTTATGCCCTCTGCCTCTTTCTTCCCACTCTACATCTCTACCCATTTTCCTTCTCCATCTGCCCCTCCATTTTCTTCCTCATTCCCCCTCCCTCCTATTCCTCCCTCTTATTCCTACTCCTCTCTTCTCAACCCATCTTCCTTTAATCCCTCGACCCTTATGTTTTCTCTCAATCTTGAACCCTCTCATTTCAACGATGTCTCCTAACCTCACAACCTCCCCGTCTTCTAACGCCATTATTCTTTTTCTATTAATCTTTCGACGTTTTTCCCCTCTTTTATTTCTCCGTTTCGTTTCTTCCTTTGATTATTGGCCGTCTTTCTTTAAAGCCATTCCCACTTTCACGGCATTCCTCCTGCCGCGCGAACGTCCTCTTCTCTTTAACCTTCACTCTTTCATGCGTCCTCTTTTATCTCTCGGGTCCCTCCTTGGTGATCTTCTCCTCTTGGTGCCTCTTCTCACCTTTTCCTCGTATCGACCCGCCGTCTCCTTCAATCCGAGTGCACCAACGGAGGGGGGAGCTCTTCCTCTCCATCTCACTCCCTGCAGCAGTCGTCATTCCAGCTCCAGATAATTTTTCCCATTGATACCCCCTCCACCCCTCAATCCCCTTAACTTCCTTTCGCCCACTCCTCTCTCTCTCTCACTTCCTCTCTCTTTCTCTCTCTTTCCTTACCTTCTCACCCACCCACCCCGTTTCAACGCCGTGAGGTGAGCGAAGGGAAAAGGGTGTAGTGGCGTGAGAAGGGCGATGCGCCGCCTCCTCTCCGTCGTCGCTGCCTCCCGGTGGCCGTAGAGTGCTTGTCACGACGTGAAAGGACGGAAGCAAATATATATATATATATACATATACATACATTCCTTCTTTTCATTCGACACGTGTGCTACGGTTGAAGAGTCGCTTCCCCATTGGTCGTTCCAAATTCTCTTTTCACTCGAATCTTGGGTTCCACCAAAAGAAATCCGGCTCCGGAGAAGTGCGGCTATTTTTTTCGCTCCCTTTTTGCGCCTTGTATCGACGCGGGAGCGACGTCTACCAACAAATCAGACCTAATTCTTTTTTTTTCATCCCGCTCCGATAACCGATCATGGAAACAGTCTTAAATTTTCGTCGGAGTGTTGCTCGTTGTTTATTTCCATTAGGGGAAGTGGTTGAGATGTTCTCGTCGGGGAATTTTTTTATTCCGCCGTTAATTTTGCTCGATTTTCTTCCCTAGCTTGGAATTATGAGGCGTCACGCTTGTTTTCTGAAGCTTTTGTTTTATCTCGTTTGGCCTTGGAGGAGTACTTTTCGTCGAAATTGCGCCCTTGGGCTTGTGTATCTCCATAAAAACCATAAAATACGTTCTTTTAGTAATTTTATACTTTCCACCATTGTAGGGAATTTTTCACGCATTACAGCCTTACTACCAAGGTTCATTAAAGTCGAGGGCGTTGGGTTAAGAGCTTGTGTAATTAAGGAGACTGTCGTTGGGGTTGTTGGCAGCATTTATCATGAGTAAATTGCGTGTTGTTTTTCTCTGTCATCGGAGAAAAGGATCACGGAAACTTAAGATCATTGAAGTTGATTAATAGTATTGTTTTCATTGGGGATATAGGCTCGTTTAGTTTTATCGTCGAATTTCCGATACCATATGAAAACTTAAGTTTTTTTCCCGCCCATGCCAAAAAAAATGAATCGGTCGCCTGTGAATATTATTATGGTCTTATGCTTATTGGATGTTGTTTGACGAAAACCCATATTTTGTAAACATGACTGTTATCGGTATTGGTTTTGCGCACAATTTCGATATCGCCGGCGCCGAAATGCGATTCGTTGCGGGGATATCGATGAAATCAATATCCAAAGGACGTGAAATATCGGCATCCAAATTTCAATATCGAACAACGTTTCCTGTAAGGGCTTTAGCGTTTCCCTCTCCCTTTTATCCGTCTAGGAGGGAAGGAAGCGAAGAGGAGGAGAGGCGGAGCGAGGAAGGAAGGTAGGCGTGGTCACTGACCGCCTTTTCTGTCTCCCAGCCGAAACGGCGTTTTCGGCCGTGTCACGCTACCACTGTCTTATGTCCTTCTGCCTGTTAGGGCCGTGAAGTGACCGCGTCGTTCGTGGCATGTGCTTCCTCGACGCATTAACATATCTAGCCTCATCTCGCACGCATCCTTCCTCATCTCTGCAGCCCCTTTTTACGACCTCTCTACAAGAGGACCACGAGGAATTTATAGTCACGTGCAAAAATTAACCGTCTGAGGCGATGGTCAATTCGCCGCGCGTCGGCCATGCCTGCAGAAGGGATGCGGACGGAATGAACGATTCATTGGGTTTGCGAGAGCAGCATTTCGTTTGTTTAATCACCACTCGCCGGTTTTGACGTCCTCAGTACGCTGCGGCCATCGTCGACGGTAATCGGATTTTATTAGGCCGATGGAATGTGTCGTATATATTTTGCCTTTTGGTTTTTGTCCTTTCACTCTCAGCTTTTCCCCTCTTCTCTCCCTCGCTGTCATCCTTCCTCTCTGACTCTGTTACTTCGCTCGTCCTGTAACTCTTCCCTTTCGAGCATTCTTTCTTCCCTCCTTTTTGCTACTCACGCTCACTCGCACTCTTCTTTCCCCGCCATTCCGCAATTTTCTCCATTTTTCCACCGTAATGCTCGAATCGATACTTCCTTGTTCTTCCCCAGAGGCCAAGGCTTTTATTCATTCAGTCTTGTGCCTCCCGACTTTTATTCCACACATCTTTCCCTTCCACCTTTTCCTCTCCCTCCGTCTTTTTCCCCTTTTCTTCTCCCTCCGTCTTTTTCCCCTTTTCTTCTCATCTTCCACTGTAATTTTTTCCCTCCCACGGTCTTATCGGCGATCGAAAAGCCTCGCTTGTGTTTCCCCCTCTCCTCGTTATTTTAAATCGATTTTTATTTAGACCGCTTCTTTACTCTATCTTTACCTCATTATTTTTTCTCTTTTATCATGGCTAAGCTGCCGGATCCACCTGTTCGTGTCGGCTCGGGGAGTTTTTCTAAGACGCCCTTTTTATTCCCATCCTCGTTTTCTTTAAAAAGAGATCCGCCTCGAAAATAAGCAGGTCACTTTTGCACACACCAATGCAAGACCGCATTCTGCCTACCGGAAAAACGTTCCCCCCCCCTTTTATTCCCGTGATGCATTTTAGAACTGTTGTGACCCGTGACATTTTCAGCTGGCGGGAGGAAATGCCACGGTTTTTATCCTTCTTGCTTGTTTTTCTACGAGATGTTATTCCATAATAAGGCAGGTTATTTTTTTTTTAGCTTTTAACGAGAATATATTGTTTTAATCATAGAATTTGTACGTTTCGTTGGCGGAATGTCGCCATTCAGAGCGTTAGGCATAAAGTGTAATCGGTTAACTCGAGAGTAATAATAGTGTCCTTTCGTGTGGATAATCTCGTCGGAATAGATTCACACGAAGATAGACGGGTCAACAATCGCTCGGTATTTTTATCGCGTAATCGATTGAAAAAAATGTTGTGGCTATTAGAGGCAAAATTTTCGATTTTATTTCATCCATTAAAAGTAAGCTGGTCGATTTCTTTCTTTAATGTTTTTGTCGCGATTCATTACCATCTTCAGTTCTAGAGTGTTGTGTGAGAGCTGCAAATGGAATGAGTCGTATTCAATGGAATAATAGAATTAATCGAAGGTAAAGTGATAAAGTGGACTATGGGAATATAACAGGGAATTTAACAACCAATTGCTTATTATCTCACTCCCTCGATTACGGTGTTTTTTTTTTCCCCTTACGTCGTCGCTCCGAAGGTTTTATGGTCTTGGAGCGATACTCCAGTGTCTCACGACAGCGTGCGTCGTCGCCTCACGAGAGAGAGAGAAGAGAGTATGTGCGGCATCGATTAAGTTCCAACCTCGAATCAACAACCCACCGCCCTTTCCAGAACCATTTGCTCTCTCTCTCTATCTCTCTCTCCCTCCCCTTTCACTACTCTTTCCTCCCGACCACTCCCATATAGTACCTCTCTCTCTCGTCCTCCCCCATTTTGGTTCGAGACTGGGCCAACACGACGTGTTTGTGTCGAAGGGGTGGCGGTGGTGCTTCAAAGCGGCCCTCTCTCGTCACTTGTCTCTCTTCCCCTTGCCGACTTCGTCCAGCACCACGACCGCACGCGCCTCCTACTCTCATTTGCGTGAGAGTAGTTTGCCCTCCCAACAACATCCCCGTCGTCCTTTTTCTTCTTCATCTCCTTCCTTCCAATTTCGTCCTCTCGTTCGCGTCTCTCTCTTTCCCTCCACACACCCGCCCCTTCCGCTCTCTCGCTTCCTCTTTTCCCCCCCTTTCCATTACAGTCTCTCTCTCTCTGTCTATCTCTCTCTCTCATCGATTCCCGCACGCGAAAACCCTTACGAAATTCAAGGCAATATTTTTTTGGCGAAAAAAAGGGTCCCCCATTCCTCCCACTGGCGGAATCTCGTTTTTCGTAACTTTCTTGTTTTCCTCGTCGAGGAGAGAGGGGGAGGGGGGAATCGTTTTTTTCACCTCTCCACATAACCGATAGGGTTGCGTAATTCACTCCCGTTTCGTCATGCTTGTATAAGCCGATGGATGTTGCTTTTCCAAGAATTGCGGAGTAGTCTACTCCCGGCGTCGTCTCTTCATTTTATAGGAAACTAGCGTGCGGATTTAGGTCTTGAGAGTTACCGTGCCTCTTCCGTCCGTGCGGTAAACGGCCTCGCGGAGGTGGTTTTAGCGTTCATGGGAAACAGCTGCGCCTCCTATCTAACTCTTACTCTCCTTACTATCTCTTTCTCTCCCCCTCCCTCTCTCTCTCTCGGGAGGCGCTTACGCGAACCGAGATGTAGAATTCACGTCCTCCGCCTCGGTAACGGCCTAATATTCCCGTCTCTAGTCTTGCATAATTCACCATAATGCGTGATCCTCCGGCTTTTCGCGTCTCTTCCTCACCTCCCTCCGCTCTCACTCGCACTGTCGCTTATTATTTTCCTCGCCACATTCTGCCCTTCCCCTATTTCCTTTTCCCCCGCTTTCGCGAATTCTCTTCCCCACCCCACCCCACACCCCGCCCATTTTCCCATCCGCCTCTGCTAATTCAGCCCACGGTTCGACCCCCTCTCTCTGTCTCTTCATACCACCCCTCTCTGCCATTCCCTTCCATCTCGCTCATTTTCCTGGCCTCTCAAGGTCAGCTCCATGCCGTCACACCCTGGCTATGCCTACGGCGCCCCCTCTTTTCTCTCTGCAGACTGGCATTCTTTCTCACCAACCCTCTCTCACAATTCCATTCCCCTTCCTCCACCGCGTCTTCTATCCCATTCCACCGCGGGTATGTAATCCCGTGACGTCTCCTTCCCCCTGCTGCCTTCCCTATTTCGCCTTTCGTCTGCCTCCTCCCCTTTCCCTTTGGCCCCTCCCCTTTCGCCGTCTATCGCCATACTCTACTCACCACTTCCTGTTGATTCTTTGTCTTTTCTTTCGGAGTCGCGTTATTGCGCACCGTGAAGCCCTGTTTACGTGATGGTAGTTATTATTTATAATGTTACATGTCCCGTCTCATTTTCCGCTCGATAATTTACCCAAGTAATATTATCGTATCGCCGGGAAAACCATTCGTTGCAGAGGGTACACGGAGAGAATTATTAAATAAAGGGCGTTTATGTTTTATTTGTGCTTTCTGTTCTCCCTTGTTTCTTTCTGTCTACCCTTAAAAAAAGAAACGAAAGAATCCGCGGCCGTGCATTTTCGCGCCCATCTAGATAACATTAAATGGCGCGCACGCGTGCCGTAACTTAATGGCCGATCCTCATTTGCATGGGTCGGGGAAATAAATGAACTCGGAATGCCTCAGCACCAAGACCCCACCACGCCAAGCTTTTAGGTCGGAGAATCTTTTCCCCTTTATAACAGGCCATAGGAGAGGTCTTAAAGAGGATATTTTAAAGAGTGATGTACGTAGCGATTCTCCCGTCTCGGTTTTTTTTTACGCTTTTCACTTGTTTCGAGGAGGCAGTGACGCGAAGGGCGCGGCGGTATGTTTTTAGCCTCCGCCGTCTCTCTCCCCCTTTCCACTCTCTCTCTCTTACCGCCTCCCTCCGCCACCCGCATCCTTCCTACGAGGCCTCCGACATGCGAGTTATTTCCCCCGTGTACCCACCGGATCTCCCTCACCTCATCCTCTTTTCCTACCTCCATCTCCCTCTCGCTCGCTCTGGCATCGCTTCCCCAATTGCGCACGGTGCTTTCCTAACTTCAGTCAGCACCCCTGTTTCGTCACTTCCACCAACGCGGGGGGTGGTGGAGGGGGGGCGGACGTGTTTGCTCATCTGCCTAATCGAGCATCCCCATCTCGCTTCCTGGTCTCATTCATTCGTTTTTTTTAGAGAGAGAGAGGGGAGAGGGAGGGCAATGCGTTAGATTGAATTTTTACCGATTCTCCTTTTCGCTCTTTCGTGTTGAAATATGGGATTAGTCGTGCCGTGTTTTTTTCCCGTCACTTCCGTAATCCCGAGCAAAGCTTCGGGTCGTTTGTTGTCTCAATAAGTTTTTCTCAAAACGTCATCGGGGGAGGGGAGGGGGCATTTTTTTTTCGGTGGCGACGGCCAAATATTCGGAGCGGACGCTGCGGCGACACTTTCGCCCCGATGTGTCCGTGAAGGCTTAAATAATACATTTTTAGGGAAAAATTTCGTCGGGAACTTGTTAGCGAGTCTTCTTTAGCAGTGCGAATGTATTTCCATAACGGGTGTATCGTTATGCGTATTCTTATTCCGTTACTGTCTCTCTAATGGTCATAAAAAGTTGGGAAAACTACTCAATTTCGGTTTATAAGCAGCCGTCATCAGTGGTAATTCGTGAATATTAGACTCGAAAAAGAATTTATTGGTAGGACAATTTATCAGTTTAATTTAGCCATGATGTTAATATGGATTACAAATGTTCTACTCTTTTATACGCATTCGTGCTATAGCATTTTCAGTTTTTTTAGATTATTAACTCGCGCTCTGGTCTAATACAGGGTTTCCACATTGAAATATAACAACTTTGATGTACATATTATACATTTATATGTATGAATGTGAGAATGTTGAATCCCGCACAGTCACTATATTCAATACAAATATATAGCAGCTCTAAGTTGTTACATTTCAATGTGGACACCCTGTATATATTATCACGAATACCGAAGAAATATATTCCTCTCGCCAACGATCAGCATTCAGTATAACATCGCAAAGACTCGCGTTTCACATCACGTTTGTTTGTGTTGCCCGAGAGAGAAAGATAGAGGAATGCCGCTCTCCTGCATGCCCTTTGCCGATCACGTTACGTCCCTCCCCCAATCATCCACTCCCACCCCCGCGCGATTTTCCCAACCTCCCCACTCTGTCTGTCCGTCACATTCCCCTCCTACCCTCTTATTTTCTCCCCTTTCCATTCAGCGCCCTCTTCCTTCAGCCACTACCTCTTTTCCTCCTTCCATCTTCATCGCATTACGTCACCACTATGCCCGACATTTGTATTCGTCGTCTGCGGCCCCTCCAACGCTCCGCGGAGCGGCTTGAGACCTTCTTCCCGCCCCTCCCTCGGCGTATCCTATCTCGTTGCCAACAAATTGTCTTTTGATTGGGTGTCGGGTTAGGGGTGCTTATCGTCCACGGAGGAGCTTCTTGACGTAGGATAGGCCTGATGCGTCCATCAACTTTCTCTTTAAAAAAATCTCGGAGGTAACCTTTCTTCCACCTACCAAAGGCTGGAAGAGAACGGTCGGTCAGTTATCAGCACTTGTATCCTGCTTAATACCAAAAATTAATTATATGAGTCATCTCGAACTCTCGAATGTTGATGCGGATAATGTCTCGACTTAATGAGCGTCCGCGAGCGGTTGGCCAATAAACAAATGGGGATGTCGATGGTTTGCGATTGTGTAAGCTCGCTTAGCGTCGGCCTGTCAGAGAAATGACGCTTTTTCATTACCTTCCTCCGTTGGCGCCTCCTCTCCTCCCCCCCCCTCCCCCTCCGCCCTTCCTCCTCCTCTTCTGTGTTGCACTTGTACTTCCTCGGCACGGACGAGTGCCAGCAGTAAAAATTTCATCGGCGGCGGGTGGCGTCTCTCGGCACGGTCGTAAACCTTGGGAGTTTGTTTCCATACCTAACTGGGCTCCTTCTCTCCCCCACCTTTCTCCCATCTCTCCCCTAGCCCCCCCTTCACTTCTCCTTCCCCCATACGACACAGTCGCATGGTCGATTCCACGTTCGGAGAGAGAAGGGGTGGGGGCGACGTGTCCCTTGCACGCCCCTCTCCTCTCGCCCTCTCTCATCACCTGGCACGCCGAAGTCGCGTGGTTGATTCGGCGTTCGGGGAAGAGCGACGGACCCTCCCTCCCCTCCCCCCTTTCCTTTCTCTCCTCTCCCGCCTCGTGTATGCTGCAGTCGCGCGGTTTGACTCAAAGGTCGCTTCGGAGAGCGCGGCTCGAAATCCCACGTTTCCGTGGTACCTGTTATTACGCAAATAGCGGTGTTGCTTCGTCTTGTGTTTACCCGACGTTCCGAAGGCTGAAGTTTTTGCATCAGCCGCTGCACTTAAAGACTCAAGGTTCATCGGGTGATTTAGCTTAGTAACTACGACCGCGGCGCACGGAACGCGGATAAATTAGACGACATTGCGGAACGGAAAGTTTTTCTTTCTTTTCACTTCCATTAGCGTTACACAAGGTCGAATTCTTTTTTTTTTACTCTTTTGTTAATGCTTGCATACCGCAGTTGTGGTGCATCTGCCCGTTCCGGTCTCAATTAGTATATGTCAGATGCGAGTGCGTTTCTGTCATTAACGTGTGGCGTAAGGGAGATGGGTTAAAATGAATAATGCACCTCCGTTTTGATCGTCAAAAGTGTGGATTAAGAATCGGGCGAAATTATTCTTTTCTTTATCGCATCCAAATCCTTTTTCCACGCACGGCTTATCGCGTCCACCCGCATCCTCTTGTTTGCTTTTCGCCATTCCCTTTCCGAGAGCCTCTCCCGCTTCGCAGCACCCATTCCAACCCCCTTCCCCGCGAAAGCCACCCGTATTTTGCGTATTCCATTGTGCTCCATCCGTTTTCTTCTCTACCCCTTTTCATTCCGTCTCAGGTTATTCCTTATGCTCGAGTCACCAGCACAGCAACTCCACCCACCCATGCACTCCAACGCTCCCTTCTTTCCTCACTTCGCCCTCTCCTCACATCTCCTATCCCTCAACTCTCCCCTCCAATCAGTCAACTCAGCCACACACACTATCTCCACTGTTTCCTGCCTCCTCCCGGCTCTTGACATGGCAACGTCGCTTTCCTCCTTTCTTCTCCAACCTCTCCTCGTCCTCCTCTATCTCTTTCCTCCTCCCCCTTCTTCCCTTTTATGTCTCGTGTGAGTAAGCCCCTCATTGCTTACGCATGGCACCCGCTCTTTTCCAACTCTTCTTCTTCCTTCTTTTCGTGCTCTTTCTCCCTCTTTCTCTCCCTTTCCTGTTTGGGTCTCCTTCGTCCGATTGCCCTCAACGAGACTTCAACTCGGTATGCGTGAGTAGAGGGTGTTACGGCCGGGACGCAACAGATGGCATTTTCTCCCTCCCCTCCCTCTCTTTCACTCTCTCTACCCTTTCTCTCTCACTCCTGCGGGTGCGGAGGGATGGATGCGGAGTGTGTTCCTCTGCATTCCGCTCCCCCCCCCCCTTTCAAATCTCCATTGACTGCTTCCTGTTCATGTGACGGGAAGGGGCTGTTGCCCTATTCCTTCTCCTCTCTATAGTACGCAGTACTTCAAATGCCGAAAAGTCTTCCTCTCTCTATCTACACTTCTGTCCTATTGCCCTCCCGTCGCGCCTTTCCTTATGGTTACTGGTCGCTGTTTCCTTGTTTGTCACTCCTCCCGAAAAAGCTGCAATGTTGTCGCTGTTTTAGTATCCGCGCAGATGTCATATATTCTCGTTAATCTCCCAGCGATAACAATCTCGAAGCTTGGACGTGTTTTCCCCGCGTTTCTCGTTTGTTAGATTAACTGCGGATATCCATCTCATTTGATTTAGAATCGTGCAGCTCGTTTCTGTGCTCCGCATACAAAGAAAGCTCGCCAACAAAGCAGGCGTCGGGAAAAGTTCCCGGCGGATGACGTTTTACAAATTATTTCCAGGTTATTTGAACTAGTACCGTTATATATATATGATTTATTCGTTGCCTAATTAGAGGTGCGCGTTTAGCACCCACGTTTCCTAGAAGATTTTTATCGCGTCTTGTTTGGCGACACGTGAAACCAGTCCACACAAGGGGCTCGGAGAGCGTTTTCCGATTTTGCGGATGGCGTTATGCATGCGTCGCCTGTTTGCTTTGACGCCGTAGCGCCGGCGTACCGGCGCCACCAGTCTTCCTTCCTGTAGCGAGGAAGTGTTACCAGCGGTCAGGAGCATTGTTACTCGCCGGAGAGGTGTAGGAAAAAGGATCTTTTAAGTGTGACGTTTGTTGGGGGGAATATGGCGTGCGAGGGAGTGACTTTGGTTTATGTAGGGGGCGTGGCAGGCCGAAGGGTTGAGGAAAAATTGAGAGAGACCACGGGGTGATCTCAAGTCGATAACTAGGCCTTCACGTGTGTTTGGTAGACTTATGAACGAATATATCACCAGCAGGATTTACGAATCGTAGGATATAAATGATTATTTGTATTGTATCACGAAGTTTCGGTATGTTTTGCGCTCATATTTCTTGTAAATTTGATAGGTGCACGTCATTTCCTTCTTGCTGTGCGAGTCAAACGTAATCTCGGTTTCTCCAGTGCCCCCGTTTTGTTATCGAGGAAAATGTGAAAATTAAAAAAAAATATTTTCCACCGTAAATATAGCGCGCGTTACTTCGTGTTTGTAATTAATGCTCGCTCATAAGTTCGATAATATTCAGTTGGATTTATCGAGCGTTTTTATTTATCGCGTCGTTAATAATTCGCGGGAGGGTATTTATTTTCGAGTTCTCACAAGCTGAGAGGATGCTCTCGGGTATGAAAAACTACGCAAGTGGTATCCCTGAAGCTCGTTTCTCTCTCTCTCCCTTGCTCGCGCCGTCTGTCCGAGGCTACTGGCATCATCAAGCCAATCGTCCCTTGAAGCCTTCCCCGCCCTTCCCCTCAGTCTCCTATTCCACTTCGCCTTTCGTCTCGTAAGAGTTTATTGTCACTGTTTTAGCTCAAGTTAGTTGTATGTCTCTGCGCCTTCCTATGTTTCATAACGCAAACACTTGTACCAACTTATATATGTGTGTATATATATATATGTGTGTGTGTGTGTGTGTACACACACACGTATACACGTGTGCATACGCAGTGCCATATGGTTGTTTGTACATTTAACGCGCTCAAGTGGTAATTGAACCCATTTTGGATTGATATTATACGAATATTATACAATACGTTCACGTGAAAAAACCTACTGTTCACGTAGAAAAGATAAAAAGGTCGAGTCGCCATTTATCTCTTATCATACCTTTGATGGGGACAATTGTTGCATTGATTTCTTCTCGCTGTCGACGTTTCCGGATCATCGTTCCTATTAACCTTGAGCCGTAATGTCGTGGGCGTACTACTATTTAGGCTAAAACTCCCATTTCCGATTCCTCCCTCTTTCGATCTCTCTAACTCTTCTTCCGCCATATGTTTGCGGCGTAGCGTGGTGGGTGTGTGTGTGTGATCCCATATGCTACTGAGAGATCTTTCGTAGTGCGTCGAATGGGTTGGTCGAAGAGGAAGAAAAAAAATGAGGCGTCTGTGAAATCGATTTGTTCGGCACGCTTCGCGCGTCTCGGCAAACGGTTCTTGCGTGCGGCGCGGAGGTCGTGGCCCACGAAGTGGAAAGATGGCGTGCTCGAATCGATCGTTCACCCGCCGCTCAAATAATGGATGGCCGACGGTCGTGATTTACTTCTCCGGTTTTTATTTCCCATTTTTGGTTCTTTCAAAAAATCAACAGGTCGTTATCCTCTGGAGCGTGACGAATACTCGACGCGAAATTCAATCGGGCGTGGCAAATTAATTAGCGCGGACTCGATGTTAAATATTCGTCGAGACTAGCCCTTCTACGCCCTTAACGCGCGCACACGTCGGCGCACTATACCAGTCCATTCGCTCCTCGTATACGCAGTCGTCGTTCGTGCCGTGATGGTCGGTTTTGGCGTCGATGGCCGCTGGGTTCCTTTTTTATCTGGTGAGGCTCATTTCCGCCCTCTCAGCAGACCTCTATATCCCTATCTCTTTCTCTTTCCTTCTGGTTTGGGTTCACTTCGCGCCGTAGGCTCCTATTTTTACGCTGGTCATCTGGATCCAGGCCTCCGCCACCCCCTTACCCCGTCGGCCACGCCCCCTTTCCCGACCCCTCTTCCTTTTTATCGCCCACGCTCCTCTCATCTCAAACTTCTATCTCTTCCTCTCACTTTTTCCCTTTACTATTTCCCTTCGCCGCGTCCACCCCCTTTTCGCCCAACGGCTCATGTCCCTCAAAGCGATAAGCGATCGGCATCGTTTTGCAGCGCTCGACGCACTCATCCCGAGTGGCGATAATCGTAGGAGGGGAGTCCACTCCCTCCCCTCCTCTGCAGCTTCGTCCTCGGATTGAAGGGGAGGAGAATGGACGGTTTAAAAAAATTAATAAAGAATGTGATATTCGAGGCAAGGATGATCATCCAGGAAAGTTTTTTTTGTTGGAACAATGCAGCGATCGAGGTTTTTAAAAGCAGGAGATAGGTCGTTCCTCAAGAAAAATGATGGGAAATTATCATATTAGAAGGTTGACGCAGTAAAGGTTGCGGTTTCCCTCGATGGTGGTGGCTTTTTGATGCAGGTTTTTAACTACGAGTATGCTCACTTGAGAATGATCGAGCTCGTCTTATGACTGAAAATAAATTCAACAATAAGCACGTAAAAGTATCTCATATTGGATAGGCCTAAGATAAGTGCTTAAAATTTTCAATTTGGTATACTTTTTGCTTAATCTTGGATATGTAGTTATGCCGTTACCAAAAGTCTTTATTAGGGAGAAATCTGAGTAGGAAATATTGACTTCGATTCTTCCAATAAAATAAATTATTTTCGAATTTTCTAGAATTCTATCGAAAATGTTTTCTTAATAAGTTAATATGGTGGATGCCACTTAATTTGATAAAAGTCTTACATTAAGCGGGTGATCACCATTTACGGCAGATAAAAACTTTTAAATACATCCTTCTGAAATTCCCTAATTGATTCCGATAGTCATCTGATATCAGTTGCCAGTTATAAAAATGGGCAGAATCTATTGTTATACCACTGGTATAAAATAAAACATTCGGTCGAAAATATTCGAACGAGAGGCGTAGCATTATAATGGAAATACGCCAGCAATGAAGTCGCAGTTTTAAGGCGGACACACTTTCATATCGTTGTAGTAAAATATTTTCCCCGATGCCGTTTCATTGATTATCTTTATCGTTCTCTCTCCCGTTCGCCCTATTCCCTACTTAAAACTTTCTCTCTCCTTAACCTTTAGTCCTGCTTTCCTCACCTCCACCCCTTCTTCTACGCCCAGGCGAGCAAAACACGTTACCATCGACTTTGTGTGTTGCCGATGGAATGCCTGCAACTTGCTTACTTTCCCCTTAACGACCCTATACACTCTTCGCCTTCTTCCCTCCGTTCCTTTCCTCCCGTCCACAAATTCCCTAGAGTCCCAATTTTTTTACTCGTCTTTTTCCCTCCTGGCTTGAAAAGTCCGCATTTGCGTGCGCCTCTCCTATTCCCGAGACTCTTTAGCATGATCGTATTATTCTGTAACGACTCTTCCGGATTCCGCATTAAAAAAAAAGCAGTTACTTTTACCCCGAGTAAAAAAAATTAATTTTCCCCCCTGTACTCTCACTAGTCTCTCTGCTGGCACATTTTTCAACTCGCACGCGTATCAAAGGCGAGCGGGATTTTTCTATCCCGTATCTCCGCGGGAGCGTTCTTTCGCGACATAAATTCCGCTTTGTTCCGTTATTTTTTTTATAAAGCGACCGTGTTTTGCGTATCAATTTGATTAACTGCGATCGAGTACGTTCTCTCTCTCTTCCCACTTTTAATATTGTTTGTTAAGCCTGGGAACCCTCTCGTCTCCCCTCCCCAAAACCCTCCCTTCCCCCTCCACAACCCCCAATACCCGCCGTGCAATTTATTGAAAACGCGACACATCTGAAAGTTCGGTCGGTCCTTATTAGCGCGGCGTATCTCCGTCGACCGAGTCACTAAATCGTCGCTGGGAAACGTAATAAATTGGGGATATCTGAGGCCTTTCCCTCTCTATCCCGTTCCCTTTCTCCGTGTTCTCCTTTCCGTTCCCCCTCCTCTCTCTCTCTCTTCTCTAACCCTCTTCTGTGTGCTCGGCATTCAGTCTTTATCCTCATCGAGAAATCGGATAAATTCGGCGATAAATATTCTTTCTATATGTATCGAATCCACTCGCTTTCGTTCGAAAGATAGAAATACGGCTTGTGGTTTTTTTTTATTCCTGCGTTCGTTTTTGCGTATATGTGCCGCGGGAGAGGGTCGATGGAAGTCTGGCGGAACGGTGAGAAGGGAGGTGTTTTAAAGGGAGGCCGAAGGGAGGAGGAAATGGTGAGGTGGACCCCAACCCCTCCGCCCCTTCCACTCCCACCACCTCTCTCGCTCCGCCCATCGCCTCGGACGCGAGCGGTCCTCTCTCTGATGAGAGATCGCGGTTTGATGGATGGACCGTCGGGCCGTGTTCATGTGTGTGTGTGTGTAGGCGCGCGTGTTTGTGTGTGTGGTGGCAGATACGACGGGTTCCATATATACCGACTCACTCTCGCCTTCCCTCTGGGAATGCGTCCGTGTTGATCCACTTCGCATTTGTTTCATTTTTCGCGATCTGTTGAGGTGGTGGGGGGTAGGAGTAGGAGAAATGTCGGGTTTCGAAGCGTATTGATTGGCCAGTGTTGGAATTGGGTGTGTGTGTGTGTCGTGTGGGGGGTGGGGAAGGAGGGGAAGTGATGCGGAAAGGCGTCGAAATGAGGAAGTGAAAAAAAAATAGGTTTTAGCCTGGTGGTGGGTATATTTTTTTTTGAGGGAGTAAGAGAATGGAGTAGGATTGTTTTTTTTTTGTAGAATGTGTCCGAGGAGGCGTGGCTCTGCTCTTGACAGGTGGCCGGTTCGAAGTTCATTTTTATTGGTGTTAACTTTGACGTCTTGTGATATTTATATGTTATCCGTGTGGAGTGATGGAGGTGGGGTCGAGTTGAGCGCAAGCACGGGAGGCGGCGATAAGGAATCGAAGCGTCGAGCATTTTTGAGAGGCTTAGCGAGGATGTTTGGGGAGGGTAGGAAAGGAAAGGTCAGAGAGCGGCTCTTTAGGTAATGAGAGGGGGGGGGGTGAAGGAGTAGGGGGCATTTTATGTGAGCAATTGTTATCGCTGTTTTGGGACTCCTCGCGCTATTACCGGGGGAAAAATATCACGGGTGAAAACTTGAATTTCGCAAGCATGCCGATAAGAGTTTTAAGCCTTCTCGCCTGTATTTCTGTTTTATAGCCCAGGATAAAGCGCGGATTCTCCAATATTTGGAGAAAGATTAGCGCATTAGCATCAATTTCCTCTGACGTGTTTAAAGGAAATTTAGAAACACGTCGTACAGCAGCGGTTTCCAAACATGAATCCGCGGCTCCCCTCTCATCTAAAAAAAAGTCTATCTTCGCGCTTCTCCTTTCAATCACAGTTCATAAACAATGTATACTGCACATACAATTGCCATTAATATTACCATCTTAAAAAACATGGACGTATACGATACGTCCTATTCGCTCGAGAGTTGGAATTGGCGGGTTCATATTATAGGTATCAAGATTAGGATGGTTAAGCATACGAAAAATATATGACAAATCCTTTTCGTCCCTCCGACCTACCCATCGCCCCCCCCCCCCCCCCCCCTCACCTCCCCTCGGCCAACAGGGTAACAGTAACTATGTTTTTATGTGATTAAGTAAGAAGTACGTTTCGGTTGCTATTTGCGGTCTCGTATCATAATCATTATTTGTGAATTTCGCTTCTCTTTCAATACTGCTAGTCTTTAAGATTCTTCTGACACCGTCAATTTAAAAATTTCCCGTTCCACCATTGTTTAATGCAATACAATGAGTCATCGGCAATCGATGTCGTTCGATTCTGTTTGACTTTTCCTTGGAGCGTGGCAGCGAGCTGCGCGTATATATGCGCTGTCATCGCAGGCCTCTTCGCTTGTTTTCCTTTTCTCCTTAAAAAGAGCGAAAAAATAAACAGAGCAATGTCCACGCCGCCATCGAATCGATGATCAAACAATACCGACACATATCTTGCCTATCGAGTGTTAGTGAGATCCGACATAGTTCTACCAAAACTGCGGTGTATCTACAGGGGTACTTAGTTGATTAACGCTCGGTTACTGAGTTGCTTCGTTCGGGCTGATAGGTCGTATTCGATAAATTTCGATTTTATAATTTATAGTCGAAGTAAGGCAAAGTTTCTCTCCAGCGTTGTAATATAACATATACATGGATGAAGTTCACATCTAAAGCTACGATTCGTTGTTTTCCTGTAAAAGTAGTAAGTACATTGCCGATAACAAGCGTGCAAAAGTTTTACGCACACTTTTAAATTTATCGAAGACTAACTAGTAGCCTCTTCTGTCATCATAAAAAATGTTAACATTGTCATAAAATTGTGTAAAACATTATGCATTACTTTCAATAACTTTGTAGTTTACTAAAATTTGGTCTAACCTACTTATACAATTTATTCAAAATGACCTGAAACTGAATTTTCTGCGAGATGCTGAAAACGCACATAGTGCGAAATCTAAAAATTGTCTGTTATAAATTGGAATTATCCGAAAACCGGGCATTTGTTAAAATATTCCATTAAAAAAATTCCATGCGATTTGCTACAAAAAGCGTACTTGAAATCGTTGTGGGACTTTTTTCTGAGACTAATCACTCTGTGTGATTAACCACTGTTTCCGAACCACACCGCTCAGGTTTCTTTACGATCCCTCTTTTTTGTGAATGCGGTGTATTGTGAAAATTATTTGTCTACGGGCAGTTAACACGTCGTCAATATAGTATTAACTTTAGTTGATAATTTACGGTTAATCTATTTTTCTTTTATATATTTATACACTCATAATAACCCTAAATTAAAGCCTTCATAAGTTTCTATATAAAGCATAATTTTTCACTTTATCAGGCATGATTTCCTTATCCTTTTGGTGAACGCACGCGATACAGTACCTTATTTTAATGCTTTAGTTAAACTCGGCAACGTTCATGTTAACTCTGGATTACGCCCTGATATATATATTTTTTTTATCGTCCGTACTTGAGCCGGATTTATCTGTGACTTGGTTTGGGCGAGGAGAGCTGTATATCCTTGAGAGGTGAGAGTAAAGAGTGAGGGAAAGGAGGGGGTGGGAGAGATGGATGGCAGTGGTACGGGAGCGGATGGCGGGAGGGGCCGTGGGGGGTGGGAGGGAGGAGGGGGAGACGAGATTTTTGTGGGAAAGAGGTTGAGTGAGGAGAGTGTGTGTGGAAGAAGATCGATTCCCTCCGTGTTAAGAATACGTAAATAGGTGGGGAGGGAGAGGGTGGGGGGGGGGGCGTTAAAAGGGAGGCGTGGAAGACTGTGGTTTCCCTGGGGACCTCTTTCTCCTCGCGACGGAGGACGGGAGTGGGTGGGTACGGCGTTGGATGAAGGAGAATGAGAAGAAGCGGGAGGGTTGTTTTTGCGGGGTGGAGGATCGAGTGTGGAGGGAGAAAGTAGTTGTAAGAGAGCGCTCGGAAAGGATGAATAGAAAGCGCACAAAGTGAGATCGATTTATTTTCCCCTCGTTCGTCTTCCGCGTATACTGCACGCGTACTAAGGGGGGGAGGGAAGTTGCTTGTTTTTGCACTCCCTCGCTTTTAATTTTCTCTGATTACTAAAAAGGACGTCTCACATTGCTTAAAGAGCCGAATGCGTTTATGCTATATAGAAATAAATGCGGTGGGATTTTTTTTTGTTCCGTTCGAGTTGAAAAATTCCGAACGGTAATTGGAAGCGGATCGTCGGATGATCGAAGCGGCCATTAAGGAGAGCGGTCATTGGGATTTTTTTTTCACGTTTCTGCAGTTTAAAGTGGAGCGCGGTTTTCTCATTTGCCGGAACTCTCCAAGTATAAATCACGCGGTGGGCCTTTTTTTTATCTTCTTCTCCCCAAGAATCCTGGCCGGCGATACCATTAATTAGGTTGGCGCAAATGTTTCCCTCATTTGCGCCTTCGCACTTTCCCTCTTTCTCCATCTCCCTCTCTCTCTCCCTCACTCTTTTCCGTCTATGTCGCTCTCTCGGGATTGCTACGTGCTCCATTTCCCCTATCTACCTCTTAGCGGCTCCTTCAGTCTCCCCTTCTCCCCCGGCACGGCAGTCCCCAATCCTATCTCGCACCCGCCTCAAACACCCCTTTTCCTCTCTCTCTCTCTCTTTCTCTGCCGCGTCAACCAAGTTTACCGCTCTCAAACGGAGTTTCTTCCTTTCATTTGGGATTCTCGTCGCGGGAAGGACTATTTTGAATAAACAAGGAGAGGAGCGGCAATGTAAAAAGGTTGAGTAGTCGGACAAAGATGTTTAACAGGGATTGTGCTGTGCGTGTGTGCTCAGTGCGACTTCGTGTATCTAGGGAGAGGGGTCGATCAACGTAACGAGCTTGGCAGTGGTACATGCGCAAACATGCATACACGCTATACTCTTACTGTGAAATCGGTATAGTTACGTTGAAAAGATGTGATGATGAATCCTGTAGATATGATTTGATGTTCTAAAATTACCTTATAAATATTTGTTGGAAATATATAAACGTATGTTATATCTAACGTTTTTATTTCAAATACAGCACAAGTAGGAAAACAGAAACAATAGTTTATTTATACATAAGAATTTGTATATGTATATATAATGCATTAAATATAACGATATACAAAATAACGAGGAAAGGTGCCTAGATGCATTAAGTGAAGAGACGAATAAGAAAGTAAGTCATTACGACTTTATTATTCGAAGTACGCGAAATAAGATATCTCTAGCGGAATTTACCGCGGTTGCGGTGGTGTGCAGATTGGAAGGAGAGTGAAAAAGGTGTGAAGGTAGAAAGGATGGAGGAGGTGGGAGGGGAGGTTTAGTTGCGAGGGTGAGGGTAATGCCACAGGGGTGGAAGGAGGTAGGGAGGGAGAGTGGCAGATCGATGGCAAGAAAGACACGCGAGGGTGAATGAGTGAGCGAGCGAACGAGCCAGCCTCGGATCTCTCTCTCACTCTTTCTCCCATACTTTTTATTAATATTACTTTTTCCGGAGGAATACCTTTGGGAGTGACCCATTCCATCTCCCACTCATTCGCTTTCCCTCTCTCTCTCTGTCTTCCTTCCTCTCCTCTCCTCCCATTCTCCCTCCCTCTTCTTCCTACTCTCGTGCTTTTCCCTTTTTTTCAATCGACGCCACCGAATGTTTATTTATCTCGTTGAACCCATTTTTTTTACTTGGACTCTGCCTTTTGATCCGCAAAATGAACCCGCAGAAATCGTCGACTTTGGTTCTTAATTGGAATAAAAAAATATCAGCTTTTTTCTAATATTTCCATATTGAAACAATCGATCTCGCGAAGTGGTCGGCATTTTCTCGTAATGAGAGTTTCCTTCATCTTTCCATTCGAGAGTTTTTTTTTGCCGGTCAACTAAACATCCGCTCATTTTCGTCCCTTTAAAATAAAAAAATTCCAGTTAATCGGTTTTTACCGGCTTTGCACCTCGTGGAACGTAACGAGCTTTGACGGGAATCACGCGGTTTACCTCGGAGGAATTCTTTTTTTTTTGTACCGTCAATTTTCTCTCCGCGTTGCGATTCAGGAGTCGTCTTTTCGCTTCCGATCGGTATCAATCCGCCGTCGTCCAAGTTTTGAGTTATTGCGGTATATTTTTACCCTCTTCGGTGACAGTAGCCATCCTCCTCAGATGGCCGGAGGGGAAGTAAGGGTTTTGAAAAATAGTTTTTTGCAAGTGTTGCATGTTTGCCGAGTTTTCGTAGGCAGAGAAAAAGAGAGAGGACGTTGTTTTATTTCGGAGGCTGCAGTATAGGTCGCTCCAGGATTCCACGCTCGTGCAAGTGATGAGGGAGCGTAGCGAGGTCGCAGGGATCGGCTTCCTGTCCTCAGGTGGGAAGAGATATACAAGTCGGAAAAGGGGGAGAGGTGAAAAAGAGAGGGAGAGAGAGAAAGGGAGTAGGGGATGGCGGAAGACGGATTGGGAGAAGTGGAGAGTGGAGTCGGGAGTGGCGATGCGGGGAATATGGCGAGTGTGTTTAGGGTTGGATGGCGTGGAGGAGAGGAGATGGAGTGGGAGGCACTCTAGGGAAAGAGAGCGGAGGAGGAGAGGGTTGAGATGGTACCAAAATGATGATGAATGTTTCTCCCGGGTATTGGGCTGTGGAAGACAGGGAGAAGAGCGGAGACCTGTATTTATTTCTTTCCTGTTATTTTTTTTTTCGTTCCGAACAAAAGGGTGTGGACTGGGAGGGGTGGGAAAGTGAGGGATAGGGAAAAGGAGTAGGAGGATGCAGGACGTCGAGGAAGAGGTGGTGTGCCCTCCTGGGATATGTCTGCGTAGTTGTGGAAGGTGCGATAATGCGGTGGCCTGAGGAATGCCGAAGTGGGAGGAGGGGTGTGGTGTGGAAGGGGGATGGTGAGGGAGGGATGGGACGGAGTAGGGTGGGGAGATAAGGGGTGGTGAAGGAGATGGAGGGAAAGAGGTCGCGGGAGTAGGGGAGGAAGCACTCTCGATAGTGTTTCTTGCGAATATCTGCCACCCATCACCACTTCCCCAACTTATCCCTCTCCCCCTCTTTAACTTACCTTTACCTACACCTCACTGCCTTTATTTCAATTCTCAAGAGAGAAAGAAAGAGGAAAGAAATTTGCCAGCGTATGCTCTCAAGAAGTTTGTTGGAATCTTTCGAGGAGCTGCTCACAGCTCCCTGAGTCAAGTGGGGATTTTTTTCGGGGGGAGGGGGGGTGGCGTTATTTTTTACGTTTAAAGAACGAAATAAATCTTTTCCGCCGGAGATCGAGAGAGAGAGAGAGAGACTCCGGAGGTCGTGGAAGTTGACAGAATTTTCACAGGAGTGCTTTTTGATGCACGTTACCTTTTTTTCCCTCTCTCGCTCGCGTGCTTCGTCTCCTTTTCGCTCCATCTTTCGTCGCTTCTTTACCGTCCTTACACGTTTCGGTACGTTTTGTTCATTTTGCCCGCGCCGAGTGAATGCTGCGTACGGCGCGTTCGCGTCACTTCGTCGAAGGATGTTTGCGATGACTCTTCTGCTTTTCCATCCTTCTATTTTGCCATCCTTTTACTCTGTCTCTGTAAGACTTAAATGAGCGGGAGTGTCGTGGGAGGAGGGGAGGGGTGGTGAGGGGGAGAGAGCTAGAGAGGGAGGGAGATTTGGGAGAGAGGTGAATGGCTTGATGGGAGTGATGAGGAAATGATGAAAAATGACGACACTGGCTTACTTAAAAGGGGTCTCTTATTCATCTCTGAAGAGCGACAGCGTCTCCGCCAGTTTCCATATACTCCCAGGCGTAAGAGCGGAGGAGGAGGAGGAGGAGGTGAAAAAGGAGGAATAGGGGTTGTGACTCTGGAATCGTCATAGAATTAATTATCAAGTTTTCGGTTATGCTTCCCCGCGTTTCCTCGCGCTTGCTCGCGTAATTTTATACGCGTTGACTTAAAATAAGAAGAAGAAACGCGGTCGCGGTGGTGTGGGTGACTTTAAAACAGACGGAAAATTAATTTTTTAATAATAAAACAATTTGGTAATGTTTTCCATCGCTTATTACAATAAGTCGCGCGCTATCTTTGCTCGGACGTCGACGTCGACGCGCTGAGTTTAAATTAAATTTGCGGCGATTCGTTGTCGTGGATCCTTTTTTCGTTTTTCCCCTTCCATTGTCTGTCTCTCTTCATTTTAATTTTCAAAGTTTTGTGCCTCCGTTGTCTCTCCATAGCTCTCTCTTTCTCTCTGTCGTTTCTCTACGTTCGCCCTTCCCTCCACAGAACCGCTCCTGTCTCGATCCCACCTAAGAATGTGTATTTCTTTCCATTTTGAATGCTTCCTGAGACGTTTGCCCCTTAGAAGGGCTGATATAATTAAAAAATAAGATGTATGTTTGTGTATATTTATATATATATATAAAATTTATAATATATATAACTGAAGAACGGAAAAGCTACAGGAAGCGACGGAATACCGGCAGAGATACTTAAAGTCATGGGATCGGAAGGACTAAGAGTGATTACGAAATTAATTAACAAGATTAACGACTTGGGAGAGTGGCCTCAGGATTTCTTAGATGTAACAATGATCCCTATAAAGAAGAAGCCAAGGAAATGCAGTGTAAAGACTACAGAACGATAAGCCTATTGTCACACACTTCGAAGATCGTCACGAGGATTCTTACTAAAAGGCTAGAGAAAAGAACTGAAAAAATGATAGGGGAGGATCAATTCGGCTTCAGAAAAGGACGAGGAACCAGAGATGCCATCGGTGTAGTGAGAATCATATCAGAAAGGGCAATAGAGTACAGCCAAGATTGCTGCATATGTTTCTTTGACTGGCAGAAGGCCTTTGATAGAGTAAATTGGGTAATGCTGATGAGGATATTAAATGATGTAGGTGTAGACTGGGAAGACAGAGACTGATCAGGAATCTATACGTGAATCAAGTTGAAAACGTCAGCGTGGAGAATGCGGACACCAGCGGTGTACATATCGGTAGAGGAGTAAGACAGGGCTGTTGTTTATCGCCGATTCTATTCAATATATAGGTATGGAGAGAGGCTAATGCAGGAAGCGTTAGAAGGTACGAGAAATTTCAAAATCGGAGGAAGGATTATAAGAACAGTGAAATACGCAGATGATCAAGTACTTCTGGCAAGAAAGGAAAAGGAACTCCAGAAAATGATAAATAGACTAGTGATAACAGGTAGAAAATACGGTATGGAAATTAATACAGAAAAATCCAAGGCCATGCGAATATCAAGTAAATAATAAATTTTGAAAATAAGTATTGGAGGAAATCCATTAGAACAAGATTCTGATTATAAATACTTTGGAAGCATCATAACGAGAGAAGCAGTATGTACAGATGAAATCATGACTAGAATAACAAAAGCAAAAGCCGCTTTCAGAAGAAAGAAACTTCTACGAACGGGAAATATAAATCAGGAAATCCGCAAGAGGTTGATAAAATGCTATGTGTGTAGTATATATTTGTATGGGGCAGAAACAGACTAAGGAAAAATATTATAAAATACTTGGAAAGCTTCGAAATGTTGACATGGAGAAGAATGCTGAAGATAAAATGGCCACACAGGATGAAAAAAGAGGAAGTATTAGGAAGAATTGGAGAGAAGTGAACGATTATACAGACTATCAGAAAGAGGAAGGCGAACTGGGTTGGACATTACCTGAGGAGAGAGAGCAGGATTAAAGAAGTGCTAGAAGGAAAACTGGATGGAAAAGGAGAAATAGGTAGGAAAAGGTTTCAGCTGGTAGACGTCTTGAAAGGGAAAGAGAGCTGTCAGGATATGAAGAAGACTGCGGAAAACAGAAATATGCGGAGAACTAGTTTAACTAGGAATAATCACAGACCTATCTACGGACAGACTATGATGATATATATTAAATTTTTAACACACAAAATGTCATTTAGGGTTTTTACTCCATCTCCATTTTTTTTACTTTCCGTACCTCTCAAATTGCATTAATTTTTTGGGTAGGCGTGGCGGGAGTGTTTTGTGCTTCGAGTAAGCTCTTCTTTCAAGGGAAAAAAACAGCTCTTTCTTGCGTTCTTCCTCATCTCAAAAACCTCTCTCTCTCGGTTCTTCCTTACCTTCGCGACCCAACGCACTTTCTTACCTCTTTTCTCTTACCCCGTCAAAAAACCTTTCACCTCTCTTCCCCCTCCTTACCTAACCATCCACAATCTCTCTCCCGTCCCCCTTCCTCACTCCCCCCCCCCCTTCTCTCTCTCCCCCCGAGCTCCGCAGTAAGCCGAAATATATTCAAATATAGCGTGTCATTTAGTGCGGGAGTTTTTGTGGTCGCGTGAAAGGGTGGGCCGGAGGCGTTTTGCTTGAAATATGAATTTATTATGGGACGTCTACGTCTGAGAGAGGGAAGGGTGAAGGGAAAGGGAGGATGGAGGGAAGGTTTTTTTAAAAAATTGTTTTTTAGGGGTTGGTGAGGGGTTTGGAAAGGTGGGGGAGATGAAAGAGGAGAAATGATGGAGGAAGAAAAAAGACGAGGATGAGTAAGAGGAAATTTTCTTCCTCGGTCTTCCTCTTCCCTTCTTACGGCTACTCACTTTTGCTCTTTCTCTTATTCTCTTTGCATCTCTCTCTTAGCGCCGAAGTGAGCGATTCTCTTTTGTTTTTCTCCTCCTTCCACCCACCCTTTGCTCGCGTTTTTTCCCTTAAATCTTATGTCGATGAGGAGAAGGATTAGATTGCCTCCATTAGGGTTTTTTTTCAGATCCTACCAAGAGAGGTGGCTGTTTTCTTTTTCTCGCCGGGGTAATTGCTCTGGTGGCGCGTCGTGAGCGGACAAATGAAAATGCATAAATCGAATTTCGGAATTTGTTTGTTGGCGTGCGTGTCGATAGGGTTGTCGTTTCAGATCGATTTAAGGGGAAACGCCTTGGGTGCGTGGCCTTAGTCTTTTGTTCCAGAATAAGCGTGGCGTTAGTCTTTTGTTCCAGAATAAGCGTGGCGTTAGTCTTTTGTTCCCGAATAAGCGTGTCGTCGTTTTTACTAGACCGGAATCGACGGGAATTGTATATTTTTGTTATTCCTTGTGTGGAATGTACGGTCTTTGAATCTGAGGACGAATCCCCGACATTTTCATATTAAATCGCGAATTCATCAAAATAAGACGTAGTTGTTTCGAACGATTGAGATATTTCTATAAATGTAGTTTGCACTAGTATATAAGTCTAACTTTTCAGAGCTGGGAATTATTATCGTTTTTCGGAATCACCTCTGAAATTGTTTTTTGCACGAGCCGCGGTCAACTGTCTTTCTCCCCCATCGCCAAGTGATAAATCCGATTTGGTTCTGCCCAGCCTCCCTCTCTCTCTCTCTTTCCAGTGTTTCTTGTGTAGCAAAAAGTTGTTTCGGAAATAACGAGAGGGAGAAAGGGCCGTTTTTGGGTTTTCTACTCGGTTCCCGCGCATTACAGTATCGACCTTTCTCTTGCCATCTCCTCGTGCGGGTGACGGAAAGAGAGGGAGGGGGGGAGAAGAGGGGTTGAGGGAGGGAGGGAGCTTAAGGGGGCGTCAAAGGCTTTTTGGCATCGGAACCGCATTCCTTAGCCGCAAGGACGCTCGCTATTCCCTTCGTCGTTCGACGCCAGGCTCAGGATTACGCCCGCCGGTGATAACGCCATCTTACGGCAAACACCTTCCATCCTCCTCCCCCCCCCCTCCCCCACCCCATCTTCCTTCTTCCGTCATTTCCCATCATTCCCTTCCCTCCGTTCATGTTTCCGTCGCGGTTCTGGTTTATTTTTTATTATTATTTTTTTTGCCATCTAACCTTAAAACGTCATCTCACCAGAAAGCGTGCTTTACCGACTCGTTCGTTTTTTCTTCCTGTCGTACATCCTGCCAAATAAGCGCTTCTTAATAACATAATGAGCTTAAAAGGCCCCCTTTCCGATTGGTCGGTGTCACGACCCGTTGGTTCTTTTTTTTTTTGGTGTTTTATCGAGTCGTTTCCACGCCCCGCTCCCTCCTCCTCCCACACCGTCTCCTCTTTGCTCTCTTTTCTTTGTTGTAGACTCGGTGCCAAGTTGAAATTATTCCGCTCCGCTTTTTGTTTGTCTTTCCTCTCTCTCCGTCTCTTCGCGCACGTCCTCACTCTAAACATTCCTCTTCTACGGTCTTTTCTTTAACAGTCGTCTTGCTTTTTTCCGCCTCTCTCATGAGCGCTTTCGAGTTGTGTTCCCCCCCCCCCATCTTTTTATTCAGTTTCCTTTCTTCCAGTTTCTCTTCTGCCCCCACTTTTCCTCCCATTAACCTCTACCCCGTTGTCCTGGCCGTCTTTCTCTTTCTGCCCCTTCCGCTTCGACGGCTCTTACATCCATCTCCGTTTCTCTCTCTCTCTCTCCTATATTTTTTACCCGTCCATTCTCTTCCTCTTATCTCCTCCTCCCCCTCTCTCATTAAGAAGTCTCCTGTGGTGGCGTTAGTCGGATAAAAGTTTTCAATTCCGAGGACTCTCTCTCGAATCCCTTTGAGGATTGAGCATGCTCCAACGCTCGGCATTCTTTCGGAAGGAAAATATTGCCCGAGATAAAAAAAAAGGGAGAAAAAGATTCCTTCCCGGGACACACACATACAGCGCTCTCTTTTCCTCTCTCTTTTGTCGTCCCCTTTCCTCCATCTCACCCCATAGTCACATTAAATCAAAACGAATCGAATTGCAAATTACTTAAGGAAAAAAGTTTTCTCGCTTTTTCGCTGTTCTTTTTTCGTGCGCTCGGATAGGATATGAAACTATTTACGCTCTACTAGCTCTCCGGAGTCTTATTATATATTCATTCTCGTAATAACGACGATTTTTAATTCCGTAATTCAAATCCTGGGTTCTCTTTTTTATTCCCGGAGACATCAGTCACTTTATCCGCGGATGTCTTTTTTTCCCTCTTTAAAAAATTCTCTTTGAAAGTTTGTTTGCATATATTCTCTACTTTGTGACTCATTCCGTTTTTTCCATTTTTCATTGCAGGTGAGTGACAAGCTATCAGTCCCTTGGCATTGCCATCCCCAAAGCGCCTGTCTCAGTGGTTTGGTATGTACGAACATTTGAAGCAATCTCTCCTCTCGAAGAACAAAGCGATGTTTTATTTTTATTTAAAATCATTAAAATTTCATGCTTATGTTTTGAATATATGAATTCGTCTCTTAGGCCTTTTTCCGTATTAAGGATTTTAGAAAACTTCTGCTGTCGAAAGTTTTTGTCTATAATACTTGAGTGAATGTTTTATTTGGTAATAGCTGTGAGCTTTTATTTCAATATTGAATGTTTTTCTTCGGTTAAGTTGACCTCTCATGTTGATAATACTTCCTACGCAGAGAATTTCTTAGTGAATTTTTAGACATTCCTTTCATTATTTTATGAAATATTAATGCAAAAGTATACGTTTTCTGCTAGAAATCAAAATTTCCTTGCAATATACGAGTAAATATATAAGGAAATTTTTGTGCCGTTTTCATCCTAAATTCAATGGGACTATATGGTTTGTTTTATCTTTTCGGAAAAATCTCATAGATTAAATCAAACTGCATTATAACGACTCTATATTGTCTTCGGCAGTAGTTTAGTTATTTTTGTTGAAAGAATGCGCGAATATTTCAATTCTGTTTACTTAAAAATTTGCCGTCGACTTCGTTCCCTCGATCATAAGCACTCCGTGCTCCATTTCTCTCGCTATCCACTCATCTTTTCCCCTGCCATCTGCTTCTTGCTCTCTCCGCCCCAACTCCTCCTACGCCCTCCATCTTTCCCTCGTGACGTTCCGCTGACATCATCAACGCTCGCCACGCCACTTGCTGACAGAGGAAACCTCTCCTCTCGCCACCCACCCACGTCCTCTTTGCCGCCATCTCCCTCACTCCTCTCCCGTACGCCGTCTCATTCTTTCTTTTCGAATTATGCCGTTGCGTCTAATAAATGTCGTCATCATAAAGCTCCTCCATTTTTTTTGCTACTCCGTTATTCCTCCTCTGTCGACTGTGGTAATCCGCCGCCCTTCCTATAAACATCTTCGTTCGATAGCGCCTAGCGTCTTATCGTAGGTCGTCTTCTCGGTTACCTTCCGTTTAGTCGCTTGCCTACAGTTTTTGTCACCTTAACCGCGGAGTCCCCATACTGGATCGTGCGACCATAACTGCTAGATTGGTACTCCTCAATCTCCTGGTATGTTGCGCCTATGCTTCTCTTTCTCTTCGGCTATTTTGTGAAACAATGTACTGTAATTCCGGTCTCCAGAATCGTCCCGCCTGATACCTGTATCTTTGTTCGCGTTCCGTTAAGTATCATATGTCATAAATAACGTCAACTCGGTGCCTCCTCGTTCCAGCAGAATTGCTCAACTGTACAGGGCTCTTGTATTCAAATAACATGTGTGCCGGCTAGTTAATTTCGAAGTACTATATGGCGGGCCGCCTGTATCAGTAATGAGTTAAAGTATTATGTACACGCCCTTAAGGATGGTAAATATCCTGATAGAGCTTAAAGCATCGCACAGTTCCTATGCGTTAAACACTTTAATATTGTTTTCTATCGCTGTCACTCGGTGACTGTCTAGTGCAGGGGTGGGCAACCTTTTTAAGTGTGCGTGCCAAAATCGCCAAATCTTTGATGCATAATTTTCTCACTTGCCAACCGAAATTTTGTGGAACATATTATTATTTCGTGTCTTTTAAGTATTACGAGAACCTTTTCAAATACTCAAAAATCACACTAGAGCAGTAAAATCAAAGAATATTGTAAGAGTGATTATTGATAATACATTTCACATAGCTTTAACAATAACTTATGTTTATGGCAATGTAAAGCAAACTTGAATTTATATCTAATAAATTAAACATATTAATTGACAATAAATACTTCCAATCCATATTTTAGTTAATTACGATTGAATTAAATCCAAATCCACGTATATACACACTTTATAAAACCGATAAATGCTTTACGAAACACGAAAAAATATACAACATGATGGTAAAGGAGTCACGCCACGTCTGGCTGCCTGGCGAATGATGCAACACCTGAACGGGACAAAACTAGTACGTCAGTGTATCGCGGAGATAGATAGCTTGGAAATAGTTTGTTTGTTTCATTTTCTTATTACTTATTATTACTAAAACAGTTGATAGTGTTTGTTACTTTATTGCATTTTTATTTGGTATCGCTCTACTTAATACAATTGTATTCTATTAAGTTAAAATATACCATTCCAGCGGAGATGTTGGATATTTATTTATTTAATTATTTTTTAAGGTGAGCCCTGCGTTGCGTGCCGGAAAAAAGTCGTTGGCGTGCCACGTTTGGCACGCGTGCCAATGGTTCCCCACCCCTGGTCTAGTGCATTGTATATGTATAATAAAGTCAAGGACTACAAGGCTGTAGTTTTTGAACAAGCAGGTCCCTTGTGGTCCGCGGGCCGCGTGTTTTAGACTCCTCTAATAAACATCCTACTCTCTTAAGCTGGCGTGGTTAATCTATTTTCTTTTATCGCTGCGAATTGTTATAAATTTATTTTTATCAACATCTTTTATTCCTTATGTAATTAAACATTTTTACGTTTAATAATAATCGCAATCGTGCGGAAGAGCTTTTTTTAATGGCGGTATTTACAAAACGGTCATTGTTAAATTTTACCCGATGTTTTACGTTATGAAGAATTGCAAAACGATGCCCGTCGTGAAAATACTTGACCGTTTCCTCGTGCGACTCGGTTTACGCCCACTTCTCACTTCGCCCGCTATCTTCGAACTGATGTCGAGGAAATTAGAGCCCCTATGGCTCTGGCTTCGTGCTCGTACTCGTAGCTTTGCAGTCTCGCACGCACACATCTCTGTTTACGACACTGTCAGCTCCAAGCGGATAAGGTCTGCGAAGTTGCGAGTCTCGGCCCTAAGAGTGGATTAGAGGTTTAGGTGGCGTGGGTGAGGAGGAGGAGAAGAGAGGTGGCGGCTAAGAAAGAAGAGTAGATGGGAGGAACATGGTCTGACTACTCTGTCGAGTACTAGCGCGTTTGCATGAACTTTGCATCCCGAGGGACAGTATTTTTTTGGCCGTGAAATATATCCGACGAGGTTGGCGAATTTTACTCCGGAAATTTATTATAAGTATTTTTCTAGCTATTGGAACTAAGTTTTTCCCAGCCAGCTTTTCTGTGTATAGCCCGACGTAGGAAAAGTGTGTAAATTGAAGTTCTTTTCGTGTTCTCTCCAACTTCTCCTGGTCTTTCATTTTCCCGCCCGTGGCGAATAAATACGGACTTCTTGGAATCATACAAACTTCGGTCCGTTTACTTCTGTAAATTTACTGTAATTTTTCAGTTTTTCTTCTCTGCGTTTTGTAGGTTGACCATTTTCTGATACTGGAAGTATGTAACTAGAAAATGTAATTTATTTGTTAATATTCTTTTAGAGAAATATTTTACTCATAAATAAATGAATTTTAGAGAAAAATTCCTTTTAAAAGTTGCGAACAGCATAGATTGATATAAACTTCCTACTTTAGAAATACCTTAAAACCTTTCTTTCGCTATAATTCTAGTTGATTTCGAAAAAAATAGTATAAAAGCAAAACATAACTTTAAAATAATACAAAACTTAAGTACTAAATTCAAGCATTGTAATTTTTATGGGCGTTTTAAGGGATACGGTCATATACAAGGCACTTGAAGCTGTTAAGTTTTAATCGCTTGCATTACAAACATTACAAACCCTACGAATTCTTGTTTTGGGATTTTGGTTTTCCACTTAGTGGAAGTTTGCGGTATTTTTCTTGCATAGTTAACATGTAATTTATTTGCAAAAGCCATTGAAACTTTTTCTCGTCTCAAATCTCTGCGAGCTGAGAACTCCGCGACATTGAAGAGGTCGAATTTTGTTCTTACTTTACCGCCATTAATAACTCTGACTTTGTTTTTCATTTTACTTCAGTTTTTCCAGAATTGATACTAGTTCTAATTAATCGCGTTCCTCTGCTGTTTGTTAATTGCTTGACCTTTAACATAATTTATGTGAACTCTAATCACAAATCGTGATACACCCGAATCGTAGTAGTCATCCCTGTTATTCTGTCGAAGAAAAATCCCATCCCCTTGCGTACCATTGCAACTTAGGCGTATATTTCCACTCCATCTACTTAGTTTTTCGTCTTTCTTGTAACCTGCCGCTCCTATTCTTTCTTCCCACGGGAACGTCTCGCCTTCCCGTGATTCAGTGCGTTGCGTGGTTGTGGTTCCCGCCGATGGCGGCGCCTCAGCCCGCTCCTCCGCGCGCTCCATCTCGCGGGCGCACCTCCAGCCGGCCTCATTAGCGCCGGCCGCGCTACTTTCCTTTGTTTGCCCTTCCGCGCCCCCGATTCCCTTCATCAGCACGCATTCCCTCTCAATCCCATCCTACATGCCTCCCTTCTTCCCTGTCTACTCCTCTCTCCGTTGCTAAGTAAACAAGGCTGGTCGGGGTGATACGCCGCTCGCCCCGTTGCCTTGGAGATATCCCTTTCATTATAACTTTCTTCCCGTCCACTCGACACCATGAGGGCCTTCAAGCTCGTTCCTGGAGCCATTAATTGAACACATGCCTTCGAGGAACTCGCGCGCCACCTATCCTTCCTTCTGTTTTTCTCCTGCCGTTTTGGCCATCCCAAGTCCTATTGTTATCCGATTCCTTGTGAAGTTACCGTTTCGTTCGTATCATTGTCTCTTTGCACTCTGTTGATCCCATTTTTGTGCCCTATTTCCGGAAGGAAACCTGTGCCCTATATCTTGGTTGCAGCGATAGTAGTTAGTGTTTTTCGTAACCGCTTTGTACGGTAGTACCGGGTAATTTGTGTGTTCCCTAAAGTTAGAAATACGTTGCATAATATCTAAAAAGGATGATGATAAGCAGCAGCTCGTCTTTTTCGCTTCCTTTGCGTTTAACGGACGAATAATTTCCTTATTCGAAGTCACCAATCCAAATTTCTCCATCCTTTTTCCCTGTACGTTTCATATTAAACTTATTTCAGCCTTTCATGTGATTTTTAGCTTACATTTTATTTTTAAACACGTTATCACAGTTATGACTTCCTCCACTCGTTAAAGATTGTCTTATCTATTATTCTTCAGCCTTCAGTTTTAATTTACGTCATTTTTTTCCTTCCTACACCATTAAGGTTTTCATACTGACTCCCTTTTTATACTGATTCCCTGGCTTTTTTGTAAGTTGGATTAATTTAGGTTATGGAATTCTCATTTTCCAGCTTTTGTCTTTTCATGCTTAGCGTATAACGTCCCTCTCCAAGGCACCCAATATGCTAGTCATCTACCTAATGCTTCTGAATTTTTATTATTCCGCGAATCCTTTTTGTATCGATAAACTATTGTTCTTCCTATAGTTCTGAAGAAGTTGAACCCGAGTTTAGTGCAGAGCCGTTTACAATTGAAGCAGCCGTTGAGAAAATTTAGCCTTTGGCGTGCTCCTCGTTGGTCCATTTCATGCGTAGGATCGTCGCTGTGTTTGGTGTTTGTTTTATAATAAAGAGGTTTCTGCGAACGCCCTCGTCCTTTTGGGGCCATCCTCTTCGCGCCTCTCTCCATTTTGGACTTGTCTCTCCTTCGGGCTGTCCTAAATGAAGCCACTGTGGTTCGTTCCACTGCGAACCTAATAGCAAAGTGGCGTGACCATGTAAGCTACGAACCTTCTTGCTGGGACCATGACCCCGTGCTTTAATTAGTTCGGAATGTCATGCACGAGTGGGAAGACATTTATATTCCTCCTCTGCACCGCCCTCTCCCATCTCTGACATTCGCTTTCATCTTTCCCTCGATCTCGCTACTTCTCTAGTCTAATATTTATTTTTCGTTTGGGTCGTTATTTTCTCTAGATTTCAGGAACCTGATATTCCAAATCAAATCCCAAAGCGCTTCTGCTTCCAAAGTTATATTTTCGGATTGGAATCGTTCTGCTCGATGGTCTGCATATTAAACAAAAGGTCATTCTAAAAATTGGACGAATGTCGTTACAAATTTTAATGTTAACTTGAGCTATGAGTAATTATGACGTATAGCGTTAAAATCCGGGTACTGTAGTTATATCCTTGAGTTGGCAAAGTAGCAATTCCTATAAGATCATTCATATAATGAATAATTCAAGCATGAATTCTCGAGCTCACCTTTTGGCGTGAATCCAGCAGATGATCAAGGCTAATCATTTAACCATTAAAAGGTTAAGGAAATTAGATGCCAATCGTCATAGAATCAACCCAAAGACAATATTACCACCGAAGTCAATTACTTTGTACGCGAAATATACTTGTTTGTTAGATACAGGTGGAACCTTAATCCTCAAAGGAGTTGTTCGCCAGAGTCTACTTTATAGTTTCGAAAATGTCACCAACTATCTCGCCCTTTGCGCTATCTATCATCCATTTTTATTTTTATCCTGCACCCCTTAAGTGAATGTTTCGTTCCGGGACCTCACCCGTAATCGTGCATGCCATCGCAAATCGCTTGCCGTCTGTCCGTGTGTATTCGTGCTCGTCGGCATGAAAAGCCATCAGGAGAATGTGGAGGGTCGTTTGTATTTAGGGCATTGGGAGGCACCTTATAGAAGTAGTGAGTGAGTTCGCGGTTCATTTCGTGGGCGTACTTGCCTGCGGAAAGGTGGGCAGTGGAGGAATGGTCTCTTAAGGGGCACGACATAGTGCTGGATGAGGGAAGTAGGGAGTCTCACAATTCCCTCGTGCGTGCAACACGTGCTCTCCTTCCTTGGGCCGACATCGCGATCCAAGAGATTCATTCGTGTAGCATCGTGAGGAAACATTCCGAGTTACAGTAGCCTCTTGCGCAACGTGGTTCTCCGAAAAGGCTCGGGTAAAACCGTCTTTCTTAAATATAATACCTCATAAAAAAATAGGTTTCGTATATACTACTTTCTCACGTCACATTAGTAATTAGGCACCGGGTTTTATTATTATTATTAAATTTAATAATTTTTGGGTTAACGAGACGCATTAATTGAAATTTGAAAGGGGTGAATTTTGTAGGCTTTGAAGGCCCGGTTTAGATAGAGTACAAGGCTTCTTATGTTACTTTTCCTCGATGTGACGCTGTACCCACCTTTTCGTGTATGTATCCCTTTTTTTAAAGGGTTTTTCATGTAGATGAGCATTTCGTCGAAAGACGTAATTAATGGATGTAGTAGCTGTTCGATGGACTGGCGTTGTTTCTTTCTTACGAGAGGGATGGAAGGAGCGGCGTCGAAACAAATGTGTAGAATTCCCGTTGTGCGGAGGTTGAGAGGGCGAAGAAGATGTAGAGCGCCAAGGAGTCTGGCGCGGTTTCCTTGGAATCTCGCCCGCCTCAAGGTCTCTTCGGTGCCTGGATACGGGAATTATGTTGCTAGGAAAAAAGGCGAGCGAATATATACGCTCATCTCTTTCTCCCTCCCCTTCTTTATTCCGTGCCCACTTCGACTGGCTCCTGAACCTTCTTTATTCTCGCTCATTCTCTTATTCTCTTATCCCGCCCTCTTTCCGAATCCGAGTTTTTCCCTTCTCATTCCTATTCTCCGCTATGTGTGATCTTTACCTCATCCCTCCATGTTCCCACCGTACTCCAACCCTCGCGCTAGATACCCTTTTGTTACGGACAAATGTATAAAAAAACTTTACGGAATAGTTATGTTCTACAACGCGAACTTGGATCATTTATAGGTCTATAACATTTCTAGCCATCTATAGTGTAGTGTTTACATGTCTGTTTCTTAGTTCTACGTTCTGTTTTGTTGTCTACATAATCGGCGAAGTCTAACTTGACCTTTGGGAAAATGAAAGGGCGACGTTGCCAAATTGCGCAAAAGTAACCTTTGGGAAAGGGACTGCGGTTGTGCACCATGTGACATTGCTGCATGCCAGTGATTACCTAGGGCTCTTATCTTACACTTCCCACAACCTAATTCTTCCTGGATACATTTATATTAAGACGACTAGACATGTTGTTTTAGACTGGCCAATCGTGAAATTGAAAGATGAATGTTTAGCCGTCCGAAAAGTCTCAAGAAAAGAATATTTTAAATCTCAACGTGACCTTTTAACCGCTTATTCCAATTACTCCTCTGCTTCGAGTTCGTTGAATTTATAATCTTTTCCTCTTCAAAGCCATTACGCGTCGCATTTCACGGCGTTTGTTAAATTCTCGAGAATCCCTTTCCCTTTTTCCCCGATCCTTTCGCCTCTCGTAGTTAGTACTTCAGTCAGATGGGATTGCCCTTTTCCTAAGTTACCGTCAGCCATTTTCTAGCCTCGTACCCCGTAGAACTCGCGCGTAACGCTCCTCGCGCTTTCCTCGTATCGCGACTGCGAATCGAGTACTTCGCTTTCCGTCGATGCACTTCGCGTTCTATCTCACCCCCGCGGACTATTTGCCTCGTCAAGCCCCGCCACCTCAGAAGAGAGGAAGAGCACCTTATCCTCTCACTGGGGCGTATCGGGGACCTCCTTTGTTTACATTTACTCTGGGGTTAACGTAGGAGGCGAATGGGTATCCCCTTCCTTTGCCTGCCAAGTGTTAGAGCCACCTCTCCCTCCCTCCCTCTTTCTTCCTCCTCGCAGCTTCGCCTGCGGAGGATTTGCCGTGTTGTGGAAGGGACTCCCATCTTATCCTCGGGAGGATTCCGAGAGCACTCTCTCCACCTCCATAACACCCCTTCTCTTTCGTTCCTTCTCTTCCTCCCTCCTACACCTATCTCTCTCTCTCTCTCTCTCTCCACGCTCACTCTCCTCCTTCCCTTCGAGCGCAGAAGAGAAAGCCGTTGTCGACGATGACGTCGAAAGAGGCGTGTGTGTGTGTATATTGTTTCGCGTGTCGTTGTGGGAGGAGGATGGTGTAGGATTGTTGAAGGAGGGGGCGTGGCGTTACATGCAGGAAGCGCGGAAAATGCTTCTTTTTTCCCTTCCTCCTCCCCGGAATTGAATGCTATCGCAGTATCGTGTGTTCATCTCGTTCCGTCTTATTTCCTGCCTCCTCTCTCTTAATCGCCCTCTCTCTCTGTTGAATAATCTCTCGTAGTTTTCCTCTTTCTCGCTCGGCGCGTTTCTACGTTTACTTTCCCGAGTTTTTCCTCTTCCACGACGAGGTGATGGCCGTGGCCGTCTATAATTTTGGTTTTTTTTTTCGTCTGTCGCGCGTATTAAACTCCATCCTGCGGATCGTCGTGACTTTCTTCCTATTTTTTTGTTCTCACATTTCTACTTCTCTCTCTCTCTCTCCTCCACGACCGGATTTTTTTCATTTGTATCGCGTCGGTTGGATAGGTAAAGGAGCTTAGTTTGAGGCCGGGTGCAGGTGTTTCTCGAGGGGTGTTGAAGGTGTGTAGGAGGATGGAAGGCCGTCAAGAGAGATTGGGAAGGGGAAGTTGCGAGCGCACCGAGGCGGAAAGAGTTAGGGAAGTCTCCAGTGGATGTGAGACAACACTCCGGGAAGGTTGTTTTTAAGAGCCTATTTGCTGCGGATATATATATATATATATATATATATATATATATATATATATATATATATATATATATATATAAATACTTAGGGAAAAGGAAAGGTAATAATAAGGGTAGCAACAAGGTGTTGGAGGAAGCCCAGTGGACACTTACCTAGAATGAAGAGCCGCTGGGGGTGCTGAGGACACGAAAAACACAAAAGAACAAAAACTACACAAAAATGGAGCTTTCGGGCTGATGCTCTTCTTCAGCGACGGAGAAACATATACGTTTTTCGTGTCCTCAGCACCCCCAGCGGCTCTTCATTCTAGGTAAGTGTCCACTGGGCTTCCTCCAACACCTTGTTGCTACCCTTATATATATATATATATATATGGCAGAATTCCGTAGAAAACTAAGGTTGTGTTAATAAATGTTTCTCTATATCACTGAGGAAATAATTTTAAGTCGGTGTTCGCGGAAATTCGGCGGAGAATTTTTCGTTGGACGAAGGAACGTTTATTTGGCTTCCTGTCGTCGTTTGTGTTCGGATTTATTTTTGATTAATTTCCTTATTTCACTGAATAAGCGGAATTTTTCTCCTTCTTCATTGTCAGAAATTTAATGTTGAAAACTTATGAAATTGTAAAGGAAAATTTAAGGACTTGGCAAATTGTCCAAGTAAAAAATCAATAAATGATTTTTTCTTATTAATTAATTAATAACAATTGTTAAGTTAGGATTAATTGATAATAATTTTCCAAATCCTTCTTCAACGGGGAACTAAAATTACTTTCTTAAAATTGTTTATGGAATTGATAATTTACCTACTTGAAATTCGACTGATTCCAAAGGCACATAGAATTGTCCCAGGTGACGACTTCTTTGGGCTGCAGTTAAGGAGATAGTATCGTTGATGTTCATCTTAGGAAATTCTAATTCTCGCAGTTGAGTACCATCTTGATGGGAGAAGAGATCCGCATTGAGGCGGCCAGAGACATCCGCATGCTCTCTGCTTAGGAAAATGCCCCTTACCATTCGTTTATCCACCATTTACAGTTTTATTAACCATAACAATTTGAAATACATTGGTTTCCTCAGGTTAAAAACGTCTAGCCATCAATCGGTCTTCGCCACGTTTATTAATCTCCAAGGATGAAAAGAAGTATTTCGCTTCTCAAGCAAAGAAAATCGCGCTTTCGCAATTGCGCTGGATTTGCCGCAATGCCGACGTCTTTTGTGGCCGCACCACAGGACTTGGATCGAAACGAAGGACAGGAAAGGGTTAAAGAGAAACCCCGGACGGTGTGGAGGTCAGTAAGGAGAGAGAGAGAGAGATAAAACGAAAGAGAGAATGGTCGTCGTAGCGTACCAAGAATATGGGTGCGGGTGTGCGGAGGAGGATCGTAAGACAGGAAAGACGACGAAGTAAGGGTCAGAATGATGGAAGGGAATGAGAGCGGGAAGGACGAGATTGTGAGGGAAGGTGGAAGGGAAGGGCCCAGGGATAGAGCAGAGGGAGAGAACCTTTTAGGATAGGAAGAGTCGTAGCAGGTGCGATGGGCCATCTTCCTCTGCGAAAAGCGGATTCACTTGAAGGCTCTTTGTGGCCGTTCTCGCTCGGAAATGCTGGAGGGTGAGTATAGCAAGTGTTTCCTCCTGCGGTGTTCCTATATAGCGCCGTGTTGCTTTTACTGGCCGAAGCGTTTGCCGGTTAAATTTTGTTCGGTAAAGTTGTGCGGCTTTATGACACTAATAATTTTGTTAACGCGCCTGTTACACGTAAAAAAATATATATTTGTATTTTAAGGGATATTGCGCGTTACGCGTAATTTATAGCAAATTTGTATTGCTCGTTCACATCGGCCGCTGATTATTTTATCTGGATCGTTTGTCGATTTAAATAGATTGCGATTCTTATAAAATTTGATCGATTTAACCGTTAATTTGACTGCTGGAGTTACCTGGGTTATCTGTTAGATGAGAATCTTAAGGCGATGTTGATGATCAATTTGTCTTATTTCCCTTCAGTTCAATTTACGGTAGAGTACACCGCCGTGTTGTTGGTAATTTAAGTTGTTTAGTGGAGGAAATCAGACGATGAGATTTCGTTTCGTAATCCTATTGGAATCGCAATGCCTGTGAGTGTACTGGAGATGTTCCAAGGGGTGTCGAGCGGCGTACTCGCCAACGTTTTGTTGCTGCATGTGCATCTGTGTGTGTTGGAGTGTGTGTGTGTGGAAATAGGAATATGGAGGAGTCGCATCGGTAAGGAGTGCGGAGGAGGTGGGGGAAAAGCGTAGCTCTCGGCTCTGGCGTGGTTGGGCCCAGGTGAGGCCGTGATGGCGGAATCAGATCCAGTAACCCCTGCGACCAAATTGGAAAACTCCACTTGGTTTGTTTTTCTAGCGAACCGGGACTGGCGAATCTTTCCCGTTTTCAGTCGTCCCCTAGCCTCGCCACTTCCTGCCCCGCGTCTTCTTCCCTCTCAGACTACTCCTGCATTTATTGAAGTTCCTTCCCTACACGTTTACTTTTCCCTCTTTCCTTTCCTTCGGCTCTCGACCGCTGTCCTCTCATAAGATAAACACAGAAAAATGTTTTTTGGAAGGAAAAATGCTCGTACGATAAAATTTTCTGCCGGGTTATTTGCGTTGCCCAGGATGCCTAGTCCGATTTCTGGGACGGTTTGTTTACGGATAACCCTGAAATTTGATTAAAATTCTTCTTGTTGGAGCTTATCCGCGAAACGTCCGCTATCGCGAAGTAGATATGTATTTAATAATATACATGCTGCTCTCATGACTGGATTTATCTCAAGGGTGCTAAGAAAACAATTCGAGTAAGGAAAGCGAATTTATTTTGCGTAGAAGCAGAACTCTTAAGCTTTTACCCTGTTTCGATCGGTAATGGCAGTTTCAGTAATACTTTCTTTTCGCCATTTCCTCCCTCTCTCGCCTTCTTTTCGCTACCTTCTTCCCCATCCCAATTACTCTCCGTCACTTTCCATTCCTCCTCTTACGCTTTTCCTCATTTATTTTCTCCCTTTTGTCTTCCCCAATCTCTCTCCTCCTACCACCCCATCCCTCTTCCTTCCACCACCACCCTTCCTCCCTCTCTCTCTCTCCACCCCCTCCTCCCTCTCTCTCCACCCTCGCGCATCGTTCTGATTTTTTACGACCTCATTGTCTGCCTCCGGAGCAGCAATGACACTCATCACTCCTTTTCGCCCCCAACTGCTTTTCTTTTCTCCCCACCCCCTCCATTCGTCCTCTTTTCCTCAGTTCCCCTTCTCCCCTTGGCATCGTCCCCTTCTTGTCTTCACCTTTTCATATCTCTTTCTCTTCTTTCCCCAAATCTCTTCCCCTTTCCTTCCAAATCTCATTCCTCCGGATTTGTCCGAAAATTGCTTCCTTCTCCATTCGTACCCGGTGTCCGTCGCTTTTATTCTATATAAAACTGTCTTCTCGTTCTGTCCTCGCCTCTGTTTTCATCTTATTTTATTAATTATCTTGTTCATTACTCATAACATTAAAATATATTTCGTGAATCTTATCTTGTTAAACTTGTATGTATTATTTGTAATTCCACTATTGTTCTTTTATGTATCTAGGGTTTTCGCAGGTTTTTTTCCACGCCCCCTTCCCTTCGTGGGTGTTTTCCTGCGTGGTCTTTTACTAGGATGGCCAACTCAGGTCTTTCCTAGGTTTTTACCGCAATTACTCTCTTTTTATAGAAATTTTCCGAATTTGTAATTTGGTGTTTTGCTTGTATGTTTTTCGATTTATTTTATTCTCTTGTTCTTTTTTGTGAAATTATTATTACTATCTTATTCTCATTTGTAATTGTTGACGCATGGTTAAATGTAAGAAGGGACTGTATAGTGTTAAGTTCACCCTAATAAAGTCGTTTGTCTGTCTGTCTGTCCAACTCAGGTTTCATTGAGGTGTTAAATCAAAGATTCGTACTTATATTTCGATCACTAATTACTTTCACTGTGACCCCTAAATTTTGTTAGTTTCATTAAAATCTTCCATCGATATTTGTAAATGCAGTGATTTATGTCTCATCATTAGCTAATAAATGAATAGAAAGTCATACATTACTTCCCTAAAATAAATTGGAATACAACTTAAGAGCCCCTTTCATTCTGCCCTTTTCCTGATATAGACACCAAGCTCTTGCATTGCTTCACAGCCGTGGAGAGTACTGCCCTGGTTAAAAGAAGCAATGAATGCCTCAAATTGTGGAGTTTTACGAATATTTTTCCGTTGCTTTGTGGTTAATTGCCCTCCTTCGGTTACAGGATCTCCTCTTCGATAAACGAATTACCGGAATCAGCGTCCCCTTTTGATTTACTCCTTCACTTCCTTCCTGGCGCTGCTTATGATTCTGGTGCTACGTCGCTTTTTCTTCGTTCTTCTCTCGTCCTGCGCTCGGGCGAGCAAGTGCTTCCCTCGTCGAAATAGAATTTCTTTTTAGTTGCTCCTTGACCTCTATGACAGCTAAATTTGAAGTAAAATTCTGCTCGTAGCCAAAAGGCTTAGTTGGTGAAACCTAGTCCGACGTTCCTCCAGCTGCTATTTTAAAACGTATATCGTTTGTTTACAAAAAATAAATGCTATTCTGTATTTATTCGGCGGGTTCGTGTCAATTTCGCAAAAATCTTTTCCGCGTCCCGTTGCATCTGATATCCACGGGGGGTCAAGCACGTAGTTTCTCCGTTGTTGACGAGGCGAACGCCGCAGCAAACGCTTTCGCACCTTCCGCCGTGGTCTTTGCGTCACATTCGCCGCCCATTTGTTACGCCAGAGAGAGAGAGAGAGAGAGAAACGCGCTTACCCAGCGCCCACTGCTCGCTTATGGTAATTTTTATTTTGCTTGTGTTTGAATTTCATGCTCCTGCCTGGGTTTTAACTCTGTCTCTCTCACCTCCCTCCACCCATCTCTCTTTTTTTCCCTCTCTTTCTCTCTCACACGCACACTCCTCTCAGCCCCTTCTTTTTTTTATGGGCGCGCTGACCCCCTGGGTCTCAGTCTCGCCCCCCCCCCCCTCCTCACTTTAATTTTTTTTATCTTTTTAACTCGCCACCTTACTCAGATTATACTGGCCGAGTTCATTAAGTCCCCTTTCTCAAAATTTCTTCGCTGTCATAGAAAGTATTACTGTCTTTGATAAAAATACGGTTAGGTATTTTCTTTTATCCTTAACTTGCGTATAGTTTTTTTTAAAGAATGAGTTTATTATAGTTACGCCTTGTATCTTAATATTAATTTTATTTAGATTTTCAATGTTATTTAAGTTTAAGTGTTTTACGTTTGAAATTTTTTGTTGGTTGAATTCCTGTAGATTACTTGTTTTATATAATTTTAAATTTAATAGTCTAGGGTAGCGGTTCCCAAACTTTTTTTCGCGTACCACCAAAAACATGACAAAATTTCCTCGTACCACATAGTACTAGTAAGTATGAATGTAGTGAATGTAGTAGTGAATGTGGCACCAAACTCACGTACCACAATTGATCTGTCCCTGCTTCTTCCTATTCGAAGCAGGTATTCTGCTGCTTTTCACTCTGCTCGCGTACCACTGGCAAAAGCTTCACGTACGACTAGTGGTACGCGTACCATAGTTTGGAAACCGCTGGTCTAGGGAATCTTAATGTCTTACCTTACTTATTTGTTACAATCTTTGTAAAATATAGCTCAACCCTCCACTCTAGAAGGGCTAAACAACCTAAAATTTCGTCGTGGCTGCGTGGTATCGCGTCGCCAAGTTGAGGATTATGGGAATAGCACCAGTTGATAATTTATTAAAAAAAAACCTGTAGTCCCAAACAGCGGAGGTAGTTTGCGTTCTATTTACTGTCCCTTTCTCTCTTTTTTTCCTCTCATGACGTGTCCCATGTAGTTGGGAGGAATGCGAGTTGAGGGATGGGTAAGCGTGGAACGAGGTACGGAGGCGGGTTGGGGTCCACCCACCCTCCTCTCTCTCTTATGTGACGGACACCTTGCATTGCGCATTTGCAGTCACGTTCCCTGGCCAGCGGAGGCATTAAAAAGAGGAGGCGACACGTGACCAGTAAAGGGAGCGAGGAAAAACGTAGCGAGAGGGACGGGAGGGAGTAGGGAGCCTTATCGCTTACTCAACCGAATTTTTTTCCATCATCTAAGCGTTTATTATCTCTCTCTCTCGTTGCCCAGCGCTGCCTTCTCCTCCCTCCTCTCTCTCTCTCTCCCTCTATCCCCTTTACCTCCAAATCCCACTCTCTGGGTCGTAAACTCCGACTGTATCCCTTCCTATCCTCCGAATAGCATCAGGTCCACGTCCAACCTTACTCTTTCATCTTTCTCCAGTTTATCCATCTTTAATTCTTTCCGATCGTTTTCAAGGGAGATATGGGGTGGTTTTTTTCTATCTGCCTCTGTATTATGGGCGTGTTGTGTAGTGAGATCCGCTTCTCGTGAGGTTGTGGTTGAGGATTAACCTTCGTGGCTCAAGCGAGCGTATAAGGCAGCGTGCATATCGAAAGTGCGCGTGCATTTGCGCCCTATTTCGATCAGCGCTGCGGTGAATCGCATGGTTGCTGATAATTATCCCTTTGTATCCGCCATGGCCCCCTGCGCCCTTTGTCCCTTCTGCTTTATCAATCCCTGTCTGACCCGTGCGATCCTAAGCCGCTGATGCACGCGCATTTGAACGGTTATTCCGTTTGCTTACTCCCTGTCTTATCACTTCATTTAATTTTCCTTCACCACGCTATTTATCATCCTCTTCCACATATCTCGGTATCTTCTTAATGCTCGCCTTTTTTTAATCAGTCACTGGCGTGCTAGCGTACCGGTGTCGGGAAAAGAGGCGATTGTTCACAAAACTGTTGAAACATTTTCTCACGTAAAAACCGATCGCAGATTCAGAAATGTTCTTTCTCTTACATATGGTGTATTGACTAACGTTCGGAGGAATGTAAGATTACAGAAAGGAAAATTCCACATTTAAGGAGAACTGGAAGTCTCCCTTTGCGGTCAGTAACTACCCCATATGTACAAATGAAATCGATAGACTTGTGATAGAAGGCGCTTGGTAGAGAAAGTCGGTGCTAGTGAATGCCTATTCTCGTATAATGAATATCTTCCTGTCGACGGCGCGGTCTGGCTTTAAGAATATGTCGTGTAACATTATTTTCTGGCTCATGATACTAGGGAATTGTCCGAAACAATTAGTTAACCAAATTGATGAAATCCCATTCTTCCGCCGAAATGTCTTCGCTGAAAGGTGAAAATACTTTCTTTCGCCGAAAGATCAAAATACAATTGAACGACATGAAGCACAAGCATGCTTCGGGACAGTAACGATAATTCCGTCTTTCGCCGGGACGGCAGGTGACCTATTGCGACCGGAGAAAGCGACGGTGCGCAATCGAATACACACGAGGCCGAGACATCCACCTCGACATGAAACGCTCAAAACTCCACAGTCGAAGGAATGGGAAGCGTAAATCTCTCTCGAGAGTGCAGATAAAGAAGGATGACGCTACACGGCCTAGCAAAGAGAGAAAGAGACTGGCCTTATCTTCCACCCCCCGCCGCTCTCCGAGAATAATCCGAATGGCCCCTAACCCTATATTCTCTTACACCCGTAGAAAATCGCTTTAAACGGCTCTCGCTGGAATGTCGGTCGAGATAGGGGATGTCCCGAAATAGATGACGAGTTCGGCCGTCGATAAAAAAGATAGCGGAGCGGGTTTTTAAAAGGTGATCGGGGAGGGAGCGGACAATGACGGCAATAGTGACGAAACGGCCCGCCGCTGTTATCGACGCGTAGAAAGCAGAAAAAATGTTTGGGTAGAATACAAAAAAAATATTATTCGTGGACTGCCTTTTTGATAATATTGAAGTCGTCGTGTATTAAAATTTTTAAAACATGAGTTTATTGCGAATTTCAACGTAAGCGGGAGTTTTTTTTCAATCGGGTAACGGGAAAAATAATAAAACTAATTTGTTTATGCGTGCGTGGCTCGGTTTTTTCAAGCGTTCCTTTATGAATTATTTATCGAGCTTGCCTTATGGGATTTTGATATTTTCCGTGATTGTGAATTTCGCGGAGGGTGGGTGGGAGGTGGTGGGGGTGCTGATGTAGGCGTATGTTCGCGTGCGTAATTTTTTCTCCTAACCCTTTGTAAGGGCGTCATTCGTGGGTCTAACCCCTCTCACCGGCATTCCCTTCGTCGTCTGGGGTTTTTTATCGCTCCCTGCAGGCGCATCCTCATCGCCCGGGAAAACGACTGCTGGATTAAGGAACCTTATTCCCGTTCCGCATCCACGCACCTCTCCTTCCCTCTCTCCTCTCCTCCTTTCACCTCCCGCCCCCTTTCTCCCTCACTCCCTCTCTCACTCTTTCCTTCCCTCTCTCCTCTCCCTACCACTCCATACCTCTAACACTCTCACTCATTCATTACCTCTCTCCCTTTCTCTCACTCATTACCTTCCTCTCTTCCCCCCTTCTCTCTACCTTTATCGAAATAATTGCATATGCCTGCGGCTGTAAAGTGATCGGGTACTCTTGAAGTTTCTTCTTTGTCTGTCTCTTGTATTTTTTTCTGTTTCTTATAGTACTTAAGGAGATGCAGATTTTTCTAGTTCCGCATAATAGTATTCTTTTCAAACTTTTATCCCTAGGTATTATTTCCTAATATGGGCTCCAATGATCCTCTATAAGGCTCGCAGAAAGCTACATTTATTTATGCTCGTATCCCCTCGTGTAGCATTATTAGAGATGAATTTCCCTCGATGACCGAAACAGCATGGCGTCACAAAGCTTCTTTGATCCGGGACTTATTGCGCAATTTGGAGCCGACAATGAGGCGCGATCTCGCACGTTTTTCAAGCTGCCATAAAAACAGACAGATTATTAATTGCGGCCTTTTGTTCGCTCCCGGACTAATTTGAGCTTTTATTTCTCTCGCTTCGTTCTCTTTTTTAATCGTTTACTCTTTCTCCGCGCGCATTGTTTATATTAATTTTGATTTGAACGAGTTAAGCCCACTTTTTATTGATGCCTTTTGGTTAAGTTCTAAAAAAGCTCGGCCGAGACGCATTTTATCATTTAGTCCATCTTGGCAGAGAGAGATATCCTACGCCGTCGCTGGCGCCATCCGCATTCAGCGGCATAACTGGAAACGACATTAGTTTCTGCTCGTTCCCATACGTCAACCGGACGGCCTCCTACTCGCGTTCATATCCTCTCTTCCCTACCGCACTCTCCGGCACAGTAGTATTTCCCCGTGCTTTTCTTCCTTACGCTTCCCTCTCTCTCTCTCGTTCTTCTACCTCATCATTAGCTCCCGCCATGCAACTCCCGCCTCTCTTAAAAAAAAAAAGGTCTTAACAATTTTTTGTATATATTTTCAGTTTGTCCTCTCTCTCGCCCCTCCTCTAGGCTACCGGCTATCATTTCTTTTCTCCCCGCCCATGCAGCTCCGCCTTCTCTCCTATCGCAAAAAAGGGGCAGGGAAAGGAGGGGGGGGGGGAGAGAGAGCTTTCATTGCCATGATCTCAACCCTCCAGAAAAAAGTGTGGGAACGAGTATGTTCTCGTGTTTTCATCGCGTGGAGAGCTGATAGCGTTGTGGGGGGAGGCGAGGATGGAAATTCCCCTCCGCTTGTTCCCACAACCCTCTTCGTCCCTCCTGCCCTTTCTGCCCCTCCCAAAGCTCTTTCTGCCCCTCCTCCCCCATCCCCCGTATTATGTACCTCTGCCTTCCCTCACTCTCCCTCCGTGTTACTTCACAGGTCGCGTGGGAGGATCCGGTATCCTTCCCAATTGGTTAATCAATCCGAGTGGACGTGGACTCTCCATTTCTCTGTCTATCAGCGCATTTCCTAGTCTGTCGTTTTGTTAGTCTGTTATTCTGTAGCCTCTCCTATCGTTTCCGCGTCTCTCTTCGTGTTTTATTCTCTTTTTGTCCGTGCTTTTGGGTCATAAAAACGGAATAAAACGTGGCGATTAAGGCTTGTTTCTCGTGCTCTAAATAATAGGGAAAAAATGTGAAAAACAAGTGGTGCTGGAGTTAATGAATAGTATTCCTAACGAAAATGAATTTCCGTCGAAACTCTTTTAATTCATTAATTTCGTTCCACGTTGGCGAAATCCCGAGTCATATTTCACGCTGATGAGGTGCACTCGAATCGAAATCACTAAATTTTTTTTCGAAATGTGTGGTGGTTTTAGGCTTAATTAAGATCGCCAAGCAAACAATTAGGAGTCGTCACGCGTAAACACTATTGGTACTATAATCGAGTTTGTATTATTATTTGGATCCTTCTGCTTCTATCTTAAACTAATTTCCATAATTCATATATGTATTCGTTTATCGCCGAGGTTATCGAACGCTCACAGATACGAAATTCGTGCACGATATGTAAATTCAAAAGAGAATTATCGAGCTCGTCACATGGCACAAATCGAATTGATAAAGGAGTTATATCTGATACCCATAAAAAGGTCATGGTGCGCGTTTCGGCTACAAAGCAGCCGTCTTCAGTACCGGTTTGCCAATTTCGGGGCGGTAGGCAATCAAGATCAACATGAAGGCTTCAGGTGATTCCCAGACTCGTTTTGTGCTTAAATGCTTTTGGATGAGTTATTAAACTTTTTATTGACTATAAATTCAGTGGAGAGGAGAAAAATTCTGAACTGAGAATTAGTCTGCTTTTATTACTTAGTATTGGAGAATCCTCTTTTCATCGATAGTAGATTCTGAAAACAGAAGAAGAATTCTCTTAGTATCTACTATCCCCGAATTCCAGTGATGATGAATATTTTGTGTACGAGATGTGAATGTGGTCTTCGTTATCGGAGATACCAGTTGTGTCAATACGATATAGATGTGTGTTTAAAGAATTTCTCGCTTGCTTCGTTGACCAATGTAAATGCATATTGTCGCTATGCGTCTAGGCTCGCATTAATTTGCTTTAATAACGGATCGTACGTTTGTGCTACAAACCTTTCTCGTTCGTAGTTATTGAATGGAAGCAACGACGGTCGCATTGTATATCAAAGCATGTCACCGGCTTTCTAGAGAGCGCCTGAGTATTTGAGGGAGATTGATTGTTGGTCGATGAATGTCACTTGTTGTGTAATTTTGTTATCGATCCGCGGGAGAAGAGAGCGGACCGTTATCAACGTAACTTGTCATTCGGTTGATTCAATCGAGTTTGCACATCGACCCGAAACACGGCTCGTGGGTAAAATGCCCATCGCTCAAAGGGAATCTGTGGCTTCATCACGCTGCACCCGTGTTTGCAGAGAGATGACGTTTCTCTGAATATCTCTCCCTTCCCTTCTCCCCTCTCTCACGCCATTTCGTATGCCATAACTCTCCCTCTCGTCCATTCTCCACGCTCCCCTTTTCAGCCTCCGCCTAATCTAGACTGTGCCCCTCCTCACCCTTTCCGATCTAGTATTCCTCCTACCTCCTCCTTTCGTCTCTCTCCCGCTTCCCCCGTTCCCCTGCCGGTCACTCGTAATACCCCTCCATTTCCTTCCCCTCTTCCTATCGCCGTCCACGGCTTGTGACTCAACCGTGTACTGTGGGCGGATGAGGTGACGTTCCGTCCATCGGGAGATGTGCTTGTTGTAGTCCTCCGAATGCGAATGACTGGAGTGGGAGCCGCGGTCCTCGTGTATAGTCGATTGGTGCCAACTCCCTATGCCGCTGTCCCCGCCGCGAAAGAATGGGGAAGGGCTCATCTTCTCCCCCACACCTTTCACCGTCCTCTTCGTCCTTTCTCTCTTATACCTCCTTTCCTCTCTCACCCCATCCTCTCCCACGTCGTCATCCACTTTCCCCTCTTCGATCCCGTCTCCCTTCACATCCATCAGTCCTTTCCCTCCCAATCCCACGCTTCCCTCCTCTCAATCCTTCTCTTTCTCCCTTCCAATTTCTCTCTTCCCTCCCTCTTAATCCTTCTCTTTCTCCCTTCCATTTCCTCTCTTCCCTCCCTCTCAATCCTTCTCTTTCTCCCTTCCAATTTCTCTCTTCCCTCCCTCTCAATCCTTCTCTTTCTCCCTTCCATTTCCTCTCTTCCCTCCCTCTCAATCCCTTCCATTTCCTCTCTTCCCTCCCTCTCAATCCCTCCCAGTCCCTCTCTTCCCTCCCTCTCAATCCCTCCCAGTCCCTCTCTTCCCTCCCTCCCTCTCAATCGTTCCCCTCCCTCCCTGTAACTCGTTCCCCTCCCTCCCCCTCCTTTCTCACCTCCCGCCACCTGCTCCCCCCCATCTTCATCCCTTTCCTCTCAATCCCTCTTTTATCCTCCTCAGCCCCCTCTTTCTCTGTTCTACGACTCTCCCCTGTCGTTTCATCGCTTGTCGCAACGTCGCCAATATCATCCCCTTCCGCCCGTCCTTAGCGCGGTCGTGAAAATTCTCCCCCCTCTGACATTGGTTAATCTGCTCTCCCATGCGCTTTCCTCGCTCATTGTGATTCAATTTCGAGCACATTCCTTCTTGCAGTTTCGTCTTTTTTTATTGTATGATGTGGATGCGAACGGTGGCCGCGTAAAAAAATACCATCCGACGGTGGAAGGCATCTGCCGTGAAGCATTTCAACTAATCGAGTTTTCCTTTTGATTTTATTTTTTTGTTTTTAGATCCGTGCAAAAAAGCGCGGATGATAGTCATATAGGCTGCTAAAAATAGTTTATCTCGCAAACAGATGTAATAAAAAAAGGCCTTCGATGTATGTTTGGCGGGAGTTTTTTATTCCGTGAAAAACGAACCAATAAAAATCACTCCGCCCCGCGCTCTTCGCCGTATGTTCGCATTTACATAAATTTGAATTGCAGCTAAACTATTACGCGCGTGGAGATGAAGTTTACATGGCAGGTAGGTCTTATTTTAAGAAATACATTTCGGAAATAAATTGCTCTCCCCGGGGGCTGATTGTTATCGTCGGGTTCCATTGTTTTTTGAGCGATAAATGAATGCCGCTGTTACGTTGTTAAAGAAAAGGCTTAAAAATTCTCTCACTCGGTTCGTTTTAGAGTTTGAAAATTCCATAGTTCTTTTAGTATCGAGTTCAACGACCAGGCCGTTATCTTTGCCACACACATGGTGCGTATTGTCGCGCCAATTGTGAGTGGTTTTGCTGCAAAAAAGTCGAATATAGTCTTCGCAATGATCGTGTGTGTGTCTGTTTGTCCACCATTCCGCGCGAATTTAAGAGCGCTACTTCGGTTGTATGGTGTTTGGTAAAATTTGACATTGCAGACATTTAAACCGAATTTCAATTTCACTCCAAATTGGTTAGTTAAATTACGGAATCCCTATTTGAATTTTGGCAATGGCTCAGTCTTTGCACAAGAGATTTTTTGTGTGGCTCAGTCACGATTTCTAGCGTAAAGCATTTTTATAATAAGTTGCAAAGAATGAACTCATTGCTGTAAATTTCCCTTCCTATAAATAAATCTTTTTCAATGTTGATACGATCGAAGAACATGTTAAACACTGTATCTAATTCACTTTTATGTTTTAGTGTAACAATTATTAATTAATTAATTAAACAATCGAGATATTTATACTCAATTATTGATCAAGGTTGCTCCTGTATCCATAAATGCGCTCGGATGAGCATTTTACTCAGACGTGGCACTGCTCAGTGACTAGTAACTAATTGCTCTTTCTAGGAATTAACATTCCCCTATTTTAAATCGGCGATCGTTGATTTGGACACGTAATTTATTGTGTAAAATCACTTCTGGTTTACTCAACCGAATTCTAGCTCCAAAATATACTTAAATTTTCAGTACCATTATTTGTTTTGAAAGTCTGCAAATTGCCTCGAAAAACACCAAATTAATCCTTCGCAACTTGTGTGCCTTTTCCCAAATATTCTAGATAGCGGTTAGTGTGGATTTCTGTAAGACATTTCTCCCGCAAGGAGCTGGCCAACAAACTGGAAATGCATTAGTCGAATGTTTTTAAATAGTTTCAATTCTCATATACTTTTAAAAAACGTATTTTAACGAGTATATCCATCGCGTTCAACAGGAAAGCCTTCTTACTCTAACTCGGTTAATTTTTCGAGTGAGTCGTTCCGCCACACGTAAATAATGCCGAAGAAAGCGACAGCCGAGATATTTCCCACGACAGGACAAGCTTCGCTGGTAGCGCCGCCGTTTTGACCCAGAAGTTTGCGTGTTAGCAGGTCTTTCATTCTAGATATCGACCCGCTCGTGTGCTTTTTAAATGCGTGCCTGTGAACGATTTCTCTTGAAAATGACCTACATCATTTTGTCGGACTTATATCATAGTCTGGTTTCTCGAGGCTTACGATTGTTATTGCCGGGTTTTTTGTACTCCCCTCCCCTCGTGCACGGCGACGGCATCGGTAATTTCGTTTCGTTATCGACTTCGGAGGAACGTTTCATGTAGTCGGCTCGAACCGCACTTTTGCGTGGAAGCGAAGCGAGGAGAGCAATTTGTTCGTCGGTGTTTTGTCTCAATTTGGATGTCAGGAGTAAATTTTTCACGCGTGGATTAAGAGTTCCAATCGAATTTCTCGCAGTCTGTGCTCGGGTATAACGCTGTTGAGCCTCGCTTTCGCACTTTTTGTTATCCTTAAGAGGTTATCACTGTGCCTTTCTGTATCTTACCCAATCTCGACAGCTCCTCGGCGGTCGTCCTCAACAGGTTGCGCCCTCTGTCGCCAGAGTATGGCATTCGAGTAGAAGGCGCGTGTTTGCTTTTAAGGGGTTGATTAAGTGGGAGCATTGTGGAAGGACGAAGGCTGATTAGAGGAGAAGGCGTCGGGTAAAGGGAGCGAGCGTTGGGAAGGGAAGGAAGGAAGGAAGAGGGGGTATGTAGAGATTATGTCGAGGGAAAGGGGCTTGCGTCTCCGTTGTGTAGAGAGAGAGAGAGTCTTTGAAGTCTGCGCAGAGAGCGATCCCCGTCGTGAGAGAAGGGGGAGAGAGGTGCTCGGAAGGGTGACGTGGGCTGCGGGAGATAGTCCGAAGGGGAGAAAGATGACGCTCCACTTTGCAGCTCGCTCGCCGGAGTGACTGCAAGTGCCCACTCGATGCTCTTGCCTCAAAGGGATGGAGGCGACACGTGCGAATCCGAGACGATGCTCCGGAGGTTCATGGTCGTCAAAAGTCCATCCTTTTCCTCGCTTCTTCCTCTCTTTATCCCATTTCTGTATATACAGTAAAGTACCGATTAACTGTATTTCGGATAAGAGGAAAATTTTAAAACTCATAATTTATGACGAATTTTCTATGCTGAGTGACGCACGTACGTCTGTACGACATTTGCTTGTCCAATACCTAGTAAGTCGTTAATACGTTGAGCCGTATTTTATTAACCGTAAAACTGCCTTATGCAATAACATAGCATTGGACTTACTTTTTTATAGTTGCCTAATTTTGTTCCAAATACGTGTAAATAAGGATATCGATCAGTCGGAATAGGCTCGGTCCCTAGGTATCCGGTAAAACGGGAATTTATGACTCAATTTCGCCCTAATAAAAAGGTTTGTCTATCTCCCCCCCCCCCCCCTCTCTTTTATTCTTTTTCATGTTTAATTTTTTCCTTAATTAACACCAGATTTGCATCCGTCCTCATCTCGTTCCTTTCTCTCTCTCTACACCACTCTACATCGCCATGTCTTCATCAGTCCTCTTGCCATAAAAGGCGTTCCATTGCAGTGGCCATTTCCATTCGCTGTGATGGTGATGTTGCTGCTGATAAAATTCTTTCCATCGGCGCGTCGTTTGTTTACTCATTCATCAAAGTGTAGCACAGAGATATTTTGTTTTACATTTTACATCAAAGATGTGACAACTCATTTAAACCCAGTTGCCAAATCGAAAATGGGAATCGAGAGGGAATTGCAGCTCGGATAACGAATTTCGTTTGAACCAAAATTTAAGCTTTCGACGAAATTGTTAATGGCGCGTGTATACGTGGAAGCTGTTAAAAGTTAGAAGTCCGAGTTTTTCTTTGTGCAGTATAACTGTAATGAATTGATTTTGTTTTATCAAATCTCCTGAATATTGGATTATTTAGCAGAAACGTGTTAATTTTGAAATAACCAATGTATGAGCATGGAGAACAATTGTTATTTTCACTGGCTCATAAACAGCACATACGGCACATGAGAGCAATAACAAAGACGAACACTTACAATCATGCCCTTATCAGGATTCGAACCCGCGACCCTCGCCTTGGGAGCTAGACACGTGAACCGCTCCTCTACTAAGGTGGCCACTTTTTTGTTTTTAATATTGTTTGAGGTGCATATATGTACATTTACCAGTTGCCACAATCATACTTTTTCACAGATTATATAGCCTTACTATAAAACAAATCTTTCTAAGTAACTACGTCTGTTATTACAATCCTTAAAATATTATTTTCTGCCGTCTCATACCACTCATTCACTCGCCGATAACAGCGTTTATCCAGATGCCATAGAAAAATTGGGAAACAGAGCATCCGTCTCAACTGGTGATTGAACGATAGAGAATCCTTAAAAAAAATTAATATTTGTCCTCATACCGACTATCGCGATCGCCGACTCTCTCACATTCCCTTACACTCGGTACATTCTTTGACGCATTCTCTGTAACTCTTACATTCTTCGCCGCTCTTCAACCGACCGTTTTCCTCTCCCATTATTCCATTTCCCTTCAACATATCGCCGTTCGCTATGTGCCCCGCGGTTTCTCTGAATGGGCTTCCATGAAACAAAAGAGTAGGTGGAGGGCTGAAGGTGGGAGAGAGAGAGACGGAGTTGTGGGTGGAGGTTGGTCAGTGGGGGTGGTAGGTGCAATAGGTTGTTGTGTGTTTTCGCTCGCTGCTCCCTCTCACCGTGCCCGTTTCCCGCTCCGCATCTCCCGTGGTCGCGTGCCCATGCGAAAGATTGTTTGAAGGCCTTCCATTCAACCTTACCGAGCGCACGCCGCTGCTTAATCGACCGATATCACATTTGTCGTAGGTTTGGAGGCATTCATCATCGGAATAATTGATCGCGTATTGACTTTTCCGTTTATCTACCGCCTCTTATCTCACTCGACCCGTTCATTTCCCTTTTTTTCTTTCTCTCTCTCACTCGAGCACCGGCGGCTCGTTCGAGAGTTCTTATCTAGATGTATTCTTTTTCTTTGTGTTATTTTTAGCTCTCCACAGGAATTTCAGGTTGTCGGTTTCTTTTAGTAGGAAATTAAGATAGTAAAGTCACGTTGTTCGAGGCAGGCGGTGGCATTTTCGCGGGGAAATGGTCGAAGTCGGTTGTTTATTTTTATTTTTTGTCGTTTGAACCGTGGCTTTTCGTTATGATCCGTCAAAAAGAGCTCGTTTCTCTTTTGTCCGTTTAAATGAGCTCCCTTTGTGAGAGCCGCTCGCGATGGTAGTAGGTTGTGTAGTCGGAATCTCCGTACTCCTTGAGGGTCTCGTGCTTAAAGTCCGTTCTTTGATTGCGGATTGTGGGAGGCAGTCGAGAGTGGAGGAAGGCGGAGGAGGGGGGGTTGGCGTCGATTGTCGAACGGAGGAGGAGCGAGACAACGGACAAAGGTAGCCTGTTTAACCGACTTAGCGAACGCGAAGTTAGTGTGTGTGTGTGCCGCCGGAGCCTAGGAGAAGTGGGTAGGGTTGGGTGGGTTGTTGTCTTGTTATGTGCCGTTGTGCAGCCGAGGCTCGCCGCCATCTCGCCTATTGACTCCGTGACCATCCTTTCACTCCCTTTCTCTCCCCCCTCGTACTCCTCCCTTTCAACTTCTCCCTCCCTACCCAATTCTTCCACCTCCTCCATTCCTCTCCGACGCCTTCCTCACTTCTGCCTCCTTTTCTCTCTCCTCCACCTCCTCCCCACCGTCCCTCCTCCGCCCACCTTCTCCACCGCTCCCTCTCATTCGCAGCTTGCACGCTCACTTCACGAGGAGTAGATCGTTGCTTTGTTTTTAGTTCTGTTTCCGCGTGCCTGCTTGATGAATATTTATCTTCATTAATGGACGCACGTTTAATGAAAATACGAGCCACTCCAGAAAAATCTTAATGTTTCGCTCGCTGTCCTTTTGGTATTATTTGTTTATTATTTTAGCGGAAAATTGCATTTATATGCTTTGATTACATTAATGAAATGCTAATAAATTCGGCGTGTGAGAGTAAACCGCGATTCATACTGGTCGCTTCCTTGAGTGCAATGGAATTTGTCGGCAAAATACCAAATTGTGTGGGTTTTAGCGCGCGTGACCGTTAAAATTCCTTGGACTGGAGGTGGTTCGTCAAAGAGGTTTTGATTGCCTCTCGGGTCGGGTACGTGTTTTATTATACGTATCGGGCATTGTGTGTAGTTTTCGTCGTAACCGTCGGAGCCCTTTTCCGCGTAAATCGCAGCATTCATAAATTTTGCGTAAAAATAGCCGTAGTGTCCCACGCCTCCTACACTCACCGCAGCGTGTCCTTCTCCTATTTTTCCCCTTCCTATTCCATACCGCCGAGATTTCCCTCGGACCCCGTGGCAATTGTTCGCCCTTTGCACCGCAGAGAAAAATGTGACCACCCCGTACAAAGGGTACCTCGGTTAGGATGACAATTCTGAAAAAATAAAAAAATAAAAAGTAGTTCACATCGAATTTTCGCGTGCGCTAATCGAAATTGCAAAGAGACTCTCTCTCTCTCGCCCTCTCTTTTTATATTTTGCCGTGTTCGTGCAAATACCCGCCGTCGTGCTACGAGAGAGGTGGGTAGGAGGAGGGCGGCGCGAAAGGAATGTTCGTGGGCGTAGAAGGTATCGGAGTCGACCCTTTCCTTTCAACCTTTCTATCCTATCTCGCCCTGTTTTTAGATCACTCATCCTTTTCGCTTTTTTCTCCGTCTCCTCCGTCGTCTCTTATCCTTTCTTTCTCCGTTCGATATCGATTCACTCGGAATCCGTAGCGTGTGAAGATGGCGATTCATACCATCGCATTTCGCAATCTATGTCTCGCTATTTCTCTTGTTTAAGTATGATCCTCTTCTTCTCTCCATTTTACTCTCTCTACTCCCCTCTAATCACGCCTTCACCTTTCCTTCCTGTGCCTACTTTCTACCCCCACCCCTCCCTCTCTCTCTCTCTCCGCCGCTCCAACTCCTCTTCGCTTTGATACCGCGCTCCTTTCAGTGCCAAATCCTCTCTTCAACCAATCCATTCTCTCACACTCCCTTTGTTCCGTTGTTCATTCGACGCAACTCGCTTCGACCGACTCCTCTCTCTCTCTCTCTCTCTCTCTCTCTCTCTCTCTCTCTCTCTCTCTCTCTCTCTCTCTCTCTCTCTCTCTCTCTCTCTCTCTCTCTCTCTCTCTCCCTATTCCTCTCCCTCCATCTCCTTCACTTCTCCGACTTTCCCTCCCCATTTTCTACCTCGTTCTATCCCCTTTCTTTCCTCTCCCCCATCTCTCTCCACTTTCTCTCCCTTTCCCCTCCCCCCTCTCTCTCTCCTTCCACCCTCTTCATCCCTCCTACTTCCGTCTTTCCCCCACTCCCCCCCTGTCACTTCTCTTTGTATATCTCTTCTGTTTCGCAAATCCGCGCAGCACGTTGTGTTAAGCTTCGGCTCACTTTCCCTCGCTCCCTCTTCATGCCGTAAATCTAAACTCCCTTTGCGTCTCTCTCACCCCCTCCCCACTCCGCAACTCCTCTCCCGTTGATTCGAGTGACCGCTTTTGCATGTGGATGCATACCAAATACTTGTGGTAACTAAGGAACGCTTTATATACTCCCGTAAAAAAAAGAGAGGAGTTCGGAATCTAAGGGATAAGAGTATTTTTTAATTTTCTTTTTTTACATTCGCTTAACACGCGCGCCGTACTTTTTTCGTTTTTGATCTTTCGCAGCGGTAAGCGTATCTGTTTTTCTTCGTTTCTTTTTCGTCGTTCGGATTCACCCTTTCTCGACCTCGGGAAAAGAAAAATCCTTCGAAAGAGTAGGAAGGTCGATTCCGAACCCCGATTAACGTTTTTCGGATCGAACTCGTCCGCCGTTATTTAAAATCCTGTTTTTTTTTTTTTTTTTAAAGCTTCGCTGCGCCGTGGGGATATGCCGCGCGAAGTATTTTTCTATTCGACGGGCGAATAATTAATATTTCTAGTGCTGTCCTCGAAATCGGAAAGGGGCCACGGAATTTTCTTTTCGCCGCCGAGGTAATGAAGCAGAAGGGTTGAGTGTGTGTGTGTGTGTGTACGATGAAGATAATGAGAGATGAGGCTGAATTGGGGATATTGAGGATGTGAGGGAGCGCGGTGGGGGTGTGTATCGGCAAGGATTGCGGTGGGGTCGGTGATGGGGGGAGGGCGAGGAGGGAGGGAGGGAAATCGGCTCCGAGGGTGAATCCCCAGAGCGGCGGGGGCCCTTCGAGACGAAAGGGTTGTGTGGAGTATCTCCTCTTCTCTCGCGGCTTTCGTGTCGAGAGAAGTTTAGGTTAAGAATGGATGGCAGGTGAAACAATGGAGAGATGAAAATGGAATTAGGGCGGGGGCAAAGGGGGAGATAAAGGGATGCGCGCTAATTGGGTGGATGAAATCCTGATCTGCCTGTGGGATGAGAGAGAGAGAAGTTCAAAACGGGGTGTAGTGTACGTTAGGAGGCCTAGTGTCCGGTGTGTTTGTGTGTGGGAGAGACCAAGGAACCTCGAGCAGATATGTTAGGGAGGGGGAGTGCAATGGGATTGGTCTGTGTGTTTGGGTAGTTGAGTGGCGAATTAGCGTGGATTGAGTTTGGATGTCGCCTGTGGTCGTTGGGGGCGTTTGGATGGGGGAGGGGAGGAGGGGGGGGGTCGAAGTCACAATGGGGCCACCGAGCAGAGGGCGCGGTTTTAGGGCTTTGGGATCCTCTCGCTCCGCTTCGGATGCCTCCCCTCTCCTACACCCGACCGCCCCATTTCGGGGAAAGAGGTGGAGGAAGACGGCAAAGGGTTAGGGTCGTAGATGTGCTGGGATAGGGAGCGGCAGGCATTTCACGCGCTGTCGCCTCCCGAAAGTCGACGCGAGATCCTTAACCCACAAGCTAACTCCATTCTCTCTTAGTCCCTTCCTCGCCTTCTCTCATCCCATTACTCTATTAGGAGCCTTATATTCATTTCTCTTTATGCAGCATTCCGGGACTCTAGCGCGTGTGTGACTGAACCGTCTCGACTTATTTTTTGATGGGTGTGATGTCGTTATTCTCATCCGCGTGTTAAGGTTTTTTATGGATATTAAATTATTGAAGGACTTTTATTCATTAATAGGTTTATATAGTCGGTAGTTGTTTCTCAACTGTTGTATTTTTTAGCTGACCTTAATAGTACTATTACGCCACGGCTATTATCATGAACTAACGTTAATGTTTTCTCTGGTCGGTTTTTGTTAAATCTAAACAAAAACAAAGCTGTTTGCGTTGCACCAGAGAAGCAGTTCAGGACGCATTTGCCTCGTATTAGAGAATAGTAACTAGGTTGCGATCACTGCAAATTTGCGTATTATTGTTAAGTATTCGGTCTATTACGGCCTCTACCCGACCGGTTTTTTCTGACATTCCTGGGCTATCATGCCTGATGTTTCGTTCCTTCGGGAATAGTCTTATTCTACTCCCACTGAACCGCTCCACAATATTCACCACCTCGTTCATGTCCATTTTCTCTTCAATTCTCTGTAATGTTCCTCCTTTAAACTTTCATGTGTGCATTTCTTATGAATGTCATTCACATCCGTATGTGTGACAAGGCGAGCTTAAAACTTGAATTTCGTAATTTAATGTCGTTTTTAGCCATCCTTGCGTTGTTTATAGTACATGCATATTTGGTTTTACTGGGGATAATTTAAAATGATATTTCAGCTTGAATTAATGCGAAAAAATATTAATATTTATGCTTCATCGATGTGTGCTCTCCATTGTTTTTTTATCCTTTTCTTAGTAGTAGTATTAGCGTTTCGAAACGCATTTTGCATCGTTTGTCGATCAACCATGCGTATCATGTGGATATAGTCTGGCAGGGAATATATTTTTTTCTAATTTTGCAGCGGTGCAATATGCTAAGGATTCCTGAACGTGATGGGCAAATCCTTTGGGCGACCATCCATATCTTCTACCTAAATTTGGAACGGTGAGCAGTCCATCAACCAGGAATCTTCGGGGCCCAACCTATTATCTTGGTTCATCCATTACTAAGATTATTTCCCTTTGCCTCGTTCCCTTTCACTTCTCTTCCTCGCGCCGCATTCAATCCTTTTAATTTTCGCTTTTGCCCCTTTATGGATCGTCTGTTTACTCCCATGCTAGACCCCCTTCCCCACCTTTATAGCCGGTTTCTCTCTTTCTCTACCATCATCCCGCTGTCACTCCTCCATTGTTGTCTTCTTAATGCTCTGCCTCCCATCGTTAAACTCTCTCTACTTCCGCCTTCGCCGTCGATGTTTTCTCGAATATCTCATATTCCTTATGCACCAGTACTTGCCGCTATTTCATTGGGTCGTGTTCGGTGGTGCTCGAAAGTGCTCTCTCCGTCTGTTTTCTCATATTTCACTCCCTCGCTCCTCGTCCTTTCATCCTTTTCTTGTGCAAAATATTTGGTATATTTGGTGTGTATGTCATAGAATTCGTTCTCTGTCTATAATGCCGTGTGTGCGCTGGCTTAACATAACAGAACATCTCATATTCATGTATGGGATCACCCGAAATATAAGCCTTGCTTAAATGAAACACATTGCAATGATGGAGTGTAGTTTTCACGATATGTTGATGTATTTTAAATGGCACCATGAATTTAATTAGAAATTCGTCCAGTTGAAGAGATTGATTTCGTGACAACTTTACCATAACCCAGGGTTGGGCAACCTATGGCACGCGAGATGATTTCTTGAATGGCACGCGAAAAAAGATATGATAAGAAGATAAATAATTAATATTTCATATATTTATTACAAGTATGTAGTAAAGTGAAAGGTTTTTGGAAATTTTGTGAAATAACGTTATATTTCATAGTAAGAGTAATTATCCACCGCTAAAGTCTGCCTTTTCTAAATCTGTAGATCTGTTCTCACGTAGTTCATGCTCCTGCCGTCTCGTGTCCTCTCTCGCCGCCTTTATGACTAATGAACATAAAATACGGACGGATGGGTACAAATGCATACCGTTTACAATGTGCGTGTAAACCGAGGGTGATCAAATAATAAAAATTATCATTTAATGAAATTAAAATTTATTACTGACACGCGTGACCATATATATTGACGTGAATTTGGCACACCACTTGTGAAATGCTGCCGACCCTTGCCGTCTTAGAATATATTATAACTATGTTTCGTCCGTCGACATCATAGTATGTCGAGTATCCTGCTGCCGCCGTGCTGTTCATAAAAATAACGTGTGTGTGGATTAGAAGCGTACGGATATTTGCAAGTTTGCGTAATGTACGTCGCGTCGATTTTTAGCATTTGCTTATTTTCTTCCCTATTACCCGATCCTCGGATTTTCTTTACCTCCGTTCCCTGCCTCGAAATCTCCGTTTTACGGTAGCACGGGACTCCACCCTCTTTGCTCCCTCCCCTCTCCCAATTTGTGCCTCACCCTAACCGTTACCGCTCGCTCTCTCCCCTTCCTTCCACTTATAAGCTAGAGCAACACGCGTGCTCTCTCTCTCTTTCTCTCTTCGTCTTCGCTTCTATCTTTCCTCTTGAACTTGCTAGACTCCTCATCCCCGTTTCCCGGCAGCGGAGTGGATCCCTATGTCTCGAGTTATGAATAATTTATCACCACTCCGAAGAACCCACTTCTCTCGCACTCGCCGTCCGCTTCGGCGCCTTCTCCTCCTGCTCCGTCGCCTCTCCGCTGCGGTTGACTTTAGCCATCAACACCAATGTCCCCGTCGGAGTCTTAACACCTCCCATCCTAATTTCGACCCGTCCTATCTCTCGGTTTCTGTATCGTGTTCTCCGAACCCACGCATCCGGTATTCTATCTAACGATAGGTACCGGTATACTGTACCCATCTACCTCGTTTGTACGTGTCTCTGTGTCGTTTATTTCTTTGTTCCGGTAGTGTTTTCGATTCCTTCGTAATTTTTGGGAAAGGAAGCGTTATTTTTTTCTTGCGAGATGGAAATTTTCGTCGGTGACCGGTCGCGTTCTTGAGGCTCCTCAACCTCCGCTTCTCGTTACAGTTCGCTGTTATTCGCCCGCTTCCCCTTCATCTGTTATTTTACTGCCGTCGTAAAACTATGTCAACCATCTGTCACTTGTCGCATGGTTTATTCATGTTGTTGTTCTCAGGTGGTGTCGAATGAGAGGAGGTGCATAAACCGAGGATTGTGTCGTGTGGGTGGCGGTGTATTTTGTTATATTATGCAGGAGAGGTAGTTATTTCGCGAGTTATCGGTAGTGATTGCACGGTTAAATATTGTCGAATCGTTTATTAAGTATCGCTAAGATGACTGGTTTTGTTAATGCACGAATAGTTCGTAGTTTGTAAAGCGGTGGGGATAATATATTTCCGTCTTAATGTAGTGGTTAAACTGTTAACCGTTCTTTTTAACAACGTATTTGTCATTTTCCTTCGTTTAATAATCAATAATAATGCATCAGTATATTCAAATCAATAAGCTGGATTACAATTGTTTGCATAAAAAATACTGTTGAAGATGTTGTTTAAAAATGCCGGAACTTAATTGTCAATCTAGTATTTTGAAGTATTTTTATTGCGCCATGTGCTTTTTTTCTGAAAATTTATTTTCGGCAAGGTTATCTTATCTTTTGTACTGTCGAGTTTCATGGACGCATTACATATGCGAAACTAAAGCGCCTTATTTAGGTTATACTTCTACCGGAGGATTTACTCTTTCTTTGTCCTCCCACGCATCCTCAATTTCTCTCCCACACAAACTCATTCCCAGATACCAAATTTATCTCTTTTCACATGCCTAGACTTCACGCTTTTTTCATTCACCAAGACCTTCCTTTCGTTGTATTCCGTTTTGATTTTTAAATATTTTTTTATTTCAAATATAATATTGAAAAGTTTAAATTATGCCACCTTTGTGGGAATATTGAATTCTGATATAGAAATCCAAACCGTAGAAATCATTTGAAATGTTATTAAATAATTATTCACATTTATAGACATTTTTTGTCACGCAGAAATTCTTTTTCCATCATTGTATATGTAAATATTGACGTTCTTACGTTGTATTTGCTCGGCAGTTGCATACATGTCGCCAAAAACGCTGCTCTTGTTAAAACGTCGACGGTGGTGTGCGACCAGTCGTTTCAGACCTTTAAATTTATTGGTTATGACATTCTTGTTGGATGCAATGTCGGTACGGTTTTCGCGAAAGTGTAGTCTGCCATAGAGAGGTAATATCGTTAAGAGTAATCTAATTATAAGTTCTCGTTGTTTACAACTTACTTCGCATTCCCCTGAAAGGCGAGGACATGTTTTGGAGGAAAACGTCCATAACGCACGTTTTATACCAAGGACTCGTTTCTCTCCCATTAATTATTAGCGGTTTCATCAAACATAATCATCGGACTCGACTCTCACGCGAGTGTAGCTCTACCTTGTATAGGGAAAGCACACATGGCCTCCAGCGACTCAAAATTCGATAATTTTAGTGTTGTTAATTTTTGGTATCTCCATGACAAAGTTTTAATGAAACATTTATTAATAATTCCGCTCGCTTTTGTGCTTGCCTATGCATAGTCTTTTCGCAGGGCTGCTTTTGATGTTGCTCCGGTTTTGTGGAATCCCTGATCGCCCATGTTTAAGTAATGGCCCCGCTTTCATTTCCCTTCCCCTACTCTCTCTCTATCTCCTTTTACCCCCCTCCCTCGCAAGGCAGCCATGCTACCGTAATCCTTCTCTCTCGTATCTCCTTTCCTATCCACCTCACCCTCCATTTTCTTTCGGAAAACCCCGCCTTCTCTTCAGTTTTTGGGGTTTTGAGACTTTGAACCTTTCCGCCTTGCCCACCTGTACCCTTTCCCGCAGACCGGAGCTACGGGGCTTATGGGATGCTATAAGATATTAGGAGAGAAGAATTGAATTATTATATAGAGAGGTCATCTCCACTGCCTTTCGTTCGCAGCAAAGGTTTAATGGCGTCCTTTTTTCGTCGCGTTTGGAATTTTGTTTTCTAATCCAGGGGAGGATGATGTCTTTGCAGTGGTCACACTTTAGTTTCCCTCCTCTTCCGTCCCGGTTATTATTAGTTGGAAGTTTCACTTCATCGAATGTCTTCGGAGGGTATTTTTGGAATTTCTTATTGTAAAATTGATCGTGTTTTTGCTATCTATTAGTTCGTCCTTTTCCCGCTTCTTCTGTTTTATGTTTTCCGATAACCTTTTTCTTCTTCATAGAACAAAAATGTATGGTAGCTCTCTCGCTAAAGGGAATGTTCCGTGTATGCCGTAATTTTCCCGTCGGGGATGCTAATGTTTTGAGTAGATACAACCTCGGAAAAACTGATTCTGCTATTGGATCAAAATTTTAAAGAAGGGCAAGAATATAAGTGTAGGAACTTTTCATCTTTAACCCATCGTTTTTAGCAGTTACTTCTAAATAGTTTATTAGAAACCCATTAAAAGTACCTATATGCTTTCGACGATTTTTTCTAAGCAGCTCGCAGAAAACTTGGTACCATATCTACTGTTGTAACGGCTGTTGATTTTCTTCCTGGAATTGTCCTTCTACACTGGCACGCAAATCGATTATACGAAAAGGTATTTTCTCGCTGCATTCGTCTCATATTAATCACCTGTTTCTCTCCAATATTACCTTCCCAGTACATTTTATCGTCTCGCTTCGCCTTCACAAGGTGATTCTCCTCCCTTCATAGTGCAGACTTCTCTGCCGCCTGTGGTCTTATACCCCACGGTGTTCAGGCGTGTGTTGCGGGTCTCATAATCACCAGGATACGTTGGGTTTACTGCTGCTCGTCTCGGTGTCTAGTCTGCTCGCTCCTTTTATCCTACTTCGATTTAAGTCCAGCTCTGCCATTTATCCGCACGATCCGTTTTCTCAAGTTTTGCAAGAACATGTTGCCCTGGACTCTCTTGGATAATAAATCCAAGACGCCTGGTTATTTTCTAGTTTTATACCGCACTTTCGTTTGGTCTGTCTCATTACTGTGTGACATTTTCGACCGAGTTCGTGTTTTGTCAAAGGTGCATCACCATAATAGCCTGATCCTATAATTTCACTGGCAGATGGGTTCAGTGCATCAGATTACCTTATAAATCACAGTTGCAGGCTTGAATTTCCTATTGTGATCTCCCATCGTGCTAGGATCGATATCATTCCGCGAATAATTGTCGCAATTTTTAGTGTTCCTAAAATAAAACCATCGTTTATTCGCTTTCATTATTTTCTGTTATTTTTACCCATCTTTACAAGCTTAAAGTAGTCTCAATTCCGTCGTGTATATACATAGATGTAAATTCATGAAATGATCATCCCCCCGAATAAAAAAAAATAAGCCCAGAGGGTTGAGTCGGTAGCGGCGATAGTTTCCGCATTGTGAGCATTTCAGATATTGGTTTACGCGCTCCATAAACCTCCCGATAACTCAATAGGAGGTAAGGATATTTTTAGTTATCGTTTCTCGAAACTGATGCCCAAGCTTTTACAACTATCAATATCCTTTTCGTCTTCGGTCGTAAATCGCGTCAAGACTTTTTCGATTAATGAAGAACGTTATTTTCACATTGTTGACTGGACTTTACGCACATCTTACGACTCGAGGTTACAACTTTCCAGATACCTCTATGACCTCTTAACCTATGGGCGTAAAACACTTGTTTCCTTTTCTCATTTCGGTTCCAGCCTTCCCTCCCATCTCGCCATATATATATATACCCCTGCACCTGCACTCCGTTTATTGTTATTTCTTTTACCTGCGGTTTTTACATTCGGCTTACTTGGTAACCTCTATGTGTTCTCCCCTCTTCCCCCAACGCCGCTATTACTCGTCCTTTTATCCGTTTTTATATCGTATTTCCCACTATTACCTATCTATTCCTACGCTGCGCTCGTTCTCTCTCCCCCCTCCCTTTCGTCCACTGTATGCACTCTCCCTCCCTTCCCTCTGAACTTCCTCCCTCGGACCTTTTTTCCTCCCCCTTCCCGCCATTTCCTCCTGCAGGACATCCCGCCCATTACGCAGCTTACAGCCTTTGGTTCAGTTTTATGTCGCCATAAATTTCAAAATGGCGATGCTGCATGGGTCGAGAGCAGAAAGATTTTCTCCTCCCATCCCAGGGAATACTACTACCCCCTTACATATATATATATATATATATATATATATATATAGAGAGAGAGAGAGAGAGAGAGAGAGAGAGAGAGAGAGAGAGAGAGAGAGAGAGAGAGAGAGAGAGAGAGAGAGAGAGAGAGAGAGAGAGAGAGGCCATATAGGGGGGTTTGTGCATACACACCTTCCTTCTTCTCCCGCTTATACTCCTCCTAGTTGCTAACTCCCACACATCTCGTCGCATCCCCTCTCATTTCCTCCATTCTATCCTGTTTCACTCCGGTTTGGCAGGTGATTCCTCTCTTTCCCATTTCTAGCTCGCGCAATATCTGTATTTTTGTTGGTTTGGCGTTTCATGAGTTCTCCGGCAACCGTAGTAAAATCTGCGTTGGGCATTGTCTTGCTCGGTCGTTGCATTGGCCTCTGATGTCCTTCGTCTGTGCCCTCCCACGGCCCTAATCCGAGGGCGAATGGACATGTGATGGCATACGATCCTGAGTGGAAGGGGGGCAGTTAACCTCCTCTCTGGAACTACGGCAGACGACATTTAATTCTCTTTGGCGTCATAAATAATTGAGATGCATGAATTGATGTGCGTGCAATAAAATACGCACGTCTCTCACTTTTCGCGTTTCGTGATGGAGTAAATGCAGGAAATTCGAGATGCACGCGTTAAATGAATGGCGACTGTTTGGTGGCTTTTCCTCCATTTTTGTCGCAGTTTTTTTCCCGAATGCGTTGCATTCCTATCGTTCGTCATGATTTCTTAATGGGCAGTCGGAAAACTCTTTTCGTGTTTTGAGTAAGATCGCTGCATATTGCGCAGGATTTATTTATATATATATATATATATATATATATATATATATATATATATATATATATATATATATATATATATATATATGATTGCAACTAGTAGTTGAGAGGGATAGGAGGGAGCCAGTGGACACTTACTTGGTGTTGTGGACGTCCACGGCGATAGAGGAAGGCTTTTGCTTGGAGCTTTCGGGCATCCGCTCTTCTTCGGCACAAGAGTATTACTAAAACTAAGTGTCTCACTGGGGGTAGAGGGGATGGGAAGAGGATGGGGTTCGTGGGAAGGAGGCTAGGGTATTTGAGGTGGGGGTGTCAGCGAAGGATATATATATATATATATTAACTCCCTTGACTCGAGACAACCTGACGCAAGACCCTTCTTCCATTTCCTAACGAAGCTGGCGGAAATGGTGCTCCACAAGAACAACTTTACCTTCGGAAGGCACCACTACCTACAGATAAAAGGTACTGCGATGGTCACACGTATGGTGCCCTCACACGCCAATGTCTTCCTAGGTGAATGGGAGGAACGTTTCCTCGACATACACCCCAGACCACTACTTTGACTGAGGTATATTGACGACATTTTTCTTCTTTGGACACATGGACCCGACTCACTCCAATCCTTTTTACAGCGCCTCTCTTCCCACCACTCTTCCTCCTCCAGCATCACCTTCTTGGATGTCGACCTCTCCATCCGAGAAAACCAAATCCATACCAAAGTTCACTTAAAACCCTCCAACCGCCTTCAATAGCTACACTTTCACAGCTGCCACCCCCTCCACGCCAAAGCCCGCTGAGGGCGGAGAATCTGCTCCTACAGAAACTCACTCTCCAAGTACTGCTCCGACCTCGAAAATACATTCCGCCAATGCGGATACCCGCTGGACCTGATCCGGGACCAAATCCGACTGGCAGTCGCACCCAGCAGCCCGAACCTTCATCCCAACCGCTCTGCAACTCCCGACTCTACCCCCCAGCTCAGCCTAATCACCACATTTTATCCCGGCATCCACGATACCCTAAAGAGCATCTTGAAGGCAGCCCTCCTAATCCTCACTTCCTCCCCCAACCAGGTCTCCTTCCCCACACCGCAATCCTCTCATTCCGCAGATCTCCCAACCTAGCCAACATATTGTGGAGAAAAGAACCCCCATCACCCACTCCACTGCACCCTGCAGGGTCCCACCCCTGCCGCAGACCCCGATGTCTAAAATGCCCTATAAACCCACCCTCCAACTCATTCTCAAACCCCACCACTAACATCACCTACCCCATAACTTCCCCTACCAACTGTACCACCCGCAACGTCATCTACCTACTAACCTGCACCCAATGCCCCGCCTTTTACGTCGGCCTCACCAGCAATTCCCTAAACATTCGCATGAACGGCCATCGCAACAGCGTTAGTCTTAAACGACGTGGCCGTTCATGTAAATAATCACAATCTTTGCTTCAATGTTTGTTTCACTGTGAGGGCCATTCGCGTCCTCCCGGACGACGCTTCCGCCCCCCCAACTCCGTCAGTGGGAACTGGCCCATATCCAAATCTTAAACTCTATCTCTCCTCCCGACCGCAATATCCGTTAATATTTCCTTCTTTCCACCCTCACTCCCCCCCCCCCCTCCTGCATCCTCCAGTCCTCGACCTTTCCACGCTCCCTTCCCTTCCACCCCCGCACCTTCACTTCAGTGTCACTGCCAAATCAGTTGTCTCTCTCTTGTGCTGACGAAGGGATCATCCCGAAAACTCCAAAAACCTACAAATGTGTCTCTCCAACACCCCAGCGGCTCTCCTTCCGATAAGTGCTCACTGGGTTTCCTTCAACACCCAGTTGCCCTAAATACCCTCATTTACCTTTCCTCTTCCGTAAGTTTACACACACAGTGCGGCAAGAAAGTAATGAGACTGAAATAAAATAAAAATATCCAGTATGAGTATAGTTCCGCGACAGGCTGCTAGAGACGCACTGAAGTGTGACGTTGGCAGTCCCGCTAGCGGTGACCAGATGGGATTGTGCTGCTATTTCGTATGGACGTATTTTGTTCATCGTGTATTACTGCGCCGTCAGAAACTCCCAAAATGGAACGTCTCAACGTCAAATTTTGTGTAAAGCTGGGGAAAAACCCAACTGAAACACATGAAATGTTACGAACAGTAGGATAAAGCTCTGTCTCGAGCACAAACATTTCGATGGTTTAAGCGTTTTCAAGAGGGCAGAGAGGATGTGGAAGATGACCCTCGCAATGGAGGACCAAAAACGACCTCCAACTCAAAATTGGTGGACAAAGTGCACAATTTACTTGCAAGAGACCGCCGATTGACACTCAGAATGATGACATGTGAACTAAATGTGAATAAGGACTCGATAAGGTCCATAATTACCACAGACTTCTGGTTGGCGGCATTTGCATGGCAACGCGGCTTCTCGCACAGCGATAAATGCAAGGACATTTCTAGCCAAAAATGAGGTTGCAGTGTTCAATCACCTCCCATATTCCCCTGACCTGGCTCCAGCAGACTTTTTTCTGTTTCCCAAGTTGAAATTGAAAGTACGCCGATTTGACACGATCGTTGACATTCAGAAGAACGTGACGGCAGAATTGAATACTAACACAGCATACGAGTTTTCCAAGTATTTTCAAAGTTTATATGAATGCTCTAATAAGTGTATTCGGTTCCTCTGGAACTATTTTGAGGGAATTGGTTAAGAAACATGTTGCCCTATGCGTCGTTGTTTTTATTATATTTCAGTCTCATTACTTTTTTGCCGCACTGTGCGTGTGTATATATGTGTGTGTTTGTGTGTGTGTATGTATATCCTTTTGTCTCTGATCGTTTCTCTGTGGTAGCGTTCCGTTCTCTGCTACGGCCGAAGAGTCTCCATCCCGCATTCTCGATCTCAAATTGCATGTGGATTTCCGTGAAAGTACGCAATTTACGGATATTCTCATTTCGTTTTGTCCGCCCTCCGATGTTCGAAGGTGCGACTTTTCGAGACTTTCGAACCACAATGCGTCACGAGAGGGGGGAGGGGAAAGGTTTGCAAAGGCATTTCATGGGAGAAGGTTGTCCAACGATGCGGAGCCTTGGAATGTTTTCCAACGTCTTGAACCAAAGGAATGCAACCCCAGTGTTCCCTCGGACTCCTTGGCTTCTCTTCCCTCCTCTCTAGTCTCTCCCCTGCCTCTTTTCCTTATCCGCACATCCTCTCTTCCGTTTGACCTAACCATATTCTCCCCTTTTCATCGTTTTTTTCTGCCTTGGCCGTCTCACCAACCCAACCCTCTTCGTTTCATCTCCCCTAAACGCCTCTTCCCACGCCTTGACCTCCTCCCTCCTTTCCTACACTATTCAACCATCCCCTCTCACCTCCTGCAAATTTTTTTTACGCTCTACCACTTCCGCTCCATTAACCCTTGTAGTCTTCCGGTTTTAACTTAACGATTTTACTGTTTGATGAGTTTAGTGTACAGTTTTTGTTCAGAGTAAATGAGCACTAAAACGCGTTTTAGTTGGGACCATGAAGAGAGAATTTTTCCCTCTATAATTTTTAACACAAGAACGTCTGAACATGGCGTACCCCCTAGAACGGCGGACGGGACAAAAATGTCCTATACGACAAAGTCGTACAGTCGCAGTTCTAGGTTTAATTTTTATGAACGTTGTAGTCTCTACATTACTAATTGCATACTTTAGCATGCTGTAGAATGTAGCGTTGCACCGTACTCAACTGAAACGCTCTAGTAAATTAGCCCGCAAACAGTGCTGCAGGAACACGTTCTAACCTGCATCACACTGCGGGAGCAAGTGGAAGGTGGGAGGGGGGAAGGGTGGGGCTAGAAGTTGGACTGGCGAAAGATGAGAGGGGAGGAGGGAAAGGGCATGCCATAGTCTACAACAGTATTACAAAGCCGCCTGCATAAGAATAATGTCACAGAGAATGTGAAACAAAGAAGTAACTCATTTTGGGACAAAATTGTCCCATCCGCCGTTCTAGGGTAAAATGGTTTAGAATCCTTAATATTGAGGGGGGGATGTTCAAAAGTGTAGAGTGGAATGCAACTCTCAAATGATTAAAAGTCACTAAATCTCGTCTAAATTAAACCGGAATCACAGAAACTGTAGGGGACGTAACATCAGAATGGGACAAAATTGTCCCGTCCGACGTTCTAGTGTTGAAAACATTCTTACTGTCGTTTTTCTTGTCCTTACCGCCTTCTCTTCTCAAGCACTCTTCGCTATTTTTTTCAATTTTTCCGTTATCCATCCTTGTTCATTGTCATAGTCATTAGTGATTTGTCCGAAGACAGGTTCGTGATTGTATTTTAAGTCGAATTCTCTGCATTCTTATAATTTTTTTCTGCCATCTTCAGTTATTGTTCAGTCTCTTTCGCTTTCAAGTCGTCTATCATCCGAAGCCTTTTCCTTTCTCTTATTTTTTCTAATTAATCCTCAATCATGGAATCTCTCTCAGGCAATGTTTTAACCAGTTGGTATTTCTATTTCTGATCATTTTTCTTATTAATTTCTTCCCTCTTTCTAATAAATCCTTATTTCTTTTGCTATATTCGTGTTTTATTTTCAGGAGTCCATGTTCCCATATCGAAACTTACTAAGTAGGTATTCTTTATTTTCTCCTTTTCATCATCTTAATTTAGTGTATTAATGAATAAAATGATTAGCTCCTCGTTTGTCTCGTGTCGCACATTTCTTTTCTTATCCTGTTTATACCCTAGAGCAGTGTTCTTCAAACTTTTTCCATCGCGACCCAGTCGATGGGAAGGCAACATGAAGAAAGATACGTTCTTAACTGAGTTTTCATTGACTCTACATAAAAAGTAACTCATACTAAAATACTGGCATTTATATAATAAGAGCATTTAGTTTCTTGTAATTTTTGACACGTTTCAGCTGGTTGTGCATTGAGTGCTCATATTTTCCTCATAAGCCTCGCGACCCAGTAATGGGTCGCGACCCGTACATTAAAGAACACTGCACTAGAGCAGCGGTTCCCAAACTTTTTCTTTCGCGTACCATCAAAAACATGACAAAATTTCCTCGTACCACATAGTACTAGTAAGTATGAATGTAGTAGTGAATGTGGCATCAAACTCACGTACCACAGTTGATCTGTCCCTGCTTCTTCCTATTCGAAGCAGGGGGCCGATTTTGTAACTCCTTCGATTCGATCGAAATCGAAAACTCCCAATTTCGACGTGAAAGCTGGTAAGCGATGGAAATGAAATTATGAGGGAATATGCGATTTTGTAGCTAATTTCGATTTCGATCGAAGGAAGTGAGCTCGACCGAAAACAGTGTTGCAAAATTTATGCTTCGGCCGGGTTGGCGCATGCGCAGTTTACTCTGAGAATCAGTTTGTTTTGGTTTGTTTATGTATTTCAGTTAGATAAAAACCTAATTAAAATGAGTAATTCAACGTAAGTCCTAATACAGTATCCTTATAATATGTTAAATAAAACGAATACAGCATACGTTAAGCAAATATTAGATGATTTTTGTACGTATTGTGTTTATCGAATCTATGCATTGCTGCTTCAGATGTTGAAGTTTTTATTTATTATTATTTCGACGAATGGATATTAGTTTACGGCATTGGATGAATAATTTGTCATTGACTACGGCAGAAACATTAGGTTATAACGTAAAAATTGGAAGGATATAGCTGAATATTGGCTGATATATATAATGTAAAATGTGGAACGCAGGACGAGGGATATTAATTCGTTTTTCGTAAATGAATTTATTTGAGGTTAACATTGTTTGTTTTGTTATGATTACTAGACTGTCTAAGATTTTGATAACACTTGTCAGCATAGTTTTGCAAGTTCTATACTTCGTAAGAAATGTCTTTAAGAAAGCATTTAATTTGGTTTGTATCATTTATTGATATTGGAATACAGCGTTAATGAATGTTGTTAAATATTTTGAGAGTATTGCTAAATAGTTACAAGTTTCCAAAAACCTGCATTTCTTGGACCGTAATGATGTTAGTTCCTTTTGACATATGTTTTAAGTACTGGTACTACAGGAGGTACACACAAAAATCTTTCTTTATACTGAAGGTAATGTAGTCTTCATTATTGTGATTTTCTATATTATGTTAAATAATTCAGTGGACTCTATTCTATAATTTCTATTTGATACCTACGCAGTTTAGGTTTTTACTGAACAGTTACATGTATAATTAATGATCATTGATATTTAACTTATTTATTCATTAGTTCATGGGCGATACCCATTAATATGCATTAGAAATACATGGTCAAAATCGATAAGACACAATCCACATTTAGGTATGGAGATGATATATGCAAAATGATGATACACACATTGAGTAAATAGTGAGGATCTCAACAGAAAATGAGAAACATTAGGCGTACAAGAAAATATATTAAATGATAACATGTACAATTAATATTTATCATAATTCAACAAAAGTATATGAAATATGCAAATAGGTATTGAAGTAAATTGTTTATTGATTCAGCACAGTCAATTAAGATATATATTTGTCCAAAAAAGGAAAAATCATATTCCTGTCATTAAAATGAAAGGAATTGAAATAGGTAAAGGATACAATAAGATACAAATAGCCAAATGAGAAGATTTTATAACATTGGTATATGAAATAATATAAGAGAATATTAAATATGCTCTTTAAACATATAATGAAACTGAAGAGGTTTTATGATTAACAGTATTAAATATAAAATATACAAAACGAATTGCTAATTTTCAGTTAGTATGGGTATTGCCACTTAAATCTTCAATTATTCTTTGAATAATAGGTTTATAGTATGAACTTCGAGCAGATTTTACGGATTTCACCAAGCAAAAGGAAATCGAAATGGATTTCGACGGGAATCGAGAGAGATTTCGATCGAAAGTGAAATCCTGAGTTACAAAATCGCAAACTTCATTTCGATCGAAAACTATCCAAAGATGGCTGACATTTCGATCGAGATTGAAAAGTGAAAAATTACAAAATCGGCCCCCAGGTATTCTGCTGCGTTTCACTCTGCTCGCGTACCACTGGCAAAAGCTTCACGTACCACTAGTGGTACGCGTACCATAGTTTGGGAACCGCTGCCCTAGAGCGTAAACTCCACTTACTCTCTCGTTGTGTCGTCCAGCTGTCATTCATAATCAATGTCTTTTTGTGACATAATTTGCAATTCTTCATCGAGACAATAATTGACGATAGAAAACAGTTTCATCGGTTTTAATTTATTTTGCTTCGACCTCTGCTTTTACGTTCACATTCCCATGCGGTCAAAAATGATTGTTTCGATTAATTAGGGGCATTCGATGTTATCTTTCATTAGTTGGCGCTTCTCTATCCATTTTGGCCATATCCGCGTAACGTTATTTGACAGGTTTTGTGAGGTTTTGTGTGTGTGTTTGTGTATTAAGTCAATCATTTTCTCTACGGTTTATAATTACATGGGATGTCGACCAAGTTTACTGAATTTTTCATCTATAACGTACGTAGAAGGTTATTGGACCTGATCAGTTTGTTTGAAAACGATTTTCGATAGCTTAAGCATTTCACGAAATAATTGGAATGTTTTTTATATTCCGACAATAATTGATTAATCAACTTGATTACTTTTAAACCACTTTTATTCTATTTAAATGGATACAGGGTTGGTCCAAGATTGCGAGAGCGGTTGCCCTGGGACTTGTTCGGTTGCATATTATATTTGTTTCAAGTAGATAAATGGTGGCTGTCAGTGAATAGAGTTGAACGGCCTATTCCTCTATATAATGTAGTAACTCCGACCCAACAAAATAGCGGTAGAATCATTTGCACAGCCATAGAATTTTTTCTCGTTTAATTTGCCCTCGATGTACCGATTCTTTTCTAGTCAATTTGGGGTAAAAAAGGGATTGGTGGGAAATTGGTATCGCTCTCCAGGCCATTCGCTGATTGGTGTTTTAATGAGACGATTCTTTCCCGTCCTTTTTTACCATTTTATTTCCGAGTGGTTCTCGCTCTCCGCGTGCTTCGATTACAGAGAATGGAAACTCAAGCAAGCGTCCAAACGAAAAAAAGTATTTGAAAGATTGAGGTTTTAGCCTCCTCATGTAAATTTTAAAATCACTCAAATTTTTTTTGGCTCTTGCCTTCCCAAAAATCGTACCGTCCGCTCTACGTTTTGCGTAGTTATTATTTATGATACTAGACAAATTTCGGACGATGTATCTCAGTGTTTCCTTTAACTTGATCTTTCACCGGCTTAATTTTTAGAATGTTTTATATAATTAATACTAAAAATATAATTGTATATAGGGTTTAGTTTGTCGACGTGATATTCCACGATGATTGCGTCGACTAAAGTTGTGTTGAATGGCGTAATAAGAAGCAAACCTAGATTCAGAAATACTAACAGAATAGTTCATGTTTTGTTATAATAGAGATGTTTCTTTTTTGTTGACCGGTTTTCAGAATGATGTAAATGTAGAGAGATTGAATGATAAGTTGAAATTGATGGTTTCGTTTTCATTACGTGACGTCGAAAGAGTACTTTCGAAAACAGCCTTTTTTAAGCATGATAATTAAATTTTGCTTTCGTAATGCATTTCATCTCTAGTAAATATCTGTATACGGAAGCTCGACTATGAGTTCAGAGTTAAATATTTATCCACCAAATCGTAATTTGTTGAACTAAAGTTAGCTTCCTCTGTTCTTTTTAATCTTAATCTCATAAAATCACGGGTAATATAGATATTTTAGAAACAGATCTTTCAATGTTAGCATAGTGGTTTGTCAGGATTCATTATAGCTTCTTTTCAGTGACATTGTCTTTGCAATGCATTTATTGGTACTTCGAAAATCGCATCTGAAGTCGGAATGAAAATTCAATGTGCTTTGTTCGTTTCCTGTTAAATTAAGCATTTATTAATTTCATACATATTTCAACGATTGCATTGTGTTTAACCTGGTGCTTCCTTTTCTATTTGCAGCGGGGGTCTGACGAGCTGCTCTCGCAGAGTGGGGCCGTTAGCAATGGCTCTGTGATGAGCCCACAACCCAACCACGCTGATAGCAATAATGACGCTAAGAAGGTAAGAGTCGATTCGCTTATTATTCGTTTTCGCCTTGCACGCACTCCCCCAAATTAAGGATGCGATGGCGTTTTAAAAATAAATGTATATGGATAAATGTTCTCAAGTCCGCGAATCTGCGCATTCACGTGACACGATTTCATTGCTGCAAAAGTCGGTTATTTGTTTTCTTTAGAATATATTTTAGTTTATAAACTGTACTTGTGCTATTTTAACGCTGTTATGTTCGTATCGCAATTTAGTTAAATTCACAAAAACCCAACATCCGCACAGTGTTTGTTCCCTAGGATTGTACATTTTAGATCTACTACTTTTTTAACGCGAGTCGATTTATTAAAACTCCTTGACCGTTGTCTCTCTTTCTGTTTTATGTACGAGTAGTGATGTACCGTTCATTCCCGGTACTGGTTTTTTTATTACCCCAAATTCATGTTAACGTGAAGGTTTTCCCTGTATTATATTTATAATGTATCTTTCATTTATGTAGTTCATAGCCTTTGCATTGGTTATTCGCGTGTATTCGGCCGCCATAGAGCTCTTTAAACGTAGTCGTGCCCTTTAAAAATTTCTCTACGGATTCCGTATTAATGTAGTTATATGTTTATCGTGATGGCTTTTAAAAGAATTTAAATGCTGTTGGAGGCAACCGGGCATTGTTACCGCATAACGTAAGCGTTCCGTGTATGCGTGCTCTCGCGGATGCGTCATAATTCCATTACTTCTCTCCACCGCCGCCCCCTCTCCTTTCCGTCTTCCTCCCCATATGTCATTGCGTAGTTCGTCAGAATCCCTTTTAACGACTGTCCCTTCGCTTCCATAGCTGGTTCTTCCGGCCTCTTCAGACGTCCGATGGCGCCCGTATTTGGTCAGCTCCATCGGCGGCACTCTTTTTAAGGAACGGTCGTTCGTGCATCCTGCTCACGTGACCGCCATTTTCCTTTGGCTCGATCCATCTGCGCACGCTCTCCCATGGCCGTCTCCGCGCTTGTGTTAGGAAATTTAAATAGGTGGTCGGAGCCAAAAGGATGTATCGCCAGTCGTATTAATTCTCCCGCCGCCCAACTACCCGTCCGCAGTCGACAAAACATCATTTCCATGATCGGCTAAAACCTTTCTCCCCTCGGCGTTTTGCATCCAGCGTATAGGAGGTCCTCACGTTTTACTTATCGCGGCTAAATTGCTCGATGTTTTTCCATCGGAATTCCATGGCTCGTCGTTTGTCTGAGCCTCGTACTAATCTCGAGTGGTAATTGTTCCCGTTTCGGTTGCGTTTCCACGCAACCGAACAACGCAACGAAAACAATGGATACAAAACTAGCATCGCGAGAACGCCAGCATACTTACGCTTCCAAAGGCATCGTTGACAGCTACATCCTATCTTCCTTTGCGGTCGTACCCGTACGTCGCTCTTCAGTCGCCATATATCGCGGCAGAGCGGTGGCTCCGTCTCCTCTTCCACCTTAAAACCCATCCACCGCGTCTGTTCCCTCCTCCCCCGGGATCCCTTGCCCCCAAACCTTTCCGCATCGCCGCTTTATTCTAGCTTTTTCTCCCTCCGCCTCCCCATCATTTACCTAGGGTCCTTACTACTAATACAGCTATCTTTCTTTATTTCCGTTCCATTTCGTCCCGCTCTTCTCTCTTCCCTCATATCCTCCCTCTTTCTCCAGTCTCTCTTCTCTCCCCATCCCTAGCCTCCGCTTCATTTCCCGAGCCCTCTCTCTTCCTCTAGCCACTCCTTTTCCCGGATACCACCACCCCGTCAACGTCTCCCCTTCCTCCGTGCCTCCCTACCTCCGGTCCCACCTCCCATCCACTCCTCTCACTCCTTCCCTCCAGCCTTCTTCCTCCTCCCATCCACTCCTCTCCCCCCTTCCATCTACTTCTCTCCCCCTCCCATCTACTCCTCTCCCCCTCCCATCTACTCCTCTCCCCTCTTCCATCTACTCCACTCCCCTCTACTCCTCCCCCCTCTACTCCTCCCCCCTCTCCCCTCTACTTCTCCCCCCTCTACTCCTCTCCCCTCTACTCCTCTCCCCTCTACTCCTCTCCCCTCTACTCCTCCCCCCTCTCCCATCCACTTCCCCCCAATCCACTCCTCCCTTCTCCCATCCAGTCATTTCCCTCCTTCCATCCGGTCCTCTTCCTCCTTCCGTCCATTCCTCTCACTCCACCCATCCACTCCTCTCTCTCGCTTCTCTCCTCCCATTCCTTCCCTCCCTCTTTTCCGTCCATCCTACTCAACTTCCAACTCACTCCTATTCATTCCACTCGCCATTCCCCCATTCTCTTCATACACCCCCTACTCCTCTAGTGCTCCTACTCCCCCACCTCGCCCTCCTACCAAACTAACTCATAAAAGATTCACGGCGGTATTAATCAAGTGGTCGTTGAAACATTTCCCACATCACCGACTCAACCTCCCACCGACGCCCTGCGCCTGGGCTTCTGGGAAATACCCACTGCCCCGGCTTCCATTCTATTTATTGTTTATTTCGGACGAACTCTTTCTCTCCCTCGCACCTTTCTCTGTCTCTCCCCTTTCTCTTCATCTCCCCCCCCTCCCACTCGCCTCGCGCTTTGTGGGTTTCTACGATGAAGTCCGCGACAAAGATAATTGGGAAGATGGGATGATGTTAGGGCGCTTATGGGATAAGAGAGGATAAGAATGGGACAGTGGCGAATATAGAGGAAGCGATGGTATGAAAGGGAAAATGGAGCGAACGAGTGGGGTTCGGGCGTTAAAATGTCCGACGCGAGGAGCCCACTCTCTCTCTCTCCTGCTTATATAATCCCTCGCTGTGTTTCCTCTCGCCTGCATTCGTTAATTGAGGGATTCATTATTCATAGCGATTTCTTTTCGTTTTCGGGTGGAAGGATAGAGTTTAAAAGAGTTGAAACATCTCTCCCTTTTTCCCTCCGCAGGCAGCCTTTTTTTTTTTTTCATAAATGGTAATTTTTGGGGATTTAGGTTTTGTAGCCCTGCTGTCTAGTTTGAAGATTGGCATTTTTCGTTTACGGTACCCTAGCGTTGTTACTTTGAGGTAGTCGGAGGATGGTATTCATTTATTACAGTCAAGGGAAATTATTTAAAACGAGAAGCGTAGATTACCGTTTGGCTGTCGATCTGAGGTATTAGATCCTTATCCTAATAGCTGCTTTATTAGGATGTTTCAGATACATTTAAGAATTAGATTTGACGTGTTTTTAAGAATAGGTATTAAATGTGAAGAGCACGTTTCTTACCCATTATTTGTTGGTTCCAAGGCAGTTCTGTCTTTTATCTGTCGAATTTCTAGTACGAAAATGATTAATTATACATTATCTTTAAACAAGATATCATTTTAGATGGCGTGAAAAAACCTAATTGATAAGTACCTATTGCCGTCGATGTGGTACCAACAGATACATTATTATCGATTATTCTATATCGCCTGTTATTACGGTTTGTAACTCGTTAATATAAGCTTTCATTTATATCGAATTCAGTAATTCGATTTCAGCCATTTATCTTGTATGTTAATCTTCTTTTTTTCGCTTTTTCATTAATTTCCACTCGAAAACATCGCACGCGCCATATCCGTATCACTCGATTCGGTCTTAACCGTTCCCTTCAAAACCTTTCGCCGCTCCTTTCCACTGACAACCTCTCACACGCACTCATCCATGACTTTTCAAACTCGTTCTTCGTTTTTATATTTCACCCGGTTCGTTTATGCGCGGCGACGGCTGCCTCGAGGTTCATGACGTATTGAATTGGATGTCGGAGAGCTCCATAGCCTCTCGGCGCTGAGCAATTTATTTTATTGCACCAGATTGGAGTGGAATCCTATGCAATATATGACGTCGTGGGATTTACTTCTCGCGCGGAGTGTTCATTGATCTAATTTGCTTTCCTCGTCCGAGCGCACCCCAAAACGAGTATATTCGGCGGCCACAAGTGGAGAGTTATGTGGCCGCGGAGCCCCTGATGCCACCCTCCTATCCCTCCTTCCCTTATTGCTCCCCTTCGGAGCCCTCCCTTCCTCTCGTCGTTCGCAAGTATAACTCAGTCTCTCCCACCCACCTCCCCCTCGCGAGCAGTTTCTCCCTCTCCGTCGATACCGTTTCCATCCTCCACATTTCTGCCTTCCGACCCCTTCCTTGCCTCTTCCCCCACCTACCGCTCACTGCCGATTCCTACCTGTCTCTCTCCTTACCAGTCGCTCCCCCGGCTGCATCCCTATCCGTACATTTCCTCCCTTCCCATTCCCCAACTCACCCTATCCATACCTCTTCCTCCTCACTATCCACAAACTACCTATTTATCCGTACTTAACACCCTCCTCATCCGTGCCCACTCATCCCCCCCTATCTGTACCTTTCCCCCTCCCTATCCGTACTTCCCCCTCCCTATCCGTACTTCCCCCTCCCTATCCGTACTTCCCCCTCCCTATCCGTAGTTCCCCCTCCCTATCCGTACCTCCCCCTCCCTATTCGTACCTCCCCCTCCCCATTCGTACTTCTACCACTCCCTATCCACAAACTTCCCCTACCTATCCGTTCCTCGACTCCTCCTCCCTCTCTATCCCTGCTTCCCCTGCCCATCCGTACCTCTCTCCCTCCCTATTCGTACATCTATACACTCGTCGTCCCCGCCTCAATCCACTCGCCGCCCCAGTTCTTCCTCTCCAATCCCTTTCTGCTTCCCTCTCCTTCCTTTTTCCACCCTCCCCTCTCCCTCGTCTTCCACTTGTCTCTCCTCCGCCTCCCGCCAGACCCATCTCACTCTCTCTCTCTCTCTCCCTCCCGCCAAATTCCTGGGAGAGAAGACCCTACGACGCCTCCATCCATCTCGCATTCCTCGACCTCCCCCGCAATGTAATTAATGCTGGTGTAGGGGGACACGTCTGCTCACCGGAGTGCCTCTATGCACCTTTCGCTTCCCACCGCCCCTCTTCCCTCCCTCCCTCTTCCCTCTCTCCCCCCCTCTACCCTCTGCACTCCTATACTACCAATCTCCTGTTCTTTTCACTCCTTCTGCCCCTCCCTTTATACTCTTTCCTACTCTGTTTCCCCAACCCTCCCCTCCCTATCTAACCCTTCCACTACTCCCCTCTGTCTTCTCAATTCGATCAAGGACTACCTTTCCGGCTTTGTTTTTTCTTTGCATTGTTTCTCTTTGAGAAACTCTCTTTGCACTGCTGAAAACTGTATTTCCCCGTAAATTCCTTTTGTTGCGCTCGATTTTGGGTAGAAATTTCCTCCAATAGCCTACGTGTGGTTTTGAGTGATTCCACCGTCGATAGTGGGTTGCGTGGTTATTATGAGATTGGGGATAGTTGTAATTCTATAGTCATTCGTTGGACGGATGAACGACTTAGTTCCACGGCGGCTTAGTTCGTCGTTAAAGCGCTAGTGTGCTGTAAATAATTTTATTTAATTCGTTTATTTCTAGCACTGTATTGCGGTGCACTCATATTTTACTTGTCTAATCATAATTGACTCTTTATCCCGTTACATGAAACACCAACATTTAGGAAATCGATGGTTAAATATCAATTCTATTGCACTTGTTTGTCTTATTCCTAAAACTATTCATTCATTTATCGCGAGATATAATGGGAAATCGATGCTAATTTTTCTTATTTTCTGTTAAAATAGAAAATGTCTTAGCTTTTCTGTATTATGAAATTTCTGTCTGACTTTCCTGTTTCTCTTCGCTTGAGCTGTATTGATATTTTATATTCCGTTTCTCTGTTTTCACATTATAATATTGCTTCATCTAGTCCAAATAATCCGATCATGATTTCCATATAAACTTGAAAACTTTTATAACGTTTTCGATCTCGTGATAACCACTGTCTAATTCTTTACCTTTATACTATTCCTTGATTTTATTTCTGGACCTGAAAATCGTTTCTTTCACTAAGTATACTGTAAAACTATATATTGGCTGCGTATGGTCAACTATCGGTGTGTCATTTGGTTCTTTTTCTCATATTATCATTTTTGGCTCGTACTTCAAGCGTCACTTTTAGTATTCGTTTTCTATTAAATTCCGTATTCCGAATTTTTGTTAACTCGATGATTTGATCCCGTTAGCATTCCTATATGTTAAATTATAGTTTTATCTTCTGAATTGTTCAGTCACCCGAACCGTTTTTATCTTCTTTTAGTTGTAGAGATTTCACGATATCATCCTTAGCATTTTTTCAAAAGTTACACTCAAACGACAAATTGCTAATCTCAACTAAGTTTTGTGGTCAGCATAGGTCAACGGCCTATGTAGTTGGAAGCTCAACTCTTTCATAGTTAAAAATTATCATTGTTAAAATGTAAACTGTTCTGCGATTAACATATTCACGCGCCGAAAGAGTGGTGTGTACATTTATACCCGCGCTGTTGTGGGAGTGGTCAGGTGGCGCGAGATAAATTTCATTTCACCTCGTATGCGGGCGGACTTTGTACGCCGTGGCATTCAGACTCCCACTCAATTATCCAGTCGCGATTCCACCCTTAACCATTCGAAAACTCTGATATTCTTCTCTACTTAACCCTGAAATTGAGAAATCACTCTTCAGCAAAATCTAATTCCATTTTCTTCGCTTTGACCACCTCTGCACATTTGTGCTTGTATTTACCCATTGAATATCGGAATCGATCGAGTCTGATAAAGCTCCCTCTCGTTTTCGCTCGCTTCTCAGTAATACCTAAACTGCCTTTGAAATCTTTTGTCCTCCCTTTCCAACGACGCATCCAAAAGGACCCGCTCTTCTCTCCTTTGCCAACTCCTACCCTCTTTTTTCCTCTCTCTCTCTCTCTCTCTCTGTGCTCACCTTTCCTTCAACCCCTCTTGGTTATTTTAAGGGGACCTATAAAGCTTTCTTCTTATTCTGTGGAAAGGAAAGAAATTTAAAGAGAATCGGCTAATGATTTTTTTATCTCCTTATCAGGATAAATTCTCTGCGGAACGCGGATCTGTGTATTTACCATATTCCAAATTTCCACTTAAAATCTCTTTGGTCCTTTTCCTTTCCTGGCCTTTTATTCCCATCGGGTATTTTTTTTATTCCTTGCCGAGTGCTGTTCATAGTTCTTAATAACTTTTTGAAACCTTTTTGCTGATTTCATCGTAATTTAGCTGGAAAAAAAAATATATGTATAGGAATTATATTTGGTCGAAAAGCCGCTCGGATTTTTCAATTTATCTTTCGAAAAGACAATATGGCGAGAAGGCTAAATTTTCCGTTATTCTTGTTTGAAATGTGTTGCGGTGTTGGAAGTAACCACCAGTGTGGTTTGTGCACACTTTAAAATGCGTTTTCTTTGTTTGCGTAACAAATAAAACAAGCGATGTATACGAGGTTTTATTTAATTTTCCCTTTATTCCTTTTTGTAGCCGTAGGTCCGGTTATATTGTTTTAGCTCATAATACATTCAGTACACTCTGTTATAGCTGTATACCCGTTTAACGAGAAAACGAAATTGCTGCATAATTACGTAGTGCTCCCGGAAGGAAAATGAGGGAGATTTCCTACTCCGTTTTTCTATAAATTTAGCAAAATATTTTTATCAATCCTCTTTATTGTTTGTTTTTCATTTTCCCGTTTTAATTTATATTTTACACGCCGTTGATGCTGTACCAGTGACCATGCGGTGGAAGGAGAGACTGTCTGTTCTTAATATCGTCCAAATAAATAAATAAATATGTATAGGAAAAAAACGGGAAAAGGCTCCGAGGCCAGCAAGTGTGCACACACACACTGGCTCCGGAGCCTTTTCCTGTTTTTTCTACATTAATTATAGCCAGTATAAGTTCAAAAATTTTCCTATCAAATATATATGTATTTTTAAGATGTCTCCAAATGGAAGATATACAATGATATCGTACATCTACTTCTTCTCCCATGTTCTTGCTACTCGTTAGTAAAATGTCTCTCTTCTGTTCTTCGCCATTATCTTGATCTTCGCATATTTATATTTCTACGTTATTCCTCCCTCCGTTATCCTCACTTTTCTGACCAAATTTTTCTCCTGTATTCACTTTTTCCCTGAAATTCCCCCTTTATCTTACATTCGTCCTCTTCCCCTTGCATTCGCCATTTCCCTTCCTTACGTTCACCTTCCTCTTCGCTTTACGTATACTCTCCTTTTTTCCCCCTTAACATTCGCCCTCCCATACACTTCCTTACATTCGCCCTCCTCTCCACCTCACATTTACTCCCTCTTTCTCCTGTATCCCTTTGCATCCCTACCTCTTTCCCTGCGGCGGTTTACTGCTGTGTGCTGCCGTGCCATTGTGTCGGACGAGGGAACGAACCCAATTACCAGCGCCCTCGGCGTAAGGGAGCTGAAGTAGGAAGGAGATAGAGAGAGAGAGGGCTGTTACGTCGGTGGGAGAGTCGAGGGGTTTGGAACACAAGGAGAGAAGGGAGGGAGAAGTTTGTGATGAGAGTGAAGAATGTTAGGGATTAGGACGAAGAGGGAGGGTTTTTTTTTTTTTTTTAGCGGCATGGCAGTGGGCGTTAGCTAGAGCGTTGTTGTGTAGTGCGGCGGGGGAAGGAGAGAGGGTGGGTGGGTGGGCAAGGATTCGTGTGGCGTGATGCCTCTCGAAGAAGAGGCTGCGGGGGGTGGTCCAAGAGAGGAGGTGGAGTAAAGCAGAAATCCCGAGATTGAAAGGGAGTGAGATGGACTAATGGATGTGTGCCGGAGGTTCGCTTCCACCACCTCCACTTTCCTCTCGCCCCCTCCTCCCGCCTCCCTTTTTTCTCTCCGCCTCTTCCCCCTCCCCTCCCCCCTCCACCCCACCCGACAGCCACACACTGTCTCTGTCTCTTCCACTTGCGATGCCTTTCGGCGGCTGGAGCGGGAAGTGGTGCTCCTAGCCGTTTCATCGCCTTTTCCGAAAAAAGCCTAGTGTTTTGATTCGCGCATCGGGATTCGTTTCCGCGGAAACTGCCGCAATTCACCGCACTCGAAATGGCGGTAACCAAGTGCATTCTGTTTTTTTTTCCTGCTAACCTCAGTCGGACGGAGGGAAAAGCTGGGGAGATTTTTTTAGAAAATGGATTAGTAACCACTCAGAAATCGTTATTTTTTTAAAAAGATGCTTTCTTAGTGCACTCAGGCGTAGAATATTTTTATTCCTTTTACGTTACATTTAAAAATGTTACCGAGCTAACATTATGGTACAAAATTAAATTTATACATTTTATCTTTCCAATTATAAATAATGGAGAACACCAGATGGTATTAGATTCTAAGTCTAAAATCGGTGTTTCACCGCTGATGACGGCTGCTTTTTGGCCGAAATGTGCATCATATTTTCCCAAACTTATTATGAATCAGTTTCAACTCACAGTCTGCTATTTCAAGCCACACTTTTAGGAGCTCATTATCGTTCACATAGAAAATATTTCATAGCTTTACATTGCAAACAATTTCTTTTTTAATTCGACCAGTTTCACTGCGTTCCTTAACAGGTTGAACTAACGTGTTTGCATGTTTTCTTGCAAAGAATTTCTTTCTATAGACGTATTAAAAGAATTCGACCTCGAGTAAAAAATCTGATTTAAGATATTGTACCAAGATGGATTTGATGCTAAATTTTGTAAGTGATGCGAGTTTACCCCTCCACTAACAGAAAATCAATCCGTTTATTTCTCACCATTCTGTTTTCCCCTCCCCCCGCAAATTCTCTATCTCCCCTGACGAATTGCGAGTCTCTAGCGAGCCACGAGAAAATCGTATTTTTCCTCCGGCTGTAAATTCTATTCACTATTCAGCGTTTCGGTGCGTCTTACTCATTTTTTTTTTGGACGTAGCTTCCTCTGCCCCAATAAATACTTTCATTTTCTCGACTCTCTCACTCCCGGAGTGCACATCGGTTTCCTCCTCTCCCTCCCTCGACCCACCCTCCCCATCTCTCCTTTGGCCCGACCATCCATCCAGCTCGCTCTCCCCCTTTGCCTTTCTCCCCATCTTCCTCGACCTCCCTCCTCCTCCGACTTTGGTGTTCCGCCTTTGTTCCGCAGCTCCCCTCGGCTCATCCATCTAGGCACCTTCTCCATTTCCAATTTCCCCCCCCCCTCCCCCACCCTCTCTCTCTCTTTCAACCCCCATCTTTTTCCTCCCATCACTTCTTGCTCGCTGGATTTATTTTTGGAGCCCCTTCTCCCATTTTTCTTCTTATCAGTCTATAAGGAAACAACATGAGTGTTTCTTCCTTCGCTTGTCTTGTTGTAGCCTTTGATGCCACGCCGTTGCTAATGCCAGGGTTTTAGGATCCCTCAGAATGCTGTGCCGTTTCGGGAATTGGCTAACTGGGAAGTTTTTTTTACAAGTTATTTTGTTGTAGAAACGTTTTGATTTGTTTTCTCGAGGAATTATAACGAGAATCGATGAACTTATTATGTAAGCTTTAATAATTTGCTGAGTTTTCATAATAGTTTTTAATCTGTAATGAGAAAGTAAGGGAGCTAAAGAAAAACTGTATTTTAGGTCATAGGTAGAGTAAATCCTATAATTAATGGTTACTTTGCGTTTGACAAAATATTCCCATACTAAAATAAATAAAATGATTGATGTGGTCCCACCACTCAAGTTTGGATGGAAGTGGGACTAAAGGAACTCGGAATCTCATGGTTAAACAGGGGCTTTAAAAAAGTTCTCGGAAGGCCTTAAACTCGGTGGAAGAATACGCGAAGAAAAAACTAGGATCCCATCTGCGTTCAAAGAAATTCTTTGCGTACAATATCGTAGGATGAAAGAGAATGGAAAAAGCTTTTTAAGAACCTAGCACTTCATCCCTGAGAAAAGAAATAATGCTGGGTTAACGAGTGTATCAATGGAAGGGATGTTTTTTCACACTTCCTTGATTTTCGTAATGATTTGGGACCTCTGAAAAACAGTTTTTCCACCTCGTCCTCTATCCTTGGTTCGTCCACTTGGAAAGTTCTTTGTTCTCTGATACCTTTCAACTTTATGCAAGCTACTATTTCTCTGCAATCTCGTTTTTTCCGAAAATTCTTTTACTTATGTCTTTTGTTCAAGACTTGATAATCATTTGATGCACCCGCAGTTGATTTCCCCGCGATTCACGGCCGAATCTCCCAATTATCCTTTTCGCTTCCTCTTCTCAACGCGACATTCTTTTCCACCTAATTTCTCTGCTTTCACTCTTCATCATGTTCTTCTGTAACGTCAGAGAGTTAATAATATCGCTAAACTTGAAGATTTTTCTTTTTCACATTTTATTCAGGAACTTTACTCTTTGTCTATTTTCTGTCCTAACATAGTCATGTATATCGTGCCGGTTAGAAATTTTGTGGTATATTAGGTGCTGAATAACGTGGTTAAGTTGGGTGAAATTGAAATGATTACGCTTGCCATTAATAAATGGCGGACTTTCGTACACTAGAGCTGGTTTTTGATTTTCACATTTGATGAAAATGCCGGCTGATAGTAATAACCAACGATAATAATAAGCGGAACGTACTGTATGATATTAAAAAAGTATGCTTCACACGTGAGTTACGTTTTGCTGTTTTGCATCATCATTACGTGAGATGTCTTTACAACGATATCAAGTCAAACAAAGCATAAAATATTTCATTTCGAATTGGCATTTAGTTTGCTCGTGGTTGTGTCAGGAGTCATCTCATTTTTCCTCTCGCAACCTTTTTGAGTTACGCGTTCAATTGCTTTTAACCCTTTTAACCACTGCGTCGCTTTAAAAACAGGTCTTTCTCCCCTTCCATTCGCTCTCTCTCTCCCACACCCCTTTTCTCATTACAAATTCCTTTCTTTTAGGGCGTTTTGATATTTAGTTTTCCCACTATTTGTTCCAATTTCAAGTGAAATTTTGGGAGTTGAAAAAAATACCTCATTCCCCCTCTCTTTCTCTCCCCCTTTCTCTTTCTCTCCCCCCCCTTTCTCTCTCTCCCCCCTTTCTCTCTCTCCCCCCCTTTCTCTCTCTCCCCCCCCTTTTTCTCTCTCTCCCCCCCTTTCTCTCTCTCTCCCCCCCTTTCTCTCTCTCTCTCTCTCCCATTGCATAAACTACGCTGTTTGTTGATGCGCTCGAGCTCGGTGTTGTACCACCGGAGGCTGTTTCCAGCCGCTCGATCGCATCGTGGACTCCCACTTCCCGGGGGGAGATGGCGCGCGCGGGGCGCCCATACCCTCGCGCGCGCGCACACACACACACACCCTCTCCTCCTTGCTTCGTTTCCCATGCTACTGCGCTATCTTCCTCTTGCTCCCACTCTCGCTACCGCCTCTGCGTCCCCATCCGCCGACAGCCTCATTCCTACACCATCATGCGATTCTCAGTCTCTCTTCCACCTCTCCTCTTGCCTACGTGCTGTTCTTCGCACCGTTCCCCCCTCCCCCTCCCCGCCCTATCATGTCTAATCTACGAGTCCCACTCCTGTCCAACCTTCTTCTCTCCCATATCCTATTATTCCATTCCTGTACTTCGTCTTTCTCTCTAGCTCTGTTGCGTCGGCGTAGTTGGGTTTAGATTCTCCCTTTACGGATCTTTGGACGCGTTGTTGTTAAAAAAAAAACTACCTAGGTGAATGATGACCTTCGCTCGTGGAGGATTTTTGGACTTATTTTTCGATTTTTTACGTTATTTGCGGAGCGTGTTGGTGTTTACACTAAAAAAAAGCCCATTATGTTTTGAAATTGGGTGGTAAAAAAATGTTGTTTGAAGGGTGTTTCGTGAAATTTATCGGTTGCGTGTAGTCCTTGTGATATGAAAATAGAACAATATGTCAGTAGTATGTAAATTTTGTATTGTTTTTTTGTGCTAAGAAACGTTTACTCGAGGGATGATTTGTGTATCGCTCTCAAGCTTTTGCCTCTTGAGGATTCAGGTGAAAACTTTCGAAAAATTATCGAACTCGACATAACTTTTTTCCAGATGAATAATCTGAGTAACTTCAGTATATTTTGTTGTAATAGATCGCACACTATCGGTGTGTGTGTGTGGCATTCACGCTAGGCTAGAAATGTACCTCCCAGATGATAAATAGCCACTCAGCGATTTGTAGAAGCGTCTAGCGGTTCCTTCGGCAATTTAATGGGGATTCTAATTTACCCTTTATTGCGGCTACTGCTGCTATATTGCATTTATTCTCCTCCTGGAGTTCACGAGGTACTGGTGCACTGTGTACGAAACTGGTTTGTGTCGTCGAAAACGCAACAGGTTTTTCCCTTTGTGTCCCTGATGCGCTGGAGCGATCAGTCTTAAACGGTATGGTCGATTTTATTGAAAAAGAGAAGTTGAGAGCTTATTTGGTTTTGTCTCCCGTCGGGTCCAGCAGTCGAGTCCATGTAATAAGAAATATCAAATTGTAAATCGTTAAAGACCATTCTTTTCTTCGAGAACAAGCGCTAAAAGTACGTCTCAGGTATCTCCAAAAGCCACAACTACGACATATCGGCTACAAAGCAGTCGTTTTCGGTGATAATTCTCCGAAAATGGATTATAAAAGAATTCTCTCGAGAGAAGTAGTTTCTAAAAGAAGAGTTTTTTAATCACAAAGTTACACCAGTTATTTATAACTTAAATCTCTATAACAAATGTCCCTGTGTCCTATTTGCCCCGTCGGTTTAAGTTCTCCCCGCTTTAATTCTGTAATCGCCATAAAAGTTCAATTACTTTTTTTGGAGCAGGGAAGCATGGTAGAGCAGTAGTATTTAATTGGAGATTTTGGATACACTACCGACTGCGCTCGAATGCCGGCCAAGCTCTTAGCTATTATGTAAAAACTAAATGCGAAGGAAATAAAATTTTCTTTACTTTGTCTGCACTCCACCTGCTACACTTTATAGACACGTAGTGTCGAGTGAGTTGGCTGGTATAAATAACGCGTAAGGTTTAAAATCATACTATTTCCACAAAACTAGTCTTCGCTATGATTTAGTGTGTTCCTCCATACCCGATCTAAATATTATTTTTAGGGCGATAAATTTATCATTTAGATTTCTGAGGAAAAAATCTTACGTTGCTCCATTTATCATGCTTTGCAATCATCATCTAAAGTAGAGAATCATATATAAAAATATAAATAACGTTCATTGCGCGAGGGGTTCTTCAAAGGTAATCCATTTGTAATAATAATGGAGATTTTTGTCAGTCTAAAATCTAAAATGAGGTAAGGCTTCTTGTTTGGAAACGGTATAATTTATTACATAGCTGCCGATATACCGTTAGAATCTCTCGTTTCTCCCAGTAAATAATGTTTACTTGGGCTGTTTTCCAAGCTCAAATTAATTTACCACGCGTTAATATTTTCAAGTACACAGCATTCCCAACATTAATTGATGTTGGAATCCGCTCTTTGCCTGGCTTTGGGGCGTTTATTTAATGATAAATCCACCGCATCCGTGTTTGTATCAGGTTAAAGTAATTCTACCGTTAATTGCAAAGGGAAATTCGTTTCCCGGGTCCCCAAATCGTTTGTTTTTTCACTGTCTTTTGAAATATATCTCGTTTAGTTTTTTTTTGGTATTTCGTGGAACGTTTCCGTTGTTAATCGCTATTTACGGCTTTTCGAATTCTCTTATCGTGGTGAAAAATGCTTTCGACTTTCGTGAATTAAAGAAATTAATTTTTTTACTTGGAGGTCTTAGTATCTAACACGCTGTGAATATTTTCTATCGTAGTTTCGTTCGAAACCTCGAAAAATAATTAAAAATGGATCGTTTTTATGTTGGTTGTAAAATCTCCCATTATTAATGCTTGCAACATCAATCAGCAAACCCAAAATTTTATGAAAACCATATTTCTCATTTTTCCCTTCTTTTCCTCCATGTAATATATCAGAACAAGGCGGGGAACGAGTCTGATTCTTTTAACAGGATTTATCGCAAACCGCAACAAATAAAATAACCTAGCATACAAAATGTGCTGATGATAGTCCATAAATTTATAACCGTGGTTATTGTACTCTCGGGGAATCCATATTGACTGCAGAAACGATACGTTCTCTTCGCTTGCCTTTTCGTTAACCACATCTTCCCTCTCGTATCTTCATATTCGTTGTCTCTCTCTCTCGCCGTTTTCCAATTTGCTCTTAGTTAGAGAAATTGAAAGCCACGCCGCTGTAAACACTTAAGGAAAAACCTCGCTGAAAATAATTTTCAGGTGAAGAAAATCAAGAAGCGCGTTCCTTCTGTAGAAATCTTCACGACCTTAATGAAAACCTATCATCTCGAGTCCACTTAGAGCGCCACCTAAAGCGGTTCTCTCGCTTCGGAGCAAAGCGGGGAGCGGTACAGAGGAGAGGGAGATTTCCGCCTCATTTCCCGCGGTTTATCTTAACGTCGTCGCCCTAACCCTCACCCCTTTAAGGCGCCTCGACGCAGCCTCCCCTCAACCGCACCTCTTTCGTTCCTCGTCCCTCTTCTTCCAGTCCTATCCCTCCGTGTCGACCGTCCGAAAAGGTCCTTATGGCCAGGGTCTCACATGGAGCCAGTTTAAAGGGCGTTACCATTATTTACCCGTGCTCCCGCCGCTCTTCCCATTCGATAGCCGCTGTTTGGACTCTGGACTCCGAGATTACTGTCAGAGGATTTGCGTAGCGCGTTGGCGCCAGTCCTTTAGAAGCTATTTGCGGCGGTCCCACGGCAATCAATGGGAATTTCCGAGGACGTCCCCGATCCTTTGTCGATTGCTCCTTCGGCGAAGGGGAGTGTCCTTTCGCCTCTCCGCCCTTCTCCCTCCCTTTCCCTCTCAAATTTTTCCCCCTACACACATCCTATCTTTATCTTTCTGCCGTCGCGAATCTTAATCATCTTTCCTCTTCTCCCCCTTACTATATCTTCGACGTCCACCCCTCAACGCATACACTCATAAGTACGCACATTCTTTTTCTTCATCTCGCTCGCTACGATATTCTATTCTTTTCCCCTACCCCGTGCTCAAGTACGTCTCGATCTCTCTTGCATTCATTCGTATCATTTTACGCTACCGGATGTCGCGATTTATGTTTTCCGAAAAGACGACCCTTAGTTGAATGGTGTTGCATATCTACATTTAAAAAGTGTATCAAAGGTCTTGTTTGGGATTTCTACTAACTAAAATTAACGATATATGTATCTAAAACGTATAATTTATTATCTGCTTTGTAAGTTCGACAATATGTGTTACATGAACTTTTTCTATATTATTTTGTCTAAATAATCTCAAAATATTGTACACATAAAAAAATGTATTCAGTAAAGGGGTAATCCGCACCGATGATATTTCTCTTACTTCCGAACTGCATGTCAAAGAGAGCAACGGAATATTCGCAATGAAGCTCTACATCGTCTAATCTGTTGGAAATGTTTTTCTTCTAGTTTTTTCGGTACGCGTACAAACGTGTTTGTAAATCGTTACGTTAGATCTGATTTTTACCGATACTCTTCCGAATTGGCAATTTACTATCTTTTTTAATTTTTATCGGGAGTTATCAATGTGTAAAACTATTCTGAGTTTTTATTCGATTATTCTACCATGTTTTCATACTATGTTGTGCTTATGTCACAATCGTTAATCTGACATAAACATTAGCTAAAAGTGGTATTTGAAATAGCAATATAACCTTTTATCCTTGAATTCTAGGTGAAGCTGGATAAGGGAGGCGTGGTTGTCGGGGGAAGTCGTGGAAGTTTGGGCATCCCAGGCGAAGGAGTGGGCAAGCCCTCAAAGGTCATCCACATCCGCAACATCCCGAATGAGATCACCGAGGCGGAGATCATCCACTTGGGCATTCCGTTCGGACGAGTCACGAATGTCCTCGTGCTCAAGGGCAAGAACCAGGTGAGAGTCGATCCAAATCTTCACATGTGCATTCTTTACCTCATGTCAATCCTTTCAGCCCCAAATGATATTTATTAATAGGACATGATTTATTTTTCTATGCGTGATAGAAATCTGTCTGTTACGTTGTTTTTATCTGTGTATAATTTCACCAATACAGCAACCCTATTTGGATTAAGAAAATTAAATTTAAAAGATACTGAAAATTATTTTGTATCATACGTGTATAGCACCACCGAGGACGAAAGGGTTAATTGATAAGATAAGAAAGAGAAGTGTAACGTTCCTTCAGCTCCTTTTAGAATGTCCCCGTTCAAGCTATCGTGCTCAGGTTACGTAGGGACCTATAAATAACATTTAATAGCGGGATTAAATTAGTTTCGGAGAGATCAGTGCGAAAGCATTTTTTGGGAGAAAGTAATTAAGAGTATATCTCTTGCTTATTACGCGGCCTCTGATCTATTGTTTACGTGCCGGCTGTTAAGATTGTTCGCCGGAGTGCGTGCGTGTGTACGTGCCGTCCCTTTTGGTCGGCATATTGGTTTTTCTCAATTCTCCGTTGTTTTCGTTTACTTCGTGGTGCGATTTCGTGCCGTTGGGACCGGGTGGAGGAAGAGTCGGTCTTTTGGACGCGAGTTCGCAGAGATTCTCTTTCCCGACGAGAGAGAGAGAGAGAGAGGACGACGCACTTGCCTTCGCCTTCTCTCAGCCCTTTCACCGTTTCCCCATCCCCTTCCTCTTCTCTGTCCTCTCGCATCGCATCACATCCCTCCTTTCGTGATTAGATGCCGTCACTCCAGCTCATCCTCTTCTCTCAGTATCATCTACTCGAATTCGTTTGTCTTGTACACGTCATCCCTACTCCTATATCTATCCTGTGTATTCTTCCTTATTTACATTTCTCCCTATTGTTTCCACATCCCGTTCACTTTCCATCTTTCCCCGTCTCCCTCTCTCCACTTTTCGTCTTTCAATGGCCATTCTAACTCAAGAAAGAGCCCCTCATTGCTGAAATCAAATCGAAAAATTATGCGACCGAATTGGGCGTCTGGAAAACCAAATGTGCATTTCGGATGCAAATCAGCCGTCGTCAGCGGTTATTCACCGGTGGTAGATTCAAAAGAATAACCACTGCTGCTGTGTAACCAGGTTTTCCCACCATTTTATTGCTACTGAACGGAGATAGTTTATCATCCCAGCACGTAAGGTTCAATGCAGTTATATTTTTGATGATTATATTTTAACTTTTGATAGATTTCCGTTCCCACACGTACCGTATTTTAATCTCAATAGAAAGGTATCGGCTCGTGTTTTTATCATTCGGATTTCTCATCATTCTCATCGTAAAATCCACCTCTACCTTCACCTCAACGAGTCGTTTCTCCATCTCCTGTACTTTTCTTCCTTAATCCTTTCCCCGCCGTCTCTCCCGGATCGCTGATACCTTTGCGTGACCCCTTACCCTTTTCCCTCCCTCTCTCTCCATCCCTCTCTCCCTCCCTCTCTCCCTCCCCCCCTCTCTACACCAGCACTCTCTATCTTCTAACCTTTCTCTGTCTCTTTTTCCGAATCTCTTCCTCTCCGTCGACCGTAATGAATCTGGACGGGGTCGAGAATGGGTGGCCTACCATTCTCTCTCTCTCTCGCTCGCTCGCTCTCTCTCTCCTCCATCTTCCACCCTCCTGAGAACCAACCCGTGTCCCTTACGGGAGAGCTCAGACAAGGTACGAAATTTCCTCCCCCGCATTCGATTAGCACTGTGGAGCTCCGTCCTTGCGCCTCGATCTCGCAGCCACCGAGAAACGTCTCGGTATATCACTTCCACCTACCTCCTCACCTTCTCTCTCTCTCTACCCCCTTCGACCATCCATCCCCCTCCTCCCTTAATCTCTCTCTCTTTCCTCGTATTTCTCGATTCCTCGCACATTTACCCTTTTCTTCTCGCGTCGTTCTCTGGTGATATTTGTTGTTTATTACCTTATCTCTTTTTTTTCACTCTCGGGCTTCCCTTTCTTCTCGGAGCGCGATTTCTTTCTTCGGTTTACAGCCGTTATGAGCGCCCATCTCGGTGATGTCCCATCCCCACCCTCCTTTTTCTTTGCTTGTCGTTAGTTGTTTATTTTTACGCCTCCGTTCATGGTGTCTTTAAAAGATGTAACGCGGCGTACTACCAGTGGTTTCGATGCTTAAAAATGGCGATAAATGTCAGAAGAGGAGAATTAAAAGTTTGGCGGCTTATTTTTTTTCGTAGTAACGCAACGTCGAGTCTTGGTTGTTGATGATTTTAAATGCATGGAATTATTTATAAAATGTGTTACTTCGATAGCCCTGAAGGTTTGTATGACCAGATCCGTCTTTCGGCTACAGAGCGACAGCTGTTTATTACGATGTCCTATCGGTGAATCGCCACTGATAACGAAATGAGCATATGGTTTTCGCTATTTTTTTCTACATTTTTATGGCTATGGAAAAACAGTTTGTAAATTAGATTATAGCCATAAGATGAGCACGGTGATTATTTTTCCAATTGCTTAGAATTATAATAAATTAAACGAATTCGCATGAACTTTTTAATTTTCATTTTAGGGCCGCGAGATTTCCTCGCGTTTTGCGTATCAAGATAGAATTTTACTCGGGAATTAGGGCAAATACGTTATTATGAAGGGGAAAATCTTCTAATGAAGCTAATTTTCTGGCCTTCCTTTTGGAAGGTTCTCTCTGCCTCTAGAGCCCCCTCCCCCCCTCTCTCTCTCTCTTGAAATATCTCATTCCGGGAGGAGAAAAAAAATGATTTTCTACCCCTCGTTTTTTTGTCTTAATTTTCTCGAATGAGTCGCTAATTGCATTAGTGTAAGTCGATTACGCCTTGATTAATTTCTTTCATGCAATACGATTATAATAAGTTCGAAATGCGTAATGCGATTTAATTGTTCCAGATGTTTTCTCGGGTTAAATTCAATTAAGCGTACGGATCGTCTCGTATTCGATCGTAATACACTCGCCAGTGGTATTATTCAGTCAAACCCAACGGATTTAATTCTCGAATTTGTTTTCTCCCTTCTTTCACGATCTCGATTCTCTCCCGTTTCTTCTTTTTTATTACGCTCTCGTAAATTTTTGTTTCATTCCACGCGATCGCAATTAAAAGCGTTCAATATTTAAATTGCATCGCTTCGGAAGGGGAAATCCTCGAGTAATTCCGAATTTCTCCAGGTAGTTAAAAATCCAAAGTTTTTCTTTCTTTTTAATCCTTTTTCCTATCGTTTTCCCTCTTAAATCTCTCTCTGCATTCCGGCGGTTATCGTCCGCGCCACCACGCTCTTCGGACGGCATTTAAATTGCAATTTAAAAAGAAAGAAGGGGGAGGAGGGGGGGGGAAGGGAAGAGAGACCCTTACCTGTCTGGATGCCAACCTCTCTCCCTCCTTTGCCTCTTCCCTTATTTGTCCACGTCTCTTAGCCCCTCCACCTCCTCCTTACTCTCCTCCTCTCCGCTTCCCTCCGGAGGAGAGCTTCTTCGTCTTCCCGGAGTCGCTCGTATTTCACCCTCCGCTACCAATTACCTACTTCCCTCCATGCCTACCCTTACGTCTCTTTTTTTTTCTTTCGTCTTTTCCTTTTGGCGTCGTCTCCTTTTTCCAATTTTTGATTCTTTGATCAAGTTCTTTTTTTTTTCCTCTTCCTCTCGTCTCGTATTAATTCATCGTCGTCATCCGCCCGTTTTGTTTTGTTGATGGTGGCGTGCGAAATTTTTTCTCTCCGACGGCGCGTTGTCTAATCGCGGTTTTTTTTTTACCGAGGCCTTCTTCTCCAAAGGATTATACGGAATCCATAGTCTTTTAGTGCTTCGCGTGCGTCGTATCATTCGAGCAGCGGATTTTTTCCCCTCGTCTTGAGAGATCGTTAGGGCGCTCGCTTCGGGGATGTTTGCTCAGTGATTAATTCGCTCTTCGATACGTTTCCTCTTTTCAATATCCTTTGTCTTATATTTTTTTTGTAAGCTTCATTTCTGCTCGTGTCTGCTATCGCTCGCGCGCACGCGCTTCTTTCATTCTTTCTCGGGTGTTTTTTTCCCCTCTCTCATAAAAGCGACCGGATTGCCGTGGAATAAACTTCGCTCAAAGGTGGCTGGCTAATCTCGGAATATTCTTTCTTGTAACGAGGGCCTCAAAACGCCCTACTTTCTTTTTCAAAAACTCGTATTAGTAACGACGGGTCTCCGGGCTAATTTATTTTCTCTCCGCTCTTCATTAACGGTTTTATTATGAGTAATTTTCCGGAACGGTTTCTTCCGGGTTAATTGCAAAGAAATCGCTTCCATAGTTTAGGGAATCGAATATCGATTTTTATTCGCTAATTTCATGCGTCGGTGGTCGTCGTTTTAGGCGGTTCTCTTCTCTCTCACTCTCTCTCTCTCTCCCTCCCTCTCCCTCCCTCTCTCCCTCTCCCCGTCCCTCTCTTTCTCTCTCCTATCTCTTTTTTTCCTTTCCACCACTCGTTGGCCTTTATGTCGTGCGCTCGGGCCCCATAATGCGAAACCTATTCACTCAAAGAGGACGCGGATTTTTTCTACTTCGCCCGGTTCGATTTCGTCCCTCATTGGAACGAAATACCCTCTCTCGCCTTTCAGGGGTATTAGCTTTTCGTTTACTGTTCGCAGAAATTACTCCAACTTTATGATGAAAGGTTTCTGTTTCTGAAGGGAATTTAAAAAAAAAGATAAGAGGCGAGCTTTAATCAAAGAGTTTGGCTTTTAAGCGTTTATATAGAGTAAGAAATCTGGTCTCTTAGGTTCCATTGTAGGAAAAGTCCTTTCTCTTAAATTGTGCCCGTCTTATTTCAAACGTTCTTTATTCTCGAATTTTTTCTCCCCTGTGCTTCTTGCCAGACCCACGCAGTCTTCTTTCTTTTTTTAACCTGCTTCTTTGGCCCTTTAGAAAAGGGGCGGTCGCTCTTTCAGACTTTTTTAGCCGTACAGAACTTCTTTGGCTGATTCAAGAATCATTATCGCATAGAATTTTTCTGCCTCCTATTTTTTTTACTTAGCCTCTTTTTGGTGGTATCCACCATTTCACGACGCACTCTCTGCTTTGTCCCGTCGTGAGTTACGAGAAACCATTTCACCCCCTTCCACTTTCTTTACTTCCCACCCCTCTTCCATATCGCCTTCATCTGTCCGCAAATTAACCAGCAAACATCATCGTATCCCTGAATATTTTCCGAGAAGTTGAGGCTGAATATATATTTTGAAGAAATTTAAGAGCCGAGTTTTTAGTGTCTATAAAAGGGGGAAACTTTAGGGAGGAAATTCATCGCACGTCTTCGAACTTTCTTTTCGCCCCCGTCTGCCGAATTTGTTTTCTGTCTACCCCTTACTCCTCTCTCTCTCCCCCCCCCCTCCCCCCATGTATCCGCCTCCTACTCTTTATCTCCACTCCCGCCTCTCGTATCCCTCGGCATTTCCCTCCTCGGCGCCTCCGGTTTCCTTATCTTTTTCCTCCTCTCGCTAATAAATTTTTCGGCGTATTTTTTCGTATCCTCTTCCCACGAGATTTGGGGTCGTTCTCAGTTTCTCAGGATTCGTCCGATTTAGCATCACTTTTCACCCTGTAAATTTCACCCCTGAAATTCTGCTCTGTTCATTGATCATTTATTTTGGTCTATGGGCTTAATTGAAATTTATGCGTTTTTGTCGCGGTCGATGCCTACGTTGATACATGAATTCACACGCTTCTCGTTGAAATGTTTCTCTTGTGTTTTAATCTCTTTTTGATTGAAAATTTCTGCCACCGAGGATGTAAAAAAAATCAAGTAGATAATGCGGCGTCGTTAAAAAATTTCCACCGCCGTTTTAATCTTTTGAGGAGTTTTGTTTCCTTTTTTTCTGATTATTAAGGGCGGATCTCTTCCTAAAAAATGCCCTGCAAAATTACTCCCATGCGATGCTTGCTTCACGCGCGTTTTTTTCTGTCGTTTTTATCGCACGTGTGCTGAGAAAACACGATATTTCGTCCTCTGTCGGAAGTGGTACATTCCCCGCTCTTCGAATACATCGTACGTTGCGAAATCCTCTGTCATTTTCACGTGTTTTAGTGAACGAGGCGATGCGGCGGTGGGAGAATACAGGTGCCGTAACCGTAGGAAGGGAAAAAGAGGGCAGTCGCCACAGAGGATGATGGCCTTCCCGAGTGCATAATCCGTTCGACGAACCTGTTGCTGTGCAATGCCCACGCCGTCCTCGTCGCAGCCTCTCTCCCTTCTGTCTCATTCGCCGTGTTATGCCGACATACCACTTATGTTCAGTCGCTTAAAGATCGTAAATCCTTACCTCGAGAGCCTTTCTTCGAGATTTGTTTTTAACGGATTTATACGCCCGTCGACAGTCAGGCCCGTAAAAATATTTTTTAGGCACTCGTGTTAAATTGTGTGAATATACGTCTATCTATAATGAGTTATCGTGTGTTATTGTTTTATTGGAAAAGCAGTACACTGTTTTGTGTGTGTCGAGTTTTTGGCTTCACCCATAATGGGCACGTGTCTAGCGATTGCTCGCCCGTCCATCAACATGCTTACGATATATGAAAAATGTACGGGAGATATTATTCGACGGCGGAGGTTTTTAATTCTCCGTCATGTAGTTTTAAGTTTTCAGCGTTAGTCAATAAAAGTACATTACAACAAAAGTGCACCCAATTACGAGTTAAGTTTTCTATAGAAAGGCAAAACCTCGAGGAATGTTAAACTGTCACCCAACGACGAGGTACAATCATGGAGAAGTATATGGAAGTAACCGTTCCCAATACGTAATATGGCCTAAAATTTCATTCGATAATTCACCTTCCGTTGTTTTGGTTTATATTTTTATATATATATATATATATATATATATATATATATATATATATCTTTGTTTATTCTAGAAAAATTTAGTTGGTGATTTCAGTTGGGATTTTTTCCATAACCTTTCTTGCATTGCAGCACCATATGGTGCTAGATTTTTCGCAGATTTATGTCGAGGGAGGATTTTTATCTTGGGCGCGCAACTTCGTAACTCTTATCGCGACGAGGAGTCCTTTGCCGCACTTATCGATTTTTTTCCTCATTCTTTAATTCGGTTGATTGGGAATGGTAGCGGATGCTAGGAAAGGGAGTGGTAAGTGGAGAGTGGGTGGTGGTGTAAGTAAGGAAAGGAGGGAGAGTTAATGAGGGAAATAACGACTGAAAGAATGGCGGGAGAGTGGAGTAATCCCATTCCATCCCCAGTCCATCTCTTCTCTTTCCATCCCCTTGATCTCTCCTCTTTCCATTCCTCCTAGTTGTTTATATATCTCTCTTTTTCTCTCCCTCCTCGCTGTGTTCACGTCAAAGGTGGGAGGGAAACGAAGACATGAGTTGGAATGTCTCCCATTCTCCTCTTCCTTTCTCTCTCTCTTCCCTCCCGTCTCTCTGGCCATTACGTCAATTGAAAAAGAATCACCTAATCCCGCCCACCCATCTACCCCGTCCAGCCTATCCTTCCTTTTCTACCGTGTTCTCTCTCTCTCTCTTCGTTTTCCCGTCACTCGTCTTAGCCGCGTTCCCCCATTCTTTAGCTCCTCCTACCACTTTCCCTTCCTCCCCTCTGTAAACTCCAGTCCTTTCTCTCTACTCTTCTTAAGTTCTTGGTACCCGCTGCCACTTTCTTTTCGTTGTTTTCCTTTTTCTTTCTTTTGTGTTGGTTGGTCAACTCTCTCTCTCTCCACTCCTACTCCGAACCGCCTCCAAGCGATTAAGATCGTGTCTTTCTCGTTTTCTCCGGGGTCTTCCTTCCTTTTTTTTTAAAGATTTGTTGCAGAACAAACCTTTCTTTCTTGCAGTACTTTTAAAAGTCTTTGTTTTTTAAGGTTCTTCAGTGCGCGAAATCGATTTTTCTAAGGAGATTGGCGGTTTATTTGTCGGTAGCGATGGCTAGTACTAGCTTTTACTCGCGGTCATTGGCTCTCTCACCGTTTGATGGCGAATCTCAGTGAAATAGCCGCCAACTTCAATCCTCGTTACGCAATCTCGTCGGATTGATAATTGGTGGAGGCATGGTTAGCGTGCCCCAATGGCAGGGTCGTGAGTTCGAATCCTGCTGAGGGAATGGTCGTATATATTCGTCTTTGTTGTAGTTGTTGCGCGCATTTTAGAAGGCCGTAAAGTGCTGTTTATGAACTTGTTGGAATAAATAAATATATTTCCCTTTCACTTTTAATTCAAGAATGAATTATCGGGCTCAACGAATGGCTGAAATCGAATTTGCAGAAGTCTTCAATTTCAATTAAAAGTCGGGAAAACAAAATGCGCGTATAAGATGTTAATTCTCTTTATGGGTCTACTTCCTGCTTTGAGGCGGAAATGCGCATCAGGTTTTTCCAACCTTTTCATTGGTCTTCGAGAAACGTTTTTCAATTCTTTCCTTGTGCCAAAATAGCAGCGTTTTATGCTGCATTATCATCTTCGAAAAGACTCCTTCCTCGATCTTACGTTTATCACGAGATTTCGTAAGCCTTCTGCCCTGCATAAAAATAATAAGCCGCAAGCATTTACTGAGCCGCTTAATTCTCGTACGTTCGGAACGAGAATGTTCCTCGGCGTTTTCATCGGCCAGATTTCCCCGTCGAGGGTGGAAGATTACCATAAATCCTCGCAAATTTATTCCGTCTTGCAGGTGGAAGATGAATCAAAAACCACAACGAATCGCCTGTATCTACCTTTCCCTCCGTCACTCCCTTTACTCTTTCTGTTGCTTCAGTTTCTCTTTCCCATTGTTTCCGCGTGGCGCTAAGGAGAGAGAGAAGAACGCATTTGGATTTCGTAGGTGGAGAGGAAGGAAGAGGGATAGAGTAGGAAGGAGGAGGAGTTGGTCGTATTCCAAGGAATTAATTCGGAATTTATCGAAATGGAATATTTTCCCACGATAGCTGTTGTCGTGGGAAAGGCACCTGTTTGAGCCGTCTCTTCACATGGAGGGTTTCTTGATTCTTAGGCTTCTCCTTCCTCTTCTCTCCCACCTCTCCCCTTCCGTTTTACTCCGCTAACGACGGATCTCTATCCGTTCCTTTTTCTATCCGAATCGGTCTCGTCTTCTTCTTTTTTTTAAAGGCACGCTTTATTCGCTTTTGTCGCTTTGGTCTCTCTTTCTTATTTTTCTTTTTAACTGGACTTTATCCTCGTTCCCGTTTCCTTCAGACATTTGTCTCTCCGGATCACTTCCTCTTGGATTTTATCATCCCTTGTAGCTTTCTCCCAATTCCGCCGTTTTTAATGCTTTGTCCGCCTCTTCCTCGTCCTTCATTCGTCTATTCTCCCGTTAGCACCTTTTTCGTCTTGCGTTGTATTCCTTTAAGAAGTCTTCAACGAGCAATTTGTAGCATTTTCATCACGTCGCATTATAGAATTCGCTTACAATCAAGCGGAAATTTTGTCTCGTTCTAAATGTTCCAAGCTTTAAGCGTCCCTGTTTTAGATTTCCATACCCAACCTCCCAGAGACTTGCACCTTTTCTCATTAGTCGGATATCTCTCGCAGCCCACTTTCTGATTCATACCTTATTTGATCTTCCCGCCTCTCGCCCGTGTTTGTTAACTTTCCTCCCATTCCCTTTCTCCTCCTAAACTAGCTATCCATTTCGAGAGAATTTCGCCCAAGAATCGAGAGGGTAGTCGAAATGATCATTTCTCGAATATTTTGGGTCCCTACATCCTTCTCCCATCGTCATTTTTTTTCTTACTGATGAACTTCGGGGTTTACGGGAGTTGGGGATTAAGGAATGTGGAGGAGGAAGTTGCGAAGAATGGGGTGATGATGGGGAGAAGGGTGAGGAAGGAGGAGTGGGGGAGGGGGGCGGAGGTAGGAGGAGAACGGGTGGGGAGGGTATATCAACGCACACTCCAGTGGGTGGAATAAGAGGGACGCTGAGCTCCTGTCGCGTGGAGGAGGATTTCTGCAGGTCGAGAAAATGTATTTGGATTTTCGTCCCCGCGTAGGATTGAAAATCAGTTTTATACCTTGCGTCTCAATGCGGCAGACGGATTATTTTTATCGTCGCGTACTTTTGTTATTAAAAACTTCCACCGAATGTGATTGGTTTTTAGTTTCTCTTTATTGGATTTTTCGGTATATTTTGTATTTTTCCCATTTATTCGGTGTCCGTTTAATAGGATTCCCCTGCTAGAATTGCATTTCATAAAATTAAACGCAATTTCTGTAGCGTAATTTTATTCGAAATGCCTAGGAGCGTTATTATTTTTATTTCTAAAGGTTCGGGGTCGATTGTTTTTCGTATTTATTTCTAAACCCGTTTCGGTTTTTGTGTCGACTGGGATCTACGGGAATTTTTGGATGAACGATATAAGGAAAAAGTAGCGCTCAAGGGAATCGAAAGGGAAGCCGGATGCGTGAACACCATTATTTCTTCAAATCTTAAGACCGTTCCGTAATTTCTTAATAAATTTCCATCGGTCGGACGCATTAAATTGCCGACAGCTTGATTCATGCAATTAGGTAATCCATCTCGTATCACTCTCCTCCTCCTTTGTATTTCGCCCTGGCAAAACTTTCGCCTCGCATTCTCCGGCTTCTCAATTATCCGCCATGGCTGTTGCTCTATTGGTTTAATATCCTATCGCCTTTGTTGCTCCTCGCGCTCCTTCTTATAAAAAAATGCTCACGCATCCTCCTACCATTTAACAGAGTTAGAACTTTACTAATTCATGTTCGCGTCGCTGTTTGGCGCTAATCAAGGGGACCGAGCAAGAGGAGTTGGAGGACCCTGGAGAGAGGTGGAGGATAGGGAGATGATGATGCTCGCGGAAGGCATACCGGGAAGGCGTCGTGGGGCGGAATTATGAGTTTTAGGAGAAGTGGGGAGGAAGGGTGCGCGACAGAGGCGTTCGTTGGGAGAGGCGGTTTTTGGAGAGAAGCAGGTGAACGGATGAGAGGCGAAGAGTTTCGATGGATTTTCGAAGCGGGGGACGGGGGACCGAGAGGAAGGGTGGGCTATATGGAGATTGGGGGTGGAGCAACTCCCTTTCTCTCTGGAATTATGAGAACCTGGTCATCAAGTCGAACGACAAAACTCCCGCGTATACCAGTCAAAATAATTCCACCGTATGCTTCACAACGGTTTTTATCTGATATATGCCGGATTTTCTCCGGATAAATCGAATCTCAACGTGGGAAAAAAGATGTGTTGAGGGAAAGGTTTGCGTCATCGCTTCGCAGTGGCGTCGACACATTTCGGATAGAAAGGGGAGTTGGAATTCCGTTTGGGGCGGTGGAAGGCGATACGTAGTAGTTTCGTCTGGTCGGGTTCTTGCGCTCGAACGATGGAATTATCGGGTGTGGAATGTGGAATTCCTATGCGTGGTGGTGAAGGTGAGGGGAGCTGTATAGGAAGTGAGGGGTGGTGGTGAGAGTAGGTAAGTTCGCGACAACCGCGCGGTGTCTTTCGACGTAATTCAAATTCGGATCTCGCGTGCGTCCGCCCGAGCGAGTTAGTAATACCTCCGCGGCGGGAGAAACGCCACGGCTTTGACGGGCGTGGAGGAGGAAAGCTTTTACGCACATATTTGTGTGTGTGTGCGCGCGCGCGCGTCGGTGGTGGAAGTGACATTGTCGGTCGCGTGAGACGTGACGCTCGAGTAATCTGCGACGATTCCACGTCTCCTCCACGAATTCACTTTGCTTTCTCGGTACTCTCTCTGTCCCTCCTCACTCCCTCTCATTCCACCACCTTTCCACTACTAAGTCTCCGCGACGCTCGCCTGATTCCCCTCTTCCTCTTCTCAGAGTCCTCCGATGCGATAAAACCACTCCGGAGCCCACTGCCGTCTTTTGTTCGCGAGAGTACGATTGTTATCCCCCCCCCCCCTTTCCCCCTACCTACCTGACCTCGTGTGTTTGCCGCGAGTGTATAGAGAGGGTGGGCGGGGGATAAAAAGGAGATTGGCGTGGGTGGGGAGAGATCTTTTGCCTCTCACAAAGGAACACATTCTCCTCTTCCCTCCATGAAGCACTCCTCTGGACGACCTCTGAATTCTGCCGCTCTCCTATTCTCTCTCTCTCTATCTCTATATCTCTCTCTATCTCTCTCTCTCTCTTTATCCTCGCATCCGGTCGCCATGGGACACCACCTCTCTCTCTCCCTTGCTGGGTGCGGTGGTGGTTGGGCGCCCTCCAACGGGGTCAGTGGCGTAAGAGAGAGAGAGAGGGAGCCCGGGAAAACGGGAGGACCAAGGGTTATATAGGCGAATTTCGCTCACAAAGGATACCGTGCGAGGGCTATTGGCCTTTTGTTTCCTCCCTACTTCTCCCTTTGTGTCACTCCGTCTTTCTCCTCCACCCTCCCCCCCCCCCCTCTCTCTTTATATATATATACACATTTATTTATTTATTTATTCGTCTCTATCATCTATCTATAGCTACCTTAGTACTCCATGCCCTCTTCGCCACTCTTACTCCATCTCTTTTCCTCTCTTCGCCTCTCTTTCGCGCTCTTAGTCTCATTCATCTCTCTCACCATTTCCTTGACATTTTTCTCACTCCCCGTTATCTCTCCCCTCTTTGTTTCTCTCCGTCATGTCTGTCACTCTTAGTGTCTTCGTCTCACATCATCTCTCTTTCACTCACTCTCCATCTCCCCTCCCTCCTTTTCTCCTGTCTCTTTGTACTGTCTCTTTCTTCCTCTCCCTCTCTCTCATTCCTTCCCCCATTTCCCTTTCTCACTCCCTCCGCGTCAGTCCAACTTCGTCAACCGTCGATGGTTCCCATCCACTGATTTCCGCATTTGGCTCGTTATCCTCTTTTCGCACCAACGGACCTGCTTTGCCAACTCTTCCCTCTCTCTTGCTCCAGGCCTTCGTTTTTGTACCACACTCGCGTACTTTTAATTTTTCCCGTTCCTTTCTTTTTCTTCTCATATTTGCTATTTTACCCGCCTTGTCATAAGCTTCTAGAATATTCGTTGATTTTTTCATTCGATCGAAGGTAAACATTGCATTGGTGAAGCCAAGGGCGGATCCAGAAACTTCTCGGGGGCGATCGCCCCTCCACCTATCGAATCCGCCCCTGCCAACTGCCCTATATTTTGAAAATCCCTACACATATCAGAATCCTCCTTTCCCTTGCTATACAGACCTTATCTGCGGCGTATAATTGAGGATTTTTGTGCGGAATGAATTTAAGAAAGCGCCCATTGCAGTGCAATGGGGTTATCTAAGGAGGGGGCGATCCGCCACTGGGTGATGCCTGTTAAGGAGGAACCTCTATTTCAGCCTTCCCTGATAAAGTATATTAAAATTTATATGTTAAAGTTTAGTACTTCCTCTTTCAAATGGTGTAAAAATTATATGGTGTTACCAGGTTCTAAAGCGAGATATTTCAATTCATAAACGAGTCTTTTCCGCGGCTGAAAGCATTGCCGTAAATGGACGTTCATTGTAATGCATTCACTTTTTTTCCTAAAAATCGGCCCGAGCGAAATATACTAAAAACTGATATAATGTGCTTTAAAGATTAGTAAACAAAATATATTTTTTTCAGGATAGGTTACCATATTATTTCGAGAGATAATTATGTGTAAATACTGATGTACTCGGTTTTTCTATCTTTCGGTAGCCATTACTGGAAAAATTTGGCAACGCTGCGAAGGAAGTTCCCGGGAAATTTAAATCGACAATGTTGATAATCGGTTGACGATCTGTTGACGACACACACATTAATGCGGATTCTCTTCAATCGTGAAAATGAGTTAGTTGAACAAAGCAGCTAAACGAATAATAATCTCACGTGTGGTTCGAAAACGAAAATATTATTATTATTATATGATTCAAGTTTAGTTTTGATCAAATATTATCAATTTACGATCACCAATCTTCATGTATTATTTTATAATTAGCCAACGTCATTGTAATGATATTGTTTATATGTATCTTCTACTATTTCTATCTTTTCAGACTTTCCTTGCAGTTTTTCACACTTCTTATGTAGGAATTTTCATGCCGTAGTTTTTTTAAATGTTCATTTCCCCACAATTGTATATATTCTTTTCTTTCACAACGTATTGCAATAATAATTGTTATAAAATTACCAAATGCACTGACAAGGGGTTAGGTGGAAGAGATAACTTTATAGACTCAATCTCACCATAGCAATAAAGATATTAACAAATCAACTCCAAAGTAAAGATTAAACCCCATAATAATTACATTTACATAAATCAAGAGAAATGAACAGAATTTTAAATTCCACTTTATTTTATAAAATTACAAAAGAATTTATAAAGTGGAATTTAAAACTATTTTTTCCCTTCAGTTCTGATTGTAAAAAGTTTCTTGAAAGCAAATAGGAGTACCATATATATATAATTTATTAATTTCATCTTTAAACTAGTACCTACTTGTTTTAAATGATGCACCTAGAGGCAGAAAAGAAATAATAATCATTAGAACTTACTACTGGAATTTCAAATACTTCAGGAAATGTAGATATGTTAATTATAGAATAAGATTTTATTAGGGAACAACATTTCTACAGCATACTAAATATCTCGAATTAGTTTCCAACAGACAATAACACCATTACATTAATTATATTTTCACAATTTTCAACACATCAGATAAATGAGACAAATCAGAATTTTGGCATATATATTTTATTTAAATTTATCAATAGAGTTACAAATTTTTGTAATTATTACATTGTTTTTTGTAACATTTTTAACATTTAACAATGTCTTTATTCCTTCTTCGCCTAATGTTTTGTATGTTTCAACCAAGTCTTGGATATTCAACCCATTATCCGAAATTCGGCTGATCATATATTGAGATATTCCCATTTCTTTTAACGGCTTCAATGTAGCCATTCTAATCCTTTTATTCACTAACCATTCCTGCCTTGCGAGAAACGATTCTAAGGTAAAACTAATTTTTTTAAATATATCATCAGTGACTTCCATCTTGTCACATAAATATTTTAAATTAAAGGCGTCTGCGTGAGCATTGTGACATATTGTTGAAAATGACTCGCTTAAACAATCTTTTAAAAGATTTTCCTGGGTATAAGACTTTCTCCCAGGAATTAGTCTTGAATAATGGATAAGTATCCCCAAATCCCACTACAACATTTTGAAAATCTGTCAGCATCTGGCAATCTTTAACTGCTGCAATTGTCATCCTGGCATCAAACTGAACATTATGACCAACAAGTAAAATCTTTTTGTCTGATTTTAAGAAATTTAAGAATAATCTCCAAGCTACTCTTTTACAGTATGACTTAACTGGCTGTACTTTAAAACATAAGTGCTTACCCACCACTTCCAAATTCGTAAGTTTTGTTACCTCTTGGGGTATGATACCAGAAGGAGTAATATATGCAGAAAAGTGATTTTTTCCATTAGCTCCTATCTGTATAACTTCACAATAACTTGAAAGTTCTGTCGTTTCAACATCGAAAAATACCACTTCAAATTCAGACTCTATTGGTTTTAATGTTTTTGATACAGAAAATGGTGAATTATTCAGATTTAAGTTAAAAGACATCCCATTACATTACGTTGTTCCTTCCCTTGCTTCTCTAACCTTTGTTCGACTATTTTCTTTCAAAGTTTTAAAGAGCCTTCTTCTTTTAAAAGTAGGAGAATTTTTTTTCTGTTGTGATAATCTCCTTTGGACAGCCAGTTTTTCCTTGTATTGTCGTGTATGAGACCCTGGGGATATCAAAAGACTTTCTTTTACATTCGCTACGTAATTTAACCTACATTCTTTTGGCAGACAGCTGCAGCTACCCTAAAATCATTGGACTCCGATGAGCCATAATGCCTTGATTTGGGAGCTTTGCTAGCTACAACTGCATTAAAAGATTCATTGGCTTGTGTTGAACCACAAGGAGCCAAGCTTTCAGCATTATTACCAAACTTAGCCAAAACTTCTTGCAGCTTCGAAAATAAAATATTTCCCATTGATTCATTATTCATTTTGAAGTATCAAAATGGGAATAATTTTATCAAGAAATAATAATTAATGGACTATGAACTCTTACTCAAATCAGTCAGAAGTAATACATGTACATTGAAAATGTGATTTATAATTCGTCTTAAAAAGACAATACAAATTTACCTGCAAATCCATCTCGTTCCAATTCCTTTTCAAGTAAGGCAGCTTCCATGCAGCTAACATTAGCCAAATCCTCAATTTTTGACCCAACTGTTCTCTCGCATCTCTTCGAAAGAGATTCCTCAACTCTAGGGATGTTGAGGCTTGTCAGAAATGCATTCACATGGGTAGGACCTATTCCTGCATCTATCATACCTGTTACAAAATATAAAATTAATATAAAATTGTTTTTAAATTTCCTTTCTTACAATTGCATTTCACAAAATTTCTTACCTATAGCAGCCGTCAAGTTGATGTCATAATTTCGCCGATTTGTATCTTTATTCTATGTTTTGATGACATAACAAGCCTTTGGAAACTGCAATTTTTACATTGGATAGACCACCTGCAAGTCAGTCCAATTCTAGTTTCTTCAACTATATCCATTAGCGAGAGCACATTTCCACAAGATGGGCAAAATAGTTGTTGAGCCAAAATATTTACATCTACTATTCTACTTCCACCAACAACACAACAAGTAGAATTATCAGGCAAATGTTCTTTCTTCAGATTACTAGTCTTTAGGTTTGCCAAACTTTTAAGCGTTGATGCTTTAATAAGTTTACCTCGAAAACGTGATTTTTTATCCATGATATAGATAAAATCTCACAAAATATTTCAAAGAATGAAACTTTCTTTAGTGAAACTATATCACAATACAAGGGGAGATACTCCACCACTACTCTATAAATGCAATTCAAATTTACAAAATGAAAAATGAATCACACCAAGAAAAACACACACACGATGGTTTGCGAGAGATTTTTCACTCCAACGCCAGGGACCAACTCAATCACAATGTTTGGGGGAATTTCTTCCTCGCCAGTGACAAATACAAGCAACTGTGTTTACGGGAAATTATTTCCACGCCAGGGACAATACACACACAATCACACTAAAGCTAAAATATATTGCTAACAGGTGATTTTTATAAAAAATATCTCCAAAAACTCACCAAGAGAAATTGAAACAAAGACACAATCACACTATGTTTACGGGAAATTATTTCCACGCCAGGGACAATACACACACAATCACACTAAATGCAAAAATATATTGCTAATAGGTAATTTTAAGACAAAAAATATCCCAAACAAATTCAGGAAGAGAAATTGTAACAACTCGAATCGTAAGCAAAATACAAACTCTGACAGTACGGACTGGTACGGACAGCCACATGGCACTGTTGCCAAATTTATGGGCTTAAGTTATTACAATTATTTTGCCTAAAGTTTTGTTTTAATATATATTTTAATGATACTTTATAATTTAAAATAGTATTAAACTTATCAATAAACCCATACATGTCTTTTAATTTCCTTTTTAAGATAACTTTTCATCTATTTATCACTGACATTCAAATTAAAAACTAAATTCATAAGTAGCTTAAAAGAGGTTTTTAAATTATTTACTTTTATAAATTACATTCGGAAATAAGTTATATTTTAAAATTACATAACTACATTGATAATTTTACTAAAATCAAAATATTATTATCACCATAAATAATATTATGAATTTAGTATTTCCTAGTAGGGGTTACCCCTTAAGGTACTTCGCATCGTTGTTTGTCGAATATTGTTTCTTTTCATACGCAGCTCGAAATTGAAGTTTTTCTAACCTTCAGAATTAAAACGTAACTGCGACAATTTTTAAGGTAACCTACGAAGTGCATTTTCTCTCTGTTGCTTACTCGATATTACCCTAGGGGTGCTACGAAAGCGCGATAACGTTAATTGGCTGTTTCGTGGGAAGAGAGAAAAACATAAAACTTGTATGCAGTATGTCATGAATACGGTGATCAGATCGTCATAAATTTGGCGAACATCAAAATCCTACGATAGATAGATAGATAATCGTCTTTATTATGAAAGCGATATTGTGACCGTAAGGTAGGGCATCGAACCGAAATTTTTTTCGCTCCGGTTTTCGTTCCGGTTCTTTCAAAAAACATTTTGGGTTCGGATCCGGTTTCGCTCCAGCAATCATTAGTGAACCGGTTTTTTATCGTTTCTACCTTAATTTTTTGGCTAGATTTACAGAAAATGTCTAAAGTTACGGAATTTTAATTAAACCATATATGTAGGTATAATTAATATATGTATTATATCAATGTTCAAATTTTTAAATTATATAATATACGCTTACAGAGAAAATAATTTTTTTTAAATTTAAATTAATTTTACTCTGCCATTTTCCTGCAGAATACAAATTCAATTAAAAATTCGAGGACAGATGGGTAGTTCGTGTGTTATTATACTTTTAATTAATTCTAATTATAAATATAAAATTATAATACTTGAAGATTCTAGAAATTAATGAACATTTTTAATATCATGTATTAATTTGTAGATACTTCCAAAAAGAATAAGCATTTTGACTTATTATTACGAAAATGAATTGAAATTAAATATAAAAAATCATACAAAATGAGACTTACTTACTCCGTGCTGGATGACTAGCTTTCCCTCTGATCCAACAAAAGTAACTCCAGCCGACAAAATATTTTACAACAAATAACAAATCTAACTATATATTAATTTTACGTTGACGTCTGTAGACATTTGCGTACAATTTATATCGGCGTATTTCTCGAGAATCGTTCGTCGTAAAGATATGCGGTAAACGGCGTTTTGTTTCTACTGGGTATGAGGTCCCTGGAAAAATATTTTCGTTTGCTAAAGTGTCCCGGGTTCGAATCCAGGAGACAATTATATTTTCCCATAAGTTTACACAGGATTTTCGATTTTTCAGAGTGTAGAGTTTTTTCCTTCATTCATTAAAATACGTAAATATGGACCGATTTTCTTCTTTTTTGCTTTATTCGACGGCTAAAGCTCTATACTATCTTATTCTTGCGATGTTTATAAGGTACACGGTCGAAGTTTTCAGAAATACGAATTCTTTTTCGAAATTTTGCGGATTTTTCGTACTCATTCCGGGCGTTGCCAAAGAGACTCTCATTGTTGCCGGCGATTCATTTAATGATAATTAAACCTTCAAATAGACGAAAGAAAAGAGCCATTCGCATCGAACTGTTGTTTGAGCATCGAAATTAATGAAGCATAGCAACGTAAATATTTACGAATAATTAGTCTGTTGACTGCGTATGGGACAGTATGGGAAGCGTTTATAGCTGTGTCAATAACATTTGTATATCAGACAAGTTCCCAGCGAATTTGTGTTTTATCTTAAATTGTGCAATTAATTTGTTTTTATTTTGTTTCAATTGATACTATAACGTTTTAAAATGGTTACGTTGACGGCTGTCAGCATTAGTTTACAATTTATTGTTAACATCTGTGTCGATAATATGTGTATAAGAAATCTAACTATATATTAATTTTACGTTAACGTCTGTCAGCATTTGTGTACAATTTATTGTTAACATCTGTAGATGTGCTAAAAACTTGAAATTTGGTAGGATTATAGGTTTTACGCTTACTCTTTAAATTAAGGTGAGATAAAATGCTTTTTTATTTTATTTAATACTTTAATACTTTGCATTTCATTTATATTTCACTAATTATTCAATAAAAATTATTTCACTAAACCTTCAGTTTATTTAAATCGCATGAGGATCGGAGATCCGAGCCTGCCCTACTAGTATGCATTAATCTTCAATTCCTCTTCAACAATTGCTAATATAGAAATGCACAATTCTGTTTAAAATATATATCTATTAAAATTTACTAACCTCTAACAAACAACAAAAGATACAAGAATTCACCAAAAGCACGAAAGCAGTACGACCTTTCATGCATGACTTGCGATAAAAGACTGATAGAATGCATATGAAAGAGAATGAAAGTTTATGAAACATTAACCTCCACCAATGGTAGAGCTTTAGGAAAAACCTCTGTAAGGAATTGAGAAACATATTTTTCCAAGAGTACACTCTATGGGGTGCACACTGGGGAAGGATAACCAACGATTAGCGGCTTCTCTGAAAGGGACTACCTAAGTTCCTTTCTCCCAATCCTCATTTACAGGGATTGAGGAACTCTCAGCTGAACATAACCTAGCCATCTCTCTATGTATAGAGAAGGCCACGGAATATTCCACCATTAGCTCCTTAAGGAAGTAGGCAGATATTATCTCAAAACTGCGTCTTTCGAAAGGTATATGGGAAGGTCGTATCCTCAAAGTGATCTGAGGCCCCTTATGTTATCAGACTTGGTCTGTGTATAGGCTTCTGAATCCCGCAGGTTAGCATGAGACGATAGCTGAAAGGTGCGCGAGCTTTTAAAAATGTGTGAGCGTAAGGGAAAATTCATTCTTTCGCTACACTCCAACCGAAAAAAAGGAAAGAAATAAATAACGGTTTTCGGTTTCGGTTCGGGTTCAGAAAATTCATTTTTTCGGTTCAGGTTCGGTTTCACTCCGGCCAAAAATATCGGTTTTTTCGGTTTCGTTCCGGTTCGATGCCGTGCCGTAAGGTCCCTTCTTCTATTTAACCCTAAATAATAGAAAACGTTTCCTCCTGAGAGGTTCGAATCTATGTGATTTTGACGTTTTTCAGATTCATGGTAAAGTGAAAGAAAGCATTGAATTATCCGATTTTTCATAAAATAACGCGATCAGAGTAATCAAAAGTAACTGATGTCAGAAGAAAATCATTTCCCAATTAGTAGTAATTCATACTTCGATAAAACACTATTATAGATATTCCTTATAGCCACTAAATGGGTGAATAAACGAATTACGCCACTTTAATGCGCAAAAGCGGCTTTATTTTACACAGCCGTTTTATAGCTACAGTAGTAATCTTTATGCCATTTATAAGGGAAAAATAGGACAAAACAAGTTAGAGTCAGCTTATCTATGTTTAGCGTCGCTGACGAAGCATCACCCACATCTTTTCGCAAGATGTTGTTGGAAGTAGGTTATTCGTATCAAGTCTAGTTTAATTTTAAAGTTGTTCGCTCGACTTTACCTACCAGACGATAAATTATTCCTTAAATGTTCGCATTAATGTCATCAGTTAGGCGGCAATAAGACGCTTCGAGATATTCCTTAATATTGCTCCCACGTATATTACTTGCACCCCGCCGCTACCCCTGAATATACTTTCTCATTTCTTAACGGCCCCTCCCCGTCAACATCGTAAAATTCCTTCCCACTTCTTCTCCGTCCTCGTCTCGCTCATGTCCTTTTTCATTAGGAGCTCGTCTACAGCTAACGTCATGTCGGCATATTTAAGAAGACTTACAATCCCCTCTGTAACATCTCCGTAGAGCAGTATTGTTGCTGTTGTCAATTGACTGCACTTCGCACTTTTGCTTATGATAATGAGTTCTACTTTCGCTCTCATAAAACCGCCAATTGGTATTGGCTATAATAAACTGCGTTTCGTCTGTTATCGTAACGAAATAATGCAATTCTTAAGTATTTCTGTCGATATTAAACCATAACGATAAGAAAAGCGGCTTTTTCGATGTGTTTAGTTAAAATCGATTTATCATTTTCCTTGTGTTTGCGAGAATTGCCAATATAACCGGGTTGGTTAGCGTTTTCTAAACTTTTTTGTTTGAAGCGTATATCTTAAAACTTTTATTTTGAACTTCAATGACTTCGTTTTAATTTTGTCAACTAGTATAAGGTATTTTAATGCTAGATATTTATTAAATATTTTTGGAATATGTCTCATCGGGTAAACGATATCTTTATCGAACTTCGACATCATTCCCGCCCTTATTTATGGTGCACATTTAAACAATTTTTTCATCCCCGTATAGATTTGAGAAAAACTTCCTCATGCTTAATCGACATCTTTCTTTCGCAGGCTTTTCTTGAGATGGCTGACGAGAGTGCCGCTTCCTCCATGGTCACATACTTCACCAATTGTGTTGCCCAGCTCCGTGGTCGCGCCGTCTACGTCCAGTTTTCGAACCACCGCGAGTTGAAGACGGATCAGACGCACTCCAATGCCGTGAGTCCAATCGCCCACAGCGCTCTACCGCCCCTTATGGTGCAGGGAGCCGAAGGGCAGGAGGGGGGCCTACTCAACCCGGATGCCGAAGCTGCTGGGCCGTCCGTGCCAGAGGACGCGGAGGACAATGTAATCGGCGGCCGCCTCCCGTGGAATTGCCGCGCCGCCTGCACCCCTCCACCGATATACCCCAAAAATTCTTTCCCCTCCTACCCGCGCCGCTGCCCCCCGCTCTACCCCCTCCCTACTCCCTCGCAGATAAAAACCCGCCTTACTCCTTGAGGAGCGATAGTGGGCATGGCAAACATCCCGCAGATAGCCTGCCGCGCGCGCCGTTTGGCTTGTCAAGTAGATAGCGTTGCTAAAAATCCCAAACCTTAACTACTGCGTGATCGAGAGAGTTGTGCCTCGTAAGATTTTAGGATTCTCGGGACGTTAAGGAAGTCCATTCGTTATCGATATTATATTATCTTTAATTGACTTCGATTAGTTTTATTCCCTTTCAATTGCTGCGCATAAGTTAAATTTTATTTCATATATATATGTCGTGTGCGTCATTTAGCGTTGTCGATGTTCGAGAATCCAATTGCTTACGAGGCATTGCTCCACCCATAGCTCTAATTTCAAACAAATGATTTGCCAGCAATAACATCAACTACGTCAAGCCTGCCCTGCAGACATTTTTCATGTCAAGCTGCTTACATATGCCGCGTGGTTCACACGTTACGCTTTACGATACTTCGGAATGATTGGCCGTGTGAATTATTTTTATTTTTTGGCATTGCATCTTTACATCCAGAAATAACGCTTTCCCATTTTAATATTTAAGACATTGGCTCTATCGCGTTACAGAGAACGAGAGGTTAAATAATCGATGATAATATGAATTAACTTAGCATCGCAGCCGAGAAATCCGCTTCGATGTTTTTAGTCGAAAGAATTACCGACGAAATTGCTATGTTTGCGCCCCCAACTGTTTACCTTTACGAATGGAATTCTTCAGATCCTTAGAAGTGATTCGGTTATCCTCGCTTTATAGAAAACCTTAGTCTTGGGGAGTTTTTTAAATGTGGCATTTCGTTTCGTTCGATAGTCGAACTAATAGCTGATGCCAGGAGCAGTATGCTGCCGCATATAGTCGGTGCGCAGAGTATTCGTCTGGGTAGGTTTTTTTTGGCAATTAGAGAATCTCTAACCGCCTGATGGTAGGAGATGATCGCTGAATGGCTAAACTCCAAAGGGAACGAGTTTTCGTTTTCCGCGTCGGAATTTGGCGATTCCCTCCGCATTGTCTCTCCCTCCCTCTTTCTCTCTCTTTCTCTGATGGCGAGGGTATGCAGCGGGCGGAGGTTGGGGGAGGAGTGTGCGGAAAGGGAAGTGGGAGGGAGGGGGAGAAGGTACGGAAGGGAGGGGGGGGAAGGGGTAGGGTATAGAAAAGGCGCTCGATATTCCATCTCGAGGGAAGCGCCAGGGAGATTGATGGCTGGCTGGGGAAGGGCGTAACGGGTTGGGTTTGGCGAGGGAGGAAGAGAGGAGGGAGGGAGAAGGGTCGACGGCTCGATGGATCCAAACCCAGCTTCATAACAGAAAATGAGAGGTTGTTTATGCATGGCCCCAGTTGTTTCCAGCTCCGAGAAAATGTTTTATTTGTCCCGGGGGGAAACTCGTATCTCATCCAGTTGGGTTTTTCTTTTTTTTTTTTTTTAGATTAGCGGTGACCTGTTTATGCATGCATTAAATTTATTTAGGAAGTGCAACTCGTAGCTATAGCGTCATCGTTCCATTTTTTTATTAGTCGTGTCTCCAAATTGTTGCGACCGTATATATAAATAGTCGTCGTCGCGCATCGTCGTGCGGCCAAACTCAACGCGAATCGGGAAAACTGCATCTGGCGTGCGCGATCATTTGGACGAACGCCGTTCATTTTTTAACGAGCCGCTAGATCGTCCTGAATGTCGGCGATTATCGGAATCCGGGATGGGATGGCGAAAACGCACGAATCGGAAAGGAGTATCGAATTCTTTTGGTCCCGACGCAGGAATCGAGCCGGGGACTCGGGGAAACGACTTGTCGAAGCGGCCCATTCGGCGAAGAACTAGGAAAAGGGGACATGAAAGTTTCATCGAATGCTTTCGATGGAATCGTATTTTCGTTCCTTTTTTTTTCCCGAGGACATGGCGAGCGGTACTCTCCTCTATCGCTCCCCCATCCGCCATTCCTTCGCGCCCCCCTCCCTCCGTCCCTCTTTCGTCCTTTCCAACAACGAATTGATGGCGAGTGAAAAACCAATTCTGCAGATGGGCCGCTCCTTCCGCGCCTCGCATCTCCCTCACCTTACCTCTCTCTCTCAAACTCCCACTTCCATCCTTCACGGTCTCTACTCTACGGAGTTCGTATCTCTCTCTCTCCTCTCTTTCTCTATCACTTCGCTGACTCGTCCACGCAACTCTAGCTGACCATCTTAGATGATCCCTCTCTCCTCTCTCCCCTCTCCCGACCCTTAGCGATAGGGAACGTCTCATCTCATCCCCCTCCCTCCTTACCTACCTACCTCTTCCCTCCCTCGCCCTCATCCTCCATATCGTGAGGCATACGTTTTCCCTTCTCCCTCCGCCACTTGATGGGACACCATTGCGTGGCGCCCGCCGCCCTCAATTTCCCGCCCTTCAACCTACAACCCATCATCCAACCCTTACCACTCGGAACATCTCTTTTCTCTCTCCATCTTTTCTGCCCTCCTCCCCTTCCTACCCGTCCTGCGAACACGTTCCCACTTAGTGTCTCCATCCGTCACATCCAACCGCTGCCCTCTTTCTCTCCCTCGCTGTCCTCTTCCCCGTCCCTTAAGAATGTCTCCCCTCTTAGCTCATCGGACGGTTGTTCCTCGCGACCTTCACGCCGCTCGGGTCCTTCTCTTCCTCCACCTCTGCCCCTTTCTTTTCTCCTCACTCCCTTTCCGTCTTCCTCCCCGCCTTCCCTCCACACGCCTCGCGCATCTCTAATCCGTTTACGTAACGCAGTCGTGCACTCCGCGTTTGGTGATGTCATGCTTTCGTGCGTGCTTCTCGGATTTTATGTCGCACCGCTTCCCTGAAGCACGCGAAGGATAGCGGAAAGTCAAGACGTCGCGGATATAACGACGGACTCTTTTTGTGTTCGAAGACTCTTCCTCCTACTTGGGTGCCGGAAGGCGTCGCGTCAAGAAAACGTGTTTTTTTTTCCTTAAAGCATACGAGTAGGGAAGGGCGAAGTAACGAAAACCACGGGCTATGATGATGTTCGACCGCTTTTTGTATGTTGAATAACATTTTCTCCTCTCTCAGGCTACTAATTGTATTTGCAGATAACAAGTTACATGCTTCGAAGCGTCTCCCCCTCTTACACATCTGCTGAATGCTTTACGGTCCTCCTCTTAGCTATTTCATTTCTTTTGTTCATCTACCTCAAGGTAAGTCTTTCAGCCTTTTCTTCGCTCTCTGCATATTTTATAATCGACCATTTCCTTCCGATTCACTCACTCGGCTCACTCATTTCCGACCATCTTCTTCACTTTCTTTCTTCTTCTCCTTATGCTCTCTCTTCCTCTGTATACCCTTCGATATTTCCCTCCTTTGCCCTTACCCCCTCTTCTCTAGGGCACACATCCCAGGCCCTTCTGCGGATTGCTGTTTCCGGCTCCGTGTCCATCTCTGCGCGAATAGCGTCTGAAAAATTCAGTCCTCTCCCCCTCCCTTCGCACTCCGTACCTCTCCAATCTCTCTCTCCTCTTCCGTTGCTCTTTCCTCTTTCTCTCTCTGGTCCGTTTCCTCCGTCTTTCTCCCTCGAAATTCCTCTCCCTCTCCCTCAAACGCGCTCTCCTTCCGGCACACCATCCTAAAGGCGATTCCCTCTAATTTATTTCCGTCTTATCTCATTTGTCTTTTTTTATTTCTCTCTCTTATCTCTCTCTCTCTCCTCCTCTCTTCCCCTCCCATTTATATTTAAGCTCGCCACTCTCTCCCTCGCCCCCTTCCCTTCGTCTCCATCCCATCCACTCCTTTTTCATAATTTCACCCTCTCCCTTTCCTTCTCTGCCTTCCGGTACCCTCTTCCTCCCAAAGGACGCGGCAATCTCTTCTCCTGCCTACCTTGCCAATTTAACATGTTATTCGGCAGGATTGGGGAAGGAAGAGTTTTTGTTTTATTTACCGCTCTGGAGACCTCCGCCGGTATCATTGTCCGGCTGAAAGGAAATGAGGTCGTTCATTCAAGTTCTTGCCGAGAGAGAGAGGATAGGTGGTGTGTGTCCATTTTGTTTTCTTCTATCCGGGAAGTTCTTTTTTTATTTTCTTACTCGATAACGTAACGATTGTTCCCCCCGGATTCTTTGTTTTTTCGCTAATTAAAAGAGTAACTCGAGAAAACTTTTCGGGAACCTTTTGATTTCGCCGAATAAATCGGCTTGTGTACGGTCATCGAGGGCGTGGGAGGGGGGAGGTGGAAGATGGGGGCGGAATGTTCGATTGCCAAGCGAGTCTCTCGGATTCGAGTGGAATGCGGTTGCGAGGCTCCAAAATCCTCTCCCCACTCTCTCCATCTCTTTTCTTTCTCCCTTTCTCCGCCCACCCGCACTTTTTCCGGTCACTTTCCCTTCCTCCTGCGCCTCTTCGTCTTTTCTCCTCTTCCTCCACACACCCCCCCTTCCCAACTCCCTCCCTACTTCGTTCCCACCCAATTCTCTCGGTCACTCTATATCCCCATTGTTTCCACCCATTTTTCCCCCACTCCTCTTTCTCTCACTCCCTTTCTCGGCATTCCTGGAACGGCATGAAGCGAGAGGGATCGGGTCACCTTTCACAGAATGGAGGAGCTCTGGAATTCGGAATGTTCTTCTTAGCGCCTGTTCTCTCTCTCTCTCTACCCCCCTCTCTCTCTACCGCTCTCTCTCTCTACCCCTCTCTCTCTACTCTCTCTCTCTACCCCTCTCTCCAACCCTCTTCGCACATAACTCCTTTCTCCTTCCCCTCCTTTCTCTCTCGCTGTTCATTGAGGCGGAATGAAATAGGAAACAACTAAACCCTTCGCGTCGACCACGTTATTAATAACGTTGGTCTCTGCTGCATTCTGCTAAACTCAGGGGAAAAGCATTTGTCTCGGTATTGCTCGTCGAATCGTTTTATTTTTCGCTTATATTTGCCGTTTTGTTAGATAATAAAATTTTTTATATTAAGTCGGCGATATTTCTCCCGGAGATGTCGTTGTTTTTTCTGAAACAAAGGAGGACATAAAAGATCATAATATTAAATTTAATGATAATAAGTGTTTTTCCTTCAATAGAAGCGCATAATTTCTTTCTTAAATTGCCTTATCGGAAGTTTCTTTTTCGGAAAATTAAAGATATAGCGCCTTTGCGCCACCGTTTATTTACGTACAATCTTGCCTCGTAAAAAAATTGAATTCCCATGAATATCGGACTGTGTGACGTTATAATTAAGAGCCTTTTCATCGTTACCAATTCCTCGGATAAATGAGAGATAGAATTCTTTATCTCACATAAAATCGCTTCCGCATCTTTTGAAACGGAATTCGCCGAAATATATTACCGGTTGGCAGCAATTGCAGTCACGAGTAAGACGCTGTAAGAGCCTACGGTACGCGGTGTTTAAAACTATTTTTTGTATCATTAGTGGGTGTAGTCCGGGCAAAGTCTCCATTCTTATCTTTTTTTATCTTCCCCGCATCTTTTTTATCTCCCTCTCTTAAATCTATTCTCCTACTCTTACCGAAGCAGTTACTTCTACCGTCCTCTTTCCCCTTCTACTCCAAACCTCGCTCTCATCTCTCTCCTCCCCGACCCTCTCTCTCTCTTCCTCCTGCGGTCGCCTCAACTGAATTAAAGGAGGCCGCGGGAGAGTGATGCGAACCGTGGCAGCCCTCCTTCTCCCCATCCCCCTTTTCCAACCTTCCTTCCTCCGCTGCCACTCCAGGGCCCGACATTTCTCCTCTCCATCCCCCCCCCCACGCCACTGTTCTCCAACGACCCCCAACAAAAGGACAGTTCGAACACAAATCTCTTTCCTTTCTCTCTCTCTCTTCCTCCCGGCCTTTGCTTTTTTCTTCTCTTTGCTCCGTTCCTTTTTTTTGACCTCTCCCTCTCACTTTCCCTCCACCCAACTCCTCTGTCGCCCGTATCCAGAGTCTTCCCTCCAATCTCCCCCCCCCCGTTCTGTTCTGTTTTTATTCCTGTCCTTTCTTTTTTCCCCTTCCTATCTCTTCCTCTAATGCCGCTCTGCCTCTTGTGGTCGTCTCTCTTTGCTCCTTCCCCCTCCAATCCTCTTTTTGCCTCACTTTTTCTCCCTTTTCGTCTCTCACCATCTCCTCCCCCACTCTCTCTCTCTCTCTCTCTCTCCATTATCCCAATCCTCTGCTTCTCTTTTGTCATATTTATCGTGTCAATGAGAATGGGAATGGAATGAGAATTTTTTCATTAGAGTTTAGAATTTTCTTCGTTTCAATTCTGTCATTAATTGTTATTATAATGCAATCAATTATTCATTTACTTAGTTTTTTGTTTCACGTTTGTAACGTTCCCTCCCATTGGCGGGTTTGTGTCTTCGGCTAACTTCCGCTTTCTTTGTTCGAAATTTTTGTGCATTTTTTCCGATTGTTTTTTTTTTCGGAGTTCTTGAAATCTCCGTAATGAATAATCTTTGCGCCTTTCCACTCTGTGTCTGTGTCGGCTTCGCATCCTCCACTACGACTTCCTACTCTTTTTCTCGTCACATTAATTCGGATTTCTCTCTTCGACGGTTTTTCCTCCTCCCGTTTCCCCCATCTTAAGCCCTTCTTTCTCCCCCTTTTCTCCCTTTACCTTCCGCGGCCTTTCTCACTCCACTCAAGCCGCAGAGCTCTTTCTTTCTTTCTCTCTCTCTCTCCTTTTTTCCCTCCTCCTCCTCCTCCTCTCGCTCGTCTCACTCGTAGATCGTTACCTGTTGGATTGAATTTTAAAAATTCACGGGGGATATATATCCGGGTAAAATTGCTGGGGACGTGGGCCCGAAGAGATCACACTGTTCACTTCTTCCGTGTTTGTGTGCGCGCGCGTGGAGAGGAGGAGGGGTTGGGAGGAGAGGGGGAGGAGGGGAAGGAGGTTTGGTTTCTAGCCAGAGAGGTTGGTTCGAGAAAGGGGCAGTGTGGCTTTGGAAGGGGTGGGAGATTCACGTAAGCGTTGCGCCAGGATTGCGATACGGCCGCTCGTGTTCTCTTTCTCTCTACTCGTCGGAGAAAAAGTGTGCCCACGTCATCCTCGCGGTCGCTTTCCTTTGTTTTGTCCGTTCCTCGCGAGCGAGTGGCGAAAAAATAAATGAAAGGACCGCGATATGCACTCCCCGGAAGGTAAATAAACTTGGGGCTCTCTCTCTCTCTCTCTCTCTCTCTCTCCTTCCCTCCCTCCCTCTCTCGGTTTAGTTTTTGCAGTTGTTTGCGTTTGCGGAACGGTTTTCAATTTCCTTCTCCCTCCACATAGTTTTTCTCCACTTGGAGGGAGGGAGGGAGGGGGCACTTTTTTCTCTTTCTCTTCCCCCGTTCCTGCTTCATACCATTCGACCTAAAATAGCTGTTCTCTCTTACGTGTTCCTTCCACTTCAATTCTCCACCTCTAGTTATCCGTCTTTTGTTTTCTTCTTCGAATTACCTGCAATAAAGGGGAAGATTTTTACCCCCGCTCGTCATACGAGGCTTTTCGTTGTTTTTTTTTAACTGTACGTCGCGGTTTGCCGCCCTGTTTAATTTTCGCCTGGCGAGGTTTTTTTATGTTTTTGTTATATGTAGATGTTGTGTACTGAAAACGTAGTTGTAGTACTGGGCTAATCATGTCGGCGTTAACTATCAAACATAAGAAAGAATCGGGGGTCGAACCTTTCGTCTTGTTGTTTATAATGTTTGATGGAGTCGTCGCATTTTTTCTTTAAAATATTGTCTGTCCTCTGGATATATATTTGGTGTTTTTGAGTTTTTCTATGGCCAGGTAAACTCTAATGCGGTTTCGCATCACCAAGTTTAATCTTTCTATGCGGTCGAAGTGGCGTCGTAATGAAGATTGGAGTTCGTTTTGGAGTGGACCCAAATAAATAGCGACGCCACGGAGTTTTAAACCTCCCCTCTACACTTTGATAAATAATGCACGCGTTGGGTTTTATGGCTCCGTAAAAACTGGCCTTCTCGAGTCGATCGTATACCGTCCGAGTGAACTTGTTTTTTAGGATCTGGCTTAATTGCACTAATATCTCACTCTGGTTCAATTGTTGCTTTCGTGAAACTTGAAAAGAAGTCGAAATTGCATCGAAGGGTGGGTTTAGAAGAAATAGCCTTAAGGGCGTTCATTGATTGGCGATTATTGAAATTGGCTAACTTTCTTTAAAAAAAAAGAGAACGGAATATTGAAGAACCGGTAGTGAGCGAAGCTTTAGTGAGAGTGAGGCGGTAGTCAAGGAGTCGACAGAGAGACCGGAGCGAGAAAATCCTCGTCCTATTTTTTACCCCGAATCGTTCGAACGTTGGAATGATGTCGAAAAGGGTACGGCTAGGCGTAACCATAAGGGTCGGGATGGGTGATGTAGATGTGGGCTCCTTGTGTGTTTATGATGTCAGACTTTCATTTCCCTCCTCCTAGTCATTCTCGTTTTTTTCGCACGCCTGCTTTACTCATTCAACAGATCCTGAGGAAAAAATCTCGAAAAAGTTCCTTACACGCCCTTTGAAAAACTTTTCACCTCTCCCATATATATAAGAGTATTTATATTTCGTATATATCACAGTCCTGAGCCGCTTCAACAGATGCTCCATTTAACCTGCCTTGGCCCTCTTTCCTTTATCTTCTCTGTTACTATTTCTCTAGTTCTTGCTCGTTTGATCTCCTCTCTCTCTCTCTCTCTCACACACTGATCCTCCTTCCGTCTTTTAAAAGTCATTTTCTCCCTCTCGTCTCCAAAGTTACGTCCTCCATTCCCGCAATCCCTCCTCCTTTCGGATTATTTTCTTCGCCCGTGATTCCCATTCATTGGCTCATTCGGCAGAAGTTTTTCCTCCCTGCCTATACATCGCATTGTGTCGTCTCGCCCAACGGAATCGAAATTTCCTTCACCTTCTTGTCGCTTTATTTATTTATTTTTCTTAAGCCGACGCTTCGAACTTGGAAGGAATTTTGGCGCTGTGTGATTTAATAAATTTGGATTAAAAAATCGTCCCTGTTTGTTCGACATTTTATTTTAATCGGGTGTTTAATTTTAGTTTTCTTATTTCGGTGAAGATTTCCGCTTTAAAGAAATTTGAAGTTCAGGCTGTGGGAAAGATCGTTTGATGGAAGTTTTTTTTTCATTCCTACTTTCTTGGAAATGGATCAGAAATCTAGCGTGTTTGCCGTACTCCACTTCTTTGGTGGATACCTCTGGGAAGCCTTCACTTTATCAATAAGAATCCCAGAAATGTCCTTTCTACTCCGTCTCCAGATGGCCCCAGGTCCGGATTCTCCCTCCATCCTCTCCTCCCCTCTTCCTCTCCCTCTCTAGCTCTCATACTCCGCCCAGGCCGCGGGCGACATTCCTAAGGTCTCAACGGACCTTCTCCTCCCTCTCTCCCCTCAGCCGTCGATCTCCTCCCACTCCACCTTTCCCTATCGCCCACGATTCGATTCCCGAGGATCGATTCGATCATTGTTTTAACGTTCCATAGGTCGCGACGACTGCAGTAGTTGTCGAATTTTTCTTCTTCGGTATGAAAATGGGTCCCTCGTCCGTTTTCCCCAATTTTTTTCTTTTCATCGGTTTTTTCTCCTTTTCTCAGTCTCCTCGGTTTATCTATCGGCTCATACGTCTCTCTCTCTCTCTCCCGTTCTCTGACCACGCGGTCTCCGTATACCATTCCGCTATCTACACTTTGCCACCTTGATTCTCGGAATCCCTCCTGGTTTTAGCTGAACTGTCCTCTCTCTCTCTGGTTTCTCGTTTCTCTCTTTTTCCGTCGTCTCCTATTCAAATATTTTATGGCTTATTCCCCTCTCTCTCTTCGTACTATTCCCTCTCCCCCGCTTATATCCTAACGTATATAAGTGTGCTGGAGCATGTTTTACGGAGTCCCGACGTAGTACCCGTGAAAAAAATAAGAGGGAACCTCTTTATTTATGTCACTACTCGGCCTTTTTCTTTTTTTCTTCTCTCGTGTCCGCACCCTCCGTTTAAACCGTGCTTCGCCGGGCAGGTGGCAACTCGATCACGTTTCCCTAGAGGCAACAGGCACTTGAGAAATGGGAAGCGCGTTGTTTGTGCGTCTGCGGATCGTGGGGTAGATGGAGGGAAAAGGGGTTTCTTATTCCGCCGCGCCGAAAGCATAAATAAAAATGATTGATACGGGTCGAATTTTTTTATTACAAGATTTTACTTCAATTTTGAAGACGTTTATTTTTTGGGGTGAAGGTGTTAGAGTGTTGCATTTATGCAATCGTGTGTGCTCTATAAATTTGCGTCGGCTTTGGCGTCGAAAATTATTTACGAGGGTGCATGTTTCGTAAACGCGTGTCATCTGTGTGTGCCCACTGGGGGACGGAATTAAAGTTTTTATTTGGCCTGGCGATTTTATGGAATCGCGTTGTTTGTTCGTTCTGACCGTAACTTATAAATCTTAGTTACGCGTTTTTATTCTGTTTAAAATTGAATTTAAAAAAATTTAACGGAGGGACGTAGGTTTTATCCAGTTGTGAATTTTAATCTTTTTTTTTCTTGCCAAGGGTTTCCCAGGAATCCCCACCCGTTTTCTGTTTTCTTTTTCTTCCGTCTACTGCTTAAGTAAAATTCACCTGAATCCAATTTTGGGACGAGGCGAAATAATTGATTCCACGGCAGCAGTCTCGATTTTCTACGATGGCTAACTCCGCCGTCGCGTTTATTTCTTCATTTTTTGTTATTTCTCGCCCAGCTTCACTTTTTCGCTGCCCCTCGCGTATTCGCAACCAGGAATACTTAGGCTCCCTTGTGAGAGGCGTATCCTCCTCCGCCAGGAATCTTAATCGCACATCGTTTCCTGAGCCACGTATATCCTCTCTCCCCCTCCTACTTTCTCTCTTTTCCTCCCCCTCTCTCCCTCCCACTCTCTCCCTTCCTTTCTCTTCCCTCTCTCCACACTCGCCTGTCTAAAAATTTCATCCCTTCCACAATTTTTCCGTCATAGCTCCTTCCATCTATCCTCTTCGCCGGCCGTATTTCATCCCACGTATCCTTTATCGTTCCATTACCGTTTTCCGGGTCCACTTTTATTTTTATCTCTATTCTCCCCTCCTCCCTCCCTCTTTCCCCGCCACTTTCTAATGTTTCCTTTTTTTAAAAAAACGCCCCCCTCTTTTCCGGGGTGGAATTTATATCCGCCGTGCGAAGTCCTCATTTCAAATTGTTTTTGCTTTGTTTTCTTCAGCCTCGGAATATAAGCCTCTTCGGAACGAGACGGGTGGGCGTGCTGCAACGTCACTCGGTCACCGTTTAGTTCGTTCCCGTCGAAAAAAAATAACGATCGAATCGCGAGTCGGTTGTTTTATTTTTCCTTCTTCCGCGCTGAAGAGATCGACCGATTTCGGAAGGACACTCCTCCGGAAATTGCGAGATTTTCCGAATTGCGTTTCTGATACTTCTTGCTTGTTTTTTTTCTACGTTCTCTGTATGTCTCGGGGGAGTAATTTAAAAGGAAAGTATCTCTTTCTCTAAGTCGCGATTATGGCTTTTACTTCTCTTTTCTCTCCTCGTTGAATTTTTTTTCCGCGCACTAAAAAGTTTCCCCTTTCGGTCGTCTTTGCGTCATACGTTTAAATTATTTTATTTTTTCTTTTGCGTCCTCTTTTACTCCGTTAAAAACAATCGCTTCTTTCCCCCCCCCCTTCCTTCTATATCTTCCCAGATGGAATACAAGCGTGGGCGGAGAGACGTTACATTTTATGTTCGTATACCCTTTCCTCCCACCCCTTCTCTAAACCCGCACGATGCATCGAATTGTCCCTCTTTAACGGCCTTCCCCCCTCCCCTCCCCCCCGTTACTTTTCTTTTCTCCAAAAACCTACCTTTATGTACACCGACATCCATTTTTCTATAAGCCTCTCCCCACTCCTCTTAACCTGACGCGTACCACTTCACCGTTCGCAATTCCCGTCCTAACCTGGCATGTATAGCACTTCAACCTTGCCACCCCTTCCCATTTTCCCTTTCTAACCCCACTTCCCTTCTTGTATATTCCCCTACCTTGCCTTGTATCCTCTCCATATTCTCTCCTCTCTCTCTCTCTTCTCCTCCCCCCTCCCTCTATAGCACAATCCCTCATATTCTCCCACTCCACCCACTTTCGTTTCCTCTCCCTTTTTTCTATATCCCTTCTCCTTTTTCCTCGCTCCCATTTCGTCCGTTAACGTTATTGAAGATCGATTATGAGCGTCGTATTTCCAAACCACCTCATCTTTCTCCTACTCCCGCTGCCGTCACATACACACTCCCCTTCACTCTCTCCTTTCTCCCTCACTCTCCCTTCTCCTCTCGCGTCCCTCTTTTTTTAGTTTTCCGATCACTTTCGTACGCACAAAAAAAGGGATGGCAGATAAAAGACGAGGTGCCCTCAGGGTTCTAAATAATGGCGTATTTTTTTCAATCAGCGTTTTTATTTTGTTTTATGCCTCAGGCTAGGAATGTTAAAAAAAAAATAACGGAGGATCTTTTATGTTGGAGGTGGGGAGGGTAGAGAGTGGGTTGGAATAATTTCGCCGTGACCGAAGAACGCGTTGTTTTCGCTTGGCGTTACCGTAAAAAAAAATCGGTTATGTTCGACGGAATCGCGTGGTCGAACAAGGTATTATTCACACAATGACCGCAATCCGTTTCCCGTCGAAGAGTAAAAAAAAAAATCGGGTTGTTAATATGCATAACCGACTTAGTTTTTTCATCAACGGAAATTTTCGCCGGTATTTTCGATCGGACCCCTCTCCACCCTCTAGTAATATCATCTCCTCCCACTCCATTTTACTCGTCTCCTTCCTCCTCCCCTTTGTAGTTCTTGTTTCTTCCCCACCTTTCCTCCGCACTGACAGGCGTTCGCTTTCGTTTTATTCCTTCTCGTGGCCTTCACTCTTCGCGAGTAACAGCGTTCCCCTTCTTTCGGCGCTTTTTTCTTCCCTCCCTCCAACCCTTCCCATCGCGATCGAGCGTTTTACCGTCACAACCTCTTACAGCGGTCAAATCGCGCATATTTTGAATATTTCCATTTATATTCATCTCCGCTTGCCCCATACACGTTCTCTCTCTCTCCCTCTTTTACGTGTTCTTCCCTTCAGAAGTTCCTTTAACCCATTTCTATGTGTGTGTGTGTGTGGTCATCGTGTGAGGTTTGATCGTGATTCCCGCGGTGGACTAAGACCGTCCAATCGATGGGGCGTGGGAGGTTCCCTCCCATAGACTGTGCGTGGGAGAGGGGGGTGGAGGAGGTTCGATATCCCCGCGAAAATGGCGGTGGAAGGTTTGTTGTGGTTTTATAGGAGGAGTTTGGGGTTTAGGAGGGTGGAAGTAGAAACTCCGGTCGGAGGCGGAGGATGGGTCGAACGAAGGGTATCAGAGCTTCTGGTGTGGAAGGGTCGCTGCGGTATAAGATGCATCTTTCGGTGTTCAGTTACTCTATGCCATTAGTGGATTCCGTAAACTGGAACGTTCGTTTGAATGAACTCAATCCTCTCGGAAGCCGCCGCATCGGTTGTTCTTTTCTTTCGATGGAATTTGTATGTTTCGATCATATTGCCTTATTAGCCTGTAAACTCCTCGTCTGGGGAAGATACCACCGGAATATTTTCACGTTGCAGGTTTTCGTCGCGTCGTTTTTTTCTCCGCGATTTGATTGATATTTTTCTGCGCCTCGGACGCGCACTTCCTCGATGTTCTTCTCATTGCTGATTTCAGTTGGGAAAAATTCTCTCCTTCTCCCGTTTTCATCGCGTGGAAAAAATCTTTATTACAAAAGGTTATCATTGAGTTTTGATAGTTCCACTCGTCATTTTTCGATTCCTCGGTCAGTCGGAGGAGAAAAGCACGCTCATTTCTGCTCTTTTTAAAATTGAATTGGATTTACAATAATGGACGGCTCTTGATGTTTCTTTAGGTTTGAGAGGAAGACGTATGGGAGAGGCAGGGCTTCGGTCGGCCCCTCGAAAGTGGCTGATGGGAGGGAGAGGTGTCGGAAACAAAAACATTCGGTTACCTTCTCTCCTCCAGTTGTCTCTTCCATGAGTTATGTCCGACTCATCTGTATTTCGAGCCGAAATCCGAGCTAAATACCGTCTTCCCACCCCAGCGGCCTCTCGGAATCCATTTCCCCCCCCCCCCCCCTCAACACTCTCGTCTCTTCTCCTTCTTCCTACTCCTCCCCCTCCCCCCTTCCTCATCACCATCACGGCGCACTTTAATTCCCTCCTTTCACCTTCACCGTACCCACTCCAACCCAAACACCCTCGTTTGTCAATTCTCTCTCAATTTCCAGCTCGCTCGTCGTATATTCCCTTTTGCGCGCTCTCTCTCCTTTCAATCGCATTCAATCCCTCTTCTGGCTGCGATGTTCCTTCTGCCGATCCATTCAAAAATTTCAAACGTTCCTGCGTAATTTCTTTTTTCCATTCGCCTCTCCCATGACGCGGGTGTTTTTTTTCCCCTCGTAGGTTGCAAATTTCCGAAAGATTTCGGAAAGAGGGGTTTCTATCGAAAATAGATCTTTTTTTTTTCGGAGTGACATTAATTCCCGAACGGAACGTTTTTCGCTACTAAATAAAGCAAAGCTCGCGTGGCGTCCTTGAAAAATCCACTCCCTCCCAGAAGCCAATCCATAGGACATTCCACTCTTTAAATCTTCTCGTTTTCCCAACCGAAACCTCGGTTCTCTCTCTCTCCGGCGAAAGCCCATCAATCACCCCTCGTCGTGGTTGCCTCCGCGTCTTCATTCGATCGCGTCTCCCTCCTCCCCCTCCCCCCTTTCTCCAGCATTGTCGCCCACGTTCGCACTCCCTCCCGTAGTCCCTTTTCCTCCGTCCTCTCTTTTCCTCCTCTCATCCACGTTTTATTCCTCCTTCATCCCCATTACCCTGTTTATTCCTCCACCGCGCAACCCTACCCCTTTCGGAGAATGGCATCCTCGGCACTTTCAAACAAAGTTTGTCTTCGCCACCCATTCCCTTTCACCTTCACTCCCGCTCCTCTTCCTCCCTCCCTCTCTCTATTCGTCGCAACCTCTCCTTCGCCAGCTCTCGAAAATCTCCATCTCTTCTCTCAGCGGGCCCCACTTGTCTCTTACCGTGCCACTCTCTCAAACTATTACGATTTCTCTCGCTCAGATTCTCCTTGCCTATCGCTTCCTCTCCCTCTCACTTTCGCGTTCGTAAGTATTTAGTAATTTTTTATTTTTTTCACTCGTTGGAGTGCCTCGGCTAAGAATCAAGGAGACCGTTTTGTATTCAGGTGCATGAAAAATGTGACGCTCGTGAAATACTCCTCCAAACTCGGGTCCTCTGACAGTTTTTTTTCGTCTTACTTCAATCTGCGGAGTTTATTACTCGTGCTTAGGATCGCGGTGTGCGTGTGTTTCGCTCATTGTCGGAAAGGCATTAGCGTCTGTTGGGAGCGTGTAATGAGATGCATACTATGGCGCATTTGCTCTGCATCTTCCGATATTTTTCCACGTTTAGCTCTTCCGACGTTTGCGTATATTACTCTCATCCCATGCAGCCCCATTTTCCAATTTTGCACCCCCTGTGATTCCAAATAGTTAAGTGGCTTAACCTTTCCGAGACGATCGGGAAGCAGTGGGATGTGAGAGAGGATGGGAAGACGCCCCCTCCCTTTCCCATCTTCTCCTTCGTTCGTAATTCTTAACCCCAATTTCCTCATCATGGCTCCTGCCAACCCTTCTCGAGAAAGACGATTCCTCTTTTGCTTCCCTGTATGAATACCCGAGCGATTCCAATCGTCATTGCCCAGTATTTGACGCGAGGGTCGTCTTCTTCTGTACAAACTGAAGTTCTACTCCAGTCGCTCTCCGTTCCATATTTCCCCTAGTTAACTCCACAAGGTTTCCTCTTAACATCCCGGTTGCCCCATTCCTTTTGGTTTTAAAATTTTTACTCTTCGCCGGTATGGGTAGCTAATGCGGTCGAATTCCACCCGTTTTTTTTTTTTGCGATGGGGTTTATGCTGTCATTCCGAACTGTGCTAGATTCCGATCGCGAGATGTCATATCCAATTTTCCAACGTGCCCCGATTTATCCGCGCCGTCGGATCGTAAATGCTGGGATTGCAGGTGACTCCGCGATGGGACTCGTTCATCTCGGCGAAGTCGAAAGGGTCGGACACTTTGGGGAAAATATTTTTTTAACGTGCGGGTTGGAAATAATCGGTCCGAAGTTCTTCGGCGTCAGTGTCGTATTCCGTACGGTCCGCCTGCCTCGATCTATATATGCCAAGAGGTGTGAGAGATCCCAAAAAATGTTCGCCCGTTGTCTCTTAGGTCGCATTCTCTCGCCCTCACATCCTCCCGTGTCTTAAATCTCTCGTCGTCTTTCCCATCTCCTCCGCTTGCCCTCTCATTTCCCATCCGTCCTTTTTTTTTATTTGGCATCGTCTCCCAATGCCGGCAAAGCGATCTAAAGTCGTTCTTTTTTCCTATCTCCCCTTTTCTCTTTTCCGACCTCACTTAACCTTTTTCTACCAACCTCCCTTTTCATCGCTACACCTCTGTATTTCGATTTAGAATAGATCGAGTCGCATTCCAGGGTCGTTTCTAATTTCAGGGTTAATTTCGTGCGTGTGCGAGCTTAATGCGCGTGTGTGGTCGTGTGAAATTTCATTTTGTTCTTACACGGCTTGTGTTAAGTATATTCTCATATTTTTTTACATTTCTTGCGTTTGTGTGTGAGTGTGCGCGTGTTTTGAAGCATTTCTTTCTTCGTCCTCACTAGCTTCGCATGCCTTTTCTGTCTTTTATTTTTAACACTTTCCTCTGTCTAATGTATACTCTGGTAATTTATTTGTAAGTCCTGTATGTAGTTGTTGGTGATATTGTTTTCGAACCGAGCTCGTCTTGACGCCAACTTTACTTTTTTTACTTTTTTATTATTATCATCCCGTGTGTTGTTATTTCATGTGTGTTGTTTGGCTTTTTTTGTGAACCAGGTTGTTTCTTTGATTTTATATTTGGTTTTCTCTCTTTTTTCAACAGTAACCGACTTTTCTCTCTTTTTTCTCTCTCTCCCTCCCTTTGCACCCTCTTTCCTCTCTTTCTCTCTCTCTCTCTAGCGTGAGTTTTTTTTAGCGTTATCGCTCCGAAGCAGTCGCCTCTTCCACCATTCAGGGTCTTTTCATTTCTCTTTCTCCTCCCCTCCCTCTACTCTATCTCTCTCACTCTCTCTCTCCCTCACTTATACGTGTTCGTTTTTATTTGCTCTCCTTTTTTTCCCACAAGCCTTTTGGTCCATCCGGTGCATTTTTTCTCGGCACCTTCCCTCTTCCTCTTCATCCCTTCTCTACAAAGTCCCCGTCTCCTCTCTATGTAACTCCCATCCCTTCCTGCCTCTCTCTTTCACTCCTAAGTCCCGTTACTTTTCTTCCAAAAAAAAATCGAACCCGACGTTTTCGCTCACCTTGACACATTTCTCCTTTGTTTTTTCCCCCAAGACCTTATGGTGTAAAATGAAATTTGAAAAAAATATGTATACGCCATCGTATCTTCTTAACGACACTCATTTGTGAAAGATTTTCTGGCAGCGAAATAAATGGATGCGGGGAATGAAAGTTTTCGGGAGTAAGAGGAAAAAAATCTCGCCGTCTGGCTGGTGGAATAATTTAAGTCGAGGATATGCCAAGGATCGGTGCTTGTTTGCGATTAATCCGGGCATTTTCGTTTCTGTATACGATGCGGGATGAAGATCGATGCGAATTTTCCCTCCCCTCCCCTCGCATTTCGTCGGGCAAATCGGTAAAGCGTTGATTCAGTTTATCTTTGGTGTTATAGTAGCATGGGGGAAACCCCTTGGGTTTTCGTTTGATCCTTCGACTCTCTCTCTCTCGGCGCCCCTCCGTTGCTCCCGTCTCCACTTGGCACCAGGGGGGATAGCTTTTGGTGAAACTTCTGCTAGTCGCCACGTCCAACCCCCAAATTTGGACCCTTCTCTCCCTCACTCTCTTTCAACAGTTCCATTTAGAGGTCTCAACTGATGCTTCATTTCCTAACACTGCTTAATCCTCTTCAATTCCGTTGAAAATTCATCACTTCTCTCAACCATCTTGCAGTGTTTACCTTCGCAAAATTTCGTTCGAAAGTGCAAGGTTAAACATCTTTACAGTTTTTTTATATCTCTGTTAATTACCAGCTCTTTGAACTGAGCTGATTAACAGTAAGAACGCAAATACTCATTCGGATTATTCCCAACTTTTATTAGACTCATCAACATTATTGCACAAATGTGGTATTTTCTCCTTTTTTAAATTACATCGATTCTTAAAGGGTGTAATATACGATCATTGTTTTACAATTGTCCTATTTTCATTTTGTAGCGTTTGTCTCATTAAAATATGGGAGAGCACCGTTCAAATGCTATTTCAAAGCATATCGAGGGTCATGACTTCAGGTAAACTTCCCTGTAGGGTAATATTGTTAATAACTTCATCGACTGGAGCCTCTGTAATATCTCCGCTGAATTTGGACCGGTGAATTTTCTGAAAAATATCATTGGGTGCAACATAAGATTTGGCTCCTACCGTCATTTTCCCCGTTTATCATTTTCACCCTTTGTATTCGTGCTTTGTTTCGTGCCATCTCTCAGAATTTTACGTTGATGGTCTCTTTGAAATCGTGACAACTTCTGGTTTGCGGAGTTGCCCTTGAAGTGGCTCTTTGCTTATTACATTTTGACCCCAATCTGGCCGCTGCCTTCGCTGTCACTTGCCTCGGCCGTCCGCCAACCCCACGCCCTGCCCAGCGGCTCTCTCTACCTCCCCTTCTCTCATCTCGGCGACCCTCCCTCCCTCGACACACTCTTGTTTCCCTCCCTTTCTCTCCCAACATCCATCAGCAGCCCTTTCGAGCAAAACGTAGGGCCCTCCCGTTTACCCTGTATCTCCGCCACCTCCACCTCGTGGCATCCCTCCCTTGCCCAACCCCACGCTTAATTTGCACTCTGATCTCTCCTCATTTAACCCTCTCCTACCTCCTCCATGCTAATTTCTCATCCAACAATCTGCACGGACAAACTCATCTTCTCTCTTCTTCCCAAGTCGCTCCTCTCGTCTCCGTGTTTTTTCTCGCATTACTTCAGCTTCCACAGTACTCTCCTTCCTTTTCTTGCGTTCTCATCATTGACTTTTCGAAAGTTGAAAATTAATAAAACCTTGCACTTGCTTGTGTACATATGTGTCTTGCGATTCGGTCATAAAGTCCGGGCATGAAGTGAAAATACGTCGCAGTAACGGCTACCAAGATCTTGCTGCTATATACACGATAAGACGATTCCAAGTGTAATTTATACCTTAGGCGAGTTAGCGGGGTGCGAGCAATTCTTGGCGTAGAGAAATCTGAGGTCAACTTCAGAACCACCTCCACGCTCCGGCCTACATGGTACGTTCCCTCAACATTTTCAGCCAACTTGCACTCTGGCCTTAACGTTGTTTTAACGTTTGCGTTTCACTAATGATTGGCGCGACAATTGAGTTTTCGCCTCCGGATATTGAGAGAGTGGGAGGGAGGCAGAGGGGAGGGAGGGAGAAGAGTGAGAGAGAGAGAGAGAGAGCGATCGTGCACCGCTCTTGGCGGCGTCGCGTCCAATCTACCGTTAAAACTCCCATCGTCAATATGGAGTGATGGAAATAAGCTTTTGTGGCTGGAAGGGCTTGCGAATGGGATGGGGGAAAGTGTGAGGGGATAGGGAAATAGAAGTTAATGGAGAAAGGAAGGAGGAAATTTCGGAGAATTGTGACTTTCTACGGTCCGTTGCAATGGGAGAGAGGGGAAATGACGTTATTCTGCGTTTTCTGGCCACTGTTTTAGTGTAAACCCTCTATCCCCTGTCTGTAAGTAGGAATGCTGCGACAAGCCATTATTCCTAAGGTGCCTTGGCGTTAGATTTAGATCGAGCGTATCGGGAGAGCAATCGAATCTGGATCGCGTACCGCGTGGCCCTAGGTCGTTTATTTTTTTTTCCGATTTGCGGAAATGCATTCGTTTAATCGAGCGTGAAATTTTTAGGTTTCGCGAGAACAGATTGTCGGTAAGAAAGCGGCGGCGAGGACAAGGATATCTCCCATTCGGTCTAGACTTGTATGACGTCATGAGGACAAAAGGCGACGTTTCTGGAGTAATGAGAGCTCTATCACGTTCTCTCTCTCTCTCTTTCACTATTTCCTTCCCCCTTGTCTTCCGAGTAAGGGAGAGAGAGAGAGAAAAGGGCGAATGAGTTGGGTCGGCGGATAGGAAACTGCCGCTGCCTCTTCCACTTTTGCCACCCTTCACTTTTCCTCCCGTCGTGATTGGACACAGCAAATAACTTATATCCGGCCCAAAGGGCCGCGTTTCCCCTCTTCCCTCCTTCCATTTCTTTCTTCTTCGTTTTATTTCTTCCCTTCCCCTCTTCCCTCCCTCTTCATCCCATCTTCTTTGCGTGTTCTGCTTCCTCACTATCTTCTTTCTCACTCTCTATTTCTCTCCGTCTTTTCGCGCCTTCGAGGCGTTCGATTATTACCTTCGGAGCGGCAACCCCCTCGCATTAAGTTCGCATTTTTCACACCTTTTCTCGTGTATTTCGTATGCCATCGGAAGGACCTAATTTTGATCGTGGCTTGTCATTGCCTTATTTTTTCCGCCCTCATAGCGTGGTCATCATCGCTCTTATTCGCCTATCTTTCATACCTGCTTTATTCAGAATGGATGAAGATTTGACAGGGAGGTTCTAGAAGAAATGGACGTAACCTTGAAGAAAGTTTTTTTCTGCGTGTTGTAAATTATGTAGTTACATCCATTGAAAGAAAGCAGTTTAGTTAACCGTAGGTATCTTTCGACAGAAAAGTTTTCCGTGACGGCCGTTAAATTCTTGATTATTAGAACGTATACACTCCGTGAATGTGCGCAGAGTACGATCATTTTGCTGTAAAAGTACGTTCGTGGTTAGCTCGTCTGTTTTTTATGGCTTGGGGCGTTATTTTTGTCGTAATCATATTAAACGGAGCTCCCTGATTCCGTCGAATTTTCTGCAAAGTCTGTGAAAGCAAATTAAAAATAACTTCGGAGACATTAATCGGTGTAAAAAAGACTAATTTAGCGAGGTTCTTTTATAACTGGTTCGATTTAAATAGAGAGTTCGTAGTCGCATTTACTCTTTCTCTCTCTCTCTCTTTGTCGTCTTGCGTTCGTCTCGCTCCTTCCCTTCCCCACATCGCTCCGCCTTCCACCACAATGACTATTCCCTATTCATCCGCCCTCACTTCAGCTCTCGCTCTCTTCGCCCCCCCCCCCCCCTCCCCTCCCCAAGTTCAAAAATAAATCGGCAGAGATTAGCCTGGAAATGGAACTCATTTCGGACCGGAAACTGACTGGAATGGACGCAGGACTGGGTTTTGGATGGGGCACTGGCAGGGAGGGAGAGGGAAGGAATTTGGTCGGGTGGGCCGAATAGGTGGTAGGGGCGTTAGGAAGAGCGGCTTCCGAATGCCCCAATGAGAGACGGAGGTTCCGATAGTTTTCCTCCGTTCCATACGTCCTTGGATCTCTAACCTTCTCGTACCTAGCTCCCCTCTTCCTTCGCTGATACCTCTCCGTCTCTCTTTTCCGAGCCATATCCTTCCCTTTTTCGCGTCCCGTTTATTACCTATCTGCTCTACCACCCTCTCCAGTTCTACATCTCCTTTTCGCTCCTTCGCTTAACTTGCTTCTTTCTATTCCCATCTTACCTTTTTCAACCTCTTGCCATCTTCTTCTCATCCCTACCCTTTGTTCTCCCTACCCTCATAATGTCCTTTTCTGAACCACGTTCATACTACGTTAACCTATCTCGTATTGGCAACCCTTGGATTCGCCCTTTCATTTCGTCTTTCTTTAGCTGTTAAGCTGTTCTCTATCTCTCATTCCCTCTTAATTCCGGGTCTCACGTCCGCCAATCACAACCCGAGGCAAATCTGATTGTACATCTGGCGATTTTATTCCTCACGTCTCCCCCTTGCCCTCGGCACTGGCTTTAGAGAGAAAGGAGGATTCTTAACACACTGCAGCTAAATGAATTAGAGGAGGAAATTTTCGTCGTTAGGTTTTCATCATCCGATAGAAGCTTATTCTATTACGGGAAAACGATGAATCCGTTTGTTTAGTTTTCTGAAATAAGCTAAGGATGCGGGCGTCTGCGAATGTTTTGTTAAACTAATCGTTCGACTCCATAGAATATTTAGCCACTTGCACCTGGCATGCCTCGAAATTTGCTCGAGGTAAATGTGATTCGCGATTAAGTTCGTTCATGTAAAATGCAGAATGCCACAACTGTAGTTGGCTTTTTCGTTTAAAGTTTCATTTCAACCTTGATCTCCAGAATAAAGGAGAAAGGGTACGTAATTTAATGTAAAACTACGATCCTATTCGTGAGGTCTGCCAGAGAAACGGCGAACTCTCGCTCTACTGAGACTTGGGCGTCCATCTTAGCGAAAAGGATTTTCGATTTTTCGCATACGTTTCGCGTCCCTCCTCCCAGGTCTCTCATCCCACTCGACCCTTCAGCGGTCCATCTGCCGAACCCTCCCTGGACCCTGGACTTGACTCGCCCATCCTCCTTCCTTCCACCCTCGTTCCCCGCTCCTACATCCCCTTTCCGTACATAACTCTTCTCCTTTTCCACTTACCTCAATCCACCTCAACCTTTAAAAAAAAAACCCGCTTGTTCTTTTTTTGTGTCGTTTCAGGTCCTGCTCATCGTAATTTTTTTCATTCTAGATCGTCCTGCCCCCCTCCCCCCGAGATTTTCACTTTAGTGTTTAATTTTTTGCTGATGGTGGTATACGTATATTCCCCCTTGGCGCTCCACTAAAATGAAAACCTTATACGTTATCATGTTTTTTTCCCCTGATTATTTTTTGTTGTACTGTGAGAGTGCGCTTATTAAGGTGCACAACATCTTTTATTTTGTTTTGTTTTCGTTTATATTTTGTTTTACATATTGGTTTGGTGATGCATCCTTAAAAAGTTATGCTCGCAATTTTTCACAAGTAATACTTATGCATGGTTTGGATCAAAGAGTTGTTTTTTTTTTCGTTTTCCTCCTTAGTGAAATTATATAGCCTGTAATAGTTATTATAGTGTATTATTTACTAGTGTATCTACGATTTAGCGTCTCTTGTTTTCTTAGAGCCTTGAAGCGGGTGACGTTTTGCTTTTGTTTATCGAACGCGTGATGTATGCGAAGAGCGGACGTCATTTGTTACAGGCCGCTCTCGAACGCGTAAAGCTCTCTTCCTCTCTGTCATTTGGTCCTTAAAATATTAATACGCAATCTGTCCGGGTTGAAAATCTGCGTGGGGCGCGCCTCTCCCCCCTTTGCACAGCGGATTAAACAAATTGCGCTCATCTGCGCGCCCCGGCATATTTTCGCGGGAGTGGGAGTTGGGGGGGGGGTCTTATAAACCATCGGGGGAAGGGCATCGGGGAGGGTAAAAAGCTTCTTGGAGTTTGCATTTGCGATCTCTCGCGAAATATATTTTCGGATTTGTTCCGGAAGAAAGGGTTTTCAATGAATAATCGCGCGAAGTCATTGGAATAGTTTTCCTCTGTCGCGTTTTCTCTCTCTCACTCGTTTTATGTTTATCCTTTCGGGGTGTGTGAGTGTGTGCAGGCACTTTGCCGCGTCCGTTTTTTTATTTCGATACCATTGGAATCGGATGAGTGAAAAAGATGGGCGCGGAAAAAATCCGAGTGACTGATACCGTTGTCGAATCTTTATTTATGTGTATTTACGAGATGTTTTTTTTTTTACGCCTCCCCTGAAATTCTTTTTCTCTCTCTTTTTTCCAGAACGCTGCTGCTCAGGCAGCACTACAGGCGGCACAAGCCATGACCTCGCCCAACGAGACTCAGGGCGGTCCCAACACCGTCCTCCGCGTCATCATAGAGCATATGGTTTATCCCGTGACCCTAGACGTCCTCTGCCAGGTAAGCGTGACGGACTCACCTCTCTTAAGCTGCTCCTTTCGACGCCTTCTCATTTTTGCGTAGGCGCCGAAACTTTCATTTCCGTGAATTCTGGAACGTTTTCTAAGTTATATAGGCAACGAGAAATCTCACGTATAATCGGGTTTACAATTCCTCTGTGTATAGTGGTACGTGGAAATTTCGGGAAATCGAATCAAGCTTAATTTATCTCGGTATTAATCGGCGCGTGCCAAAATAAACACGACTGAAAAGTCATCGACATGTGGCGCATTTTGAATCATGCTAATTTGTGTGTAAATATCGCTAATGCGAATCTGTATCGTGGCGAAATTCTCCGGAAAAAATAGCTTCGGTACGGTTAAAATGAAAATCCAGTTATTGCCTTGGGTTAATCCTTGAATACAACCTTAGAATATCGATTTTTACTCTGTTAGAGATGTTATCAAGAGTTCTTACGTATCCCTGGGACTTAAAGTTTCTTTTATTAATTTTAAACTTGTAGTCATTTGCGTGTTATGTGACTTCTTGTACGTCCCACGAGCATTCTCAATAAAAACCACTCTAGCGTCGTCATAGCTGGCAGGATAGCTAGCATACGCGATGCACTAATCCGAACTTGACTGTAAACCGTGGAACTGCCCTCGTGGCTTTTTTATCGGTTTCCTGGAAACGAGAAATTCGCTGATTCCACTACATTTAGCGAGGAATTAATGCGACGTATTTCCCAGCGTCTTTTTCTCGAGCGCCCTGCCCATCTACCCGCCCACCCCCCTCTTCCATCCTCCTTTCCCCCCCTTTTATTCCGTGAAAAGAGGAAAAACTCTGCCTCGTGTCCGTTTATGTTATTACGTGACGGGTCTTTATATCGATTCCTGTCTGGGGGAGAAGAATAACACGGTTGCTTAAAGCCGTATACACCGTGCCTCGTCTTTTCGTTGAAGCTGCACTGCTACCGCTTTTGCCGGCGTCTGTCGCGCGCGGCCGTGGCGCTGCGATCGCTTGCACCCTTTTGTCCGATAGGATAAGTTAGATCCTCGTTCGGGATTTTCTGATCTCATTCGTTTCCCACGTCCATCATTCCGCGTTTGCTTTTCTATATCGCGGTTGTTTTGCGTAATTTTCTTGTGTAGAATCCGTAATCGCTTAGCGTTCTATAGCCTATGACCCCCTCGTCGGTACCTGGCTTCGTTTCCGTCGGGTTTTCCTTTCCCTTTTCCCTCTTTCTCTCTCCCTCTCTACACTCTCATCCCCATTTCAACGACCGACAAAGGTGTCGACACGAGTGGTACCTAGGGGATATTCTGCTAATTAGACAGGGAATGAGTGAGGGCGCCCTATTGAGCCACGGGATGAGAGTGGAGAATGTGGGTGTTAAGATAAAAAGCTGGGAGAGTGAGAGGAGAGGAGAGGCGGGAGGGGGAGATAGAGGGAGTTGGTCGGGATTTGTAATGTTTCGCTCAGAATGAGGTATTTATGTTCGTCGGAAGTGATTTGTCGAGCGCGAAAGCGACGCAAATATGTGCACACGGGATGGACGCCGTTTTCCGATCGGAAATGAAAACTTTGATGGCTTTGTATCCAAATCGATTCCGTTTCTAATTAGCGTTTGGGGAATTTCCGCCTTTTGCGCCAGATATTGCGGTAATTTTGTTGCGAATTTCGTTTTTTTTTTAATGTTTAATAATTACCTCATTAACCGTTATTTCGATCCATTGAGTGATTTGTAAGATGTATAGCTGTAAACCTTTAGATGGGGAACTGTTCGGTTATTTAGACCCGAAACGTTATTGTATTCGCGTTCATTAGAGTTGTCCCCTGTTGGATTAACCTGGAATATCCAGGGAAAACTCGGGACTTCTGCTCTAGCGTTTTTTTTTATTCACCTGACCTGTATATTTTCAATAGATTAAGTAATTGTGCTTTGTAATCCTATTATGCCGGCCTCATAAAGATCCTTCGCCGAAAGCGGCTCATTGTTAAGCTGTTGTCGAGGTAATTATCCTTTATCCTGGTTTAAATTCAGCCAGTTGTTTGCTCTAACCGCTAGTTGGCCGTTACCTTTCTTTCTGCCTCCTGCATCCTCATCCCTCTCCATCGTAGGGAGCGCCACTTTCTCCCTCCTAATTCCAAATAAAAACTTATCATCCATCATGACCTTAATTAGCTTTAACAGCAGAATTCCGTGCAAGACTCAAGACCATAAATTCGACGGCATTATCCCTTACGTCGAGATAAACTGCTTAACCTCCTCGATACCTGCGAGCTTTTACTCCGCCCTCGTCAACGCGGTATCATTCTCCCTCGGTGTACACAGGCCGGGGAGCGAAGACGTCCAGGGATAGAAATGCTGGCGGATAAGCACCTTATCCGTCTACTTAAAATATTCCTCAATCTTTCCTTTCGGTCTTGTCGACGGAGAAGGAATGGCGGCCAAATCTGCCCCGGCATTCGGTACGTAAAGGATGGTAGTCTAATGTTCTTTACTTTGGTCATCAGTTCATTGCCCGAGGATCGATTTTAAGTCTAGTTCGTGAAAACATTCTCCCGAGAAAGCGTCGTATACGGACTTCGGTGCCGCTTAATCATGTGCTACGGGGATGAAAGGGATATTTTTAAGCATTGTACGATAGAAAGGATGGCAGGTACGCCCTTCAGCTTAAAATCTTCCTCTTCTCTCTCTATTTCTCTATCAGAGACCGCAAGAAGGAAGAAAGGGAGAGCGATAGGGTTGTGGGGTAAGGTGGGGAGATTGTGATGAGTAGATACTTTGGGAAAGCGGTTTCTGGCTCTCTCTTCTCTTTCTCCTTCCATCGGACCCCTCCTCCTCCGCTTTCATTTCATGCAAATGAGAGAATACGTCTTTTGAAGTGACCCGCCTGACTCCTCATCTCCGGCGCCCGATGAATGTAAACCTCGTGGGATGGAAGGAGTGGGGCGGTCCGCGCCGCACCACCTTCCTACGTCGCCTCCACCTCCTTCCTCCCACCTCCGCCTCCCAACCCTCCCTCTTCCTCCCCCACTTCCCTACGCCTCCCCCAAACTTCCAAGAACGTATCCCATTTCACTTGCCACCAATCCGCGTCCCCTCCCTCTCGATTCACCCTCGCCTCTTTTTAAGATTGAAATTCTCCACGTCCTTCTAATGACTCGGGCGCAACATACACCGCCGTACAGTCGGCGAAAATTGTCATCTTCCTCACGTCGTCCCTATTTAAAATTGGCTACTCATTTAGGTTTCAATTTTTTTTTTGTCCGTAAGAATGATTTCACGGTGCCATCTTTCTCAAAAAGCTTCATTCCTGTCACCCTCGCCATTTGTCTTTCCCCTCCCGGTCCCTGGGGTATTCGAAATTGCGACGAGAAACATTAATCAGATTTGAGTCTGTTCCCAGGGATATGAAGGCGAAAAGATAGGCTTCTTAAAAAATGGGTGGTGTTGATGAATTATTATTTGCGTAGATACGGGCATCTATCACTCTTTATTGCGACTTCTGTTTCCTATACCCGCGGATGGTTTGCGACCTTCGTCATGATACGTCCAGAGAGATCCCCGGCCTCGTAATCCTCTCCTCCCGTCTCTTTTCCTCTTAGAAAACATACACCGCTCCACAATTCCTCTCACCTCCCTCCCCTTTTCTCCTCCCCCTTCTATTCGCCTCATCCCCTTTCCCTTCGCCTTCATTTCCCTCGTCCATTCTCAACCGCCCTTCCCTCTCTCTGCAGCCCCACCAATCTCTCGCATTTCAAATAATATTTTGCCCTCTTCACGACAGAGATGAGGCCGTCTCATTTCATTGCCACTCCACCTCTCTCTATCTTCCACCCCCCCCCCCTCCTTTCTCCCGTGTCGCCTAACTTACCCACTCCATCTCTTGCCCTTTTCCTCCTCTCCCTTCCACCTCTCCACCTTCCCTCTCGACCTGGATTTCCCTCTCCTACAGGATGAAATAACGCAGGCGCCCTCTGCACCGTGGCCCCTCCTCTTGCCTTCTCTCACTCCCTCACCTCCCTCCCTCAGTTCCCCTCCCCCGCACCCACTCACCTTACTCTGGGATCACCATCTCTTTTCCTCTCTCACTTTCTATCCTTTGAAGCCCACTCTTTACTCCTTTCCCCCTCTCTATTCCCCACATGAATTCCGTAACGCATTTTGATTGATTGATTTTATATATATATATAAACACATACACACGCGCGCGCACACGCACACACACACACATATATATACACACACACACATAGATGTGGTCCTTTTCTTTATTTTTTTCGTTTAATGATTGAACTGTTTGCACTTTCAATCATAAATTTTGTTTGAGTTCCAAGGCGTTGCGTTTGCATAGCTCCCCTCCGTATTTTTTTTAACTCCCTTTTTTTCCAGGTTTTTCCCATCCCGAGTCATTTTTATGCTCGGTAAATGGATTTCGCGGGAAGAGGTTCCCTCCCTCGACGCGTTTAATCTTTCACATCCAGTCTTTCTGTCTTCCTTCTTTATCTCTTTCCTTTTTCTTTCGAAAGTGCCTTCTCATTCTCCGCTCTTTTATGTCTCCAACATCGCTGTTATCTTCAGACCGTCGTCCTCCAGGAAATTCTTTCGGTAGCACCGCCGAGGTCCTCCGGTGCTAACCTTTTCTAATGCAGTTCGCTTCTCAGCATTGTCTTTCGTCTCCTTCTAATGCTTTGTCAACGTGCCACTTCTAGCATATCCACTTATTTCTCCCGTACTCACTTTTAAATTTTTGTTTATTTTGTAGTAACTCATAAATAGCCTTTACTGTCGTACGGGCGTGGTAATGATAACAAAGATGATTACGTCATTACGATGTAAACATTTCTAAATCAACGTCAGAACGTTTCTCGTTTTTATTATCACTGTCATTTTAAACCCGTGGTGGAGTAAAAACTCCACGAAATGATACTAATAAATAGTCATAACTAATAATTGGCATAAAAATTTATTTTCTCGGTGGAAATACTTTTGCTTGTTCGTTCAACTATTACGCTTAGGCAGACGAAATGAGCTCCGGGATTTCTCAGTGAGCAATTCGCTGCAAAAGTATATTGTTACACCCGGCTATCATTCATCTGAATTTTTGCTTTTCAAGCGAATTGGCCCTATGTCTTATACATAGAAGGAGCAATATAAGATTTATATTACTGAAGGAGGAATTAAAGTCACGGGCAAGAAATGGCCTCCTTACGTTCTGCAGACGATGTTGTTCTAATGGGTTCTCAGAAATATCTTAAGACGGGTGTTGGACGATGGAAATTGGGTGTTGAATAATAATTACACGGTGGGAGTCAAAATAAATAAAACGGAGATAATTATTATTTAAAGGAGGCATTTAAATAAGAAATAGTAGTATATCTCTATACGGTACCGACGCCGAACAAGTTGGAGCATTCACCCGTCTAGGAAGCACGGTAACAACAAGGTATTAAAATTAGAATTTATCGTACTAAACTTACTTTTTATAAGCAGAAACGAGCACTATTATTAAATAATATTAACTTAAATACAAGAAAATAACTAGCGGAGTGTTGCGACGTGAGGATCAAAGACTGGACTCGAGGGAAACAAGAAGAAAACTTTTGAAGGCTTTCGAAATGTGGCATTGGAGAAGGGTTCTTAAAATTTCTTGGAAAGATAGGTTTACAAATCAGGAAGTTTTGCAAAGGATTTGCGCAGAAAGAACTCTGCTTGGGACACTGAGGAAGAGATCAATGAATGAGCCACACTTTAAAACACGAAAATATTTTACGTTAATAATAGAGGGAATTTTGGAGGGAAGGACGGGTAGAGGAAGACTAGGGCCCTGAAGAATCTGGCTGAAAGAAAGGAAGAACGATGGTTGCGGACCAATTGATACCTTAAGAGTAATGATTCCTAAGTACTTTAATTCCAAGGCTCACCGTCATCCATTTTCCCGATTCACTCAAAATGATTTGTCACACCAGTTCATTTCTGGCGGCACACCGCTTCTGAACCACTACCTTAGAGAGAGAATGCTGGCAAAACCTCTAGGTATTCTTCCCTGCTATAGCATAGTTTACCTTAGCTTAGACGTTTTATTTTCTACCTCAAACTCCCTATTTGGCGTCTCGTTTTGTTTACGTTCACTCGTGTTGTCGTGATTGCGAGATTTGCCAGCACGCGACGGATTTGCGTCAGCATTGGGCCGTTGTGTAGTCCACGGTGCCGCAATAGTTAAATTCAAAAGTATTTTATGCTCTAAATTTGTGATCACTGTGCATACTCTGTTATTTTCTCTGCTGTAGGCCTCCTCGGCACTTTGACTATGTCATAATCATCAACTACGCAGTTAATGGTCCTTTCCTCCTCTCTCTGCTTTTTACCTTTCCGCCATCATCTCTAACTCCATTCTGTGCTAACGCACTCTCTGCCGGCTTTTTACCAACTTTTTGTATCGATTGTGTCATGAAATACACCAGAAATCTACGCGGTGAGGTTTTTTTTAACCACCCGACCTGATTGAATCGTATTAAATTGCGTATCCGTGTAAAGCAGTACTCGGGTTTTTATTTTCAATTCCCCTTAGGAATACGAAGCGGATTATGATTATGTATGCCGTACCTCTTTAAAAGTTGCTCTACTAATTAGGATGGCAAATAATGTTTCCCTGGAGGTGAATGCCTCGTTAATTCGCTAATTTGAAGACAATTAGCCGCGACGATTTCTTCGAGGGAGGGGTAAAATTTGGGAGTTTCGTTCGTACGACGTCGCCGAACAATAATGCCGGTGTTTCTTAGTTCGCGATTTAATGGTGCTCGGAAGTTATGCGAGAGAGCAATGTGACTTTACAGTGCCCTCGAATAGTGTAGTTAACCTTCTCTACTTTTTCGCCATCTTCCGTCCTTCTCTCTCACACATACACCCTCCTTCCTTAGCTCCGCTCACGGAGGAAATGAAATATGTCCCGGGCTAGGAGAGGGAGGGCTCCCGGAGTTTCCATTGTGTATTAAAAATAAAAAAAGCAAAAAACCGAGGGAATTTATCAATGGGGAAAGAAAGGTAGAGGAAGGCGGGTAGAGCGACCGAGGTGAGAGAAGAGCGGAGTAGCTTTCCTTCGCGTCCTTTTCCTCCCCCACTTTACGGCGAAAAGGGAGCGGGGACGCCGTTTGCATCTGAGCCTTGTGAAGGGGTTCCTCAAGGGAGTCGCCCAAGGAGGAGTTTATTCGAAGAGTTGGATCCACCCCGTCCCTCTCCAAACACCAGTCTCTTCCCCCACGCCTCCTTCGCCCCCCCGTTCTTCTCTCAATACTCCTGTCTCTCTCTCCTATTTTTTTCTAAACTGTTCCCCTCCTCTCTCTCTCTAACCTCCCTCCTCGCCTAGCTCTCGTCCCTCTTTCCCTTTCTTCCATCTTCCCATATCTTCCCCACTTCAAATCTCTCCCCCTTTCTCTCTTCCGAGGCGCCCTCTTACGCTATGTAATGGAAAGAAGTCGAAACTAATAAGATCAGTGAATATTCCTCACTCGTTTGATCATGCGTTTCCTTATCGGGTAAATTTGTTACAGGACCGAGACGTAATGTACTTGCTCGGGAGTGGATGCGACGTCACGAATTACGTAGGCGGCGTATATACTCGTCCAGGAGTCGTTTCGATCGATTTCTCTTTTTTTATATGTATTTTATATATACCGTGCATCGGTGGGAAGATGTGTGTCGGTCTAAATAAAGGAGGGATCGATTTTTTCCCGCACGTCGCTGGGAGTTTTCCATTTCGACCGCTCCTTTAAAAGCTCCCTCTTTCTCCTCCTCGGCGTATTTCTAATTCTCGTGATTGACGTCCCCGTCTCCTTATTCGCGCGGTCTTTAAACGGCCTCGATATCATTTCCCACGGAGCTTCTCCGATTCCTTCGTTTCTCCTCCGAGATGAACGAATGTCTCGGACACGATATTGCTCTTTTTTTCTTGTATTCCGCTCCCTGGTGCAAGATGTAAAGGATTCCGGATACCGAGGAGACTGCGTTTCTTTTGTTTTCAGCCGCTAGATTGCTCTGTCTGCGAGATGGAGGAGAGAGGAAGTGCGTCGTAAAAGGATACTTATCTTCTTGCGTGTAGGAGGGGTTGTGCGGAAGGGAGGAGGAAGGGAAGGGGTTTCAGGAAGGAGAGAGGAGAGATAGCATGTGTTTGGAGGTTAGCAAAGGGTTAGTTGTGTAGGTTTAATCGAAACTATACCTGTGTCGACCGGTCCACGATTTATGGACCTCGGGATGCCTCCAGCAAGAGTTTTGGAAGGGTTTATATATCCCGTCCCTACCCAACTCCCTTCGGGTCTCCAGCGCACACGACACGTTGTTCTGCCGTTTACGGTGTCGAGCAGGTCCTCGCGCCGGTATATCTCAAGTCCGGAACACGTTTCGACGGATGGCCAAGCGAGGAGATTAATTCCTTCCGATTTGTTTTCGTACTCTCGAGGTTTGAATTTTCATCGTAGAGGTAAACTTTGGTGGAAAAAACCGCGTACGGTGTGCGTTCTTTTTTTTTTTTTTAGCCCGTGCGTCGTTTATTTATTTATTTATTTTTGTCGACCGGCTCTGAAACCTCCATCTTTGCCGTTTTTGCTACCTCTCTCCAGTGGCTTTGCGGTGGTTTGGAATTTTTTTTAAAGGTACACCGCCACGTTTCTCTTCGAGGCGTGTTTTATTTAACTCTGCCCGATTGATGAGCGAGTCCGTGTTCCCCCCTTTCCTCCCTTTGCAGATGCTTGATTCCGACGGTTATAGCAACTCCCTCGAGGGGGCGTAGCAGCAGTGGTTGCGGGACAAACAGTAACTTTTTATTTCTCGTGATTTCTAATGCTTTGCGGTATTCAGAGGCTTTTGCGGCTTCGTAAGTTTAAGGGGAAGGGAGGAAAACAGTTGCCGGCTCGACTACCGGAGTAGTGGTAGGCGTAGTTGTAGGCGAAGGCGGCGAAGATTTAGTCCTCTCTTTGTCTCCTTATCGATCTTGCCAAACTTGCTCCCCTTTTCCGCATCTCTCCCTCTCCTCTGCCCGACACGCTTTCTCCCTCTCTCTCTCTCTCACTCTATTCACTCTCGCCACTCCATCGTATTTGTCGCTCTTTCTCTCCCAAACATTCCTCTTCGCCCCTCCGTCGCCTCGTAATTTCCCCCTTTTTCCTCATTTCTTCCGCATAGTCTCTTCCCCACTTCCTAGCTCGTTCCTTTCTGCATTGAACTCTAACCTCGACAAGCGCCGTATTCCCATAGGGAAGACTTCCTTGCTTCGTTTTTTTTGTTGTCCTTCCCCGAGGCTCGCAGGGCTGAAAATAATATAGAAAAGAAAGATTCCTAGGTTTTCGCATAGGTCACGTGGCGCGCGCGTTCGTGCTTTCGTAGTTCGTTTTAGTTTTTTTTTTTGGGAGATGTATTCAGTTTTCCGCCATGCGCGCTTGGGCGCTAACTCCCCTTTACAACGTTCTTCCGATTTAGGAATTGGCGGCTTGCCCGCTCGTCATATTTTTTTACACTGGGCGAATCGGTGTAAGAGTAATCGTACGCCGGAAATGAATTTTTTCATGCTGATATGTCGCGGTAAAAAGACTGGTAGATATATATAGAGAGAGTAGTCGTGTGAATTTCTTGTTAATATGTAATGGTTTCCGTATCCGTCGAGTGTCTTGTTTGCGCATGCATTACTTATCTCGGTTATTCTTACTCTTCGCTTCCTTCCTTTTCCTTTTCAACTGCCCCTTGGGCGTTATTACTTCTCTTTTTAGGTTCTCTTCCTTTGAGTTTCTCCCCCCGCTCTTCCGTTTCCTCTTTCTCTCTCGTCGCTTCTCTGTAATCGTAAATTCCGCTTATTCTCCCCGTTTTCTGCCTTGCTCCCTTCTGCCACGCCGCTCTCTTGCTCTCTATCCATACGCCCACGACGCTGTCTGCGGTTCTTCGAATTACGTGGCCTAAGAGTTCCTCAAGGTTCCTCGAGTTGTACGCCTCCCTTCCTTACTGCCGCAAGTGCGTCTCAGAGAGAGAGAGTTGGATAGAGAGAGACGTGGGAATGTGCGACACTGGCATCGACTACCGTTTGCATTTCTCTCCTCGGTGTAGAAGTGGAAGGATTTCTAGAGAGAGAGAGGATTGTGAGAAAGTAGCGCGACACTCCGCTCGTCGTCCACGAGTGGAAGACCTTAAAGGTTCCCATAACAGAGCTGCTCGGACGATTTCTCCTCGAGGCAATCGGATGGAATCGAATTGCGTCGTCGGGTCAGGATGCAGCTGACCGGTGGCGTGTCAAGGACAGAAAGGGTCTCAATTCCCATCGACGCCCTTGCTGTCGGAGGCTAGTCGATATCGCCGTCAAATGAAGGATATTTTTGCGCCACGTTGTCATTTAAGGATTCCCTTGTTTTTTTTATCGTTTTTACTTTCCCTACGCTTAAGTGGTGCTTTATAACTTTCGATTGATTCCCTCTATATCGATGGAATATCGATATCTATACCGTGTAACCTCGCGTGAGATGCGAGGCGTCTCGCAGGAAAACTATTTCGCCGTTTTTAATAGAGTATTTGTGAGAGAGGAAAGCTTCCTCAAATGCTGTTCGTGTTCTATGTTAATCTTTGCCATCGAGGCACACTTTAAAAGCGTACATAAATGTCCTTCATTAGCCGACAAGATAACGCACTCCAAAGGGCGAGGCGTCGTTATTTAAAGCTAGCCTAAGGATATTTTTTCTCCGTCTCCGATGTCGTAGTTTCCTTTCACCTCCCCTCTGCCTAGTGTCCACGCCCTTTTTTTCCAAACCGCCCGACTACATCATCCTTCCATTTTCGACGGAATCTTCCATTTCCGCCGCTTTGGAACACTGGCGAAGTCCCTAGCCCTCCCAAACCTCGCTCGCAATCCCGTTATATTTCTCCGCGAGGGCGTTTTTGAAGGGATTACATAACGTTAAATTTAATAAAAAATACTCATTATCGCTTTTCATCGGCATTTCGCCCTCATCCCCCCGATCCCTTCATCAGGATCGCTTCATTTAACAAATTTGACCTCGCGCCGCGAACAATATTAACCAAAAATCAATCCCCGCCCGCCCATCCAAACCTCCCTCAGTCGTCTCATTTATTTATCCGCGCGTATTTAATTAGCGAGCCATTATATTTTTTTGTTGGCGTAACCGCGCGGAATCCGTTAAATCCGGGTCGTTCCTCATCCATCGGTAAATTCATTTGCCTAAATCATGTTGTCGTATTTGCACGGGAAGGGTAACAGAGAGAGAGAGAAAGGAAAAAATTGGATATTTTTATAGAGGCTTGGTATCCATTTCTCTGTGGAAGGTTCACAGGAGCAGTACAGCAGCGTGACTTTCTCTCTTCTCCCTCTCTTTCTCACTCAATATGGCTCCCTTTGTGAATTGAGGGGGAGGGAAGAGAAAGGACGATGGAAGGGTCGGAGGGAGAGAGAGAGAGACAAGCAGTGGACGTGAGCCGTCCCTTGAGATGTAGAAACTGTGGTTCCCGAGGACGGAGGACACGGGTGAGAACTGGGTCTCGCTCCGTAGAAGGACCACGCTTGTTATCCGCCTCAACCCATCTCTTTCTCCTCTGGCGCATCCTTCTCTCTCCCTCCCTCTTTCTACAGACTCCATGCCTCCTTGTTTCTTTTCCGCCCTCCTCCTGTTCCACTCTTTCTCTACCTCTCCCTCCCTCTCTCCTCCTGTTCCACTCTTTCTCTCCCTCTTCTCCTGTTCCACTCTTTCTCTCCCTCTCCTGTTCCAATTTCTCTCCCTCCTGTTCCACATTCTCTCCCTCTCTTTCTCTCCCTCTCTTTCTCTCCCTCTCTCTCCCCCTCTCTCTCTCCCTGTCTCTCTCCCTCTCTTTCTCTCCCTCTCTTTCTCTCCCTCTCTCTCCGTCTCTTTCTCTCCCTCTCTTTCTCTCCCTCTCTTTCTCTCCCTCTCTCCCCTTCTCTCTCTCCCCTTCTCTCTCTCTCTCCCCTTCTCTCTCTCTCTCCCCTTCTCTCTCTCTCCCCTTCTCTCTCTCTCCCCTTCTCTCTCTCCCCCCTTCTCTCTCTCCCCCTTCTCTCTCTCCCCTTCTCTCTCTCCCCTTCTCTCTCCCTCTTTCCCTCTCTCTCTCTCTCTCTCTCTCTCTCTCTCTCTCTCTCTCTCTCTCTCTCTCTCTCTCTCTCTCTCTCTCTCTCTCTCTCTCTCTCCCTCTCCCTCCCTCTCTCTCTCCCTCTCTCTCTCTCCCTCCCTCTCTCTCCCTCCCTCTCTCTCCCTCCCTCTCTCTCCCTCCCTCTCTCTCCCTCTCTCTCTCTCCCTCTCTCTCCCTCCCTCTCCCTCCCTCTCCCTCCCCCTCTCTCCTTCTCGTCTCTCTCTCCCTCTCGCCCTCTCTCCGTCTGTCTCTCTCTCTCTCCCTCCCTCTCTCTCTTGACTGCTGCTTCTGTATTCTTCTCCTCCTCTTCAACCCCGACATACCACTTTTCTTTCTCTCCATCCGTCCCTTTCTTCCTTCTTTTCTCCTCCCTCTCTTTCTCTCTCTCTCGACCTTATTTTGTCCGGCTGCAGTTTTCAGAGTGTGGACACCTCGAGAGTGTGTCCGACTCGCCTCGCATTGTCGACGACGGTTTCGAGTGTGCGAGCGAGAGTCTCGCGTCGCTCCGGGCGATGCCATTGTAGAAGTGCCCACGTCACTTGAATCGCGTCCGCGTCACAAGGATATTTTGGCGTTTAAAGGGGAATCCGGTTGCGGATTATGTTTTTCCTGAAAGAGGTTTTTTTCGTTGAGAATATGGTGGAGGTGGGGAGATGTTTATTCGGCTTTTAATTTAGTTTTATTTCGGGCGGTTGAGGTATTTCTACGGTTGGGGGGTTTTTTTATTCCTTTATTCGTTGGTCCTTGTTCTCTGGAGCGTTTAATGCGCGGATTAATGTGGGAAATATTAAGTTCGAGTCTTTCTTTCATCGAATAAATTTCGTATTAACGTGCCTTCCTCATTATGTTGTTTTGTATTTTAGTTAGTTGGGGATTCCTTCCTTCTCTGTAGTAGAGATGAAAATGTATTTGGTTGCATAAGATGAAGGATATGTTTATTAGGGTGAATAAGGTACGTAATAGATGGGAAATAAGCAATTTACTATCACGCCGAGGTGTTCGTTTTTATATTTTATGCATACGCGCGTTATAGTAGTTTTGAATAATCTGTAGCAATATTTTTTAACTTGAACAATTCTTAGGCGGGTAGTGTTGAATTTTTCTTTTTCACAAAAGTTCTCAAGAATTCGCTTTTAGTCCAGAGAGTCGGTAATGTTTCATTTTCTTGGCTTTCTTTTTCGAGATCTGTGAAATCCGTTGCCATAATTCTTGCCGTGTGTTTTAAAGAGCAAGATTACCTTTCGCAATATGCGCTATGCTTTAAAATAAACAACTTTGCAGTTTTCTCATTAAATTCGCGAAAGATATTTTTTTTTCTACTTTAAAGGATGGTTCTATTGTGAGAAGATGTATACGGAAGTAATTAAGGTCCATCCATCCGTAGGACTCGTCGCGAAACCTTCCTCACCTCATCTCCCCCTCTCCTCCACGATTCTCCCGTCCCCACGCTCTTCCATCCCCTTCTCCCTTTACCTCATCTTTCCCACTCTCTCTAATCTCATCTCTCTTTCTCTCCGTCCTCTCCTCTATCCCTTCATTATCACCTTTACATCCCTCCGACGTAACTGCCCACCCCTTCTAACCTCTGATTAACTTTATCCCTTCCCCTTCGACTGTGTGCTTTTCCCTTTCACTTGCCTCCATAAATTAGCGATATTAGATTTTGCCCTATCAATCATTAGCCGTACTCGTAGTTTTTCGTACAAAATCTTGGGCTAATTCGAACCCCCTCCCCCTTTCTCCGCCATTGGCTTCGTCGATTTTTTTAATTTCTGGTTTCCATTTTTTTGGGCGGAGGGGGGAGTGTTGGGGGGGGGGGGGGGAGGCGGTGGAAGACGTTCGTTCCTCCTGCTGCCTGCTTTCAAGGGAATCACTCCGATTGGCAGAATTATATCTTAGCGCCTTATACTTCGGTCTTCAGATTTCTAATATTCTGCTGCGGAAAGATGGCCGTTATTTTTCGTATCCTATAAGTCTCTCTCGTCGCCGCTTTTCGTCCTGGCCTCTATCTCCCCCTTTCTCTCCAATCCTCTTCTCTGACTCTGTCGCACTAACTCCTCGCGGCGCCTGGGTTTCGTAGCGGGCAGAGCGGCAATCGGCGGGATTGGTCCGTGGCCAAGGCTTCGAGAAGAGTTAGTGTGTGTGTTTGTGGGAAAGGAGAGAGGATAGCGACGTAGAGAGGAAGAGGAGGGGGGGGGGGGAGGAAGGCGTTAAAGGGTGGCGTTTGGATGGAAACTTCGATAATGAAGGTATTGAACCGAGGAGAGAATGGCCACGTTGTAAGCTGTCGGTGGATAGCGATAATTGCATAAGAATCTTTAAGGGAGGATGGAAGGAAGGAAGGCGATCGTGAGTAGTTAACGATTCCCTAATGAAAATGCGAGTTTCTCCCTCCTCGCCCTATCTTCTTTTCCCGCCCTCCCTCCACCCCACTCCCTTAACTCGCTCCCCGCATAACACGGACCTTTAGAGGAGGGGCGTGTGACGTTGGGTGTTGGCCCCCTGGTTGGGGCGATTGCGGTTTTTGCATTCCCTTCATTGCTGGATTTGGGACCAATCGATAGGTTGGGCGCCACCAAGAGTCTCCCTTTTCTCCTTCTTCTCTCTCCACACTCTTTGCCTTCCCTCCCGGTTCTTTGAGCGTGGTGGCGTCTTAAGGAATCGGAAGGGAGAGAGAGAGAGAGGATGAGAGAGGAGAGAGGGACCGAGGGGGGAGTGAGAGGGAAGCGCGTGCTATCGTGATGTATGGTTTGCCCGTGCGCTCCGTGCTCCGAAAACGAACTTCTTTTTCAGGCTTCATCTTCTTTCAGTTTCTACCGTCCCTTTCTTCATCGTTATATTTATCTTCTTGATTCTTTTCGCAGTATTTGTTCTCTCCCTCTCTCTTTCTCCTGGAGCCTTTTCGTCTTACTCCCATTCCAAAAATCTTCTGTTAGCTCAATTCCCTTTCCCCTCGCTCCCTCGTCATCCCGTTAGAACTCATTTCCCGTCTCTTCTCTCTCTCTCTCTTATCTCTTCCGTATAAGACTTCTATATATCCCTCTTCTTGCTCTACCAAATTCTCTTTGCTATCTCCCACGCTTTGTTTTTCGTGTTTTTACTCCTCTCTCATTCCTCTCGCTCTCTCAGTAGCATTCCTGCCTTTGCTCTTCCTCGTCCGTTCGTATCGTCTACTTTCGCATCCCCTTCCCTCCTCGCTACTTCTCGAAAACGAATTGTTGAAATTGGAGCATATGGAAGCTTCGCCTTGACTCTCGAAATAAATATTTTTTATTTTTATTTTTTAAGAGGGCGTTGAATGTTTTTTCCGTGTGCTCTCTACGGGATTTATGCGATTAATGGTCATAATTAACGATGTTGAATCCGAAAGTCGCTTGTTCTGATATTTGCGGAAAAAATAGTTTTTTTTTGCGATGTTGTCTCTGTTTTATAGGAAACTTCTCTGGCTCTTCTCGTCGTATGAATTTTTCATTTTTGAATCGGTTCATTTCGGGTATGACTGGTACTCGAAAAAATTTCTCGTTCGATATTCAGAAGTTTCTCTCGCGAACCCGAGAAGTTTTATATAACATCGCAATTATTAAGTAGCCACAAGCTGCCTACGAATGGATATTCGATGAAAATATCTGGATTCATTGAACGGGATTGTATTCCCAGTCGTCTTTTTTTCCCCTCTCTTCGCTCCCGATGGAAATCCAATTTGCTGAAAAAGGCATTCGAGGAAAGCGAAGTTCATATGTTTGGATTCGATCGAAAGTTTTATTTTTCCATCGCCCAATGATTACCGGAGATGTTCTTCGCGTTTATATTTTTTTTGTTTTCCAACTTTTTTTCCACGGCGGAGGGGGCGGAGATGGGGGTTGGAAACTCTCCCTCCCTTCCTTTCTTCATCCTCATCCTTTTTTCCGTTCTTTCCCGCCCTTTCTCCATCTCTACCTCTCCCTTTCTCGCCTCCTTTCCCATCCTCCTCCCTCCCAATCCATCCTAACATTCGGATCCATCATCCCAAGTTTCCGCCGGCTATCTCCCTAGGGGGTGGCCCTCCCCTCCCCTCCCCACGCCCACTCCCTTTGCTTTCCGCGTGGGGGAGAGGGGAGGGAGAGGGTGACTGCGCCAAACGGAGAGGAGCGAGATAGGGGTTGAGGGAGGAGGGAGATAGAGGGTTTATGGCGCGCGTATGTGTGAGGGAGGGAGAGAGAGAGAGGGGGAGGCGAGGTGGAAATGTTAAGGGTCGTGAGGGATATGGGAGGGGAGGGATGCCTCTGACAGCCGATGGAGATATATCCATATTCAATCGGTCCTCTCTCTCTCACTCTCCCTCTCTCCCTATTTACCCTATCTCCTCTCTGCTCTTTTAGCCTACTGAACCTGCCTCGTATCCTAGAAATAATATCGCTTCGCTTTGCGGCGACGCTTTTATTATTATTTATTTTTTGATTCGTCGGTTACGTAAAAGATAGCGATCAAAAAGGACAGTTCAACGTCAGCGAAATCTCGTCCACGTAGTTCGCTTTTCACGGGGTGAATAAATCGACCGACCGAACGGGATTTTCTATCATGTACTCTCCGCTTTAACGCCGTAGTCTTTTTTTTTTAATTTATCCATCGGACTAATGTAGTTTTCCACGACTTTGTCCCCGTTGTAAACGTCTCGTCGAACAAGAATTTGTGACTAAACGGGGAGAGAGAGGGAAGGGTATTTGGAAGGGAGCGGGATGCACGGTCCTAACGGTTTTTCCCGGGGCCCGCCGCCGCCGGGCGCTAAGTAACAAGCTGCGTGATTAATGCCGGCTTTTACTTTTTATTCGGACCGTGGGGGGAGGAGGAGGGGGGGGGGGGGGGGGGAGAGAGAGTTAAAGCGACCGATTGCCCCGCGCGCGTAATTCACATCAAGCGAAACAGTTTTGTGAAAAATGTTTTCTCACTCTCTCCCACCGGGGTATCATTGAACCGGGGGTTTTGCTGCATGCATTTCGTGGGAAAATGATTGCTTATAAAAATTGAATAACGCCCCATCGCGCCCTCTCCTCTTTTTTGTGAGCCACGACTCTTTTGTTCGTTCATTTTTTTTTCTCTCTCTCTCTCTCTCCCTCTGCCGCCTCTATTAAGTTGCAACGCGGGGAATAAGGATGCCGTCATTACTCATGAGTCGCTAAATTAAAGCGGTCAGATTGAGAGGGGCGTATGTTGGTAGAGGAGAGGGGGAAGAGGGAGAGAGGGAGGGTATGGAGCGAATGGAAGAGGAGGAGAGAAGAGGGTTGGAAGGAGGTGGGGGCGCGTGGGGAAGATGTATAGAGGTGGTGGTGTAGGAGGCATGGAGCTCCGCTCTGCCGGGAGCGCCGGTGATTAATTTTCATTAGCCGCAGGATGAGGGGAGGAGGCGTGGAGGGGGTGCGGCGGAGGATCGGTGGGGTGGGAGGGGGCGAGAATGGAAGAGGTGGGTAGCTGCTGTGGGACTGCTCTCACTCCCGGTATTTTCTTCCCTCCTTTCTTTTCCTCTATCTCGTGTGCTTTCTCTCCTCTTTCCTCTCCGCGAGTTCTGTGGGCCGTCGTGTCAGCGTGAGCTGCCCGTAAAACCACCCCCTTCTCCCTAATTGGTCCAGGAGCCTTGGTCGTATCGTTGCTGTCCGGTGGGGAGGAGAAGGGGCGTGTGTGGAGGCCCACTATCCGTGGCGAAATCCTTGGTCTCCCTCTCTCTCCCTCCCTCCCTCTCTCTTCCCCCCCTCCCTCCCTCCCTCTTCCCCCCCTCCTCTCTCTCTCACACACACCTCTCTATTTCTCTCTCTTCCTTTCACCTAAGGAAGAAGTCTTCTCGTTCTAATCGTGCCGTTACGCTGGAGGAAAGTGAAGGAGAAAAGTTTCCCTTCTTTCGCGTTAGGTTAAATTGATTACTGTCGTGTGTTATGACTCCTTATCCGATATGAATATAAATTGTGGAGTATAAAATAGCAGTGGGCGTGAGGCATTCTTTGCTCGGTATTATCAAGTAATTGCATCGGAATAGTTTTGGCCATAATTTCATATTAACCCATTATAATTTACAAAAGAGGTTCTTAAAAATCAAATTGAATACTTAGGCTTTTTTCGATAACCGTAGAAAGGTTGTGAAAAAACCATTTGCGCCAGGCAGCCTTCATCAGTGGTAGCGGTATTCACCGGTAGCAGGATCGGTAATTTTCCGTTGAAGTCATTCTTATTACGATGAGGTTTATATTTCCATTATCTATTGAATTATTTATGATAAATTTTATAGTGCCATTTGTTAATATTTTTCATTGTTTTCGTATGTGTTTCAATCCAGTTTCTCTTCCGTTATCATTGTCTCCTAATTATGCCGCGCTGTTGAGGAGTCGTTAAAAATATTAATTTAACATTCTCCTTGGAATCTTTCCTCTCGACTTCGGCGATAACATTAACGTGACCCTAAATTTTGATCCCATTAAATTTCACCGCAGAAGTAAAGCTTTAAGACCCTCGCCAAACGTCCGATGCTTATCTGTCATTGAGGCGATTACGATTAGCGCGAGTGGATTGGTTTGTAGTGGCCATATCTCGAGGATCCAGCCTTTAGGGAGTCGTCGTAAGAGAACTCCTCCCCCTCTTCCGCCCTGCGGGGACAGTTCCGCAAAGGGGGAAAGGTAGCCACCACCTCCCAATTCCGCATTACGGCCAATCCTTACTCAACCGGCTTAGTCCGCGGCCACCGGAACACACGTATATCTCTTTCGTTTCGTGTGAGAGAGAGGGGGAGGGGATCTCGGAATCATCCGCGAAATGAGATACGTAATCCCTCTCCGACCATCTCCCTTTTGCTCAGTCCGTTTCCCACTTCTCGTGTCCCACCTCCATTTCTCGTGTGTTATACATCTTGTGTTCCGTTTGTATACATGTAAACGAGTGGGCGAAAAGACGGTCGTCGAAATAATCTAATTCGTTCTCTAATCGTTGGTCATAGGTTCCGCTCACGTTAAATAAAAAAAACGCTGCTCTTCACGCACGCGTCTCGTCACTGTTCTTCGGAGCCGTTTTGACGTGCAGTTTTTGTTTTCGCCTTTCGGTATCGGCTGTCGTGTGTGTCGTCCTCGCATCGGTGGAGAAAATGCGGGATAAATCTTGACTTCTCCGGCGTCGTTTTCAAGCTACGCGTGGATTGGCCTCTAGGGAAGCGAGAGAGTGCGGCGATTTGTTTCCCGCAGTTCAGGACGGGTGCCCTCTCACGCTCCCTTTCCTTCCAATCCCCCTCCACCCTACTTCAGTACTCCTCCCTCCCATTTCCTCCTCCCAACCTCGCTCGTCGTGCTCTCTAGCGCGAACACGGTTTCGTCCCTATCTCCTCGACCTCTCCCCATCCCTCCGCCTCCCCCCAAACACACGCACCCATCTCCCTCACCTTCTCTCTCTCCCTCTCTACCTCTTTTCCTTAATTGGGCTCTTATTCAGGGAGTTGAGGGGTGAGTAAAGGAAAGGGATTCCAGAATTTGCCGTCTCTTGTTATCGGTTCATTTCCCACCGCGTAATATCGCTAGCTACCCCCTCCCTCTCCTATCTTCCCATCTCTCCCCTCCATCCCCCTGACCTCTCTCTCTCTCTCCTCCGCCCCTTTTAAAGTTTCCTCAAAATGCCGGTGTGATAAAAGGAGAGCGGTTTAGCGGCAAGGTCTCCCCGTCTGTTCCTCGTCCTCTTCTTCCTCCGCCTGCTGTGCCACTTCCTCTTCCGTCTCTTTCTCTCCTCCCGCCCCCCTGCCGAGCGATTCCCTCGCTCTTTCTTCCCTCGCCGTGATTTGGCATAAAGGTTTACCATTTCGTCGCTCGCTTTCGAATTTCAGATGCGAGTTGCGGTTCGGTTGTGGTTTGATGCAGGTCTCCTCCGTAATTTTATAGCAATCTGATTCGCTACTTAAAAGGTCTTGTCAGACCCACGAGTGGCAGTAAATATTTTGTAATTTAAAGGTCCGTTAGGAATTGATGTAATGAATTTAAATAATTAGGGGCAATTTCCGTAAAATTGAAGGAATAGAGAAGCCGTATTGGCATGACTATAAAATTTGTGAGCGTATGTTACGCTTATAATCTTGGCTGAAGATATTTTGCCACTTACGTTGAATTCAGTGTGCGCTTCCGAGATAAACTTATTTATTGATAGACAGTAAGATTTTCGATCTACATCATAACATTTTGTTTTAGCCTTTTATCATTTACATCGAAAAGTAAATGGTACTGTATGATATTTTGAAAAAGCTACGTGTTTTTATCCCTAAATATTTTTCTTTAGTACTGGATTCTGATGATAGGGGTCTCCTTATGTCCAGGGTCGTCCTACAATCAAACTAGAACAGTATGGTAGAATATATCGGATTCGATTTAAATTCATTATTTTCATACTTAAATTTTCATTTCCTTTATCTGTGACGAAATCGCGTATTAAAGAGTTACGTCATCCGCTTTTTGAGGTCGCGAGTTCCAACCTTGGCATGCGTTCCCTACATTATTACCATTAATTACCTCATTTTAATTGGTCTCGAATTTACGAGCATAACGATAAGTATGCGAAATGAATCTCGAATCGACTTTAAGGATGTCGAAGAGCAGATTATTAATTCTCTCTTCCCTTACTTTTCGACGAATCACGAATATGGTTTGTTTCCTACCCGCTCCTAGGTCTCATTCATATCTTGCAAACAGAATAAAAAAAGCGTTTTTTCTACTTCTTCTTTCGGCTGATTGGAGATGTCTTATATAACCCATATCTGCCGCGCGACTTCTCGGAAGACGGAGAAAATAATTAAACCGAGGGTTGTTTCGTACCGTATCCCCCTGAGACTTCTTTATAATGTCACCTTCCCTCCCCCTCTCTCCCCCCTTTCTGCCTCTCCTCTTTCTCCCTCTCCCTTTCTCCTCCCCTTTCTCCCTCTCCCCTTTCTCCCCTTTTCTCCCTCCCCTTTTCTCCCTCCCCTTTTCTCCCTATCTCCCTCTCCCCCTCCCTATCTCCCTCTCCCCCTCCCTATCTCCCTCTCCCTATCTCCCTCTCCCTATCTCCCTCTCCCTATCTCCCTCTCCCTTTCTCCCTCCCTTTCTCCTCCCTGTCCCCACCGCCCACGATTCCAGGAACTTCCCGGAGCCTCTCTCTCTCTATGCTCACCTCCTTACTCCCTCATTATCTCTCCTCCATCTCCTCTTCCCATTCCCCTCCGTCCCTTCTACTCCACTCCCCCCTCTCCCCTTCAGAGGATGTCACTCTCACCCCCTCCCTGCAGCGGACGCCCTTCTCACCCACCCTCCTCTCTCTCGGCCGAGAAGACACTTTTCCCGCGACCTTCGTGGGCGGAGGCTCCGGAAGTGTATGGGCGTGGCTAATTGGGCGCATTCGGTTGAAAGAAAGCATTCCCCTCACGTCCCCTTGATTACGTATTCTCGGCTCTCTCTCTCTCTCTCCGTTCGCTAAAGGGGTGGATGACTAGTAAACGCGGCCGGTCGTTCAAAGAGGGGGTAAGGTAGGCGGCGGGTTTCGTTAAGTGGAGAACGTCGAACCCCCGACTCCTCGAGGACAGTATCGAACCTGGTTGAAATTACACTAAAAGTATTCCGTCTGATCGATACTGAGTACGAGTTTTGCTGGAAAGAATTCATGGGTTTTTTTTCGTGGATTGTCTTATTTTTTGGGCAATTATCCGAGTGTATCATTAATGCCGTTTCCTATAGTAGTATAATTGATTGAACTGATTTGCATGATCTATGACGCTAACAAAAATGTTGTATAACCTAGTCAGTGTAATCAACAAGGTACTTAAATTTTCAAGACTTGTAATAACGAGGTTTGCAATCACGATGTCGTAATAATAGACGTATACCTGATTTCGCAGGGTATTTTGTATTAGCCGATCTTTTACTATCGAGATTTTATTGTACATAACTTGTAATGAGATAACTCGTCCATGAAACTATTCATTTTGTTTTTGAGTTGTGCTGTTCTCATAATTAATTGGTTCATTTTCTATCTTTTCAGATTTTCTCAAGATTTGGCAAGGTCCTCAAGATTGTGACTTTCACCAAGCACAGTAAGTACTCTTAGTATTTAGTGTACTATATCTTCGTCTAATTACGCTTTTCGTTTTTAAATTTCCTGTCTATCGTGGGCGATAATCGTGATATATTGTGTGTATCTTGTCATTTATTTTATTTCGTTCAACCCTCGTTTCACCATTTTCTTTGCAGCATCTTTCCAAGCTTTGATCCAATATGCCGACGTGGTCACCGCACAGGCTGCAAAGCTGGTGAGTACCCTTTAAAACTTTAAAACGAAGCACGTCCGCGTTATAAGATAAAATGGCATCCTCGACGAAGTTGGAATTCATTTTCAAGTTTTACCATTTATCTTTCGGGTCCCACTTAAGGCCCATTATCGGCTCTTATCTTACAACACTTGATTTCTGAAGGGAAATGCCTATATTTATTTAATCTTTTATTATTCGCCGCGTCGACTTTTCTCGAAATTTATTATATTTATTCCGCCGGGCTCATTAATTGTAATCTCTAAAATGTAATGAATGCGGTGCGACTGAATTCGTACGGAATGCGTGGACATATTCTCCACTTAGAACTGCTCCGTTAAGAGTGTTTGTCTCTTCCTTTCCTAGAAAGTTGGGACTGCCTTACTAGTTTTCCTTTTCAATTATGGTATGTCCTTGGATATTTCATTGCATGGACAGCTCGGCGGCATGTAGGCATAACACTCGATAAGGACTCGTATATATTTTTTAGACTTACCACTCGCTCAATGTATGACAATAAGGTTAATAATTGAAAGAATTCCAATTAAAATCGCTCTGGGCATTTCTGAGTAAGTAGACGTTTTGTAAAAATGGGTAGAGAATAAATTACCCTCCATCGTTTCACTATATGGTTAATTTCAGCTCGGTTTTTTTCCCGGGTTACACTATGGTATTTCTTCAGATTCTGTTTTAAGCTTTTATCCCGTATTGTCGCGCAGAGACAACGGACTACATGCAGACGGAATCGTAAAAACAAAATGCTCGGTCTCTGGGGAGCCTAAAAGGCGCATATTCGTCAAAATCTCGATCGCGATACTTTCGCTTTGTATTTTGTATATTAGAGAGTAAAAGGAGTTTGTTTTTTAGGCGCGTTTCGCTTCCAGCGTGAGCGCCTATTATCGTCCGTCCGCATGTTCGTTCTCGGCTTCTACCCAACGGATTTTCATGAAATTTGATATTAAGGACTTACAATCAAATATAAGAAGAAAATCGCTAAAATGAATCTCGTACGCCAATCAGGGGTACCACTGTACTGGTGACAAAAAATTAAATTTTCGTCATATCACGTAAAGTATATATATCAAAATATTTTTCATATAAAATTTGTAGAACTTGTAGAGTATTTTCTTTCCTATACGTTTTTATCGTAGGAGTAGCCGTTATCGAGAAAATCAAATGAGAATGTCATAATTCGAGTTGAACTTAGAAAATTTCTTGCATAGTTACTTCTTCATTGTTGCTATCATAAACAATCTCACAAACAAACGTTTAATTTCCTTACGCGTGCATGCAATATTATTAAACAGGAAGAAAATGGATTATTTTTGAAGAATATAAGAGCTTTAAAACGCTATTTCCCCCACGTACAGGTATATAATTTCTTTCTAATACTCCATTGAACGAAACGCGCCCATTTGTGATACGTTGTACACTTTCCTAACGTGTTACTTTCTCCATACGTAGTATAGAGAAAGTATTGTGATCACGAAAAAAATAGACTTCGAGATTTCAACGGAAATACATGTTTTGAGGTCCCTAGAGCACGTTTCGACTATTTTCGGAATAATGTGTGTGTGTGGAGGGGAGGGGGGGGGGGATGGATGTGATTGTGGGCGCTCTAACTCAAAAAGTACTTGCCATATCGTTACCAAATTTCATATATAACACTTTAGCATGAGCACAAAGAACTGATTAGTTTTTGGACAATACCGGTTAACCGAAAGTCGAGGTTTATTGTAAACCCGATTCGGTTTTTGCGATATTTCTCCGATAATACGTCATTATTGTATATACAAATGGATACAAGTATTATTTAATTTCCTACAACTTTTATTTGAAACAATTTTCCGTAGCAGTTATTGTTTAGGAATTATTTTTAAATAATCGGTTTTTTCGGTTTCCGTCAAATACCTCCCTCAAAACGTCGTTATTGGTAATCTTCGTGAGGACCATAGTTGTAGAGAATAATATTTCTTCCAATTTTTGTTTGAAACAAATTTCGGAGATATTTAGCTTTTTCTTAATTTCCAGTATACAGCGCCAGCACCATGTAGCGGTGAATTCTGTAAACATATTCAAAATATACCTAATTTACGGCAATAAGGACGACTGTATTCGTTTACGATACGAAATAATAATTTTTCCGTATAATTCTATTCATAATAATTTAAATATCTATACCCCAAATATGGAGAAAGGGATGTGTTGGCCACATCAGATTTTTCGAAGATGTACCTCCAACATATTCCTGTAATGCTATTGAAATGAAGGATCTTTTCGAGGTATTGTTTCGCGTGCGAGTTCTTGGTGGCGTTATCGCACGTTTAAACCGTTTCTTGCTGTTACTCGAATCGAGCAATCCCGCGTTTGTGTCTTTCTCCCTTTAATTGCCCTCACCCACCCTATGTCTTCATCTCTCTTCCTCTCTCTCCCCCCTTCAACCTCTCTCTCTCACTCTCGCTTTCCCTCTACCAATGTCACGCTCTGATGATAGCTCCTTAGCCTCGGGGGTTCTAGTTTACCTACCCCGCGCCTCCGGTTCTCAGAATCGCTGCCCCGAGACTCAGGTTAGAGAGTCCCCGTGTAACCAATCCGGATACGGCGCCAGTCGCTGTAGGAGTGCCCCTTGGGGGAGGGTGGTTGAGCGGAGTACGTGGGAGTGGGAGGAGGAAGGGCGCGGGAGCTGTAAGCGATTCCAAGGAAGCCTTAAATCCTTGGATTAAATGGTACTCCAACCTTGAGCCCTCTCCCTATCTCTTAGGCATTAACTACCAGCTCCCTCTAACGTCTCCTCTCTCAATTACACTCCTAGTCTCTTTATTTCTCGGAGCCTATGTCCCATCCTTCCTTACCGGATGAATCACGCCGCAGCTCCGAAAACAAACTTACTTTTTCGTCCTAACTAATTGTTTTTAAATTTCGTATTCCTTCCCCGTGTCAAAAGTCCATAAAGGTCCATTCAAGCTCTCAGGAGGCGAAAAAGAAGTGAACTTTCCCATCTTCTCTCCTGTATAAAATTCTATATTTTCTTTATATCAATTTTTAATTATAATGAAGTTGTCCCGATAAACCGGAAAACGCGCCACTTTACATCCCGGCAGGATAAGATCTAGTCGCGATACAAAATATATCATAAAAACCACACGAAATGGGAGAGAATCCGTATAAAAAATATTAAAAATCAAACGGGGATTTTTCATTTCCCATAAACTTTAGAAGAGGTACGCCCGGAAATTATTTTTTACTTTCTCCATACTTAGTCATGGGAAAGTATTGTGATCACGAAAAAAATCGACTTCGAGATTTCAGCGGAAATACGCGTTTTGAGGTCCTTAGAACACGTTTAGACTATTTTCGGAATGATGTATGTGTATGTGTGCGCGTGTGTATGTGATTGTGGGCGCCCTAACTCCAAAGTACTTGCCATATTAATACCAAATTTCATATATAACGCTTTAGCATGAGCACAAAGACCTGATTAGTTTTTGGACAATTAAGGTTAACCGGAAGTCGAGGTTTATTCGAAACCGATTGGGTTTTTGCGTTATTTCCCCGTTAAAACATCATTATTGTACAATTCTATACAAATGTTATAGGGAATGTAATTTCCTACAACTTTCATTTGAAACAATTTTCCGTAGCAGTTATTGTTTAGGAATTATTTTTAAATAATCGGTTTTTTCGGTTCCCGTCAAATACCTCCCTCAAAACGTCGTTATTGGTAATCTTCGTGAGGACCATAGTTGTAGAGAATAATATTTCTTCCAAGTTTTGTTTGAAACAAATTTTCGTAGAACCATCCATTTCGGAGATATTTTGCTTATTCGTAAATTTTCAGTGTACAGTGCCAGGACCATGCAGCGGTGAATTCTGTAAACATATTCAAAATATAATTTACGGCAGTAAGGACGATTATTCTTCTACGATACGAAATAATAATTTTGCCTTATAATGCTATTCATAATAATTTAAATATCTATACTCCAAATATGGAGAAAGTCATTTGTTGGCCACATCAGATTTTTTCATTTAAACCTTTTGTTAGTGGAGATACTGGGTAATTTCCATACCCTCGAACCGTCATAGCGGATAGCGAAAGGTGAGGTAGGAATAAAAAAAATTGCCCGAAACTATTCCTTTTCTCAGCTCTGCAAAAAAGAAAACGCGGACCATTCCTAGTGCGAACGAAATTTTCGGAGGTGTCGTGTGTGTCGATTCAGAGGGCGAAGGGAGTCGCCCTTTAACCCCCGCTGCATCTCCCGCGTGACTCGCGTATTCTTTCCGTGTCGCCGTGACTCCCTCCCCCCCCCCCTCCAATCTCCCCGCGTCGCTCGCAGCAATTACGCTAATTGTCGCGAGGATGCGTTCCCCGAGAGAGGCATCAAGATACGCTCCCGTTTGTACCCCGGAGACACACGGTGATTTCTTTCAATTTAGCGCGGAGAAAATAGAGAGATATTCCTCGTCTGGGATTTGAATTCGGGATGCGGCGCGGCTGTCTGGGGGAAGGGGGCCGGGACTCCCGCCTCCGCCCTTCCTATATAGCTTCTTCTTTATGCCTTACCTCTCCATTTCCCACGTGCCTCTATTCTTCGCGCCGCCTCTCCACTAACGCGTCTGGAGAGTCTCGTAATGTCTTTCTTGGAATGGATCTTCTAGGAAGGGTTGCCTTCTCGCTAGTGTTTATATGGCGTATATACTGTGTGAGACGGTGATATTACAATTTTGCATTCCTAGGTGACAGGAATGACTCACGGAGTCGTATTTACGTTTGTCGCGCTTAATGGTCACGGCAATGCTTAACTGTTCGTGATCTTCCTATCGAGAGTACGTACTTCATTGTGGTTGGTAGTTTCTCGACTATATTTAAGGTTTTATTAATTAGCTCTCATCTCGCGGTTTTACCATCGTTTTTGTAATTGTTAGTAGACATCTTTTAACTGTATCTTCTTCCTTATCCTCTTATGTATTCTTTACTACTTTTAACATAGCGTTGACCTACAACAGAGTAGTTATTAATGGTTTAAATGCTAGTTTTCTTGTCCTATGACTGCACAGCCAAAACCTTGACTTGCAACTTGATTTGGATCAGCTTTCAACGTGCAGATTAACATTTAATTACGAAATTTAAAATCAACCTTTTCTCATTGAGCCATAGGGCAAAGCTAAATATATCGGATTCTTTATACGTCTGGAAAATTATGTAGCTCTCGGCTTGTAATGCGTTATCCGCTTAATCTTCCATCAAATTTTAGCGATTCCAGTTGAAACCACGTAGAATTCACCGAATGGGTAATTTGTTTCATGTCGTATTTTTTTCCATTCACACCAATCTATGTGTCTAAAGAAGTGTACTGTTATGGCACAAAAGCGACGGGGAGAAGGAAGGGGGGGCGTGTGCATGGGAGCGGAAATATTTCGCGAGGCACCCGCAGCGCCGCCTACGCGCCAGTCACGTCAACTTTCTCCGCTGCCGCGTGCAGTGGGCGGGGAAGAGCCGCGCGCACCTTTCGCCATTAAAAGTTTATTAATTAATCCCTATGCGTCACCCTCGAGGGCCACTCCACTCTGGGAGCAGAGGGGAGGAGTGACAAAGGAGGCTAAGAGGACGAGAGGGGGAGAGAGAGAGGTGAGGGAAGGAGGCGGAGGAGGGTATCCGTGATATGATACTCGTGCTAAGCGGGGTTTTCTCTCTCTCCTCTATATACTACGTTCCCACACCCTCCTCCCACTCTCTGTACCTTTCCATTTACTCCGCTTCCCTTTTTACTTCACCTTCACCCCTCTCGTGTCTCTCAATTCACACCTCCCCCTTCCCTTCGGCGAACGCTATTAAATGCCGCGCCTTGTCACGCCTGGCAACGACGAGGAGAGTCGCAGTTTTTCTCCGACTACGATTGTTACGCGTAATACTTTTCCCGTTAAGGCCAATTCGACGCTTTTGACTCTTTGAATACTAGTTCCCGTCGTAATGCGCCGTCATTTATCTCGACTAGTGTCGTGCACGTGCAGGATTTTACGAGGGAGTTACACATTTTATGCGCGTAGCTTATTGCTTAAATCCGTTGAGGTGCGTATTTTCTGTGTAATAAGTTTTGGAAAATGTCATTTTTTGTTGTTTCTTCAAAAATATTTAATCGCCAGAAACCAGTGCTAGTACTCACTTGATAAAGGACTGACGTACAATTTTTAAAATATTAAATTTTATAGAACTTCTCAAATTCCGATGCATAAAATAACTATGATCATGGTTTCTACTCGTATATTCATCGTTAGGTAATAAATGAGGTAAAATATGCATTAGTCTCAACATTCGGATTTGTTTAACAATTTTTTGTTTTAAATATATTCTCATGAATTTCACTGAACATTTACCTTTTAATGCAATTTTGTATTTTAATGTGTGCTACGGCAATATTTTAAACCGAATGAATCCGTAAAGTGATTTTACAATAATTTCGTTAAGTCCCGTCACCGTCTTAAGTGCATACGAACGAGAAAATCAATGGGGTGGTAATTCATCAAACGCTAAGGATGAAGCCGTATACTATGTCACCATATTACCCACGATGCATCGCTTTGTTTCAGCGGGAGCAGCAAACGAACCAGTTACAATGCTCCTTTCCGCACGATCATCGAGAGAGAACAGATGCGATTCCTCTAAGTAGGCATATTTTTTGCTTTCCTATCTCTATATCTCTCTCTATCCTATTCTTTTATGTGGAAACGGTAAGTGGTTCACAACCATTGCTCTCCCGGTCCCTTCTCTCTCTCTCTTTCTCGCACCCTCTCCTTCCCCATACGCCGCTATAATGAATCGTTTTGTGGTCCGAGACTCGATGGCGCCTCCTCTTCATCGCCACCGGCCTCTCTCGCACAAAGGGTCTTTCCCCTCCTCGTTCGACGTGTTCCTCTCTCTTCCTTTCTCCCTCTCCCATTATCCCTTCGTCCTTCGCCTGTGCATTTCCTCACTCCACGCACACAGGTCCTCGTCTTGAGAGGATGTCCCCGGCGCACAACTGAGGGAGGGGGAGAGAGAGAAATCTCCGTTTATCGCCGCTCGTTGGCGCCGTTTCCCTTAGTGACCCACTCGTCCGTTCACCCCTACCTCTTGGCCATGTTCTCTCTCCCCCCTTTCCGCCTCTCTCTCTCTCTTCCTCCCCCCCCTCCTCATACCTTTGAAGCCTCGTCGATGACAACATATTACTCCATCTCTCTCTCTCCCCCACCACATCCGTATGTTATTTAGGCGGTTTTTTTGTTCGTGGGCGGGAAATTATGTCCAAGACAAATGTCCCGGTTAATTGGCCCTAATTAAGCTCAGCAGCGTGAATTTTTTTTGTTTTTGGTGTGAAACAGTGAAACTTCAAACTTAATTGCGTGAATTTGAAAAAGCTCCCATTATTACATTATATCCTTAGACCCGTCTGACATTTTGATGACTCGTCAAGCATACTGTCCAATACTATGCGACATTAGTTTCGATAGATTGAAGAACAAGATATCCTCGTAGTTATTTTATCATCTTGTCGATAAAAGATTAAATTTTTCCCCAGTTTAAATTGCCTTAGTCAAAGGCGAGTTCGTCAAAGACATTACAGATTCTAGTATGGATTAATCTCCCCACCGGAGATAATTAGGTATTCGCAGCACCACTTACCGTAGAATATTTTTATCGGCAAATATTACGTCTTTTATCCCTACTTTTTCAAATGTTGGTATGTGGCCACGTAAATCGGATTTGAAGAGTTGAGGTTCCGTTTATCTCGTAACGATCGCATTGAAACCATTTCATTGAAGCCAAGCTTGCTTTCCAGTTCTCGTTTGTTTTCCAAGTCAACGAGACGGAGATTTCGATTGTCGCAGTGAAAAAGCGTTACGTTGGAGGTAGTGCGTCAACGAGCGGGTAAAGAATGAACGTCGCTGTCTCTTTCCGAGTTAAATCCTTCGACGGAGAAATACGCGAGGGGAAAATTCTATAAATATACGGCCGGGAGATGAGACATGCTCCTATCGTCTTCTGCGATTCTATGAAGATTTCTCCAATTTTTCTAGGTTTTTTCATCCAATAACCTCGCATCCGTTTCTCCGTTCGTGGAATATGGCTTTACCGAGGTACACGTCAACGCGTAGGACTCGCAAAAGATACGTGGGTTCATTTCTCGTCACTTGTAGGAACAAATTAACGCAAAGGACGCGAAGGTTAGGCTTAATTATTTCTCCGATGTTGGAAAATGCTGTATTTGTCAAAAGGAAATGGCTCGCAAGAAATGTTCCGCGTTGAAAAATCTTATGGAAATGCTCGCCCTCATATTTTACACGCTCTCTCTCTTTATCCTACTCCCTGTTACCTGCCTTCCCGTCTTTCGTCATTTTCCCTCGTACCATTAGTCGGTTGCGGGATGGATACATGCGGATGTGATAAATGGGAATGGCAGAAAAGGAGTCATCTCCTCTTCCCTACATGTCTCTCTCTCTCTCGCTCTCTCCTTTACGCTCGTCCGCTCCAACCATGCATCTAGCCATTCCTCCCCCTGAGTGAAAATTCAGAGTGCAAATTGCCCTCTCAAACAGTCGCCGCTTCCGTCACCAACCTCTCTCTCTCTCTCTCACACACACACACACACACACACACACACAATCTCCTTCCCCGCCACTCCTTACACTCATCCTACTTTCCATCCGCTCGCTTTCTTCCCGAGTATCACCTTTGCCCGACATTCCGCGGCCTCTCATACTTTACGTTTTACCCTTCTCATGCTCCCTCTCCTCTCTCTCGCCTCATTCCCACGTCTCCCACACACACACCCCTATTACGTTCCCTCTCATTCTTTCTCTTTCTGTATGCGTCTTGTCACGAGACTCGGCGCCTTCTCTAGCCGTCTCAACCCCTCCTCGAGCCAACGACTTTCCAAGCAGCGTTTAAGCGTATTATGTCGTCCTAGAATTAGAGTCCTATGCTTATTAAATGGTTTCGTCCTTGGAATAAGTAGTATAAGCGGTGGTATGGGTTGTGTTGTTCGCAGGTTTTTTTTATTCGTCCTTTCTATTGTTAGGTTTTCTGATACGATTAGATGGTAGGAGAAAACTCGCGTGGATTTCGGACGCATTCCCTTCCTCCTCTCTTCCATCCACTCCCCGGTCAATTTTCCGCTCCTGACTCGCCCTCTCGCATCCTTGCTTTTTTTCCGCTGACCCAACGTCTCTGCCGGCTACGTCAGGACTTTCCATATATTTTTTATTCTCTCGCTATATATATATATAACCATCTATCCTCTCTCCCTTTCCCCCTTTTTTACCATTTTCTCCCATTTCTCCCTCTGTCCATCTTTTTTTCCTACCACTCCTTTACTCATCCAAACGGTTTATAACTCGACCCTTCTTGCTCCCTCTCTCACTCCCATCTCACAATTCTCCCGGAAATCCACTTCCACTTTTCCTCTCCTCTCTCACCCTTTCTCAGTCATTGGTGCCGACTGGCGTCTACTTCCACATCGATTTCGCCCTCCCGAATTCTAATCCCGTTTTTCATCTCGTGTAGTTCTTCCTTCTGCTTTGCTTCTTGCTCGTGTATCATCCTTCATCTCTCTCTCTTTCTCTCTCTCTCTTTCTCTCCCTCTCTCTCTCTCTCTCGTCGGGAGCTCCTTCCTGCCATATAATTCTGTTTCTCCATGCATGAATTCACTGCCACTCCCGACGTTTACCCGACTCCTTTCCACCTTGTGGAATTTGTTTACCCAGACTCCACATGGGAAATAGATACGATCCCTTTTGTATGTCTTCTATTCGTCTTCTATTCGTCTCTCGTCCCCTTAGTTTTCCGTCTCTTCCCACGCGGATCGGAAGATTCACGGTCGCGTAAATCAATTGCCCACGTGTACGTACGTGAGCCGGGGAAACGTCGTCGCCCGAGACGGATTACCTAGGATTGTGGGGTCTCTGTGTCACCGCCAATTATTTCTGCGATGCGAGACTCTTCGTCTCGGCGTCTATGATCGTGGTTTTCTGTTTCCCCCAATAGTTTTTTTTTTCTTCCTTATCCTTCCAACGACCCTACATCGTTCACGTCTTTACGCTTTCGTGGCTGCGAATCATTTATACCTTATGTCGCGGTCTTATCGGTCGTAGCGTCGGACGGTACGGCGATGTCGTCGTCATTTCTCTGGTTCCTCGTCTCCGCGACGACGACGGTCAGGGATAATTATCCGAGTGGTTGCAACGAACGTTGCCAAGGGGTGCAAGGGAAGGCCTAGCCGTCGGTGTATGTGTGTGGGAGAGAGGGGGGGGGGGGGGGGGAAGGATGGGGGTGAGGAGGAAATTTTCGATGCTGCAGGGAGTGGCGGTGGTTTGTTGGCGTTGGTGGAAGTCGACCGGGTAAGGCGCTCTCCGCTGCACCCCCTGGGCACTGCGTTAAAATGAATGATGATGGCCCCGCGAAAGAGGGGCGATCACATGACGCCGTGCATCGAGCGGAATTCGAATGAAGGGGAAGGAGACGGCGAGCGAGTCTAGTGAGCGGGTCGTTTCGGCTACCCTTACACTTACTTACGTTCGCTCTTCTCCGTCTTCGTCCTTCCGCATGTCGTGCACTCCCTAATTTCTCTTCGGTCGCGTCTCTTTTCATCTCTGTTCATCTGGCGTCTCTGCTGTCGTTTTTCCTCTCGTTCTACTCTTGTTTTCTTTCTCATCATTCCGTCTCGTTCTCCCAACTTTAAAAGGAGAGTCGAACCAACCAGCCAAAATTACTAGAGACAATTTGGGTGCGTCGTACCGCCCGCGCCTCTCACTGGTGTGGTAACATGTAGATGCAGGTGTGGATACGGTTGACTGTATTATGGCTTAAATGTATGAAGAAACTCAATTCCCTAGAATAAGGACGTTTATCTATTATCTATGTATGATTCAGCTTTTCCTCTTATCTCAACTTTTCCCATTTGCGTGTTATCTTTAATCCTTCCGCCTCAGTCCACCCTTTCCCTTCATACATTCTCACCATCAGTTCCCTGCCCCATCCTTTCTACTTTCACCGTACCTCCTCCATACCAGCGCCTCCTATATTCCCCTTCCTATCTCTCCCTCCGTCCGCCCCACTATCTTTTTCCTCTCCCCCTCCGACTCGAGATGCATGCCCGTGCCGTGACATTTTTCTCCCGTGCCCGTCTGCATCCTTTTTTCCCCATCTCGCGTAGTTCGTGCGTCCCCTCTCTCCTCTTGTATACTCCTCCGAACGACGCCTCCTCCCCTCTGCGACTTCGCTCCTCTTCCCCCTCCGCTCCCTCTCTCTTTCCCTCCCTCTTTTCCCACGCCCATCTACGATATATGCCCTCTCATCGCCCTCCCTCGCTAATTACGACTTCTCCGTAGCCTCCATTCGTTTACAGCCTCTCCTCTCTCGTCATACTCGCGACGCAGGGCTGCCAACCTAACCGCAACCGTCATTCCTAACGCCAGAAAACTTCTCCGCGACCGAAGGTTGGATCTGCAACTTCGAAATAGTTAGGTGTTTTAATTCCGCGTGAATTACATGCTGAGCAATTCATCGTTTAATGTTTCGTCTTGTGTCTCGTGTTGACGTAGAAAATGCTCCTTTGTCGTGTATATGAAATACTAGTGTAATTGCCCGTCAAAAATGGTGCGGGTATTCATTAGTATAGTATTAAATTTAAATTTAAATACTTACTATCCTCCCTCCCATTCTCTTTCTCTACGTCTCGCCCTCCTCTAAAATGTAGCTCTCGGCGTGACGGAATTACATACAGTTTATTAGACATTTACGGCAAAGGAGTATGTCCTATACTAAAACAGCCGTAACTGTTCCTGTAAGGCATCACGTATAGCTTAATTTGGGCCTTTGCCACTCCTGTTTCTTTCTCGTTTCTTTTCTTATATTCCAAAGGATATATATTTTTACAATTTTTATTATTAGATTTTTGGTACTGGTTGCAGCAGATTTCGATATTCATTACCATTTCGTCATACTTTTCTCTCTTTCGTATGACTTAACATTGCGCGTCTGCCACCGAACTCTTCTATCTTCTTACTCTTGACCTCTTCCTATTCTCCCCTTTCCCTCCTAATCTCCTTCCTTCCCCCCCCTTCTCTCTCTCCCCCTTCTCTTCCTCCCCCTTCTCTTCCTCCTTCATCACCCTCCTTTCCTCCATTGTGCTACTCTGTGTTTTCCTTTTTTCGCCTTTTATTCCCTCTGAAATACCTGTTACGGGTGCCTTTTGTGTGCCATATGTGTATACGGGGAAAGTATGTTGTTTCTCTTTTTTTTCGCCACCATCCAACTTCCTTCTCTCTCCCCCCCTTCTCCGAATTTCGTCCTTTCTTTTACAACTCCGCCCGCTCCGCTCTCCCTCACATCCCTCTCTCTCCTCTCCCATCCCTACGGAATCCATTCCTCTCTCTCTCTCTTTCCCTCCTTCCCTCCCTCCCCCTTCTACGGCATTTGTCCTTAGGTGACCCGCGCCGTACAAAAGCCCCTAGAAATCCTTGCAGCGAGTAGACTATTCTCGAATAAGGCGCCGGTCATCCCATATTCCTGCCGCTTTCCTTCTATTGTGACACTTCTCCGAAGTGGTTGAACGTGACAAACATCTCGCGTATTAATGTTTCCTTTATTTGAGAAAGCATGTCCGAGTTTTTGTTGTCGCATTTTCCTTTGTTTATACCGCTCATCGTTTATTCACCGGAAAATTATTGATCTCGCCTTCCTACTAAAATCGAATCGAAGCAAACGTCTCTCCAATGGCCGTAAAAAAGGCTGGGAAAATCGGATGCGCGTTTCGGCTGAAAATGTATTCTTTATTAGAATGTACCATCGGTGAATTACCACTGATGACGTACGCTTCGTAGCCGATGTACATTTTTTTTGGCATTGGAGAGGCATACTGTTACAATTACTATTCATCAACTCGACGACTTTCTTGCCGATAGGAATGCCCGGTCTCTTCTCCTATCTTTTTTTATTACATTTCCGCTATGGATGTCTTAATATCCTTTAAAATTGACTGGGATATTAGAAGAGAATCTTCTTGTTCGTGTTTTTTTTAGAAACTCTTTCTCGTTGCGAATGTTCGGATTTAATGAACCAACTGTTCGCCCACGAGCGCATAAATCTATCTTTCGCTTCAGAGAGTAAAGTTTCTCGTTATCCGAGACGAATCCCTTTGTTACAGAGGTTTCTAACCCAGTTTCGCCCTTCTTCTTGGCTCCCGTTGCTCTGACATAATGCCACGCAACATACTCCTCTATCCGTTGGCCTTATTAAACATTTCCTTCTCTTTGACGCATTTTATTCTACTTAACTTCCTTTGGATTACGGTGGCATCTCTTTTCACGTTTGTATATATTCTGGAAAAAATGCTTGTTTCGAAAGAACACGGTTCGATATTTATCGTTTTCTTATAACATTTTTACCTAGGTCAGGGACCGGCAAACTTTTTGACTTCAGAAGAGCCATTTTTTCAAAATTTGTATAGAATACAAAATAAGATAAGCCGCAGAGCATGTATGATGAAAAAATACGTATTAAATACCGTCAAGCCATATTGAATGACGTGTCTATTTAAAAACTGAACACACCATACAATTATGTTTTGGAGATAATTCGTAAAAAGAACTTGAGAAACAGAAGAATATTTTACGTTTTTCTTCAATAAAAAAATGTGTATATAAGTATTCAAATGAAGCAAATAAAGAGATTCTTTCAGAAAATAAATCTAGGACTGTAGATGAAAATGAAATTTTTACTCATCAGCCCACACTTGATCCTTCTATTGAAAACGATAATATTATTATAACAATTGAGACTGTCATTGTCGTCTGGTGCGCTTTAATCGGAAGAGTTGGCGTCGGGAGCCGCAGGTCATTCCCCAAAAAGCCGCATGCGGCGGGTTGCCGACCCCTGACCTAGGTGATAGCCCTACCTGATGCGTAACGAAATTAAATTGGAATTGCTCGGCGTGACGCGAATCAATAATAACCGAACTAATGCGAGGGGGAGAAGGGAGCGTTGTCCGTCCTCTTGTAAATAAACGTGTCCGATCGCTGTTTAATATAACTCTTTCTGACATTTCAAAAATGAATAAAAAAAAGACCGGGAGCTCGCAGCGGTGTCTGTCCGTTGCGAATGGCGCAGTAATTCAAGCAGAAATGTAGCGATCGGAATGAAATTTAGCGTCAGTAGCCGCATCACGCCCGGGAACCACCCTTTTCAAAAGCTTTCTAAATTAAATAAGTTCCACCGACAAAAATTACAAAAAACTCGAAGTTCGACATGGTGTTTTTTTTTTTAGGGGTTTTCAACTTTCCACGCGTACCTGGGTACACTTCGGACGCCCGTTGTATTTTTTCCTGTTTTCCTCGCTCTTCGATCGAAATACGACGAACAATATGCCCGTCCGTATAATAGCCGCAATCGAATCGGCGGTATGAACAATATAGAATATAAACCGTGGAATTTTTTTTGCCTTTCATCCGCGGATAATTCAATTGGGCTACTAGGAAAATTCGCAATTGAAGTCGCATTATATAAAGGGGAGGAAAAACAAAATAGCATACGTCAATTAGATCAGTGCAGCCTGCAGAGCGAAATAAAATCTAATTCTATATCACGTGGGTGCTCTGGGCCCCTCACTCCGATCATGATCTTACTCGTTCAATCTCGACGTTTTCGTTTTTTTTTCTTCATTTTTGCTACTCTCGTTTTGTCATCGGAGCCAATCTAGTTTTTTATCGAATTCTTCTATTTCTCTCTTCCTCATTTCTCTGCCATTTGCCATACAGCAAATTCCCACGATCAGTCTCTCATTTCTTCTCCCTCCCACAGCTGCGTATCTCCGCTCTCTCTTTCTCTCTCCCTCTCTCGTTTGTCTCTTTAGTCTCTCCCTCTCTCCATCACCTCCCTATCCTCTCTCTCTATTTCTCTTCCTCTTGTTTCGTTTCCCCCTTAACCAGCTGCCCTTTCTCATTCCACCTTTCTCTGGTTCATTTGTGCTGACGCATGCCGTCCCTCTTCGCCCCCTCCCAACGGCCCTTTCTTTCTCTACAAACACGCATTCTCATCGACCCCTATCCTCCCAAAAAAGCATTAACGCGATTTTTTTTCCTTTTCGTGAGGTGCTGAAGTGCCCACTATTTCTCCAGAATGGCATCTAAGCAATTCCTTTGCGAGAGTTTTTCCCAATTAGTACTCATATAGTCCGTAATTTCAGTTTCGTATAATCTACCGCGCTATTTCTTTTATCCTATCTTTTTTATTATTAGTAGAATTTTCGCTATATAATTAACTGAATGAGCTTCAACCAATGCAAGTGGAAATCTACATCTCACATAAAAAATCTGATATGGCCAACACATCCCTTTTCTCCATATTTGGGGTATAGATATTTAAATTATTATGAATAGCATTAAAAGGCAAAATTATTATTTCGTATCGTAGAAGAATAATCGTCCTTACTGCCGTAAATTATATTTTGAATATGTTTACAGAATTCACCGCTGCATGATCCTGGCACTGTACACTGAAAATTTACGAATAAGCAAAATATCTCCGAAATGGATGGTTCTACGAAAATTTGTTTCAAACAAAACCTGTAAGAAATATTATTCTCTACAACTATGGTCCTCACGAAGATTACCAATAACGACGTTTTTAAGGAGATATTTGACGGAAACCGAAAAAACCGATTATTTAAAAATAATTCCTAAACAATAACTGCTACCGAAAATTGTTTCAAATGAAAGTTGTAGGAAATTACATTCTCTATAACATTTGTATAGAATTGTACAATAATGATGTTTTAACGGGGAAATTACGCAAAAACCCAATCGGTTTCGAATAAACCTCGACTTCCGGTTAACCGGTATTGTCCAAAAACTAATCAGTTCTTTGTGCTCATGCTAAAGCGTTATATATGAAATTTGGTATTAATATGGCAAGTACTTTGGAGTTAGGGCGCCCACAATCACATACACACGCGCGCACATACACATACATCATTCCGAAAATAGTCTAAACGTGTTCTAAGGACCTCAAAACGCGTATTTCCGTTGAAATCTCGAAGTCGATTTTTTTCATCACAATACTTACCTATATTTACTAAATATGGAGAAAGTAAAAAGAAATAAATATAGATCACAAATTTTTGCTGTGAATATGTTATAACTTTCCGTCGATGCTTAATTTATCCTTATCAATATTTTTGTGTCGATATGAATGCGAGTGCGTATATTAACATTACAAGTTCAAATTGTTCAAACATTCGAAGTTGACTGAATAAATCTAACCTCTCTCCCCTGGATGTAGGCATCCACTGGCGCACTAGCGTATAAGGTGGGTTGCCTATATGCACCCGATTTCCCCGCATGTGAATATGTACCGAATTCATTCATTGTGTCTGAATTAAATGAGCTGTTAAGCATATCGTCCAATGTTTGCCATCGTTTCACTTCGTCCTCCGTCTTTCCTCCCGCGCACATATGAACGCATTGCCTTAAAGGAAAATTGATGAATTTTACACGTAATTGTGAAATGTGGCATGATGTTTAGGATAATGGTTGAAGTGGTTTCCCGTTGCCTTCCTCAGCGGCGTTTTTAACATGAAACCATCACATAATTAGGCTGATCCACTCGTTTCTTGTAGCTGCCCCTCTGAGGCGCAGATGCTGCGTGAACTATTCTAAACTATCTGTTGACCTTATTGGCAGATGCTCCAGCCAGTGTAGCTCTCAAGGTCTACGGAAAACTCAAGCACATCTACCATGTCAAGGCTGTACGTGATAAATTATAAAGGAACTAAATAAAAAATAATGAATTAATAATAAATTGAAAGTTTAGAATTTTTAACGCTGCCGAAATCATCCACATTAATTGTGACGTGAACGTATCACTTATGAAAGTAGTTGTATTTTATTCTCAGAATACAAATTCAATCATTCCCTAGACCTTACTGTTGGGTTTTTCATTAAAAAAATCGGTCGACATTCCAAGCGTGTCATTTCCAGAGTTCTTTATCAGCATCATAAGACCAATTACAAAGACATTTTCGGATGATTCGCTCTTCCAGCTCAGTATAACCACAAATATCAATTAAGTCTTCGGAATGGGAATCAGGAAAAAGTCTCCTGCTCCCTGTTCCATCCCAACGCACCCTTCTCTCTCTCCCTCAAACCGCTACGGCCAAAGATAATCTGGTTCATTAAGGTAGGATCAATTAACGGTTTCTGTTGTTGGAATTTCCACCGAAAAGGAAGCTCGGTTTGAATGGAAGAAGTCGTTTGTTCGTCCAATCGTTTTATTTTTGTTCCACTCTCGGGGTCTCTTTCTTGCACCTCCCCACTCATCACTCTTCCTCCCTTTCTCTTATTTCTCCACGTACATACTTCTTTTGGCGACTTTGTCCAACGTGCACGGCAGAGGACTTCGCTTCCAGTTACGAAGGTTTGTCTCTCCCTCGCTCTTTCTCCAGACCCCATCCCTAACCACCTCCCTCCCTCATACCCTTTCTCCTCTATTTCCCTCTCGCCTCCCTCAGGGCTCTAGTTAATTACGCCGGCCGTGGGCAGTTTGGTGCTAACCATGAACTCTCTCCCCCCGTTTCCTCTCTCCCGTCATCTTATCTCTCATTCCATCTCCTATTTCCATCTCGTTTGTACCCCTCCAATTCCATTCTTTCTTTTCAGGCCCGTTTCTCTAACTTTTTCTTTCGTCTTATTAATTCATTAAAAAGGCGATTTTGTGAATAACGATCCGATTTAATTTGTTCGATACCAAGAAACCACACACACATCCAGGCCTGCCAACTCTCTTCTTCTCTAATGTTTTAGTCTTTCTCTCGGTCAGTGTCTCTCTCGAATTCCCCCACCGTATATACTCGCCATATCCTCGCAATCCTTCCTTTCCTTTAGAAGACCTCTTTCCATTCATGATGCATGTCCCTTTCCTCCCCCTCTTTCAACCTTTCGCCGAGCATACGTTGGTCCCTTTTCCCGCCCAGACGATACGCGTTCGTCGTCGGCTGTGATCGAGCCTGCTTTTTTAAATGTTTGATCCGGTTAGCTCTTCTGGGGCTCCCCTCTGCAGAATAGGAGGGAAATGCTCTCTCTCTTTCTCCTCCCACGGCCTGCAGGAAAAAAGAAAGTAAACCTCGATTCGCCCTAACGGCGTGCGTTAGTTTTCCGTGCCCGGCAGTGTTACAGTTTTAGGTTCTATATTTTTGTCGGCGAATCGCTTACCTGGTGTTGGATCTGCGATCAGAGTTCGTGGCGCCCTCTTCCGTCCATATTCCTTTCCCAGCATTCGCTTTGTTCTCTTCTATTCTCTCTCTCTCCTTTTCTCCCTCTCTCTCCTTTTCTCCCTCTCTCCCCACTTCCTTCACAATGCTACGCGTTAGTACAATCCTCTCTCTTTCTCCCCTCTTTTATCTCTTTTTCGTAGCGTGTTTCTCGGCTCGTGTGAGTGCGTGTGTTTCCGCGTTGTTCTCTCCATCTCAACCCCTTTTTTTCTCCCCACCCCCCATCCTCTCTCTCTCTCTCTCGCAACAATGCTCCTGCCGTTTCCAATTGCGCCGCCCTCCTTCGCCTTGAGGGAGGAGAGAAACGCCTGCCGGAGCGGCAAAGGCCACTAATGGAGAAAGTTGAGTTGGGCTGTTGTTTTCTGACCGCCTCCGCCGCCGCGTCCTTTATGGCCGCTACAAAAATATGTTGAGCTGTAATTGTTGGGAATCGCTCGAGGCGCAGCTTCAGCTGACCCCTGATCTTATCAAAGGACGGCGCTGTATTCACTCTGGCGTATTCATTTGCGCGGAGTTTAACGGCGGAAAACTTCCCCCTCTTTATTTTAAAGACTGGGGTTATCTTTAGGAATAACGCGGTTACATCTGTTGGGTCGAGTTATTTTCGGGTGAGAAAACAATTTGCCAGATTTTCGTGTTTTTTTTTTCAATTAGATTAATTCTTATTTGCCTAGTCGCGTGTTGGAATTAAAACAAAAGGTTTCTTTTTTAATTTGGCTTTTTTTTTACGGCTTTGCTTATCATTTCGTTGGTGTTTTTGAAAGGTAAAAATACAGCAAGGTTTGATTCTTGTGGGTGACATTTCGGTGGCATTCAAATGAAAGAAATGTAGTTGCATTGGTAAGAATTGTTTTTTTTTTGCGCTAACATGACGTTTAATCTATCATTTAAAAAGGAGAATCACATTCTTTCAACAGTTAAATTCGCACAGTTCCACTGGCAAGAAGAATCCTCATTGGTTTTACTTATCAGATTTTTTAAATTCTTTCATTTGGTACTGAAGTCGATTTTAGAATCGTGTTTGAGATTATATATACTGGTACTTTGTGAAACAATTGCCCAAAATATCAATAGGCAGCTACATTAGCTTAGAATAGCTCTCTTCTTATTATTTCTACTCATCTTAAACTCGACTTGACGCACTTCCACTGGCAACCGATCCAACTTACGACAGTAACTTAATTCTTATCATCTGTCCAGGGAATTTGGAATGGCTAAATAGGAAATGTTACATGTTACTGTAAATTGTCGATGTTTTGGTTGTGGGCCCTTCCTATCACTTTATTCTTAGGAGGATCGTTTAAAAATTGCCAGTTTAATTTTTAAGAAGTCAGTCTCTTATCTCTCTCTCTCCTAAAGATAACCTAAGCACATTACGACTTCCTCCTTAATCAAGAAATTCTTCCATGGTAAGGCAAGTAAGCGCGTGTGTGAAGAAGGCTGACTTCGCCCTGTCCCTTTTTCGCCAGCGTTAACGTCTTCGTCCACGCCTCCTCCTCTCCTTTCCCCGTCAGCACCCTCTCAGGAGCGTACTTACTCCGCCATCCCCCCCTTCGACCCCGCCCCTAACTCCGCCTTGTTAAATAATGGATGGCAAATGTCCGAGACGAGGAACCCCGAGACCCGGGCGCCTTCCTCGTTGCCGCACGGCGATGAATACGGGATGCGGTGTATCCTCGGTCGCCTCGACGCGGCGAGGAGGAAGCTTTTGGCCCCGGCAACCGTGATCACTCCACATAACCTCCCTTCACCACCGCCGCTCCTAGGGAAAGAGAGAAAAGCTCCCGAGCTTATGCCGTGTGGCACTCCTCTCCATTTCCTCCCCTAACTAGTTGCTTTTCCACCATCTTCTCGCGATTATAACGGTCCTAATTTCCCGTTTCCTCCGCAGAAGGGCGTAATTGTATAGCGCCCAAGTCATAATTGATGTCGCGTGATGATGTATATTTCGCAAATATCCTAAATCGAGCGTATTCGCCCAAACCGAGTGTATTTACGAATTTCTTTGTTTCAAAATCGCCATTCTAAATTGCCTTTGGTCCGTTGTTGTGGTGTTTGTTGTAAGGCGTCAGATTGACGAGTAGGGCCGGAAAGGAAACAAAACCGAAAACAACGACCGAAACGGCGTTTCGAGTAGAATGCGCTTGTTTACCGTTGCTTCGCCCCCGCGTTCGGAGATCAATCTCGCGACTTGTTTACCTTTCTGGGAATATATTAGCGCGGCGTGCCTATGTCCACAATAATCGAATTTTCCAATCTAAAAGGGCGGTCAAATGACGCGGTGCATTCGGAAGCCGTTAACAGTGCACGTTTCGGGTTCCGCCGATGTCGAGGGAGAGAGAGAATGCGTTGGGAGTAGGAGGAGGTTGGAGAATGAAACAAAAGCTTCTCGCCATTGAAAACGTCCGTGCACAATTGCTCCAGAGTTGACTCAATATTAAGCCCATTGTACCCAGGAAGGAATTTCAGTATTTACCGATAACGTGAATGTAATGATTGTTAATATGTCTGCGGGAGAGTGCTCGTTTTGCGGGGAGGGTAGAGAAACGCGGGAGATTTTCGGGGAAACTGCCTAGGTTACTGCTCGCCCCCGGGAACAGTTTCACCCTCTTCTGTTTCTCCATCCTCTCTCTCTCTCTATCGCCCCTCCAATTTCCCCGATTGGGTTTGCTTCTTCCCGCTTTCCACTCTATCTCCCTCCCCGTCCTATTGCTTCTTTCCCATCGCTCCCTCCCCTTTCCCTCCCTTCACACACACACACGCCCCTCCAGCGTCCCTTTTGCCCGACTCTATTACCACATCCTCCTCAACGATGTTGCACCACAAAGGATACCTTCGATTATCTCTAATGTCCCCCCTTTTTCTGATCCACCGACCGCTATAGCCTCCGTCTCTCTCCCTCTCTCTTGCCCCTATCCCTTTCGCGACCCTGCGCTTTCTCCCTCTCCCCCCTCCCCCCACCCCCAACCCTCCTCCCTTCCTACGGCTCTCTGTTCCAGCGTTCGCTCCGCCGCGCAGAAACTCCCTCGTTTTGTCAGCAACACACCTAAGCATACCGTAAACTTCCGCCGTAGAATACCGAGTACTTCATCATTTTAATATTTTAATTTTTAATAGGCATCCAAGGGGCCGCGAGCGACGCGTATATATGCATTTATGTATACGTATATAAACGCGGGCATTCGCCATTCCTTATCGTTCTCCTATTTACTTCGCAATTTCCTCTCATTTCTTTCTTCCTCTCTCTCTCTCCCCCACTCTCCAGAAAACCACTCTCCCTCCATCTCTGTAGACTTTCCAACAATACCCAGCATCCTCCCTCCGACCCCCCTCCTCCGTAAAACCCCTTACTCCTCTCTCTCTCCACCTCCGCCCACTCTTTTCCGCCGCTTTCCCCCTCCATTGCTACCGACTCCACCATTAACCCGAAAGGAACACTGCCTCTTTCATAATTCAGGCTCCAAACTTTTCCCCACCTCTCTCCGTCCTCCCCCACAACCGCCCCCTCTTTCCTCTCCGCACACTCTTTTCTGCTCCCTACTCCCACTCCTCCCACCACACCCACTCCCAAAACCTGCTCGCACTCTCCTCCTTTCCACCCACCTCCATCCCGCATGTCCCCCGCCCCTCTTACCGTAAGGCACGAAACCAGCAAGCATCCCGGGCCATGTAAGAGATTTCGCCGCCCCCCCCTCCCTCCCTCCCCCATACGCCACGCCTCGGTCGGCCGGGGACACACCCGCCTATCCGCCTCTCTTGGTCCCCAGCATTTTCACGGCTTCTGCTACCATCCTTCTCCGTCTCCCTTCTCTACCTTTCTCCGGACCTCGTATCAATCTCCCGAGGCCGTGTTTGTTTTGACCCGAAGCTTACTAGCCTCACTCTTACTTTTCTTACGTGTCCCGGGTATTATTTTAGTTTCCCTCGAGTTTTAATGCGGAAACGTTTATTTTACTGGTTTTCTCGCGTGAACTTGCAAATGTAGTATTCGTCGCCTCGAAGGCAATGAACGAGCGGCGTCGTTACTTTCAGTCGCCCGTTCGGAAGAATTTTCGGCGTAGGATGGAAACTTTTCCGACTGCGTAATGCTTCTTTCGGGGTCTCCTCATATATTTTCCCTCGTTTCTCCATATCTCATCTCTCGCTCCCTTCCCCTCTTCCCGTCCTTTCGCATCTCCAATATCTTTCCTCTTATCTCCGCCTCCCTCGTTTTATTCTCTCTCTTTTACCCTTAATTCCTCCTCCCTTCGCGTACCCCCTCTCTATCATTCCCTCTCCTCTTAATCCCGACCTCTATCCCATTATCCCCTCGCTCCCATTTTCTTCCTCTCTCTCTCATCCCTCTCTGACTCACGTCTTGTCCTCTCCTCCTTTTACCCCTTCCTCCTCATTCCCTCCTTTCCATCTTTGCCATTGAAAAACTATGTCGATACTCTCATTCGCCCTCTCTCTCTCTCTCTCTTTCTCTCTCTCTCTCACTCTTCTCGTATTTCTTTAATGTTGTACTTGGCGGAGGTTGTTTGATCCTCGAGATGCTTTTCTTTTTTTCTTCGCTCTTTCTTTCCCGTCTCTCTAGTTCGCCGAGGTCTCTTTTGAGTTACGAATTGCAGGCCGCAGGTAATTGGATCGCCGCGATTACCTGGTACCCTAATAGGAGTATCTTTTTACGGAGAGAGAGAGGAAATCTTTGTACGATCCCTAGCAATTGGAATCTGAGGTGAAGCATCCTACATATTCGAATTCCATTGTATTTTTTAGTCTCGAAAGTTGTAATTTATCTGCCTTCGGGGAAAACTATGGAGAAATTTTTATTTGGTGTTTTATCGAGCATTCTAGATTAAGGGATGATGGATTGTCATGTGTTTGTACGTTCGCCAGTTTATTTCTTTCAACGTACTGTATTGGGACGAACTAGACAGTAAGGATCTTGGTTTACTTTTTTGCGAATTGTTGCGCATAAGAAAGCAGTTTAAACTGCTCGAGTGTTGTGTATATATGTATATAGTGGATTTAATACTTTTTACTGTTAAGTTTGCTATTTTAAGGGACATCATCAATCATGTGACTTATTTTTATTCTCTGTTCTACCTGTCTATATGTCACGGCATGACGTAAGTGGCTCACTGCCCACCAAATTACGGCCAGGCCTAAATCTCTGGTCGTACTCCCACATATCCCGATGCGCGAGAGAGAATGTCGTAATGGACCCAGCCAAACGGATAGCATTTATCAGATCTCGACCCTCTTCGTTCCATATCCTCTCGTCCCCTCTCTCTTTTACGCCCTTTCAATCATTATCCGCACTTAATTTGTCTCTTTTTCATCCGCATTTCTCTCGTTCCGCCCCGCTCGTCGGAGTGTATATCCACCCCTCGCATCCTCCCTCCCTCTCACCCCATTTACCGTCTCTGTTTCACCCACACACGTTCTCTGCCATCCACCCATTCCCTCAGTTCCCTCGAATTCTATACTTTTCTATGATCCGTGGGCCGAATCATCCGGCCATTTCCCTCCAGACTCTCCCTCGTTCCCTTTGCCCCCTCGTACCTCTCACCCCCTCCCCTTTCTTCCTTTTCCCTCGCCGTATACCCTTCTTCCCCACTTCACAATTCCTTCCTCAGCCTCTCCTCGTAATGAACAAAGCTGAACCGCTCCGGATGTGGTCGTGCGGGAAGCTGAGGAGTGTGGGGGAAGCTTGGGTGGGCGGGTCGGGAGGGAAAGGGATGAGATAGAACGGGAGGTTAGCCGTGCTCCATTGTGGCCATAACTACCCCAATGAAAAATGCACGCCTCCTTCTAACAACCTCTCTCTCTCTCTCTTTCACTTTCTGTTTCCTCCTCATCCTATATATCTCTCTTTCTCTCTCCCTCTCCTTTCCTTGCGAGGAATTCCGCTGGGTCCTCAAACCTCTTCTCTATCCTTTGATGGAGCCCGGAGAACTCTACTAGCAGTCGATTGTTTTTTTTCCTCCTTACCTTCCCTCAAAGCGGCGTGGAAACTCGAGTAACCCGGTCTCATTTCTACGAAGCTCGTAACTCTTTTTTAGGTAACTGTAAAACGTAATGAGGATATTTTGGCGGAGGGAAATGCATTTCTCCTTTTGTTCCGGTGGGTTATGATTTAAACTCTCGAAGGGTCGCATTGCGCTCTATATGGTTTTGGTTCGCTCGATGGTAATCGCGTTTCCGAGTTTCTTTTTCATAGTCGGCGGGCTGTAATCGGTATTTCCGGCCCTCAGAATGTTATTTTTTCGTTCGACGTTAACGATCCTGGGGGGAAAAATGTCCGGTGTCCACTAAGATCTTTGAGCTGGAGGCAATCATTAGGGATCGATGACTAGTATATTCGTCTCGTTCTTCATGTAGAAGTTTTTGATGAATGGCTTTTCCGTCTCGCGTCCGAATGGTCCCCATCCAAAATTTCCGCCTTAACCGTAATCTCCTATTTGCGTCACGTCGTATTCCTCGCCATTACAAACCATTCCATCTCCTCTATCCCTCTCCTGTTTCCTCCCGTACCCTTTAACCCTTTCCACATAAGCCCTTTATATATTCCCATTCAAACCTCGCATCGACTACTTGACCGATCTTGCAATTGATGCCTATACACTCCCTGACGGTGCTTCGATCGCGCGAACATTTTTCGCCTTTTTTTTAATAATTCGTCGTTACTCTGATCATTCTTCAATCCAAATGTCATTTCTGATTTCGAGGAAACCGACGAGTGGAGTTCTGAATGATTTCCTGGATGATTTCGGATTCCGCGAGCATTTCTCATTTTGCACATTTTCTAAAAAAATTAAAATCATCAATTGCGATTTCTCGTTCTGTATATTGCTAAATTCTAAAAAAGAACATTCCTCTTTTTAAAAAATCAGTACCCTAAATTCCCATGTATAACGCGCACTCATGCATAACGCGCAGGGCGCACGCAGAACATGGCGTCGTTGAGGATTTCGTTTTTTAAAGGCTTCTCCTAAACACCCTCCCCCTACTTCACTTTGAGAAGGAGAACGTTTGGGAAAAACCTCTGGCATCCTTATTTCGAAAACAGAGACCACTCGCTGGTCAAAGAAAACAACTGTCTCGGGAGCGAGGTAGGAGGTGGTGAGTGTATCATGAAAATGCTGGAGTTGGGATGGAGGGGGTGAGTAGAGGGAGTTGAACCAAACCAGATAGGAAACGTGCATGAGGTACCTATGAGTTTCGACACGCCGTCAAAATTTACAGTTGACGTAAAAGGCACCCAGGACATAAAAATCTGTACTACTGCATCTGAAAATTGCTGCTTTACTGTTGTGCTGTCGGTGATGGCAGATGGAGAAAAGCTTCCTCCAATGGTAATTTTCAAGCGCAAAACCATTCCTAAAGTTGAATTTCCTAAAGGTATTGTTGTGTGCGTAAATCCAAAAGGCTGGATAATTTGTGATATGCTGCGAACGTGGTTAACTGAGATATGGGGAAAAAGGAGAGGCTCATTTTTTAAACCGAAATCACTGCTTATATTGGATTTGGCAAGACCACACATCGCAAATGATTCGAAAGTTTGATGAAAAAGTATTCCCAGATTGTAGTTATTCCAGGAGGGCTAACAAAAAAGCTGCAGCCACTGGACATCTCCGTAAATAGGTCATTCAAATAAAAAATCCGGAGGCGTTGGGAAAAATGGATGGTAGATGGGTTGCGTTCATACACGAAATCTGAAAGATACAGCGAGCGTCTTAAGATGAAATTCGTAAATGCATTGTGGAAAGTTGGGCCGATATCACTCGTGAAATCATTATCAATAGTTTCAGGGTATCGGGAATTCATTCCCCTAATGTTAATGGGGGATTGTAATTCATCATCTGATGAAAGTGATAATTTTTCATTTGAACAATTACCCGACTCGTTCGTAAAGAACCTAAATGATTTCGATTTACATTGTGAGAATGAATCAGAAGATTTTGATGGCTTTGATGATTAAAAATTGCGTATGAATGAAAATTTATAAAGAATTTTGTCGTATTTATTAAGAGAAGTGAATGTGTTGTGCTGGAATTCGTTTTCGTATTTCGAAAGGTATAGGCTGTTTTTTCAACCAACAACGTCCAATTTGCCTTAATTTTTCGTATTTTAATTGAAATGCTATATAGTAATAGGCATGTTTATACAGGAACAGGTTTCTAGCTCCTGCATTGTACTTGGAACAATGAAAATATCAAACTTTTCCATGAAATGTGCAGAATAAGTGATTGTGTGGATAGCATCGACTTAAGTTTTGATAGATTTCAGCCATTTAGTAAATATATTAAGATTGCATAAATGTTGTCTTAAAAAGGGGCATTTCTCATGCGTAACGTGCACTAAGTAATTCTGAAAATTTTACAAAAAAACTTCGTATAACGCGCGCGTTATACATGGGAATTAGGGAATTTCGAAAGTAGGTTTTCTTCCATGAGCTGGCGTCATCTTCCATCATCATTTCATCCTCGTACCTTGCATTTACCTCGCCCGAATGTATGCGACCAGGTTGTCGAACTCTATCATCCCCATTTCTCTATTCTCCGTAATGATTCATCTTCCTATATGTATCCCACTCAACACGCGTCGTATCCCCCTTTCATCTCTTTCCCCATTTTCTCTTATACGCCATCCCATCCCCGGCCATTCCGTATCCCCAATCCCAACATCTTCCCCTCACTCCACCCCTTCCCTCGTCTCCTCCGTTCTTTTCCCCTGCCGTTTGGCGTGCGTGGAGGTTTTGAGGCTTTGGTTTGGGGGTTGAGTTTGCCGAAGGACGGCGAGGTGAGGTCGGTGTGTTGAGCTCAGTAACGTGGTTTAACAAACAACGAGAGCCCCTGGGCGCATCCATCTTTCTCTATCGAGAATCCCTCCCTCTTTCCTCTCTCTCTTGCTCGCTTTTCTCCCTGGTTGTTCCCTTCTGACCCAACCCTCTGAACCTGTCACTCTTGCCATCTGCAAATAGCCTTCCATCCCCACGCGCGCCTAGAATTTTCTGCGCTTCGATAATCATTCCACGTTTTTTATTATTCTTTCTCATTGCATCGTCCAATTATGCATGCGTAAAACGTAGCGACGAAATCGTTTTCACGTGCAGTTTAGCGCGGATGCTATTGTTGTCTCACCTGCACCCAGCGGCAGGTTAGATCGGCGCTGGTCACCTTTTTCCCTTATCGCGATCGTGTTTTGTTTTCTCTCTCTCTCCGCGGTCGCCATTGCTTTGTTTTCCACGGGACGAGGAAAAGGGAATTGAAGGGCTTATGGCATTATCTGTCCATCCGAAGGATCTCCATGCTCCAATTTCGTCGTCAATCCTTACGGCATTCCCTTCTCTCTTGCCCTATAGCCTCTTTCGAAATTTTCCGGATAAATAAACGGTTTCCCATTTCCATTTATTTCGTTCCGCTTACCGTGGTGATCGTTTTCATCCATCTCCGTCCCTTAATCGGATTCTTCCGTCTTTTCTATTTTTGCTTCGTTTCCTTTTGTCTCCAATACGTCGAGCGATTTCTATTCTGCTGCTATACTTGATCCCCGTTCTTAATGGGTATTATTTTTATCGTGGGCGAGTAGAGGGGACCCTTTTTCCGTAATAGAAAAAATACAGCTGCTATTATCGTGTTATTCTCTGGGAACAGTTATTAATCTTGGAGTATTACTGTACGTTAAATTTGTCATTTGCTTCAAAATTTTCTTGGAAATTTCAAGCAAATGGCAGTTTGAAAATGGACAATTGGAATTTGACGATATGTTTAGCGATAAAAACGAATGACAATAATACGACTCAATCGATGCGACCAGTTTTATGCTCCTATCATTTAAGCCAGAACTGTTCTTCTAATTAGCACTTTGATTATTCGTACGTATAATCACGAAACTTATGGCAGTCGTTAGTAGTGTGCACTTTTAATTCTTGTCAATTACGTTACCTTTTCGAATGAATACCACAGGATTGAATTGGAAATTGCTTAATTTGGTTTCGGAAACCAGAAATTTTCAAGTTTATGGTGAGTACGTTTAGGTTGTCACATTATACTACTGGACATAAAAAGTTCGATGAGCGAATACTTCATTCTTTTTAAGTAACCGCTGTAACTGCCAACAAGTTTCAGTTGCTAATGTCTATTCTGTATCACTCTGTGTATACATATTCCCAACTTCTGCCTGCACTCTGCCATTATCTCTACTGTTACTTTTGTAATAAAAGCATATATTACTTGCAATGGTGATAGGATTAACTGTTTATTTTATTTCCACGTACATCTGCAGTATTGAAATACTTTTTAGCAATTCTCTTGGGCATTGTTGCTATAATGAGGAAATGACGGTTGATCAATTCGACAATTTTTTACTTATGTTGATCTGAAATTAACCGCTTTATCTTCGGTAGAATCTTCAAACTAATAATGGGGGATATCGGTTTCCGTTCTGGAAGCTTTAATAAACCCCTCCGTTAATGTATCAGAAATATTCTCTCTTATCTCTCTCGTGTTTAACACACTCGCCCTTCACCGCCCAAATTATCACCTCTTCAAATCCGCCCAATCTCGCATTATTTCCTTTGACTTGGATTTTGGGAGTACCGTCACCTCTTATCTGAGAACATATACCCCTGATCCACAGGTGCCCCCCAGTCGAGCGCCACTCATCACGTACATCGCCATCCGGTCCCACCTCCCCTTTATATTCCTCCCTCTACTCTTCTTCGTATGGTTGTTGACTCTCTCTCTCTCTCTGTCCTCCACCCACTTCCTCGCCCGAAGAATAATAAAGCCGACTTTCATCTTTCCTTTTTCTCGTCGACATGTTTTCTTTTTTCCTCCCCTCTCACGGTGCCCTCTTTTCTAAGCGAAATTGTTTCCATCGGATTTATTTGATCCGTCGTCCAAAAAACTTTTTGCTTTATAATTGAAGCGCTGTCGCGTTCGAGTCATTTTGTTTTCGTTTGTTCGCCTTTTGCAGACTTCTCGCTCTTTTTTTTTTTTTTTAATGTATTCGGAATTCTCTTCACCTGGCTGCTGCTCGTTTTTTTTTTTTTTTTAGATTCGCCAAAATTGCCCGTCTCCTTGTATCGCGGTACGTTTTAACCATTTTTTTCTTATTTCCTTTATAATTCCGTCTCGTCGGCGTTGACTACCTTTTTTTTCCTCGAGGTCAGGGATCGTTTTTTCATGGAGTTAACTCAAATCCCGTCGCTCCACATAAGCCGTGGGAAATTAAAAGAGGAAAAGTGACGCGATGTCATACTAAAGAAACTAGCCATTGATCCGCATGAAAGCCTTCAATTGCCATGTTATCATTTCCTTAACTATTTATTGGAATCTTTGGCTCTCCTGCTTGTAGGCTCCTCTTAATGCCAGTCGGGTCTCCTGCCGACTTCTCTCTCTCTCTCTCTATGTCTCCCCGTCCTCTTATTCCTTCTGTCGCCACCCACACGACTCTCTCCTACTTCCACTAATTCTCCCATCCCTCACCTCCAGTCACCAAACTCACTCCCGCCCCTTAACTCCTTTCTCCATAATCCGCTTCCCTTTTCCCCCAATCGATACGAATGAAACATGTTCCATCCCATCAAGCCTTATCCTTTCACCTCTCCCGAAAACCTTCCTTTTCCTCCTCCATCTCCCTCTTACACGCCTCATTCCCCTCCTTCCCCTCTCCTCGTCTTCGTTCTTTCCACCTTTATCCCTCCTTTTCTCCTGTCGGCTTTCCTTGTCTTCCCTCGTTTCCTCTTGTCGTCTTTACTGCCTTTACATGTTGTGTGTTTTTGTTTCTTTTTCCGCTTTGCTTGTCGATTCTTTTATCTCGGTCTCCGTAACTAATTTAGCGTTCGCTGCATAAAAAAATCAATAATTGTGAGATATTCGAAAAAAATGCGAATGCTAAGCATTTTTAAATATTCACCATGAAAAGTTACTGCCACTCCTGACGTGTGCTGTACATCTGACGGGCCTCAGGGGTCCTTCATCGCGTTTTTTTCCACCTCTTCGCTCTCTTCCGTTTCGATGCCTCCTTACCCTCACTTTCGCCCCTTTTCCCCTCTCTCTCTCTCCTTCCCTCTCTTCCTGTTTGCTCCTTACACTTTTTCGCCATTTTCTTTTCTTCCCCTCTCTACTCTACTATTCCAGAAGAAACATCTCGGTGGGTCCTCGGGACTTTCTCTTTCTATCTTTTTGGCTTTCCTTTTCGAAAACATTGCTTTCAACAGAAATTTCGAAAAGAAAAAGTTACCGATGGGCGGAAGACTTTTTCTCTCTCTCTCTATCATCTCCCTCCTTCTACCGCCAGGCCTTGTATCTTGTGTTCCGAATGCGATTTCCTCGGCCCATTTCCCAAGAGGGGAATATTTTAGCAGCGCGCGTTGGTGTAATTTTTTTATCGGAGTTGGGAGTTAAGGGGCGTGGCGTGTGGGTTTACGCCACGTCGTTCATGTGAGGAGGTGAAATGCTGAAGACTCGCCGTGTAGTCAGGTGAAGATGCGATTCGTTTTTTTTCGTCTTGGTGGTGGCTGGTGTGTGTAATTCGAGTGACTTAAGTTGACATCTGATTTCATTTCTTCAATTAATCGTGTTCCTCAACGGTTCCCGACCTTATTTCACGTTGACGTTTCTGACATCCGTAGATCATTAGGGTTGCCGGGTGTTTTGCGGGAGATGGTGATTTAGGAACCTCTTGGTTTTAATGGCGATTGAGTCTGTATAGCTACTTAGGTGCTAGGGCAGATATTCGGCGATTGAAAGTCGTAATTGCAAAGTTTGTTCTTTGTCTTTTACTTCGAATTTTGCCTAAAATGCCCCAAATGGTTTAAACACTTGTTGCGGTATGACAATAAAATCAAATAAATATCGTGTACTGTAAACCCCTAATTAACCGGTTATCGAATGACCGTAATTTCTTTAATAAAGAAGTTACGCGTAGTGCACCATTGTTTCATACAATAACATTAAGTAGTACTTTTATTTACTTTGTTAATATTTATTTCTTCATTCGTGTTCAACTAGTAAATAGGTGTATTGATTGAAAAGAATAAATTCCGAGTTTACAATAATAGAATTTTCAATGAAATAGTTTCAGCCCCATCCATTCTATATGTACGCTTTAGAAATGTGTCGGTAAGATTTAGAATTAATTATTTTCTCACGTGTCGGATATGCAGCTCAGTGGCGAACATGTACAAAGCTACAAAGTCATCTCGGTTGAGCAGAAAGGCTTGCTTGGCTAAACGGTCTCATTTACTCTCTCGAGTACTTCGTAGGGCAAGTTGGAAAGCACATTTTAGAACCTTGCACGGTCGTGCAGCAGCACGTTGGTAAATCATGGCTTACGTTTCACGAAATTTTTGACGCGAAGTAAGTATTAACGCCCAAAGCAACGTTTAAACGGGTTGGAATGTTCGTTTTTCAGTATTTCATGGCATCTTAAACTCTTCGTTGCGCTGTTTTGACTTCGCGATACAGCTTTTTTTTTACAAGTGCGTAGAGATCCGCATTGTCGTCCGTGTGTTTGTAGAACCCTTAAAGCGTTGTTTTTCCTTTTTTTTAAAATGTAGAAGTCCTCTCAGTTCTGCAGGTGCGGAGGAGATACGACCAGTCTGGAATCGTTTAGTTCTCGATCATTAGCATTTCCTTTCTTTCCACTTAGCCGCATACCCTTCCTCTCCACTCTTCTCTCTTTCTCTCCCAACGTGTAACGTCGCCTCTTCAGGGGAAATACCAATTTTCCCTCCCTCCCTTTCTAGCGCTGAAATGCGAGACCACTCCAACCACTCCTCCCACTCACTCGAATCTACGTAATACACTGCCAACGGTCTCTCTCTCTCTCTTTCTCCCTCGATTTCCCACTCTATCCCCTTATCCTTCCCCTCCCCTCCCTCTTCGTCCTAATCCTTCCCTCGATCTTTCTCTCTCTCTCTCTCTACCACTCCCTCTCTCCACACGTCACACGATACCGTCGCTCCACTCAAGTTCCCATGGAAACGTATTCAAAACATTAAACGCACCTTCCGGTTATGCGGAATGCTTTTCTTTCTCTCCCTCTCTCTTTCTCTCCCTTTCCACAAACACCTTTACCTCTCTCTCTGTTCTTTCCCTTTAAACTTTCCCATCAGCATCCCACCGCAAACTCCCTGTCTCTCTCCATCCTGTTACCCCTCCTCCTTCGCGCCAAACCTCCCCCTCCCCCCCCTCTCTCCCTTTCTCTCCATCTCCTCTTCCCTCTCTGCCGCTTTCTCTCGAACCCTTTTATTATCGGTATCCATTCCGCTCCAGCCTCTCCCAGAAGGGAGCACCCCATCCCCCTAATTGGGAGGGGGAGGGGCGCGGAGGAGATGGATTGATCGAGGGCTGTCTTCCCCCCCTCCCACTCCTTGCACTCTCCCTACGTTTACCCCCCCCCCCTCCCCCCTCTCGCGGTGTTCATGTCTTGCTCTTCCGCTCCCCGTTCCCCTTTTCCACTTTCATCTCTTTTCCTCCCCTACGGCACTGTCTCCGTCTCTTTTCGTCCGTCGTCTTGTTTTCCTTCCCCCTTTCTCCTCGTTTTTGCCTCAGTTTTACATGATTTGGTTTCCGAACGAATGAAATGTTTAACCGCAGCATTCGCGATGCTCTAGGTCGTTATTGTTTTTGTTAACGTCGGCGCGCGCGGTCACATTTCCGTGGCGGTTTAGGACGATTCTTTTTTCTCGGCACCGTGCCGAAGTCGTTTTTATCTCGTTCGAATGGACGATGCGTGGAGGAAGGAAATTCCTTTGTGTTTCTGAATGGTTGGGGCTGGTGCAGTTTTTGTGTTTGATAAATTTCATTCTCTTGCTAGATTACTTTGAACTTTTAATTTCGTGACCTAAAAAGAGTCGCTATGTGAGGTGTTGGGTTAAGTTCACCAAGTCGGTGTTGTGGTACGCGTAAGTGGTACACGAGAAGTACGTATTAAAACTACTAGGGGTAACACTAGTTTCTTTGTCACTTGTTGTGTGAATAAATTTTATTTTACTTCTTGCTAGGTATTTTGCTATTTGTTTTGTTTATTTTCAATACTGTCACAATTTTACAATGCATTAAAAATTTACTTAACAGATTTCTACAATGTATATTTAAGAGGTACAGAAATGTGTATACATTTTTGTGAGCGGTACCTACCTGAAAGAATGATTTGAAGCCGCTGCACTAGATGATATGTAAAAAGTGATTTTGATATTTGCCGTCGATCTTTTTTAAAATTATAAACTTAATCATTTTTGCGTCCTTCCGCACCTTCGGGAAAAATTTATTAACATATTATGAAAAAACTTGAATTTAATATTCTTAATTTGTCGAAAATGGAGCGTATGACCTATTCCAGGTTACGCGATATTTTATTGATGGATAGATTACAGAACCTTACTGCGTGAGTTCCTTGGAACTCACCTGCAGCGTGAAATCCAGCAATTCTGTCGCATTGCGTTTGTTAGGCTACCTGGATTTTCCTCCCCATTCCTGTTGCAAAATTCATAAACTCTACCAACGTATTCAATCCTTTAAAATATGGTTAAATGATAGTTGGTTGTATCAATGTTTTTAACCTCTCTTAAAGACCTTCCTACTTAATTTTTTATTTTGTTTTTACTTATAAATGTTCGATTAATTTCTCCTCGCTCTCTTTCTAGTCTCTCGATGGGCAGAACATCTACAACGCTTGCTGCACTCTGCGCGTTGAGTTCTCCAAATTGACGAGCCTCAACGTGCGTTTCAACAATGAAAAGAGCCGTGACTACACGAATCCCAACCTCCCCACGGGAGACACCCTGGACACTGCCCTGGGGATCGGAGGTGAGTAGCCCGCTGCTTAAGCTGATGGTGGACGCGTGGTGCAGATCGTTCGCGGAAATTCGTCCTATCGCAACACCGGTTCAAAAGCTTTCTCATAATCAGATAAAGAGAATCAAAGCAATTCGGTCGAGAAATTTAATTCATCATATTCGTTGCGAAGTTATAATTTTCTCCAATTATACGCGCGCGTGTGTACAATAAAATTTTGAGTGAAAAACTATAGGAAAATAGGGTCAAATTTCAATAACCAATTTGTCTACGTTTATATTATCTGTATAATCGTCTTTTCAGTTTTATTTCCATTGTCAGATAGGAATAATAAGCATTTTAAGCTGAATTTTATAATTCGTTGCTAATCCCGCCTAAATTGCGGAAATTTTTTATAGCTCCATTTTAATGTAAACAGCAAAAATCGACCTGCCTTTTTACAACTTTTGTGTCCTTATCTGTCATAGATTTCCCGCTGGTATTTCTACTCGAATTATAGTTTTTTGGTCGAGGTCCTTGTAATGCCCGCTCTTGCGAGTTAATTTGAAGTAATTGCGCATTCAGTGACTTCACGAGAAATATGAATGAGGAGTCCATTGGTCCGTTTTTATCAAATTTCGAGATGCAATAACCTTTCTGCCGTGTCCGTCACATTTCTCCCTCGTGTGTTCACTTCACGTTCGTGTACCCATTTCACAGGTGGTCCCGGAGTGCTCGCTTCTCCTTTCGCAGCTATGCACGGCCTGGGCTCTCCCTTGGCCACCAACCCATACGGAACGGCTGCTGTTGGAGGTAAGAGCATACACGTTAGATTACATTTTTCATCTTGCGATAAAATTTTTTTTAGTGCTTATTGATTTTTCGAATGTCGCGAGTGTATTGGTCTTAAATTTGTAGATACGGTATGGGATGGCGAAACGAGTTGACAGATCTGCCTCCGATCTCTTTCCACGTCGTTCTGTACGTGAGCCGTTCGCTACGTGGCAAATCGTTCTCAGACATGTGGTGAATGGATGCCATTCATCTCTTATGATTTGCTTTTATTTTCGCAATTACGTTCGAATTTTGGTGTTATTTGATATGTATATATATCCTACAATAGGCACTGTGGAGTGAGGTGTTAATCGAATTTTAATTTGTTCCATATGGTAAAATTACGAAAATAATAATACACATTTTGTGTCGCGGAGAGGAAATAAGCCAAAATATTTGTAAAAACAATCTCGTGAACTGATGGATTGGCGAGCTTCTAAATCCTTTGGGATCACGAGAGCCTATCCTAGCTCGGTTCCGAAAATTGCCGATGGAAACATCTCGAGTAATTTGGTTACCGTCGGATTTTTCATCAGAATTCTTAATATGTGTAGAGGTTTTGTAATGGGACCCTAGGTTTATTTCGTCTCTATTTTGCGAAGCCTCTGACCGACAATATTGACGGGTTTCGTTCGAGAGGGGACATAAAGCAGTGGCAATGGGAGAGAAAGGGCGAGAGGAGGCGGGATCTCTCTCGTCGGTTTTCCACTGTAATTTTTCCGATTCGTCCCCGGTAAGCTTTCGATCTCACTGCTTCCCTCCATTCCTCATGTTGCCCCCTCGAATCCTACCTTTAGAATGCGATTATAAGGTTATTCACCTGATTCCCTCACTCGAATCGCCTCTCTCTGCGGATTCTTCTTTTTTTTTCGCGTTCAAATTTTCCTTTGAACTCTCGTATGTATCCCCCGTGGCACGAATCGACCTCTCCCATATGGCCTTCCTTTTCCTTCATGTCTCACGACCTTTCTGTACGCATGTTCCTTTTATGCGTCTCGTTCCTTAACGATCCGCCGTCGTGACACGCGTAAACATAATTCCCCGTCATTAAAACGTCAATTTTCGCGACATCGTCTTTTTTTTGTTATATTTGCCGAAGAGTTGCGACGTTACGTTTTTTCCCAATCTTTGACGTTAAGCGTTCACTTTTTTGGGGGGGCATGACGTGAACCGGGGGCTTCGTCGATTGTTGAGGTAAAGGAAAGAAAGAAGATCGCCTTCTTTTCTCCGGTGGAGATGTGATCTTAATCCCCACGATCATGCATCCATCTATTCCGCTGTCACACGCTCTTCTCTCTCTCTCAGATTTTTTTTTACATTTTACATTTTTACGCTCTCGGCGGCCGTGATGACAGTGACAACGCTGGTGCCCGGCCTCATCGGCCTTAATTGCACCGGGATCCTCTACTAAGCCGCCTCGGCATCCGTCCCTCCCGTTTCCCTTGATTCCCGTAATAATTTCTCTGGAAAACAACGCAAATGAGAAAGGGGAGGAGAGGTGGACTTGGCGGCGCGTTGCGGTCTTCATTTTTTGTTTCTGTAAATTGTCGCCTTTTTTGTATACAGCTTTCCGATTTCAAATACGTGCAAATAAAAGCGAAGGTATCGTGGGCGTTACTTTCCTTTTCGTCCTCGCTGCTATTTTTGCTCCCTTTTAGTTTCGTAGCGCTAACAAAAAGAGGGCTTTCAAAACGTCGTCATTTGTCCGGAGGCCGTCTTATTTTTGTTTTCCTACACGTTTTTTTCGAGATACAAATTCCGCGATTCCGATATTCCCTTTTTCTGAAAATCGCTTACCGTATCCCGTAGTTATTCGCCTTAACTTAGTTTCGCTTTCCTATTTTCCCTCGCTCTCCACGCGATCTCTCTTTCTCTCTCCCTCTCGCTCGTGATTATGTGGATTTAGGGTTACGGCGTAATCTCCGTGATTGGATTTTTGTGGCAGCGTTTTATACCGCCCCGGCCATTTTCCGCCTCCAGGGGAGGAAGGATTGTATATACGGGAGGGGAATGAGAGAGAGAGTCGGGGGTGGTGTGGTGGTAGCGTTCCATTTTTCGTCGCTAGCTCTCTCGCTGGCCTATGGGCGAGAGAGAGCACACCGTCGCTCGCTTTTTTTCGGGCATCGGGCTCACCGATCACGTCCTAAGACTCGGACCTCTCTCCCCCCCTCCCCCCCTAAGCGCTTACAAGCGGGCGTTAGGAGAGGATGGCGGCGATATGGCGTAGAGAGAGAGATCGTCAGTTTCATTTATTGCCTTTTGTTTGCAACGTTCGGTGGAGACCGAGGGGACTATGAGGGTTTTTCGAAGATGGGGAAAAGGAGAGAGAGAGAGAGGTATAGAGGGAAGGTTTTCTCTCTTCCCGTACCCCGCGAGAGGAACCCGAATCGAATCCAAATCCGTTGGCGGCCCCCGTTTATTCCGTGCCGGAAAGCGATCGCGGGATGAACGCCTGCCGTTAAGGCTCTCTTCGCAAATCCCCCTTCTATTGTTTTTCATCCCTCCCTCCCTCCCTCATGCCGCAGACGCTCGTCTATAGCCTCGTTTCTCCTCCCTCCGCCGTGCACCGTAGCATCCCCCTCCCCCCCTTGCAGACGCGGTGGCGTTAGAGAATTTTCGCCTTCAACCTTCCCCCTCCAACCTTCCCCATCCAACCTTCCCCATCCTACCTTCCGGAAGCTCGGTCCAGTGCCAGGAATAACAGAACACGTAATTTCTTCCGACAAATCCTTTATGTTTTGCGATAAAATCTTTCGGCGTCAAAAATAGCCGATGCTTTCGTGAAACCTGTGGCCCGAGAGATTGAGATGTATTCCCGATGCGGAGCGATAATAAATTGGGAATTGCTTCGCACCGACGACGGAGTCGAGTGCTGGCGAAACTTTTAAAAAAATCTAGAGCACGATGAATCGCTGTTGGCTCTAAAATTGCCTTCTAAATTTTCGTTCGATATCGATGGGCACCTCAATGTGGATAGGTTTTCGAAATAAATTTTCCTTTAACGCTTTGCATGCGGTTTTTCCGATCCTGCTGACTACTCGGTGCTAAAATATTGTCATCATTCGTGCGATTAGTTTTAAATGCCAATGCAGCACGTTGAAATTTCGATTAAAGATTTCAGACAAGTACGTCAGTTGCACGAAAAGAGTTCAAACCCACTATTAAAAAGTATAAATTGATTATATTTCAAATATAGTTGTCAGATTAGAGTTCAGCGGTCGTTGAGAATGAACTCCTCTGCGAGCAATTTTTAAAGAAATCATATAGTCCTTAATCGGTCTCAGTTTTGGCCAAGTATAACATGTGCACCATCATAAAGCAACCATGAAAAAGTACGTCTTCAATCAACCTTCTCTACCGTACTTTGCGCATTGTAGCGTCTAATTTGAACTAAATTTCACGAGATTCCTTTGTCTATCCCTTTAGCGTTGCGGGTCTTTATGATCCAGACTCTCTCTCTTCCCTATCCCTTCGCCTTGCTCTAACGCTCCCTCTTACCCTTCTCTACCTCTCACTTGACTCCCGAAAGCGCTGCCGAGGACGATGTCGGCCGAGTGTGCAGGTGAGACCCTTCCCGCGCCTCCTCCTCCCCGCCTCCTTGGCGCCCGCCTGCTCCTTTCCCTCTGCGGCACCCGGGTGCGGCCCTAGAATCCGCCTTCCAGGGACAACCCCAGCGATCGCCCTCTCTTCACCCCGCCTCCCACACCCCTTCACTTTGTCCCCCTCGAGGGGCCGGGTTACTTACTCCCTTCTCCTCCACTCCCCTCTTACACTTCCTCTTCCCTCTCTTTTTATTTATCTCCTTTTACACGTTCGCTTCCTTCCTTCCTCCTTTAAAATCCTTCTCCCCCGCGTTCTTTTTCTTCCACCCCTTTTTCTTCTCTCGTCCCGCTCCGATCTCTCCAAGGAGACCGGCATCGGTCGATTCCTCACACTCAAACGCCTTCCGTTTGCGCCAAACTCTCCTCTCTCGGTTCTGCACCTTTGAATCACGGGAGATTTTTTAATGTTTTTTTTTATTTGGTCTGGTAATGCTATCCTTGAATCTTTCGTTGTTTTCTTCCTGAAGGTGATGCCCAAAGCTTCTGCGGACCTTCCTAGTGAGTTAGTGTCTAGTGCTAGAGTCGCGGGTGTGAGTTAGTGTCTAGTGCTAGAGTCGCGGGTTCGAATCCTGCCGACGGCATGCTCATGTTTTCTCATGGTTGCTATTGTTATGGCGATCGTATTATTCAAGGTCCGTTAAGTGCTGTTTATGAGGCAGTTGAATGAATAAATAAATAGTGAAATAAATAAATAGTGAAACGTATGTAGAATTCACTTTTGATGACTTAACCGCTCGCGCCATTTTTGTCCCGCTTTCTCTCTATATAGGTTCCATCCGTCCCTTCTTCAATTTCATCGCCCTCACTCCTCTCTCACTCTCTTTCCATCCTCGCTACTCTCCCTCACGTACTTCGCCCCCACCACTCTCCCTCTCCTCCTTCCTCGAAATCCCCTATGGGATCACACTTGCCCATTGATCCCTACGTGACACCTCTAATCCCACCGCCATGCCTCTCCCACCCCTTTTCTCTCATCCCGAGATGTGTGTGTGTGTGTTGCGGGTTGGAGGCGGTGGCAGGTGTTGATTGGAAAGTTTGAGCCAACTGCTCTCTCCCTCTCTCTTCCATCCTCCCCTCCCACTGTCCTCTCCCCACCCTCGGTTTTATCCATACTTCTCTCTCTCACTCCATCTCCTCTCTCTCTCTCTCTCCTCAATCTCCCCTTGCCTCTCTGTATTTCTTTCTCCCTTTCCCTGTACGTTCATCTGTCTTTCTCCGTCTCTATATCCCCTTCTATCCGCCGTGCTAGTACTTTGTTTCTCTCCGTTCTCTCTCTTTTTCAACTGCCGATGTTCTATGCTGATGTAATTGCCTATTTAACAATGTCTGCACGTAAGCTCTCTTTATATTCTCGCGTCATCGATTGCCTCATTCTTTTATTTAGGCGGCGGTAATTTTTTTGGTCGGTCATAGTTGACGTTTACCGGTTTTTTAAAAAATATGTGATGAAAATGTCCGTGCTTCGCCGTCTGCGTGTCTGGCAATCTACGTCCGGTACGGTTGGCGTGACAACGCGCGTAGGAATTAACTGATCTTAATGAAATATAGTTTGACAACCAAATCATGCGTGGAGCATTGCTTTCTTGTCTCCGTACAACGCTGTCCAGTTTTTATTTACTTTTCCTATTGTTACGGGCTTCAAAGCGAGATCCAGTTCGTTGGAAAATATTTATCTTTCGAATTGAGTTAATTACGTATTTTCTAATATATAAATATATTCCATGTAAGAATGCGAATAGAGGATTATTTTTTGTTTAAAAATGATGGAGTGAATTGTGAAGTTTTGCTTTTAATTTTATTAGGAGTCAGATGGGAGCTATAGAGTCGAGAATGATGAATTAGATATGTGACGTTTTAAGCTTCAAAAATTTTCACTACATAAATCTAACGTTTGTCCCTTGCTATCAGGAAAAGCTCACTGCTGATTGGTAAATTGGTAAAACTTTGAGCCAATCCCTAATTAATCTCAGGATCCTTTAATTTGTCAACTTGGGTTTTCTGTAATCTTAGTCATTATTTCTCCAACCCGCTTTCTCTTCCTGCATATCCCCTTCCTCTCCCACTTTCTTTTGTTCCCTCCTATCTTCATCCTCCAGTGGGTTTTATTCCAGTTCCTCCGTCTTCATTTTCCCATGAACGTTCTTCCCTTTTCCCCCAAAATTTCCTAATTGGCCAAGAGTTAGATGGAGGAGGAGATTCCGTAGTCTGCAGCATCTCGCCTTAATAATAAAGACGTTTATCTCTCCCCATTGCCTCTCACATCCTCTCTCGTCGTATTCCCCCTCAAACTCTTTCTCTTCCTCCGCTCCATTTAGGCCGATCTTTTCTCGTGTTTATTCCTTTCCCATTATCTCGCGGTTTAAAAAAAATTCATTTTCTCTCATTCTAGATACGGCTAATAAACGTCGTTAAATCTCCAAATACGCCTTCTTTCTCAATATGCCGTGATCGAAAAATGTTCGCATCCTCTCTCTCTCTCACCGCTTCCCACTTCTCCGCCTCATTTGTTGGCGGTGGCGTCATCTACCCAACTCGCACCGAAGGACCAATTGTCTCCCAACAAGTTCCCTCCCCACTCTCTTTCCTACTTCCCACGCAGCTCTATGGATGGCATACGAGATATTTCAGACTTCCCATCCTGCTTTCTACCCCTATCTCGCCCCCAATCCCGCCTACCTCCTCCCACTCCAGCTTGCTCTCCCTCATCCTCTTTTAACGTCCCTTCCACCAGCCTTCACTCTAAGCCGCGCCCTTCTGTCACCCTCAACCACAGGCAACAAACTCCCTTCCTCTCTTTTTCTCTCTTCCTTCTCTCTGCTCATCCCCGCTCTTCTCCCAATTTCCCTTTTCATGGTTCCATAAGACAATGACGGGGTAAACTCTTTGAAATATTGCTCCATATATTTTTTTTAATCGTCCCTCGCAAACGCGACGTTCGTTTTAATGGGGATGAACCGCGGGTCCGTCGATTATTTTTCCGTCTTATTTTTTTCTTTCCAATTGGTCGGGTGGCTGGTAGCGAAAGTAACGTCATCGGGGGAATTTGGGTGTGTAATCGTTTCGTTTTGCAAACTGCGGTCGCTCTTTTTGTCTTTGTTAATTGAAACATTGTCCCATCTTGGTTTGGGGTGATTCGGACATCGTGGGTCGTAAAAGACGAAAGCTAATCAATGACTATAATCGGGGTTTTTTATAGTCTTCGCTTAATCTTTTAGGCATTACTGGACCGTCTTTATCGCCTTCAACTTTTCGCTGACTGCTATTCATTTTTTCTATCCGCCACGACAGCTTTAATTATGAGTGAAAGCACGTTTCGAAGAAATTTAAATTCCGCCAAATTTATCGAAATTTTCTCTCCTGTATCGATTTTATTTTCGCCTCGGAGTATGTTGGTTGGAACTTTCATGACTCCCTTAGTCTTTATTGCTTCCTCCATAGCCTAGATACATCTCCTTCCGATCCTATCTCGTCCCTCCCTCGCTTTCCTTCCTGCCAATCCTCCGAACTTGGCCGTCTTTCGCACCCTCCACACTCCTCTCTCCCCCCCCCCCCCCCCCCCCCTCTCTCTCTCTAAACCTTCACCATCCTCCCTCAAACCCTCCCACTGATCCCCAAACTTGCTCCATGTTTCCCTCATATCCCAGACTCCATCCATCCTCTCGGGAATTTCTCTCACTCCCTCTCTCTCCCTCACTCCCTCTCTCTCCCTCACTCCCTCTCCCTCCTTCCCTCCCTCTCTCTCCCTCCCTCTCTCTCCCTCCCTCTCTCTCCCTCTCTCTCTCTCCCTCTCTCTCCCTCTCTCTCTCTCCCTCTCTCTCTCCCTCCCTCTCTCCCTCCCTCTCCCTCCCTCTCTCTCCCTCTCTCTCTCTACCTCGTAGAACCCCGGACTCCACTTTTTCTCCGCACGCACCCTACCTTAGCTGCTTCATCCGTCCCTTCTCCAACCCCTCCCCAGCTTTTCTCCCTCCCCACACACTTCCTTTTTCAACCCTTCTCACCTTTCTCTCCAGTTTCTAATGCCTCCCAGCGTTCTCTCCCTTTCCCTACGTTCACTCTTTTCCTTCACCTCACTTTTTTCCCACCCATTCTTTCCCGCTGTCTTAACCCTATATCTATTTTTTCCTACTTCCCGGCCGTTGTCTTCCTTTTCCTCGTTCAATCTCGTACGCACATTTCAGGAAATTCGCTGCCTCTTAAACCTATCTTGTATCCTTAGCTCTATCTGCTCAAATTCTTCCGTCATCGTGGCAGTGACGTATCCTGTTCTTTTATCATTTCAGGGAGGCTTAAACCAACCGAAGTGTCTCATATCACGAATTCCGCCTCCAGTCCAGTTGTTTCTAAATTAAAAGCCTTGTTGGGCGATGGTCCTTGGCATAAATTCGGTGATCAGTATTCATTTAATAATTGTTATAAATATCTGGGAAATGCTTTGCGTAATTTATTAGCATTCTGCCTTTAGATCAAGTCATATTAGCCTATTTTTCATACCTAGCAGTCTTTGCCTTGCTGAAGGAAATTTCTCTTTATCCTGAGTTTATCTTTTTGCTTTGTTTTTTGTTTTGTTATTCTAGTTTGTTTCATCAAACTGAATAATTTTGAAAAATTACTATACGAGGAGATCTCATGAACAGGCAATACATTTGTTTTAAACGTTTATTGATGTTTTGGTATAAAATATACTTCGTATTTTTATTGCTGCGATACGCTACTGATCCTCCAGCGTTAACTGTGTTATCACCGTTGGGTAAGAATGGTTTCGTTTCTAACCAAACTGTGGTCGCGAAAGGTCTTCAGAGGATCGCAATGACGGAATGATTTTGGTTTTTTTAACGTCTGGATATATTTAGAATAAAATAATTTTTTGCGCAAATAAAATATTTATTATTGCATTTTATATTTATTGTTCGGATGAAGTTAAGGGCGGTCGCAATTACATCGGCTGCCGTTAAGATTGGGTTGCAGATGCAGAAAATTTAGGAACCGCTGATATGCATCCTATCTTCCTTCTTGCGATTTTATTTTAAATCGGCCGTAATTATTACGAATGTTATAATTGCGTGTTCCTGTGGCCATTTCTAAGGAACCTATTCGTGTTTGTAAATCTAATCAATATGTCTTCCTTCCCCCCTATCTCTTTCTCCCTCCCCATAGGAATGCCTCTCGCCGGTTTCCCGTTAAGCGGGGGCGCTTCCGCAGCCGCTGCAGCGGCCGCGGCCGCTTCATCCGCCGCCCTCGGGGCCGCTGCCGCCGGTGGGATGCGCCTATCGATGCCGCCCATGCAAAACGGATGCGTGCTTCTCGTCTCCAACCTCAACGAGGAGGTGCGTGCCACTCCCACCGTCCCCAACCCCCAATCACCTTCCTCCTCTTACCGCAATGCTACGCAAGGTTTGAGTATTCCCTCTCTGACAAGGACTTTTCCATCTTCCCACCCACTTCACTTGAGGAACTGCGAGGTTATATCTCTGGGTGAAAGTTTTCCCTTTTGAATACTTAATCCTCTTCTGTATTTCAGGTTGATGATGCATGGGCTTTTAAATACTCTCCTTTTTTAAATTAAGCATTTTGACCCTTTTTTCATACTTGTATAGGAATTTCCTGGTGCACTGCCAAGTTTTGAACATATTTCACTGTAACTCCTGTTTCATGGCAATTTATGGTCAAGCATCATTTTTGGAATTTTCTGCACAGTTTATCTTATATCATTATCTCTTGGGTATTTTACTCTCCTTAGTCAAGATATCAGAAAGCAACACATTCAAAGATGCATGTGGCTCAAAATCCAATTTTACCTCTTGTAATGGTAATCACTCCTAAATTCATGGTAAAAGTAAATATAAATTTTAAACCTTTGGCATTCCTCTGTCATGAATTTCAATAAATTTCTTTGGTATAGGTTAACAATAAACTTATTATATAACAGATGCATTAAGTACAACATTTAAAAAATTGAAACTTTTTACTTTTCCTTCAGAGAAAATTTAACACAACCAGTTTCAGTGATTAATCATTAGCAAATATTCTAGCCCTATGGCTTTTGTGTATGAAAGGAGGAGGAAGGGGGGTTTTGAGGTGGGGTTCAGGGTCCTGCTATTGGGAATCCCAGGAGTGTATGTGCGAGGGAATGGGGAGAGGAGGAATTCCAGATGGGAATAAGGAGGCATACGTGGCAGCCACAGAGGGTAAACATTGATGCTAGATAGAAAGGGGGAGAATCAACAAGAGTTACAGGGAATGGGATGAGGAAATGTTTGTTTGTGGACAATTTTTGTACTTGGTTTTTTACTTTATATTAAACGGAATAGAAAACTAATTGATCATAGAAATTTAACTTGAGGCCTTTATTCTAATTAACAATTAATCATTAAAATGTTTTGTTAAATTTTATCGGTGGAAATAGTACAAAGTTTGTTTTTTAGTGTTTTTTTTGTAATTCACCATGTATCCCTAGATCATGGAGTTCCACAAAGTATAAGCCTCTTCAATGAATTAAACTAATTTGACTTTTTGGCATGAAAAGAGATACTTTTGGAATAGCAATCAAACCCAGATGTAAAAAAACTTCTACTATTGAAAAGTACCTGAAAAAGGTAGCAGATATTTTTTCCAAACCTTACAACGAGATAAAGGGTGGCTTTACTGCCCTCTCTCTACTCAGATTTGCTTTTTGTAAGAGCATATATTGATGTCTGTACTGAAATAGAAATTGTTTTGTATTGATAGTGTTTTAAGAAGGCATGTTTAATTTGACAGTCAATGTATCTGCTTACTCTAAGGCTACACCAGAATCGGGCTCCTCTGGAGCTAAAGCAGAGGATGCTTGTGACCCCACTCCCTCAAATACTCACTTGCCCAATGATCTACATAGCACTGTGAGTCTTGAATCTCAAGTTTTGTGTGGGTTGCTCTCGATTGCTTGATATGAATTGTGCTAAATGTTCTAATCCTTATGGGAGAAAGATGAGCATTGTGTTGTTCAGTTTATTGTGTTTCAATTTAAATCAGCTTACTGCATCTAATTGTTGATGCTTGTTGTGTTCAATTTTTCATTAAAATGCCAAAATATATTACTTTTCATTTTATATTGGCACAAATTTTTTTATATGAATAATGCATTCAGACATTTACATTTGAGAGTATTATTCCCCAGTTATTATTTTTAAATGTCAGTATACCTTTATAAAATTTTAGCACAACAATTCACATGTTTATTTTAGTTTGACTGTAAATCATTTTAAAGGTTTCATGAAAGTTTTAAGTTTCCTTTGTAATTATGGTAATTTCACATAAGATTTATATTTACAGTTCTTCAAACTGAATGAATCAGTAAAATTCAGATTTTGACTCATCTTGTTGAGTGTGTCACGTTCACAGTTTCATTTAATATTAAATATTTGTACCTCTTAATCCGATCTCATCCTCCAGAACAGGAGTAAGGGGTCGGACCTTCTCCATCATAACCTCATTTTCCTCCTCTCCTCTTTCCCCTCATCCCATCCTCTTCCCAGCTTGCTGCGCCACCATTTAACTTCTCCTATCTTTTCCCTTTTTCTACCCTCTTGCTAGATGACTGATTTCATGTAGATTGTGATGCCTTGTTTTCTCAATCTTTTCAAACTTAATTTATCATAAGAGTTCTATAGCCTAACTGTATATTTAAACATTTGTTGGTATTTTTTATCTCCTTCTATTGAAAATTTCAAGTTTTTTTTAATTTTCTTAAATTGTGTATTTTGGTTTTTTTTAATGCTTTGTATATTTGTTCCTTTTAAAACTCTAATTGAGCTTCTCATAAGCATATGAAATAATGATTATTATGAGAAATTTGTGTATGCTGTGTACTATTTTCAGAGCCTTACCATCCATTTAACATTGTGTGGTTTTGTGATAGTCTGCTTCCCTTTCACGTTCCAGATTTTTTTTTCTAATAGTTAGTGATACTTTTTAGACAATTCTATCACTTCCCTTACACATTAATGGAGGAGTAAGGCAAATTTTCACATTTGATTACTCACTCGTGTCCATCAATAAAAAAATACTGAATTCTTTGCTTTCTTTTTCTTAAATACTTTAATTTAAACCGTAAATTTCTCCTTTGCCAGTTTCACATTCTTGTATTGTGATATCAAGAAAATGTTAATCTCTCTAGCATAATTAAGTGAATTAGTTATAACTGATGAGGTAGTTACTGTTGTAATTTCTTGATGTTTTTATCTTTCTTTTCTCCACAAATCTTCTCGACTGACTCTGCCGGTGTGCCCTCTGGCTCCAAAACTTGGAACTACAATGAATCCCATGATTCCCTGTTCTTCTTGACTCTGCCTTCTCTCACTCGTAGATGGTCACGCCTGATGCTCTTTTTACCCTATTTGGTACGTTATGCACATCTCTTTATATTATTTTTTATAAATGTATATTTTATTACTTTTTTCATCTTTCTGTATGTATGATACAAAGGCAGCATTTAGTGCCCTGCAGTGTTATGAACATCTAGCAAGTGATGGATTAGGGATTGTTGATCTTGCATTCTTTCCGTGTGATTGAATGCCCTCTATATGATCTCTTCCCATCCTCAAAGGCACTCTTTTTTATTCATTTGTTGTTTATAATATCAATGCATGTTTTTTCATACTGCTATTGTCTGTCTCCTATTCTTGGTCAGTTTAATACAGTAAAATCTGAATTAGATGGTTCTAAAAGTAAAATTTTATTTCTTTGTCTGTTAATTCTTTGATCAATAATATTTTTTCTTTCTGTAATTTAATTATTTAATTTCATTTTCTGCCATATTGCTGCCAAAATTTCAATCTATAATAGTAGTTTAAAATTATTAATATTTCCTTCTCAGCCAAAGGCCCCAAATTTATTTACATCATTAATCATAGCCAACTTTACTAGATTAAATTCATGTTCCAGTAATATTTTAACAGTTTTTGTTCGAGTAGTCATTAATTCTTTAAGCTAAGGCCACACAAAGAGCTAATTCCTGTCGTTCTTGATAAGATCAATGATTTTAGCTAGAAAATCTTTTACTTATAGTTTCAGTCTCTTGACCAAACCTTTTAGATAATTCTACTCATGCAATTGTCATTTCAGTTACCTAATTTAATGTCTTTTGTTTCAACTCTTATGTTTTCATTTATATTGATTGCTTTTGAGCTGTTTTGTTTGCTTTGGAATCTAATTATCTGCTTAATTTTATTCTGATACATAAACAATTTTTCATTTCTACAGAAATTCTTTTTTCAGTCTTAGCATGTATTTTTCATTTTGCTACTGTTTATGCTTCGTTGCTTTGTTTTCTGGAATTCGGCCCTTAATTACATTTAATGAATATTGCTTACCTAATTGTATTTGGGATAAAAAGTTATTTGGCTTTATATAAGGTGTTCTCAGCAACATAGCTACGGCTCCTCTGTAGGTGAACTACGCTATTCTTCAACTCAGCAATGTGAAGCCTGGTAGCTGCCATTAAGGAAGTGTTATGTATTGCCTTTGGCTTGCTTACAAAGGAGCTTTTGGACAAAAGGGCTGTAGCTTCTGCCTACTTTCAAATATATCCAAACCTTTTATCCCTCTCAATAATACCTTTTGTCACTGGATGTCTAGCCCCTTTGAGTCATTAATGGGTATTTACCACATTTGATCACCATTGTTTTTTCCTCATAACTTTGACAGGGGTCTATGGTGATGTGCAGCGTGTGAAGATTCTTTTCAACAAGAAAGATAGTGCATTGGTACAGATGTCAGAGCGTCATCAGGCTTTCCTAGGTAAGCTATAACTATCAACATGTAATTTTCTTGTTTCAAGTTGTTGTTGATAATTTATCTATCTGCTGACTGGAGGGATTTGTCCTTTGCATTTTGAGGCAGGAATGTCATTTTGCCAGGTAATTTTTTGAATCGTGGAATCCAATGAAGTCTTTGGGAGAATATCATATTTACTTGAGTAATACCCGCACCTCCATTTTTGGAAGTAAATATCAGGGAAAAAAAGATATTCGTGTAATGCCCGCACTTTAAAAATTCCAATTTTGTTATTTAATGGCAACATCGGTAAACTAGTCTATCTGATGATGCGTAAGCGGCAAAAATCATATATTTAAGACGTAAATACTACAACAACTTTTAATGCCGATTCTAATGCGATCAATCGCAAAAAATTGACATTCAACAATATTATATTATAAGGAAAGAAGTCAGAAGTGCATTTGGAAGGTCGGTGCATTAATATCATCAAAAGGTTCCGTTTTGAGTCACTGCACAATGTACATGCTTTATTTTCACTTAATGTTCTGAATCACGACGGATATGCTACCAGCACTGAAAACAGTGCACCTCTCATAAAAGAAAACTGAAAATTATGTGCACAAACTAAATCCCAACATCCAATAGAACGATTTTTGATTCTTTCTTAACATAAGTATAAATCGATTTAGGTCTTAAGGCTCCATGCGGTCTCATTATCTTTCGATTATTAAATTTTAATGTAAATACCTGTAAAAATTACAGTGAAAACAAGAAATATCGTAAATCCCAAATTTTTAAACAAAGAATTTATTCAACTCGCATTTCAAGGACTTCTTTAGGAATTCCACGTTCATTTTTTCTAATACCTAATCACTAATCTAGTCTTCATCTGCAACATAATAACCCCATAAGTTACGGTCCTCAGTTCCATCCAATGAATTCGAAATTCCAGTCACTTTAAAGCCTTTGATCACAGTTTCTTCACTTACTTCGCGCCATGCTGCGAGCCAGGAGCACACCGTGCCTCACGGCTGCCCGTGTGTCAGTCTCTCATTGACTGCCCGTGTGCAAGTCTCTCATTTGCCACCCTTTTTAAGCATTCTTTACAAAAACGCCTTATGGTTTGATAAATTTCCGTAGCTTATAAATGTGTAAGAATATACGGCATATTATAATACAATCCGCATTACTGCTAAAAATACTGTGTCTGACGATAAATCGGCCGCCCCTGTTGTTTGGCCGCCCGTGTGCGTCGCACACATCACACATATGGACCGCGTGCCCCTGCTGCGAGCACCCATCGGCACACCTCGGAGAGTGGAGCGCGTTTCAGCCTGCCCGTTGCCATTATGTTCTTCAAATTTAAGCATGAATCACGTAACATTAAAGACAAAATCCGCGATGTTCGGTACCTTCCAAGAAACAATGACTTCATTATTTGCCACGAAACACGGCAGGCGTTTCGCGGGTGGCCTACCGTCGAAAGGTATAGGGGCATATCTCGTGTAATGCCCGCACCCCCTTTTTCTGAGTCCAGTTTTAGGGAAAAAAGTGAGAGTATTACACGAGTAAATACGATAGTTAGTTCTAATTTTGTGTTTCAAAAATCTCGAGAAAGGATAGAAAAGTTTTATAGTGTTGATATTTTGATTTTCTATTTTATAACCCCTCAAGTTTTTTTCTGTAGTCCTTAAGTCTTTATACTGTTTTCTTGTTGAAGATAGTTGAAATCATTCATACACTTACTTTATTTTAACTCAGTAAATATGTATAAAATTAATTATAAATTGGAAAATAAATAACTTGTAAGAAAAATGCACGGAAATGATGCATAGCAAATCATTAGTTAACGTAATGTTATTTATAAAAACAGTATGCTGCACATGCTGGAGGGGTTAAACTTGTTGAACACTCTTTAAGAGTATTGCCTTGAGTTTTCATTGACTGATCTACTATTAATGTTTTGAATCCATAGCCATGACACATCTGGACAAAATGAGAGTGTTTGGGAAACAGATTCGTGTGACTCCCTCCAAGCACCACAATGTGCAGCTTCCCAAGGAAGGTCAACCTGATGCTGGTCTCACCAAGGACTATACCAGCTCTTCACTTCACCGCTTTAAGAAGCCTGGATCAAAGAATTATCAGAATATCTACCCTCCTTCTCCCGTTCTCCATCTCTCCAACATTCCGTGAGTTATTGCCTTAATTTTTCTGTCGTATTTGTAACTCTTCTGTTGGCATCTACTCTATTTACTTGAAAGGAAGACAGTTTTTTCCCATTTTCAGGATTCAGAATCCAAGCATTACACTGACTTTGCATACAAAATAAAACAGTTTCGATACTTTTATTTGTGTGTGTTTATTTTTCAAGATGATTACATTGAGCACTTACAATCCGCAGGAGGTAGGTCCTGAAGAATTGCCACTGTAGCCCTGAAAATGAACCATAACTTTTAAAAAATATTTTTAAATTGACACCACTAAAGTCCTACGTATATCAAAACCAGCATATGTAGATAAAGATTAAATAAACAAGCAAAAATATAAATATTTTGCTTAATAAACTAAAACCATCCATATAAAGACAAAAATTATCTTTGTGTTCCACACATGAATTAAACCCTAGGATCACAATGGTTAAATGATGCATCATTGCATACATCATTCTTAGCATCTGAATTGCTTATATTCTTTCAGTTACTCATTTCAAAGAGCAGCAAGTAATTTGGTCATTTTACGTTAAATCAATATGTGCTCGAATAACTAATGAGAGTGTAGTTAGTCCAAACAGTGATACTACTTCTTTATAAACCTTGACATGATTTGATGCACGAACAGTATCACAGAATCACTAATAAAATCTACCATTGGCCAGTGTTAACTGTTTAAGCATTCTCATTTGTTTGCTGTTGCAAGTGAGAGAGGAGGAGTGTTAAGTGGCATAGTTGATGTATATCATAGTTGGGTTATACCAAAAAAGTAAATAATTGTTTTTGGATAGACATTTGTCAAGGTGATGGGAAGGAGGTTCTCTTAAATTCAGACTTTTGTCTTTTTTTTGTATACAGTAAAACCCCATTATTTCGATCCTGGATAATTCAAAGTATGGTGTAATTCTAAGCTAAGATCAGTCCCCGGCTGACACCATAGGATTTTGCGTACTTTTTGGAGTGGATTATTGTAAATATACCTACAATGAAATTCAAAGTCATGATCTGGTCCATTGACTCAAGAACAGTAATAATTTAGGAACTGTGAATCCTTCCAATTTTCAATATCGAAGAAAATGGGGACAAAGAGATGATTTTGTTGACTTTTTCCTTACATAAAATAAGTAATTATTGAAAATCGAAAAATGACTTCAAGCCCAACTTCCAAAATGTTAGTTCGTTTAGAATATTTCCATTGAATTGATAGATATACAGTAAAACTTGTATTAGGCAGAAACATGCCAAAACCGGAAATCCAAAATAAAATCGTACTAGTAGATAACGTTTTTCATCTGAATGTCTCTCTGTAAGGCGGAACCTGCGAGACGCAGACAGAAAGGGATTTTTTCCTGTAATTTTTGTATTATTAAGTACCTTTTGAACCTGCAAATGACAGAAAGTAAAACTTGTCTCTTTAAAATGTCTAGAGGGCCTTCAGTATACATAACAATTTAAGAGAGGATCGGAATTGACGGTTAAAATCAATGTTTTAAATGCAATTACATTTCTCAGTCGTTCGTTAGTGTGTACAAGAAGCCTGTATCAAAAATTGTTTTAGAAACTGTCTTCAAATGCCCACTAACTTCCGTAAGGCAGTATTTAAATTTCACTATTGTATTAAGTATGCATGGATATCGAAAAGTATTTTTTTCTTTAAGACTATTGAACAGAAAACCATAAAAATTTACAAAAAAATACTAAATATCCTAGTGAAATATATACATATCTTTATGTACAAGTAGTAGGCAGGGTTGGACGTATACAGGTATGTCGAACCGCCTAGAGAGGTTAATTCAAAACTTCAGTCCTGTGTAAGTGGAAGGTTCGCGCATGTGTTAGCCCAAACGGTGATACTACTTCTTTATAAACCTCGACATGATTTGATGCACGAACAGTATCACAGAATCACTAATTTTAAATAAGCCAATCTACCATTCGAATCACGTTTTTGCTCACCATTTCTCGCACATAAAGACATATAGTGCTCCAAACAGGTAACTCCTTTTAACTTATTTAATAGTAGAGTGACCAAATATCTCATTTTCGCAGGGTCTGTCTCATTTTTATGGTCAAAAAAGCCATTTTGTACAGTTTTGAAGTCCGTCGCAAATAAAATTCAGATTATCTGATAGTATAGCTGATATCGCTATTAGAAATGTAAGGTCTCGGAAACATGGAGCTTATCAAATGAACAACAAATGTTAATTATAGTCACAATTGTCAGATTATAAAATCTCAGGGTCATTGATAAATTTGAGGTGGCAAACCTGGTCTCCACGTATAATACCCTGCCCAGCCCTAACTTATTCCCTTTGAGTTTCAATGAAGGCAATGATGCTAGTCGGATTCTCTTTTGATTGTGAGCTTTGTCCTAGTCTGACATGCTCCAGACTGTAAGGAAAGTTTGTATTAGCCTTTTTTCGCTATAGATCATAATAGTGACATTAAAAAATCATGAAAAAATTTTGTCCCTTTTTTACTTTCTCCATACATAGTAATGGGAAAGTATTGTGATCACGAAAAAAATCGACTTCGAGAGTTCAACGGAAATACACGTTTTGAGGTCCCTAGAACACGTTTAGACTATTTTCGGAATGATTGTGTGTGTGGCTGGATGTAGGTATGTGATTGTGGGCGCTCTACCTCAAAAAGTACTTGCCATATCATTACCAAATTTCATATATAACACTTTGGTATAAGCATGAAGAGCTGATTAGTTTTTGGACAATATTGGTTAACCAGAAGTCGAGGTTTATTCGAAACCCGATTCGGTTTTTGCGATATTTTTCTGTTAAAACATCATTATTGTATATACAAGTCTATACAAAGGTTTTACAACTTTTATTTGAAACAATTTTCCATGGCAGTTATTGTTTAGGAATTATTTATAAATAATCGGTTTTTTTGGTTTCCGTCAAATATCTCCTTAAAACGTCGTAATTGGTCATCTTCGTAAGGACCAAAGTTGTAGAGAATAATATTTCTTCCAAGTTTTGTTTGAAACAAATTTTCGTAGGACCATCCATTTCGGAGATATTTAACTTTTTCATAATTTCTAGTACACAGCGCCACCACCATGTAGCGGTTAATTCTGTAAACATTCAAAATATACCTAATTTACGGCAATAAGGACGACTGTATTCTTTTACGATACGAAATAATAATTTTGCCTTATAATGCTATTCATAATAATTTAAATAACTATACCCCAAATATGGAGAAAGTCATGTGTTGGCCACATCAGATTTTTTTTCTTACTATGGGAAATGTCCCGTTTTTACCTCGGAATATGGTCACCCTATTTAATAGTCAACATGAAATAAAAATCATAGATGACACAAATAAATAAATCACCTTATCCTTGCATCACTAGACCTCTTGTGAAGTTTTGTTTATGCTCTTGGCACATCACTCAATGCAAATGATTTTGTGTGAATGCTCATTCAAGAACCAAGCTGAAATGAACAGAAGTTGCAAGAACCCTTATTACTTCAGTCCTCATGGTCTCCCAAACGTGGGCAAGGTTTTCCTCATGAGAAAGTGATATGCTCCAGAAAAGACCGTGGAGTATTGATTTCTGTTGCTGAACCAATCTTTAAATAACATAGTACAAAGTTATACCGAATGTCATCTCAAAAAAACCTATTGGTTTTCCCATAATGTCATACAAGAAGAGCACAATGTAGTATTCCTACTGCTGGTTGTCACATGACTTAAACATCTTCGTGACGTTTGTGACCACCTTGAAATCAGCAGTCTGTCTCACAGAATAGTTTCATTGTGTTCGTTTTGAGTGAGATTTCGATGAAACAGATCAAAAGGAAGCTAAGATTGGCCTTTTGAGAGCCTAAGAATTACGAAGATATTTAATCTCTATCTCATTTAAGTAATATTTGTTATTTACAATTTTTTATTAGTTTATGCATATTGTGTTCTTATTGCATTTTCAATTAAATGCACTAAGTCCATCAACTTATTTAAGCATCGAATCAACGGACTGTTGCAACATTCTATTTACCAACAAGTAATTTCACTCTATTCCTGGTAATTACATTGCGTCATGATGTACTGGTCATTTTTCATTTAAGTTTTCATAATGCTGTTCTACAATAAATAACTTACGAATTTGATCTCCTGAGAAAGTTAATTTGCGGTTCTATAGATGGGTAATAATCTTTCGGCATGCAGTTGAACATCTTTTCTTCCAAAATGTGGCATAAAAGAGTAACTTGAATTGTACTGGGAAATTCGGGATATTCACTGGAGCCTATTTTTCGCACGCAGTGTTTGTGAATCGCAAACTAAGTGTTCACTTCAACTTGAGTTCGTCACGTATACTAACTTGTAAGGCCAAATTCATTTGTAGAACAGATAGATAAGATTCTGTATTGCGATTTTGCTGCCCAAGTAGCAGATCATAAGGAAGTTCGATTTTTATGAAAGTTCATATATTTCGAACCCAGATACTTCCAAGTCGTAATTTTTTGGTCTCTTGAACTTCAAAATAACATGGTTTTACTGTATATGATATCATAAATAGCATTAATATTTTCATTATTTTGCATGCAAATTTTCTACAGACACTGATTGTATCAATGCACTTCGAAATTGTTATACTGAATTCTCATTGGTTACATTGGAAAAATTAATTAGTTTGGCACAAAGAATCATGATTAAATAGTAATTATATTTATTTATAGTGCAAATATACATATTTTCATTAACAGGCCATCAGTGACAGAGGAAGAGATCAAGGAAGCTTTCAACAAGGCTGGGTTCCGTGTAAAGGCTTTCAAGTTCTTCTTGTAAGTTCCTTTATTTTTTAATTATATGAGAATGTGTAATTTAGATTATACATTCTATGCACAACATTGACTTCTATGATTAAAATATATAAATTTTTATAAATCTCTAGATACTTTAAAAAGTAATAAAATATCCAAATAAAAAAAATTGAATACTGTTTTTGCTTGAATATAATTAGATAAACCATTTATATTGCTATTTCCATATTTGCAGCAATGATAAATTTGGTAGATAACTGCAACCATTGTAAAGTAGGCTTCTGAAATCTGTAAGATTGCTTATATTTTCTGTTATTAAAATAATGTAAGGATTTTGTTTAGTGCTATGTAAAATGAAAAGCATAAAGTAAACACATCAATATGTCTTTCGGAAAATTTAGGAACCTATGATAGTCAAAAACTTGAATAGTAAATTCAATACTTTTGAGAGGCAAAATGTCAATGACAATTGATTTCTGAATTCCTTTTTATATTAATCGATTGAAGCTTCTTTTTTATAGTTTAGCATTACTTGGCCTTGTACCGCTCTAGTTTTAAATCATGTAACATTCTTAATGGGGTAGTTCAATAAGCATGTGAAGTACAACTGTATTGATAGAAATATCTTTGCTTTTTTCAGAAAGGACAAGAAAATGGCACTCATTCAGTTGCCCACAAAGGAAGATGCAGTTATGGCACTTATAGTAAGTTGTTGATTTACAAACTAAGAAAACTACAAATTATTGCATTTCTTTCTCGTTAAAAGTTTAAACAAATTTATTTTGAGGTTGATCTTTAATATCATTAAGGATATGTATGAAATTAAATCATTTTACATACCTTTAATATGCTTTTCTTCACTTAAGTTTGATTGAATGTTTGTTTTTAACGTTGGAGAATAATTATTTTTCTCACTGATCAGTAAACCAATTCTTTGTTACTTTCCACAGAAAATGCACAATCATCAACTGAGCGAGTCCAGCCACTTGCGTGTCTCCTTTTCCAAGTCATGGATCTAGGAAGAGGCAGTGCAAAGGTGTGCTTAGGAGAGGAGTTTGCAGTAGCCGGGGCTGTACATCTCCCCTTCTCGTGGCCACTTACTGAGAAGATTCCTTCGTCACATTGAAAGTGGAACAGAGCCATTTGGCTCTCCATCTGACAACTACTTGGGGGTCTTAAATATTTAGAGGAAAAGGAACTTGTGTAAACGTGGTGCATTATCAGGAGTGGAATGGGAAGGCAGGAAAGGAAGGGGTCTTTTAAGCCAATAAGGGAAATAAGGGATGTATCTTGCTTGCTGCAGAGGGCAGAATTCATCTCTTCAGAGGTGGATTGTAGATGATAGAGATTACAAAAGATATGCTTTGTTTTCAGGTGTAATTGTTTGTTTCAGCTTCCCACTTTGGCATATTGGGATTCCTCTCCCTTGCCTAGCTATTCCACAGGGGACGCAGTGTGACTGGGATGATTATTGGACTACTGTGAAAAAAATACAAAGGAAACCAAGAAATTTTTCCCGTGCAACATTTTTTGTGTGTGAGAGAGAGATAGAGATGAAGATAATAGTGGGCACTGGCCAGCTATGTAAGAAAGAGAGGGAGCTCTGGGACAGCTTGCCATTCGGCGATGACCACATGTATTTTGAGAGTGCAAGGGTGTCTGTGTGTGAAATTGCACTTGTGCTGTTAATGGGTGCGAGAGGAAGGGTTGTTGTCTTTTAGAGCTGAACGTAACCCTTTTTTTTAAACCTACTTGACAGCCACCATGAAAGATTTGGAAAAAAAATGAAAATTTTGGAGCTAATTCCTGTCCGTTAGGCATTGTGAAAAAAATATTGAAAAAAATGCTGCCCAGGACGTGGCAGTCTGCCTTTGAATGACCAAAATCGGATAGGTTTATTGGGGCTAAACTCTTTGACCTGCCTGCCCTCGAGGTGAGCGGTGTATGTGAATATCACATTGGTCAATATTGTAGTTTTAACAGGTTTCCTTGTCTGCAAGAATGTTAGTTAAAAAGTTTTAAAAATCATCCATAGGTCTTTTTCAAAAAAAAGTTGCAGGAACACATATCGTTCAATTGTATATTTTTTGGTGTCCTATCTTTCTACAAATCCCTAAGAAAAGGAAAATTAGTTAAAAGGGTACACCCATAGATCCCTGTCACCCCTTACCTCCATTTTTCTGTCTCGCCATGATTTCAGAGTTATAAAAAAAAGTCTGCTTGCTGTTCACTCTGTGTCATTGGGTCCCTCCTCCCTATCCTCCCCCATGCAGGGTAGAGCCACCTGCTTACATCTCAGGGTGGAGATTCCATGGAATTTTGTCACTGAGATTGATGGAGAGAAAGATATTTAGGCTTTAGACTTGTCTGGTGCGCTTCGGGTACTCATCTTATTTGAGATGACCAAGATATCAGATGTTTATAACGTGCTATTTTTGAGAACATGAGAATTGTCATTAATGGTGAACTAGAATTATTTTGTTTTTTTTCTTGACGTCTCTAATTTAAACTCAATTTTTGGAAAAGTATTTTTCATCCCTTGATGTGAATGTTTGAAGGAGTATGAATTTAAGAAATCCAAGCTCAAGAGTGAACCATCTAAAGTGGTTATTAGGTATGGAGGTGAGACGGTTTATAAATTCAGGTGTTCAACACCTCATATCAATTGGGATCTCCTATTTTGTTATAATGTGAAAAAAATTCTTTCAAAACCATTCCAGACAAGGGATTCTTTGGTCGTTGAACGGGGGTAGATTGGGATTTTTGTAAGACCTGAATACTTAATGGGGAATTCAACCAAGAAGAGAGGTTAATAGCACTTGGCATAGGGTACCATAGTTGGATGGAGACAATGGGAGTTTCATCTTCACCTACAAATAGTGGGACTTATTGTTTATTTTCTTCTTTTTCTCCACTTCCAATTTCCCATTTCTACCTCTGCTGTTTGCCTCAGTGACCTCGCACTTCCAAAGGCTAGTTCCACAGATTCAATAACAGAGGGAGCAATGTCGTAAATTAAGATGGGGAATAATCAGGAATATGTCGGTGTGCTTACAATTCAGGCTCATGAGAAGAAAACAATGAAGATTTTAGCGTATTTGGAAAGTGCTAGTTTATAGTAGATAGTAACTTTAGAATTTATATACTTTTTATATTAATCTTTCCTTAGCACCCATTGTCTGCAACCCATTTAAACCTCTTGCTCACAAATTTGAAATCTTGATGAAATTATTGCAAACACTTAATTGTATGGAATGAACTAATTAGTCCTCAAATTGGAATGTTTTTAATTATTTTAGAGAATAAGTTGGTTCTGCTTTTAGTCAGCAAACATGAAGGATTCTAGCTCTTGAGAGCAAAACTACTTCTGAAGCTGTGTTTAATAGTTATGTGATCTGGCATTGATCTGTCCTCAATTGAAAATGAACTGTGCACATTTCTCACTCTACTTTTTCTGCAAAAGGCCACCCCAACTATGCCCCACTCTTCTCCTGGGACAAACTAGCTCTCCGTCATTCAGTTGCTTCAGTGTGTGACTATTAAGAAATAATATCTATTATATAATTAGATTTTATCTCTCAAATATACATAAATATATATAACACTTTATTCTATGTCATTGGTACATCTTGGAGAACAGTATTGTTGTAATAGCTTTAAAAAATTTTGATTCATGTGAAATCATTTAAAATGAGCCACAGGGTTGGTCAGAACCAATTATTCTTTTTTTCTCGTGAAAAAAGATGAAAAAGAAAAAAATATTTAAAAATTTTACAATAGTTGACAATCACAATTTTTGCAGAACAGCCTTGGATTGGTGTATTTTGATGAACAAAACTTAAATCGAGGGATTAATATGATAATATGCTTTTGATTCAAATGACGAAAACGGTGGCATGTGCCAAGAGTTAGGCATTTACTCGTGAATGGCTGGAAGTGATTTGAAATTTACTGAAAGGTTATCAAGAGTTTTGGTAGATGAAATGTTCACTTAGCCTTTTTCCCCCATTATTTTTTGTACATATGTCTTGACTTTATAATCAAAGGCTTTTTCAGTACAGATCGTGTAAGTGTGGTCTCGTTGACATATCAGACCTATAATCTTTTGTGCCTTTTCCAAGATTAGCATGGGGTGGGGGAGGGAGGCCAAGCAATTTTTTCTTCCGCAAACCTGCTACATGCGCACATGGATAGTAAAAATATATCATTAGGAGGATACTGCAACAGCAATTTGGTCGATTGTCTTTGATAAATTTCTTTGAAGAGAATATGATTATGGATAGCTTTCAATCACAGCAGTTGTTTTCTCAGAGCATACAAGAAAGTATTTTACATTATTTAAATTGGTTTTTGAATAATTTTAATCATAATTATCCCTCCTTTGACTCCCATACATCCATTTTTCTCTACAGAAAATCTTAACTCAAGTACTCTTTTATGAATATACGCATTTGGTGGATGTACAGATGTTTTATTAATTTTTTTACCTTCTTGACAGTTTTTTCATTCTGTAAAAAAAGTTGTATCGCATTGTTGAATACTTGTCAGTCACATGTTAAGCTCGCTGGAATTTTTCCCATGGCCTCTGCAATTGCACATTCTTGCTCCCTCCCGCAGCCCCTGTGACCAAACTGTGGAACGCCTTTCTGCCATCGGATTTGCCCGATGGAATGGCCGTCAATTATACTGCCACTATATGCATTGACCAGCATGCAATTTAGACCCTAATCCTTCACTCTTTTTATGTTTTCTGCTGCATGTGACCTTTGTACTTTGGAAACGTGAGTTTGTCTTAGACTTGCAGCATTCAAAACAGATGAGTCAGCATAAGGATTTGGTAACAAGTGCTTAAAGAGGAAAGCATATGGGATCCCGGACTGGGTTATTGTGGAGGTGGGACCATAATCCCAATCTAAAAATAAAATAAGCTGTGGTTGATCGGCAAAATTCTGATTGTAGGAGGTACGCCAGAGGCATCAAATCTTGGGGGCAGTTTATTAAGTGTAATAGTATATAACAGATATTATGAGAAGTTTATACATATTTTATTATAACTCTTATGAGACAATGTTCTTGAGAAAAAAAATGGCACTTTGATGTGAGTTTGCCTCATGTTCATGGGATCAAAGAAAAGAGTATTGTATAGAGGAAAAATAATCAGGTTCCAAATATATATAGAGAAATCATACATATTTGGGAGGAGTATATTAGAGAATTCTGTATCACTATTACTGCTAACATTTAGGGTTTCTTGTACCTTATAAGATGTTTCTAAAAACCCCCTTTTTGCCAAAAGAAAGTCGTGTTTGGGATTGGAGTTTCTGATAGTTGTAATCTCTTTGCACACATTCTATTCATATGTATTTTTTTGCTACTTTTTCAAATTTGAAACCCATCTTTTGGGCTACATTGTGCATCATTGAGTATATTTTTTAAGAAATTCCTGTGTCTTATCTGATATCAGGATAGTGTTGTTTCACTTTTTGTGTGTGGGAGCAGGGTAATGGGTGTGAAGAATCATGTTTTATCTTATTTCAAGTGTATTGATGATGATGTTGATAGTATGGAAATGTGGTGCATATTCCACATTTTTAAATGCAGTCCACGAATGGAGCATCAATGCAAAACAATGAGGGGGTGATGATGAAGCTGGTGGAGGATCACGGGAAGTGGAGCCTTTTTTAACTTGGCCAAATTTCACTACTCGCCTATCGACTTCCCTTGCCAAAAAAACCCTCTTCTTGACCACTTCATCCAATTGATCGATTCTTTGAAAAAAAAAAGTTCATTGAAGTTCCACTCCTGGATCTTAAAAGTATTATATTAGGTTAGCATTTTTGGGCGCACAGAAGTGATCGTGATCTTTATTTTTTGAAAGGGAAAAAAGAGTAACTATGTACCATCTAATAAGTTTTATTATTTTTTAAAAGCTGTATTTTGCTAAGTGTTAGGGCTTGGCTTAGCTGACCGCTGAGTGCTTGTATGGCAATTTCAATGTGTCAGAAGAATGAACAAGTGTGTGTGTGTGTGTGACTGAGTTTTATGGTCAGTATGCCTGAGTATTTGATAAATAAGTTGCCTACCGTTATTCTCTTTGACACAAGTGTCTATAATTGCAGCATTATTGAACGTATATTTTTTGTTTTTAAGTATAAACAATTTCGAGCTATCATCCATTTATTTTAAGACCATGTCCAACACACACTCATGCATATATATTATTGAGAAAGAACAGGAAGGCTCTGTACGGAAAATAAAAGTTTTTTTCAAGCAATGATTTAATGAGACAGGTATTATTTTTTTCTTAATATATATCAAGAAGTTATACCCAATGGAAAATGTGTTCCCTAAATGATTTTTGACCAATTTGGTAAATTCTACATTGTGCAAAGTTTATGGCAGACAGTATTTTTAATTTATAAATGTATTATTGAATCCTCTGATTATTCAGAAGGGTAGTAAATATCAGTACAAAATTAGTCTTTACACCGAAAGCTTAATAGTGACTATCATGTTCACCTATCAAAATATTATCATATGGTCAATTACTAATGCAGTGATGAGGCACACTCTTATTTTCCCTTTAACGACAGTGGTTGGTCTTGCATAGTTTTCCCTCAATCGCTTCTGCTAAGTCTTATAATCATGGCTTTATTTTTAGACATTGAAATTTATAGTTATTAAAAAGATGAAAGATGATTCAAGGAATTTTAATCATAGCAAATCATGAGCATGGTAAATTTGTGTGTATAATTTTGATTAGGTAGTTTGTATATGTATTATTAAAAATTCCGAAATTCCTCGAAAGCCTTTATCATAGACTCGATATCCACATTAAAATCTTTGTTTTTTACTCCAAATCCCAGTTCTTCCCAATTAAACTTAAGTATACTGTCATATTTAAATAGCGAGGTAATTTTTTTCCTATTTCTACCTATTTAATCAAGTAAACAATAGAAAACAGGGTAATGCAACCATAAATTTACAAATATGGCTTACCCTTACTTTTGATGCAAGTTTTTAAGCCCTAGTTGTTATATGTGCTATTTCTTTGTGCAAATGTTTTTCTTTCTCTGTCTCATCTTTCTCACTGTCTCTCTATCTCTCTCTCTCTCTATCTATCTATCTATCTATCTCTCTTTGTACTATAATCCTTTGTCTCTTACTATAGCTCTGTTTAAAAATGCTTTTGTCATAATTGTTTGTCGGTGAGCATTTAAGTCTGCAGGTTAATCCAAATGCCCTTTCCTCTTTGCTGTGGGATTTGTCTTTTTTAAGTTGCGTCACGATGGGGTACTATATTCTGTAAAATACAAACTTTATTTTTCCTCTCCCTGTAGATGTTTGTGAAATAATACAATTACTAAATAGCACTTAGAATGTATCCTTTTTGCTCTCATAGTTGGGGGATAAGAATAATGATCTTGTGGGCAAATGTAGGAGTTGGTCATATAGTTGGTTAAAAGAGCTAGCTAGTTGTTAGTTGCTGTTTTGTGTATCTTTATTTTTTTCTTGGTTTTGTTTTGCTTTATGACTATCACCTTTTATTCCCAACTTGTCAAGTTATTGGAATAACTGTTAGGACTTATTTTCAAACATGTATAATTAAAAAATATTGAAGTCTCTCAATTGGACATAGACTGGCTTCCATTGCTGTGAAGCATGCCACAGCCCACTTGGGTGTGTGTGTGCCTAAATCATTACTTTTGATTTATTTGGAAATTAAGTTTCTTCAGCATTGGATCAGGCTAATTATTTAAAAAGCCTTGTTCATACTATTTAAAGGGCTTTGGTCCCCTTTTTTGTAGTTAAGTTCCCTGTTTTTATCTTTAATAATACATCTTTAATACTGCTATTTACTACTTACTATACTATTTCATTGGTCATTTTTTCTGCTTCTGTACTCTGTTTTGATAATGTATGTACTGATGAATTAAACCCAATGGGACCTAAGAGTGATTGCATTGATGTGACTTGTTGAGATTGAATTGTAATGGCCTTTTTCAGTTATCCATAATAATTTGTGGATAGTCGAAATCTTGTTGAGATTTATCTCTTCTCTGTTTTGATAAAATTTATTTTTATAACCAGCCATATGTAAAAAAATGGATGTTGTCGTTTATGATTGGAGAAGGCCATCACAATGCATTCCCTTTTCCTGTAGAGTTCTTACCCACTCCAATGTAGGTGTACCTGTGCTCACTTGATAACTGTCCTCTCTACACTCAATCTTATTCACTATCTTTCTACATTCTTCATCTGTCATTAGTCTCCCACTTCCTCTTCTGCATTATAATAGCTGGGAATAGCATATATTATTTACATTTTCGGGAAAAAGTTTCACATTTAATGATCGCATATATTACTGTGTGTATGTGTATATATATATACATACATACACACACATACAATGCCAGCATAGAAATAACCCCTGCATAGAAAAATGAAAGAATCATGGTTGTCTTATGTCATAGAAATTCATTTCATCGGATATGATAATATGTTCATAGAGGTGTTTAGCTCAAATTATTGCTCCTTGTTCAATGTATCTTGAGTCTGAACAAATTTTAACTGCTAATGTTTAGATCCTTAAACAGTTTTAATTGATGGCTATGAGTAATTTCAATCATAAAGTTATCTGCAGAGGCTAGGTAAAATAGTCTGCCCTAACAATTGCAAAATGAGGCAATGGAATGGACATATTATAATTTGGGAGATAACTGAATTTATATCAATACACAAAGTTGCATTTTGATGATGATCTACACATAGAAGATACATTAAGGGTATGAACATCTACAACAAGAGCAGAAACTACTAGGTAATGGTGAGTATTGATTTAAAGGTTAACTTTTGCAAGAATGACTTTCCGTTGACACTATTGACAGATGAGCACAGTTTAAAAATTTTATTCTCAGTTCTATGTACTTCACTGTGATTAACAGTGTCTAAGTAAGGGTTGATTTAAAAGTTAACTTTTGCAAAAATGACTATTTGCACAGAAACTACTGACAAATGAGAAAATTTTCAAGATTTTACCTTCAGTTACACTTTCACGTGTTACTTTCACTGTGATTAGGAGTGCCTAAGTATTATATGAGACTCAGAATTTGTTTTTTAATTCTTTTATGGATATCATTCATAAAGTGTTCGTAACGTAGGTTAATTGTAGTTGACTTATTGTAACAATGATTTGCAATTATATACAAATGTTATAGCAAACTGGCATAGTTCTTGACATTATAATCGCAGTTATCTGAATATAAAAAATTGACGAGCTGAGTTGATTTTGGCAGTAGAACTTTCACTAACTGAATGAGCTGGTTATTATTTGATGTCAGAGGCATATATGGTTATAAGTCTTAAAAGGTTAAAGGAACTTGATAGTTTTTATGTATTCCCATAACATTAAGTTTGTTATATTGCTTAATAAGGAATTAATTTGAAAACAAATTACAATGCTGTATGTAATTTATGTATAGCTCACATTTTAGCTAGGTGGTTGAGTAAAACTTAAATGTCCAATTTCATTCCAACAAGGTTAAATATTGAGTTAATTTGCTACTTTTTTAATCTCATGTATATATTTTCCAGCTTAAAAATAAAACATATTTTGGATAAATGTTACTTATTTAAATATACCTGGACCTTGTGTATTCTATAACGACGTAATTTTTATGTTTTCCATAAAATAGGTTTTTAAGTTGATGAGTGGCAAGTATTTCCTTATCAGTTAATAATGCTATATATAAATTAAATGGATGTAGACGTTTTACAGAGCACAAAAAATATCTTGTGAATGATAACACGAAAAAGGAAATTTTTTGTTAAGAGTAATCGATAGCATTATAATATAATAGCCCAGGTCTGTTGGGTGGTTGGTTGGTCACGTTATTCCATAGACCGTGCCTCTGGTAGCGAATTATGGTATTAATTCGAGATAGAATCTCGAAAAAAGTCCTGGGTTCAACTCCAAGGAAGATTTCCATTTTCCGTAAGTTAACATGTAAAAACCGATTTTTTGGCATGCAGGCTTTTATTGTTTTGGGAATTAAAATTAGAAGGAATTAACCTACAATCTGAACCCTTTTGAAGAAAAAATTACGTTTCTTATTCTGTTCATCTCTTTCCGCCTACAGTTCGAAATCGCTCATGTTAAACGTTTATTTTAATATTTTGTGGAAATCTTGCCATTTTAACATGATGTTACCTTGGCTACCAATTATATTGTTAGACCTCAAAATCCTATTGTTATATCAATCCTTATGGGTGTAAGCATGCTTTGAATGCTTTTAATACGAGATGGTGAGAGTGGGATGGTACAGGAGAGGGAGTGAAGAGAGATGGAGGGAGACAGACAAAAGACTTTATTGAGGGCGAAATTGAGACTATATAGTCCCTTCTTACATTTAGGAGGGGGAGGGACGCAACTATTTTTAGGTTAACTAAAGATATCCCGTCATATTGACGGGCTTTTATACTAGATGTTAATAATAATGTGGAATATGAATGAAGACACTAGGAATATGAATTTAATCACTTTCTTTTAAAATCACATTAGCATTCTACTACCGCGCTGTCTAGTTTTTAAAGTCTGGAAAACTACAATTTTATATATTCTTTTAAATGCAAGGCGGTCTACTCGACGTTTAATATATTGATTTATACTACAACAGTTAGATAAATGGACAACCTTGGTATTAGCTTACATGTAAAATTTATTTGATCATATCGGACATATTTAAATCGTAATTGTATGCTCCCATATTTTATTACTTGTATGTTTAAATACAACCATGTCCGAATAAATAACAATCTTTGCGTGAATGATATTTTTCTTACTTATCCTTGAACGTTTAGATTTTTGTTTTCGATTATTTCAATACATTGGCTCTTTTAAGATTAATATTTACCATACGATTTTTGTTAAAAGGAAAGGGCTAAATTAATGAAATATTACATATGAAGTTAGCTGATGACACAAATATAGTCTGCTACCTCAGATTCCAGTAGCAGACGAAAAGATCTACAGTAGCATTTCGTTTCTCTTTTGCTTTTTGTGTGGCACCATCTGGCGGTGTTGTCGAAAAGTTTTTAATGGTAAGGAAGTTCGAGAACGAGAATCATCCTGTGTGTTCAGTGTGGGTATTTCTTTTCGTCGGGTTAGCCTGTCCGGACGGGCATGTCATCTTCGGTTTTTGGTGTTTATGGTGGCGGAATGTGAATGAAACTACTCAACTTCTACAATCACCAATACTTCTGGCAGTTATCCTCAAAGAATGTGGACGCCCACGAAGACCAAGAAGTATGGCGTTGGTGAGTAACTTAAACTTATCTTTCGTAGCACCAAATAGGCTTTATAAAATGATTTATACGACCACACTGAAAAATAATGTAAATAGGGTAATGCATATACATAATATTCATGCTATGCCATTTCTTCTTATTGATGGTTAAAACTTATAATTCTTGCAAAGAAATCACGATTTCATCGCTAAACTGCTTACTAACTGCTCCTTTCTTTGAGATTGTCGTCGGAGTTTATAGCAGTGTATTTCAACGTTAACATTTATTCTCTACAGTTAGTCAAGTTTCGTAATGAGAAACGCCGATATTCCTCGACTGTTCGAATGTAGGATGTGCACATGATATTTTGGCGTATGAATTTATTACCGCCAATTTTGTTTTCCCATGCGAGTTTTACCGGGAAAAATACGTAGTTCATTGTTTGATGTTCGGAGTGAATTTTTTAATGCTTTCTTTGAGTAGATAAAGAAAACGAGTTCAAGCATATTTTAACCGAGTATGACGCGTTGAACGGTAAAAATTAATCGTACGTTATAACGCCATCATCTCGTAAGAATTGATCACATTGACGAAGTCATTTTGCGCCAGGAGCATATGTCGGAGGAATCACACGTTTTAACTTTATTTCCACAATGGTAGGAAATGACAACAGTAATTTAAAAAATCGGATCGACAAAGGATTGAATGTAAGATATCGAAGCGTCTATTGGAAAACCTCCGAGTTTTTACCCATGTGCCAAACAAGATGATTCTTCCATTGTTTGGGTGTGGCATTTTATAAATTTTCTAGAACCGAGAAGAGTTTTGTTAAGAACGCCAAGATGAGAGGTGTCTGATTGTGAGACGAGGTGGTGGATACTTTCTTCTCGGAGAAGAAGAGGGGGCAGTCGCAAGGCGTTTTCTTGGAGGGGGCGGGGCTGCCTGTCGGCGGAGGCGGAAGCGGCGGGTGCTGGAACGGATGGAAACGACCGGATATAGGACGTGAGCATCATAGGAGGATCCTTAGAGGACACGTCGTGAGGATCTTCAGTCGCGCACGGTGTCCCGATGGGGAAGGCACGCGGAATTCCATCCCGGGAAAGGTGTTTACCTCTGGGGAAGGGAAGCGGTTTATATAGTCTCGGGTGACCTTGCGGGCAAGGCGCTGTGTATGCCGCCGGTGGCCCACATTAAGCGGTTCGGTATTCCGTAAGGAAGTCTACTTCGATGAGAGAAATCCGTCACGATTTTTTGGATCGTCTGGAGGTCCTCCAGGTTCGGATCCCCGGCAACAAAAAACCAGGCGCGTTTCTTTCGAATTCCAGCGCTTTCTTTGTCTGAAGAGCAAGAGAGAACGAGAGCTAGATCGCCTTATTTTTTCGTGATATGACCACCATCCCATGTCCGCGGATCGGTATTATTTTTTGTCGGTACAAAGGGATCGATACGAGAAACCGGCTGACCAGTTCGCGGTCGTCGGGTCCCAAAGTGGGGATGAGGGATGGGAAACCCTTTGTGTGATAGCAGCCTTCAAGGTATAAAGACATTCCGAGCGGTGACATCTGTTACCGTTTTGTCCGAGGGAAACCGTCGGACCGCTCCTCGGGAATCTCGGGTTCGTGGTCCTCCTTAATGCTTTGAATCGATGCCGAGAGAGTGGGAGTGACAAGGAAGTGTGTGGGAGGGAGGAGAGGGGTAGCCTCTGCCTGGGATCTTCTCTATCTACGGATTTTCGCCATCTGTCGCGTTTCCTCTATTCATGGCTACTCATGTTCCTGATTTCGGTGGAAATTGATGCTGCGTTTCCGAGATTGATTCATTAGCTTAGAAACCGGTGCGGATGTGGGTATACCGATGTTTTTACTCGAGAACGTGATTTAAAAAAAGGCTGGGTGAAGTGGATTTTTTCGAGTAAATTATTTTGATGTTTATCGATTTTATTCGTACCAATAGACGGATTTCGTAGGTTTCATTGTCCAAGTAAATTATATTGGTGTCCTTAAAATCTCATTATTTCACAGTTGCCATAATTATTTGCCTTCGATAAAATTCGATCCTTTGCCTCGTTCCATTTTATTTATTCTCTTGAATTGCTTTAGAAACTTTACTTGTTTTATATCATTTCTCTGCTTTAATCCCCCATCGTTGGCTGGTGGTGGTGGGAACATTTCTCGATTTCCATCTCTCCTGCCTCACGTTCCTACAATGCTTCCATAGCATCTATTTATCCACCTTTACGATTTTTCCTCTTTTTTTTACTAATTACGATTTTCTCGTAGTGTAATCTTACTGCAGCCTCTCCATTCCCTCCGATCATTCTTTATCTGTCACTAACCTTTTCACCCCGATAATTTCCTCCTATTTATCACTTTATTTCCCCTCTCTTTGGTCATTACCCAAACATATGCCATCACGGGTCATAATAGGAATGTAAAACTACACGATATCTTCAAATAATTTGTTAAGAACTCTTTTTTTGGTGTGTTTGGTTTACATCTCGCTCGTCATGTCCAATTTAGTTTGTAAACTCACTTTCTTCATATCATTTCCAATCCGTATCCTGTCAGTTTTGCCACAACTTTTTTGCCGTTTTTTCCGCTTTAAAAGGTTCACTGACGGTCATAATGCAGCTGTTTTTCCGCGTAACGGAGCAGTTATTTTCGTTTCATCTGCTTGGTTTTCTCGTAGAAATGCGTCTGCCATAAATAATAAAATTGTCTCTTCCCCGATTTTCTTTCCATCCCCCTCCTAGTGTTTCTTCGTTCCCTGTAAAAAAGGAAAAATGAACGATGGGTTTAATTTCTTTGTCTCGGTCCCGCTTTGAACAAAAGTCAAAGTTTCCCGATTTAATTACATTTTCCGTTTTCCGACTCATTCTCTGGGCGGCACATTCGGCAACGGCATGAAATGTCTTCCATTCTCTCATAAATCCGATTAAATCTTCCTTTCGGATCTTATGCCTCACCTCATCAACTTCCTTGATGTTCATTTATTTTATTTACCGAGTTATTTTTTTGTTTCCGTTGCTCCATCTTAACGACGTCCATAGCAATATATGAAAGATCTTTTCCTTGGTAGAACCTGCTAATGCGAAAACAATGTCTGCGGTACAAAAATAAACGTCAGCTTGAAAATCGATTTTGAGTAGGTATATTATTAGATTAGTTTAGAAACAATAATGTTTTTTTTTGCTATTGGTAATTCACTCAAAGGGGATGTACGTGAATATTATTAAAGGATTAAAGACGCGGAAATCCTTTCAAAGATAAACAGTTTCGAAACAAGTTTGTGTATTTATGCATACGGGTGTCCACAACATTTCTACTTATTCATTTGTTGGCATTACATCATCGTCAATTTATTAGACGAAGCATTATTGCTCCAATGTGTTGTCAATGTTTCCAACTCGTCCATTCATTAATTTAACGTTTTTCTCGGAGCAACTAACAGTCAGGTGCGGCTCCTCGGACGGAAAACTTTGCTATAGCATTTAGCTTTTCAGCTGCGTCAAAATATTATATGTAATAATTGTGTTGCACCAGACTATATCTCCGAACAAAGCTCTCATTTCATGCCTCATTTCCTTCGTCTTGCTCTCCTTTCTCCTCGGAATCGGAAATTGTGAAATTTAGTTATTTAACTGTCGGTTTAAAAATTTCAGACTTCCCCGCTTTCGCTAAAATAAAACAAATAGTTTGACAACGGATATCCATCTTTTGCACAATCGTCCCTTCGCTGCTGTCAAGGCGGACAGTCAGGTTCAGAGAATTAGTTGCTCGTTTTTTCCGCAGTCGCAAATTAAATTCCTATGAAGGATCTGTAGCTCCTTTGTGGATCTCTTTACCTCGATATTGCGATGCGCCGGCTGCCGTTACGTCTCTCGCGTCGGAAGAGAATGCCGCGGGTGAAAGTGGAAGTGGATAGAGAGGAAGGTGCCGAAGAGAAAGGTGGCGACGGTGGCCATTGACTTACGCCATATCGGGGTCAGTGGGTCAAAGTTACTGTTGGCGACTCATGGAAGCAGTTTGATATTTGCTGTTTTGCGAGGAAGTCCCTCAGTTGTCGCACATCTTTCCGTGCGGCACTTTCTCCAAATGGGAGTGGCTCGAGCAAGTACACAGGTGAGAGGTGCGTCAGCGATTCCTATCTTGCTTTCCACAAAAAAGAAGCTTCGAAATTTGTCGTGGATGCAAATGAGGTGGTTGTATCCGTGACGACGATATATGGCGCAGGTCATGGGGTTTCAAAGTATGCTACAACTCGCGATTATTTGCCGAGACGCAGAACGTTTAAAATGGGACTCGATGGAGGACCTTTCGTAGAATTACTGGTACTGTCTACGAAATCGAGATTATACGATGATAATGTTATTGATTGCTCTTTCTTTTTAATAAGAAACAATTTTAAATACAAGACTTTATGAATAAAAAATCTGGAAGGATGGAAATTTAACTGTTGTGTGTGAATGCATAATACTGAACACAAATGTGATGTTAGAGAAGTAGAAAAATTCTTAATTTTATCCTGGAGTCGAACCCGTGTCTCCCACTCGCCGGGTAAGGTGCTTTAACCAACTAAGCTATCAAGTCAGTGTAATTTTCAGTTCGTACTGTGCCGTAGGCTACGACTCGTAGCATTAAGGTGAGATAGATATTTAATTTTTGGAGGCAGTTGCGATAATTTGTCAAGTCAATCAAGGTTATGTCAATTCTAGCCTACCGGAAACGGTCATCGAAAGTTTTAATTGAGTGTCACTCAAAATAAATTTCTCCTTCCTCGCGTCACCTTCCAACGTTACAGGAGGCGTCATTTAAGCAAATATTTTTCGCACTTAGCGTTATTGCGTATACTCATCATCCTTTCGTGATGGGATAACGAAGGAATGATGCAATTATCTGATACTCGAACACTGATAGCTGTCAAGACGGCTAAAATTTTCCGCATTTAACGTAGATGTCGCGCCGCTGGCCTATTTCAGTTGTCGATTTTTTAAATAGAAAATTTAAAGTGCTATACTGCCATTTTCAGTAGGAATTTTACAGTAGCTGGAATTCATACTCATTTTTGTCGCTTTATCGTGTCGTATTTTTTATTACATTGGTACGACCATAACATTTTTCTATACTGTCATTTCTCGTTTTAATGTTAGGGAACGAAGTGAAAACTCGAATGAGTGCAAGTGTCACAAAGAGCTTTTAAAAAAAGCCATTCGTATCCCTTTGAATTGCTTCGCGACCAATCAAAAACGTTAGTTTCCCTCGGATGATCTCCCGAAATCCTAGAATTCTTGCAAAAACAATAGAGCGAGAAGAGATTTTAATCGGTTACGTCGCGTTGAATACGGATGCCCTTGAACGAGTCGTGTCATCCGATGATGAGAAAATTGTCTGGTACTTATCGTTTCAAATACCTGGCATTCCTTTGTGCCATTTAGATTGTTCAACGTGCTGAAATCCTAGATTTATCACCGAGGAGCGAGACAAGTAATGCTCTTTTACAGATAGAAGCGATGGCTTCATTCGAAAAAAATTTAAAGTGTACTTACGGTGAACTGTAAAAAAAACTTTTATGGATTGAAGTCCATTGTGTCGAACAGCCATAAACGGAAATTTCGAGAAAAGTGTTTTCCTTTTCTGATGTCACCTATTCGAGGTAGGTATTTATGGTATTTGATAAAGAGGGCTTTCATGCGACATGTAATAATTGCGAGAGCATATTGTCCATCAACTATAACTTCAACTGTATGCGGGAAAATTAAAATTTTAACTATTTGCGGAAGCGGTATTGCATTGGTAATGCCTTTGTTAAATTTATTTTACGTAATTTTGGGTGAGCGATGATGATAAACTATGTATATAAATAATTGAATATATTTTTTCGCAATCTAATATTGTTCAATTACTCATTAATTATTAATCCACGAAACTACAAGAATTGTTTGAGATCATAAATCTCACGGAACAAAGAGAAATGTGAAATTTGAAGTCGTGTTTGGATTAATGTCCGGCGGTCCTCTTCTGCGATAGAATATGTACAGTAAACTCCCATTACACTAAGCCCGATAGCTCGAATTTTCGTTTGTCCGGAGAACGTTTTCCTCCCGTTTATACTTCTGAACGTTGACTTTAGTTCCATAACCTGTTCCGTAACTCAAAAGTTTTAAAGTTCGATTTACGGGCGTTCGAACAAATATTTTCTCCCGAAGGAAATTTTTACAACTTCGAGCAGAATGCGCTCGGATTTTGTAAACTGCGGGTTTTCGTTATTGCCAGCCACCGAACGACAGCGGGGTGTGATATCTTTCTGTCTCTCGGGCGAAGTAGACAGAAAGGGAGGAGGAGGAGGGAGGGTGATAACGGGGCGATTTTGGAGGAAGGATGTGACGGTGCGGGGGCAAGAGGGGGCGGAGGAGTTTGTCTATTATCTCTCCCTTTCTCGAGAGGTCTCTCCGGTTTCGTCTGGCTTAAGTGATATCCTATCCGCGTCCGAAATGCATCGGATGTTGGTCCGGAAAAAAGGGGTCATCGCTTTACTTTTAATATCCTCAATTCCGACGCGCCGTAAATTTAAATTTCGTTCCATTTTCCTTCTCTTTCTCTCTCTCCCCCTCGCGTAGCCATTGTTCCGTGAACGCCCGAGATTCTTTTTTCTGTATTCGCTCTCCCGAAATGCGATTGAAATGTTGAATGTTTTGAAGCCATTTAAAATTATGATTATTTATTCCGCGCGCTCTGATAAATTTGAATGCCTTTCTATTTGTACGAAAAGCTTTGTTTACGTGGATATAAGACGTCTGTTTTTTTTCAGTTAGGATTACGTTAATCACTTAGCGGAAGGAAGAAGGTTAAAGATAAAATTCGAACAAAGCGCTGTGAGATTTGTCTTTTAGCATGACATCGGATCACGAAAACATCATCCATCTCTTTAAAGCATGTGTGGGGAAACTCCGGCCCGCGGACCGCAAGCGGCCCCCGAGAGCGTTTTGTGTGGCCCACGAAGTAGTGATGGAAAAGAGATCCGTATAATTTAACACATAAACTCATATTTTTTATCGAAATAATGATAATAATGCATTTAATATTGAAACGTTAATCCTAAATACTCTAATTTAGAATTGATTTCCACTTATATGATACCTTATAATCCCTCAATAACTTCAATTTAAACTAATCAGGCCGACTAAACATTGGCAACTTCCAATACGGCCCACCAAAGGATTCGTCACCACTTATTCGGCCCGCCATGTGGAAAAGTTTCCCCACCCTTGCTTTAAAGTGTGTTATTTATTGATTCCAAACCCAATGTATTTTTAAAAAGTGCGATTGCTTAATAGATGATTCAAGTTATCTCCAATATTGTAAATTGATCTGTCTTATTTATAACCATTTCGTTTATAAGAAGTGACGATAATTTTTATTGTTGTGAATGTGTCTTGGCCGAATTCAGCAAGGGGTGGTCAGCTCCCAGTGCTAGGTCAACGGGTTCGATTCCTGCCTAGGGCATTGTTTTATGTGTTTATTTTATTGTCTTTATTTGTAAAATGCCCTTTATGTCTGTTTATGAGCTAGCTGAAATAGATTTATTTAAATAAACAAAATTTATACATTCAATTGTACCCTCAGTTTTTGGCGCTTTTTCTATCCTTATAAACGTTTATTGTTAGGTAGGAACACGCGCTGTAAACAAAACACTCGAAATCGTTTAAACTTTGTACTCCATTCCGCCGAAGTACAAAGTTTATATAATATCGCCCGTGTTTTATTTGCTGCACGCGTTCCTTTCCTGTTACGGAGTTCCCCGAAGTATCGGCTTCTTCGGTGATGAACTCTTTCTCGGTAAGCTGAAAATAATCAATCATTCCATGAGAGCCTTAGAAACAGGCTCTGTTCTCCCATAACGAAACTTGCGTAGAAAGCAAAATTTAGGTACTGGTGCACACCGTAAATCGATTTTCCCAAGTACGCATCTCGTCGTCTACCCAATTTATTTGCGCGACTGTCGGAGGAACGTGCATGGGTATTATGGCATTATGGCTCAGGAGTGGAAAAAAAAGCGCAAACGGAGTTTCCGTGCCCTCCTTGGATCCATCGTCCCCTATACCTCCGTCAATTTATTTGGGTGAAGAGGCGCCATGTGGCTCTCTTGACTCCGTCACTTAGTCCCCCGAACGAGATGAAGCAGGAAGGCGAGGTATTTTTTTCCCCTCGAAAAGAGGGCGACAGTCAGAGAAAGAGAGAACGAGAGGGATGGAGGTGGAGGAAGGCGAGTAAGAGGAAAAAGGAAAGGGTGACGCGGGAAGGGAATGATCGCATGGTAGGAATGGATCTTCTCTCCTTTTTTTCCCTCTCTCTTTGCGGCGAGTCTGCATCACAAGAATGGGTGTGAGAGAGGAGGAGCTTTGTCCTCTGGACTGCGAGTGGCGTCCTTCAAGAGTGGACCAAGAGGCGGGTTCCCGCTCGGTGACGTCACACTGGAAATGAGAGGAAATTGGGCGAGAGGAGGCGGGGACGCATAAAGGACGGTGGAGAGGGAGTTTTGAGGAGCGTGGCGAGGAAAGGGGAATGACTCCGTGAAAACAAAAGCTAGGAGGAAGTGTGTGTGTGTGAAGAAGCTCTGGCGAGATGGAGTAAAGTTGTAGTGGATGGGAAGAAAGTTCTCCAGGAAAAGGAAGGAGGCTGAAGAAGGGTTTAAAGAGGCGGAAGGGAGTGGAGGATCTTTTGGTCTTGGAAAACGAAGAACTGGGAGATGGACTAGAAAATTTATTTCTCACTAGCTCATAAACGGCACTTGCACATACAACCACGCCCTCCGTAGGATTCGAACTCGCAACCTTAGCATTGGGAGCTAGACACGCTAACCACCCCTCTACCAAGGCCTGCAATTCTCGTCTGAAGAAAAGACAATCGACTCCGAGCACGTGGGAGTTATAATGGCCCCGCGATATGTATTCTGATCTAGTGGTACCCAAACTTACCGTTAGGCCTATTAAGGTTAATCACTTAAATTCATCGATAATTTCAATCTGTCATATATATATATATATATATATATATATATATATATATATATATATATATATATATATATATATATACCGCTCTCCGGTTATAACGCCGTCGGTTATACCGCGGAATCGGATATACCGCGGGTCTTCCTACCTACTTCTTGGAAAGAAAGTCCTGTCGTTTTTTAGTATGCACTAAAGTAAAAACAAAATATAGTGACGTTTCAAGGAATCGATTAAATAAATGTATTCTACTCACTGTATATTGTTTTTTTATTTGAATGTTGTCTTTTGTAGCAAGTATAGAAATTAAAAAAAAATGAAAAGTCATGTCCTCGGTTATACCGCGGTTGTCTTATAACGCGGGTCGCAGCTCCTCCCCCGATACCCCGCGTTATAACCGGGGAGCGGTGTATATATATGCGAGTTTCTTTACCGTTTAATACAACTGGTGATTCTGTAGTACGGTGTTATTTCTATTATTATTTTTGTTGTCAGACATGGCCTGCGTCGCTACTAAATGTGTGAAATACTGAACAGTTCTATGAGAAAGCTATGAGACTACTTCGTAGATTCTTCATAAACCGTCTTTGAGTCATTTTAACAGGTTGTTGTCACAAAGTTGCGTCTTTATATGCTCTTGCGTCCAAGACAATGGTGTAAATAAAAATTTCGAAATGAAACAGTCGCGGAACATCGCAAATGATTTTTTTCTCGTTTTTTTTTAAATTATGCTCTCACGAGAATATTTTTTAAAAGAAATTACGTAGTTTTATAATAAAAAGAATCAAAGTTTAATCATGTTCCTTAAATGCCCGAGTGGCTACCTTATATTGCCCATTATTATCCGTTTTTTTTTTCTTTTAGTGAATAATTCAGTAAAACATATTTCGTTGCGACAGCCGCAATCTTGTTTTTTTAATAAACAATTACCGTCAAATTTACATCAGTGCTTATCTCCGAAGATTGGTTTGACGAAGTTTTTCATCCTGCATGCACCCCATTGGTTACCTTCTCACGCCCTTACTTTCCCCCATTCCCTTCCCTCGTCCTCTCCTTCTCTTTTCTCATCCCCCTTCTCTTTTTAATCCACCCCCATTACTCTTCCCAATTGCAACCGAGGCGTTCGCTGGAGATTTGATCGTGCGGCGCGATAGCTTTAGTGACGCAACTCCTCCCTGCGCGGCGCTGCTCGCCGACGCACGAGCTATGGTCACGCGAAGGGTTGTTGCGGGATGAGGTCTTATAGGGGTTTGGTTGGGTGGCGTCGACCCGGGATGTCACGGAAACTCATTCTGCGTGCACCTCTGCACTCTCCCCTTCCACCCACCCCTTCCTTACGCCCTCCTCCCCACCTCTCTCCGCCAACTCCTTTCGTTCTTGCAGCTCTAGGCAAAATGGGACCACCTTTTGTCTTTTTGGTCTCGTTCAAAAATTTCTGCTCATCTCCGATAATTCACGGGGCGTGAACCCGGTATATTTCGCTGCTAGGCTGCGAGGTACCAGAATGATTCTGAGGCGAAATTTTAGCTCGTATGGGGAACTGGGTGGACCATTAATGTCCTAATTTCGAGGCGTCGTAGATTTAAAAATGTTCTGTTTTCTCTCGAGCGAGAGCTTCGTTCCACATAACGTGAGAATTTCTTAACTATATTTTTAAACAATTGCCACGAGGAAGTTTTTAACTCATCCTCAGACCTGGGGCTCAGGTAATATTCTCAAAGTCATCCAGCCGTCATAGCTAAGGTTCTGCGAGACGAGTTTATTCAAAGGCGCAAAAATAGTGTGACTGTAACCTTGTATGCACGTGTGGATTCACCGTCTCCTATCACGTTTTCCGTCTTTTTTCTATTTAAACAAACGCTCTTTCTAGCGAGGCGCACAAACTTCAGTCGCAGAAACGGTAGACGTACGATTTCTAAACGCCATTTTTCGTTTGCTGGGCATTAAAATGTCTTTGATCTATCTCTAAAGAGGAAACTATTACTGTAGGGATCATTTTCTAAGCAGCGGAGTTTCCTTTTATCATATCCTCGGCGCGTAATTTTACCGGTCTTTTTCCCTTTATTTGCGCTCGAGGTTTAATTTCAGCTCCACGATACATTCTAAGAACGGATAATGGAACGGAAGTATTTCTGTTGCTCTCGGTAATTACGCGATCATGCTTTGCTGAATAATGTCGCGCAAAAACGATCCCAATTTCCAGATGACTCGTGTTCATGCGGTCGGAGATTTTTATTTCGCAAAAGCTTTAGAGTGAATTTGCTCGCTTCAAAATTCTTCCGAAATGTCAAAATTGTCGGGAGGGACACATTGAAAAAACCCGGCATTTGAGCTCTGATTATTCGCCTTTGTCAGCGCTTAAAAAAAAGAACCTAATGTATTCGGCTTGTCTGCCCGTACGTGAAAAGTATCTATTTATTTTTGACTGCCTCATAAAGGGCACTTTACGGCCTTTTATGATGGCCGCAACAACGAAAACGATCATATAAGACCATGCCCTCGGCAGGATTCGAACCCGCGACCTCTGTATTGGGAGCCAGACACACTAACCATCGCTCTACCAAGGTCGGTAGGACTAATTCTGCCAGAACAACCACATTCTCTGGGCATGTTCCCCTATATAGATTTAACAAACATTTTGGTCTTCCTGCGTCCTTCCGTCCCTTGAGAAATATGGATCTTTTTCTAATAACTATATTTAATGCCAATTTCCCATAGGTTGCTGTTATTTTGAGACTTTCGCACACTTAAAGTCGAAGGAAACAGATAACATCGTCCCTTGCCCAGCATGGGAGTTTCGTTCTTAGAAAAGACCGCGTGGCGCAAATTCAATAAATGTTGGCAATAAGCACGTGTTCGCAAAGGCCACGACATTTCTCACGTCGCATACATACGTAAAATACGGTCCGCATCCATTTTGGGAGCAAGTGCGATTAAATATTAAACGTATTCATTAACTCCGTTTCACTTTTATTTAACCGCGTATGACCAAGTCCGCATTAGGAAAAATCGTGTTGAACTAGGGTTTACTGTATACGGCGCGGCGTCCGCGTAAATGCTGAAGGCAAGACAGGCCAAATTCAATGCCAAAAATAATATTTAATAAAATTCTCATAATTTACTTTTGGTGCAATTCCTTCCTGGCTATATAAGTTTATTAACCGTCGGATTTGCGGATTTGGCTCAAGAAGAAAGAAAGAGAGAGAGAGATTCGACCATTGTCTCACTTTTTAAATTTTCCCTGTCGACATTACTCGGGTTTTTACTTAGCCGGAGAGAGAGAGAGAAAAATTCTCCGAGATCTTGCGAAATAAAAAGGAACGGATTAAAGCCAAATCGCTCGGACTCCCTCAGTTCCTTCGGTTTTGAACGCAAGGACGGGGAAATACGACGGCTCCTGGACTCGGGAATTACTCCGCTCTTGTTGTCTACCCGCGTTATTTTTTTATCTACCCCCTCTTGCTCTTTCTGTCGTTGGAACGGGATGGTGAGGTTCCACGGGGAGGGGCGATGGAGGAGGAAAAATTGGAAGGAGGGAATTAAGGATGGTGGAGGAGAAGGAAGAATGAGTGGAGAAGAGAGAATAATTGAGAGGAAGTTGCCATCAAGGGTGAGGAGGAGGTGGAGAAGGATGAGGGAGGGGATAAGCCAGAAGGGGAAGAGAAAGTCTGTCTCTTTCTCTCTCTCTCTCCCCCTCCGGGGTTGCGGTGTGGGAGGACACCAAGAAGAGTAGGAGAAGTAAATGGGAGGAATTGAGAAGTGGAGTGGTCGCTTAATCACCCTCGAAGGGAGAAAAAGAGAGAGGCTTAATAAGAGACGACTGAGGAAATCCTCTGGGAAAGAGGAAAAACTGTTTGTGTGTTATATATACCTATATATTTATATATAGCAAGGGCAACTAGATATATATCCATTCACATTTGCGTCATGCCTTTACGATAAAAAGGAGGGCACTATTAAATCCTCCAAAGATAGTAAAAAAAAGTTAAAAGTAAACCACGGCCTCTTTAACTTGGATCGTCCTGTGTTTATATATACATATATAGAATGTTTATACGAGTATATACTTATATACAGTATTTTGTACGTAAAATGGTACATAATCGTATATGTATATGTGTGGGCATGGATGCGAGCATCCAGATAAATTATCCCTATTTGCCGTATATCTAACACACAGGGAGATTTTTTCCCGCCCTTTTCTACAGCTTCTCCCGGTTCATTATCACTTCCTGTTAACGTTTGCTCCTTTTCCTAGCTGAAATAAAAAAAATGTTACCTTCCGACTTATGACTCCGGAATATAATCCCAGTGTATCGTTTCGCGAGAGAAAGAGAGAGAGAGAGATTACGACGCATTTTTAGGTTTCCTTTGGGAAAACGTTCGTGACCCCGCGGAACTCGCACCGGGAGTTCCTCGGGTGAAGTGGAATGGGGGAAGAAGAGCGGAAGAGGGAAGCCGTTCGAGTCCTGAGGGTGAGGGGAATGTCTCCTTCGCACACGTCGGTCTCTTTCGAAACAAAGCAATGGAGAGAGAGAGAGAGAGAGAGAGAGAGAGAGTTAGTAGGTGGCGGCGGAGGAGGACATTGCACGCCAAAGATCTGCGGGATGAGTAGAGATTGGAGAGAGAGATATGCGAGAGGGGAGAAAGCGGGAGGGAGTAGTATGAGGAGCACTTGGGCACACGATTCGACGAGGGGGGGATAGTAGGGATAAGGGAATGTGTGGGGTGGCTTAAAGCGGTAAGGGGTGGGGGGAAGGGGTTTGGAGTGTGTGGGTGGTGGTTGCGACGAATTAAAAGGACTCTTTCTCCCTCTCTCTCTCTAACGAATCTTAACCCCTTTTTTCCTCGAGCACTATCTCTCGCCTCAATAGGTTCCACCACTCGAGCTTTGCGCAGCAGTTCAGCATGCGGGAATATTAGTTTCGCCTTTTTCCCTCTTTCTTCTCTTCCCATCTCTCTTCCTCTTGTCTTCCTTCTCCGTTTCTCCTCTTCCCGTTCCGCCGTTCTATATTTTTTTCATTCCCCCCCTCGCTTAAAAAAAAACCTCGCTCGTATTCTCCTCTTTTTCTTCTCGTAGGCACCTGTTCCCCTTTTACTGGTAAAAGGAAAAAAATGAACTCTTCAAATTGGAAGTAATTTCCAGGACTGAAAAAAATATTAACGTTTCTTCGCGGATGCTGAAACTCCCGCGACTAAAATAGCATCGGATGTAGCGCTCAACTCGTCTTTTGTGCCTCGTGACTTATTTTTTGTGCTCCTCGTGTTTAAATTTTAATTCGCTGACTCGTTAGGAGTTCCTTGCCAATTGTGGCTTTTATTAAGGTGATTTTGTTAATTAGGTAAGCGCGGACTCGGGACGTATATGAATCGTCGCTGAACTCTGTTCCGAGCCTCGTCAAATAAAGGAAACTGTTCTTTCTTATACTATCAATAACTTAAATTTCGCGGAAATTTTGGGTCAGATAGAATGACCAAATTTTTTTCGTAATGAATTAAAAACTTGCCGTTTTTAATAATTCGGGAAAATTTAGGGACAGTTTCGGTCTATTTATCATTCATTACCACTTATCGTGCAGAAGAAAGACACGTAGTAGAGGAATTGAATGTGATTCAAAATTCCGCATTGAGTAAACGATTCTCTGATATCGGGAATAAATTATCGCAGGATTTTTCAAAATGTAGGCGTATCAATTATTTTCTATGGTTGCCGAAGGGATTGGAGATAACTCATTTTCAAGATGTGATGGCGTTGATTTTTTTATCTTATAATGTCTTTAAAACCCAGTTTATCGGTTATAGTTTATATGTAGTCATTAGTTAAGTAATATATATACTTAACAGTGGAAGCGTTTTCTGTGTCATGAATTTAATTTAATTATAAACAAAGCCCATAGTTTCATTTGCGATTTGGTAGCTAATTTACTCTTGACTTAACAAGGAAATAAATACACATTGTTTCCCTTAACGCCAGACTTTTTGTAAGACGTTGCAAAGAAGGAATTCAATTTGCACGATTTTTAGATAAATACGAATTTTAAGTCTTTCAAATATTTCCTTTTACAAATATTGGCATATCGCAGCCGGTAAAAATTCACCGTTACTTCCTAAACTTTGTTTTCTTTTGACCCATATGCTTTAACGTACTTTCCGTGTTTTATTAACACACTTGTCTGCTTCTCCTAACCTTCTTAACATAAAAAACGAGCTTTATGAATGCCTCAATTCATTTCTTGGGAACTGACCCACATCCTTCCCTCTAATTATAGTCTTTCCCAGCGCCATTATATATATATACGTATATCCGTACCTCTGCGCATCACGCTCGAGAAGACGCGGATAATCCCATCGCCGTGCGGCTCCACGCTGAATGTCCGAATGAGAATAAAGACGTATCGGAATGGATACGAGCGTAGCGAACAAGTGGAACGCTTTACGTTACGATTTGACGGAGAGAGATATGACTCCGAGTCTGGAACCGGAAGTTGACGTCACAATACGTCGCGTTATTCAACGGTTTGGACCTCTCTCTCTCCTCATACTCCTCCTTGAGTCCCCACTCCTTCCATAAAAGCCGCGAGGGTGTACCCTCTCGGTTCGTCTTCCCTCTTTCCCTTTTTCCTCACAAAAGAGGGATGACATCTTTCGGTTCCTTTGTCGATTCTGTCCCTTACGACCCTTTACTCCTCATTCAAACCGAAAACCCTCAACAATGTCAGTTGATGATTCTACCTCCTTGAGGTGATCTCAACCTTCCCTCTCTTCTCTCTCTCTCTCTGTGAAGTTTAAAAAAAAAGTAAAAAATCAAACGGGCTGTAGTCTTACCGCTCTCCCTCTCTCCTTACGTACTTTCCGCTCCCCTCTCTCTGTTCATTTCCCCTCCTCGCATCCCCTTTCGGCTATCCCTCTTGATTTTGTGCATGGTTGACCACCCTCCTTTGGCATCCCGGCGAGCGCTAGGTATCCGAGTCGACGTGGAAGCACGCGAAAAGTAAGAGAACAAAGCACGTCTCTCGCTATCTACGCCACGCTCTACACCCCGCGTCGCTCAAAATTTCCTTTGTCGAAGAATGAGGGAAAAAACGTGTCAAATGAAACAGCGTCGCAATTGGAGTGTAATAGCGTAATTCCTTACTCCTGGGAGGAGATCGTAATAGAAATTCTCTTCCCCTTTGCTGATTTATGTTCGAGTTTAAGATGGTTTTGATGTGGGGGTGGGAAAAACCCTTTCCTATTCCGGGGTCGTCATCATTCGTAACTCCCTGAATCGATTCGGAATATGTATATTTCGTTGGCACGCACCGCTAAAATGGTAGTTCTCTCCGGGAAAGGTAAATGCAGTTTTCTCACGACATTCGCGTGAGACGACGAATGCCTAATCTTTGTTGCCCGTAGGATTGAAGAACCACAAAATATAAACCCTGCAGTAACTAGGGAGTGTAATCAAAATCGTTTTCATCCAGTAATTTTTTTATCGATGGCCGACGATGAAGTTCCGGACGTATTAATTACGAACGGGACGGATTTAACTGACTAATTAATCTACTCGAAGTCGATTCGAACCCTAACGGAGTAAAGTGCTCGAATATAATAAAAATGATTCCGCCATAAACAGCTTTAATTAGCCGGGTCCCTGCGCTCGAGAGGGAGAGATAGGGAGGATGAGGAGCGGGAGCGTCTAACTCCCCACCCTTATTCAACCATTCTCCCCCATTCGTCCACCCCTTGTTTTTTTAGAAAAAAACCCTATTTAATCGTGCGACTCCGACTCTCTTCCCCATCCTCTCGCATCCCTCCATTCACCCTTTGTCTCGCGCCATTTTCAACCCCCCTCTCTCAATCCACCCTCGAAAACATTCCTTTTTCCTCCCTTTGATCCCGTTTCGCCGCCATTCGCTTCCCTCCACTTCCTCTCTCATCCCTCTCTCCCATCTACAAACCCTCATTGGAAAGTCTCTCTCTCTCTTTACTCTCCGCTCTGTCGAATTACAAATAATCCAGACGGTGGGAGAGAAAGGTGGACACTCAAATTCTCCCTCTTTAACCCTACCCACATAACCCTTTTTTTCCCGGGTCGCGCCCCTTTCGCGAGGGGGTTTTTCGAGTGGAGTAGGAGAAAGGAAGCGCGGCTTGGCGTCGGGGCGGCAGTGCGTGCGTCGAGAGTCGGAAAATAGTTGGGTACGGGGAGAGCGGCAAGGAAATGAAAGAAAGGGGTGCGGGGGCGGGTACGGCTCTCTCGTTTTGTCAGGTGCTGGGAAATGAGCCGACCGTATACATTGTCTGAGGAGTGGTTTTGAGTTCTTGTTCGCCCTCCAACTTGGTTCAAAAGTTGGTCGATTTCCTCTCTCATGCGTGGCTGTAGCCAGCACACGACCTCCTTCCTCTCTTCTTCCTTCCTCACACCGCCACTCCCTTTAACACTCTTGCGCCTCCACCTCTCCATCCTCATCCTCTTTCGCTACCCTTATGTCCCGCGTTCTCTCTCTCGCACCATTGTCGAACGGGATTATATATTTTTTTGGATTATTTGAATGGAGATGCAGGAAGGAAAATAGGAGTGGGAACTCGAGGAATTGAAAGCAAAAACTCGCATCTCTTCAATGCGCTCGGGGTCGTTCAAATCGGTCGTGATGTATTATAAGGACTTACCGTGAATATACGATATATATATACACACACACAGTGTGGGACCCTGTATCCGGCATGCCTGGGACCTGAGGGTTGCCGGATAGGGGTTTTTTCCGGAATTCGGGTAGCCAGGCCTAAAATGTACAAACAAATGTGCAAATGCACAACCTAGCACTGTTATCCTTTCTTTTGAGTCTTTAAACCCACTAGGTGCTGATTCCTCTGGTGCAACAACAGTTTTTCTAGGAATATACCTCCAATATGAAGAAGTCTCGTCAGCATTATACACCTGCTCTGAAGTAAAAATGTGAGCAAAAATCACGAGAATACAAGCCTTCACCATCGACTGGTTATAAAACGCATCAGTGGGACCACCAACAAACACAAATTACTTGGCGTGCATTTTAAATATTACACTTTGTCGGTTTCCGGTTTTCGGAACGTTCCGGATACTGGGTAGCTGGATACAGGGTGTGTGTGTGTGTATATATATATAAGAGATAAAATTCAGGAGGAAGAGAAAGAGGGAAAAACACGATCGTGTTCCGTGATTCCTGTTACCCTAAGGGAGGTTTATTTTTCGTGACCTCCCCCCCCCCGACGTACCCTGTTTCTCTCTCTCCCCATTCCCCTCCAAATCAAGCACTCTTAAAACCGATACGATTGGTTTCCATCCGATGTGTGTTCCCTGTTTGAGTCCGAATGGCGGCCGTATAAAAAAAATAAACAAGCGCCGTGGATATTGGCTTGTTAGCGCTTGGGAGTAGTAGCTGGCTCGGGAGTAGTGTGAGCGTGAGAGATTGAATGGATTCTATCGCTCTCTCTCTCTCCCCCTCGTGAAGGGCTTTTTGCGAGAGAGAGAGATGCATGGGGAGTAGATGGATGGAAAGAGAGCTCTTTCAGGGTCTCGAACCCGAGGACTGCTGATTCTCTCTTTTAAGGGCTCCGGAGGGGATCGCGATATAATTAGTGGCGGATCTAGCCCTTATCTGGAAATAAGGTCGTTGCGTGGGGGAGATAGGGGCGGGTGCTTCGTGCCTTTCGGGTCTCCTGTTATATTTCCCGAGGGAGTCTAGAGGAGCGGATAGGTGGCGCCAGGGGTCTCGTATTTTCCCGAGCTGTCGTTAGCGCCTCCGCCGGAGACGGAGCGAACTCTGGTGTGTGGAGAGAGAGATTCCTGTCACGTTAAAGCGAGAATAACCTTTCCCTAAGGCAAAGAAGGGTTTCTTTTTTTTTGTACGCGGGATAGTCATAGTTAAATTAAATCGCTCCGACGACAATTCCTTTTAGAGAATACCTTTTCGAAAAAAAATACACTCGCCGTTAACACGAATCTAAATTTCGTTTTGCCGTCGTTATCGCGTTATAATGGTTTCGAAACGAGTTGATCGACGATACGTCCCCGCGGTCATTCCGGTATAATTGAAGTTTTTTTTCATCTGCGAACTGTTTAATAACGAGAAACTTTTTTCGGCTCCCGTCTACTATTTTTTTCTCAATTACCGTGTCATTAAGTACCACCGATCGACCCCCTCCCTCCTCCAAAGATATAGTTTGTTCAGTGTGGACTCCATCCACCGAAATGTTTCGATACTTTGGTTGTTTCGCGTGATTCATATCTCCCTGCCGTGGGCGCACTTTCAATTAGCAATCCCTTCGGAAAAACACATTACGCAAAAATGGCGCTGGTTCGGAAGAGAGAAAGAGAGAGAGACACCATCCCTCGCATATACTCCCGACCTTCGTCCTCTTCACTTCTCCTTTCCTCTTTCGTGTGCCTCTCTCTCTCTCCGTATCCACCCGCTTTATCTCCAATAACCCGAGCACCACACACACACATCCCCTTTAATCGCGCGTAGTTTTTTATGCGCCAGTGGATTTTGGTTCATTAATTGATATAGATCCCTCCGAAAGTGGCTGCAATTATTTAACTCGTTCAAAGAGAGAGGGAGTGAGAAAAGCACTCGCGACAAATATGGATTCCGTGCCGATTTTGATCCAATTCGACCAAGATGCGAGTTTCATTTGAGTTCGTCAGGTGAATTTTTCATCCGTGTTTTGCTGATCGCCTTAAATAATGAGGTGACAAACGAACTCCTGTTGTTCTGTTGAATTTGGGTGTTTTTATTTCAACACCTTTTATTTTTTCATGTAAGCGCGATTTTATAGAGATTTAATTAATCCCTCCTACCGGTTCACTTGTGCGGAGCCAGACTTCTTTATGTTCTCTTTACTTAAACGTCAAGAGTAATTAATTTGGCTGTTTTTCAAAGGATGATTAAGAAGCACAACGAAATTCCTTTAAAAATGTCCGCTTTTAGGGAATGCAGAAGATGAGAAAATTGCCGGCTCCGGTAGTAAATATACAGCAAGAAGTATCGTTCGGAATATTTTAGAATAATATTTACATACACGCTTGATGAAGAGGAAAGGTAAATTAAGATATGGATGGCAACTAGGTGTCGCAGGAACTCCAGCTGACACTTATCGTTTGCATAGCCACTGGGAGTGTCAGAGATACACAAACGGAGAAACCTATGGTGGAAACATTTTGGGTAATATCCTTCTTCAGCCATGGAACGAAAGAAGAAACTTCTACGAACGGAAAAATTAAAGGAAGATAAACGTTAGAAATTGGTAATATACTGTGTGTGGAGTATTTTTGTATGGAGCAGAAACATGGACACAAAGGAAAAATTATATAAATACTCATAAAGCTTCGCAATGTGGGCATGGAGATGATGCCTGTGGATAAAATAGAACGAAAAAGGAGGAAATTCGAAGAAGAATGCGAATGGCTGTGCAGACTATGAGAAAGGGGAAGGCGAATTAGTTCGGGCATTACCTGAGGAGAGATAGCATGATTAAAGACGTGTTGGAAGGAAAACTGGATGGAGAAAGAGGAAGGATGAGATTTCAGCTGATAGACGACATGAAAGGGAAACAGAGCTATCAAAACACGAAGAAGATTGCGGAAAGCAGGAGTATTTGGGGAACAAGGTTTAACCAATAATAGTCACGGACCTTTCTTCTGACTGATTACCTATGATGATGATGATGATGATACATCTTATTTTCTCGAGTAATGGTCTCGTCGCCGTGTTTAGAGAACATATAAATAAAAATCTTTTGCATAATGATTACATCCATATCAAGCACGAGGTCAAATATTATGTATAACGGGAAAAGATTTCAGGATAAAATACATAGTTTGAAAAAAGTTTCGGTGCTTTCTGATAGAAGTATTTTTTAGTTTAATTTAATAAAGTGAAGTAAAAACGAAAATATCCTCGTCGAAAACTGTTTCGAGATCCGTACGTACCGCTATTTATAATGCGCGCGTGTGCCATCGCCCCGCGAGTTAATTTTCCTCTCTTTCCCGAACTCGATGATCGTTTTATTGAATTCGGATGTACGTTATTTCCCATACATTTTTCCAAGTCGCGCATAAATATAGGTGTTTCCAAAGGGATCCGTTGCACGTTGAGTTTTTGCGCGATTCGACGTTAATTAAAGCTAATTACGATTCGCGATAGAGTGAAAGTCACCGCGTTAAATAAAACCCTCGCGCGCGTTTATTTCAATTTGCGCACCTCCTCCTGGCCGATGCGTTTGGAGCGAATTACGTACTTCTCCTCTCCCTTCCCCTCTGTCCCAACTCCCTCCCCCCTTAGTCGTCGACGCTCTTCCCTTTCCGCGCATTACAAAAAATGAAACTCGCCCCTTTCTTTTGCGCGCTACACATCCAATTAATTCAATCGGAATTATTTCTTTTTTCATATCTACGGATAACGTTTTGTTACATTATTTTTAAATCCCGCGCGCGGGAATATTTTTCTTCGTGTCCCTCGGTCGTCGCAGGGGTCCCGCGATAGAACGAGGTCGTGTCGCATTCCCTCCGACCTTTTCAATAATACGCCGCTAAACAAATCAATCGACCAACGACCCCGGGCTGCATGATGGTGTGTGTGCGCGCCGTCGTCTCTCCAGGATACTTCAACTCCCTCTCGGCGATCCATTTCCTCCTCTCACTCCCTCTCCATACCTCCTTCCTTCCTTTCTTTTTCCTGGCATCCCTTTCACTCCATCCCTCTCTCTCTCTCTCTCGCCCTCTCTTTCCCTACATCTCTCTCTTTCTCACTCTCCCGTCTAACTTCCCTGTATCCAGCCCACTTCTGTACGCTCTCATTCCCCTTTTGTGAGAACCCGGGCCAACAATACCTCGCTTCTGAATAGGTGTATTGGATCCGGGCACCCTCGCGAGTGTGCATGAGTGTGCGTGTGTGTTATGGTTAACGATAGGAATTTGTCGGAGTTATTTAAACATTCCTTGGGGCATAGGGGGTGTGACGTAAAATGTTTTTTCGATGTGTATTTTTTGGTTTCCTTCGATCATTTTAGTAAGCTTTAAAAAGTAACATATTTTTACTCGATAGAAAAATCCATTCGAAAACTGATGACTCCACATCTTTTTTTTCACGTTTTTTCCGTACGTATCCGATGGATGTCATCGTCTTTATCGTTTTTATTCGGCGCAGCCTTAACGAAAAAATATTTTCCAAAGGTCAAAATTTTAGATTTAACGTTGTTTTCCCAGGAAGTTATGAAATTTTTCACTTTCGTTTTCCCAATCGTCGGGGCGAAGTAGTCGCAAAGATAATAATGGCGAGGCTGAGAGGCAGATAAAAGGGAATACGGTCGATCCTTTGAACAGATGGGGGGAGGTTCCGCCCTTCCTGGTCGGTTTTCTTTCACCTTTTTCTGGGGCAGAACAACTGCCCTTAGTTCTTTAATAGGGGGCGGCGACTATAGAGGCGATCCCTTTCCCGGAATTTCCAAATTCCTGGATTTTTCTTTCCATAACGGACGGCAACTCATTTCTCACCCTCTCTCTCTCTCTCTTTTTCTCCCTCAAGCCCTTCCGTGTTGAATCGAGAGGGTCTCTCCCTTTATTTGTCCTCGTCCCGAAATTATTCGCTCGAGAGGACGAAATTGAATTAACTTTTGAAAAATCCTTGTCGCCAAAAAAATAGTCAGCCAAATCTCCCATTCAATCCGATCTGAAATTGACCGATCTCTTAGCAGCGATTTGATATTTTTTTTGATATATCCCCTCCAGAGGCGGCACGAGGAATTTTGGCGCCCCGGGCGAGATAGCACTCCAGCGTCCCCCTCCGTAAATGTTTGTTGAGATATTATTTACAAAGTACTCGTTAATTTATTCATCGCTTTGTAACACCTATTGTTAATAAAAATAAAAGGAACGCCATCTAAAACCCCCTTCATGGCAGTCTACCGTATCGCGACCTTTTTTACCGCATCCATCCTCCAATAAGCATAAAATGTGGTCGGAATATTTAGGGTAAATCAAGATTTTTGTTAAAATTAATAATGAAACAAAATCAGGCAATTAAAAGTGACAAAAATACATGTACACTGTCTCACGACTCCCAGTTTGGGAAGCCCTGGTTTAAGCTCTACTTTTATATCCGTGGATTATAAAATTGAGAGAAGTTGAGCTCGATAATCTTCTATCGAATTACCGTAAAATATGATAAGTTCGTACAAGTACAATTTCCATGCGTAATTAATGAAAACTCCTATAAAAAATTTTTTTTTCGCCGAAGGCTATGGATCGTATCACCTGTTCGTGACTCTCTTTGACGAATGTGTCATCAAATTTTTGGCCTTTTCTTTTGTACCGCGATGTATTTTAAGAGGAGGCCAATATGTTGTGGGGCCGTGTAATCAGTCATGTTTGTCAGTTGTTTTTTGTGAAATTTAATGTCACATAATTTGAGCGGTTTTTGATAACTTCATTCCATCGACGTTTCTGCAGTATTCGTAACCCCTCCCTTTCCCTGACCACCACCCTCTCCATTCTCCTCTTTCCTCCCTCTGGAATGATGCGATTAAAATCGATCCGCCACCCGATCGCTTCCCTTCAATTCGATTCGATTATTTTGATGTGCGCTGACTGGAGAGTATTGATGTCTCGTGAATGCTTTTCGTTCGTTTTAATGAAATCTTCTCGTCTCCCTCCTCCTCCCCCTTTCCCCCATCCGATTTAGAAAAAACTTTCATTCGGTGCAGAAATCGTAGACATTTTTATTTATCATTTAATGAAACGATTGGTGAACTTCTGTGGTGGATATATATTTTTAAGTGAGATGAAAAAGTTTGTTTTATCGATTAGGGACGGGAGAGCTCTCTACCCCCCCCCCCAAACAACGTGTATAGAGGCTCGAAAATCGCTTTGCCAATAGACGATTTGTGTTATCGATTTTAATGATAGCACTGTGGGTAAGAAATGGACATTTTCTCGATTGAGATTATGATAACCAAACTTACATTCAACGTGGCATACATATATGTAATATGATCCCCTAAGGATGCATTAATTTCACAGAATTACATACTTAATTATCAAGAAAAATAACACTTCGTTAAATAAAAACTCTTCTTCGTCGAGTAAAATTGCTTTGTTGAATAAAAACTCCATTGGATAAAACACTATTTTATTGGATTAATAAAGTGTAGTTTTTCTGAGTTTTTTCCTTGATACTGAAATATATATAATTCATTCTCCGACGCCAGTTCGTGATAATTTACTGAACATTTCGAGTCTTCGGTTATATAATCTTCCTTTCCACGCAAACTCTCTCTCTTTTATCCATTCACTCGCTACCTCATCGACTGAGTCCACGCACTCTTCCTCCCTCTCGCCACCCGTTCTTCCGCCTCGCCCTAGTCCTGCCCCTTACGCCCTCCCACCACCCCACCCCCAATCCCCCGGCTCCCTGCCGCGAACCACCACGCCCACGCTTCCACCTCTCCTCAACACCACGCCCTCCTTTCCGCGAGCGACGGAAGTCTAATATCCGATGGCACTCCAATCGGCACCAAAGGAAACCCATTAAATCACCAAACCATCTCTTTCTCTCTCCGCAATCACTCCGCCCACTCTCTCCCTCTCTCTCCTTATCCATCCTCTTTCTTCCCCCGTCCTCTCTCTCTCCCTCCTTTCTCTCATCATCTCTAGTCCTCCGCTCTGTCTCGTCAACTCTTCGACTTCGGACTCGTCTTTATTCGCAATGCGTCGACGCGTACTCTCATGACCATTTATCGCTAAAAAGTGTTATTGCTTTCCCTCTCCCCCAACAACCGTTTGCGAACTGATTTACCGACCACCATTGCACTGCTCTTCTCTCCCTCCTCCCCCCCCCTCCCCCCCCTCTCTCTCTTTATCGTTTTCCGCTCCGGAGTCTGGTTCAATAAACACGTCACAACAGTGCCTCACTCCGCTTATCTTGCTACGATTCGCTCAAACTCTGTTGTAAAGCGGCGTATCGTTCTGTGCAATTTTGCAAATCGTCCCTACGGTTCCCTTTTCGGTAATGAATGTCATAAATTATATCCAATGGCAACGAATAAACGTCGGGCGATATGATTTACGACCTCGAAACTCGGTAAAGCACGTTACAAAAACTTGCATTAATTCTTGTATTGCCCGCAACCTTGCGTTGGAAAAAAATAAAATGAAAACTTGGGAGCGAAAGTCGTAAAAATACCTTATGCAACATTGGTTATAAATTGCGCAATAATAACGTACTTTGAATGATGAAATGGAATTTAACCGAATAAAAGGAAAAGGTCGCGAAGCCCGTGTCTCGCATTCTGGGCGGTATATCGTAATTCTGCTAGTTCGAAAAAAAAACGACGGTCGGCTTTAAAATTGCGAGGCACGAAACGTATCTAAATATTCTTGGCCCGGACATAGCTTAATTACGGAAGTTTATGAGGCATTTGTATTCGCGCAAATTATTATTTTTTTAGACGAGAAACGCTATATCGCGAGCACGATACCGTTTTTATCGTTTTGTCGGGGAGAAGTTCAGCATATCTAATTTTTCATCGCGACTCCCGTTGTTTATCTACAGTTTCCGTCGTTTTTTAATATATTTATAGGCCCGTAAGTTCTGTTGTTCTTGCGGAATATTTATTTGCACAAAATGTAGATCAGGAGAGGGAACACTATCATGGGCGCCCGCAGTAAGAGGCAAGAGGGGGCACATGCCCCCCCCTCCCCCCCTACGTTTCCCAAAAAAATTTACATACGGCATTTTAAAGTTTACGCTGGCACAAGCAGAGCTGACATATCGCGGTGCCAACGGTGTGACTGAACCGAGCCCTGCGCTATCTAAAAGCATTTGTTTTATTTGCGGCTGGGCGAAAATCTGCTCAAGTGTAGCTGCAAGTAAATGTTTTCAGTGCAATAACACTCCCATACTCCTTATGTTGAAACTATTTCCGAATGTTGATTGATATAAGTAATGCAGATGAATAAATGTCATTTTCCCAACATTTTTGTTGTGATTGGGGTTCTGTATAATCAGTAGTAAAGGAACAAGTAATCCGAGTACTTGCTGAGAGGCTTCCCGGAAACCCATTCGCAAAATGGAAGGATAAAAGACGGAACACGTGAAAGTAATTATTTGCTCTCCGGCATTATTCCATGTGCCCTATGCTGGAATATAAAGTAGCCTAGATATCAATCTTTGAAACTTTAGCATGGCAGTACTGCAAGTAGTCGCACTGCCAGGGGGGTGGAGTTTTACTTCTACTGCGAATAACAAATAAACAAATATTTCGAATATAAACTAAAACGAATAGTTCTGATCCAATGTAGGCAATCTACTTTTATCCATAACGAAAAAACCTACATCGCTGAGTAATTTGGAATCTTTCTATATTTATCGCGGCAACTAACTCGCGTTGCTAATAACATTAGATGTAATATTTTATGGAGAATTTTAGAAACCAACATTTTATCTACGGTGTGTGCAATACTACTCCGCTAAAACGATAAGCAGGCCCTGCTTAAAAAATCTATTTAAGAACGTTTTTTTGTTATATTTGTGTAAGTAGCCCCTGCGAGGTTGAGCAACCATTGCTAATGGGTGAGCATTTCCGCCCCCCCCCCCCCCCCTCCTCTGAAAAAATTTCTGCGGGCGCCCATGAACACGATATTCCCAGTTCGATCGAGTTCCTGTAGTTTTGCGGGCAGTACCAAATTTTCAATCGAATATTTTTCTTTTTTTATCTAAAGTGAAAGTGATGTCTACCTTTAATTCCCAGGATAAATGAACCGATATGTTTTTATAACCTCCGTCTTGTTTTTTACCCCCCCCCCCCCCAATCCCTTTCCCCTCCTGCCCCCCACCTCCCTCCGGCGGCGGCCGAATCCCTCCTTTTCTCCCTCTCTCTCTCTTTCTCTCCTTTTTCCACGAATCGCTGCTTGTTTTTGTGCGATTTTTTTTTTCAAAGTCCGTTTTTGTTTTAGAAAGAAGAGGGTCCACACCGTGTCTTCCTCTCTCTCTCTCCCTCCCTCTCCTTACTCTTTTTATGTCTTCCCTTTCTCTCTTTCTTCCCCATCTCCACTCCGTCCTTTTTATTTTTTTCCGGAGAATTAAAAGGGAAACAATACCGGTAGAGCAAGGAGGAGCATAACGTAGGGAGGAAGGAAAAAAAACAATGCAGCATTTAGCGGTGTCTGGCGTTCCTTTTCATCGCTCTCTTTCTTTCTTTCTCTCTCTCTCACGCACATTTTCATCCGTTTCTCATCCCTTTCCTTAAATACTTCCATCCACGTCCCCTCTTTTTTTCAGCATTTCTCTCCTTTTTTCCGATATTTCTCCCCTTCTCCTCTTCTGGTCGCCATTAGCAGGGCGCCGGGTGGTCCTCCTTTTGGTGGAGGAGGGTTGCGGGAGTTAGGAGGGATTGAGAGAGGGTGAAAGAGGTATGGCGTGTCCGCCTCTCTTAAGAGGGCGGAGGCTTTTGGGAGGGATGGACGCGAAGTTCGTGGCTCTGCTACGTTGGAATGATGGGATGAGAGACGGAGGGTGATGGTTCCGAAGGGGGTAAGAGGGTGGAGAGGCGGGGTTTTGAGGTTAGGGTGGGTCTACGATATCGAGGGTTTCGAGCTGATGGGAGGGTTCGAAAGAGGGTTTGAGGGAATTTACGCTAATGCTCTTAATTGCTTAAAAAAATCCAAAAATAATGAACATTTTTCCGTTGGATTTTTGGAGTTTTAATTCAAGCTAACTTTCCCATAAAAAACGCCTTTCTTTCCTTTTCTCGTCCTTTTCTTTTCGAGGAACAATTGAGAGAGAGAGCGAGAGTGAAAGAAAGGTTTCATACAAAGCTTACCGAGGATTAAGGTCTCTTGAAACCTCTTTTTTGAAAAAATATTATGAAAAGGAGAGATTTCCCTCTCGGAACGAAATGACCGGAGCAAGGGAAGCGGTTTTCTGTCCGTCTTCTTCGTCTCGTTGGTAGGAATAACCTCGCGGAACATCGGGCATTGTCTCATTTCTGCCGCGAGATCCGGATGAGGAGAGCTGCTTGTTAGGAATGCGATTTATAGGAGACAAATGGTCTCGTCAAAGTGTTTGCGGGTATTTCTAACCGATTGGCGATTAGCTATCTTCGGAAATCCAGTCACCTTCCCTCGAAACGACATTTGTTTGCGCAACCATTTCATTCGCCTTGTTTGTGTAATCTGAGGAAAGGTTTGTGCGTTCGCTTTCCGGTTGTTCACTTTGTAGTTCTCTCTGCCAAACGTAAAAGAAAAAGAGGAGCGAGACGGATCGATTAGTTTGATTTTTCACACCCAATGCTTTTTCTCTGGGTTCCTTTTCTCCCTCTCCCGTTTAATGCCCTCCGCGTCGAATCCTAATGCGTACACCAAAGCGGCACCTGGGACCACCCGTAGGGATTAAAAAGACTCGATGGCGCCCGAGTCAGGAGGCTCTCCTCCCCTTCAAACATCTATAAGGAAAGTTCGTTTGTTTTTTGTTGGATGTCGAAGACCATTTAGATGGAAGTTTTTTTTTAGGGAAACGTCTTTTTAGAGGGCTGATAATGACCTAGATTTTTCCAATTTTTATAAAATCTTTTATATGCGTTCGTCCGATATTTATTTATTTATATAGTATATATTTTGGGTATACCATTTTTGTTCTCTCATATCTCTTGAACGAATGATCGGATCGTAAAGAATGTTACATTTTTTGAAAGCTTATGGCTTGCAGATCGTTTTATCCCATAAACACTCATCTAGAAGTTAATCTGTCTGTGATTGTTCAAACTTTCCAAAAGTCTGTTTGGTTACGGTGGCTCTGGCGGTGGTGAGTCTGGGGGCGTTTTTTTTTAGCAATAAATTGAACTACTACATATTCACAGCATTCTTTGCCTCTACGCTAGAAATAATAGTGGGAAATACGGATTCCAACGTGAGTTGTCATTTTCACCAATATATGGCGAAAGAATTTATAACGCTAAATTGTACGAAAATTATAGCTTATTTCTATTATGCCATTTTATACCTCTATAACGTTCACTATTAGTTTTAAAAAATTGAACTTTTTCATAAAACAATTGTCAACTCGTAATCAATAGAAGTTAGAGCTATGGTACCTTTGGGAAAGTATTTTTATTCCTCACGCTGCGGTAGATAGCTTCTGGGCAGAAAAGTATCTTCGAAATTTCAAAACTTGCGAAATGGGGTGCCGTGGCGTAGTAGCGAGCGCGTTAGGCTGCTATGCTGAGCTATTGAAAACCTGCGAAAGTTACATTTTTTCAATAGATCTTGCGGCCCCCTATTTGCGTGTTTAGAGGAGAGTACGCGAATCAAAGCTTCATCCTTCGGAAGGGACATAAAGCCGTTAGTCCTCCTTGGTGCTTTTCGAAAAGAGTAGGCTAATTCCGGTACCGGGTTTCTCTTCTTATTAGCTTTGTTAATTAACCTGACGAACCAACTAGCGCTAGAGTCGTATGAAGTCACAAAGTTCCACAAATCACGAACTTTGACATCAGTCATTGTAAGAAAGCGAATGAGGTAAATTATTTATGTTCGTAATTTTTCATTGAATGTTACTCATTTTCGCTCTTAAAAGATGAAAACAAGTAATAAGTTTTAAAAAGTTCAAAAATAAAATCTTTTTTCTTTACAAAATTGTCGGTCTTAAAGGTATAATCGAGCTGCCGAAAGAAAATAGCACACCAAGGACAAAAAAATAAAGTAAATAAAAATGATAAAAACTAATCTGCAAAAAGAATGTCTGCCCTATTTTTTTAGACGATAATCGTAATCCGGAGCGCAATGCACTGGAATTCCCTCAGACTCATTGATTTTCAATGATCGCTCCGGGACACGAGCAAAAAACACAGCATTTAGCAATTAGCATTTTCATGGCCATTGTCTCGAGACCGATCACAATGGCAACAGGTGCATGCGACTTCCCGAGATGCGATCACGTGACAAAGTGAAGGAGATGACAGCGAAAGAAAAAGGAAGGCTACATAGCTCGTCCGTTCATTCCGACTGGGAATCGAGGGAGAAAGAGAGAGACGTGGGAGGAGGTGCGAGGGATAGGAGGAGAGAGAAAGAGCGTAGGGGATATAGCGGACAGCGAGTGGTCGTCCGGGTAGAGTCTCTCTTGCCACCATTGGCATAGCGCCAATGCTCCCTTCGATACGATGGTATTGTCTGCGACTTCCATTTACGGAGTGAGCGATGTTATGGAAGGGAGGGAGGGATTTAAAAGGGTGGTAGGGAGAGAAGGGAGGCGGAGGTGGAGATTGGCGAGGGGGAGCGTTGGCGGGTGCTAGGATTAGAGAACGAGCCCCATTGAATGCGAAAAGAGCTTCATTCTCCCCGGCTTCCTCTAAAAGACATACGTGCAACATTCTAGAGGCTATGTTTACGTTTGAAAGATAAAAAGGATGCCGTATGCAAGCTCGATCCGCTGTTTTCCTTTCGGAAGTTTCTACGTTAATGTCATCGTTCTGTTTTAACTCGAGCCATACGTAAAAAGAAGTAGAATTTCATGAAGCTGGAAGAATGCGTGAAACGAAATGCAAAACAAAACGCGAAAATTTCTAAATTGCTTTTCAGGTAGAAAAAGTAAAGCATCACGCGAGGCAAAAATGAAATCAGATAAATTGATTGGCAAGCAAGAGCGAAGCGAGGCGGGAATCCACTCCAGTGCCCCCTTCGTCGAATCTTTGTGATGATATTGTGCATGTTAATTTACTCATTGTTCCAAAAATTATCGTCGACGAAAAATTTAAAGCAATGCCATTCATATTCCAGCCTGCTCCACCATATACATTGCTAGCCAACATTTATTTACACGCAAGTAATGCATAGTACATAGAAAGCGCCCCCTAAAAATTTGGCGCCTCTGACAGCCGCCCGACTCTCCAGTAGGTACCTCGGGCCAGGCTTGTCTGAAAGCCGACCGCAATTTTGTAAGCGTCGATAACAAATATTATCGCTATTTAATAGCTCCTCAAATGGGATAGAGTGCTACCCTCGAGAGAGTGAAATATTGGGTGAAGGAGGAGAGGAGAAATGAGAAAAAGTTCCCAGCGCCGGCGAACAGTGACATGGGAAGATGAAGAGATAGAGGCGAAATGAGGCGAAGAGGAAAGAGATGAGGAAGAGTGGGAGTCGGAGGTAGAAGTGGCCGGGGAGGAAGGCAGATATCATATTTTACGGGAGCACCCATCTTTCACGCGTCTCCACTCCCTATTCACCTCGCTACACTTACCGTGAAAATTCCATTCCCTTTTAAAGGAGCAAATTGTATGACTCGACGCTATTACAAAAGGTAACTGTCTCAGTCTAAGCATCTTACCTACTTCCCATTTTCTAACGACGTTCTAGCAATTGGAGCAACTTCGAAACTACCCCAATTATCTAGATGGACTCGAAGTAATGGAATCCTATCAAACGAAAAAGTCTCGGAAACCCTTTTCGTTCCGTTTTATACGACAGAAACAATGGCATCTGCGTAGCCTAATGTCGTAGAGATCTTTGGGGTCAGTTATGGGAAACGTACGCTAGTACGACGAAACGCTAACGTGAACTGGTCGTAGGATAAGCGCTCAGCTCAGTAACTTATTAGGCAAGGTAGTGGCATTAGGGAAATCGCCCCATCGCGTGGATATACCACTCTCCACTCTCCTGCCCTTCCATTTCTGTACAAGTAAGAATTTTTTTTAAATTTTAAAATAAAATCTTTTTGCTTTACAAAATAGGCGATCTTAAAAGGATAAAACAAGACAAATTTAATATTATCTGTTCGTTATAAAAGATTTTGGTGTCATATTCTTTTCATTACTATTGCTTTACACATCATTTACGTAATCATTTCGCTTTGATCGGAGGTTTTCAAGGTTGAGCTTCAATAACAAATCGGTACAATATTCATTGTACAAACTTTCTCATATACTAATGGGTCGTTTAGTTATCTTTTGAAAAACACGAACTATGTAGAATAATTATGAAATTCGTATGAGCTGTTTTTTTAGAAAATTCAATTGTTATTAAAGTTTTCCAAGAATTAACTTGACTTTTCATTCCTTTTTTGAGAAATTTGAACTATGTAGTATTATTGCAGATGTAAACTCAAGTAACTGTACGAAATTTGATCAAAATCGTTTTAGCCGTTTTTGATAAAATCAACCCTTAATTATTCTGCAATTTCAACCATTTCTTAATAGCTTCTATTCTGTATGATAACATTCTTAAGTACGAGATTTAATTAATTTTTGCTCTACCGTTTAGGCTCTACATTCGCGAACAGATGAACAGACAGACGGAATTGCGAAAACCGCTTTTTCGGACTCATGTACACTTAACGTATATTTCCATCAAAATCTCGAGATCGAATTTTTTCGCGATTACAATACTTTCCCAATATACTTCGTATGTGAGAAAGTAGAAATGTTTTGCTATTAACTTTTTATTCAGACTCCATTTACTCCAGCTTATGGATTGAGATTATTACGTAAATGATATGTAAAGCAATAGTAATGTAAAGAATGTTACACCAAAATCTTTTATGACGAACAAATGGTCTGAAATTTTTCTTGTTCTCTCCTTTTAAAGATCTTTTTTAGGTCTTAATTCCAACCGTTCGTTTATATCTTGACATTCGTGGAAGAATGAATCATTTCACGAAGAAAAATTGAAACGTTTTGCTCGTTTGCTGCCGATTCATTGAAGCAAGAATAATGTCTGAGAACAAGTCGTTTTCGTTTCTTTCCCTTTGGTCGCATTGGCTGGAATCAGGAAATCAACCGGTAATACCGGCATCCAGCAAGTAAAAGAATGCTAAAAGTCGAGTAATTCTCGTGGTCGGAATTCGGAATCTCATCCTCCAATCTATTAATCAGTTTCAAATACACGCTCCGTTGAAATATGTATAGAAGTTAATTCAGATATCTTTATAGAATAATTTCTTTGCTTCTGCGTTTATTCACGCGTAGTATTCATTGAATCGAGATATCTAATTATTGCATTTTTAAATAACGAAGGTTCCGTTGAGTATAATAGAAATCGATAAACTACCATAATAGTGTTGTTTGAAATTAATGTTATACTAACAAATATCACAAAAATTTTAAAAACGTTTGCTACATTTTCCGCGTAAACAGCGTTTCGATTAAAAATTTAATATTCATGGCAAACGACTTCATAGCGTTTTAAAGCTTGCATAAATAAAGTAATAGCAATTCTGTTTCATAGACGAAGTATCTACTACTAGAGAGGTTATTACAGCTGACGCAAAATTATATCGGCTAGAATTGTTTACACCTTTTAAAATATATTTTAGAATTGCTACGGGTGTACTTATTCCTCTATATATATATTTCTTACATTTCCGTAAAGCTTTTTCACGGATGTATTCCTCGCCCGATAGGAATAAACAAATCCGTTATACGTCTTGTTTTTATTCTTTTTGATCGGTAAACGGCTTTTGTGTCCCGAGACGCAAAGTGGTTTTGAATCCAAGATATTTGCAGCCTTTTGTATCCATTATCATACATTATACGGGATAGATTCCTATCGCTGATGCATTTACAGGAGAAAAAATCCGTTGATGCTCGCTTCGAATTGGATCGTTTTCTACTTTCCGTCTAGATCAGCTTGACTTTTTGATGTCGTTAAGCCGCTAAACGGTTTGGGATCCATTTTTTTTATTTTTCTTTCTCCACTCAAGGATTTTCAGATCTCTTATTTATTCGACGCGCGGCTCCCTACGTTATTTTTTGTTTGAACCTGAGAAAGAGCAGTCAAATGCGCCGCGTCGGCAGTTTCGCGCCTTGATAACGATAATCAAATTTTGGTGAATGATCGTAAAGAGGAGTTTCCAGTCCGACCCTTCACGGCTCGCTTGTCCCTCGAAAGCACACGGTCTGAGGGAGGGAGAGAGTCCACGTACGTATAGGCGCCTCACATTCATCCAAAAGAGAGGGAGAGGAGGAGGAGGTAATGAGGGTCTTTGTGTGTGTCGCGCCCCCTAGTGTAAACTGGGAGAAAGGGGATGAGAGAGAGTTAAGGGAGATAGCGCAACCAAAGCATGCAGGACGGCGATAAGCCCTAGGCTGTGTGTGTGTGTGCATTCTCCTACTAAAGGGTGAAGAGAGTGAGAGGACATAAACGACCACGTTAGGGGTCACCCACCGACACCACCTCCTCGACCGCCCATCGTGGGTGTAAAAAGAGCGACGGAAGGGGATTCCATAACCACCATCGCATCTCCACATATGTCGCACCCCACGCCATGCTCCCCATGACCTCTCGCCGCCACCAACCCTTTTTTCCCTCCGCTTCAACCCTTACGAAGACCGTCCACGACCCCTGCAGCACGTACCCTATATTTTGACGCAAAACGTAAAGAGACTTCCCCTTCGTTTCCCGTTTCCCTCTCACCTCCACAGCCTGATTTTTTCTTTCGTTTTCGAGAGACTCCGGAGAGAGTTTTTCCTCCCGTCGTTTTTATTCTCTACCTCCTTTTCCGAACGCGATTCCATTTTTTATATCTCCCGCGCCGTTAATCACCGTCCGCGTCTCGTAAATTTTTCGGGCCTATAACTTATATGACTCCCCGAGAGCAGAAGAATCTTCCCATCTCTTCCTTCTCGTCTTTTTTTATAAATGTAGATAGATCGTCTTGTTATTGTTGGGGCTTTAACAATTAGTCCGACGAATCCTTCTTCCGAGGAAAGAGCCCTTTGAATTATCACTTTTATCGATCCCGGTTCTTTATTTCTTCGTTCGCGAATTCTTTTTTCTTTCCTCCCCGCCTCCCACTCTCCCCGCCTCTTCCTCCTCCTATCGCACGCATCGCTGCGTCCTCCTCGCCTTTTCTTATCCTCTTTCATCCCTCCCGGTCTTTTCTCCTCCCTATTTTCCCCCATCCATCCCATTCTCCCTCCCGTTCTCCCTTACCTCGCCTATATATCTGCCCCCCTCCCCCGTCTTCCTCCCATCCTATCCCTCTCCCTGCCGTCAGTTCCTCAATCCCCCAGCTCTCTTCCCCCCACTCCCCCTCAAAAAAACCTCCACTCTTCTGCAACTCTTCCTCCTCCCTCTACGTTTCCCCGTTCTCTCTCCTTCTCCCCCCCTTTCCCATGCCGGAATCCGTGGGGATTATCGAGAGTTACGGCGCCTTCTCAAACCCCCTTCCCCTATGCCTCTCCATCCCTCTCTCTCCTCTCTTTCTCTCACCTACCATCCCTAGCTTTATGCCAACCATCCCTCCCCCCAGAAACCTCCCAAGCCGCGCTACGCCAACCCCCCTCCCTCCCCCACATACACCGTTCTTTCTGCCCCCTTCGTCCCTGTATCTTCCCTCCCCCACGCCTCCTCCTCCCTCGCCAAACTTTACCGCACTCCCTCCCTCTCACGTTCGCCCCTGCACCGAAATTACCTCTTTCCTCCACTTCCCCACTACCCTCCCTATTCCCTTCCCCTCTATCTTTCTCTCCCTACCTCTTTTTCTCCCCTTAGTACGTTCCGCTCTCACACGCACCACATAAACATGACACATTCCCGGTTCGTGTTTTTTTAATGGGTTGGTCCTTTTCATATATATCGTATATACGTATATCGAAGCGTGTGCATACGTCCGCCTCTTCCTCTCTCGACTTTTCCTCCCCTCTTCCCATCTTTCACTCTCTCCCATTATCTACCCCCCTATTCGTTCCTATCTCCATTTCTCCCCCTCCACACGACGTCATTCCTCTTCATGTTCCGCCGATCTATTCCTCCTTCGCCAATCTCTTCCGCAACTTCCTTGCCTTCTCAACTTCCCCGACCAATCTTACTCTAACTTCCACTCGCCATCCCTCACTCCTCCCCTTCTCCCCTCCGCCAATACTTCTCCCTTTCCCACTCCCCTTCTCTCTCTCTCCCGAAACGGTTTCTCTTGCCTTTTCTCTTCCATCTCCATATCCTCCCCCAATCGTTACCTCTATCCCGCATGCAGATCCTTTCCCCCTCCTCCGTCGTCCCCTCCTCCCCGGTCATCACCCCCCCCCCCCCCCCCAATATCGATCCCCCCTCTCTTCTCAACTATATCACCCTTCCTCCCATTTTTGCCGCGGTGGTTTTCGGAAGTAGTCGTTCACGTGCCGCCCTCCTTTCTCCTTCTCCCCCACAGCCACCTCCTCCACTCCACACCCCCGAATTACACTCACCACACGCGCCAAAAACACGCGAGTTGTGTTCACGACACCGTTCTCTTCCCCCACCCCCCTTCCGTTCGCTCTCCTTCTCTCTCTCTCTCCTCTCATTCACGTCTACGCCTTCGGTTTTCTCCCTTCTCCGTTTGCCTCTCTCTTCGTCTCACTCCAAATCTCCTGCTCTAACTTTAACTCCCAAATCTCTCAACCTGTCTCTCAGCGGATTTGAATCTACCTCTTCCATTGCGTTTCTCTTATTTCTTTCGTATCTTTTCTTCCTTTTGTTTCCTCCCTCCCTCTATCCTCTCCCCCGCTTTCCTCCTCCTGCTGCCGTTTCGATAAATTTTTCCTCAGGAATAAATTACTTCTAAAAACGTTTTCGCTTGTATTCCCGAAAAGAATGTCTGCTCGAGAGGATTTTTCAAAGCTCTTTTTGGCAAACCGTGCTCGTAGCGGCGCTATTAACGTTACTCTTCTTTTATCTGCCTAACTTAATGTTTTTTTTTTAAATATATCCGTAACAACCGTGGTTGTGTATATATATATTTTTTCTGAGCTGCTCAAATACGAATCTTAAAAACAGCACAAGACAGCCTTCACAGTGTTTTCCTGTAATAATTTTTCTTTCCTTGTTGTCCTTTCCAATTCGGTGATTGCTCAAATACGAATCTTAAAAACAGCACAAGACAGCCTTCACAGTGTTTTCCTGTAATAATTTTTCTTTCCTTGTTGTCCTTTCCAATTCGGTGATTTTCTTGGCAGGTTTCTCACTATTTCAAGTCTGTCACTTGGCTGACCTTTAAAGCTGCTTGTTGTGCCACCTACCTTATTCTCTTCATTATCTAGTCAGTGGCAATAAGGAAACTTAGGGAAAATACATACACCTGTTTTCATTCTGTTTCGTTTTCCAAGAAATGTGTAAGCCATTACGCAACGCGCTAGAGCAGGGGTGGCCAACCTTTTTCTGTAAGGTGCAACAAATGCTGAAAATGTGTCGCGTGGCACCTAATATTTTTGCATTAGTGGTAGTCTAGATGGCAGGGGCAACACGGGGGGAAGAAGCCATTGTATGTACTTGTTTCGAAGATGGTCTTGTCTGTGGTCCTTTTGACTGCGGGTTGTAAGCTTTTTTATGAAATATTTTATATGCTTTCGTCCGATATTTATTTATTTATATATTTTGGAGTAGACTATTTTTTGTTCCCTCATATCTCATGAACGAATGATCGGATCGTAAAGAATGTTACATTGTTTGAAAGGTTATGGCTAGCAGATCGTTTTTAGCCCATAAACAATCTCATCTAGAAGTTAATCTGTGATTGTTCAAACTTTCCAAAAGTCTTTTTGGTTGCGGTGGCGCTGCCGGTGAGTCTGGGGGCGATTTTGTAGCAAGAAATTGAACTTCTACATATTCACAGCATTCTGTGCTCCAACGTTAGAAATGATAATGAGAAATATGGATTTCAACGTGAGTTGTCATTTTGACCAATATATGGCGAGAGAAGTTACAATACTTAATTGTACAAAAACTTTAGCTTATGTCTATTGTCATTTTATACCTCAATAATGTTTACTATTAGTTTAAAAATTTTGAACTTTTTCGTAAAGCAATTACCAACTCGTAATCAGTAGGTGGTTCCTTTGGGAAAGTATTTTTATTCCTCACGCAGCTGTAGATAGCTTCTGGGCAGAAAAGTATCGTCGAAATTTCAAAACTTGCGAAATGGGGTGCCGTGGCGTAGTAGCGAGCTATTGAAAACCTGCGAAAGTTGCATTTTTTCAATAGATCTTGCGGCCCCCTATTTGCGTGTTTAGAGGAGAGCACGCAAATCAACGCTTCATCCTTCGGAAGGGACATAAAGCCGTTAGTCCTCCTTGGTGCTTTCGAAAAGAGTAGGCTAATGCCGGTACCGGGTTTCTCTTATTAACTTTGTTATTTAAACTGACGAACCAACTAGCGCTAGAATCGTATGAATTCACAAAGTTCCACGAATCACGAACTTTGACATCAATCATTGTAAGAAAGCGATTGAGGTAAATTATTTATATTCGTTATTTTTCATTGATTGTTATTCATTTTTGCACTTAAAAGATGAAAACAAGTAAGAATTTTAAAAAAATTCAAAAATAAAATCTTTTTGCTTTATAAAATAGGCGGTCTTAAAAAAATAAAGCAAAATAACTTTCAGATTATTTGTTCGGTATACAAGATTTTGGTGTCACGTATTTGTCATTACTATAACTTTACATATCATTTACGTCATAATCTCATTCCATAAACTGGAATAAATGGATTTTGAATATAAAGTTAATAGCGAAATATATTTTTTAATAAAGCTCAACCTTGAAAACCTCCTATCAAAGCGAAATAATGAAAAGAATATGACACCAAAATCTATTATAGCGAACAAATAATCTGAAAATTTTCTTGTTTTATTCTTTTAAGGCCGCCTATTTTATAAAGCGAAAAGATTTTATTTTTTATTTTTTTTTAATTCTTACTTGTTGAGATCATAATACTATAAAAATGAATACGATATACTAAACCAAGATTTCCGGCAAAAGTGAACCGATCTTTTAAAACGTTTATCAACTGCTTTCGAAACATATGAACTAATAACATACTGAATGTACAATTTTAATTGGTTAATAATATAAATTAATAAAATGCTGATCTACTCCGTTTTCGGGTTGTTAGTAGTCGAGACGTCAAAAGATCCACGGTGGATCAGTCATGATTCCTGCTGAGAAGTGTGTCTTTTGCGGTTGCTGGTTTAAAGTTGACATTGACTTTATCCCAATCAGAAAATAGTAAAAATGTTAAATTAACGTACGCCCCATTTCAATACGAAAAAGATAGGTTTCTTAAGATCTTAGAACTGGCTAATTCGAGATAAAGAGTAAGAACAACTCATTCTCATGGTTCTTAAAGGATCTAGATCGAGAATATAGTAACTTCTAATTTAGTAGCTGTAATTTTGTGAACATATGATATGTGGACATGGAGAAGAATGCTGAAGATAAAAAGAACAGATAGGGTGAAAAATGAGGAAGTACTACGAAGAATAGGAGAGAAGCGAACGATTATACATACTATCAGAAAGAGGAAGTTCGGATCGGGCATTACCTGAGGAGAGAGTGTATGATTAAAGAAGTGCTAGAAGGAAAAGTGGATGGAAAAAGAGAAAGAGGTAGGAAAAGGTTTCAGCTAGTAGACGACTTGAAAGGGAAAGAGAGCTATCAAGACATGAAGAAAACTGCAGAAAATAGGAGTATATGGAGAACCAAGTTTAACCATGCATAATCACGGACCTGTCAACGGACAGACTACCTATGATGATGATAATGATACTATGTTGGCGAAGCTTCAAAATGTAAGTAGAACCAGTATCAATTTTGTCCAGTGGCGCAAAAATCCTCAATTATACGCCGCAGATTAGGTCTGTATAGCAAGGAAAAGAAGGATTCTGATAGAGGTAGGGATTTTCAAAATATAGGGCAGTTGGCAGGGGCGGATTCGATAGGTGGAGGGGCGATCGCCCTCCCCTTGAGAAGTTTCTGGATCCGCCCCTGATTTTGTCTCGTCCACCTGAGCCGTATAACACGCGAACACTAATTCACAAAATTTTCGAATTTTTTACTTTCTCCATATGTAGTAATGGGAAAGTATTGTGATCACGAAAAAATCAACTTAGAGATTTCAACGGAGATACACGTTTAGCGGTCCCTAGAACACGTTTAGACCATTTTCGGAATGATGTCTGTGTATGTGTGTGTGTGTGCGCGCGTGTGTGTGTGGGGGGGGGGGGGGTGGATGTATGTGATTGTGGGCGCTCTAACTCAAGAAGTACTTGCCATATCGTTACCAAATTTCATATGCATGAGCACAAAGAACTGATTAGTTTCTGGACAATACCGGTAAACCGGAAGTCGAGGTTTATTCGAAACCCGATTCGGTTTTTGCGATATTTCTCCGATAATACGTCATTATTGTATACATTGAGCATTACAAAAAATGTAGAAAATATAATTTCTTACACCTTTTATTTCAAACAATTTTCCATAGCAGTTATTGTTTAGGAATTATTTACAAAAAATCCGATCTGGCCAACACATGACTTTCTCCATATTTGGGGTATAGATATTTAAATTATTATGAATAGCATTATAAGGCAAAATTATTATTTCGTATCGTAAAAGAATAGTCTTCCTTATTGCCGTAAATTAGGTGTATTTTTAATATTCTTACAGAATTCAGCGCTACATGGTGGTGGCGCTGTATACTGGAAATTACGAAAAAGTTGAATATCTCCGAAATGGATGGTTCTACGAAAATTTGTTTCAAACAAAACTTGGTCAAATATCTCCTTAAAAACGTCGTTATTGGTAATCCTCGTGAGGACCAAAGCTTTAGAGAATAATATTTCTTCCAAGTTTTGTTTGAAACAAATTTTCGTAGAACCATCCATTTCGGAGATATTTAACTTTTTCGTAATTTCCAGTATACAACGCCACCGCCATGTAGCGGTTAATTCTGTAAACATATTCAAAATATAATTTACGGCAATAAGGACGACTGTATTCTTTTACGATACGAAATAATAATTTTGCTTTATAATGCTATTCATAATAATTTAAATATCTATACCCCAAATATGGAGAAAGTCATGTGTTGGCCACATCAGATTTTTTCCTAGTAAATCCCTATCTGGGACTTGATTCTTGGTCGGTTCTTTACTTCTGAACTACCCTCGAGAAAAATAAACCGAATCTATCAGTCCTCTAGCTTCGGAAATCGGTTATAGATAAGCTCCTCTCGCACTTGCGCGAGAACCTTATCCTCGCCGTGGTTCGGCTGACGACATCTCAGATCCACCCTTTGTAGCCTTTCTCGAGATCCATGCAACCGAATCCTCTAGGATCGTGCTGTGGGATGCTGAAACGAGGGAAAATAGGCGGGTTCAGGTAGTTGCGAAGACAGGAGGAGGAGGAGGAAGAAGAAAGGAGAAATCCGACGAGGCGGGAGAATATGGCAGCAAAGGCTCACTGGCTTTGGAAGGCCGTCAGTTCGACTCTCGCCAAAATGAGAATCCTCTTTTTCTCTCTCCGTTTCCTCTTCTCTTTTCCCCTCCACCTCTCTTTTTAAACCCTCCCATTGAACAATCGATACTTTCCGCCCCCGCGCCTCCCGTAATGGCGCGGAAGGGGTGTGAAGGGAGAAGAGAGAGAGAGAGGGGTAGGCGTGGAGCGAAGCCAGGAGTGTCGGGGTGGATGGCCAAAAGAGGCTCAGGGTTTTTGGGGAAACTTTTCGAGGGGCCCCGCCTCCCTCTGGCCGGGGGAGTTACTGGCGTGGGCGAGTGAAGAGGGTGTGTAACGGGAAAGGCCTTTTGCGGCGACCGCGATTCGAAAGATAGTGAGTGTGTGTGCGTGCGTGTGTGTCTTTCCTTATCGCAAACGTCTGGTAAAGGTGGTGGGACTTTCGGTCAGGAAAGGAAAAAATGGCGAGAAGCTGGAGACTGGACTAGAATTGACAAACGAGAGATAGAGAGAGAGAGAGATAGAGAAAGAGATAGAGAGATATCCTAACGCCTTCTTCCGAGAGTATTCTTTTCGTCTCGAGGCAAAATATTTTCCATCACATCCAGTGCTTCTCAGGGCGAGGCGGAGGAATTTTCCCAACCTAGTCCGTAGTCCCGTGTACTTCTGTGTTCTGCTAAAGTGAGCTAAAGAATGCGCGTTCGATATACGGCTATTGTTGTGACGCTCAAGAAGTGTATCGCGTAGAATTTCAACCAAACGTTCGATTTCGAAATCGTACAAATGTATTTCTTTTTATCATTCCTGGAATTTGATTCGTACTTCAGTGAGCACGTGCTGTTAGTCCCTTTACGAACTCATCCAAATAGTCTCCTAGTGATAAAATGTATACAAGTAGCTGCTGTTTCCACGAAACTGTTTAACAGATTTAGGGTTTCCAGCAACCTGGTTTCGCTAGTTCAACCTTGAATAGCTTAATAATATTTCATACTTGCCGTCTATCAGGATCTAAAACATGTTATCCATGGGTTTTCTTTCCTAGACGTGACACGTCGATAATTTTTCATTTTCAGAATAAAACGTTCTCTCCTGCGACGATGGACTGCTCAAGAAAAACAATTTATCAAGGGAAATGTTTACTCGCTAAGGAATCGACTAAACAAATCCTTGGTCAGTTTTTACCAGTTTCTTGTCGATGGAAAAATCCGCATCCCTAAAAGGACACAGTTTAATCAATAAACGACATTGGAAAATTATGTTTCTCCAGTAACCATAAAATACCAGATGCCCATTTCGACAACAAATCAGCCCTCATCAGTTCACCAATGGTATCTTCCAGGATTGCTATTGGAGAAACGTAGTTGTATTTTATTTCCGAGGAAAAGAATAACTTTGTTTACTTCCACAATTTCTGTTTTTACAACAGATAATTCTTTTTTATTTGAGTTACAGCATGATGGATTCCGATCTCAGTTTTTTTTCGGTGTCTGTTATATAGGAGAAAAACGGAAACAAAGCGACCCAAACTAACAAGAAACCGCCAGGCTAAAAAAATCTTTTTTTCCTCCAAATAAATGTGTCGGCATACCAGATAACGAGGTGAATACCTGCGCCACAAACGGGAGAGAGGCAGAAATAAAAAAAACGACCGCGAAAAAAAAAACAGCGCCAGGTGTAGAGAAAAAAGAAAGGCGATAGGCGCGTGCGTGCGTTTTGTTTGTTCGTGTGCGTGAGATGTGGGTACGTCTTCTTTTTTTCAGTGGGAGGGATAGTAAACGAGGGAAAAGGTGGAGTAGGAGGGAAAAGCTGTAGTCTATAAGAGGGTGAGGGATGCACACACGCACTCAATCCTCCGGAGTCCTGCGACGTACACACACACCCGTGCCTCTTTTGTCACTCGATCGAGAGGGAGAGAAGAGGATGAAAAGAGATATTGAGAGGAGGACGAAGGAATTGAATGCCACGCTATCGCTTCTTGCTCCTCTCTCTCCCCGCCTTCGCTTTTGTCCCTGGATACGCCTCCCTCACTCCCCCCTTCCCTCTCTCTCTCGCTCTCCGCTATCTCGTCGTGTATGAGAAGGGACGTCCGTCTGCCCGGATTCCCGTGAATGGTAAAAGGGGTTGTCCGAACTAAGCCGTCGCTTCATTACCGTCGACGATGCGATATATCGCTCGCAACCGTTTTAGAGAGAGGATCCTTAGTGGGATGAAGTACATACGTCCGAATGGACGACGCGCCTACGTGAGAAGGGGGGAATCGCCCTCGGATTTTTTTTCGGAAAAAATAAGTCGAGATTGCGAACGAGTTTAGAAAATCGATGGCGGAAGAAGGTCCGGCCGAAATAATGGTCTCGCCCTTGTTATATATTGCACACTGAATTTCCATGTGATCTGAACGACGAGCCACTTTTGCGAGAGAATTCGATAGATTGCAAATTTTACAGTTGACGGTGTGGCACAGAATGAGTTATTTCTTCTTTCTTTAAAAAGTATAGTGACTTTAATTAATGAATATCACACATCTAACATTCTGGTATTATAAATCTCTGATTAACCTAAGCTTAGAGTAGGGCACCATATTTTGATTTTAGCGTAATTCCATTGAAAAATCGTTCTATTGTTAGAGAAGGAGAAAAATTCTGAGCTTGACTAGGTATCGAACCCGGGTCTCCCACTTTCCGGGTAGGTGCTTTAACCAACTTAACTATCAAGCCAGTCTAATTCTGAATTCTCGAATTGGGGTATTTACGGTGAAGAAATGGCTAACTCAGTAAGCCTTATAATACTAGATGTCCTCACCCCGGCAAGTGGGAGACCCGGTCAAGTTCAGAATTTTTCTCTTTCTCTAACTTCAAATTTGTGTTAAGTCCTATGCACTCACGCATAAAAAAGTTACCATTTCATCTTGCTATTGTATCTTCTTTGATTCTGGTTTAAGCACTAATATTTGGCGATGCAAAATAGAAAAGATACACTTACCAAGTTATCACGAAACGTTTTACTCCACTTCACGCGAAAAATTGTGCATTAAAATGGCCTTTGTCTTCAAAATATGACGATACTTCCAACACCGATTTTCCTCATTGTATATACATATTCTATTCCATTTTAATATATTTTATAATTCTCAATTGGTCGCTCTTTGTGTTCCAAATTTTCACGGTCGAATTTTTCAGTGCTTTAAACTTTCCAGTAATGTATGGCAAAAAATGTACATTTAGTTATAAGATGCTGTGTATCCGCGATAATTTATAGACTTGAGTTATTCGCGGGTCGATCCCGCAATGGGAGACCGTTGCGCCAGACGAGGCGCACAATGCCGCTACGTAACGCAAAAACATTTTTTCCGACGCTCGTTTCTACTATTTTACGACTTGAATTTTTTCGTGGGGTTAAAGGTTATTCAGTTTGGACGTTTACCTTAGTGGTAGTTACGCAAAGTCACTTTAACGTGCAGTGCGGTACCATCAGACAATGTAAGAATAAAATATGTATGATGTAGTTCGTAAATATTCTCCACTTTAAAAGGGATTTACAAAGACTATGAATACACATAATGTCCAATTAAGAAGAGTAACTGCGAAAGGAAAGCTAAATATTTTTAGACTTGATTATACTTGGAAAGAGCTTTTAGAGATCGTATTATAACAAATAATGGTTTTGTCATAATACTTTATCAATACATTGTAATTTCATCTAGCATTTAAGTTTTTTATTTTTATTAATCTTTGAGGAGAAATACGTTCTCTAAATTTATATTTATCGAATTAACCATACGAGTTTGAAGTTTAATCGTCATCTGCGCCTGTCATATTGTCATATTTACTGTCGATTATGATTGGCAAAATTTTCCATTAAAGAAACTATATCGCCGTAATAAATTCTTTCTTAATAATCTTACTTCTAAATTTTCCGTTATGGTTATCGCATGAATTACCTAATTTTCAGAATTACCTTTTGTGTCATTTTTAAAACTAAGGACATGGGTATTAAAATAACACGAACTGTCATCTAGGAACTTGTACTAGGTGGAGCTGTATTATGCCAAATAATACATCTAACTTAAAGGATTTTCATAGGACAAATCAAATATTATGTTAATGATTGATAACAATGTGAAAAAATAAGGATGTGTTCAAATTTTCTCGTTTATTTTAAAAACGAAATTTATCTCTCCCTTCGCGTTTTCGTTTTATTCTCTACATAAATTCCCCCGTCCGTAACACAAATTTCCCCTTTTCTCTCCACGTCGCTCTTGACTATTTCCGCTGCCTCGTTTTTTTTGACCGACTCCACGCCTCCCCCTCTTATCAACCCTTTCCTCCCCCCCATCTGCCATCCCACCTCACTTCCTCGCTCTTTTTTTGCTACTCTTCCCATCCTACCTAATATTAATCCTTTTTGGAATTCCAGCCATGCGAGAGATGGAGAACGAAACTCCGTGGATTTTTTTTAAAAGGAATAGAAGCGACCTCTGTACATCTCCCCCTTTCTTCTCTCTTTTTGTATCTCCATGTCTCATTGCGCATGTCTCTCTCTCTCTCTCACTCCCTAGGGAATTCTTTAGAAAGAGATACTATGCGCGCAAGAGAGAGAGAGAGAGAAGAGGGCCTCCCTTATCGGGGATTGTGTCACGCCATTTAACACTTTGTGTCGTGATTCGATTACTCGTTCTCCGTCCTCGACTCCTTCGCGAACTATATCGACTGTCATTCTCATGTGCATTCATAGGCGAACTCATTCTCTTTCTTTCTCTCTCTTTCTCTTTATCCTTCTCTCGCGGCGATTCCGAGGCAATAGCGCTAGGACAGGGTTTGGAATCGACATTTGAGATTCTTTCTGTGGGCCACATGAGATTTTACATTGGAAATTACATAGATTTTCCGTGGAATTATATAAGTGAAAATCAAATTATTCTTTAACTAGTGAGGTGAAATTATAATACTGAGGTGCGGCCTCCCGGATCGCTGTTGCTTTTATTATTATTTAATCACTAACTCTCTACACTCGAATTTTCCGATTTTGGTAACCCGTCACGAGAGTTGAGAAGCAGTTAAAAAATCTTAGTGATAATTTTCTTTCTTCATAAAATGTAAACTAACGGAATGTAAAATAATGTGATAATTTGACATTATAACTTAAGTGGTGTCTCACAGGTGAAATCTCTGTAGTTCACGTTTAAATCGCATTTTTACCTATACAATTCAAGGTTTCATGAGTACACTCTTGATCAACAATATAAAATTATCTCAGTTAAATTATGCGCATCGATTTCTCGTCACATTTTTGGGGGAGCGTAAAATGCTCTCGAGGACTGTAGTTTATCCACCTCAGCGCTAAGAGATGCAGCAAGCGATAGGTAGAAACAGTGGCGTACCTGAAAATCTGGGGAGGGGGGGCGCAGCAAATAATATGGGGCTCCCCTATGGATATCTTAGTCAGTACGGTTTGGACGATTGGTGGGCCGCTGAATCTCGCCCCCCCCCCCCCCCCCCCCGCATTGCGGGGGCTATCAGTACGCCACTGGGTAGAAGGATACCTAGGCAGCGTGAGAGTAAGAAGGGAGGGTGGGATATGGGGAAATGGACGGATAGATAGGAGGAGGTAGGGAGAGGCAGGGTGGTAGAAAGAGGGTGAGAGAGATGTGGCGATAAGTGGAGAGGGAATTGGACTTAGAGCAGGAACGATGTGTAGGGTGGACGAGGGAAGGATGGAGAGGGATGTGAATGAGCGAGCGAGTGGCGGGATACACAGGAAATCTCAATGAGGAGAAAGAGAGAGGGAGAGAGGTCCCTCCCTCTTCCTCGCCCTCTCCCTCGCTCTATTGCCGGTAGAGAGGTTAACCAGATATATATATATATACACACACACACACACATTGAGCCGGCGGAAGGAATGTTGGCGCCCCCTTGTAAGATTTTGCTGCGGTGCCTCTAAGCTATAAAACGAAAATTTAAAAATGAAAACACAAATAAAAATCAGAAAAATTTTATTAATCCTGTACTTTAAAAAATTATGAGAATGTTATTTTGCGAGCTTTGAAGCTAGCAAATTTGGAAATAAGATGTTCCATGTCCAACTGCTCACAAATATCGGTCTCGATTGCTGTTAGTGGCAACCCAACCAGTCTTTCTTGTGAAATGGTCGATCTTAAATAGTTTTTTATTATTTTTAATCTTGAAAAACTTCTTTCGCTGTTTGCAACTGATACCGGTAGAGTGCTTAAAATTCTAAGCGAAATAAATATATTTGGAAATGTCGATTCCAGGTTATGTGAATGAATAAATCTTAATATTTCTAATGAATTGTTTAAGTTTGGAGTTCTGAAGAAAATGTCTTTGAATGTCTTTAATTCGTTGAATAGTTCAGTAGCATCAATATCTCTGTCGTCTTTATTAGTTAGGTGAATTTTCAAATCTGTACAAAGTGCTTTGAGAATGCTATCGTCTTTTTCATTTATTTTTTTAAATCAAAGAGGAAATCAAAATATTTATTATGATTCTTTAATTGTTTAAACCTTTCTTTTATCGAATTGATAGACATGCCTAAAATAATATTGAAAAAGTTAATTTTAAACATCTTTTGGATTACTCACAGATTCATCATCAGCCTCGTAGTCAAAAAGTTTTTTCTTTTACCGTCGACGAACTTCAGTTCCTACCTTGAACTCCGCTGGAGTATCCAAAGTACTCACGAGCTCTCCTGCGGTTTGTATAGTTTTTTCAAAACCTTCATCTGTGTGCAATTCTCTAATAGATTGTAATAAATTCTCAATCGCTTTTAATGCAGAACCAATATTTTCACCTATGCCTTGGAGTATTCTTATTTCCCATAAAAAATGTTACAACGAAAACAAAACGCGCATTTGTTCTTGACAGAATATGCAAGACAATGACTTGGTATTGTTACCTTGTTATTTGTTTATTTATTGTTTATTATTCATCTGCGAGTTATTTGCAATCGAATGACACCCATGGTGCCAGTATTCCGTTTTTAAATGTTTAACCTTATCCCTCTCCTCCCCAACCATAAGCCTTGAATGCGTGATTTATCTATTTATTGTTAATATTCATCTACGAGTTATTTGCAATCGAATGTCATCCATGGTGCCAGTATTTTGTTTTGAAATGTTTAACTTTCCCCCTCTCCTCCTATTCCCGTGAGCGTAATTTGTTTATTTATTATTCATGTACGATTTATTTGCAATGGAAGGACATCCATGATGCTAGTATTTCATTTTGTTATACTATTTAATCTTCCTTCTTTCCTCCCCATACCCACGCCTCCTTCAACTTTCATGGTTTATTGTTACTTATTATTTTTCCAATTGCTATAAGCAGTCAAAAGGTGTCCAATTGTTGATAATTTTGTGGATATTTCTTTTTCTTTTCATAATGGAGGTTGAAAGATTAAAAAGGTTATATTAGAACTTTTTTAAATCTACATACGTAATAATAAGTTTCTTAAAAATTAGAATTTTGTGAGGCAAGACCTCAGAACGAGGTTACGGGTAGGGCTACGCTTAGAAATATGTTCAAAACAAGAGATGATTTCACCGTTTCAAGAACACACCTCGTTTAATTTGCGACTCCCTAATTTTTGGCTAAAAAATTGGTCTCAAAAAGTCGCAAATTACGCGAGTATATGCGGTGTGTGTATGTGTGTGTGGGTGTGTATACATACATACTAGTAATATGTGCTTGCATACTGCAAGCATTTTATCTCACCTTAATATAAAGAGTGAGAGCCGACAAAAAATTTTTAAACGCAAAAGTTAGCACATCCGCAACGATTTACGTGTTTTTCTTTTTGGAGAATATTAGGGTAAAAACAACCACGAATATTTATATTTACAATCATTTTATAGTTTTTTCATCGTTTGTTACGAATACCTCACATTTCTGCAAAATTTCATCGATGTACCACCTCTAGAAGTGCATTTATATATTTCCCGCTTGAACACCATTCTCTAATTTCCTGAAAAATTTCATCGATGTAGCACTTCTAGAAATGCATTTATATATATTTAATTGTTTAAAATTTATTAATTTTTAACAGCTACAATAATAAACTTTTTTGTAATTTTCAATGTTAATTACCGCTGGAACACTACTCCCTAACTTTCTCAAGATTTTCAGCTACCTAGCTCTACCGAAAGTACACAAACATTAGTTTATGAGTTTTTAACGGCCGAATAAATAAACATTGTCAAATTTGTATAATCACGTTTTCGTTATTTGACAGATTCTACCATTAGAAAAAAATTCAGCATTGTAGCACATTCAGAAGTACCTAAACCGTGAAATGTTTCTTTAAATGTTATTATTTTTTAACGGCCGAGAAATATAAACATTGTTGTAAATTTCGATTTTTTCTGTCGGTTATGCCACTACTAGTAGACCTACTTATGTACCAAATTTCAAGCACATCTGGAAGTGCCTCGTAATTTTGTATCCTCCTATATGATGTGTCTATACACGCACTAGACCTACCTATGTACCAAATTCCAAGTTTCTAGCACATCTGGAAGTGCCTCATAAGTTTGTATCCTCCTATATATTATATATATATATATATATATATATATATAGTGTATATGTGTGTGTGTATGTATATATATATATATTTATATATATATATATAGAGAGAGGGGGGGGGGAGGTTGGTGGGTGGGAGAGTGCATAGGAGTTTGAAAACGGAAAAAGGGTCACGACCCGGGAGAGAGAAGAGGACCAACGGGACAAAAAGTATTATCCAGCGGAAAGAGCGGAGGAATGAGAGAGAGAGGAATGGAAGAGCGAGATGGATTTTATGGAAAAATGGAGCGGAGAGTCGAAAAACGGGGCGAGGTGAAAGTGTTGGATCAGAGAGAAAGAGAGTGGGAGAGAGTGAGAGATAGAAGTCGAACGGAAGAGGAAAGAAATGGACGAATGTGTTGGAGAAAAGAGGAGGAGGAGAAGAGGAGAAAAAGGGAAGGGGAGATGGTTCGGGAGAGACGATGGGGAAAAAAAAGAGGGAAAGGATGGGAGAAGGTCGGAAAGGCGGGTAGAGTGAGCGGAAGCCGAAAGAGGGAACTGAGAGAGGAAGCAGTGGTCACGAGGTGGGTCGGGAGGGGAGAAAGAGAGTGAAAAAGAGAAAAGTGAGGACCGCTGGGGAGTGTCCCATATTGTGCGCACGTAAGGGCGGACGGAGGTTGAGGGCGGGCGGTTGAGGGTAGGGGAGTGGAGGTGAAGGGAGAGATAGGAGAGGTGGACGGGGGAGAAGAGGCACGGTCGAGGGGAAGGAATATAGAAAAGGAAATGAAATCCTCGATGTGGGAGGAGGAGGGATGAGTGGAGGAGGAGGGATGAGTGGAGGAGGAGGGATGAGTGGAGGAGAAGGAGTTTGTAGGCGAGTGGGCTCTTCCTCGAGTGCACCCGGGCGAGGTTAAGGGAAAGCAGATAAGAGAGAGAGAGAGAGGGAATGAGAGGAAGAATGGACTGAAGAGTGAAAGGATTGGACGGAAAACGAGGAAGGGAGAGAGGGCTTCGGATGTCTTTTTTTCGGGAGGGAAATGAGAGGAGGAAAAGGAAGGAAGGAGGGAAAAAATAAAGGGGTGTAGTAGGAATGAGTAGAAAATGGGTTGACGAGGATAAGAAGAAGGCACGTAGTGTTGAAAGGTGGCGTTAGGAGTGGCAGACATAATGAAACTGGAAGATTCCCATTAGAGAACTTTGCGAGATCCTCATAAAGGAAAAAAAAGTGGACGGGCATAAAGACACTCGCCCTAAAATTCTACTCGTTTCATTTTTTGAGGTTTTAATGGGTAATAATTTAATGAAATCTTTCCTACCCTTTGTATGTGTGTATGTACGTTTGTGAGTGTATATGAGTATATATGTCCATGTATATATACTTATACACATGCATGTATATATACTTATACACAAACATACGTACATACACACACGTGTGTGTGTGTATATATTTTTTGTAACCTGCTCACGCCGAATCTTTTAACGAGCCTTCGTAGATGTTAGACCAAAAGCTCCATCTCCTCGTCACTAATTATAAATGAGACGAGTGTGGAGAGACGGTCGTGTATCCTCTCTCGGCGTATTTCGTCGAGTACAGAGTTATCTTCTTTATTTTTCACGTGCGACTGTGTAGATAGAGTCTCCTCTTGCATGTCTTTCTTTTACATGCAGAAGGTCTCGTCAATGTAAATGTTTGGAGAGCTAGAGTAGCCCACTCCTTGGAGAACCTACCCATTTGCGAACTGTACCCGTAAATAAATTTGAATTTTACATATGGAGCGCTGACGAGAAGGCTTTCTTACTACTCAGATTCCTTAGCGAGATTGTTTTTTATGGAAAGTAACGGCAAAATCATGCGACGATAGGAAATTTAAATGCAGAGGAGGATTAAAGGAAAACTATTTGAAGAGGAAACATTTTCGCTATTTGGAATGGAAAAGTTTTCTTTTTTGTCGAAATACGATCCGTGTATCATGTAATTTTTCTCATTTCCATGACACTTCTGGAACTATCCGGTTTTTTTATTAATAAAGCTAACAATTTCGTCGATCATATAATTACCGAATAAGATTTCTTAGTTCGATTACCAGCCTAACTAGTTTTTCTTAATCACGTATTTATTTTTTCTGATGATACAGCGTTTAATTTTTTTGTCACTAATTTTTTTCGCGCATACAAATTGAGCAAAGTTGGGAAAGGAAAGATTTTCTCTCGCCATTAATTAATATAGGCCACACATGGGAATTTGGTAGCCCTTATACTTTTAAAAAACCCTTCAGCGCCGGGGTCAGTACGTGGTACGGACCTCATATTTCTGTGTCGCCGGGGTCCGTATGCGATACGAACCCTTGCCGCACGTGTTTTAATTTGCATTATTTAGATTACTAAACCTTCTCTTTAAGATCTTCTTTCACTATAGCTTACAAGAATGTTTGCGTTTATGAAATTAATGGTTAGAATATCTTTTGTAGATCCTCAATTAAATGTAATTAATTTTATTTTACGCGTACGCGAATTGATAAGGGCAAAAATCGATTTCTTATAACTTTTCTATACTCGTGCTATTTTAAATTTTTAACAGTTTATTTAAATTTATAAAATACTTTTAGACATTTTTCTTTTGTTTTTATCAATATAAGTAATGATTTAAAATAAACTGACTTGTAGTAACATAATGGAAAATAATGTTGGTAGTGGCGAAAAGGAACACTCCTTTCATCAGATTTATTTATGTCCACATATCGGCAAATAAACTTTAACATATATACATATTATTTGAGCCGTAAACTAAATGAGCAATAAAATATTTTATTTACCTTAATAGTTCAGTTTTGTATGGTAGATCTCGAAGCACTCCTCAAAACAGAGTCCAACGTCGCATTCTCTACAGCAGTACACCGTATCCTTTTTCTTGTCATGTTTAGTGCACACAACACATCTCCTCTGCGGTCTTGATTTCTTCTCCGTTGTTTGCACTTTCCTAATAAAATGTCTTTCTCTTAGTCTTGAAACTGTATTGTCTGACGGCCTTGCACCTGCAACATTTCCGTCTCCTGTTACCACATACTTTAGAAAGAGTCCTTCTACTAGCTGAATTCTATAGGATTAATGGTCCACTTTTTCCCCAGTATTTCTACTATATATAATTAGTGAATTTAAAACAGCAGAATTTAGCAGCCTTTTGAAGAGTTTGATGAAGAGAAATGAACGGATACGGAATAACTAAATTTACGTATTCATTCTCAGAAGACAGCTGCACCGAGGTAGGTTAGTGTCGTAGAGAGGCAAGAAACGAAATGAAAATGGGAGGCTCTGCAGCGTCTTTTTTCATTGATGGAAGGGATAGGATCCCTTCCATCACTTCCTTCTTTGCGTCTCTCTTCTGATGCGTAGCACTTATCTTATTGTGCTCTCATTCACACGTTGTAACCACGTCCAATTCTAAAGACTAAACAATCTCGAGAGGCAATATATCCTTCAATGCTGACACCGACTCACCCATACCTCAGGGATGTTATTTCGGTGATTTTTTTTTGTGAGCTAAGAAACAGACACGCAAAGGATGAAGCAGAATACAATGCTTCTCTTTCATCTGCACACACATGCGATAATATTCCTAAAGTGCCATAGGCTGCAGAAGAGAGCACGTAAGCAAGAGCAGTTGAAGCTTGATAGTGAAAAGAAGAAAGCTAAGCGAATACAGAGAACTCCAACGTGAGATAATATATTACATGGAGGTAATTGCGACTGTTATTCATATCGATGAATTTATGAAGCAGATATAAATTTCTGTAGCATGATTTTTCATATTCAGAGAGAATTAACGTACAAACTACTTAAGATAATAGAATGCAAATTTAACAATAAATAAAGGACACTATAAGATGTTCGATTTTTAAATTTCAGTCAACTACTGTATTTAGATGAAAAGTTATATATTTTTAAATGCAGGCACTTCAAAATCTGCGATTTCTATTAAATACCCGCCGGCCGTACGAGAGTTTGCCATTTAAATGGAGCCCGGCGCTGAAGGGTTAAAAACAATCCATTTTCATAAAGCAATGGCATTCAAATTTTTTACAACTACCCCTTGGACAGTTTTATTATCTTTTCACGCACACTCCCTGAAATTGTTAATTAAGATACGTTCAGAGCAAAGGTATCAATTTTACTTTCAGGACCGCATGGTGCCACTTATGGTACTGGTGTAATGCTTTGAATGACGCCGGACTAAATTTTTTTTTCTAAAATTTGTACAAGTAACTTTTATTGGGGTCAGTGATTTTTTGTTTATGTTGAAGTGGATGCTCTTATGATTGATTTTAAATAATCCATCGAGTATTTAATTTCATAAAAATATTCCCAGCGACAGTAATCTTATAAATCCGTACGTATAGACCGGCATGGGTTTGTAACACGCATTTTGTGTTTAAGGTAAGACTTCAAGCATCTGAAAAAAATTCTCGATAATTCGCTTAAATCCTTAATGTTCACCATGCGGCAGGGATTCAATAACCCGCAGGCATGCCATCGCCTTGCCTCTCTTTGGTCTTCAATCCGGTATTTGCCCTCATCTTCATTCCTATGGTTCACCTGTTGTAGCTCGTAAGAAGACTGCGGAACACAATTGGGATAAAACAACGAACGAATTCCGCGTGCCTTTGCCAACAACACCACCACCCACCTTCCTCTCCTTATCACCAACATCCCTCTGAAGGGCCGAGGAATGTGGCGCGGAAACCAGTCTAGCCTCCGCTCCAAACCCGTCCATCCCCCGGTGACCTACCATCCTTCCCTCCGCCCCCCTCTGCCCCTTTCCACCCTCGCTCTCATATCTCCACCAACTCATTTCACTCCATATTCTTCTCCATTCCCATTTTAGTCTCCAAAACTTCCGCTTTCGCCGGCTCTATCTTTTAACCGACGTCTTACAACAGAAAATCCCTTATTAAATTTATTTCTTGGCTCCTTCTTCCGCTTACTCCCACCACACTCCCTCCCTCTTTCCATCTCCGCCCTCGCCGTTATCCTCCTCTTTTCATCTTCCCCTTTCTCGGTCCTTTTTCCCTTCCCATCCCACGTCCTGAGGTCACGGAGTGTCAATGCGAAGTGGTTGCTGCGAGGGGGTCTCGCGAAAGGGAAGCGGGAAACGGAAGAGAACGGGGAGGAAAGAGGGGGTGGAGGCGATGGAGGAGGAAGAGGGGTTAGACGCGGAAACGGACGACGAGACACGCTCTTTATGGATCTTTTAAGATGGGAATCGGAGGGAAAAATGAACGCCGAAGATGTTGATTGTCTGGGCCCTCCTACGTCCCTAACGCACCCCTTCTGGACCTTTTATACCATCTGGATTACTCCTTCCCTATCTTCTCTCACCCCACTCTCTCTCTCACTCCGAGTACTCATCGAACATTTTCTTCGGCGCCCCCCCCCCTCCCCTCTTCCTCCCCCGATCTCCCTCCTTCCACCATAAACCCACGCCCCTCTTCCTCTCCACTTCCTTCCACCGGCGGCCCCGTGACCCCCTCTTTTTACCATTCCCAAAGCGTACGTCTCACTGCCTCCACCTCGCCACCTCCCTCAATCTCTCCCTCTCCTCTTCTTTTTATATCCCTCGCCCTCCCCGTTCTCTTCCTCCCTCACTTTCTCCCCCTCGACAACACCGCAAGTCTTCGATTCCATCTTATCGACTCCCAATGAATTTCATTTTCATCTTCCATTATAGTCTCGTCATCATCTTCTCTCTCCTCATCCTCCTCGATTCTTCCCTCTTTTTACCGGTCAAATTCCTCTTTCTTCTTCCTCTTCCCCACTCCCTCTTCCCCACTCCCTCTTCCCCACTCCCTCAATCTCTTTTCATCTCTCATCTCCCCTCACCCTCGTTTCCTCCCTTCCCTCTATCTCCCTCCCTCTCTCTCTTCCCTCTTTTTCCCCCTCTCTCTCCCTCCCTCTTTCTCTCTTCCATCTTTTTCCCCCTCTCTCCCTCCTCCCTCTTTCTCTCTTCCCTCTTTTTCCCCCTCTCTCCCTCCTCCCTCTTTCTCTCTCTCCCACTTTCTCCATCTCTCTCTCCCTCTCTAACTCCCTCCTTTCCTCTCTTCCCCACTCTCTCACCATCCCTGACTTTGCTTCCTGTCTTCTCTCGCCCCTCCTTCCTTTTCCTGCCCCTCTTCCCGTTACTTCCCCCCTCCTTACTACCCGCTTTTCTCCCATTCTTCCCCTTAATCTCTATGATTGGGAACCTCGGCTACATCTTCAACCTCCCACTCCTCGGCTCCACCCACACCGCCTCCGTCCACGCCATCAAGTTCTCATTATCGCCTTCAAACTACGCTCGCCTTTACCCCCTACCCTCTTCCCTCTCACTCTGCCTCTCTCTCTCTCCCTCTCTTATCTCTCTATATTCCACTCTCTCACTCTATTCCACTCCCTCTCGAGTGCACCCCCCCCCCCTCATAAGGATCTCGCTCTTACCCTCATCTCCTGTCGACCTCATTCCTCTTCGCGCTATTATTTTCTCCTTTCTCCCGCCCTCTCGAGCCTTTTCGCTACCCTCCTCCTCACCTACGCACTCCATTCATTCTCGCTTTTCGTCCTCTTCACTTTCCTCTAACATCTCATTCTCTTCTCGTAATTCTGCTCCACCATTCTTCGCAGCCATTTTTTTCTCTCTCATTTTTCATCCAACTCCTCGCAGGTCGTTCCCCTCCATCTCTCCATCCACCACCACCACCACCTCTTCCTCCTCCCTCATTTGCCACCTAGCGTTTTACGCTTGGAAAAAATAAATGTTTCCATTTCTCTGAGAAGCGTAATTTTTTTCAGCGCAAGATGCGAATCGAGGTTAGTTTTCTCGTCTTCCCGCATCATTCCCTTCTAATTCTTCTCCCCTTGTCATTTTTCACTTTATGCGGAATTCTCATCTTTTCTCCCGCCTCCTACCGGCTTTCGAGAACATTACTCGCTGTAATGGGTTTTCTCTCTCTCTTTTCTTCCATTACCTCTCTCTCTGTCTTCGTTTCGTTACCTCCTCCTCCACCTCTCTTGTCTCTCCCTCTTCTATTGATTCCTCCTTCCATATTCCCTCTTCAGACGGCGGTTCATTATCGACGCGTCAGATTAATTCTTCGGCTTTTCGCTCGTGCTTTTTGAGTAGACCCAGCACTCAATCTGTCAGGGGCGGCCGGGTCACGACAATTGCGTGTCTCCCTTCGCTACCTCGCACACCCTCTCTCTCCCTTCCTCTCTCCCTCCATTATACATCTCTCTCTCTCTCTGTCCCAATCCTCTCTTTCCCCCGTCGAACCGAATTCTCATCTTCTCGACATCCCCATAATCAACGTGTCCGAATCAGAACGGACCTGGATTGCAGGTATGAATCACGCCGCGGTCGTTAACATTTCCATTTATCGCATCATCGTACCCGTAATCTTTTCGGATCGCTCTGTAAACAATCGTAATGTGCTGTCCGATCCCTTGGCCGCTCATGTGTAACGATGATGCACACTTCGTCATCGGGTCCGACCACAACCTCACTACATGTCTACCTCCCGTTTTCCTCGCTCTCCCTTCATCTCTCTCCCCACCTGTCTCTCTCTCTCTCCCTGCCATGCGACTCGCCCATCCGCCTCTTTAGCTTTCCCTTTCGTCTATGATGTGCTAAAACGGACGCTAACGCTGTCTCTCTCTCTCTTTCTCTTTCCATTCATGACTGGCGAATTCTTCTTCCCATCGTTCCTATATTCACTAACCGGTGCTCTCAATATCATTCTCTTCTTGTCTCTCTTCTTTATCCTATTACGCTTATGCCTTTTCCCATACTGTGGCATCCCTTCCCTATCTAACCCATTTCTCCCTTTATCACTTTCTTTCTCATACCATCGCATATTGTCTCAAATTCTCCTGCTTCCCTCCAACTCGATCCTTCATAAGTGAATGATCTCCACTCATCTACTCCCATCCTCTCTAATATCCCCTATTGCAGTGCTTTTCAACCTTTTAGTCGACGTATCCATTGAAGCAGTTTCCCGCGCCTCCTGGTAACTTTTAAAGCTACACTGCTACAAAACTATTAAATTAGAATATTTTTGGGAAATGTGGTAAAAGGTGAAAAAATCTGCTGTGATCGGGAATCGAACCTGGGTTTCCTACTTGCCGGGCAGATATTCTGCCACTGAACTACCAGACAATTTTTCCTGTTTCAGAACGGGAATATTTTCTAAGAAATAGAATATCCGCTCGGCAAGTGGTTCGATTCCCGGTCATAGCAGATTTTTTCACCTGTTTCCACGTTTCTCATCAATCCAGCTTATGCCTGTCGCATAAGTATCTTCGGATCATCCTTTACATCAATTTATAGAATGTTTTTATTAAAAGAAATAACTCGTGTATATGAATATAAATAATTGAATAGTAACTATTTAAAATGAGTTTTCAAGAGTAATGAAATAACAGCAAAAGAGTTCTTTATTGAAAAAATAGCCGCGCAGCAATTCCAGAATTATTTGTTACTGGTAAACACCATCGAAGGGTTACGCGAAAATATTGAAGGTTATGCTTATGATCTTATTCTCTTTTGTTTTGTTTTCATAGCGCTTCTTGTATTAGTATTCTCAAAACCTTTAATCCTGGAATCGGTCATTAATTGTTAATTAAGGGAAATAATAACTCTTAAATTTTTGCGTTCACCTCCAAAGCTCTTCGCATACCCTTAGGGTTACGCACACCCCAGGTTAAATACCACAGCTTTACTGCACTTTTCTCCATCAACTTCTTCAATCTATCCTCCTCTCCCTCCTGTCCATACCATTACCCTCTAACTTTCATCCAACCCATCCCACGCTCTCTAGATCTCTCTCATTCCATTTCTCTCTCCCTCCATCTTTCCCCCTCCATCTCCTTCCTCTACTGCGGTTGGCCTCGGCACATGTCCGCACCCTGTCCTTGCCAGCATCCGAACCAGGAGGGTTCCTTCGGAGTCCAAGCCTAGATTGCTGCCCTTTGGTGAGGGAAGGAATTCGCGCCAAATTCCTTTTCTCTCCCATCTTTTTTTCACGGTCCTATGGTTCCGGAATTTTTTGTAGATTCGCTCTCGAATCGGAAATCAAACTTCTTTCACGTTTTCCGGCGGCCGAGGCGGCGAAATTAAATTCGGATATCCGATGATATTAAATTAATGTAGTTGGCTTTTCTAAGAGACCTGTTTTAATGACTTTTAATTTTGTCATCGATTAAAAAAATTACGTTTGCTCGTAAATTTTATATGAGTACTTTTCGAGCTGTACTCGTGTGATATTATCTCAAGCTACTGAGCAAAATATTCTCTTCCTTTTATATTACTTTTGAATACATCAAAGCAGAAATAATTTGGGTAAAAAAGTTTTCATATTTTTAATTATTAACGACAGGCTTTAAATATTTCCTAAGTTTTAGTTCAAATTTCAGTCTGCCTTTTTTGTCATGGTGTGGCATTTAACGGTAAGTTATGATCTCTAAGGATCCGTTCATCATGTTTTTTTGTCACTTCCGTTTTGAAATAAAGCCGGAGTTTTGTACGCGGATTGTGTTACTACCCAGAAAAATAAGAAATCTCAGAAATGAGGCCTGTAATTCAGGATTGTCTCTTTTCTTCGTACGATTAATTCGGAGGCGAAACATTTTTAAGGATTATTTAGAATAAGTTAAAATTGAGAAACGAATTCAACTTTGAATTCAGAGTGGAAAAATGAGGTTTAGTTTTTACTGCCAACGGAGTTTGAAATAAGTTCCAAATCAGCCTAAAAATAAGTTTTTAAGCCGAAGAAAATCTCCAGTTTTCTAATACTTCAACAGTGAGAGTATTTAATATCCAAAGCCACTTTTGAAACTGTTGTTTCATAGTTTCTGAAATTTATAAATTGTTTATTTGCAATACATTTGCATCAAAAGTTATAATCCACTTGCTCTTAAGTTATGTAAAATAAACTGAATATTTTAAAACTTATAAATGTCAAGTAAGCCTAGGTTTATTAATATGTTTTTAAAATTAACATTAAAAGAAAATTTGTCTTCAAAAGTCTGACAGAATTAATGTATTTTAATAGGCAAAATACTGTAACAATCGTATGTTTGGTTTGTCATTTTCTATCTAACAAACTAAAACACATCGATTTAAAGGAATTAGATTCTACCAGAATTGTTTGTTGCAAGCAGTAAACATTGAATCTTCTATAAAATTTTCTCCAATGTTAAAACACTTCAGATAGTTGTAAAGCATAACGACTATTTTCTTCAGGAAGAGATAATGAGAGCAATTAAAAGGGTGATAATTTGGAATACATATTTTACTCAAAAAATATCTTCTTTGCTAACACCCAGGGGCGACCCGAGGAATTTTAGCGTCCCGGGCGAAATAGCATTACGGCGCCCCCTCCGTAAATGCTTGTTGAGGTATTTCAAAGTACATGTTAATTTATTCATCGCTATGTAAAAATTGTTGATGATGAAAAAATATAAGGGATAACATAATTATTGTAGTCTGTTCCGCGATATAAATTGGTATCCAATATTTATTCACTTGCAAGTAATGCATAGATATATGATCGGTATAACGCTCCACGGCTTTGGCGCCCCAGACAGCCGCCCTGCTCGACCGTGCTTCTGGCCGATCCCGCTAACAAAAATATTAAAATACTAGTGTTATAGTCCGTCAAAAATGACAGGAGTAAAGATTAAATCGTTCAAGCTATTTATGAAAATTAAATTGACATCAGAAATATCAATTGCCATGAAAATCATTTCCCTCTCCTTCCTTCCCCCTCTCCTCCCCACCTCCCCCCCCTCCGCTATCTACCCCTCCCTCTCACCCCCTTATCTCCACCCTCCCCCTCTATCTCTCTCCCTTCCCCCCTCTATCTCTCTCCCTTTCCCCCTCTCACTCCACTTCTCCCTCCCCCTCCTCTTCTCTCCCCCCTCTCTCCCCCCTCACTCTTTCTCCCTCCCCTCCTCGCTCTCGCCTCCTACTCGTATTAAAAGCATTCAAAGCACGCTTACACTTATAAGGATTGAAATAACAGTAGTATGTCGAAGTCTAACACTGTAATTGATAGACAAGGCAACATCGTGTTAAAATGGTAAGATTTCCACAAAATGTGTGAATTACAAGTTTAACATGAGCGATTTTGAACTGTAGTCGGAAAAAGATGAACAGAATAAGAAATTCTATAGTTTTTATTCAAAATGGTTCATATCCGAAGATCGTAGGTTAATTATTTCTAATTTTCATCTAAAAAAGAATGAAAGCCTGCACGTCAAAAAGTCGATTTTTACGTGTTATTTTATGGGAAATGGAAATGTTTTCCTTGGAGTTGAACCCAGGACTTTTTTCGAGATTATTTTCGTCATCCCTTTAAAATATATGAATCGAGCATTCCTGCCAAAATTAGAGTTCTATCTTTATTCTTTGTCGAGTTATTCGTATTTGTAAATAACCACCAACCAACGAACCAACACTTATCTATTATTATAAGAGATGGTACATTAAAAAATTGAAGAAAATTACATTGTCTACAACTTTGATAATGAGAAATAGGTATTTAAATAAACTGAGCTGTAAAGAGGAAAACGGGTGAAAATGATAAGGATAAAACCAATTCCGGTTGTATAATTTCAGCCAAAATCTTTACAGAATTTGATTACTAATAAAAGTCATTATCATTTTGAGTTCGAAGGACCACAAAATTCCTATTATACATACACAGATATCATCGAGAAAGTAATCAAAGCGTACTCAAGAGTTTAATTTCAGTTAAAATCCCGAATCCGATTTTTTTCACGAATACAATACTATCTCCTAGACTTGGAGAAATAAAAATATTATCACTCGTTTCCATATCTTTGAAAAAAGTTCGGAATATTTTACGCACGACCTACCAGAGCATAACGTGTGCAGTCGCACTGTGAAATAACATAAATATCTTTAACACGAAATTTTGCAGTTGCTGAAACGTTATTTACAACGCAAGGAAACATTTTTACGACAAAACTTCAATTACACTAAAGTTGCCGATGAAAAAGCGTTAATTTTTCTAAAATTTCCTCTTTCCGAAGAAATCGCTGCACAATCTGCTGATCATTATTTATGCTATTACATCTTCAAAGTGATTACAACCTTTGGAGAAGTGGCGTATATGCGCCTGCGCAGTCGATGCGAAGCTTAAGGGAGGGGGGGGGGGGAGTCAACCGATCATAGGTTTCGCGAAGCAAATATACATTTTTATTTCTTCTTATATATTTACGCATCTGATCAATAATATATAATAATAGTTCCTATTTCCACATTATTTCCAAACAATAATTGATAAAATCGCGTGTTTTATTACGAAAATCAGTTTTAATTTTATTTTCTCATTAATTATCCTTTTATTGACCAAGGTGATGGCGGCCATTACATATTGCAACTACGCCCACGAAGTCATATCTTACGCCACTGCTACGGACATACGTATATCTTTGTCTACCATCGAGAGAACCTAAATTACATAACACAATAACCCGAGTTTCCTAAAAAAAAATTAAATGTTAATCTTATTGAAAAAAGTCACGAATTTTCTATCACTTCACACGAAATAATTTTTTTAACGTAATTCACCGATGGAAATGGATGTCTAGCAAAAAACCAATATGGCGGCGCGAACGTCGGATTAATGAACGTCCGAGTTGCACTACAAATACGAATTTCCGCGTGTTTCTTGCCTTAACTTATGCATCAAAACGTAAAAACAGTACTCACATCCCTATTCCGTTGACTCGTTCCTGTAGAAGGCTAGTGGGAATTCAAATGGAAGTGTCGCTTGTCTCGGAACCTGTGAACTGGTCGGCCGACATCTTTACGTCTTCTTCCCAACCAGGCATAACCGGTGTAGCACTCTCGCCTCACTTTTAAGTTTAACACACGATAAATATCGACGTAAACGAGTCAATAATTAACTTAGAAGTGAAGAAAAAAATAGAATTACACCGTAAATCGCGTATTCTTCCGATTAATAACGGCGGATGCAAGCAGCCAAACTCTCTAGCGGCGGTGCAGCTACTACCCTTCTAGATCATTCCACTTTTTTTCGACCAATCACGTCGCGACTTATCCTAATACCCAGAACGATCATCTCGACCAATCGAACATCCTCAAAAAGTTTCTGTTTGAACAGTGAAAAACAGAAGCTAAGATTACGACTGATAACAATTCCTTGAAGCATTGTGTCCAAGAAGAAACGGTACACCCGTGACAGATGGCGGGTCATATTAAGTTTCGCGAGATACTTGATATCTTTCGGTAAGGAATTGCGATAGGAGGGGGGGTGAGTATGGGTTTGGGACTTGGTTGACGGTGACTGGCAGAAAAAAATCTGTGATCGTTTCTGAATTCTCCCCTTTTGGAAGTACGTACAGTAGTCTTCACGCTTCGGGAGAGACTGGACGTGTGCTGTCAGTCGACCTAATGTTAATGTTTCGTTGTCGTCGTTGTTTATCGGGTGCGAGAAAATGGAAAAAGAGAGAGAAGTGACGAACCGTTTTAGTACGACGTTTCCTTGGTGAAAAACGGGATACGTGGAAGCTTCTTTCCGCCTGCAGAGTCCAAGTGATAGGATCGACTCACGCTTGCTCGAAAGAGGACGTCGGAATGTCGGGGTGAGTCATTACCTAATTTATTTGCATAATTATTCGTGCGGAACCGATACTCGAGAAATGTTTCGACGACAGTGAGTGCTTCGTCGGATTTTTCCCAAAAATATTTCGTTCCGTTATTTATTAAGCGATACGGTTCGATTCGGTCCTAATGGCGTATAATAAAGGTGGGAACGTATGTATTTTTTTGTAGCCGCCGCTAAGGAAACTTTCCCGTCATCTGGTTTGCGTCACGCGCCTGTTGCTATGCGTCATGAAGTGGAAGCGTAGTTCGAGTTATGAATTAATGACGTCAGTACCCTTTTGTTTTAATTAATGCACAATATCGTACAAAAGTTTTTTTTGAAATATTCCTTTTTATGCTGTTATTTAACTTACTATATGAATGTACGTATTCGAATTCAGAGGATAGAAGTATGTAAATGAATTAAATCCAAAATTGGATATAATAAAAACATTAGGACCACCTTAAAAATTTTTTAAAAAGCGTTTATTTCATTTAATTGAAAATCTATCATGGAGTTTGACAAACGAAATCAAAGAGGAACCAGATAAATTCAAATGAAAACATAATTAAAAATTGATCAATTAATGCATTAACCATGTTAGAAACATTTTTTAAAGTAAAAATTCATGTTGTTAAAGGCTATAATAAATGTACCGAAACATCATAAAATGTCGAGTAAAATCTTGTTACCAAAATGAGCAATAAAAATGCTGTGAATCCGGAAATCAAGTAATAGTATTACTGTGGCAATCAGATTTCCTATTAAAATATTTATAATATTATAAATATTAATTAATATGATAAAACGTATAAATAAAATTCGATCTCATTTTCATAATTACAACTTTATATTACTACTAAAAAGTAGAAGATACAGAAATATTTTTAAGTAATCCTTTTCTTATACAGCGTACTGAAAAGTAGAAAATAAATTTCGCGTTAATTTTCCTCAGCTTTTGTATTGAATAGTAATGGATAATTTACAACGAAGAAACGTAAAGATTACTACTGCTCGTTTTAAATAAGTTTTCGGTTTTTTTATTAACTCTACTGTTGATAAACTAAATCGATAAATAAATTCAACATGTCCTTTAAATCTCTTCTGATATATCACTTGGCAGTGTTTAGACATTAGAGTAGGTCATTAATATTTATCTTTTATCTGACATGATAACGTAAATCGTAAAGAACGTCTTTGCAAAAACTGTGTACTCCGATCTTTTCTAATATTGTTTTCTAATATTGTTAGTGATATATCTTTCTATATTATAAAATCGTAATGGTCATCATGATGCGTAACGCTCTAATTTTGTGAATAACTCGATGAATAAACGTAGAAGCCTGAAATTTCTCAGGATGTCAGTGTTGATGAATCTTTACGTTGTGACTAAAAAAATCGAAAAAGGTCACGGGTTCGACTCCAGAGGATGAATGTCCTTTCCCATAAGATAACGCGTAAAAATTACCTTTTTGGTTTGAAGGCTTTCATTCTTTTACTCTTTAAAATATCTTAAAATTAATTTATCGACACGAAATTTGCACTTAAACACGCCAAAATGAATGAGAATTCTTATTCTTACCGTCGAATACTCAATCTCATTCGAATTCGCTCATATTTTGAATTTATACTCGATTTTTGGTAAATTTTTTAACATTTTAATAATAAGATTTCATGGTTACCGGTATTGTTGTCCTCGATAATTTCCGTGCATATGCACTTAAATAAAGGCTTAACGATCGAAAATAAGATTAAAACTTGCTCGAAGTGATCGAAGATATGAATTTAATGCAAATAAATCTAACGTGTTATTCAATTATTTATATTTTTTATCTATATTACTGGAATCCTATTTCTGGTTGTCTCTCTCTCTCTCTTTCCCCTCCTCCCCCCTCTCCCTTTTTAACGGTCTGTACCTCAGCCAGTTTTAATCTCCTGGAATTTCAGCCCTCTTAAGTTTATTTTTTATCGAGTTATAAAACTAATTTTCTTAATTTGTTATTAAAAACCAAACATACATCCCTTATAAAATATATTCATTAAACTCATATTCAAAACATATTCCCGTTTAACTAATCTAAATCCAATAAGTACATGGTTGGAACGAATAGACAGCGAGCAGGGGGCTTGCCCCCTAGTAGGGTTATAATTATGATACTGAATTCAAATTTTATTAAATTATTTTTGTTCATACATTGCTAATTAATATTTATAAGTAATTTAATAATATATTTATTTAGAAATATGATTACGACAGTCATTTTTATGTTCTCTTCCGAATTCACAGCTTCTTTATTGTGCATTTTTGTAATAACTTTTAATTCGATATTTAAAAACGATTTTATACCTCGATACATTTGTTTTAGACATTAACAGCAAAAATGCTGCTTTAAAAAGTTTCTACAATATGTTTATTGCATACATCTATCAATTATGAATTAGCATTTTTTAAATCTTTTTTACTTTCTCATATGCGTAGTATAAAAAGAAAAGTATTGTAATCGCGAAAAAATTTAAGCTCGAGATTTTGATGGAAATATACTTTTTATATGTACCTGATTCCGAAAAAGTGGTTTTCGCAATGCCGTCTGTTTATATGTCTGTCTGTTCGCGGCTCTAAAGCCTAAACGGTAGAGCGAAAATCAATGAAATCTCATACTTAGGCATTTTATCATACAGAATAGAAGCTGAAAAAATGGTTGGCATTGCACAATAATTAAGGGCAGTTTATCCTACGCAACTTTAACAACAATTTAATTTCGTACAGTTACTTGAGTTTACGCCTTCAGTAATACTACATGGTTCATATTTATCAAAAAAATTAATATAAGGAAACTTTAACAACAATTTGATTTTCTCATAAACGGCTCCAACGATTTTGATAAAATTTCGTACAGTTACTTGAGTTTACGCCTACAATAATATTACATAGTTCATATTTATCAAGATATGAATATAAGGATAGTTTATTCTTGGGTAACTTTAATAACAATTGGATTTTCTAAAAAAAGGGCTCATACGATTTTCATCAAATTTCGTACAGTTATTTAAGTTGATGTTTATAATGATTCTATATAGTTTATATTTTTTATAGATAATTAATGACACATTAGTGTATGAGAAAGTTTGTAGTTACCTGCCAACTGGACATCCAAAATACCAATTGAAATTAGTCCGGGCGAAGAACGGGCTATCCTGCTAGTCTATAATAATCGCTATTCAGATTGTAATGAACTTCCATGTGCTCGTTTTCTTGCATCTATAAATCTGTTACTTGTCAGTCGATTTACTGTTGCTTCTGGTGACTCATTAGCTCTATGCCTCGCTTTTCGTTTGTTCTGATCGTTCAATCATTTCTGTCTATCCAGTTCCGTTTCTCTTCTCCTAGCTTCAGAAATATTTCCATTTATATCTATATCTACAGTTCACCCTGCAAGCCACCGCAATGTTGTGTGGCAGGGGGTGCAATAGCACCAAGGGAAAGTGCATAATAATGAATAGTATCACTCTACGTCTGCTGATTTCTTTTCGTAACTTCTGTTCTGCTCAGCTATCGTTCTAGGGAAAAACGAGCCTTTATACCTCTCAGTCCTACAGGCTATCTCTCTTATTTTACGAGGATGGTCCATTCTACCAATATAAGTTGGCGCTCTTATTATTTCTTCGACATCGGTGGAGAATATATGCGTTCTAAATCTTTCAAGAAGTTTTAACCTAGAGCGTGATCGGCGCTCAGTTAGTGATTCCCATCCTAAGTCCTGTATCAAGGCTGTAACACTTTTGTTTCTATCGTAACAATTTTTGACGGATCTAGCGGCTTTCGCTGCACTCTTTCTAACTCTGAGATTGATCCTTTCTCGTACGGATCCCATATGCTCGACGCGTACTCTAATAGCGGTCTTACTAACGAGAAGTAACATGCCTCTTTGACTTTTTCCTCACTTTTACCTAACATGCGTTTGATGAATCCTAGTTTCTGTTTAGCCTTCCCGCATATATTTCGTATGTGCATATCCCACGAGAGGTTGCTTGTTAATCGGATCGGCTAGTTTTAGCTGGACGCCTTCAACAGTGTAATTCGTCTTGTCAGTATTTTTGTTTCCCCAGAATCGCATAAAGGAACACTTTCCTAAGTTCAGTTCTAACTGCCACTCTTTACACCACTCGAGAATTGCATTTAAGTCGTCAGAAAGTAATAATTGATCATTAGGACTGTTAGTCTCTCTGTAAACTACTGTATCATCCGCGAATAACTTGATTTTACTTTTAATAACCTTATCTAAGTCGTTTATATATAAAAGGAATAGTAGGGGGCCGATTACACTTCCCTGTGGAACGCCTGAGGCTACGCTGACTGAATCTGATTTAAATCCATCTATAACTACTATTTGTTCACGCTCATTAAGAAAGTCCCTGATCCACTCGATTACCTTTCGATTTATTCCACAGTCATTTAATTTCTTCACTAACTTACTGTGCGGGACTTTATCGAAGGCCTTCTTGAAGTCGAGGAAAACCGCATCTGAGTCTTACGGTCTCCTGATCTTAGTATATCGTGAATGAACAGAGCGAGCTGTGTTTCACAAGATCTCGAGATCTCCAGAGAGTTGACTTATTTCCTTTCATCTTGAGTATTGTTATTTTCCATAATTATGAACTGTACTACCTAATTAAAGGATAACGGTAAATAATACGTTATTTTTGGCTATTGCTGCTCAGAATTGGTTTTATATAATAGAATATCTGTGATTATTCATGCTTAGCGTTTAAAATATGTTAAGCCCATATATTGGCAGCACTGATGGAAGTATGCCACGATAAAATAGTGGTAAAACGTAAATTTCGGCTTTTTTCGAATGAGATTTGAATTTCCACGATAGGGAAATTCATTTCAATGGTTTTCTCGGCATAACTGTGAAAATCCCGCGTCGATATATCATTTTTTAAATTTTTTAAAATGATAAAGAAAAAAGGTTTGCTCGCTTCGTTTCAGTTCTGTCCATGTTATTCACATGGGGTCAAACCCAGGACTACTATGTACACGGCGAGCAGTTTCAAATTGAAAAATTGAAATGCTAAGTGATTCCTGAAAGATTGATTGAAAAGCATATATAAGTAGATTTTAAATTCCTCTACTGCTGATGGTAAATAGCGATATCAATTATAACATTCACGATACTAACCGTTAAATACCAATGTATTTTTAACCTCATTATAATCTTTTGTTTTCATCATACAATAGGCGTACTGATTAACCTTTGATCTTCACGCATGACTGCAGAAACGTTTCCCCGGGATATTCTTCATTTCTCATTTAACGACGTTATTTAAACCACCTAATCGCTCAGCGGAATGAACAACAACGACCTGACTACCCTTTTCGAGTGTTTTCTACTCTTTTTCTGGTGCGACGATGTCCATAACGAAACTTCCTTTTTCGACCCGCGTCTTTTTTTTTACGCGATCATTCATAGACGATTAATTATTTTTCTCGACGCTTTCTCGATTATACTAGATGCGACCCGCATCCCCTTTTCACACTCGCGCGCGCACACACACAGAGCGAGGCGCACGGTCTCACTCAAAGCGAATCATCCGCTTCCAAATATTGCTTTCGACGTCTCTCTCACTTCGCAGCCCCTACCCACCGCAATTCCCCTCGTTCTCTCACGGTCGGGCCTTCGCCCTCTCCTCTTTCTCTCTCATCACTCTCTCTCCCTTCCTCTCTCCATTAATCGGACATCCCGAAAGGTCCACCGGTGATTTACATGGAGGAATGAATGGGCAACTGGAACAATGAGCACCCAATCTCTCCCTTCCCGCTTCATCTGCCGCTTCTCTCTCGTCTCTCCCTCCCTCTCTCTCCCTCCCTCTCCCTCACCCTCTCTCTCCCTCCCTCTCTCTCCCTCCCTCTCTCTCCCTCCCTCTCTCTCACCCTCTCTCTCACCCTCTCTCTCTCACCCCCTCTCTCTCCCTCTGTATCTCTCTCCCTCTCTCTCTCTCTCCCACTCGTGCCAAAGTGAAACGGCATTCGAGGCGCGCGCCGAGAGAATGCCTTGCTTGTACACAAAAGAGCAATTCCAGTGAATGCACCCGTATGCCAATCCTCTCCTCCTCCCCCCCTCCCCCCTCTCTATCTCCTCCCGCCTCCCTCGCTCCCTTTCTATCCTTCTTCTCACACGTCTCTTCTCTCTCTTTCATCCTGATTTCTCTCTTTCTCTCTCCCGTCCTCGTCTCCCCCTTCCATCCCGCCCCCTAATTGCGTCATCTCCCGTCACTCTTTATCCGTCTTCCTTCTTCTGTCTCCCTTCCTGTCTTTTCATTTCTCTCTCTCTCTACCTATATAAGTTCTACTCCTCTTTCACCCTGATTTTTCGTCATCTTTCCTGTCCTGCCATTCTCTGCGTCTCTTCCTCCGTCTCTTTTATATATCTAGGGTATTCGCAGGTTTTTTTCCACCCCCCTTCCCTTCGTGGGTGTTTTCCTGCGTGGTCTTATACTAGGATGGCCAAATCAGGTCTTTCCTAGGTTTTTACCGCAATTACTCTGTATTTTTATAGAAATTTTCCGAATTTGTAATTTGGTACTTTGCTCGTATGTTTTCTATTTATTTTATTTTCTGGTTCTTTTCTGTAAAATTATTATTACTATTTTATTTTCAATTGTAATTGTTGACGCAGGGTTAAATGTAAGAAGGGGCCATATAGTCTCAATTTCGCCCTAATGAAGTCGTTTGTCTGTCTGTCTCTCCTTTTTTTCTCTTCTCACTCTTTATCCCCTAATTTTCCGTTCCTTTCTGTTTTGCACCTTTCATATTCAGCCCCTCTCTTTATTATCTTCCTTCTCTCACCTTTTCTCATCCTACTTTCCTTCTCTCCGTTCACACCTTCCTCGAGTTTTCCGCGTCTCCTTATAATTTTCCACCTGAACCGAAGAAATCTTCCGCGAACTCAACAACTCCCCAGTTTTAATACCGTTACCGACGTAACGATGGGATTACATCGCTCGATTGTGTAAGGATCCAGCACGTTGTGATCGTACCACGACTTCTATCCTCGTACACATCTTCCCTCTTCCATCGTACAATATATCGCGCGAACTCGTATCAGTCTATCGTTAAGTCCCTCTGGGTGAAAGGAATTCCTCGCAATCATCCGCCGCACACAACTCGCCCCTTCTCACTCTCTCTCTCCCCTTTCCTCCCGATCACCAATCACACGTTCTATTTCGCCGCTCGTTGCATGTCGCTCCTCTCTCTCCCTTTCGTTCGCTCGGAGAATCGTCGGAAACTCGGAAAAGAGAGCAATAAATAAGAGTGGTGTGGAAGGGTGAAGTCGATTCGCAGGTATGGGTTGGGGATTTAAGGGAAGACTGGGTCGTTGTGAGATCAGTCGGAGATATTAAATTCGCTACAGCTTCAGCTGCATGGAAATATCCGCTGTTGCGGAAGGAGTGCTCAATCAATTTGTATGCATTACCGGGTTTGTATTGTTTGCAATAACGTTTATTCTGATTTTCGGAATGAATAGGATAAGTGAATGACACTTATGAGAGGGGATATATATATATATATATATATATACACACACATACATACACACACACACACCTATCATATATATCCTTGACCTTTTCAATCGACTGCGCGCTTGCATAAATTCAATTCCGAACGAAGTTGAGTGACGCTGTTTCGTTCATTTAAAATTATTTTGTGGAAAATTTTATATTTGCGCGCTTCATTATCGGTGCATTATGACGAGTCCAAGAGGAAAGTGCAGATGGTGCTTTTATAGAGTTTGTTTTTACGAAGTTATCGTGGTTATGTAAAGCCTTATTTCGCCAAATTTAAAAGTTTCCCTTGATACAAAAATTATAATATCAGCGTTTAAATAATTTACTAGATGTGTTTTTAACGTTCTTACGTTAGTTATGTGGATTTAACGCAAAGTTATTTAAATTGTGTGGTTGTGCTTATTTAACGACGCCTAACCCATCCTTTTTTAATATGGAGTTCCACGAAGTCTAGGCTTCTTCAGTACAATTTATTGTTCTTACGCTTGTTAGTAGAAGTAAGTGTAAGCTAAATTTTTCTTTATGATTTAAGCGTACATTTTATAAAGACACTAGTGTAATGTCCGTTGAAATATTAACGGAAGAATTATAGATAGATAGATAATTATTATTTTCATTTAAAATAATTGATATCACACTTTTACATATAAAATATTTTGTCATATACAACATTTCTAGTGAATATTCTGTTGTTGACGGGCTATGTTTAGTTAAACTTCAAATAGTTGCCTCTTTCCCTCCCTCTCCCCCCCTCTCCACCTCCATCTCACCCCTCTCTCCCCCCTCTCTCCCTCTCACACCCTCTCTCTCCCTCCCTCCCTACGTCCATCTCTCCCCCTCCCTCTCGCTCCCCCCTCTACCTCCCCCCCCCCCTCCCTAGTATTAAAGGCATTCAAAGCACGTTTATACCCATAAGGATTGAATTAACATTATGATATAGAGGTCTAACAATGGAGTTGGTAGGCAAGGCACCATCCCGTTAAAATGGCACGATTTCCTCAATCTGTGTGAATTAAACGTTTACATTGAGAAATATACAATTGTAGTTGGAAAAAGGTGAACAGAATAAGAAACTTTATAATGTTTTCTTCAAAAGGGTAGGTCAATTATTTCTAATTTTAATCTAAAAAAGAATGAAAGCCTGCACGTCGAAATGTCCATTTTCACGTGTTACCTAATGGGAAATGGAAATTATCTCCTGGAATCGAACTCGAGTCTTTGATCTCGAGTTTGATATATTAAAACTTTTTTTAATGTATCACAATGCTATCCTGAAAATTTCATCAAATTCGGTTCAGTCGTTTGCGAGATATTAAGCTTCAAAAAGCATTACATGACAAAGTGGCATTGTGACACCGTCTTCTATATGTTAGATAATTTTGGAAAAACAAGACATGACTAAAATTAAACGGATATCAATTTTAAACTTTCCGCATTTTATCTAATGGATAAACTTTATTAATAAATTTCATCGCTGACGTCGAATCTCTTTCCTCGAAACCTTTATTATTTGTATTTTTTTAAAAGCGTCATCTCTGCTTTCCTGAACGGCGTTTTATTTATTCGCCGCCATAATCGTCCTTAGCTCCTTTTGCTAATATATGACGATGCGTGCTAGTTTCATTTCTTTCTGTTTCGAATTGCATTATCGCGCGGAAAGCTTCGGATAAGGGCGTCCTCTATATCAGGGTTTCTCGAAATTTATTGGCCACGTACCCCCGTAGAATTCAATCAGTCAATCGAAGTACCCCCTTATAAATGATACAAGTATTAAACAAAATAGACATTAAAAACCCAGCGAGTTTACATATAATAAATAACACTTATTGAGATGAATGTGGCTGTTTTCCAAGACAAAAATAATCATTCGTTTGCTCGATTGAAGAAAGTAAGTCAGGTTTAACATGCACGTTGTTCAGAAAGAAATAAATGTTTTTACTGCTCTTTTAGCCACTTCCCCATACTCGTTCGATAATTTTTCCCAGAAAGCAATCAAAGATGCCTTCGAGAATTTAATTTTCAAGCCATCCTCAGTAGAAATATCCACGAGGCTTTTTGTTCTTTTCCTGTTACATGTGGATTCGAAAAATCCACATACAATGGATTGCGTCCGTTTCTGAAAAATATTCTCGAAATTTTTCCGTGATTTCTTCCAAATGTTCCTTCCTATATGACAGATCCAAACAGAGGAATAGAAACTTGTACGTGCTTCAGATTCGCCAGTTTGGATTCACCTGGTTTTGCGACTTAATCCGTAACTCATGTCTTGTCCCTTGATCAACGGAAGCAAACAAAATATTTAAGCCGGCGTCCTCAGTGATAAGGCTGCAGTTTACTGTTATGTATGCATTCAATGTTTTTATAGACAAAATATACTGCATTGCTTATGTGCAAACATAGTGAATAAATTTGCTGTAAAACATATTCTATAATAACATCAAAGTGAAAAAAGCTGATTTGGAGTGGCCAGTGTCATAATATCTGTCATTACGTAAATTTTCTAAAGTACCCCCTAGCGCCTTTAAAAGTACCCCCAGGGGTACGCGTACCCCACTTTGGGAAACCCTGCTCTATATAACCGACGAGGTATTTGGATAGGTTGATTCCTCGAGGCGAGATGGAGTCTTGACGAGCGTTTCCCAATGAAAGACGAGCAAATTAAGTGGGCCAGCTTCTTATCTTCGCTTCTCCTCGAAATATTCCTTCGCCCCCTCGACGGGTCCTCGCTTCCCACGCTAATTTCCGAGTGATGACCCTTTCGCTTGGGTCGCGATTGAAGTGCCTTTCCTCCACTTTCCTCTTCTCCTCTTCGACCTTTCTTTTTTCCCCTTGCTCTTCCCGTATTTACTCTCCTCCCATTCTCGACCCTTAAAAACTCCCCCTTTCCTCCCCTTCTCCATAATTAAATGCCTGGCGCTGCCTAATTTGGACGATCGATCTGACTACGCCGACAAAGGGAGTCGAGTAGGCAAGACTCATATATTTAGGAGCCGGAGTTGTTTGCATGCGAATCAACTGGGAAGCGCGCTCCCTCCCCCTCCACTTTCTCCACCATCCAGCCTTTCTTTCTCTCTCTTTTTATTCCAACTCTTCTCTTTTCGTTCCGGATACGTTTATTTTTTGCTTCGCGTGCAAAACGAAAAATAAACGCGCCTTCCGAAATTCTTCGTAAAAAATCTCTCTCGTTTCTTTCTTCTCCGGGCACTTATGGTATTTTCCGTCGTTTTTGGCAGGCGTGGTGACGTTTTCGAACGGGCGTATTTTTGGGAGCGCGGGAATGCAATTACTGCCGCTAATTGCCTATCGGGAGGAACGTAGATGTTGAGTTTACTCGCCTCAGAGGTGCGTGTTGATTATCGTGACCCTTCTGTTTACGTATCAACAGAAAACGTTTAAGGGTAATGAAGGGAGCGATTATTTTTCGCTATTTTTTTATGTCAAAGAAATCGGAATCTTTTTTAAATACGTGAAGGGCTGTATAAAAAGGAATGAGATAAAAAAATACCAAAATTAAAAGACGACGGGACCGTAATAGGTAATTTATACTTAATACCTCGCAGTATAATATTAACGAAAGGGTCATTTAATCTTTAACTAGAGAGATGACATTATGTACACGTTGTAACTTAGGTGGGGTCTTCCGGACCGCTATTGTTTTTTTTTTAAATATTATTTATTCACTTGCTGTATCTTTAATTGAATTTTCCGCTTTAAAAAATCTGCTATGGCGGTAAAGAGTTAATTAAAAGGAATAAACTTAGCATTCATTTTATTTCTTCGTCTTACAGACCGCACTAGTTAAAGGTTAAGCTCGTGCCGGAATAATCAATCGGCCTGATCAAAGCATCACGGCGGCAATTTCTACGAATTATAAACCTATAAGCACGTGTTAAATTTAGCAAAATTTCATCTCCCGCTAGATTTAAAGAACCACTTTCGATAATCTACGGTTATTACGGCAAATTAGTACCATAGCCATTATAACCGATCTTCCAACGGCGACGCCTACTTTGCGATTACCTTGTCTCTCTCCCCAGTCCGAAATCACCGCGATAAAGTTTTTCTTCACGTCGCTTCCGAAAACGAAATCAAGTAATTCCTGACCCCCCCCCCCCCTCCCCCTCCCCCCAGGCCACCTCCCCCTCCCGTCGACTTCACCCCCTCGCGCAGCCTCTCCTGAGTCTCTTAACGAATCTAATCTATTGAGAATTTAATCAAGGCACGGGGCCGCATTCCGCTCTCAGCCGTGAGAATAATGCGGCAGTTTGAGTCGATGCGAAGTTGCCGCGCCTTTCTGCCTCGTCGCCTCGTCCTTGTTATTTCACGGCGCCTTCACGACACCCGGGTGCACAAGACCGGCAACAGCGCGTCGGTCCCTTTTTACACCCCGCATTCTTCCTCTCTCTTTCCTTTCTCCTTCCTTAAACCCCCCGAAATCCTTCCAGAACATCCTAAGACCTTCAGGGGGCGCCTCTATCCCCTTTGGGAATCGACGCCGGGAAAGGGCGCCATCGATTCCGCCTTCGGGCCCTCCCTCCGCTTGCCCTCATTCCTTCTCCCGCACCCATTCTTTTATTATTTTTTTTTACGCGTACGCCCCCTCCACAATGGAATGGGCGAACCATGCCCCATACATTTGTTTGCCCCGCAGCCTGTTTGATTTTTGATCTCTTCTTTCATTATTGAATCGCCCGCTCTACCCCTCTCCTCCACCCTTTCGATGCAATTTATGGATGGATGTGGCTTGGGAGGTGGGAGGATTCCTCTCTCTACCTCTCTCCCCCTCTTACCCGCAACCTCCTCGTTTCGTCCTCTCCGCTCACCCACGGCCCGATTCTTTCCGTCCCGACGCGGAACGGATCGCTTTGCTCGGGTCGAAACAGAGAGAGAGAGAGAGGGGCCCCCGAATGGGGTCAAAGCGTTACGTGTGTGATTTTGTAGGGAGGCTGTTCGTTTCAAAGCCGAACGTTGTTTAATGTTTTGTGTACAAAACGAATTATTCGGAAGAATATTGCGGGTTGCCAACAAATAATTTTAGCGTAAACATGCGCTAGGTACGTATTTTAATATACATATGCATACACAGAGGATGCCGTTTAATGTGATTACATGGGGTCCAAAATATTACCGTGGAAACATACGCGAGGTATGTTTTTTTTATGTATGTATATGTTTACGTATAGAGTAGATGATGTTTATTGCTATCACGTTAAGTATTATAGAGCGGGAAACAACCATAAATGGCAGACTTTCACATCGAAAATAATTGGGTTTTAAATTCTGCATACGATTAATATAAGCGGATAAATACAATAAACAGTCATAATAATAAGCTGAATCTATATGGCTCCATCGATAATAAATAATCATTCAAAATCGGCGAATAAAATTTTTAATTTTTCGAATGTATCGATTTTATATTCTACCCCGAAATTATTAACCTGCGAGGTCGGTGACTTATTAAAAAAATTCGGAAACTCTTCATGATGTTTCTCAAAGTAAACTCAACTTTACTTCTTTCCCTTTCTAAACTTCGTTTGGATCGATAGCATCCGAGGTTGAATATTCGATTTGCCGCGTTGCAAATGACGGGAAAATATCCCTCGGCGTTTTCTTGCAGACAATGCGGTTGATCAAAGAATATTCGAAGGGCACGGAGAGAAAGGGAATTGATTTCCAAGCTTTCTGCTGGTTTCGTATTTCGTCGGCAGTTGATTCGGGAGGCCTATTTTCGTTCTGTTAAGCGCCGCTTCTTCTTCCCTCGAAAACGAGAAGGGCGCTCCTTTAATATTCCGCCTCTGCTCCTAACTTCCTCCCGCGGACTGATTGCTTTGTGACTCCAATTCTTTAGGGAGAAAGATGAAATTTATCTTTCTTGATCGATAGGGCGGAAGATTGGTTTATTCGCTGCAATCGGTGGAAGCCGTGTACGTCATTATTGAAAATTACCTTCGATTTATACATCCCTGCGGTTCTAAAAAAATGTTCAAGTTAAAATTATTGGTTATTATCTGTAATAATCTTCTCTGCGGTCTAGAGTATTGAGGGAAATATTGGGAAGCCTTCATTTCAGCTTGATGATGTCTATTACGCCCATGTTTTTCGCGTGGCTACTGTAATCTACCTACGTATTTCCTCACTGGAAATTAGTTGGTTCTTATGGCATTTGTGGCATTGTTGGAGAAATAGTTGAATTTTTTGCTAACTAGTTCCTATCCTTTAATGGACAGATGTTTATGTTCTCCATTGTTAACCCCAAGAGAGGCTTCGATATTTATATTTAACACCAGTGAGATTGAAACGACATTATTTAGTTTTTATTGTATTTGTGATCAAGTCGCATTAATTGTTATCGTTGAATTCGTGTTTATAAAACTTTTTGTTTGCTAATATAAAGATATACCTGCAGTTTTAGTATTTTTTCGCGATTGTGCGACATTTTTCTATCGAACGCTTTAAAGAGATCATCTTTCACGATGTGAACTTTATTCGGTGGCGGTTGTGTATCTGAGAGAATGGTTTTAGGGTAATGTTTGAGGAAATGAGACTTCTCCCTCCTCTCCCCCTTCCTATACATACATATATCTCTCTCCCTCGACTTCCTTCCCTTTCCCTCTCTCCTCCCTCCGTCCAATATCGTCGCTCCTCGCGGATCCATGCCCATTTCCCGACATCCACTCCACTATTCTTGTTCCTCATTTCCTCTCTCTTCTCTCACATTCCATTTCTCTCTCTCTCTCTCTCTGTGTATCTCTCTCCGTCGCATTCTCCTACCGAAAAACATCCACGCAGTAAACAAAAATGTTCGGATCGCGCCAGATGCTCATTCGTAATTTTAACAAGCGAAAACCCGACAAATGTTCATCGGAGAATTTTACGGTAGACTGCGCTTACCTTGTAATGGCCATCGATGATTGCTAATATTCCTTGTTCATCTCCCTGAATAATTTTCAGTTTTCGAGTGACTTCGCGCTATATAAATGGCAGCGTGTAGCCGGAAACTGCAGTCTTCGTTTCATATAATGCTAATTTATTTCACAAAAGACACCGATTGGGAATTGGGCGACGGAAGTTTGCGTGGAAGTTAGTGCTCGAATTTATTTTATTCGCCGTAGTGAGTGGTGAAACGAGATGTTATGATTTGTACGACTTAGTTTACGTCCTTGACATTCCATATAAATTTAATTAATTACGTAGTATGCAGCTTATTGAGACAAAATTTTCTCGACAGTGCCTTACGTAATTCAGTTTTTTTTATTGGACGTCCGCAGTCGTTTCAGTTTTTCTCGACGCCAACAAACTAGATAAAATCACCAAACAGCATCATGTGGTGACAAATACATGAAGTTTTTAATAAATACGGGAAGAAGTTATTTAGGCCAAAAACACACGTCAATCGAGAATGTTTTAAACCGGAAAAGATGGTAATATATTCAAAACATTATTGCCAAAAAGTTACGAACGTAAATTCGTTCAAGTTTAAGAGATGTGGGATTTTGAATTCGTATAACCCCATTTCTCCTTCCTCTTTCCCTCCTCCCCGCTTCAATCCTCAAACTGAATCCTGTCATCAATCTCGCCGTGCGTAAGAATCCCTCTCCCCCTCCTCCCCCTCCCTTTTTTTATGTGTGCTTTAAGTAGACATTGAATCCCACGATCTTCCTCCTCTTCTTTCGCAATAACCTTCCCCCATCTCACACCGTCTATTTTCTCTGCGAGCTTTTTATCCTCCCGGCCAACTCGTGACATCGCGCGCGTAGGCCTATCCCACCCTCTCGTTCCCTCCCCCTAACATCTCCCTCCCACCACTCACTGCCGCCGCACGTTCTCTCGCAGTAGAGAGAGGTGACATGCGCAGGGGATCGCGGCCGCCGACACTGGTGTGCTCCGTAGAGAGAATGGCAGAGAGAGAGGGAGAGATTCCGCACCCGAAATTCCCTTTTTGCCGCGCCGTCCTCTCTGCGGTGAGTGAATGGAGTTGTGGCGCTTGGTCAATGCGGTAGGCAGCATCGCCACCTGCTAACTCCGTGCTATACCTCTCTTCCTCCCTCTCCAGCGTAGTTCGGAGTGCTTCTCCCCTGTGCTCCCCCATTCCTTCTAATCTCTTCCTCCTCTTCACCATAGTCAGTGCTGCGGCAGGAGAGAAAAAAGTCTTTTGCTCTGGTTGCCAAAACAAAACCTCTGCCATAGAATTAGAGTCTTATCCGAATATATATATATACGTATATATATATGTATGTATGTATATGTATGTATATGTATGTATGTGTGTGTGTGCGCGCGTGCGTTTGTGTGTGTGCAGTTCTCCAATGCCTTCGTACATTTCTATGGTCATATTCATAAATCCTTTATAATTCGCTGCGGGTCTTGGTAGAGTGGTGGTTAGTGTGACTGGTTCCCGATGCTAGGTTCGATCGCGGTTTTCGAATCCTGATGATGGCAAGGTAGTATGTGATAGTTTTTATTGGTTTTGTTACGCTCATTATAAAAGGGCGATAACGGCTGTTTATGAGCTATTTAAAATAAATAAAACTGCCATGGGAATCCACAGAACATTTTTCAAAGGGGTAGACTCCATTTGAGTAATATGCAGTGGTGCAACTGCATTAGCCCCCACCACACTTACACCGTTTAAATTTCATATTATTTATTTTTGTGTTATTTTATATATCCGTTATTACAATATGTTGAATGATCTAATTTTAATATATTCGTCGGGCATTCCATGGGGCAACCCTCCTTGGCCTCGCCCCTCGAGGACGCACATGACCATTGCGAAATTCCAACTCCAAAGCACGCCACTCGTGGCCATTATTTTCAGCCCTCAGTCTTGTCTTTTCCCTCGTTTACCTCAATTCTACCTTTTCCAATCAACTCCTCTCAAAATTTCCCCTCAATATCTCTCTTACTTCTCCCAGATCTCTTTCTCCAAATATCAACAGCTTTCCTTGTCATTTCTCTCCTTTCTATCACCAACTCCCAGCCAGTCCTCTCTCTCTCTCTCTCTATGGACATCTCTCCTCCTTTCTCAGTCCATTCAACCCACTCTCCGTCCTTACATAACCGCCCTCTTCCCGTTTCTCCCATTATCTTCCGTCCCGTTCCATGCCGCATCCTTCGCCCTCACCCCCACCCCACCCCCTCCTTCCTCCCAAACCCTCTACCTCCTTCCTTTTCTCACCAACCTCGCCCATTCTTCTCTCTCTCTTTAGACCCTACCGTCAGCTGACAGCCATGATGGCAGTCGCTTGTCGAGAAGGGATGCGCAACTTTCACGCTGTTCCGGCGATAACTCCGTTGAAGGGCGTCATTTGGAACGCCTGTGACGGTTCCTCGGGTGTGTGTGTTGAAGGGAGAGGGGAAGAAGAGGGAGAGAGAGAGAGGAAGAGGGAAGGAAGTATAGTAAGTTGGAGGAAGACAAGAGAAGGGGAGACCGTCTCTCTGAAGGAATGTCTCTTTGGGTACGTGCATTTTTCTGTTGGAAACTGCGGGTCTCATCTCATCTCTCCCAGAACTCTGCCTCTCTCTCTCTCTTAACCTCTCTCCTTTGTTGGATCATAATGCATCTAACCCTTCTCCTCTCTCTCTCTCTCCCTTCCCCTTTGCCCTGCTTCCTTAAAGACCTTCCTTTGGCGTAACCCACCGAAACCTCCTCGTTCCCGACTCCCAACTTCCTCTTCCCTTAACTCCTTCAGCTAACCTCCGTGCCCTAATATCTTCGCTTGTCTCCCTTCTCCCTTTTGTGCCATAATTCATCCGATTTTCTCGCTTGCTCTCGCGCTTATGAGGAATAAATGCCAAATGCCTCTTGAATCGTAATTATTAATCACGATTTATAAAACTATTTGCGCTCTGTGTTATTGTGCTCTACGACGGATGCTGCGCGACTCTCTGAAGTGTTTAAACCACAGCGAAGGGAACAGATTTGCAACGTTTTTCGTCTTGGTTGATGAACATGTCTATTGTCATTGGCGGAGATTCGAAAATGAATAACTCAGGGATGAATTTTCGAAATACCCTCACGGCTAGAATCAAGTTGTTGACGTTCAGGGTGAATCCCTTCGCCATAATACGATTTGAATAAGCCAGATGCAAATTTCGGTCGAAAATTAGTCGTCTTCTATGGTAAATGTAGTGTTGGTAACTCTGGATGAGTGTCACGGGTTGTGATCCTGCCGTTAGGATGGACACTATCCATTATCTCTGTATATGTATTGAAGCTCATTGCAAAATGTCCATGAGGTGCTGTGTTTAAACTAATTAATAAAAAAATATCGAATAAAATACCAAGGTTTGAATGGCCGAATTTGGCCATTGAATCGATTCGAATCGGATGTTTCTATTCCGATTTATAATAAAATAATTTTAATCGATTGATCCGATTTATTTGATTTGATTGTTTTTATAACGTTTTAAAACGAAAAATTGCACTTTAAATGGTCAATTTCCCAGGAAGATGACATACAACATAAATTAAAACAAATTTAAGGCTCGATCAACGCAAGGAATCGATTCGATTTTTTATAAAATCTTTAAAACGAAAACACTCAGTAGTTGAGAATTTTTTGTAAGGTGACATGTAACTTACAATTTAAGAAAACTTAAAGAATTATCCAGTGTTGTCATCCAATATCGGAACTTATCATAGACTTCAGCAAAAACCATTAGAAATAAAATACATGTATCTAAATTATAAGAAAAATAGTATAAAAAACAATTCAAAGCTTCTGGATATTAGAATAGCCTCGTTTGACAATTCGTGACTAGGCATAGCTGCAAAATTACAGATTTTGAGAAAAAATTGACAGATCGAGTCGTATCGAACCACACACACATAGGCGTCTATAATATTTTAGTATTTTTTAAATTATTACATACGAGAAAAAACCCGAATAATTTGAATCGATTCGCACATGAATTTAGTGGGAACAGTCCACCCTTAGGTAAAAGACCTTTATCATGCTGTCCCCAATCTATTGAAAAATTAGAGAAACTTATGATCATCAACGGATTGTTTGGAATTTTGTAGAATTTAAAGAATTCCTGTAGAATGGTCTTATCTCGAGGGGAAAATATGAAGAAAAAACGCTTCTTTCCTTACGGGAGTAAAAAAAAGTTCGACTCGTATGCAGGAAAACGTCATCGAGCATCTCATTAAAAACTATATTTTGTATTTCTTTTACGAAACGAGACGAAAAGAAGCGGTAAAGTAGGAAATAAAAAAATAAAGACTTGGCGCCGTCTTTTGTTTTATGGTTTGCGCATTGAGGGCGATTAAAACTCTCCGGATGAGAGGCGACAGCGCCCTACGGTGCAATCGATGAATCCTCGTGGCTCCTCCTCGGGTGCACTTCGGGAAATGGGGGAAGGAAGGTTCTCGAGCGACTCGCCCAATCCTCCTCCTCCTCCGGATACCAACGCCCCCTATCGTGCGAATTGCGTACCTTAAGGATTCCTTTTGAGAAAACGGCAATGCAGATGATTAGTCGCGGCAGCGTCAGAGAGGAGAAGCAGCGGTTTCGGAAGTGGGAGGGAAAGGGAGGAGTGTGAGATGGGTAGCGAGGTCGAAAGGGGAACCTCGTGTGTGTGCGTGCGTGAGTAATGCTTCCCAGAAACCACACTCGGAAATCATTGAAGCGGTTTGCGCCGGCGCAAATTCCTTTCCGCCGCGGCGTGTGAAACTATGCGACCAAAAATAAAGATGCGTGCATTTTTTTAAGGTCGATGTAGTACATATACCGAACGATGAACGACTCGGAGTTTTTATTTTAATTTTTCATAGGTTTGGGGTTCGAATTCGCTCCGCGTCGTCCGTCGCGTAGACAGCGGTCGATCCCTCGGTATTTTTCGAGATTTAACAGGAAAAGTAATATGTCCCACGTGATTATAAGGATCGAATATGTGCTCGTTTTAAATTTATTGTCCAGTTTTTTGAAAAGTAGTTCTTTTCCGCGAGTAACTATGTATATATACAGGGCCGTGCCCAGACATTTTGCCGCCTGAGACGAGATATAATATGGCGCCCCCTGGCATCGCTGGCCTTATGAGTTTATTTTGATAGGTTTTCATTTTTGTCAAATTTTGGCGCCCCCCTTCGAGAGGTGTCTGAGGCGGTTGCCTCGCAGAGAGATATGTATATATATATATATATATATATATATATATATCCTTATTTCGTGATTGTTCCAAATTCATAGTGGAAGGAACCTGCCTCTCTAAAGCTCCTCCGTATCTCCCATTGTCTGCTTAATGGTGTCATACTCTCGCTATCGCTCTTGTTATCCGCTCCTCTTACCTCCCGAGCCTCGTTCGTCCCCTATCTCCCGTGTCTCTCTCTCTTCTTGTTTCTTGTCTCTCCTCTCCTACATAGCCCCGCACGCTTCTCCTTATCTCAAATCCCTCTCTCCCCCTTATCTCACATCTCTCTCCCCCTTATCTCTCCTCTCCTTTCTCTCTCCCTTCCTTCCTCTTCTTAAACTACACCCTTACCTCACTTACCCTCCGGCTATTATCTAATCACCTCGCCATTTTTTTTCTCTCTCTCTCTCTTACTCCCTCTTGCCTTTTAATCCAATCTCCTCCTCTCCCACCCACATTTCCAATCGACTCGTACACTTTTCCCACTCTTTCCTTCTCCTCCTCTTTCTCCGCCCATCTTGAAAATTTTCGCCCCCCCCCCCCCCCCCCCGTCCCTTTCCTTTCTATTCTCTTCTCCCTGCTCGCTTTGAAGAAAATTTAATTGAAATCAAAATACGTGCTGACGTTAAAACTTCGTCTTCCCGTTTGTCAGTCTATTTTCATGGAGTTACCTTAGCGGCGGATAGTTCTCTAAAAATTGTGTTAGTTATAACTTATTAGATTTTTAAGGATGGCTCTCGATTTCTGACAGAGGCGGTGGTGTTCGGAAAATTACTGACCTCGCTTTCATGTTTTAGGAAATTTTATTTTCTTCAAAAGCTTTCTTCGTTAGTAATGGCATGGACTTGCCGCTTTTTAAATTTCGATGCGAGGACTGAACTAATCTACCCATTCTCCTAGGAAGAGGTGAAAAACTCAAGTTTTCACGCATAAACTTTAATCGAAAGTTGTTTACTCTGGCGACATTATTTCTACTCATCCCTCCCTCTTCCATTCTACTTGTCTCTCCTCTTTCTCTATCTTCTTCCCTTCTATCTGTTCTCTCTTCCTTTTTCTTCACTCCATCTCATCCTCTTCGCATCACTTCCCACGCAGTTATTTCCTCCTCATCTCATCCGTCCTCCAATGGCCTCTTCCTCTCGATCCTCTTCCTTCCTCTCCACCTCTCACACGTATTTCCCCTCCCCTCCCCCCTCCCATCTCTCTCTCTCTCTCGCGATCTTTCGCTGTCCCGCATACATATTTGTGCCCTAATTTGTTTACTCTCTCCGCGGTCCCGCCTGCGAGGAGCGACTACCCAGTGCTGCCCCCTCCTGCCTCTTATTTCATTAGCCGAGTGCCCCCTTCTTCCCTCATAGCCCACTTCAACCCCTTTTTGCTCGTCATCTTCCCCAACCCCACTGGTCCCCATCTTCGCCCCAACCCCGGCCTCCTCCGTAATTACCGCTGCGTATTCCTCAACTTGAGGGTACGCCGAGTCTCGCATTAATTGTACATCGCGTCAATGGGTTGTTTTATTTCCCCGAGAGATCGTCTCCTCGGCGCACTTAAAGTAATTATTGTTAACATTCCGGCCGAGTAATTAGGAAAAAGGCTCGCATTTAGCGATTTATCACGCCTTAAAGCAGAAAAATGTCTCTTCGTATCCTTTTCTCTCCATTGTGTTTTCTGAAGGAGCGTTTTGAAAAGAAAGGTGGAATTGGGAGGCTAATTCCTCGTATGTTACGTGCACGCAACGCGGGTGTTTTCCTTTGAATATTTCTTCATTGTTTCTCGAATTTTACGGGAGGTATTATTCGATCAAATTTGTATGCAATTGAAAGAAAAATTCTGCTCGAAATAAAAGGGTATACCCAAGTGGCACGGTATAAGCATATTATTAATGACTGATAAATCTTTTACTGCTTGGCGTTTTAAGAAGGCTTTTAAATTAATTAATTAGATCGTTTACTTCGGTATTCGAGCATTTTAGTAGCGGAATTAAGGCCCGCATTTCTTTTAGATTCCAGTGATAATTGAAAATTACTGCAGATTATTTTTTATTTATCCGTCTAAAGTTTGTATATACGTTCGAATAGATTTAAATTATTTCTTCTCTCTACCCAATTTCCTTAGCAAATTTATCCATCTAGTATTTTTCCATTATATGCGCATTCACTGGTATAATAAAATGGTTGAATGGCGTAATGAAATAATTAATTAATCGATTGATTCTATGTCAAACCTTGTAACGGCTTTTAAACACATTTTGTACCAATAATGAAGTTTTAGCATGCGCCTTTTCAATAAAAAGATCCTTTCGACAGACAAACAGCATTATAAATAGCGAATGGTATAAAACAACTATTATAACAAGTAGAGAAGGTCTCTGCTTCCCAATTCTAAGGTCGCGAGTTTCTTATCCTATTGTGTCTGTGGTTGTCTTTGTTGCTGTTTATAAAGCTCATTATAAAATGTCGCGAAATTTTAAGAACTAACGAAAAGTAAATAAATAAAAAATATGTCCTGGCTGTAAAATGAAATTAACGTTTTATAGTAAAGATGTTCATCAGTACTGATACTGTCTCTCTCTCCATGGGCACATTTACTCAAAGACGAATAGATTCATTAAAAACGCTCTGTAGTTAACGAGAAAGGAAACGAAAGGTCGCGAACCTTATCTCTGACCTAACTTTAAACACCGCTAAATGTCCTCGTCGCTTACGCAGGTGTTTCCGTCAAAACGCTCGGTGCGTCGGAAAATCGAATACCTCCTCGAAAATTCGAATCGACTTGTATTCATTCAAAACTTATCTCGGCGACACGCTTTCCTTTTTTTGGCACGATGTTTCTCTTTCTCACTCCACCTCGATAAACTTCCTCTCCCTTCTCTGAAGGGTTTAGGTCGCTGGCGCCGCGCCGACGTAGGATGGGACACGAGAGAGGGAGAGAAATAGCGCAGGGGATGAGTACTACATGTAGTGCGTGGGTTGGGTGGTGTAGTTTGGGCGGAGAGAGGAGAGGAGTTCCAAAATTCGTACTCGAGGAAAGCCAAAGTGCGTGAAATTCGTTTCGAGATCCCTTAGGGATGATACAGAGAGAGAGAGAGGTAATGTGGGAATGTAAGAGTGGGACAAGAAGTCAAGTCCTCTCTCTCTCATCTCACGCGAGCATTCTAGTCATCAAAAGCTCCCCGGAGATAAGGAGAGAAAGGAAGAGAATGAGAGGGACGGTTGGTTGACTTTCTCCATCCTATACTACCGGTGCGTTTTCATCCTTCGTCTTTCGCGGAAATTATGCAAATTCTTCAGATCGCCTTAATCTGAAAAGGAATGGAACCTCGATTATTCTTGCCTCCTGGTTGTAGAGCTTCGTGTATTCTGTCATTTTTTTGGCTATTAATTTGCATAATGCGTTCGCAAAAGTTTTGGTGTCGCCCGATTTGGGACATTCTCGAGTCTCCGTTATCGAGGTGATTTAAAACTTCGGGTGTTTCGTAATTTCTTAGTATGCTAAACCATTTTGAAGCCTTAAAAGATTTAAAAATTTGTATAGTAGTATATCTAGATTTTTCATTCTGCCGCCGTTTTCGTCCTCATAATTTCTGAAAAATTATTCTCACCGAGCCTATGACGATAAAGGCAGGTATGCAGTATTAAAACTATCGTATAATAGACTACCCTTATGTTCTTGGGTAGTAAGTTCCGATAGACGCAGCAATTTTCTCAGCGAGAAAGTCATAAATTCTTTAGAAATCTAATTTAATTATCCTTCATTCTGGCCAGAATGTGCTTTTTCTGAACTCTTTTTAATTAGAAGACCTTAAAAGACCTTTAATGTTTTTCTTATGGTGAAGCCCCACCAATATGCCAGTTAAATAAGCCAACGTTTTAAAGTCGGGATTTAGTGCCGTATACTTTTGACGGCAAGCGTTCCATTATGCCCCCACCTGTGTCGGCTCATCCTCTTTCTCCTCTCTCTCTCTCCCTCTCATTGTTCCTTCCACCACGATTATTATCCATTTGCTTCCACAACTCACTTGTCCCATTCTCTCCCTTCCCTTCGCCATACTCGGACCCCATCCCCCTTCACTTCCTCTTAAAATTTTACCACGCTCAGAACCGGCCCTCTTTTTCGTCAACCCCACCCCCTCTCATATAACCCTACCACTACTCCTCACTCGCGACGTCCTCTGATTTATCGCCCAGGATTTACACCTCCTCGTCTCCCCTGGTCACTCCTCCTGTCCCCTCTCACCCCCGCAATTGCGTTACATGTTTGTTCTCACATAGCAGTCTCTCGGATTCGTAACCAAATCGTATTTATGGGAGAAGCTCAAACTGTGTGCGTGTGTGTTTAGAGTTCCTCATATTGTGTATCGAGCAGAGCATCCTTTCCTCTCCCACTCTTCCCTTATAAGTAACTCCCTCTCCCGTTTTTTTCCATCGCGCCCGATTTTCGACCCTATTTTTTCCTTTCCCTTTTTCGCCTCTCCCTTTTCCAGGAGCCATTTCCTCTCGCCATTCTTTTCGGTTTTGTCGCCAGAATTCCGCATCCCAACCCTTCCCTTTTCTGATCCCGGGCTCTTATTCTTTCCACTCCTTTTTCGCACTCTCTGCTGAAACGGCGTGTTCATTTTAATACTCACCCTTATCTTCTTCATTATTTCTTCGCTTCCCCCAACCCATATCATTATCTTGGATCTCGCCCTCCGTTTCTTTCTCCTCTTTCTCTCGCTACCTCCCCCATTTCTATCCTTCCCTCTCTCCATTTCTCTTTCCAACTCTTGTTTCTGTTTCTCTCCTATCTCTTCCTCCACCTTTCTCCCCCCTCTCTCCCTCTTCCTATCCTCTCCCCCTCCGTTTCTCTCCATCTTTCTCCATCTCTCTCCCTCTTTCTATCGCTCTCGTCTTTCTATCCCTCCCTACATCTTTCTATCCCCCTCTCCCTCTCTATTTCTCTCTCCCTTTTTCTATTCCTTTCTCTCTTTTTCTATTCCTTTCAACCTCTTTTTATCCCTCTATACCGACCTCTTTTTATACCTCCCTACATATTCCTATCCCTCTTTCTATTACTCTCTCCCTCTTTATATTCCTCTCTCCCTCTTTATATTCCTCTCTCCCTTTTTATATTCCTCTCTCCCTCTTTCGCTTTTTCTATCCCTCTCCCTCCCTCTTTCTATCCTCTCTCCCTCTTTCTATCCCTCTCTCCCTCTTTCTATCCCTCTCCCATCTCTATTTTTATCCCTCTATTCCCATCTATCTCTCTCTTCCCCCTCCATCTCTTTCCCTCTAATCCTCTCTCTCCTCCCTCACCCGCACCGTCCTCTTTTTTTCCTAACGTCTTTTTGCCCTTAAACCATTTTTCTCTATCTCCTTTTTTTCCTTCCTCCCCATTGAATCCACTTTCGCCCCCTCCTCTTTTCATTCGAATATATATTTTTGCGAGAGATAACTCGCGAACCACTTCTCATTTCTGTGTGTTCAGGGAAGGGAGAGAAGGGCCGGTGACACTCTGTAAATCCGCTCTCCTAATATTGATAAAACATGTTTAATTTAGTCGCGAGATTACCTCAGGGAGAAGGAGTTGATGATGTCCGTACGATAAAGTTGAGAATAACTCGGCGTAAAAGGCCATTAGCGGCGTTTCCGAGTCGCGGGTAAATTAACTGCAGCCGCATTCGTTTCGCTCTGATGTCCCGATTTCTGGTTAACATCTCTCGCATTCTTTTCTTCTTCGATATAAACGAGAAAGCTCTTTATTCCGTTTGGAATCCTCGTTGCTTCGGAATTATTTATTACAATGGGGCGACGCGTCGGGTGTCACATAATCGTTCTTTTTTCGCTAATGACTTTCAAAAATGTTCGGGACGAACTAAAATCTAATCCCACGCTCAGCGGATTAAATTTAACCTTTAACTACTGATGTGCGGAGTGTGAGGCGCCGCGTAAGTTACAGCGTCAAATTCCCCCGCTACTTTACTTTCCGCTGGTTTGCATTTTACGACAGAAAATAAAGTGAATTAAGTATTTTTTCCTTTTGATTGCCTTTAATCCCTCGTGAAAGTTTATTAAACACGGAAAATCCAATTTCAGATATAGATATTGAATAAATAATGATAAAAACAACAGCGGTCTGGGAGACAGCGCCTTTAGTTACAGTATGGTCATATAATTTCACTTCGGTAGTTTAAGTTTGTACAATAAACACTGCTTGACTATTTGCATTGTAAAGAGATTTTTGTAATCTTTATTGGTTCATCGCCATCCGGTTCGATATCGTTTCCCCGATTCCGACCTTGGCTCGTATTTTGCGAGTGATAATAGCCAACCTCGTCGTAGCCGAATCGAATAACGGCATATTAATCGGGGTCAATGGGGTGATTCTAATTTCTCTCCGATCCCCTCTTTTAAAAGAGCCCTCTAACCATCAGAAGAGGAGGAGGATATTCTTCCCTTCCTTTCCTACCTCTTTCATCTCTCTCTCTCCATCTATCCTCTCCCCTCTCGCCCACATCCTCGTCATATCCCCTCCTGCTCCTCCCCTCGTCCGGTCCCCGGCGCCCCATGCGGCACCAGCCCAAGGTCTGGGCCACCCCCGACTGCGCCGTGGTGTGGGAAAAGCCGTCGGAGGCGGGAGAGGGAGAGGAGAAGGGAAATGGAGGGAAGGACTCCCTCCCTCCCTTTCTCCCACTTCCCTCCCTCTCTCCCTCTTTCCCCTTTCCTGCACCTCCCTCCTCTCCCTCAAACGCCCCCGCCATACTCCCCAGGACGCTCCACCTTCACCTCCTAATCAATACGAACCTTGCACACACCCACACTTAGCCCCCACCTCTCTTTCTCTCTCTCTCATATCCCCTACATCTCTCCTCTCATCCTTCCCCGTCTCTTTTTTTCCTCTCCCGACCTCTCTAACTCCCCTCTCGTCTCTTCTACCACCTCTTTCGTTATTTCCACTTTATACCCCTTGCTCTTTCCTTTTATAATACCTTCTCTTTCCGCCTTTTGTTCTTCCGAGAACTCCTCTCTTTACGAGAGAGCGTTTTTGCGTGACCGCTTCCAGGTCAAATCGTACGCTCCCGAAAAAAGACAAAAAACGAGAATCTCTCCGCGATGGTGGGCGATCTCTGCAATCGCGGTTCCCTCTCTCTCTCTTGCGCCTCTCTCTCTCTCTTGCTCCGTCATCCAGATTGTTTGTGAGGAGGAGAAAGGGATGAGGAATAGGAGAAGAGATCAGTGGGGAATGGGCAGGAATTCCCTAAGTGTGGCCAACGGGTCAACTGCGGCCCACGAATTTATTCCACGCGGCCCCCGACCAATTGTATAGTATACATTTTACATGTCTATAATTCAGCGTTTCCCAAATTACGGCCCGCGGATCACATCTGGTGTAACGATTAACTGATGCAATGTGATTTAAAATGAAAATAGAAAAGTATGAAAACAATATATGTATATTTGGCTTTACCTACTCCTCTATTCCCATAATAGATAGAGAAATACATTTTTAAAAAATTAGGTAATACTGTCCCACGAGTATAAACCTTTTGTTTTCCTTAAAATTATTCTTCAACTCTGTTTTCGTATGGGTGTGGCCCACGAAGTGTGCTATGTGGCCCGCGACGGGCACAGCAATGAGTTATTTGGCCCTGAAGCAGAAAAGTTTGAGCGCCAATGCCGTAGGAGGGCGGAGGGGATTAGGTGTGTCTGCGGCGGTTCACGTGCCACATTCCTCTCCCACATTCGCCCACACGTCCGCTTCTTCCTATTGGCCAGGTTAACCCAGACACCCATCCCTCTCGTTCTGACCGCCCCTGGTCGTGCTACTTCACATACCTCCCGCACCTTCCTCCACTGACACCCGCATCCGACGCACGCTGCCTCTGACGCGTGAGTTAACGCCCGTGAAGTCCATCCTATAGATGCCTTTCTCCGTCAAGCTGTCGACGATACGACAGATTCTCCCCTCAACTCATCCTCGTTCCTCCGCCCACTCACCCTCTTTCTATCTCCCTCCATCTCTCTCTCCCTCCCTCTCCGTCCATCTCTCCCTCTGACTGTCCTTTCCCCTTATCTCTGCCTCTCCGTTTCTTTCGATAACGAAGGGTTAAATGGAAGAGGGGACCTTATGTTCTCAATTTCGCCCTGAAAATAAAGACATTTATTTATCTATCTCCCGCTATCTCTCCCTTTCTCTCATCTCCCGATTGAACTTAGAAAATTTCTTGCATGGTTACTTCTTCATTGTTGCTGGTTGTTGCTAACATAAACAATCTCACAAACAGACGTTCAATTTATTTACGTGTGCATGCAATATTTTTAAATAGGAAGAAAATGGATTATTTATGATGAAGAAAAGAACTTTAAAACGCTATTTCCCTTACGTACAGGTATATAATTTATTTTTAATACTCCATTGCACGAAACGCGCCCATTTGTGATACGTTGTACACTTTCCTAACTTGTTTCCTCTTATGTCTCCCAGCCTCTTTTTCCCTCTCTTACTCATATTTCTCCCAATCCCTTTTTCTCTCCCTTTCTCCTATTTCTCTTCTTCCCCCTCTCCTATCTCCATCTCCGTTATCCACCTCGCTATCATCTCACGTCGCCCCCTCCTCTGCTCTTCCTCCCTCTTCCCCTCGACTTGTCTCCCGGTCGCAATCCCAGCCCACCACCGCCTAGGTCAGCGCCGCCGCTTTTATCGCCTCCGAGGCACGGAGTGTGTTCGTCGGTGCGGCATTTATGTCCCGAGGCGAACTCCCTTCCGTCTTTACCTTCCCTCTCCTCCCCTCTTCCTCCCTCACTTCGTATTCCCTTTTCTCTCTCCTCTTCTCCCTCTCTCCCTACTCGGATCGCTTCCTTTCACGCCGCCACGAACGGGCCATTTTCACCTACGCGCGCTCGCGAAGACGTTCGCCCGCCACGCGTAGCGCGGATGAGAAAAAAAAAGGCGACCGGAAACGAATGCATCGTCGGTCGTTCGGCGACCGTGAGTGCGAATTCTCGATCGTACGAGTGGAAGTAACGGTATTTTAAGACTACCTACGGTCGCGGAACTCGAGACTGAAGGTCGACGTAAAATTCAAAGGAATCTTTTTTCATTCATTCATTCGTTCGAAGAAGGGTTCCGCCACTTCTTTTTATTTGAGGATGCTTTCGGTTAATATGGTGTGTTATCTTGAACGCATGTGATATCTCGCAGTCATGGTAAAAACCAGCGCTTCCCAGCTTCTGGTCCTCCGTTCCGTATTGATGTTGAGACCGAACAATTAGACTTAGGCCCCTCGTAACTTTAACCCGACCCTCTTTACAGCAATTTCGTACCAACATAAAAGTCGTTCCTTCGGTAAAATATAAAGATCCCCGAGGTTTCGTGTTTTCTTTTCTATCTCTTCGCCTCTCTTTGGAACGCATCTTCAGACCTTCAATTAACTCCGCGTTCAATGGCTATATTTAAGCAACTGACCGCATCCGGCTCGGGTAATAACAATCCCCGTTATGAGGCGATTTTGTCCCCTTTCCCTTTCTTCTCCTACCTCTTCTTGATCTGTCGCCGCGGCAGAAATGACCACGCTCTCCGACCGGATGGCCTCTCTCGGCGTCGCTTTTTTTTCCCCTGGCTTCTCCCCATTTCTTCCTATACGCCCGCGATAAATGCGGATGCCTGCCTCCCCTTCTCTTGACTGCTGCCCCGCCCTCGACTTCATAGGCCTGCGGCGCTGCTGTAAAAACCTGGAAGGACCCCCCTACTTACAAAAATGCCGCGAGAAACGGAAGGAGAGAGAGAGAGAGAGAATGGGGAGAATGGCTTTTATGACCTCGATGGGACTCTCCATCTCTGCCTCTTTATATGACTTCCCGCCTCTTCTTTCTGCCTCTTCCGTGAGTTCTTTCTCTACTCTTTCTCTCTATCTTCCACCAAAGAGGCAGAGGATTTTGCAGATGCAAGCGCGCACTACGTTTAATCTTTTTTGTCGGTCAACTTGTAAAGTTACGACGAACAACAAGAGAGGACGATGTTCGCGAAGATAAATACGCGGTCGTCAGGGAAAAAAAAGGGGAGATGGAGTTAAGCGACGATCTCTCATAGGATATCTCTCTATATGCAGCGCCATTAAATTTCCACTAAATGGGTAAAACGCTCGCTCGAGCTATATAAAGGTTGGGAAAACGGCTGATCTCTCTCCCTCTCTCTCCTTCTTATCTCTCACGCTTCGCTTTAGAACGATGCTGTTTATAACCCTGCGTCAAGCGTTGTTCTTGAACGCATTGACTGGAGAAATCCGGCCGATACCGCAAATAAATTAGAGTTACCGAGCGATGAAGGCGCTGACATCCGTGATGTCAATAGTGTTAACGTTTGGGATTTCGATAAAAATGGTGAAATAAAACGCGATCAGAAAGAAAATGCTATATCAACCAATTGGCGGAATAATAGTATGAAGAACGCATGTAGATGTATTCCTAGAACGATTACGAATGGTAAGGCTGAGGTTTATCTGAGAAGCGATAGTGAGAAATTAAATGTCGTCGTATTGAACTGCCGCAGCATCCGTAAGAAAATTGCCGATTTTGAGCATATTATTCGTAGTCTAGAAGCCGATGTCGTGATCGGTACAGAGAGTTGGCTCACTGACGAGATTGCAAGTCAGGAGGTATTCCCTCAAGACTATAGAATTTTTAGAAAGGATCGTAGTATCCGGACGGGAGGTGGAGTATTTATAGCAGTCAGCAAGGCATACGAAAGTTTTCCACTACCGATTAATGACACCGAAATAGAAAGTGTTTGGTGTGGAGTTAGAGGAAGCGATTACACTATAGCAAATATATGCGCATTTTATAGGCCTCCCAATGCAAGTTTAGAAATTATTCATAATCTCGAGAAACAAGTAGCAACGCTAATATCGAAAAATAAAGAGAGGGCTATTATAATAGGAGGAGATTTCAACTTACCTTCAGTAGACTGGAATCATAATTGCTTTGATCCCGGTGGTAGAGAGCGTGAATCATGCGAAGCACTTATAGAAACCTTCGTTAAACACTCGTTGTGTCAGCTAGTAAGATGTCCCACGAGATCGAACAATATATTAGATTTACTCGTAACGAATTACCCCGAGCGTATGAACAAGCTTTCCATAGAGGAAGGAATAAGCGATCATAATGCTGTGTACGTAGAATTTAAGCTAAAAGTGGAGAAACAGGTTAAGGCTAGAAGACGCGTATATATGTACGCCAAAGGCGATTTCTCGAAATTTAGGTCTTTTTTACAGACACAATTCCCTTATTTCTGCGGGGCATCTATCGACGCTAGTACAGAGGAATTATGGTGCGTGTTCAGGGATATGATGCGAGAGGGTACGGATAAATTTATTCCACATAAACTTAAACGTGATGGTGCGGAACCAAGATGGTACAACCAGAAAGTTAGATGCGCTCTTAGACGGCAAAGAAAACTTCACGCTCGCTTAAATAGTAATTCTTCAAAAGTCACAGAGGAACAGAGGTCAATGATACGGCAACAATACAGAGAGGCGCGGTCAAGAGCTAGAGTAACAATGCGAGAAGCATTTAATGATTACAAAAAGAAAGTTCTGCATAGTAATTTGAAAGAAAATCCGAAAGCATTTTGGTCGTACGTTAGAGAGGTTCATGGTAGAGGCCCCACCATAGCGTCTTTGAGAACGGAGGCAGGTGATGTAGTACATGACAGCGCGGAAAAAGCGAACTTGTTAAATGAACACTTTCAGAAAGCGTTTACTTCAGTGAGCAACGAATTTGAGGAACCAGCTTTGAATGATGAGGGAAATTCGATGGAAGATATGATATTCTCGGAAACAGGTATCGCGCACCAGCTAGAGTCTATTAAGCTAAATAAGTCTCCCGGGCCGGAGGGCATACCCGCGCGTGTGTTGAAAGAGCTAGCCTCGGTAATCGCACCTTACTTGAAAATAATATTCGAAAAATCCGTTGCACATGGTACCGTTCCAAAAGACTGGAAGCTAGCATACGTAACGCCCATCCACAAAGGCGGTGATAAAGAGAACCCCGAAAATTATAGACCGATTTCCTTGACGTCATTATCGTGTAAGATTCTAGAACATATAATTGTTAGCTCTGTTCTGCGTTATTTAGACGGTCGTTCTTCACTAAGCAAAAACCAACACGGGTTTCGGAAAGGTAGGTCATGCGAAACGCAGCTCGCCCTGTTCGTAAACGAATTGTTACAATGCGGAGAGAAAAACACTCAGGTTGATGCCATTTTCATTGATTTTAAAAAAGCGTTTGACAAAGTACCCCATAATAAATTAATAGGAAAACTAGGAAAGTACGGCATAAACCCTAATATCGTGAGTTGGGTAAAAGACTTCCTCTCAGACAGAAAACAGATAGTAGTTATTGATGGGAAATCTTCATACCCGGTAAAAGTCGCATCAGGTGTTCCACAGGGAAGTGTCATAGGCCCACTACTATTCCTGATATATATAAACGATATCTGCTCGGTAGTTCGCTGCAAAATAAGACTTTTCGCAGATGACACCGTTTTATATAAGGAGATAACGAGTCAGGATGACCAAAAATCGCTCCAGGAAGATTTAAACGCCCTTTCAGCATGGTGTCAAGATTGGAAAATCGAAGTTAATCACAGCAAATGTTCCCTATTGAGTTTCTGGAAGAGTAAGAACAATGAATTAGACTCGGAGTACAGAATTGATAGATTGAATATCCAATCTGCAGAGTACGTTAAATATTTAGGAGTCACCATTTGTCGTGATCTATCGTGGAATATGCATATTCGAAGGATCGTAGGCGCAGCTAATAAGAAATTGGGCTTCGTAGGCAGAATAGTAAGAAGTAGCACAGAACAGGTACGAGAAACGTGTTATTTATCATTGGTCAGATCTCAGGTCGAATACGCTTCCAGCATATGGGATCCGTACGAAAAGGGACAAATACTTGAGTTAGAAAGAATCCAACGCAGAGCAGCCAGATTCGTAAAGCAAAAATATGAGCAAAAACTAAGCGTCACATCACTCTTGAAGGAGTTGAATTGGATATCGCTAGAGGATCGCAGAATTAGCGCTAGGTTAAGGCTTCTGGAGAAATTTAGGTCGGAAGTTCTCTTAGAGGAGGTCTCAGGAATATTAGAGGCACCTACGTACATGGGCAGGCACGATCACGAGAATAAAATACGAGAGATCGACTGTAGGACCGAGCGATATCAGAGCTCGTTTTTCCCAAGGACCATACGGGATCATAACAGGAGAGTGATTCCCACGAGGGACGTTATTAGGTAGGTTTCGGTGTGCTGCACCCCCTGCCACCCACCAGTCTGGTGATTTGCAGGGTATCATGTAGATGTAGATGTAGATAGATGAGTGGTAAAAATACGGATTTAGTCTAAGCATTGTAAATATTTCCTCGACGCTTCCTTTAGTGGAAGGATCGAGTGAATGGAGATTCCAAAAGTATTTTTTGCCATTCGGTTCTTTAAAGTGAAAGATTGAATATCTTAAATTCCTCAAATAGGATATCTGAAAGTCGATTCAATACCTCTAAACCAGGGGTCCCCAAACTACGGCCCGCGGGCCACGTGCGGCCCGCGCAATGATTTAATCCGGCCCGCCTGCCTTACCTCATATTTTCTCTTTTCTCGACAACCCTCGGCCCCCCCTCTCCCCCTCCCGCTCGAAATAATCGAAATAATTCGTACCGGTGGCCCGCGCTGTCGTACACAAAGCCTAATGTGGCCCTTTCAATAAAAAGTTTGGGGACCCCCCTGCTCTAATCTCATCCTCATCAAGTATTCGGACGCTAATGATCGAGTTTGGATAGGATTCATTCGAAGCGAGAAGAGAAAAATATAAAATTTAGCATTGTTCATACATATTTAAGACTTTATGGGATATAGCTGACTCATGGGGTTTCTCTACCTTGTTTCATTCAGAGACCATCCACAAGAACAGGATTTTACAAAGGACCATTATCGATCGTATATCCTTAGTTTACTACCGGTTCCACCTGCCAAACCTTCGGACTTTCGGTACATGCACATTTTCACCACGATTCCTCCAAGCCTTTAAACATTTTTATCATTAAATCGGATAAAATTCTAGAAATCGTGAGAAACATTGTCTTTATCGGAAATCGAACCCGGGTCTTCCATTTGCCGTGCGAGTATTCTACCACTGCAGATTAATCCTCCCGGATCAGAATAGGGTATTTCGTTCACGTTTAGGTCAAGTTAGCCATTGCTATAGTATCAACATTCCCCTCTTCCCGGCCAAGGCAGTCATTTTCTCCTACTTTCCATGACCGCATGCGTAGAATTTAACATCAACAATTTTCTTTGTGATTGAAGTGTGTCACGCAAAGCGAGTCCGCAGACTACAGATCGAGAAATTCATGTCGTAAGATGAGATCGATAATTTCTAATGGAATGTTTTCCATTTTGCAAATCCATGATTTGCGTATCGTTGAAAGACTTTTGACAATAATAATGAATAATAAGATTAACAATTAACAATTCTTCCATATTAACCCTTAATTATGGGGTGAAATTTTGATCACTTTGTAATTGAAGAGGGGGCTATTGTTTTTTATTACTTATTCACTCTCTATATCTAGAATTGGATTTTCCATAATTAATGATCTGTTGCGAATATTGGGATAGTTGAAAGAAAATAACTTAATATCACTTTATTTCTTAGTAAAATATTAACTCGTGGAAAGTAAAGTAGCAGAGTAATTTGACAGTATGATTTAGATATAATATGGTTAAATATTGTCGCTATCGTATCTTTTCTAGATCTAATCTCACTTCCGAGACCTGCCGGAACATTTTTCTGAAGTTATTTAAACTCAAAGAGATAATAACCGGAACAAAGATATTTTGCGTCGGTATTCCAAGGCGCCATTAGGAGGGTAGACGAAGAAATCTTTAAGTGAAATAATCAGTGAGCAACCCTCGTAATAACCACTGATTCTAGTTAATTAACCATATGGCTCTTATTTATATTTTTTCCTTTAAGTACGTTTGCCTTTTCTGTCACAGTCCGAGCCAAAGATAAAAATAAAAACTATAGAAAAAAAATATATATATATATATTCTCAGCTAGATTACTTATCGATAACGCATCAAACGACATATTTCCGCTCCATTACCGTGAATTATGACTTTCTTTTTGGTCTCCGGACATCAAAAATGTAACGGTCATGAATACTCCGATAACTTCCTGTATCGTTTTATGTCGGATTCGACCGTTTCTTCCTCTGCGGTCCCACTCTTTCTCTCTCCCCTCCGGTCGATGATGGAGTTTCGCACACAAATGGGATTCCCTTCAGATGGAGCGGTGATTTCGCCACGGCTAACTGACCGTCCCCTCTCTCATCTCTCCTGTCGCCCTCCTCCAGTCCCTCGTTGCGGGTTGGTCAACGGCCAAGGGTGCTGTATATTGAAGCGAACTAAGGGGAACGGAGAGATGGTCGAGGGAGGGAGGAGAGTTGTAGTTGTAGGTAGTAGCGCCCAGGGATACAAGGCCTGCCACGGGAACTTATCAAGGGAAAGGGGGAATGGAAAAAGGGCTCCTACTAGCCTGGGAAACCTACGAAGCCCAACCCGCGCGCACTTCCGCTTACCCTTCGACACGGGGTCGGTTACCCCGGGAAGAGGGACGGTGCGGGGGAGGAGAGGACCAGAAGGAGGATGGTGGAGGAGGGGGTGGGGCAAAGAGGGCGCGGCATAAGCAGCGGTGGCGGCAACATTTTAGAGAGAGAGAAAGAGGCCGCCCCCATCTCATTGATCACAGCGCCCCCGCTTCATCTGCAGGACGCAGTATCCTATATACATCTTTCTACCTCTCTCTCGCAAAACTCAGCACCGCCATAGCGCGGCATAAGAGCTCTGGGTGTGTTTGGAGCGCGGGTTTTAAAGCTGTTGGGAAGGTGCGGCGAGGGCCATATGGTATGAAAGAGTTTTGTTTGCGGGTGGGGAGAGTGGAAGAGGATGAGGAACACGGGAAGCGCGAGATAGATTTCGAGAAAGTTATAGGCCTTGCGGCGTTCGGTCGACCTCATAGCGGCCTTAACTCTCTGCTATCGTCACTCTCCTCCTCTCGGCCGTCATCCGCCGTCCTTGTCACCTTCCTTTCCATGGCATCTGTCCACTCTCACGCCGCCGACGAGTGCGGACACTCTGTCTCGACCTCTCTCATCCTCCCTTCACTACCCTCTCTCTCTCTCTCTCTCTCTCTTCCCCTACCCTTTCCTATCCTTCTCTTCCCTCTCCCCCATAGCCGTCACTTCATTGCGGATGTGACGTCCGTTTCTGTTAACAGGCACTCGGCAAGCGAAGCCGTGGAAATTCGCGCCATTTAATTTTACAACGTTGTCCGCGGCAATTCGCGGGCATTAGCCTCACACGGTGTTTTGAAGTATTCTTCTTCTTTTTTTAAATGGGTTATTTATGTGTGCTTTGCTCGATGAGTCGTGTGGTAAGTAATGACCCTTTTCTCTGTTTCTCTCTTGAGTTTTTGTTTGGTCGGGGAAAAGGTGACGGGTTTTGCCATTCTATTCGTTCTCTCTCTCTGGGTTTGGCGAACCATGTTTCCCCGAATGGGTTAACATTTAATGCCATTAGTCGTCGCTAACTTTATCCCGGAGAATAACGGCTCGAGTCGAAGGGTTGGTCGATCGGTGCATGTTTCTCTTTGACGACGGAGTATTAGCTGCGTTGCGTTCGACTAAGTAAAGCTTACCTACCGATGCCATTTCATGCGGATATACACACCTTCGGGAGTACAGAGGAGTGACAGGAGCACGATATTCCCATTCATATTCCAGTCATAGACAGAATAACTGTTTTCGACGTTGTAATTATCGCCATTTTATGGCCATGCGATTATCAGATTCGTTATATGCAATATTTATTTGCGTTTTGTCCTTTTTACTTGTTTTCTATCATGAATTGCATTACGCAATGAGAATTTCAGTTAAATTAAGGAAGATCGTGCCCATGGCAAGATTCGCATGTGTGGCACGCTACGCACCTAGGCCGGTAAGAAAGTAATTTTTCTCGGTTGATGCTGCTAAAGTTACTAATCTTCATACTTTTCTCGCATTGTTCCCATTTTAACGTTAATGTGATTTTTTACTTCGTTATCAGTTATTCTTAAATATCTTTCCTTGAAGTCAAAACAGTTGAAAACGAAGGCTTTCGTTTCTCAGTTCTCTACTAATAAAGAAAATGAATTTCTGTAGCAATTAATAATGCCATTAACCGCTATAAGTTAGAAAAATTTTCGCTATGCCAAACTAATTACAGTTTCTTGGCCATTTTATTAAAACACATTCTTCTCATTCGTTGATTTTCTTGGAATTCAAGATAATAGTTTATAAGAAAATGCTAGAATTATCTCCTTAATATTTTTTTTTATTGTGACGATACTGCTGTGACCATAAAATTTTCAAGTACACGGGATGTTCATTTCGGCTACAAAGTACCCGGATACGGTAAAAATTCATCGTTTTCTGGATAGGATTCAAGCTTTCAGATGAGCTCGGTAGTTTATTTTCTGTTTCTTCTTTGGTGGAGATTAATTCCAATATGAAAAATGTCTTAAAATTCGATTCTTTCAAATTATCCTTCAGCATTGCTGTGTAAGGTAGCATTTCCCAAACTACCCTTCTCGGGATTCCCTTAACCCCGTTCATTTATCAGTAAATATAAATTAAAGATGTTTAATTCAGTTGAGCAAAAATTAAATTTATTTTTACATACATCCGTACATTAGATTAAAAAATAAACAAGAACAAATCAATAGATTTCTTGTATTACATCAATCTAGTAGATATACAATCATCCGATTTTGTAGTCACCATTTTTCGCTATCTCACGAGGAATATGTATGTTCATCAGGTAATCGTTACAGCAAGAAATTACTTCGGCAGAATAGTAACCTGGAATAGCACCGGGAAATAGCGAGACGTGTTACCCATCTTAGGTTAGATTGTAGGTTGAATACAGTTTATGGATATACTATAGTGCCCACATGACAAAGGCCACTCACTCGGGTTAGAGAAAATTCTGCGCACGGTTCACAAAACATGATTCAAAACGAAGCGTTGCATCATTATCGATAAATTTGCAATTGGTTATCGGTGGATGAGGGGCGAATGGACGCTAAATTGGACCTTCTGAGAAGACTGTGAGTCGGAACGTTTAGCAGACGATATTTTTGGGGTGATTGAAGTCCCCATAAATATTGAAATACACGATCGTGATAGTGAAATATATCAGATCGATCTTTGGTTGGGATGATATATATTTCCTAGGATATTCAGGGATCATAATAAGGGAGTTACCCCTTCAAGTGAGCGCTCTTAGGTACATTTCGGTCCCCTGCCACCCAACTTTAGAGTGTATATCAGGGTATTATGTAGATGTGGACTGGAATTTGAATCCCTTTCTTGTGATTGACGTGGTCGCATGCATATGCGAATGCGGGATCGAGTATAATACACCAATCTTCGCTCAATGTTGGGCTTGGGGCTGTCGTCGACTGTCATCGAATTCAAGGGCTTTCCTCTAGAGTCCTGCGGGGATGCCCCTCGAACGTGAAGGAAATCGCATACTTTTCCCTAATACGACCCATCGTGGAATACTGTTGCGCCGTCTGGGACCCTTTCGAGGAGGGCCTAACTAGAGAGCTCGAAATGGTTCAGCGTAGAGCGGCTAGATTTGTAAAAGGAGAATATCGGTATGATGCGAGTGTATCAGAGTTATTGAGAGATCTGAAATGGCAGACGTTGAAGAGTAGAAGAATTGAATACAAAAGGAAACTATTTGAAAAATTAGAAAGTTCCGAATTCGTTGAAGACGTACGAGGCATAGTCGTCCCCATCGGTGTTAGTGAACGTAATGTTAGATCACAGTGCAGGAGAAAATATCTCGAAATTACCGCTAGAACAGAGAAATACTACCGATCCTTTTTCCCAGACGCGATAAGACAATCCAACAGAGGAATTAGCTAGACTTCACTTGGTGTTGTGACACCCCCTGCCAAACGCTTTTAGCGGCTTGCAGGGTATTTATGTAAATGTAAATGTAAATGTAAAAAGCTTCGTTTATCTAAAGTGATGGTTTCTCGCGAATGAAAGGCAAATCGAAAAGTTAAATCCTTCGCATTTAGGATAATACACTTTACTCGCTGATAAACAACTGCCTCGTGTTCAGTAATGGAGGAACGAAAAACACATTTACGGCGATGGGATGATGAGTACAAAAATGTTACTACTGCTTCAAGCCATAGACAGTGCAAAGTGAAATATGTATCGTCTTATACGCTTCTTCAGCCATAACAAGTTGTTAAATGATATTTGGTAGAACAGTTATTACATAAATTTTCGGATCGATCGAAACCATTATTTCAGTCTATGACGTGCGTTTCTACGGAGCATATAGAGAAAATTTATCCTCGGGTAAACGCTTACAGCGCTTTGCAAGTCGTTTAAAAGCACGCTTGGCGCGTAACATAAATTATGCTCATTTCATGGTAATTATATATAGTAGGTAGTAATTTCTCTAAAAATTTTCGTCGAATTTGACAAGAAGCACTTATTTTGATTCAATTTACATCTTTTTCATCAATATATTTTTCGTAAGTGTGAATTTTAATTTATGTTTCATCACAGCGACTGTTTTGATTGGGTGATATGTATCGGTATCTCATTTTCACCCTGTAATTAAATATAGGTCTCAAGTGCTTAATTCTAAAAATTGCGTAAGTCTTACCATAAATGTTCATTATATATATATATATCCGCAGAAGGTTCGACAAATACCTTTTCTATTAAGAAGAGTGATTCTTAAATGCATAAAGATCGAAGATTCTTAATTTATTCGTCAAAAAATTCCTCGGAATTCGTTTTCTTACTAGGCTTATATTATATGCAGATAAAGACTGCTACGATAAGTACTAGAGAAGATTTTTCCCTCGAAAGTACTGTTGTACCCCTCAAGAGTATATCACCGCCCATTATCCCTTTTACTCGACTAATCGACGCGCGAAAAAGTCCCAGCAGGAATCGCGAACACACTCCGTTGACTACGGCGTCAGATTCTGATCGCGCCCGCATGGCCACTCTGAACGCTTGATGGATGGCGACTACCGTCAAATTATACGACACGTTCTCCGATAAAACTCTATTTAAGGTCAAAATAAAAAACTCCGAGAATGAACGACATAACGTCCGTGGAAGGTTGACATATAATTGGAAACGCTATTAAATTTAACGAAATCTTTAATCATATCCAGCAGAAGTTTTAAAGCTTCGAAAACTTTTGCTTTTTGATGCATATTGAACGGAATAATAAGGCTTCGCAACCTGCACTTCTGAACTAACAAAGATCCTCTTTGGACGATAGCTCACGTGAGATCGAAACACGTTCGCTGTTTGAATATGCATCAGGATAGCCGTGAGATGTATGGTCTGCGTGCGTAAGGCCTGCTACTAATCGCTTTTTTCCCTAACGACGTCGTTAGAATCTCTTTATCACCAGTCTGTATGCTTGTTTTTAATTAACAACCATAAGGCAGAGTTTATCGTTAGATGTTTCTCCAATAACGATGAAAAGGTTGGGAAAACCATGCGTACGTTTTGGTCATACTATTCACCGATAGTGAGTTCTAAAACATAACCATTTCGTGGCTATTAGGAAAGCGTTGTTTTTCAGTTTTTATTTCGGCCATAATTACGTATTTTCTATTCTTGGAAGAACACAGGTTTCATTTCGTTAAAACCTAGAAAAAACCCTGCTAAAATGCTACTTACGTGAATTCTCTAATTTCATTTGCCAACAGATTTTAATGCCCAAACTACCCAGCCAAATCGGTTAAATTATAGATTTCTGACAGAGAAATTCGAGTTTTTTTTTCCAAACACCTTTTGTTAAAATTCTCCTTTGCTGTGTAAGGAATAGCTAAGAAATGAATAACTCCATATAAAGCTATTAAAATTTTGAGGATACAACTTTTCTTTTTTCGGTATAGATCGGCGCGACAAAATTATTAAGTACAAGATGCAAGTTTATCTAGGGCTCCGGCCTCGTCACTCTAGAATCCGAAATAAATTAGTTGCCGTGTTTATAGAATTATCGATTTCTGATGCTCTGGGGCGCCGAGAGCATGGGATCAAAGGTTATGAACGAGGAGATATGAGCCCCGTTCTTAAAAAGCCCTCCATTGAATAAAGCATACCGGCTCTCCAAAATTCGCAACAGAGGAAAACATCGGAAGCGGGCGGAGGAGCGGAAAAGGGGAAGAGAAACGGACGGAGGAGCGAGATAGGGGAACGAGAAGATGAAAGAAGGGGGGAGCTTGGAAAAGGGGAGTAAAGGGAGGTGGCCGTGTATCGGAAGAGAGGAGGGAGTGAAATAAAACTAAGTAGGGTTGTTAAAGAGGGTTATCGTGGGAAGCGAAGCAGCAGAAAGAGGAATGGAAAAAAATCGACGAAAAGGAGACCGGTGTTAAATGGGGAGAGGAAAAATGAAAAGTAGGAAAATAAAGGAGAGGTAATTAAGTAGGGAAAGGGTAGGGAAAAAGATAAAAAGTGTTAGGAACGACGGGAGATGACGGGATGTACAGTACAGAGGATGGGAGTACCGAGAAGAATAGGGCGAAAGGATAAAGAGAGAGGTTGGAGAATAGCGAGGAGGGGGGGGGGAAGGGGGGGAGGGGTTATATAGTAGGAGGATTGAGGCGGCATCAAAGTCAACCGGGATCTGCATCCGCGTGTTACAAAAGGGGGAGGCATCGATACATAAAAGCAGGGAGGAAAAGAGGCGATTGCCTTCGTAATCTGAGGGGATATGAGTGCGTTTGACGAAAATCCAGGAAGCGTTCGCACCTCACCTCTTTCGCGCCATTGTCCTCATCCATCCGTTTTTGACTTGTCATTATGAGTCCCCGCGGCGGCCTCCTCTTTTTTCCCCTCTTCCTCTCTCTCTTTCTCTTTATCTCCCTCTCTCCCTCTCTCGTTTGACTCTTCCCCCGCGCAATCCACCCGACGTTAACGAGCTCGTTAATCAGTGCCGCGGCTGAACCGACCGACCTAACCACCCCCGTAACCCCACCCACACAAACGCACGCACGCACACTCGCACCCATTCTCCCTCACGGAGGGAGGCGGCGCACCGCGCCACACCCGACGCCGTCGCCGCTGCCGCCACCACCATCACCCCGGTTCCCGTCCCACGCTCCAGCATCGATTGCGTGATTGAAAGCGCAAATCGTCCCGTGCTTCGTTTGTTTTCCGTCGTGGAGAGGGGAGGAGGATGGAATGTCCGGAGGAGGAGAAGGGGGAGGTGAAGGAGCGAAGAGGAAATGGAACGGAAGGGAATGATCGAGGGTGCGGTAAAGTGGAAGAGAGAGAGAGTTGGTGAAGGAAATGAAATATGAAGGAAGGAGAGTTCGGAGGAGGGAAGGGTGGTAAAAAAAGATTAGGTCGAAGAGAAGAGAAGGGATGAAAGAGAAAGAGGAAGGCAGCTGGAATTGTTTCTTCTTCTGGTCACTTAAAGATGGATGAAAGCGAGGAAAAGTGCTTTTCGTTTAATGCTCTGTGAACAATAATAGAATTCTGCATTCGTGGAGAAGTTATCTTTTGACTCTATTTTCCAGTCTCCTATTACAAGACAAAGACGTCAAGATTCCATTTAAGGCATTTGGGGTACCTTTTTCCCAATGCTGTGGTCTTGAGTTCGCTTGTGTTCGCGGATGTAGAAATCTCTTGTTTTTTTTTTGGAATGATCGATGTGATTGCCTGTAGATATCTGCTTATTATCATTCTCTTCGACAAATAAATAATGTTTAGTATACAGGGTGGCTCACACATCGTATAAAAAATTCAATCTATGAATTATACCGAGTCCAACGCATCGGGGAACCAGATATGAGTGTCGTACTGTTTATTTTGGGCGAAAATTAGCTATTTACGATAAACTTTTGGTAATTATACTTTGCAGGCTGGAAAATGTACGCAGATCATCGCCACAAAAGAAGTTAATTTTCACATTTCGCTTATATAGGTTTGATATTTATTTTTCTAAGATTTATGTTTTTATCATGATATACTATTGTTATTCAGATGAGAAAAAGGAATAAAACTTCAAGTTAAACAAAAAGGAAAGTAAACTTTTTCATCGGAATTGTATCGAATAGCTGTTCCCCAAAGAAGGAAAGTTTAGGACAACCTATGAGGAGATGCAAATGTTAAAAATATCGATAATTGATATTGCGAGATTCTATATAAATTTTGAAGTTTTAATAACAAAAAGATTAGAATAGACTGAGTTTATACAATAAATATCTAAAGTTATTTGAGATTATCCTTGCAAAAACATAATGTAGCCATTATTTTGTTTAAATACAATTACAATACGCATTAATTATGTCGTTGTGTCGACTGCTCATTGAATTAAGTGATAGACCACGACTTTAGGGCAATTCTAAAATATTTTACATATTTAAATTGAATTTAAATTGAATTAGCTTCCCCATGTTGAAATCGTGATGTTTATTTGGCGGAGTAGTGGCACAGATACATCAAACCTTGTTGTTCTGCTCAAGACAAAATATTTACATATCCGCCACCTTTTAAAAGCAAAATATTGCACAGATTGGTCATATTTGTGTTGTTTGAAGAAAAAAACGCGCGCTAGCCCTAACAAAATGGGCGAAGTAAGCACTAAAGGAAAATACGCTGAAAAAGTTAATGGATTATAATCCATTTTCAATTTCAACATTAAAGATACTAGATAACTTAATTTTCATTTATTTCCAAAGCTTTCACATATAAGGTTCTTTTACGTTTTATTTATTTCTCTTTTAATCGATGAGTAAAAATAGATAAAGTACACTTTACATACGTACGTTTAATACTAAAAAATACCGACGTGACATTTTATTTTACAATCTTCGAAACCGTTTATACCACAACACACGTCCAACGCAAATCGTAACTATTATATAAAGTGACCAAACGACCCTCAATTATATTTATCGATTCGCGTAACTGATGCGGCCGCGTTTGCGGAGAAATGAATAATTTCGTTTCGAGATGAAATATTCGTGCCGCGAAAGCTTTAATTCGCTACCGCCTTTATTTTTTAAAAAGTAACATTCCGAAAATCATAACAAACGGCCCCGACGGATGTATACATATATCGTTTATATACCCGACGTTTTATCGGAAACGGTCGTCATTTCAAAAACCACGGGCGCGAAATAATAATGACAATAATAAAGAGATCCATTTGGCGACATCTTAACTCCCGCAAATTAATGGAAAACGGAAAGATCCGAAAAACGAAACAATCGACCATCGCTCCGGCGATATGTTAATTTCCCTCGGACCCACTTCGCACCGGGGGAGGGGGAATTTTCATTAATTCCGCGTCCTTTTGTCCACACGTCGGCGGGTTCGGGACCAGGCGGTGCATCGTGATTCGAAAGAGAGAGAAAAGCAAATGGAAGAAGAGAAATAGGTTAAACGGACCGCGCGATCCGATCGACTCTCGGTCGATAAAACCGGGGCCACGCTCTTGCGCCCAGATTGAATAGAAAACGACTCACGCGATTTCGTTCACGTTCGAATACGACTCGCGAAAATGTTCACTCCGCTCCCATAAGTATATTCATCCTAATACGGACCACCCCTGGTCCTCTCTTTTTTGTTTACTTCGTCCCGTTCCGTTGCGAGCTTCGGCGTGTGTGAGTGTAAAAACCCTTTCGAGGGATTGCCACCTTTGCAGATGTCCTTTCTGTCCTCCGCCCACGCAGACCTCTCTCCCCACACCCACCACCCTCCTTTGGATTGGCCAGTCGATAAGAGAGAGAAAATGGGAGGAAATAGAATGGGGACCGTCGTCGTATTCTCCTGGCACCCGATTGTTAGGAGGAAAAAAGATGGAAGGAGATAAAGAGTGTGGGAAGATTGAGGACTAGAGAGAGAGAGAGGGGGGGGGGAATGGGAGAGTAGTAGTAGGTATTTCAAAAATTGATAATTCGTTGGAGCGTGTAAGGGCTTCGAGATCGATCGCGCGGCGACCTCCCTCCCTCCCTCCCCCCTTCCCTCCCCCTAAACCCTCCCCCCGCCGAAAAAGTGGGGGAAATGAAAGTTCCGATAAAGTATTGGTTTGGTGAAGTGGGCGAAAGAAGGTGGGGGTGCGACAGATGCAAGCGGAAAAGAGAGAGAGAGAGGGGGGGGGGGGGGGGGGGAGGGAAATAGAGGAGCTCATCTTTTGTGTGCGTGTGTGTGTGTCAGGGTGTGTGTGGGTGCGAGCATGTGTGCGTCGGTTGGAGGTCCGCCGTAATACTTTCACCGTCGTCGGTGTTGATGTGGTCTTGAGTTCCCACTTCCCTCCAGTCTTCTATCCATTTTTTTCCCCAATGGGATTCTTCCACCTCCTCCCCTTTTTCGTCATTTTTCACTCTCTCCCCTCTCTCACTCTCTCCCTCTCATTCACGCAGCTCCCTCTTCCTCGATATCACTCGATTCCTCCGAATCCGTCGCCTGCTCATTGTGAAAGCCCTCTTGTCAATCGGTCTCTGACGCAATCGTCGCGATGTACTCGACGCGGTTCATTGTTAAAAATTTCCGTTCCCTCTCTCTCTCTCTATCTCTCTCTCTATATATATATATATATATATATATATATATATATATCTCCCTCCCTTTTTCCTCTCGCAAAAATAATATTTTCGCAAAACTCCCTTACCCTCTTCTCTCTTTTATCCTGAATCTAGCTTTCACTTTCTGATTTATATTCCGAAATTGAAGTTGCCTTTTTTTCTGACGACATAATTGCCTCTTTCAGAAGGGAGAGTTCTTCATTGTTTTCTTCGATTTGAATTGAGCATTCTATTCGGATGTCGTGTTTTATATACCTCCTTTATTCATTCAGTGCATACATTTTGTTAACTAGGTATTAAGCGTTTTTAGTATTAATTAACTATTGCGCTGATTTATTCGCAACAGTTAGTCTTTTCTATATGCGTTTATGAATTCCACTCAGTTACAGCGTGATCCCTTTAATACAAAATTCGTCAGACTTGAAATTTTCTGGTAATAATGAGGTTTGTGATATCTATATCGCTATAACAATCAACATATGCTTTTGTTTTCGCTGATTACTGAAGTATACTTCGTATAAACGAGTATTTTGCACTGACCAAATTTGTATTAATTAGGTTTTACCATGTGTATTTTATTTAGTAATCAGTACGTATATTATGCAGTCATATTTCCTACGCAGTCGAGTTTATTATGTGACATTTATGAAGGATGTATGTTACTGATAAATGTTTCATCTCTTACACTCTTGTCCAGAGGTTTTTTCCCCCCACATTTTCCCTGTTTTTTCTCCCGAGTAGTTTGGTGTGTCGCCGGTACAAAAATGATTCTTGTATGAGGGAATGTCGCGATGTCAATTAATAATTCGCCGATGTGCTTGTCCACGCTCCACGCACGCGATGCCTCTCCTGGGACGCCTCATTGTTGTAGATGTTTATCGGGGAGAACACGTAAACATTAACGAAATTTCCCGATCGGAAAAGCCGCAGCATATTTTTGTACGAAAGGAAATTTTTTTTAGAGCGCTTAATTATTTTAGGTTTCTAGAAACGATGTTCTCAAAAATGCTCGTAGTCGTCCCTTTGACTTCATGTAACCGGCGTCCGTTTGCCCTCTTTACCCAGAACCCCCTCCCCCCTCCACGTTTTCAAAACACCCCTCACTTTGGCTAATTTTTTTTTCTCTTCCTCAAAACGACGACGGACAGGAGGACGTCATAGAACTGACGTTAAAAAGTCCTAGGATTAGACTGTGACCGCATCTTCGCGCCATATACGGATCAAACCCCCCTAACTCGCTCCAACAATTCCGCAAATATCACATGAACCGAATTCTTTTGAAAACTTCCTGCTTATTCTTCGCCCACATCTCACTCGGCGGCATTTCCTCTTTTTTTCCAATTCATTCTATCATCATCTCCGATCTTGTCCACTTCTCTTATTCTCGCCATCTGCTTGTCCTCTCACATTCTCTCATCCCTCTCGAGTTTTCCGTCATCTCGCTCCCTTTACTCCTGATTACTCTCTCTCTCTCTCTTTCTCTCTCACTCTCTCTCTCTCTCGGACATCCAATTTTTAATCTCGTCCCACGTTCTTTCACCGTCGATCCTAATTAAAAACATATTACATTATTTTGCTCGATTGGTCCGCGTAATCGAAAAATTCGCTAATTATTTCGGTCGTTTCTTTTTATAATTATTAATTTCTCGCCATCGATCCGTTCGGTCAGCATAAAAAAGAAAACATTCCGCTCGAATTTTTCCACTGTTTATTTTTTCGGCGTTTTTTTCCTTTCTCTTCCATTATTTTTCTCGCTGCATTTTTTTCAGCTCCATTTTTTTCCTTTTCGCCTCCGCCATAAAGGGGTTTTCTCAAATTGAATCATTCGCTTCAAGACTCGACCGTACCGCCTCGATCTTGACATTTCGTCGCTGCTTTCGAATTTCTTGTTACGTCCACTTCTCTTTCACACTTTCTCCTTTCTCTCCATCCTCCGATCGATTTCCTCCTGTTCCTCTCTCCCTCCCGTCCCGCTCTCCCTCCCACTCCCTCCCTCTCTTCCCACGCACTCGAATTCCGGCACCCTATGCCGCTCTCCACCCGACGAGCGAATTCGCACTCTCCAATGCAACTCCACCGTTGTTTTTTTTCTTCCGCCCCTTCGCATCCAAAAGCCGTCGCGCCGAACCGGGTCCCACACCCTTTCGCGTTCGTTCCGTGCTCTTTATCCCCCTCCTCCCTCTCTTCCCTCCGATTTCCTCCCCTCCCCCTCTTCGTTCGCCCCCCCCCCCCCCTACTCCTCTCTCCACCCTCACCTCTTTTAATTTCCCGAGCGACGTGGCACGAAAAGTCCATTATTGTCGCAGCATCTGTCTCCCGGCCCTTGATGCCAGCCTCACCCTGCACACAAAAAAAAAACCCCACCCTCTAACCCCCTCTGTCCCTCCCTACAACCTCATCTCCCCTCCACTTGGGCTCTCCCTATCGTCCTCCCTCCTCATTTCATCCCTCTCTACCTTTTTCTCGGAATGTTCCCATTCTCCCCTCCTCCCTCCCCCCCCCCCCCCCCGCCCTGCCCTCCAATCCCTTCCCCCGTCAACACAATCCTCCGATCTCAATTTCCCTCCACCAGTAATGACTCCATTTCTATTCCTCGCGTCGCGTTTAATAATAATTTACAAATAAAAATTTTTTTCCCCGGTTAAATTTGATTTTTTTGTACGATAAAAGCGACGGGGAAAAAAGATGCGATCTTTTGTGGAAACTTGAGTCATTCGCCGGTATCCGGCAATTCGATGCGTTCCTATATAGACGCAAGTATTCAGTTCGAACGGGTGGAAATTTCGGTCGAGATTAGAAATATGCTGCGTAAGATTATTTTTTTTTTTTGCGTTTCGCGTGTTGGTGTGCCGGAACATGCTGGTGCTAATTCTCATACTTTCGTACATGATAATCTCGCGATATTAACGATTTGCCTTTTAATGCCTCGTTAACGTCGGGCTTCCATGCATTTTCTCAATTTGATTTGGCTCTATTGAAACCAGATTGCTGGGACATCTCATTAGCCTCATGGAATTTTGATTAGGGTCGTTAATTATCCTGGGAATACCTGTTCCATTGAAAGCATCTGTTTCCGACGTATATTGGTATGCATAGCAGTTTTCCATCGTGACGGCCCTTTCGGTCATTTAAATCACATTTCATAAAGAGCGCAATGACGCATTTCATATAAAATATGGCTAACGGCGGAAGAGAATGGAAAAGAGAGGGCAGGCATCCCAACTTCACAGGCCATGGAATTTGATCGGTTTAACAAATAGATGACGATCTATTCAAATATAAAATACGTCAACAATTGATACACGGAAAATTTATATTCCGCAATTAATGAATTAATGAATTTATTAAGTTAATCAACTTGATAAATCCGTTTAAAAAGTCTATGATTATGTTATCGTGGCTCACCTCAATTGCATACCATTTTTAGGCGCGTTTCGCTTCCAGCGTGACGCCTATTGTCGTCGGTCTGTCCGTCTGGCTGTCCGTCCGTCCGCATATTTGTTCTCGGCTTCTACCGATCGGATTTTCATGAAATTTAATATTAAGGACTTACAATCAAAGACAATAAGAAAATCGCAAAACTGAATCACGTAAGCCAAGGGATACCACTTTACTGGGACAAAAACTGAACTTCCTGTCATATCTCGTAAAGTATTGCTCATATTATTATTATTATCAATAATGCGTTACAGGTGGTAACAGTACAATCAAGTAGAAGTAGAATACAGATACATTTATAAGTTACAACTTACACTTGTCCCTTTATTGTATACAGTTACAATGCAATATAGAATTTCTATGTTAGGCCCCTAACTTTACTTATAAATGCCGTCGTTGTTTTTGGATAAGGCTCAAAAACTCCCTCAGGCAAACTGTTCCATTCAGTGATCCCTCTGTTTAGAAATGAGTTTTTACTGATTTCCGATTTTTGGGGTAACGTCCTTATTTTATTCTTATGATCGGTCCTTCCTAAGTAGCTTGGAACGAGCAGTTTCTCTCTCATTTCACCGCATTTAGTTTTTCCGCTGGCATTTTTGTAAATTTCAACTAACCTTCTTTGTTTCCTTCGCTCCTTGAGGCTTTCCCACTTTAGCTCCCCTAACATTGCTGTCACACTATCCTTCCTGCCGTATCTTCCTAGCACGAACCTTGCAGCCTTTCTCTTAACCATTTCTATTTTGTCCACTGATCCTTGCTGGTATGGGTCCCATATGTTAGACCCATATTCGAGCATTGGTCTCACTAGTGAAAAATATGCCTTCAAAATACTTTTCAAATAAAACTTGTAGAGTATTTCTTTTCCTATACATTTTTATAGTAGGAGTAGCCGTTATCAAGAAAATCAAACAAGAATGTCTTAATTCGAGTTAGAAATTTTCGGTACTTTCCTGTTAACGGGAATACCTCCAGGACCCTTCGCAGGATCTGGTACTTACGTATTATCCCCATGCCATACTTACGTACAACATTAACAGAAACTGATTGGCCTGTCTCGACATTTACAAACCCAATTACTGGAGAAGAAACTGATTGGCCGGTCTCGACATTTACAAACCCAATCTCCGGACAACGGGGAGGGTTTCTTTGGTTCCGGGCGAGGCGAAGGGCTCGGTAGCGCCCGGAGACGACTACCCATTAAAAAAAGCGGGCCGAAGGCTTCTCAATATATCCTTTCAATGTTATATCCTGTCAAAAAAATGGAGAGAATATTGGCGAGCCTTCGGCTCGCTTTGTTTTAATGGGTAGTCGTCTCCGGACGCTACCGCGCCCTTCGCCTCGCCAGGAACCAAAGAGTCCGGAGATTGGGTTTGTAAATGTCGAGACCAGCCAATCAGTTTCTGTTAATGTTGTTTTTAAAATAAAATATCGTAAATCCAACAATACGTCAATATATCCTTTCAATGTTATATCCTCTCAAAGAATCATAACAATACATGTTTATTTTTTAAGGTATTCCCGTTAACAGGAAAGTACCAACTTTTCTTGCATGGTTACTTCTTCGTTGTTGCTAACATAAACAGTCTCACAAACAAACGTTTAATTTCCTTACGTGTGCATGCAATATTTTTAAATAGGAAGAAAATGGACTATTTATGATGAAGAAAAGAACTTGAATGAATTATAGTTCTCAGTTTGAAAGTAATAGATTTAACTGTGGTAAGCGTGCCTTTTGGACTACTTGAAGTGCTTTGCAATTGGTACGCAAAAATGTTATTGAAGATGTTTTGTTCTCTTCTCTTATATCTTAATGCGTGACTTAGAAGTTGTGAAGTCAAAAATGTGAATAGCTGCACAAAACATCTGCACATTATTCCCTACAAAGGACTTTTAATTTAAAACATGATTCAGTGGAAACTATAACAGAAAGGGTCATTCTCCAATCATTTGGTTTATTAGGCATGCACTGTTTATTTCAAAATCAGCAGCGCTCATTTTATAATTAAATATCGATATAACTTATATTAAATACTGCATGCTGCACGCGATTGCCGTAACTTTCCAAAAGTTATCCGTCAACAAAAAAGATTGATTAGCTCTATAATAGATGGTACCGGGAAATCAATTGTTACTATAGTAGCTACGTTCGTTAATTATTTGTAGTATTCGACGCGCTGCTTATCTATAAGCGTTTTCAAGTTAGATTGCCTCCCTGCCAATGTGACCAAGGCACGCTATCAGATCCACGGGTGGTAGTGGGAGGAGGAGGAGGCAGGGGTGAGGTGCGTGGACGCGTGGTTAAAGTGTTAGCGGTGCGCTCCCTCTCCCTCAATCGAGCAAGTGTATTGACGCCATATCCTTCACGAGCATCCACGCTTTGGTTGGCAAAGCGGTCGGTGTCGTCTTGCGTCCTATCATCCATAACCGTTGTCTCCTTTGTCTTACAAGTGCTTCGCATGGACGGTAGGGGGAGGTCGAACGGTTGAGGGTGTCGCATGGGTGTTTGGGGGAGGGGGAGGAGAGGACGGGGAGTTCATGGGAGCGGCTGGAAGGCGAAGGGGTAGAGAGAGCGAAGGGTGGGAGGGAAGGGAGCATAGGGTGTGGGAGGGAAGGAAGCTAGCGTGCATGGCACTTAGAACTTCCGGATCCGCCTCACGTGTGAGAAAGATTACTGATGAAGCTCACCTCATCCTTCCGAGGATTAACCACGCGCACACATTCACGGGCTCCACTCCCTCCGCCATCAACCCGTTCCCCCCAACCCTTCTACTCTTGTTCCTCAACACGTACTATGCCTTACTCGGAAATATCCGTTGTTTTCTCCCTCTCCCCCTACCCTTCTCCCCCCCCTCCCTCCTCACCCTTCTCCAGCAACTCGATTGCTCTCGCTGCAGAAATGAGAGTTTCATCGTTTTTCGATTTATGGACATGGATGTTTTCCGCACTGGCGTTGCAAGAGGGAACGTTGAAATAATTTCGATATCCTGCTGATGTTTTGGAAATCTCGGTTTGATTAGTTTTTTCACTTCGCATAAACTGAGCGGAATGGAGTTTTATTTGTAGGGGAAATTTTGAGCATATCTGAATTGGATGAAGTAGTCCAACTAATTATTTGTTGTTCTATTTCTTTTATTCGTATTGTCTGCATTATTACATTTGTATTTACGTTATTTGAGTTAATAGAAATAAATCTTAGTATTGCTTGTAAAATTGGGAATTTTAGCAATTAGCCTCGGAAAATGGAACTCATATAATTCAATATGAAAATGAATCTTATTAGTTTCATATTTTAGATGGACTAAATTATATAACACCAATATTTTTGGAATGTATAGCCTCAATTTTATATTATTCACTGTGCTACTACTTTCAATATATAATCCCTACGAAAAAAACAGCGTAATAGCATTTTCACGACGGCTGTCTAATTTCCACCTTCGAAAAGTATTTTAAGGCATTCTCTCTGACATTAATTTAAAAAGTTATTTCTTGCGGTAATTATGCTAGCGCGCACATAAATAAAAACTAGCTCAATTGCCTAACGGTCCCTTTCTGTTCACGCGGTCTTTTTATAAATTAAAAAGCTATTCCATTTAAGCCGATTGGGTTTGAAGCGGTGTCGAATTTAAGATCATCGATTTTTTTATCCGAGCCAATTCAGGAATGATTCTATTTAATATTTGGCGCTCTGGCGGTCAGGTTAATTGGATTGCGATGGGGTTAGGGTGAGAAATTGAGCGTAGAATGGGTCTGAGACCCTTCCGGGAGCCCTTGCCCGGTAAAAATAATATTTGGAGGAAGGGAGGCGGTCTGAAAGCCCATCCCGGCGCAATTCCCCAACTCCTTCCAGACGGGTGATCCAATCGGGTGGGGCGATGATGAGGCGACGGAGGGAGGAGAGGGTAGGGGAAACAGATGCGTCCCCTCTCTAAGGACGCCCTGAATTGCCCGGGCCATTGTCCGAGCTTCGTCACGTGTCCCCTCCTTATCTTCAGCCCTCATCCTCTCCACTCTCCATAAACTCGCGCTTCCTCTCTCTATGTTTGTTGAGAGACGAGTGCTCATTTGCTTCATTACGTCGCGCGTTATGTGTGGCGAAATATCTCTTTATACGGGAACACGCAGCGTTAAAATTGAAAGGTGGCGGTTTTTTAATTCCAAAAAACGATTAGCTATATCGTTGTTTTGAGTCCGAATTGGATTGTTTTTAAATGTACACCACTAAGGTGCCATAATTATTTCCATATAGATGTTGTGCATCGAATGTTTTCCGTGTTAAATAAACAGAAGCTACCACTGTGATTGGACTTCGGACTTAAGAAAAGAATGTTTTGTTTAAGTTATGTATTTTCAAACGAATTTAAGAGAGCAGCATATATAAAAATTATGTACGTCGAATCAAAATATCGCAACATTCCTAAACTGCAATGCTGCACCAGAAAAGATGTGAACAATAAAATATTAACATCCTGGATATAAAGTCACACGAAAACGATAAAAATGATAGAATAGATTTATACTGCAGAAACAGAGAATTTACATATATGAGAGAATAGGATATTTTTATTGTTTTTAATTGTATAATGCCCGAGTGACTACGTCTGTTTAGGTCTCGGTTTAAGGATTAATGTTGGTCCCCTCTTTGGAACAATAAATAAAGAATTAATGTTAAAATAGCATGCAGTTGTTATGAGAAAGCACGTAGTTTTATCAGTTGCTACTCTGATACTATAAGTAGGAAATGTTACTTTATGGACATATAAAGAGAAAAACAGTTACTTGCAGTGTTTATTAGTAGATCTTATTGGACCTTGTGCTACTACACATCCCTTAAGCGTAGATATGCCACAGCACTCCAGATTAGTTTTTCCATGGTTCAATATCGGTGATCATGGTTGCGTAATCGCTGCGCTGCTCATTTCCTTCCCTCTTTCCGACATTATTATTTCGTGGAAGTAGGAATTTTAAGGAATAAAAGGGGGGGGGGGGGGAGGAGAGAGAGGAGCATTTCGAAGGGGGATATTGGAGCGGCAGCTATGCGGGCGTGTTTTGGGAGAAAGGGCGGAGGGCGGTATATTTTTTTCGGGAGGATGCTGGAGACGGTGTTGGAATGCGCGTTATGTAATTGGCTTGAATAGAGCGGCGATGGGGGGAGAGCCGAGAGAGGATTTGTTTGCGGTTTTGGCTAAGAAAATACGTTTAATCCTATTTGGTTCGGCCACATTTTTTCCCCTACACGCGGGTTCGTGAATAATAGAGTCACTAACCCTTTTCGGACTCTCCCTCGCTTTCAATTGGAACGTCTCTCTTCACTGCCTCCTCAGAACTCAACGGCAGGGGTGGATAAACCAACCGAGCATCGGAGCCACATACCGCGATATTCGTTTGAAGGACGGGCGCAACTTTTACAAAGGAATTTATTTACAGTTAAAAAAAAGGCCCGCATTCGAATCAATTCAGAAAGAATGCGTGTCCGCTAGGTTCAAACCACACGCATCATCGTTCTTTTCGATAAGGAATAGTATTGCCGCGTTCCCAAAATGGGACGAGTTCGTTTCTCTTGAGCTCGCGAACCGAGGTTTGGCCGCACCTGCAACATATGGCCTTCGTAGTTTTACGGATAGCATCATTCGATGCGTAACCTTCGTAATGGAAGGGTTCAGGTGGTCTAAAAGAGAAAGGTTTCTGTAATACATTTTCGAAGGAAAATATTTTAGTAAATGAAACTAATTTTTTCAAATACAGTAGTCCCTTGCTCAAAGCGGGATTTATTTCATTGGAAAAGTCCGCGTAGGGTAAAACCGAGTTGGGCAAATTTTATCCTCGAGGAAAAATGACGTGTTCCTATAGGCCACGAACTTTTTTACGTCACTTGTTTACGTAAGATGCAGTGCGCGCTCAATTCAAGACCGCCTATTATTAAATTTATACGTATCAAGTAAACAAATGTCGAATTCATTCAGTCATTTTTGATCAAATCCGCATTTGACAAGGGTTTGTCATATTTGAAAACAGCTCTAAATCTTGTTCAAAGTTACTTTTTTTATCGTAATTTATTAAATTGCGATCAAAAACCTTAACGCGTTTAATTATTACACTTATTTTCTGCCGAGAATATTATTACGCCTGACTTTATCGATCGATATAAAACGAAAAGCAATAAAACTGTTTACGTTTCGTTCCATTACGGCGCGGCGTCGCTCAGATTTAAGCCCTCCGACGTTCCTTCTATTTTTTCCAATCGATTTTACTCCACAATTAAAACTCCCATCGCCGTATTCGAAACTGTCGAGATTTCGCTCCATCGAACAAAAAGGGATCGGAAGGTTGTTCTTATTTTTCGAGAATTTACCTTATTTTCCCAGAAACCTGCCGCGGTGGTTTTTTTTTTTGTTTCTCCATTTCACGGCCGTTGCGATGTGAATCGGGGTGTGCGGACGTGTGGGAGAGAAATAGAGGGAGAGAGAATAGGAGAGGGAGAGGGGCAGGGACGTGTGATAGAGGGAGGGAAGGAGGGAGGGAGAGAGAGGGAGATCGGACGTGGGAAGGAGGGATAGGGAGAGAATCGGGGTTTGGTAGGGAGTGAGGTAAAGGGAGAAGGATGGAGGTGGAAGCGCGCACCACACGGGCATTCTGGTGCGGAGTGCAGGGCGAGATTGAATGGCCAAGTGGGGCGGGCAGCGGTGCGCGCATTGGGAGGCAAGTGGGCGTGCGGAGTCAACGGCGTGCCAAATGGGCCGTGGGTCAAAACGGGGGAGAGAGCCGTTCGGTGCGGGGATATGGCAAGTAGTGATGGGTGAGGGAGGGAAAGGAGGTTCGATAGGGAATGCCAAAGAGGCGGTAGGCGTAAAAATAAAGGGGGGGATTGTAACGGCGGCCACTCTCTTTTTGGGGAAAAGTGGGAGAAACTCGACTTTGGAATGTTTTTTTTTGCCTCGATTCTCACGTACTCTTTTTTTTCCAAAATAATGTGACTTTGTGTGTTTGTGATTCGCCCGCCCTTTTCTGAGAACAATCAGAGATGTACATATCATTACTTGTAAATGTTCGAAGCAAAGGGCAGAATTGGGATAATTTTACAATCCTGTTTATCTTTATTTCTCGACTGTCTTACGTCAGCATCCGATCTGTCATGGCCAGAACAATAAAACGATATTTTTTTACGATATAAAAACGAAGATTTATTATATTATATCGCATCCATATTGTTTTTTTTTTGCTTTAGACGCGACCCAAAGTCGACTGTTTTAGTTATTCCGCTCACTGAGGCTCGGGACCGCTGTTTTTGCGTCGCCCTTGACCTTCAAAAAGGAAACCCGTACGCTCCGATGGGGAAAATAAGTTTCCTCGATCGAGTGTTTTTCTTCCTTCGATTTCCTCTCCTTTTGCTCGAATTTTAATGTTTCCGATCGAATGCACGTATGCGAGATTATAATTTTTTTATATGGCACCGCGTTGAGTCAAGTCGAAAAATGTAAACAAGAAGTGACTTGCGATTCGGCTGAGCATATAACGACCGCAATTGTTCCCGCCAGGCGCGATGAATATTGGCGCCCCGGGCGAGATAGTACTCTTGCGCCCCCCTCCGTAAATATTTGAGATAGTTACTAAATAGGTATATATTAATTTATTCATCGCGCTGTAAAGATTACAGATAAAGAAAAAACAGAATGAATGCCATAAAGATTCCAGCCTGTTTGGCGATATAAATCGATATCCAGCATTTATTCACTTGCAAGTAATGTATAGATAGATGGTTGGAATAGCGCCCCCAAGCCGCCCGGTTCGCCGGTACCTCGGGCCGTCTCTGGTTCCCGCAATGGACACTTAACTTTGATGACGTTGCTACAACCAGGGAAGCTGTGATGGAGCCCTGGAGTCCGCGCTTAAGAGGGACCAGTTTAAGATCAAATGTGAAAGACCTGAAAAAATGTTTTGGCAGTGGGCTACGCCACTGAATAGCATTCCTGAAGCCGTCCCATAAATTTTGGTCGACTTTTTCTGTGAATCGGTATAGCTTTTTTAATAAAAAGAATATCCCAGTTCTTCACTACCCTACAACGTTTACTTCTCGATCTGTGGAGGGATGTAGAAGATTTTTTCGCGAATTTTCATCGGAAGGTTATCGCTGATTGGAATTCGCGCATGGCACTTCCACAAGGACCCACTAGAGGAGACCTTGGATTTAAAGGGGAAACATTCAGAAGCGGGTTGTTAGGGCAGCTTTGTCCTCAAGCAACCGCTCAGTGCCGTCCACTCTTCAAATGGAATCTCTGGCCCTCCTGTCTATTTCGTCATATCGCTTCTTCCTTCACGTCCCCTCCGTCTCCTATCTCCTCCTCTCGCTTCATTTTTCTTCCTTTCTTCTCTTATGCCATCTTCCTACACTCCTTGTGCCTCAATCCCTCCATCATTTCATAATCTCTCTTCACCCCTTTTCCAATGGCGTAACTAATTGTAAGAGAGGAAGGGCCCGCGGTAAAATATTATCAATGACGCCTCTCTCCCTTACCCAACAAATAACACCATTTTAAACCCCATAAATTTATTAATCAACCACGAGGAATGTGCTGAAAAGTTCAGGCGTTTTAACCCATTCTCTCCAATTATAATGATTAACAATGGAAATTCATCCAGATATTATGCAGAAATCACTATCTTTTTTCCTATATTCTGAAAACTTTGAGGGCCATTGGGCCCTATTACGCCACTGCTCTTTTCCCTCTATTTTAACCTTCTGAGTATTTCTTTTTCTTTTCTTCTCGCTCATATTATCCCACCCTAATTATCCTCTTTCTCCTCGTCTTCCTTTCCATTCTTCCCCTAAGCTTATTTTCTATTTCTTCCCACTCCGCAGGCTCTCCCACCGCTCTCTCTCTCTCTCTCTCCCTCCCTCCCTGCCTTCCAATTCTTTCCTTTTCCTCTCTACTCCCTCCTATTATCTTCTATTATCGTCCCACCCTGATTATCCTCCCGAGTTCTTCCTTTCCACTCCATTCCCTCGCGCTCCTTATTTTCCTCTATATCCACACTCCATCGTACTCTCCCTTCCTCCCTCTCTTTCTTTCTCCTCCTCCACTTCCAATGTCCTCTTCCGCAACACCCATTCTCCGCAGCAGTGGTGGCTGTGTGTTATGGTGAAGCTCGTAGCACTTGTTTCATCCTTTTTGCCGTAAGATGGATGTCGTATTGGAGGGAGAGTGAAAAAGAGAGAGAGAGAGAGACTAGAGAAGAAGGGTAGAGAGAGAGAGAGATGTGGAGGTAGAGAGGGAGGGAGGGAGTGGGTTGTTGAGCTCGAGTCGAAGAGAAGAAGGCGTTCTGAGTCGAGGTCTGGCATCGCATCGCGTCTTGGAAGGAAGCATGTGGCGGGCACTCGCGTTTTTTCTTCGCATCCTTGGGAGTGGTGAGGAGGAGGTGGGAGGAGAGATAGTGGGAGGGAGAGAGAGAGAGAAAGAGAAGAACGGACCGACGACGGCGAAAGGGCTGGAATAGAGCATGTTGCGAGAGAGAGAGAGAGAGTGAAGAGGAAAAAGCGAGCGCTCACTTCTCCATCTGTGGTGTAGAGATGGAGAAGCAGTGGCCAGGAACGTGGAGGGAAAAGACGGCGGAGGCAAAGGGGCAATGAGAGTGAGTGAGAGGGTGCAAGAGGCTGCTCGAAAAAAACCTATTTAAAGCCGAGGTCGAGGGTCGAGACACGGGGTGAAAGGGGGTTGCTTTCCGACGGTGTTTATTTTCGACCGTTTCTCCTCGCCCCCTTCGTCGTTTCTTCGCGCAGGTTAATTGTTGGCTGAAGTACTGGAATCTGACGCGAAAACACAACATATTCTGCGATATTCTCGGCCTCTCCCGTCTAAAAAAAAAAAATGTCCTACTAAAAGCAAGGAAGGAAGACACGGAGTTAATTTTAAAGCTTCACTGTCACGTTGTGGCCACTCGCTTTAAAGGATACCGGTCAAATTTCTTTATCTCAAAAACTCGAATGAAGATATTCTATTGTTAATAATATCCCCATGAATAGAAACTGTTATTATAACTTGATATTATAGATAGATCGGATGCTATGCTACAATATCATATCTGTTTGGTGATTTGAGACACGAAGAGGAAAAAGAGGGAACTCTCCGTAATGTTAAAGTGAGCCGAATGTATTGAAGACGTGTGTTGCATAATTTCAGCCACTTGTTCTATTGAGGTTAGGGGTTGATCAGATTGTACAAGAAAATACGTTAAGATAATCGCTTTAACCGAAAGATACTAAACAACAATTTTCGCAGACACGATAAGGCAGGTCGTTAGAGATTTTTTTATGGGTATATGTATGATGGAATGACACCCCCTGCCACACGCCATTGAAGTCTTACAGAGGAATAACTTAAAAACGAAAATTATATTTTTGCCCTCCTGTGAACATTATAGCGCATATAATAATTATACGCCATATCATCGTTGTTTTCGCTTAAACGATTGGTCGAAGGGATTGGATGCGACGTTCTCGAAAAGGAAGACACTGTAGTTTTTTCCCAGAGATCCTTTCGAAACGGAATCGTCGGAATGTGCGCGTGCGTGTATGCGGGAGTTACATTGATGAGGAAGGAAGGCTCTGCATGCGGGAGGAGGAGGAAGAGTGGCGAGGAAGAGAGAGAGATTGGAGAGGGGAGAGGTGCCGACGATAAACTGGTGTTGTCTTTTGTGAAGGATTGTGAAGCGTTTGATGGAGGAGAATGGAGAGAGGGAAAGGAGAGGGAGATGGGGAGGAGAAGGAAGCCGCTGATTGGTAATGTTCTTGACCCAATGTCAGCGTGAAGAGGGGAAAGGGCGCGAGGAGATTCATATGGGAAGGGAGGAAGGGTAGAGGAGAGGAGGGTGCGAGAGGAGATCACGAGATAGGGAGTCGAATGTGGAACGAGGGTTTGACTCACTTGTGAGCGTTACAAGGGATGTATGTAGGGCAGGACGTGTACCCAGAAACAGGACATTGACACTTCAGTTTTGCTTTTATTGCAGAATTTCCTAATTGCAAACCTTCCACCTCGTTTATTAATGAGTCTCATCAAGCAGGTATGTATCCGATTGGAGAGAGAGAGAGAGAAGTTGCTAGCGCAGACGAGAGTGGGCAGCAGAGTCGGAGCTTCCCGAATTACAAAAACAGAAAGTCAGAGGGGAATAATATTCCTCGAATATGACGCGTGCTATAGTCATACTGTATCTCTTAAGGTTGTTTTTGCAATGAGTTCTCGCCGCGTGGTGACTCAAGGACTTTGTCAGCGATGTCGAAGAGAATTTTTTAAAAATTCTATGTCCGTCTTGTCATTAAAGCTTTTTAAGATGCTATTGATTGTCGAATGAAGACATTTATATCTCCATAACTGTTGAGGGTTCCCTACACGTTGTTATAATCTTTGCATAATGGCGAATCTCTGACTTGTAACGTACTATGTTTATCAAGTTGGACGTGTGGTTTTTACATCTCTCTTCCATAGTTTTCCTAGAAATAAGCATTCAACATTTTAACTTAATTTAGCTATTATATAATAGCAATAATTTTATGCTCATATTTGTAACCACAAATTTTAAAAGTAACTTACGGGTCGAATTTTTTCCGATGAATCATTCGGCGGATCGCATTTTAAAAAAAAAACGCAATTTTGATAGGATATTCAGCGTATAGATTTATTTTAAAGAAGGCAATATTTCACGGGATCGGTTAATGGCGTGTATAAACAATGCGTCACCGCGGAAGATCGCTTCGGAAAACACAGCAGGTTAAAAAAAAAAAAGAGGAATATGCGTGGGTGGAGGGTTGAAGAAGGAGGGAGAGGGGAGGAGGGTTGGAAGGGAAGGAAGGAAGTTTATTCGGTAGTTCACCCAAGCGGATGTAGGAGAGAGGGACCTGGATGCTCCAAAGAATGGGTAGACAGTCTCTTGTTTTTCTTATGACGTTCATTTGTTATTGCTGCCTTTTCCTCCTATCCCTTTTCCGCAGCCCTTCCTCCGTCCCAACACGCGCAACCCCCTCCCCCCTTGCACCCCTCTAAAACTTATGAAACCCCCCTCTAAACCCCTCGAGTCTTCCGATCCACGACCCATCTTCTCCCAGCCACTCCTTCTCTTCCTCCCCCTATTCTTCCTCGGTCCTCCCACCACTCCCTAGAAAGAAGTGCGGAGCTCCTCCATCATTCCCTCACTCCCAACATCTTCCCTCTCCTTCTCTCCATTCCCACGTTTCATCTCATCAAACATTCCGCTCTTTCTCAGCAACCACTGCCGCTGTCATCTCCCTTCTCTTTTCTCTCCCCCCCTCTCTCTCTCTCGTCTTCTGCCCTCTCCCTCATATTACCTCTTTTACTCCTCTGTCTCATTCACTCTTCCATTCTCTCTCCGTTTTTTCGGGTGCGGTCCTAAGATGGAGACTCGATAATCTCTATCTCGGCCAAATAAGTAATGTCTCTCCTTTCCTTTCCATTCCCTTCTATCTTCCTTTTTCTTCTTTTTCCGCCTTCAATCTTTTCATTTCGTCCATTCTTCTTCTTCCCTCCTATTCTCTCTCTTTCTCTTCTATTCCGTCCTCTCTCCCTCTCTCTTTTACTCTGTCCATACCTCTTTCCCTCACTCTCTTAAATCGGGCGAAATTAAAGCAAACATTTTGAGCGCCACCTCATTTTCGGGTTATATTAAACGGAAAATGGTCCATTTTTCCTTCACGACGCGCCGCATTTGTTGTCGGCGTCGAAACGCGGGAAGTTGGTGTGCGCGCGTTTCTTTTTCTTTTTTTTTTAAGCTTTCGCTTTAATTATCCTACCCGTCTTTCCATCTCGCCCCTTTTCGTTCCCCTCTTCACTTTCCATATTTTATCCGCAATGTTCGCTCGCCTTCCTTCTTTTTCTCCATACCCTCCCGTTTCCTCTCTCTTTTTTTCGTCCCTATCTCTGCCATCTTATCCTCGACTCTTTGAAAACTTCCTAAATTCATAAATCTAAACTCGCATTTCCGCCGCTCTTTTTTTTTCAATCTCGGATGTCCTCACTCTCGTGGTATGTATGTGGGCAAAATATTGTTATTTATAAACTTCTTCTATACAGATATTATTATATTACTCGTAACGTAAATTTTCAAATTCTGTTATCGCGAGATAACTGCATACCAGATACACGCCATCCCCACTTATCGCTCTTAACTGGTTCCGCGAAAATCGAGCGACAACTGAAACAGCGCATTCCGGAACGTATTCTCGGAAGAAAAAATGTGACAAGAATTAATTCCTTCCCGAGGTCCTGTAGATGGTTATGGAAATCGGTCATCAATATCAAAGAAAATCTGTCCGTGAAAATGTCTGTGATTATTATTGGTTAAAGCTGGTTCTCCGCATACTCCTGCTTTCCGCAATCTCCTACATTTCTTGGAAGATCTCTTTGCCTTTCGAGTAGTTTGAAACCTTTTCCTTCCTCTTTCTCTTTTTCCTTCAAGTTTTTCTTCTAACACGCCTTCAATCTCTTGGGTAATTTCCGATCCAGTTTGCCTTTCTCTTTCTTATACTCTGTTTGATCGTTCGCTTTTCTTCAATCCTTAGTATTTCCTCTTTTCCACACTATCTGTTTAATGGACATTAACGCAAAAATAATACATAAAAATATACAAAAGATATCTATTAACAGTAAGTATATATTAATTCACTCTATGTTTTCACCGTTGTTGCAGACCTAGAACAATTTCATCGGCGTCTTTCACGATTGTGCTTAACGTAGAGCCAGTCACAGATAAAGCTTGACAAATTTTACGTCGGGTCTGTCCACATAACGGTTTAAAACGTCTAATTTAATCTCGAGGGTTAAACTTTTCCTCTTTCTCTTCTTCTCGGCACCAAAAGCACGTGAGTTTGATGGCCGCTTACCACTAACGATCTCTTTAATTCGGGTCAAATTAATTGAAAACGGGATTCACTTAATGTTTTAACTATCCAAAATAGCGACAAGCATACGCACACCACTCAACTCTGCTGTTTTCGGTGCGCTGTAGACCTATACATCCCGTGTATCTCGCATGCATCGAAAAGGTACACGTTAACTTGGAACACACAAGCGCAACATGGAACACAGGGTATTAATTAATTATGAGGGTTAACAGGGAACAAAGCTAGTCGAATCGCTTTAAAGCGGAGAGTTGGTGTACGATCCGTTGCTACGTAAGGGAAATGTGATCGAAATAACAACGCTGTTTAGTTAATAATCTCGAATGAAGAGAAGTAATACAAAAAGTAATACAAAAAACACCTCACGAAAACGTGCGTAGAAGAGTGGCACGTTAAGGCGTTGCTTACGTAACATCCTTATACGGACATCGTGACGTTCTGTTTTATTAATTTAATGTTTGAAGCACGAGTCGCACCTTATTTTAAGAAAATATTTGCCGTATAATCAGTGTACTTAAGATCGTATTAACGTATGCCTCGTTTCCTTTTTCTCTGCTATATGAAATTTCTCCACCTCGTGGTATTTTTCCGTCATCTTTAGACGCGCTACTGCCTCGATACACCCTATCGATCACTTTCAGTTCCCTCTTTATTGAAGCTGAAACCCACCAAACAGGTTTAATTTTGAGAGTAATTACTCTGTTTAAATAGCGTCATGAAAATTACGGCAATGCTGTATTGTTTCATTATCCCGGAGCCGTTGTCATACACCACAACTGTTCTATTACAGCGTGCAGAATACTCTCTGTAGTGTATGTATGGTCGTTTTTTGCAATAATTGATCGAATTTCATGCAATCTGATTTTTATTCTTTGAAGTAGTATGTGGTAAAAGGGAGTTTATATCCACACACTAGCACACGCAGTAGATTATTGGAAACGTTCTAAAAAACAATACGAATCACCTCTTACGGTTGCATTTTTCTAACAGTCGGTGCGCTGCACCCCCTGCCACCCACCAATCTGGTGATTTGCAGGGTATTATGTGGATATAGATTTAAGGTTAACGACACCAATAGCGACGAGGTTAACAGATTAATCGCGTTTCAGGTATTCATCATAGCATCATTCCCACTAGAGGCGGGAATCGGGCTCTTGTCGAGGATTTCATTACGCCGTTTATCTTTCCTCGCGAATAGACATTAGCCCTTCCCTTATCAGAAGGGGCCCCTAATTAACTTTGCAGTTCATTAAGGCTCATTTTTCCCCCTCACTGTTTTAACGCATCTTTGCGAAGCTCGGGATCGACAGCTCTAAAACCGTGTCAATATTTACTCCCGACTGTGTTTGCCTACCCAGTTCAAGACTGTGTGCTAAGGTTTATCTCGCAGACGATATCGCATTGTATGTCAGCACTTGAGGGCGTACTCCAAGCAGTCTCATACTTCTTCAGTTTCGACGATTGGTGAGGAGCGTAAACGGCACGTGTGTCGGTCTGTCATTAGGACATTTTTTGTCGATTGAATCTTTTCTCTTTATCCTAGCGACAGGAAGTAGGTGGTTTACGTGTTACGCCCCCACGCCCTTAGATTATCCCCGTTCTTTTCTGAAGCTGGTTCGTGAAGTTGTGGCCGTGTTTATTCTTTACCGTGCTCCATTCCTTCCCGCGTCTCATTAAATTTCATAGTCTTGCCGTAAATTCCGAAGACTTCTATTGACCTTGTGTTCCCTCCCTAAAACCCTTCCACTCCAGCAGTTCCATCGCATCACCCTTACCGAATGTTATATCCTAAGCCACGGAATGATTTGTATGTCGCGTAGCACCTCCGGATGCTTCCGGTCTTCGCCTCACGCCTCCCTCTCTATCCTTTCTCGTCTCCTCTCTCTCTCTCCCTCCCCCCTTCCCCCCCCCCCCCCTCTCTCTTCCTCACTCCATAGCTTTCGTCAAACAAGATACCTTACCACATAGCGCTGGGAGGAATCAACCACCTCCGCCTCCACGGGTTGTTGTTCCTCATCCTCTCCCGCCCCTACTTTCGTTTTCTGACCCTCCTAGCCCTCTGTTCCTCTCCTTTCCCTCTCCCCCGTCGTCTTTAGTCCATTCTCCTCTCCCTTTCTCTCCTCGCGTGCATGCGGTTTCTTTTTCTCATCGCCTTTCGCACCTTCTTTGCTCAATTCTCCGCCCTTCCGTCGTTTTCCTTTACCATATCCCCGCTCTTTATCTCTCCGCTCCCTATTCTTTTCACCTCCTCCCCCTCCCCTCCTCTCCCCTCCGCCGACCCCTCTTCCATCCCTCTGACCCTTTTCCCATATATCTCTCTCAGCCCCTCCTTTACATCCCATTCCTATCCATCCACCTCCCTTCCCCATCCATATTTCTTTCTCCTCTTATTATTTGTTTTTTTCTTCTTTTCCTATCCTTCTTTACGCCCTCTTTCCCCCTTCTACGCACGCGGAGCTTGGAAGTTTCAACTTATACTGTCCATCCCTTCCCTTTAGAGCTTTATGCCAACGAGAGATTTTCCGAAAACCTTGAGTTTTCTAAAGATTCTCCAAAGAGCAGCTCTAGCGTAAAGTTTCTCGGTGACGTGGCTCTTGCGGTTGACTCAAAGGTGGGGAATAAGCGGGCTTTGCCGCGAAGCAGTCAAGTAACGCCAAAACCCCCCCCTTGCCCACGTAGGTCACTATGCTTCCGCGCGCTGACGTGCTTAGTTTGTTAACCTCGTAAAACTTAAATTTTAAATGAATAATGGCGGTAGCCGTGAAGGCCTGCCATGAATCCTTAAAATCCAAACATGCACAACTCCACTTGGATTATTTTTTTATTTGTCGTATTTTTAACGGTTGCGTAAATCTGTCGCTATCTTCCAGTCATTTAGGTCTATTTGTACTGCTTTTACTTAATCTGTAACAAAAGTTTCAGTTGAATCATCATGGAATTCGCACGTCATCCTACGCGTTCGTAAGCGAAAATGGTTCTTGTTTTCCTTTCTAGAATTGTTAATGAGGTGATTGTCGAAAGATATACATACGTCATCACGGATTATCCCTCGACTGTTCGAAAACTCGAGGAAACGAGACTGGATATACTCCAGGACCCCGGAAGTGCGCGTTGCCAAAAAAAGATTAAACTCAAGGAAACATTGCTTTCCGTCCCATACAATGCTGTAATTCAAGCACGTAACGTATGGTACTGTATGTTGTGGCGTGCCTTAGTTCCAATATAACTCGCTGTAGTCCGTACACGGCTTTAAGTGCTTTCTTAAGCTGACCCACATATCTAAACGACTTTATATTTAGACTCCGTGAGAAAAATTCCGAGAACGTCTGGAAAAAATGTAGGAGAAACGTATCCCGGTCGCTTGCAATTAGTGCGATGTTTTTTTTTATTTTCACCGATTCGACAAGTTCTCGCAAACAGAGAGGTCTAATCCCCGAAACTGATTGTTAGTAGTCTGTGTAGTTCTCCCGAAAACGTTAATTTTTTATTCGCATTAGGAGACGGAGTATCGGAGCTTGGGTGGCCACGGTTGCATTAGAAAAAACTATGTTAATTAGCGCGTGTTCATCCGAGAATGGGCTCGCGTGTGCGTTTCATTCTCCCCCTCATTTTCATCCATCCCTGTTAACTCTCCTTATCCCAATCCTCCCTCTGGACTCGTCTTCCCAATCCCTCCTCCATTCACCGCACTCTTCCGCTCCCCCTTCTATTTCCTACCTCTCTCCCTTCTGCTTCCTTCTCTAGTTGCTTCCCAGGCTTTAACCTCCCTCTAACTCTTTAATGCGCCACCATTTCCATTCACAATCCTTCCTTTTCCCCTCTCTTTTTTTCCTTCCATACATCTCTCTCCTCCTATTTCCTTGGTTTGATTCCGTAAAGCCTCTCTCTAATCCCTTTTTGAAATTCCTCGCGCCACTTGCTCTGTTTTTCGACTGTTTTTTTCTCTTTCTCTCTCCTGCCGTTCGTCGTCGCTGCATCGTAGTGCGCTTGTGTTCGTGTTCTTGTCCCGAGCGTTGAACTTCTCCTTTTCTCTCTCTCTCACTCTCGTCGTGTTCCTCAGTCGTTCCCCCCAAGTCAGCCAGGTGGAGACTCCGTCTCCCGGAAGTCTATGTGGATATGGATCTCCCTAATATATATATATATGTGTGTGTGTGTGTGTGTGTGTGTGTGTGTATGCACACGCGTGGGTTCTTAGCACGATGGACATCATCATTTGTAAAAGTCTGGCCATTGGGATTACACCCCCAAAAATATGATTTTATTTACTGAAAGAAATTTCGCATGGCCGAGGAAAATAGTACTGAAGGCAATAGCCTTGTGTTTCTAATCTGTAACGATTCTCGCTATAGAATTTTCATGATATTTCTTCCACTGCCTGTAGTGACATAGTGCACGGTACCATGGGTATCAAAAGAAAGCTTTGCAGGATCTGCATAATCTCCGTCCTGACGTGCTCATACACAACCTGGTTTGATAGATCTTAACTACTGGCATTGGAGGATCCAAAACATCTAATTATGTGCTATGGAGTATCCAAAATATGATATACGGATTCCCTCGATGCCGTTCTATTCGTTTACACCGAAAGAAAGAATCTATCAATCATCCTCCTAAACCAGGGGTCGGCAACCTGAGGCTCCTGAGCCGCAAGTGTCTCTTTAAGGATTTGCGTGCGGCTCTCAACAGCATCTCTCCCTGATAAAACCTCCAAGAAAGAAATTGGCTTCGTAAATTATTTTAATAGAAATTGCAGAAAACTAAAAACTTATGGACGCAGTCCGTAGAATAAACGGTTTGTTTACAGAAATAATTCCAAGAAGAGTAAAACAACAGCAAGGTTAAGGAGGTGAGAATCGCCCCCTCCCCCGTCAATGACTGCGGCTCTTCTTATGTTGCGTTTTATACATAATTTGAAAAAGTGGCTCTTCTTAGGAAAAAGGTTGCCGACCCCTGGCCTAAACAAACAGGAAAAGGATGCTCGAGTTATACATCAATTGCCAAAAATACAGGAACAACAAAGTCAAGCAGATAGGCGATAACCGGGCTTCGTGGCGGGACAAATACTTATGCCAATTGTCAAGCTTAGTCTCCCCGAAGGATGGAAGGGGAAAATAAAGGGAAAATGAGAAATATAAGAATTTCGTGATATCAACCAGGCCAAGCGCGAAGAGTCTCATTCAGAGAAAAGTGGTTATTGTGTCGCCTCGGTAGTTCAATGTATAGAACTAGTGTAATGCCCGTTGAAATATCAACGGAAGATATAGGGTGATTCACGAAGATATGGAATAACTTCAGGGGCTGATTTCTGAGGTCATTATGAACAAAAAAGTTCATATGAACATGTGTCCGATTCCGAATAATTAAAGAGTTATGGCTGTTTGAAAATTAGAAAAAGGCAAGGCAAAATCCGGAACTCGGGAGACAATTGCCAACCAATACGCGATGCGTTCTCTGCTACATTGTTTATTTGCTTGTTTATTTACTTATAACTAAAGTGCAAACACGGGATGCATTACTTCATCGCGTATTGAATGCTGTGGCTCGCATAAAAGACAGTCATGATGAACTTCGGTGTGCAACGAGCGCGATTCACACACGAGCGGCGAAATGCATTGATGTCGAAGGTGGTGTTTTTGAAAACCTACTTTAATAATACGCGCGTTCGTATTTGACAATACAGACTGTAAATAAGTAAATAAACACTGTAGTGGAGAACGCATCGCGTATTGGTCGGCAATTGTCTCCCGAGTTCCGGATTTTGCCTTGCCTTTTTCTAATTTTCAAACAGCCATAACTCTTTAATTATTCGGAATCGGACACATGTTCATATGAACTTTTTTGTTCATAATGACCTCAGAAATCAGCTCCTGAAGTTATTCCATATCTTCGTGAATCACCCAAGATAGATAGATTATTAATATTTGCATTTAAAATAATTAATATCACACCTTTACATATTAAATATTTCGTCATATAAAATATTTCGGAACAGATTTGATATAGGTCACCCACGGCCGCAGCACCACCTGATTCCGGAAAAATGAACTATCGAAGTATGCGTACGATTAAATGATGCCCTTAGAAACTTATTGATGTTTACCCAAATAAATATTAGCAACAATATGTGGAGAGGATATTGGCGAGCCTTCGGCTCGCTTGTTTTTATTTAAGTTGTCGTCTCCGGGCGCTACCGCGCCCTTAGCCTCGCTGGAACCAAACTATCCCTCCCCGTTGTCCGGTGATTGGGTTTGTAAATGTCGCGACAGGCCGATCAGTCATGGGTTAACAAGCTTTAAATTAACTCAGTGAAGCCATTGTTGATAGGTTTTATTTATTTTCGTTGCTCGTACGCATATTTCGATAGTTCACTTTTCCGGAATCAGGTGGTGCTGCGGTCGTGGGTGACCTATATCAAATCAAAGCCAAATATTTCTAGTGAATTTTCTGTTGTCGTTTAGTAAATGCCTTTAGTTTTTAGTTTCGGCTATAAAATTCTGATATTCTTCTCCCACCTTGTTCTAGTCAATGCTACATATAATTGTCGGTGTGCAAAGACAGGAAAATAATTATATGTATATATAACGTAGGGAAAACAACTAAATTTCGTGCACTTATTATACGTAGAAAGAAAGCGTACTCGTATCCTTAACAAGTTTCTTTGTCGTTATGTAAATTAAAAAACTCTTTAAAGGATTTAAATTCAAAATTAACTAATTAATCAGCGGAATAATTTCTTTGAAAACTATCAGAACAAAACAAATCAATTTATTTCAACATTGTAAACTGTTAACACACCAAACTTACATAAATATTATCTTTCAAATGCTTTAATTTGCTTAAAAATGTCATTTTCAGTGAAGAATTTATCGAAGAAAAATTGATTTGAAATCTGTTCTGAGTAAAGTTGACTTTGCGTAATAATACAGACGATATATTAAAGTGACGATTACAAAACAATTACCACAAAATATTACTAATTTTATTCTAAACATCAAAATAAAATATTAGACTAACCGATATCTAAAGTAGTCCCATTTCTGGGTTAATATGTAAACAAAGCGTTTGCCGGACAGAAGTATCTGGTTTTTATATGTATGATAGACACTGCCGAAGCTGCAAATTTGTATGATTGATAAAAAAACTAAATTGAGAAAATCAAATTTCTTTCTTTGCATATTATCCAGGAAGAGAGCAAAGAGAAACGCGAATACAACATTCAATTTTTTTCAATTAAGAAGACTCATAAATACCTTGAAACAAAATGGAAAACGGTTATTTGAGTAAATTTACTTTAACAGGAATTTGGTCAAAAATAATAATATTAATTTTTATTAATGTTAATTACCTGCATTATTTGATTCAGTGATTGATTTTTCGTGAGATCGAGTGTACATATTGTCATAGCCGCAAGTTTTACTTATCGTGATCTCAGGTATTTGGATTCATAAATGCAAATATTTTTATATTTTCAACAAAAGAGATATAATTTTAAATCCACTAATTTTAACTCGGAAATTCATAAATATCCCAACGAGATTTCGTTTAAAATTTATCTTATTTTATCGGTTTTAATGTCTTTCTGCCCGGGTTCTACGAAAGAAAACGATGAGCCAATTTTGAAATAATTTTGATCCAGATGCATTACGTGCTATGCGAAATGCGAGAAAAAAATGCAGCTTGAATAATTGCGACGCGCGGCAGTAGGAGCAATGAAACCAGCTACCTACATTTGCTGCCTGTTGTCGTCCACGCAATTTTCCGAGAACTAAAAACCTACAAAAGATAAGATTCAAATTAAAACAAAAGCGGTATCAGCTACTACTCGGCGCTACAGCAGTAATTTCTCTCCGCAGAGTTGTATTGTTGCGTCACTCATAAGCATAGCCCTCTCATCTTCCATCTCCCCCCTCCCCCTCCCCCTCTCTTCTCCAGTTCTCTCGCTCTGTATTCTATCCTTCGATCTCGAATCTTCTGTTTAGTCAGTGAAAATATTGAGCCCTGGTTCGCAAACTCTGGAATGCCTCACTCATACCTCTTCGCCTTCTCTCTCCCTCTTCCTCCCTTTCTCTCTCTTCCTTTCCCCATTCTTTCCCTTTTTTACCTTTCCCTTCCCCTTTCTCTCTCCATTCCCCTTTCTCCATTTCTTCTTCCTCTCTCCCCATTCCCCTTTCTCCTCTGCAGCATCTCTGCTGTAATCTGCATGTCTGCACTCTCCTCAAATTACGACAACCTACACATATGCTCTCAGCTAATGGAGGTACCAAATTAATCCTTACATCGAATGATTACTGCTAGGCAAGCGCCGATTTTATAATTATTTTTATAGTTTTTTCCCGCAATAGACACTAACCGATAATATTAAATGTTAATAATTTTCAAATTGATTTCGTTTCGCAAAATGTTATTATTGCCTCCCTTTGGGTTATGCCGAGACACTGCGGAATGACGCACGGGCCAGGCTCGGCTCGAGAATAGTTCCTTAACCCCGCAAGATCACCCACATTTTTAATAAATAATTTTCCGAAGTGCTGGAAGAGATTGGTTCTGCCTACGTATAAAAAGAGAGAGAGAGACCCGAGGTAAGGAGTATAATAATTAAAAATTTCTCCGAATAAAAACTTAATTGCGAACTTAATTCCTTCAACTTCTTTCCATGCGTAATTCCCCTTTTCTCGTCTTCTCGTATTTTCTTCAAACTTTTTTTTATTTCATTTCCTCTTTAACTTTTCTCTCTTTTTCCCCTCCTCCTCCGCCTCCCCCCCTCCTTTCCTTCACACCGTCTCTACCCTTCAATTGCCTCCCTTTTACTCTCCCTCCCTCCTCTCCCATTGTTCTTTTTTCCCTTCGCCTTTTCTTCCTCCTTTTTGTAACTCGGTACTCCCGGTGGACTTTCTCCCAATTTCTCCTTTTCCCTCCCCAACCCCTTTCTATCTCTCTCTCTCTCTCCCTTTCTCTTCACGCGGCATAGCACCCGTGGGACTGACGTGAACGTTGTGATATTCAGGAGCGGCGAAATTAAAACGGGATCTCTTTGGGAACAAAAGAGACTCGAAATGCCGTTCGTGTTTTTGTTCTCTCGCGAACCGCACCTCACCTGCCGCCGCGCCAAACTCCCCGTTCGTCCTCCCCCCCCCCTCCCTCTTCCTTCTCTCCCATCTCCTTTTTCTCTTTTTCAGGCCATACTTCTCGTTCCCTCCCTGGCTCCTCCCCATTGCAATTCCTTCTCTTTTTCCTCCCTCCCTCTCTCCTCCTTCCTCTCTCTCCCTTCCTCTCCCTCCCTCTCTTTCTCCCGCGTTAATTCATTCCGCATCCGTCTGACGTCTCCTCTTTTCATTTCCACTCCCGTCCACCTGCCTCTCGCGCTCTTCTATCTTCCTCCCCACACTCACTCCCTCCCTCCATTCTCTCTCCGTTTCATGCCTCAAAGTTGCTTAAAGTCAGAGGAACGCGAAACTACTTCTAAAGCGCTAAGTTTGTTTTAAAGTGGTGTGAGATTTTTTTTTTTAATTTTTCGGGTTGCGTTCCCTTTTTATTCTGTGTCGCTTCTCTTTTCATCCTTATTCTTAATTTTTCTGGTGGCTTCTGGGCACGTCCCTTTTGTTTACTTTCTGTGCAACGGCGGTAATATTCCTCCTCGCGAGTTAGTTTTTTAAAATTACCTATTATTATTATTTTTGCCCTTTCCCGCGGCGACGCGAATTTGAATAATCGCGAGATTCCATCGCGTGCATTTCGCTTGTTCTAATTTCCGCCTCCCATTGTTAGGATTAATTAAATGACGTGCGTTGCTCTCGAGCAGGAGGAAACATTTTTTTTACAAAAAAAAACGAACGGTGAAATGTAATGCAGCGAGTTAATGTCAGCGATTTCGCTTTGTTTTATTGTTTTAGAATTTATTTTTCTCCGACAACAAAAAGAGGAGCGGCGAGTCGCGCTCTGGAAATTTTTTGAATGATGTTTTCATTGCTTCGCATAATTGAGGAATCGGATTAAAATAGTATTATATTAATCCTCCTGCTTATTTTAATTCTAGTCGCGATTCAAAAATAAGCGAAACTGGATTATTGTTGGCGGTCGAAATAAGATAATCGTGTTTTATCGCTTATTAAAATTTATTTCGCGAAATTACGGTTGAATACTGATTTTTCGAAAGTATAATCTCATTATTTATTGTTTCGCGGCGGTTAATAAAATTACACTTAATTTTGCAGGCAGTGAATGTGCCATTAATGTCCATTTTTGCTCAGGACTATTTAAAAAATATATGAGAGAGAAAACCATAAGTTTCCCAAATTTAACGTGTGTATTTTCCTGGTGAATCTGCCTTGGACTATAATCGTTCCCAAATTTAAACGATTAATTTTTTAATAGTTTTACGTTTACATTACCTCTTATTCGGGATTTAAACATTCGAATTATTTCGACATTAAATCTGAATCAGAAGGGAATAACATAGTTCATTTGGAATTTCAATTTTTTCTATAAAGAGAACCCAAAATGCAGACCTAATTACCGTACATACATGCCGTACAGAGGAGCGGACAGACAAGAAAAATAAAGAAAATATGCTATTTATCTGTATCACAACAAAGATACAAATTAATTTCTTACATATATCCAATGATCACCGCCTGCTTCCACTTCATTTAAGCATTATTTCGAATGGAAAAAACTATCCAAGTCCAAATATTCTTATTATCACTCAACGGAAGCTTGATATCAGACCACACGATAAACCTTATATCCTTTCTGGAAGTACTCTCTTTATCGTCAGTTGATTAATTCCCTTTCGCAACGTTTCTTTGTCGGCGCTTGGAATGCACTTTTGACCCAGCACTTGGACGTTCTATCGTGAGAATTACCCGAAATAATGAACCTCTTCCCAAGACACGATTGTCTTACAAGTCTTTCGCCTCCATCACCGCCGGTGCAAAAAAAATGCATCTCGGCGCAAAGCAATCGACCCAGACGCCCTCTCCATCCAGCTCAAAAGAAATCATCGGAGAATACGCCCGTCTTTTATTTTTTCGCCATCGTTGCCTTTAACGAGGCGGACTACAGCGATTTGGAGCGAACGATAGGGAGAAAAAAACATTAAAATTCATCTCGCCTCCTGGGAAGTCCTCCTTTCGGAAACGAACGAAAAAAAAAATTGAACCCGCGAATGTGATTATCCGGACGAAACTCGAGTTCGCTTCGAAACCAGATGCATTTTCAGAGACTCTGTAACAGAGATGCGCAACCCAACAATTGACGCAGGCCAAAATCGACTTTGAGTGAACCTCAGCGGGGACGCGCTATGAAAATTTTGTCCATAGTAAAAATCTAAGTACATTATTTTTGATTCATAAATTAGCGCAACAAATTTTGCTTGCAATTTTTGTGCGACAGAAAATGAAGTGACAAACAAATGTAATTTACTTACAAATTTTAATTGTATTTTTTATTTAAAGGGAATAAATCAGTTGAATTACTCCCTGCTTCTATCGGACCCCACAAAATGTATCGGCGGGCCGCATTTGGCCTGCCGACACATTGTTGTCCACCCCTACTCTACACCAGGGTTTTTCAAAGTAGGGGCTGCGGCACAGCGGTGGGCCGCAAAACATTCAACTAAGGGCCTCAAGGAAGGGTCGATCTAAGATATTTTTTCGCAAAATTTAGGCTACATTGTTGCCAATATAATCAAAATCAACTAATGGGATTTACAGGTTATTAAATTGTACCGTTTTTATTTTAAATACATCCTCAGAAATTCTTACTCGACAATAAAATATTATAAGGTTTAATTTTGGTGGGCCGAATTTCATATTTTCTATTATTATTGGGCCTCGGAGAAAAAAGTATGAAAAAGCTTGCTCTACACCAGGGATGGGCAAACCGTGGCCCTCAAGAGCATTTAACGTGGCCCGCGAAGTTTTGGTGAAAAAGAAATCTGTAAAATTTAACACAATTTTATATTACTTTTGGTAAAATTATGACAATAAAACCTTTAGTTTTGAAAATTTAGCGCTACAATCCTTGTTTGTGCTTGTTTTTCACTTATGTATGATGCCTAAGAATGTAAGCAATTTCCGATTTAAACTCTAATCTGGCCCGCCTAAGCATTGGCATCTTTCAATGTGGCCCGCTGTAGAATTCACAAACACCGATGCGGCCCGCCATGCAGAAAAGTTTGCCCACCCCTGCTCTACACCATACCTCCTTGAATGTATACTCCTCCTTACCTCCTTCCTCATTCCCAGGGAGAGAATCCCACCCTACGTTTAATCAGTCACATTTTAAGGATGGGGTGAGCCGCTCCTATCTTGCTCTCTCTCTCTCTCTCTTCTCTCCCACGCTTCTAACTCCTCCCCTCCTTTTCTCCCACCCCACCTCTCTTTTTCGTCCTGCCAATCCCATTGTCTGTTAACCCACTCCTATTCCCCCATTCTCATCTCGTCGCCCACTTTTCCTTTACTACCCTACGCCCACTGAAGACTCCTCATCCTCCTACTCTGTACCGCCTCCGTAACTGCGAAAAAATGAAGGAAAAAAAGGAACCCCTCGCTCGCGCCGCGGGCTCCATTTTTCCTCTCTTTGCACATGCTAATTGAAAATTTCAATTTTTTATAGACGCTCCGTGAAAATTACGATAAAAAGAGGAAAATAACTTAAATCGGTCGCGGAGTTTTCGTTTCGTCGAGTCGGGCAAATTCTCTCCGTTGTTTTTAATTTAGAAAAATGGGAGTCGTGTTTAGAATTTTTTTTTTTGCTTTAAGTTCGCGTAATGAGGTTGGAGTAATATCGCCATGGCTTTGGTTTCCGCTTTAATAACACGGCTGTTTCTTTTCTCAAATTATGGTGCAGCGCTTCCGTTTAATTCGCGCGAGACGAGGAGAATAAGGTTACATTTATTAAAATAATGGGCCCCTCTTTTCCAGACTCGTTGCCGTATTCATTTTCTCTCCACGTTGTTGGAATTCGTGTTGTTTGTTGAGGCTTATATTTCACCCCTCGTTTATTTTGCCCTCATTTTTTTCTGCACACATCTCAATCAATCATTTTGGATTTGTCCAAGGACCCACCCTCCTTTGTCTCGCTCTTCTTCGGTGGGCATTCTTCTTCTCCCTGTCCCCAACTCTCCCAAATGTCATCTTCTTCGCTAACATTCCATTCTCATTCTCATTCTCTCAACTTACCTTTCTACCTTTTCCTCTCTCGTCACTTCCTCCACCTCCCCTTCTATCTTTTCTCTCTTTGAACTGTTCTCATCTTCGTTATCATTCCTATATCATTCTCTCTATCCACCTCCATCTTCCTATCTTTTCTCTCTCTGTCTCTCTCTCAAGTTCCTCTTCTTCGCTTATATTCCTTTCGTATTCTCTCTTTCTATTTTCCTATCCTACCTTTTTCTCCTCTCGTCCATTTCCCCACCTCCCTCTTTCCCCTCTTCTTTAAAATTTTATTCCTTTCCTCCCACTTATCTCTGTTTTCCTCTCTTTCTCCATTATCCCTAAATTTCTCACTTCCTATTTTGACCCGTTTTGTTTTATTTATCTTCTCGCCCCCGTTTTCTTCGGCCTCTACCTCTCTGTACTATTTATTCCTCCTTCTCTGGCATATCTTTCCCTCTTTCACATCTATTTATCTTTACGGTTTCTGTTCCTCTTCCTTTTCCCTCTTTCCTCCCAGCAGATTTGGTGACATACGTTTTATTGGAGCCACCACGTCTGTTTGCTCCCTTGGCGTCGAAACTGTCCAACGTGGTTTTCTGGGAAAAGGCCGCCACAAAGCCATTGTGGGGAGAGTGGGGGATATCCTTTTCGCCTTCAACTCGCCCCCCTATCAACTGTCCTTTCCTCTTCAAGTCCGACTCCAGGAGCCCATTGTTGTCAACGCCCTAAGGACAGCCAACCCTAGCAGAAGGAGTGAGGGAGGTCAGTTCCAGTCGGTGGGGGATCTCGAACACTCGCACGCACTCTAACACGCACATACAAACACTCCAACGAAGAAGTCGTGCGCAATGGGAGAAAGGGCGTCATGCTCTGGGGAGTCGAAGAAAAACAACCTGCCAGGAATCTCCAGCGCAACTTCCTCCTCCGACCGTTTTCCGCCTGTCATGCTGCCGAACGATGGTTTATTGTTTTTTTTTATATCTGGTGGTGCGGTGCGAGTATTGTAAGAGTTTATGGTGTTGTGGAATGTTGCGTAGTTCGTTGCCACCGTTCAACAGTTATAAATTTTAAGACAAAGGAATAACAAATTATTACAAGTAGCGTCTGCCGTTTGTCTTTCCGGCTTTAATAGAGGCGTGTTTAGAGAGTATCGCTATGCTAACGGTCGTCGCTTCAAATCCCGCAGTGGTCATTGAATTCGTTTTTTTTTTGGCGTTGTTAAAAAAATACCGGTCTTAGGAGAAGTATACTACGTATACAGGGTAATTCACGACTCTATGTCATAACTTCAGGAGATGATTCCTGAGGTCATTCTGAGAGAAAAATATAAACATGGGTCCGATTTTCAACGGTTACAGAGCTATGAGTAAGGGAAAGTTAAGATGATTTTAATATGATAAACATGTAACAAGAAATGACACTTCATAGTTTTACAACTTCAAAATTTCTGCCTTCAACTTGGATACACATTCTTGCCCGTTTCGCTACAGAACGTGTAACGCGACGAAGAGTGTCGGTCATTGATGCGTGCAGCGACAATGCGACGAATAAAGTCCTCACGTGTATCCGCTTTGCGTTCGTAAACGAGATCCTTCATGTACCCCCATGTCAAGGGGGTTGAGGTCCCTCTTTCTCGCAATTATCGATGGAAAGTACAAAATACATGCCGATCGGAGATTCTTCGTCTCGGGATTCGTCTCCGATATTTCTTAACAGCAGCAGCGTTTCCGTTACAAAAGCCATAGACAAAGTGCATATCTGCGTATTCATCGTTACTAAATGTAAATGGCATGTTTTCAATTCCCTACTACCACACCACACCAATGCTACACAATTCACGTAATGTACAACCTTCTAGCTGCTACGATACTGTCGCACGAACCTGCATTCGAACGCCGACACACATTTTCCCTTGCCCATAGCTCTGTAAGCGTTGAAAATCGGACCCATGTTTATATAATATTTTTCACTGAGAATGACCTCAGGAATCATGAAGTTATGACATAAAGTCGTGAATCACCTTGTATATCCCAATGCTAACGCGGCAAATCCCGCGGTCATAGAATTCGTACATTGTTTTGTGGTTACTTTAAATAATTCATTAAAAATGTCGATCTAACTTGGAATTCGACTGATAATAAAGGTAACACCGATAGCCACGAAACGCTTGCAGAAAAATGATCATTTCCCATTACAAAGTAGTCTTGATGGTCTAGCGATCGTTTTTTCTTATTTAAAGATCGTTAGTACCATTTATAAGCTGGAAATAAATAAATGAGAAAATTTCACGAAAAGTTTTTGTACCCGACGATGATGAAAATGGCTTGTTACGAGACACAATAAACAATTTGTACGGACGAGAAGTTATGTACCAAAATAATGGTCCTTATTCCTTATTGGAATGACATTTACGCCGTGAGCAAGGAATCGAAGCCATCCTCGCTATCCAATTTATGGACATTTTTTGTTCCACCTTTAGATCTTTTGAAAGAAAAATAATGGTGCTCTACACCCAAATATTCATTCTAGTAGATAAGTTTTTGTGATCTTGATGTCGAACTCGCTTAAAACGACTATAAAGAGAATTGGAAGACAAATTCGCTTTAAACCAATGTTTTTACATCCGACATTAGTGTTCTGGTTGAAGTATAACTGAAACGGTTTCCGAAGGCATATCAACTCTTCATTATGCATATTAATTCTACCTGTCGTTATTTATTTTTCAAATATTCATACAAAATTTAACGGATTCGTTAAAAAAATCCCCAATTTAATGCCAAGGCGAGAATTTATTTGCTCTCTACACCAGTGGTTCTCAAACGTAGGGTCGCGAGCAGTCTTTGCAATCCCAACTGATTTTTTCCTCATCGTATCAATCCTTCAATTTCAATTTATAGGTTATAAGTCTAATTTTTATGTTTGCTTGAGAGTTGGAATCTTCAAAATAAAGCATTCGTTAATTTTAATATTTTATATTTAATATAAGATATATGATTTTATAATAAAACTTTAATTAATACGGCTACTTATACTAGCTTCCCTCCATTTCTTAGTCCTCACATTTCTCATCTTTATTGTAAGTCATGGCGATATCTGAATTTTTGATTAAATAATTTATTTTCAGGAAATATTAAAACAAGTGAAAAAAATCTACTATGACCGGGAATCGAACCCGGGTCTTTTAACTTGCCGGGCGAATATTCTACCACTGAACTACCGTAGCAGACTATTTCTCCTCTAGTCGTGTGTGCAATAACATGAATATTCCAGACTATTTATAATGTAGTGAATAATTTAATCAACATATGCCTTACGTATTTTTACTTTCTCTTACGAAGTATCGAGCAAGTATTGTTAAATTCGACCTCGAGATTTTTACGGAAATATACGTTTTAGGTGTCGCTGAATCCGAAAAAGTGGTTTTCGCAATGCCGTCTTGTCTGTTACTGGCTCTGGAGACTAGACGGTAGAGCAAAAATTAATGAAATCTCGTACTTAGGCATTTTATCATACTGAGCAGAGTGTACATAGAAATGGTTGACATTACTCAATAATTAAGAGTACAGTAAAACTCGTTTATAACGATCACGCCTAAAACGAAATCTCGGCTATAACGAAGAAATGTCTCGGTCCCTTGAACTTCTCCATAAGGGCATTGGTTAAATTTCTCGGATATAACGAACACGCATTTTACGAATTCTCGGCTGTAACGAACAAATGTTTGGTCCCGTGGCAAAAAATGCCCCATATATAACGAATTTTGGCGAGCAGAGCGATAAGTAATGAATAGTTTCCGCCCGTTTACCGCACACTTGTTCGTAGAGGTCCCCTTCTTCCATCTACCCCTTCCATACGAATTTCCACGCTCCCTTTGTTTTGAAATTGATATTAAAAATGTGAAATATTTATGTAAATTAATTACCATAATAATAATATTAATTGACCATTTAAAAAATCGTATGTAATAGCAGTCGAACATTTTACATGCCGCGAAGTTGATAAGCATCTCTTTCTACATCTACATCTACATCTACATGATACCCTGCAAATCACCAGACTGGTGGGTGGCAGGGGGTGCAGCACACCAAAAGCTACCTAATAACGTCCCTCGTGGGAATCACTCTCCTGTTATGATCCCGTATGGTCCTTGGGAAAAACGAGCTCTGATATCTCTCGGTGCTACAGTCGATCTCTCGTATTTTACTCTCGTGATCGTGCCTGCCCATGTACGTAGGTGCCTCTAATATTCCTGAGACCTCCTCTAAGGGAACTTCCGAACTAAATTTCTCCAGAAGCCTTAATCTAGCGCTAATTCTGCATATGTAAGTGCGGCATTGAAGTCGACTCACTGCAAATACAGTAAAAGCTGTGTTATTCGGCTATCTTGGGGATTGTGGAAAACCGATTAGGAGAAATATCCGGTTATGTGAGCGTTTTTCGATTTTGATATCGCAAATTTAGCAATAACCAAACAAAATTGGGCTTAGGTTCACTATCGTACTCCCCAAACATAACTACATGGGGTTTGCATTTTCCATTTTAATTCTTTCACACGTAGTTAGATATAGACACTATTTACCCATTCTTATTTAGTACGTTGCTACGCTTACATGCAAAAAAAAGACTACCTATTGAAAAGTTTAGGGCGTCCGGGAAGTTTGGGGATTACGGCAGTGAACCTGTTCCCAAAATTGAATTTATTGGATTATATCTTTTTTATTTATCTTTTTATTTATCTTTTTATTTATCTTTATTTACTCTATAGAAAAGGACGAAATTATTTAATTCTTCAGAACATTTCTGTGAAAACCAGTCATATAATATTTTATCCAGTTCCTCAATTTTTGGCTTATGAAGCGTATGATGTTTATTAATTGATTTACTCGTCTGAGAAGATGACACAAATTTCATTAATTTAGCCTTCTGAGCCATGATATCGTAGTGCGTGGAAGATCCGATGTTGAATTCTTTTGCTATGGCTGCTCTATTTTTTCCTTTTTCAATTCGTTTGATCATCTCCAGCTTTTGTGTCAGCGTTCAACCAACCTTTTCTCTCCTGTTCCTTGCTTTTAGGTATTTATTTTGATGCCATATTCAATGGATGGGTAATTTTTTAAATAATAAAAAGCGATAAAACTGGAAATTGTAGATGTACACCAAAACATCTACACAATGAAAATGGCTTACGTAACCAAAAACGCCATGCTTACTCGGCAGCCACAGAGGTATGCGGAGTAAATACGTAATATATACATCTTATATTTTAAGAAATTTTAAAGTGGAAGTTGTGGTATTACACTTATACTATTCACAAAAAATTCATAAAAAAAGAAAAAGAAATACAAAATGAATTGTATTTGTGTAATTGCCGGTATCTAAGGGTGGCCGGTTCTAAATAGCCGGATAGCACAACTTTTACTGTATGTGTATACTTGTTATATGGGATGTATAGGCCAAAAACCATGTTTCTCGTATATAACGTAGTCACGCTTATAACGAAGCAATGAGTCGGTCCCCTCAAATTCGTAATAAACGAGTTTTACTGTATTTTATTCTACGCATTTTTAACAACAATCCGATTTTCTCAAAAACGGCTCTAACGATTTAGATCAAATTTCGTACAGTTACTTGAGTATACATCTACAATAATACTACGTATTTCATCTTTCTCAGTGAATGAATATAAGGCTAGTTTATTCTTGGGCAACTTTAACAAAAATTGGATTTTCTAAAAACAGGCTCATACAATTTTCATTTTATAAAGATAACTAAACGGCGCATTAGTACCCATATATGAGAAAGTTTGTACAATGTATGTTGTACCGATTTTTTAAAGAGATTCATGATCATATATAATGAAAATTTTCCTTAATATTCAGTTATTTTCTTGAACCCAAAATTTATTTTATACTTTTCAGTGCGCTTTATAAAAAAATATAAATGGAAAAAGTTTTTTATATATTTTTATTACTTCTCAAAAAATCATGGGGAGCCTCGGCGACCGAACATCCACACGGAGGGGGTCGCATGGCAGATCTGCCTGAGAACCACTGCTCTACGCCATTTTTCCCGCTGGACAAGGTCGCTTAAAAGAGTGCTTTTATATGTTTCTTTACGCCTTCATTAGTATTCTGACCGTCGGTAGATGCATGATTATAGATTAAGCCGAGTTGTGCGCATCATCCGCAGCCTTCTTCGTTTCTTAAATAACTCGTTCCTGTTCATATCATCCATTAGGCTCTACTCTTATTTTTATTTTGACTAAAAATTCTCCTCCTATCCATGCTTTAACCACGCAGCCTATCGATTTACGCATGACTTTGTAAATCATCTATCCTTTGATTGATTTCTCATAATTTCCACGTGCATCGCGGAGCGTTTGAAATACTCTCGTTGCGTTTTTATTTTCGAGTTTTACATCTTCACCTCGGGCAATTGAAACCGTTTCACCCTCCCCGCGTAAAAGAGCAAAACCGATGGAGCGCATATCCAGCTGCGAATCATCCATCTCCACTCCCGGTTGTCACTTACACTACCCCATTATATCCCAATCACTCTTTAACTGCCGGGTAATCTCGTTCCCTTTATCCCAGTGGTTAGCCCCCCTCTCTCTCTCTCTTTCTTTTTCTCTCTCTCTCTTTCTTTCTCTCTATCTTCTTTCTCTCTTACTCCATTTCCTTGTATCTCTTTTTTCTTCATCCCTCCACCCCATCCCTCCGAAAACCACCCTGTGCGCACACCTCTCTCTCCCTCTCCCTCTATACGTCTGCGGAGTGGAAGGGGAAATTCCCTCTTTCTATCCCGGCAAATGGAATTATCCGACACTCTCTATCTTTCCCTCCTCCCCCCCTCTCCCCGTCTCTCTCTCTCTCTGGTGCGCCTCGTGACTCCACATCCTGGGAATCCCCTTGGGTGTAAAGGAGGAGGGAAAGTAGAGAGGGGAGGGGTGAGCGCTATAACTTAGGGAATTGGGTGGAGGAAGTGGAGTGGAGAGAGGTGTGGGAGAAACATCGAAGGAGAAGGGATGGAGAGAGAGGCCTTCATCTTCCTCCCTCCCAGTTTCCTACACCGTACTCCTCTAAAAAAAAAAAACCTCCCCTTTTTCCTCCTCCTCTAACCCTCACCACCGACGCACACCCTACTCGCCTGTATATCCTCTCGAGGGGAAACTGTGGGCACTAAAATCCCTAATATCCAGAACTTTTAGTGGACACAACAGAGCAAGGCTTTACTCTCTCTCCCATTTCCCTCTCGTCTGCCTTTCCCTTCCCCAACCCTCTCTCTTCCTCTTGTCTCTCTCTTCCTCTTGTCTCTCTCTTCACAGCAATCCCCAAGACGCCTCTCCGCACGCAATATCCACCCACGCCCTCTCTCTCTCTCTCGCCGCCACTCCACCCGCCCCGCCCCGCCTCCCGACCCCACGCCAATCTTCTTTGATACATCGCGCTCTTATATCGGTTCCGCTTCTCATTTTCGCTAGAGAGAAAGTTTTTTGTTTTTTCTCTCCTTTCGCCGCAACTATTTTTAACGTCGCTACTCCGCCTTTGAAGGTGGCTCTTGAGGGATAATGATGCGACGACGTCGGGATTTTCGAAATTAAGAGGAATATTTTCGTGGAGATTGCTACTTTTGATTTCTTTAAAAACTCGAAAGAAAGCGACGGTTGCGATGTATTTTTACACGCAGCGTAACCGCGGATAATTCTGTATAATGTTTTCATTAACATTATGCAGAGTTATGCGTGGTTATGAAAAATTTGGTCTTCGAGAGCGGTAGTACATCCCTTTGACCCTTCACCTTTGCTGTGGATCGTACGCCATTCACAGGATGTGTTGGCACAGCGCTTGAGCGTTATATCGAATGCTCGTCTATGGCGTCATTTTTTTAATGCAATTGACGTTGGAAAACGTGGCACCAGAAGCTGTTTATTCAAGTACGACGCATGTAAACGTTCGTGAGAATAATCAGAGTATCAAATTTCACCGTCAAAGAACTTGTGCATAGTGATGGGTTAACTCAAAAGGAAATACAAAAAGTTTTTGATGAGGTCATGAAGCCTATCATAAAAATCCACGCTATCAAAAGGCGCGGATAAATTTGTAAAAACTGAAATTGTAATAAAAAGTGGAGGGACGAAAAATTAAAAATAATCCATGCGCGAATAAATTCGGAAATATTGCATTTTTACCATCAAAACTCTCAAAAACTGGTTTTGTAGGTTTGTTTAATATTAATATAAAAATAAAGAGAATAATTCACTGACGAAACCGATACCTTTTGTGAACTTTATAAGCGGAAATAAAACGTGCAGCAAATTTAAAAAAATAAATTAATTAACCAAGATGGTGGTTTAACAAATTTCAGTGAAAATAAGTGCCAAGATTAAATTAGTTCAGGTGTTTTTTATTGTGTCATTTTCCAAAATTGTAATAAAAATTGGGCATAAACGAAATAATTAAAATGATTATCATCTTGAGAGAATGAGTTCACCATAGCACATGTTGGTTCTGACCAGAAAATATTCATTAACCCTTTCGCGCGTGTTCGTCCGTTTCTAGGACGTTTTCCACGTGGGAAGAAGGAATTCCCGAGACGAATATAAATTCATCCCTCCTTCGAAAGCACATGCATCACAACCTAACGCGAGAGAAAACTTGACGAATGCATGGATTCCTCCCAAAAAAATAACTAAATGGAAGGTGTCGGATTCTTCGTTCGCCTTTATAAACCCAAAGCACGCTCTAGAGTAGATAGTCGCACAGGCACCCATTCAATTGCTTGTAATCCGTTAAGAGATGCCATCCCCCCCCCCCTTCTACACGCATCGCTATTTGCGTGCCGTTCTTTTTTTGTAATTTTTTAAAGTTTTTTTGAAATGCAGTTCTGTCCACTTGTTCCTGAATGGCGGAACCTCACTTTAAAAAAAAAAGCCTTCTCCTTCACGCCGGAGATGTCAAAGCATTCACTCCCAAGCGTGGGATTCCATCCGGTGACAAGGACCGCATCCCTTATACTTTTCTCCCCCATCCTCTTCCCCCTTGGCCCCACCAAGCAAACGGGTACCCATCTCTTTGAGTGGGTTCTCCCCTTTTTCCCTCCTCTTCTCTTCTCTTCCTCCCCCCGCTTTTCTTCCTCCCTACCCACCCTCCTCTCCCTCTCTTTTGCTCCTCTCTGCCCTTCTCCCCATTCCTCTCTCTCTCTTCATTCCTTTCTCGCGTTTCCTCTCCCTCTCTCGAGTTCTTCTCCTTCCTTAGCTCCCTTTCCACCCTCTCTCCCCTCAATATCTCACTCTCCTTCCTTATATCTCTCCATTTCCATCTCTCTCTCTCTCTTCCCATCTCCCACCTTTGCCTCCTCACAATCTCTCTTTCTCACTCTCTCCCTCCTTCCACCTCTCTCTCTCCTCCTCTCCTCGCCGAATTAATGTCAACCGTGTGTTTGAGGAGGGAATGGGGGTGGGAGTGGAAGAGAGAGAGAGAGAAAGAAGATTGGGAGAAAAAGGTAGAGGGGAAGCGTTGAGGGAAGAGGATGAAGAGGAGGGAGGAAGAGGATGAAGAGGAGGGAGGAAGAAAACCTTTAGGTGACGTCGAGAGATATGCCTCCCTACCGTTCCTTCTTACGGTTTTCCCGCGAGCCATCCATTAGCGGCTCTCCCTCCCCCCTCTCAACTCCCTACCTTCCCTCTCCCTCACTTTCCTCCTCCTTCACCCCCTCTCTTCCGTCCCCGGGAGAACCGAAATCTCTCCTGCGTTCCCGCACCTCTGCTTCCTATCTCGATTCCAATACTCTCTCTCCCTCTCCTCTTCCTTTCCCCATTTACCCTCCTCCATCTCTTTATCCTTTATCCCACCGCACTGCCTCCTCTTTAATGCCACTAGGGACGCTCTCTCTCTCTCTGCCGACTCCCTTTCTCTCTCTCTCTCTTTCGCTTTCCTTATCATCAAATGCACCTCCTTTTCATCAAAACTCCACTCTTCCTTAACATGGCCAACCCCTCCTCGTCTCCCTTCTTCTTCCCCATCTATCTCTCTCCCTCTCTCTCTCTCTCCCAACAATCTCTCTCGCTTATTAACATCGCCTTTCCGTCGCCCTCTTTCTTTTTTACCGCCCCCCTCTCTCTGTCTCTCTCTCAATATCCACTTCCTCCCTCGTTTTTCTTTATCCGACTCCTTAAAAACATCTTCTCCATTCCCCGCGAGCATACAAACAAAAACAAGAGAGCATTCATATGCGCACTTATCTATGAATGCTTGAGTGTTTGTATGCGTGTGTATTACAGGTGCATGTGCGCGTTTGTGAATTGATACTTATGTATATACCCAAGAAAAAAAATTCGTACTTTGGCAAGCGGTTATCATTGTTTGCTCAAATACTCGACCCCGACCCTTATTCCCTATTCCGTCCCCCGGTGTTTTTCTTAAAATTAATAGACGATAACGGCGTTTTAGTTGTTTACCCTTTCTTTTTAATAAAATACTCTTCGAGCGAGGACAAATTGTAAATAGGCTCTATCAACCTTTCTTGTCGTTCGAGATTAATAATTTCCCATTCGTTGTCATTCTTTCTACCTGTTTTTTTTTCATCACAGGGCCGACGAGAAGGAAGATTATTTTTACCGTTATTGAGGATTTGCGTAGCTTTATGAGTAATTTGAAAGGAAAATCAATTTGCGCTCTTAATTTCGCCTGATAAAAGGATATTGAAATTTGTTTTCGCTTCTCGTCTTCTTGACACACGCTCCTATTCTTTTTCTCCTCTCGTCCATCTCTCTTTTGTCGAACTCTCCTCCCTCCCTTTTCTTTCTCCTTCCCTTTCCCTCCTCCCTCTCTTTTCCTCATACCCCGGCCAGGGTCTCCTCTCCTCCGGAACCTCTCGAAACCAGTCTCGCTTAACGCCCTCTCCATTCTCTCCTTCGTCTTGCATTCTTCCTTCCTTCTCTCTCTCTCTCTCTCCCTTACCTCTTTTCTCTTTCCGCTTTATTATATTCCACATCTCCAACTTCCATCCCACTTTAATAAATTCGTCTCTCTTTCACTCCTCCTTTTCGTTTATCCGAAGTAGTTATTCCTTTCCCGTCTCCCCTTTTTTTCTCTCTCTCTCCCCCTCACTCTCCGCTTCTCTTATGTAAATATCGGCCCTTACTCTCTCTTTCCTCCATTTCATCATCATCTCTCTCTCTTACCCTAAACTCCCATCCCTCCGAATACCGAATTAGTTTACCCAAAAGTGCGACACATCGGCGGTTTTTGGAGAGGAAGGAGTTTCCGTGTTCCACGCACTCTCGGCGCGCGCTTCCGAAAAGGCCTTCGCATTTCTCATTCTTCCTCTATCTTTATCTATACATCTTCACTTCCTTCCTTCCTCGTCTTTTTCTTTCTACTCCACTCGTTCCTCCCACGCGCCTCTTTCTATCTCTATCTCTCTCCTTCCTTCGAATTTTCAGGTTCGCGTCTCGAATTCGTTCTTTATTTTTCCCTCTATACCGAAACCCACGCTTCCATTTTCTACCCATATCCTGCCCCCCTCCCCCCTCTCTCTTTCTCTCACTCCCCAATTCCCTTTTCCACCCTTATCCTTCATCTTAAACCCTCCCCCGTCCCGAGCATTTCCCTCCTGGCTCAAGTGGTGTGACACTGGCCTTTCTCTTTTCATTTCACCCTATCTCCCTCGCCTTCTCTTTCCCTCCCACTTTCTCTACCTCTCTCCATTCTTCACTATCCATTCATCCCTCTTCCTCCCTTCTTCCACACCCCCCCGTCAATGGCCCGCGCTAACTTCCCATTTCCTCCCAAATCCCCTCTCCCTTCCTCTCCCCTCTTCCTCCTGCAGTGGCGGAGAGGCAGTGGATGGGCGCCATCGCGGGCTCATTCCGAATTCATGCGACCGCCGGCGAAGGGCCCTGGGTGGAGAAGGAGAGGAAGAGAGAGAGAGAGAGTAGGGTGGGCAAAGAGGAATAGGGAGAGGGATGGAGGAAGCGTGCAGACGACGTAGGAAGAGAGAGGGGGAGAGAAACAGTGGAGGTGGGATGGATTGCAGGTGATGGAGAGAGTGAGAAAGAGGGTGGGGTTTTAAGAGGAGGCGAACGGATGGAAAGGATAAGGGAGAGAAAGAAAGGGAAAGGTACCTCTAGAGGCGTGGAGAGAGAGAGAGAGAGAGCGGTGAGAGAGAGAAAGAGAAGAGGGAAGAGAACTCCTTAGAAGAACGGGGAGAGGGAGGAGGTGGATGGGCGACGCGGTCGGGAACCGCATTGTTCGGCGATTAATAAAGATGCATGAATGGAGGGGTTGATGCCCTTATTTGGGAAGGGACCGGGATGAAGGGAGGCGGAGGGCCGGCCAGAAGGGAATCGGAGGAGGAAGAAGAGGGAGAGAGGAAGGGAGGGGTTGAATGGGAGCGGGAGGGAGGAAATCGTGAGCGTGTCGGGAGTTTGGGCGTGGTGGTGGATTTCGCGTAGTGGGATGGGGTGAGGCGATGGGGATAGGTCTTGGGCGTGCTGCTGCTCTATGGCGGCGTGCGGTACCCTTGTGCCTATATGGAGTTCGGGAGAGTAGCGTGTTGCGGCCGTGAGGGAGGGGGGGGGAGAGGGGAGAAAGGGATGGGGAGAGGGAGAGGAGAGAGGGGGAGGAGAGAGGGGGAGGAGAGAGGGGGAAGGAAGAGAGGTGGAGAAGGGGGTGTGTATATATGGAGAGATTCCACCCCGCCCCCGACTCCGAGGCCCGCGCGTTTTCTCGCGGGAGACTGGCTGCTGCCTGGGGGTGTGGTTTCTTCTGGGAAAGATATGGAGTGAGAGAGTGTGAGAGAGGGAGAGAAGAGGAGGACGGGAAGGGAAGAGAACGGGAGGGAATGATGGAACACGGCGAGACGGATAATGGGCTTTAAGGAGCCTCGAGAGGGACAGAGTGAGAAGTGAAAGATGACGATTCAATGCGGAGAGAAAATGAGGAAAAAAGGAAACGACGGAAAGTAGAGGACCAAGTTCACAAGTTGCGACGTATAACCTCGTCATACGTCGCGAGAGGGAAGGAAAAGGAACGTGGAAGAAGGGACCCGATGGAAGTTAAAACCTCGGCGAATTTAAAGCGAGAGTCGTTTCCCGTTCGAACGTCTTGGAGTATCGAATGATATTTACCCTTTTTTTCTGCGTTCCCTACTTCTCAAAAGTTTTTTCCCCTCTCTCTTTGATTACGGCTTCTCTCTTCCATCAGCGGAGTATCAATTCGTAATCAAATCGTTAATTGCCGGAAGCATTAAGGGAAAACGAGGTCTCGTTTCTTTCTCTCTTTTTCCATCCCCCTTATTCCCCTTAAGAGCCTGCCGGGGTTTTTCTTTTTCTTTTATATATGATCGTCTAATGTAAAAATTCCTGATCAAGGAAGATGAATTCCGCCGTAATGAGAGGAGAGAATTTGATTGCATGCGAGATGAGGAGAGTAAGTTTTCCGACGAAGAGGGAAAAGTTGAGGAGGTTTAGCGTCGGTGTTGGGGGAGGAAGAGAGGGGGGGGCGCGGTGGAGAGGTGGAGAAGGAGGCTTTGGTGTATCCCTAGCGAGGAGGCGGAAAATGCATCTTTTATGGCACGGGAGATTGGATAGCGAGGCACTTCGGGACGGGAGGAGGAAAAAGAGAGGCGGAGGGAGGCAGGGGCGATGAGTAAGGGAGTAGGAGGTTTAAGAGGCGGATCAGAGGCACGCTACTGCCTGCGGATGCCGGAAGATGGGGTACCCCGGAGGGAGGGAGAGAAAGTGGAGGGAGAGAAGGATGCTGGAAAAGTCAAGAATAGCGGTTTTCGCTACGGTATTATTCGTTGCTTTCCTCTTTCCCGAAAAAAGCTCCGGAACGTGTCGTTTTTGCGTCTAGCTCGATTTTTTTTTCAAAAGACTTATTTGTCTCACTAGAGAATGTTTATTGGGAGATTACGATGGGAATTTTTAATGCCACGATGCCACGGAGTTATCTTTTTGACGATGCGTGGAGATTTATGGCTTCCGAGTACCCAGTGCTGGGTTCGGAGCGCAAAAGTCGTTTTCTCTCGGAGTCGAGAGGAACCGGTTTGTCCCACGAGTTCGCGTCACTATTCCTTTGCCTCAGAGACTTTGTCCTTGCACCGAACCGAATGCATTGCTTATATAATGCAGTCGAAGATCAAAAATCCTTCTTTTTAATCGGATTAGCCCAAGGAATCTGAAAGGTTTCAAATGGCTCCCACCGGGATCTAGGTTACGGGTTTGTCAGCTCTGACATCCTAATATTTAACCTAAAATCGAGCATATTTTTCATATTTCGTTTATTGTGTACATGACGTGGTGTGTATTCGACATCCATATATTCAGATACATTAATTTATTAACATTTATCGTGCGAGAACTGAAAACCTCCATCAGAATCCAAGATCGCTGCGAAAACCTTCGCCAAAAATTCTTAGATATTTTTGTCTATATTTAAGCATCCAGCAACTCAGAGCCGAATAGGAAAGTTTTTAATAGTAAAATTTTATAAATAATACAACCTCTCATTATGAAAATGTTTGATATTTTTTCAGTGCTCATTATAAGCTTAACAAGTATATTTTAGTGGGCGTGGGACCACTGTGAAGGGGCCCGGTGCAGTTGCACCGTTGGCACCGCAATCAAGCCGGCTCTGCAGTAACCACGTAGTCATACATTTGAGAATGTGTTTATTTATATACATTTCAAGGTGATTTTTTTATTCGCTACCATTCTGGGAATTTATACGGCACAAGAATCTGTAATTTTCGGAAATTCGAAGGCAAGGTTTTCGTATTTTTTTACCTTTGAATATATCTAACGATTTGAACTAGATTTAATATTTAATCGATGGTTGAAAAGATGCTAAAGTAACTACTCGATGCTACAATATGTTTTTAGAAACTCGTTTCTTACTTAACCTAACAATTATATCTGCGTTATTTATGGTTGAATGTGTTGCTTGTATTCCTGATTTAACTTCTGCCAAATTACTAATTTTTCATGTTTATTTTTTAAGTAATTTTAAAAAACTCAGATAATTGATTAAGCCATCGCACGATAAAGTCGTATCTCGCTTAATACGTCCGCGCCTAATGTAACGGCGACAGACGAGTGGTAGCCTTTCCTGTAAAATCTTTAAGTCACGCGCCATTGGCGATCAAGGTTGATCGAGTTCGCCGAGAAGCACAACTAACTGTCGCTGTCCTCTAAATGAGCTAAGGAAATGAGTCTTGCGTTACGGACACAGCGACCTCGAATTCACGACCGAAACGATTATTAACTGCGAGAGAAGACAGGAGCGAGCACGCCACGAGCGAAGAAAATCGGAAGCCCGCGGACGAGAGAGAACGATTCCATCGGAAAAATGTGACGAATGGAGGTGTGACAGGTGTATTCGGGTGAAAGACGGCGTTTCGGATGACCCACATTTTAAGCACATCCGAGCCTTCGAGAGAGAGGACTCCGTGATTATTTTTCCTATCTCAACATCTTCGTCCAAAGCATTTCCGGGTTTATATGTTTTTTTTTTTCGTTCGAGGCCGGTATTTACCGAATTGTTTCTAGTCTCCCTTTTCCCACATCCCTCACCGTTCCGTTTGTGCGGTTTCGCGCGTAATTTGTGGCAGAATTGGGATATTTGATTGCTCGCGTGAGAATCGTACATTCGGATAGCAAAACACCGCCGTATTTCCTTCCCTTAAAAATTCCTCCTCCGTAACACACGCACACAGACGCTATCTTTTTCTGTAAATTCGGCGCCTCGACGCCTCTCTCTCTCTCCCCCACACCCTACTTCACCCTCTCCCGTTCTTTGCGCCAACCGCCACCACCCTTTGTAAAAGCTTCCTCCATCTCGAATTGGCCTCGTACCACCTCTCTTCCCTCTACCGCCCCCTCCCCCCCCCCATTCCTCCTCCGCCCCCGGGGCGGTAGGGGGATAGCGCCGTGTTTTGTTATCAACCACTCACGGAGAGACCTCCCCTTCGTTCTTCATCGACTCGGAGGGAATGGAATAAGAGAACGAGGAAGAGAAAGAGCCGAAGAGAGATATACACATACGTAGTACTACATAAGGTCTGCCGGGGGTATGCGCGGTGCCACAATGCCATTACGCCACCCTGTGTCGAGGAGTTGAGTCATTAACCAGACTAAGGGACTAAGGATTCCACCGCTTAATGTCGCATGCCCCGAGAAATGCACGCAAGAGGAGCAAAGACGACGTCTTTTTAAGAAAAAAACCGCGCCCTCTTTCAGGCGACGCGGAAGGAGAGAGGAGACGCGCCACTGCTATATGGAGGAAACGCTCCACGAGATTCCTGTTTTTTTGTATGTTTTTTCGCTTCTTCCCTCTCCCAAAGGGGAATAAACGAGATGCTCTCGCGACCGAATCCGCGAGCGTTTGTCAGGGCTCGCGATATGAAATTCCTCGACGTTTTTCTTTTTGTTGTACGCGTTATGGTTTAAGCGGACGCTTCGAGGCGTCTCCCTACTGGATTCCTGCTTTAATTATTGGTCGGAGAATTTAATAACCGCGGTTAATAACTCGGTGCGCGTTATTGGAAAATCTTTTTCGTCTCCGGGAGTTTTGAGTATGAGGAAAATTTGAACCTCCGAGATGAAAGCCGTAAAGGTAAATTCAATAAGGTTTATGCGTTTCTCGAAGTACCCTTTAAATCATCGCGAACGCATTTTTGATGCACAATAAATCTTCGAGAGACTTAATTTTTAATTTAAATTTTTAATTTAATTTTTTCGTCAGTTTTACTCGTCGCTTTTATCTAGTTATAGTCAGGTATATCATTCAAGCTTTCAGTGTAGTTGAAAAATCTCGTAGTGCACAAATAACAAGTTCATTCTTCTTTGGGTAAGAGAACCATTAGCAAGAATGTTCTTCTTATTTCTGCGATGAATATAATACTGAAACGATTCGCCATGACAGGCCCTTCTCTTTTCCAGTAACTTCCCATTAAAGCCTGAAATATTTTCATTTCTGTTCACCCTCATTCTCGACCTGCGTCGCTGAGAGCATGAAATATTTCACTCACGTATCTCAGTTTAACCTCTGAGCCTTCCCGAGTTCATCACCATCATTTGAGAGAACAAGCGAAATATGCATTTCAAATCCGCGCTCGGCTCATTGTTTTTGTTCCTTCGCTGCTAACGTTAAGTCTTGAGAGAAGATGGGGTTGAAGGCGCGCTCCCGTCCTCGCGATAACGATGTGGCTTTCATCTTTCAGCCAGTGCTCTATATTTTCCTCGCTCCTTCCTTTCACCCTTTTCTCGCCATCCTACCAGACTACGCTTTCCCCCCTTTCTCCCTCTACCTTTCTACATCCATAACTCCCCCAACCTCCCTATGCTTTTTCTCCCTCCTACCTCTACCTCCACCTCCACCCCCACCCCCCTTCACCGCGCCTCCACTCCTCCGTCGCACGTATCGCTGCCCCCCATTCCTCCTCCCCCTTCCTCTTCTCCCTCCCCCCTCCCTCTTCCTCTGCCCTCTCCACCTCTTCCTTCGACCTCTCCAAATTCCTCTGACATTTGCTCCCGACGATTTGTCTGGTACCCAGGACAGTGTCCTATGCGTCACCACGTGACCTCTCGCCCTCAACCTTAGCGCGCGACCTCCTCTCCCGCTCTCTCACTCCGCGTACACGCCCTTTCCATCGAAAAACTCTGCACTTCCTCGTCGTCGCCCGGAGCGACCTCTTGTCCTCTCCCCCTTCCTTCCTCGCACTTCTCCTCCTTCCCTTTGCTGTACACTTCGCGGTCTCTTCCCTTCCCCTCTGCAATCTCTCTCTCTCTCTCGCAATCCGCATTCATACATCTCTTTCGGCTAACGAACGCTTGAACGATCGAAGCGTAAACACCGATTTCTGTCGACGCCAGTTACCGTCGACTGTCCGAAACATGGATGGATCGCGATGGCTTTTTTTTTAATTCGTCCTTTCCAGTATTTCTCTACGATTCGATTTTTTTTACGATCCTTCCTGTTTACAAGCGGTTCAATCTTTCGAAACTCCTTGCGTGCATGTCGTTAGTTTAAAATTAAATCCAATTCGAGGGAACGACCGGTGAATTTGTTTTACGGTTTACAATTTCGATTTTTTGAGTTCTGAAATCTTTCCTGTTCGAAAATCGGCTGTTTAGATCAGCGCTTCCATATGTTGATACGGTGGAAATCGGATATCTATAAAAATATAATTGATCCGATCGAGAGAATAATAATAGTGCAAACGGAAACTTCGAAAATTTTAGTCGTTCCTAGTTTACTATTTATTTATTCATATGTGTGCAACATTTGTTTGTGCTTGTGCTAATGTACTTATGGGTAGAATATAGTGCGCAAGGAAATAGGTAGTAATAATTGGTAGAACCGGCAAGTACTTTTGGTCATTTTTTCCCAAATGCGATAATACAGACTAAAAGAGATTTGATGCAGTGTAGGCACGGTGCAATGACACCTTCTTCCAAGCGTTTTTACTTTCTCATACGAAGTATCGAGAAAGTATTGTTTTCGCGAAAAAATTCGACCTCGAGATTTTTACGGAAATATACGTTTTAGGTGTCGCTGAATCCGAAAAAGTGGTTTTCGCAATGCCGTCTGTCTGTTACTGGCTCTGGAGACTAGGCGGTAGAGCGAAAATGAATTAAATCTAGTACTTGAGTATTTTATCATACTGAGCAGAGTATACATAGAAATGGTTGACATTGATCAATAATTAAGTGTAGGTAGTTTATTCTACGCATTTTTAAAAATAATTCGATTTTCTCAAAAACGGCTACAGCGATTTTGATCAAATTTCGTACATTTACTTGAGTTTACGTCTTCAATAATACTGTATAGTTCATATTTCTCAAAAGATGAATATAAGGCTAGTTTATTCTAGGCAACTTTCACAACAATTCGATTTTCTCAAAAACGGCTATAACGATTTTGATCAAATTTCGTACAGTTACTTGAGTATACGTCTACAATAATGCTACGTATTTCATTTTTCTCAATGAATGAATATAAGGCAATTTATTCTTGGGCAACTTGAACAAAAATTGGATTTTCTAAAAACAGGCTCATACGATTTTCATTTTCTAAAGATAACTAAACGGCGCATTAGTACCCATATATGAGAAAGTTTGTACAATGTATGTAGTACCGATTTTTTTTTCAGGTATGAAGGAAGATCGTGCAAATTTTAACGTAAAAGTAACGAGGCGTTCATAAAATCGTCATGAAAAGCTGTGGGAAAAGTTTGAATAATGTTGGCTACTCCTGAGTTTTGCGTCTGACGAAGGAAAGACATTAAAGCAGCTAGCTGACGTCCAGGAGAGGTTAAATCGGTGTTTCTCAACCTTTAGTAGACCGGGGAGCACATAGAGGCATACATTAGCGTAGGTGGGGCACTAGAACAAAATTTTCAGGAAAACATTTGTTACCTACCAGCTGGAATGTCCATCATAGTACACTTGTCAGTACAAAAACGACCTAGGAAATAATGAATGAATTAACTCAAAATATCGAAGTGAAATTAAAAACGATCTCACACATATTATATATTGGTTATTTAATTTTTAAAAAACAAATCCATATAAAATGATGAAGGATGAAAAGCTTGCGGAGCACCTACTTGATGGTTATGGAGTACCAATGCTCCGCGGAGCACCGGTTGAGAAACGCTGGGTTAAATGACGAACACATCGTAAAATTATCCAAAAAAATACATTGGATATATTGCTCTCTTGAGAAACACGAGTGTATTCGTGCGCGAAAAAATCTCGAAACTGCTGGCTTGTCAGGTGGTAGGCAATTATCACGCTCGTGTTCGCACGTTAGCTCGAGGAAGTGACAGGAATAACACTTAATAGAGAGTGAGTGGTTTGTAAATTATGTGCCTAATGATTAGCCCTCGCACAGCGATTTTGTACACAAAGGATAGAAATTGCCCCTGGCCTCAGACTGTTATTTATTTCATGTTTCCTAGGTGTTGATAAATATAGAAACCCTTTTAATTATTCGCAGATTGATTTCATTATAAAATTATGTAACCTTTTAGTTAGTTATTTCAGATTTTCATATTGTGAAATGCGATATTATCGCATAATTCGATCTATTTAGGATGATTTCATCTTAAAAATAATATTTGTAATAATCTTTGTAATTGAAAGGCCTAATGGGTATAAAAATTGTGAATTTTTATTTCCCTTTCGCTCAAGGAAAATGGTGTATGGTTTATTAAGTTCGCAGGCGTTTCTTGATTTTTTTCATTCGAAAATTATTGGCTTATGAGCATAAGAGTTTTTCGGATAGTTCTTAGAAAACTTTTTATAATCTCTTCCCTAAGAAGAGGTCGTTATAGAAGTTAGATATTATTACGCAATAAATAGTTTAATTATTTGTTTGAAACAGTATTACGTATTACATAAGCTTGAGGCAAAAATTGCCTCTTTGATAGCATGTAATAGTTTTCGTAGTCATCCACGTGGTTCTTTCTCTTTCGTTCTCTCCATCTCAATTCCTTCCACCTCTCGCAATTCCGATTCAAAAATGTAATCCGTACGAATCGAATGAGGCGGAAAAAAACTCTCTCTCTCTCTCTCTCTGGGAGATTCAAAACCCTTCCCCTCTTTTCCCTCGCACCTCGATGTGAGGGGGTTGGTAGAAAAAAAAAGTAAAGGAAACGAGTGCAACTTCCCTAAGTGTAGGCACACCGGTGGTCCACGATTCATTCGAGAGGACCTCGGGATTAAAATTCTCTCTCTCTCTCTTACTCTTTTATCCCCCTCGTTTTTGCCTGGCACGAGTGAAGTCGCAAAGGTGAAAAAGAACAGAAATTTCGAGAGGGTAGGAGAGCAGTGGGTAGGGAAGTGTGGAGAGAGACGAGGAGAGAGAGAGGGAGTGCGGAGGAAGGACCAAAAGGAGAGAGGGAGAAGGAAACAGTGGGGCAGTCTTGAGGGTTTGGAGGCGAGAAGTAGAGGGACTTTTGGCGTGTCGAGGAGTGAAGATAGGAAACGGAGGTTCCCCAGGCAATGAGAGAGGGTGAGGGAGTGAGAGAGGGGGCGTGTGAGATGGATCGCAGAAGTTGCCCCCTCCACCTCCGGCAGTCCCCCGTCCCCATCTTTAGGGGGAGGAGTGTGGGCGCGCTCTTCATTAAAGCCCCTCCTTCCCTCCCTTTCACGCTCTCTCTCCTCTCTTCGCCCCCCTCTCTCTCTCTCTCTATTCCTCCTTTTCTCTCAATCCCTCTCTCTTCCTCTCTCTCTATCCCTATATATCTCCCTCTCTTTCCCCCCTCTCTCATCTCGTTTTTTTTATTTTCATACTTTTGTAAATGCATTGTAAATATTATTTAGTTATACTAAGTATGCATGACGACAGGTTAAATGGAAAAAAGGACTTCATAGTCTCAATTTTGCCCCCAATAAAGTTTCATACATCTATTCCTTCCTTCCTCTCTCTTCCTATTTCTCTCCCTGTCCCTCTTCCTCTCTTCTTCCGTTACTCTCTACCCCTCTCCATCTCTCTCCCTCCTCCCACTTTATCTCCCTTTTTCTCTCCTCCTATCTATCTCCCTTTGCCGATCTTTTGCTCACACGTCCGCTCGCCGCTTCCAAGCGTTTTGAGCGATTCTCCCACCCCTTTTTCCCCTTCATTCCTCTATCGTTCTCTCTCTCTCTCATTCTCGCTCAAATTCTCCTTCCGTTGTTCGGACGCGGCACGGCTGTTGGGGTGCGTTTTTCCCGTTCGTCTTTTTTTTCCCCTATAAAGAGGAGAAAGAGGGGTTGAAAGCGATCGTCGTTTTATTCCGTTTTTCCGGGGAGCGAAGGATTTTGCGGAGTCGCTCGTAGCGGATGGAAAAAAAAGAAACAAGCGACGGACGATTTCCGCCGGAAAAAAAAACGCCCGACGACTTTTTAATTAGGTGATTTCTGGAAAGAAGAATTTTTGAAAAAAAAAATGACTTCCAATCGCGGCTCCTTTAATTTTGCCTCCTTAAATCTCTTTCGTCTCGATTGGAATGAGTTTTGGGTCGGGCGCTTAATTGTAAATCAGATGGTGCAGCCTAAAGTTTGCGCAAATTTTTTTACGAAATGCAATTAACGTGACTTTACTGCGCAAAACTACGACGATCTTGTGCAACGAGTGCCTCGTCGGCGTATCCGCTCGCTCCTCGACGTTTTCTCAGAAACTCTTGGAACTGAGCCAGCACCAGTAATAACGTGTGCATAAACATGATGTGGGTACGACGAACATCTGCATTTCGAAACGGAATCTGGCTGGGATTCGAACCTAGAAGTTTGCTCGTTGCGCTTTTTATTTTTCGGGATTGGTGTATTTTTATTGTCTGTTTTCTCAGACTTGGATACTCTGGTGTATTGATTAAAATTACTAATGTATAATGAGTGTTTCGGAGTTCTAGGCAGTAGTGTCGGCGGATCAGGAAAGTCAATGAGGCAACAGCCTAGGACGCCGAATTATAAGGAGAGACATTCATTTCTTTGATGGTTGGCTTTTTTACACACTTAAATCAGTCTTACATTAGTTTTAAATTTACGGTTGCTAAAATCGGCCTTTTTTTAATAAAATTGATTGTGTTATATGTTACTCTCGCTATAAAATCTATAATGACAAAAATCATTGAAGGGAGACATTTTAAAATTAATATAGCATACCAAAACTTCTTCCGTCGTTACTGTCCATCAAATTATGTATTTATTCATTGAATATTCGCTCATTTACACGATCAAACTGTTTATATTGACAAATAGTTATGACAGTGGTATTAACGTCCATGCCTACAGTAAGACTCGCCACCTATATGCCTGGTGCCATGCAATCTATTGTTTGCTGGAGTTCGTTCCGAGCGGCCCTCCGGGACTCCCACATTCCGCAGAGCCCTAAAACAGGATATGATTTCTTTTAAATTGATAAAATTAAAAACGGGTCATAATGTAATATGAATTATCCATTGCCAATTTTGAGGGAAAACAAATCAAGTATTTAATGTGCCTCCAGTTAATTAGGGCGGTTTTCTCAACCTGGTGCTCGCGAGCACCGTTATGCTCTTTGATACATACAGCGGAAACCACTTAACACGAAAACGCTTAAAACGAAATATCGGTTAATCACGAAACGCGTGCTCGGTCCGTTCCAGTGCCTATACCTTTCAGTATATATTCATTCGCTAACGCGAAATGGTTTACACAAAATACCACTTAACACGAAAATATTTTTCGGTCTCTCGAAAATAAATACACGCAAAATTCTTCGGTTAGCACGAAATGGCATTTGAGATAGGATTTCTCCATGATTGTGGTATTATCTTCAGCTGTGTATTAATCCTACTAGTAGCCCGTTGCAGCTTCGCCAGCAATTTTATAAAAAAACACGGAATGTATAAAATATTATAACCATTTCTTTTTTAATATTCAAATTTTCCATGTATAACAAAAACATTTATTTATTAGTATCATATATGGCATTATAAATATCAGTGATATAAATTTAACTTTAAATAGAGTTACCTTTGCTCAAATTAAATATTTTCAAAGATGTAACATATAAGAACACCAATTTTGAATCTGCGCAGGTTGATGCAAGGTTTCATAATCTTCAGGATTATTTCCGAGAAAATTTTTTTTATTTTGTGTTGGGCCAAAATATTTCTTCAATAATGGAGAGGTTTCGGTTACTTAAAAACCACAGTGAATATTTTAGTTTCTTGTATAACTTGAGTGAATGAACAAAAGAAATTAATTAATTTAACGAAAGACAAAAAGGTAAATACATAGCCTTTAAGAAATATTTGGAATTAATGAAACGATTTATCCAGTCACAATTTGTGGACAATCTAAGTCTAAAGTTACTTACGTTTATACCAATATAGCGTAATTGCCCGTCAATATGGCGGGATATCTTTAGTTAACCTTACCTCCCTCTCTCTCCCTCCGTTACAGTCCCTCTCTCTCCCTCCCTATCTCGTATTAAAAGCATTCAGAGCACGCTTACACCCATAAGGATTGATACAACAATCGGATTTTGAGGTTTAACAATATAATGAGTCGCTATGGCAACATTCCGTTAAAATGACAAGATTTGCATAAAATATGTAAATTAACCGTTTAACATGGATTACTTCGAACTGTGGGAGAAAAAAGATGAACAGAATAAGAAACTTTATAAATTTTTCTTCAAAATGGTTCAACTCCGAAGGTCGTAGATTAATTCCTTCTAATTTTAATTTCCAAATGAATAAGAGGCTGCACGTCGAAAAATCGCGTTTTACATGTTAAGTAATGGGAAATGGAAATGCCTCCCTTGGAGTCGAACCAAGGAATTTTTTCGCGATTTAAATTCGTCACCTGAAAAAGTGCTAATCAAGCATCCCTGCCAAATTTCGAGTTTCTATCTTCATTACTTCTCGAGTTATTAGCTTTATGAATCTTAGCGTGACGGACACTAAGCAATTTATTATATAGATTATTGATATGTACCATGGATTTGCCTACGAGCCTAATTCCATATTTGAAAAATGAAAATTTTACCATTAAAACTGTTAACATGAAATTCGGTTAACTCGAAATTCGGATAACACGAAATGATTGTGCCGGTCCCTAGGATTTCGTGTTAACCGGGTTTTACTGTAGTATGTTTGTGATCTTCGACAGTCTGCCTATGCACTTCTGCTATGCTTAAAATAGCCTTTCATAGCACCAATAATTTGATTAATTCGACATATTTCTTTCTGAAAGTATTTCAGAACATTAAGAATTGGATTTAAGTTGGTTTGATGTTATTTATGATCATTTCTACTTCTACATAAGAATAGTGTTACTCGCTTAATATTCTTGGGCGCAACTTGGTTGAAAACGTTGGGAACACCTGAGTAAGGATGATGTTAGAAGCTCAAATGTGAATAGAGCACATGTTAAAATGCACCACTGAATTTAATCTTCTTCATCAGTCGGAATAAAATAGAAATAATTTCGCACAATTTATGAAATGAACTTATACAACGCTGCATCGGCGTGTGATTCAATTACAACCTTATCGATCATAAACCACGTGTTGGTGCATTCCGAATCTTTTTCCTTCTCGTGTGAATCCGAATCCTGTTTTCCCCTCCTCTTTCGACTCCTATGCCTTCTTCCTCCCATATCTTTCTTTTTCCTCCACCTCCTCCCATCCTTCCCCTTTCTTTCCCCTTCCTTCCTCCCAATTCCATCGTCCCTTGTCCGTTCCGGAAGAGCGTGACCGTCAGGCGTGCGTGCAAGCGTGTCATTACGTGAGGAGCAACATCGGCGAGCGAAAAGAATAACGGGAATTCCAGAAAAAAAAATGTAATCTCATGTGTCACGGGGAAAAAAAGAAGCATCGCGTTACAGTTTTTTTTTCGTTCGTGATTCACTCGCAAATCGTCGTTTTTTTCCTCCTCCTTTCCGCGACAATTTACGTCTGCGGGACAAAATGTTTCTGATATCTTTCTTTCTCGGAGCACTTCGCGGTACCTATCTAATTAGTCGTGGCTTGTATCCGTCGCATGCGTCGCTCAAATTGCTATGTCGACGTAATCCATTGTTCTAACCGGACACTTTTGACATGCGAGAAAGACATTTTTTCCCCTCGTGATGCTTTAAATCAGGGTTGGACAACCGTTCAGCGTGGTTACCCACGTACGTGATTGCAAATGTGTTTGGCAGCATTAGGAGCCGCGAGTTTTCCGGAGCGTAGGATAACAGTTTAGATGAGAACTTATTCGAGAGATTATATAAGTGAAACTCAAGAGTGCAACCAATTTTTTAGAGCTAAAACTTCAACAGAAAAGTTTAATGTTCATCATTTTAATCAGAAAGATATCAAATTTATAGGATATAAAAAATATGAGTTTAATTATCGTAAGTGTTGTTCATAAATACTGCTTCGGTTTCTTTTTTTTTAAATCGAAAAATGCTGGTGTCGTTCACATTGTGTTTTATGGTTTAGAAACGACGATGAAATCGTCTCCCTACAAGAAACCGAAGATCTCATTCAATTCACGAATAAACCATGTAATGTCGTATTATATTAAGGAAAACTAACACATTTAACCGAAGAATTGTCATATAAGTACCGCCAAAACATTCTAAACAAGACCGTTGATGGCATTGATTTACGTTAACATCATTACCCTGCAAGCCGCCAATGGTATATGGCAGGGAACGTCATTACATCGTGCATACTCTCCAATTAAAATCACTATTGGCCTGCCTTATCGCATCTGGGATAAATGATTTGTAGTATCTTTTGATTATAGCAATTATTTAAGCGCATTCTCGTGATATACGCCGACGTCTATAAACATCGGAGAGCACAACCATGCCACGCGCATCCTCAACCAATTTAGGTCTTTAAACTTTGTTTGTTTGTTGTTCGTCTTTCGGAGGAATTAATAATCAAACGTAGTCTCGCTTGAATTTATCAACCGATTTATCGATGGGTGGGAGTGAAAAACGGCTTTCGGTCGCGCATCAAGAACCCACGCGTTCTGTACGCACGTTCGTAACCCGGAGACAAAAAAAAGGCGATTGCCTTTTCCTAAAAATTTCGAGGGTCGGATAAGATGGGTCCGCGCCTTTGGGGGGATGATGTTACTACGGTCCTTCCCCATCTCTTTTTTTTTCGCGCCCTATGGACGGAGGAGGCGGAGGGAATGGGATTCGAGAAGGAGAGTGAGAGAGAGAGAGAATAAGAGGGAGGGAAAGAGAAGAGAAACGCCACGAGAGGTTGCGAACAGCCCCGAGGCAGGGGTACACAAAGGCGAGGGAGGTTATAGGAGAGGTGATTCTGAAGAGAAGATGATGAGAGGAGTGGATGAAGAGGGGAAAAAGGGGGAAAGCAAACATGGAAGATGGGGAGAGAGGACAAAAGGAGGTCTCAGAGTTCAACCGGGATGGAGAGGGAGTGGGGAAGTGATGGAGGTATAAGGGAAAGGGGAGGGGGGCGTGGCAGCTTGTCGCCTCGCCTCGAGGGGGATTGGAAAGAATAGGATGACCGAAAAAAAATCGAGGGATGCGAAGGTGGGAGAATGGGAGGAAATTGGAACCCTATGCCCTTATCGTTCTCGTTCCTCTCTCTCTCCCTCCTCTCTAACTCCCTCCTCTCTAACAGATCTAAAAAGGAAACTCGTCGTTTTTTTCCTGCGAGATTTCACGGCCGAATTCCACTTACATTTTGTACCCTCGTGGGGTCGTTTTCTCGCGTTTTTTTTTAATTCCTCGTATCGCCGAATTATCGCGTCGGCGCTAAGTGGTGACGTTTTTTGTGACGTTTTTTTTTCACCCCTCGACAGTTGGTAGCTTTCTCCGCGTCGCCTTCTTGCTTTCTCTTGTTTTCTCACTCCCTCCCATCACTTAACAAACTCCTTTTCTTTTAAGACGTCGCTGCGATGAAAACTTATTCGTCACTTTTTTTTATTTTTCGACTTCATAGTATGTTCGCTCGTAAACGGAGACCCGCAGTTTATTCTGCAGTTTTTTTTTCGGTCACACGTGTCATCGCTGCATCGTAGAGAATTCGAGGGAGTATCAGGGTAACCTTAATATTTTCTTAGAACTCGACCACGGAATCATGAAAAATTAATCGTAGAAATTTGCGAATGATCCTCAGTTTTGTAACCAGTGTTTATGTAATTAACTCATACGCAGTCTTTGCTGGGCAGGATTCGAACTCGCTACCCTAATACCGAGAGCCAGACACGCTAACCACCCCCTCTACCGCGAAGCATATCTTTTTAGCAAGTATTTCTTTTAAGCTTTTCGATCTTTTCGCACGTCTGTGTCATTATCGATCCATTTTTTTTACGACGAATGCACTCGAAAATCAGAAAACACGAGCAAACCAAGGGCGTTCGTCCTTTTTTTCTCCTTCATCTCGACCTAACTTCTTTCTCCCCCTCTGTCTTTAAAAAAAACCACGCCAATGCATACCCCCAAATGGTTCGGAATTGTCCCTCCAACATCACGAGGACGAATTTGCCACGCCCAACCCTAAAAAAAAAAAAACCCACCCACCCCCACCTCGTTCATTTTTTTTCTGTCTCCCTACTTCTTCTTCATCTTCCCCTTCGGCGCTTTTAATTGCGCCACCCTTCGATCTCTCCTCCCTCCCTTCCTCTCCACCCCGTTCTCCCTCTTCCGCGCCACGCACCGCCGCACCCCTCACAGTGACATCAACGGCCGTGAAATGCAATTACTCCTTCCCCTCCTCTCCCTCCTCCTTCGGTATTTCCGACTCCCCTTCCATACTCGCTTCTTTTTTTTCCCTTCACCTTCCCCTTCAGTTTTTTTCCCTCTCCTGCTGCGAAGCGGCCATTCTTTTTTTTTTCCTCGAAGCTTGTTGTCCTATCCTGTCAACAAGTTGGTCGACGGAATTGCACGTCGGGAGAGGAAGTCGATCCCTCTTCCCCCATCTTCTTGCATTATAAGGGGTGTAGTACGTGTGTGTGTGTGTGTGGAAAAAAAGGGGAGAAAAAAAAGGGAGAGAGGGGATGAAGGAAGGTGGGTGCGCGAACTCTAGACGGAGGGGCGGGGCGGGATTTTTTTAAAAGTCGAAATCTCCGAAGTGGAAACCTTTTTAGGGTGATTTTTTTTTTCGAGTCGAGGTTGGAAAGAAGGCGGAGTGGGGATTGATTCGGCAATTTTCTCCGTGGTTAAGTGCGTGATTGTTGCGGTGACGTGTTGGGAGCCTTGCGCGCGTGAGTCGCGCAGGTTCGTTTCTTTTCTTTATTTTTATCTCGCGTCGTTACTTTATTCTGTCTCTTGAGAGGTTTCGTTGTGTCTCTCTGCTCTTAATTTCTGTACGCGAGGTGACAAAAAGCTTCCCTTTGTTCTTTTCGAGACGTGACTCGCATTTTTACTTTTAAAATAACGAAACTCTCTTAATGTTTCCAAGGTCGTTGAGTAATTCTCGTTTTCTTCTGCTTCTTGACGCTTTTTTCCCCGCGCTTCCTATTATAGTAGCGTAATTGATACGAGTGGCTTTCTTTTTTGTCCTGCCCCAGAAAAGTCAAGGAGTGGGACGGAATAAAATGGTGATTTTTTTTACGCCGAACTTTCGAGGAATCGTCGAAATTACATTGGGATAAGAATTCGCGCGTATATTATGCGTTATGACTTTTAACGTGCCGCCTAGATTCGTTTATAGGACATTTGTCCGGGTTATTTTTCCAGTTTGTTTCAGCGTCGGCGTAGTTGTTTTGACTGAAACAGGATCTAGCGATTAGCATTTGGCGCATATCCAAGCAGTTGTTTCCGCCATTTTTTCGCGACGATAACAGATACTTGGATTCCGCTCACATCGCAAAGGCTCGAATCGAGATGATCAAGGAGGCATTTTGAGTCATCGCGTCCGAAGGGCACTTTTGCTAGCGAATTACAGTTTTTGCGCCGAAAACTTTGTGTGGATGTAATTCATGGATGCTTAGGTTTATGCTTTGATCGTTTTAAACGACAAATTAATTTTTATCGTTGAATTTATGACTTCATTATTAACTCACAATTGGATGATGAGGCACTTGAAACTCAGGTTTTGTTTTGATAAAATGTTTTTAATATTTACAGTAAAAAGCCCGATAATCCGTGTTAATTTGGGTTGGAGTGAGCAGAGAATATAGGAAAACGCGAATAAACCAAAAGACGAAACTTCAGCGGGAAAATTCTTTAAAATACATGGTAAATGCCGTAAAAATTATTAATATAAAATCAAGTCATATACCGCATTCCTCCGAATGAAGAGGAAGTCTATGCAAAAAAATTAATTATTAATATATTAGCTATCGAGATTCATGTACCATGTAATAAATTTGCAAATATTAAATAATTGAAGTCATTGTATTTGGCATTATAGTTCTGTTGAGTGACAGATAAGTAAATTAACTTACAAAGTCGCGATAAAATTAAAACGGAAGCTCTGAATAGATTTTATCGAGAAAATTTGTATAGTAGCTTCTGAACTCCGTTCGCTCTGTTAATCCGCCTCCCAGTTAATCCTCAGAGGGATTACGAGTTTTACTGTAGAAGATAAAAGGTAGACCTTGGGTAATTTAATTTTATCTCCCACTGTTTCAATTCCGATGTTCCTATGGGAGTTATTTTTTTGCCACACTATTATTACTTTCTTATTTTCTTTAACTAGTTTTAGTACGTAAATGGTAATTCGATCGAGTGTCTCTGTCTACCTCCTATTCTGATATGTATCAGGAATGGAAAGATAAACATTTCACGAGGGTATAAATATAAGGCAGAGGCCCTCTTTATGAATTATGTAATGTTGTTAAATGAAAAATTCTGCAACTTTTCTTAATATCTTTTCTTGATGGTTAAATTTTTTTCTACGAGATATGACGAAAAGCTCAGTTTTTGTTCATAGAAAGGCGGCACTCCTGCTTGTGTTATGCGAGCCATTTATATAATTTTATAATTGCCCTTGCCCAAAATGAGCCAAACTTCATTTTTAAAAAAACCGCTCAATAGTTTCGGATATGAAGCGTGCGGACAGACCGGAAGACACGATCCTACCATAAGGCGTTCATATCTTTTTGTAAAGTACACAAAATAATATTAGCATATTTTTAGCCTTTTGAACATTTCTCCTTATTCCAAACAGCCAAGATTTCGTTTTCGATCGATCGTAATCACGTGATATTACATCCCTCTTGACTCTCTCCTCTTCTTCATTTTCCTGCAGCGGTCTACAACTGGAAGGGCGGAGTTCGATATGGCCTGCCGTTGGAGATTGGGGAGACCGTGCAAATCCTGGAGGAATGCGTGGGTGAGTTCCAGTGCCTCTTTCCCGCCCTCGGCCCTTCATCTCCCTACCTCCGTTCCTCCTTTCCCTGTCCCCATGATCCTCCCAACAACCCTTTCCCTTATCCCTCCATTCCCCTTGTGGAGGAGCTCTCTTTCCAGCCTGGTTACCGGACTCTCGCGTATCTCTGAACAGGCTGACGTCAATGCGGAACTAAGTCAACCATCGCTGTCTCGAAAAAAAAAAGGGCACGGGGAAACGAGAGGGTGGAGATTGGAAAGGAAGGGAAATGGGGAAAATTGCATAGAGGGAATAAGATGCGTTGTATCTATTCTAAAGCAAGGTTCGTATTAAGATCAAGCGTTTTACCGCTCGATTAGTGTTTCTCAACGACTAATTTGCTTAGTGACGTAATTAAAGTAAATACGCATACTTCTTCTTTTCGAATTGACGAGGAAGCTCTAAAATAGCTTTTCCCTTGGAATTTTTTATTTAATTGATAAAGAAGGGTGTGTTAGATGAACGAGGCGGTAAGATTTTAATTCTGAGCAAAGCGTCGTAGTTGTGCAATCCTCTCGACTAATTCAACATTAATGGTGTGATCTCTATCGGCTGTGGCGGATATAACGGCAACTTCTCCATGTCCGTTTTGAAGTTTCAGTAGGAACTATCCAACATGAACTTTTAGGTCGCAGATTCTCTATAAGTCGAGATTTAAGGTTAAATCGAAGTTTAACTCTGCGAATTTATTTGGGATTTTATTGCGTGAAATTTCGATAAGTCGGAATCTTTTGTCATGTCTTTGGTTTCGAATATAACATTTGTCTACCCATATGATAAGCGGAATGGAAGTGAATAGAAAAAAAATTATAAAAAGGAAATGCCGTTATTCGCATGCTTCTAAGGAAAGAATGTACGTGATGTAGGTACAAACGCCGTGAAATACTTTTCGTATAGGTGTATGAAATATAAAAGCAGGGCCCTAGGTACGGGCGAGCAGGGCGGCTGCCCGGGGTGCCAAAGTTTTGGGGGCGCTATAACAATCATATATGTATATATATGCATTACTTGCAAGTGAATAAATATTATATACCAATTTATATCGTGGAACAGGCTATAATCTTAATGTTGCCCCTTTTATTACTTTCTCATACGTAGTAATGGGAAAGTATTGTATTCATGAAAAAAATCGACTTCGAGATTTTAACGGAAATACATGTTTTGAGGTCCCTAGAACACGTTTAGACTATTTTCGGAATGATGTCTGTGTGTGTGTGTGTATGTTATTGTGGGCGCTCTAACTCAAAAAGTACATGCCATATCGTTACCAAACTTCATATATAACACTTGAACATGAGCACAAAGAACTGATTAGTTTTTGGACAATAACGGATAATCGGAAGTCGCGGTTTATTCGAAACCCGATTCGGTTTTTGCGATATTTCTTCGTTAAAACATCATTATTGAATATACAATTCTATACAAAAGTTATAGAGAATGTCATTTCCTACAGTTTTCATTTGAAACAATTTTCTATAGGAGTTATTGTTTAGGAGTTATTTATAAATAACCGGTTTTTCGGTTTCCGTTAAATATCTCCTTAAAAACATCGTTATTGGTAATCTTCGAAAGGACCAAAGTTGTAGAGAATAATATTTCTTCCAAGTTTGTTTGAAACTAATTTTCGTAGAACCATCCATTTCGGATATATTTCGCTTTATCTTAATACCAGTATACAGCGCCAACACCATGTAACGGTGAATTCTGTAAACATTCAAAATATACGTAATTTACGGCAACAAGGACGTGTCTTCTTTTACGATACGAAATAATAATTTTGCCTCGTAATATTATTCATAATAATTTAAATATCTATACCCCAAATATGGAGAAAGTCATGTGTTGGCCACATCAGATTTTTTTTTCATCATCAATAACTTTTACATAGCGATGAAGAAATATGTACTTCGAAAATATCTCAATGAGCATTTACGGAGGGGATGCTGGAGGGCTCTCTCGCCCGGGTCGCCAAAATTCCTTGGGCCGCCCCTGCATATAGGGAATTATTTTGGCATGATTTAAATCTGCATTACTTCAGGATGTATATAGGTATGCGTGAGGAATGCTTAATACCCAAAGAATGATCACTCGATTAATAATTTGCTGTATAAATTTATTTTTTAAATAACTAACAAGAATTTCAACATTTTACGATGTTATCTAAACAAACTATACTGACTTTGCTTTTTTGTAATCATAGTTCCAAAAAAGCTAAGTCATTCTTGTACGATATATTTTCATGACACGTTATCACGGTTAACATAAAGTTAGACCACATTCGTTTGACATATATACTTTAATCATTTTTGCCGAGTTTCACTACCAAATTTCATTGAATCATTTTTTTTAAACGTTTCGGGGGTATATTTTCGATCTCGTCTCGTGTTTGAGGTCTTCATAACGGATCTATAACGGTTGAATACACATTTATTTGGAATGTGGTATTGCATTTCATTTATCATCCATTAGCTGGCCAACCTTCCACGCTCTACTTACTCTTAAATTTTATTGGCCTCGAGTCTCATTAAAATACATATAGTAGACTCTTTTCTTTTTTCGGCTATCGTAATTGGATAGATAGAACATCTGCTTCCCATTGTTAATGCCGAGAGTGGGACGCTTTTGTGGGAACCAACGTTTTCGTTCTTTTTTGTTTTAATTCATACGCCAAATTTATCAGATTTCAATGCGCTCGTTGAACTACTAAACAATGTGACCGCGAAGAGGTGAATATCCAAAGCTTCATCGCTCGTATCGATAGCCCTCGATATATGCTCATTTGTGCTCACTCTTTAATCCCCAAAAAAATAATCGATTTATCTATCGACTAATAAATTGCCACCATTGCCGTGATTATCCGCGATAAAAATTCGCAATCGTTAAGATAAAAGCACGCGTAAATTTCTATACGTTTTTCTCTCTCTATCTCTCGACTCGGTCCTTGAAGAGTCAGTGGCGCTTCCCTCTAGACGGGAGTGTCGTTCTACGTCTTCCTACGCCCTTCGACCTCGCCGCAATTCTTTCACACCCTCCTCACGCGCGTTGCCCCCACGTCTACGCCCCCGTGCCTTCCCGCCTCCCCGCATTCGTCTCGTTCCGTTGGGGAATAGGAGTGTGACGTGGGCTCGAATCAGATCCAGCTTCCATATTTTGCGTCCGGGTCCCTTTAACCGTTCCCGAAAGGTCGATCAAGAACTTGGAAACTAATAGGCGCTGTTTCTGTTGCGGTGACGGCTAAAATTCCTCGTTTAGTTCTCGGAAAATACCATACTGCTCCTGGAGATGGAAATTAATGCTGAATAGTAACGAAAATCGAGAAATAGCGTTCTTACTGATCTATTGGATAATTTAGAAGAAATACATATGAGTGTCTCTATGGATTTTGGAGTATGATAACGTTTAACTTGTCAGTAATCGATGTAAACTCCTGATTTGTCTTATACCTAGGGATCGAGCCAATTCTGTTTGGGTTGATCGATATGGGTTTTTACGCGTATCGTAGTCAGGGCCCGGGAGAGAAATTACGGGGCCAGGTGCTTTTTCTGCTCCCGGGACCCCGTACAGTACAATTTTCCACTACTATATATGTGTGTATTTAGTGCAGTATTTTTTTAAATCAGCAAATGAACAATTACAAATGTAAATTTTATGTAGTTATTTTTATGAAAAATTCAATGAATGTAAATAAGCATGAAATTGAGGAAGTGACATTAACCGTAATACAAGTATTAAACGATAATATAGTTTAAGATAGACATTGGTTTATTTAAGGCAAACCAATCGTGTATAAACGTTGATAACAAAGTTAATGGATTGCAGGTGTTGTGATTAATCTTCACAAGAAACTTTCCTGAGAGCAGGCCCCCCTTAAGCCCGAGGCCCGGTTATTTGCGCCTGCTGCCCCCCACACCCCCTTCCCTTCTCCCGAGCCCTGATCATAGTAAACCCAAATGAAGAAAAGCGTGTAATTGTTAACAAAGTGAATAAAACCCCTAAAAACTTTATAATACAGTGGGTTCCGCTTATTAGAATCAAGTCGGGAAACCATTCTTTGATTCAATTAACCGGCTGATTCGATTATGCGGAGGTTGAGTACTTTAGGCGTGTTAAATAAGAAAATGCTAAAATAGAATTCATACATATGTACTTTAATTAATTTTAAACACTTACTTTATCCAATATACATATTATGTTGTTTTAAAATAATTTTCCACCTCCTCTGGCCGTCCTCCTCTCAGCTCGAGGTTTCGTCGAAGAACAGCCAAAGCGTGTCTGATTTCTTGAGAGGAGGGGGCTGGTAATGACTGCACTTCTTGGTCTTCTTCCTCTGTATCTTCATCAACACTCGATTTGTTACTTAATATTTCAGCAACAATATCATCTTCTGTTAATACAGGAGCTACAACGATGTCATCATCGATTGAATTGCATCTATTCAGCTCTTCATCAACTTCCTCCTCATCATTTTCTGCTTCATTGTTTTCTTCAACCAGAAGAAAACCAGCTTTTCTGAAGCAGTTAGCAATAGTTGTGGACGGTACTTGCTCCCAAGCCTTCTTCAGCATGTGAATGGCATCTAACACGTTAATCTTTTTGGAAATTTCAGAAGCACTTTTTCACTGTTTTTCTAGTCAGTAATTTCAATGATCATTTGCCTCATATGTCGTCGATAGAGGTCTTAAGTGTTTTTATTATCCCTTGATCTAAAGGTTGAATGATCGATGTCGTATTTGATGGAAGATGGAAGTTAGATGTTGTTCATTGACATTCTTGGGTGAGCAGTACAATTGTCCAAAAGCAATGCAATCTTCCTTCTTTGAGCCACAAGTTCCTTATCCCACTGTAGTAAAAACTCGGAGAAAATCTGGGTTGTCATCCAAGCATTATTCTTCGGGTTAATCCAACAGAGGCCCTAAAACCCTATAACCAGCCATTAGCACGTGATTCAATTAACCGAAATAAGTGATTCCAATAAGAGGAGAATTCTGAGTACTTTGGATACAAAATGGTTTCGGTTTTCCTATTTTGATTCAATAAAGCGGCTGATTCAATTAACCAGTGATTCTACAAAGCGGAACCCACTGTATATTGAATAAAGTAAGTTTACAGATCAATAAATGCGTAATACCTATTAATACCTTTTGTTTATGTTTAGGAGAAGTGAATACTGTGCATATGTACGTATGTGACGCAGTATGAAAATACTTAGAAGTTATAAATTATAAAAATTCCGGTCAATGGAGTGTTTGTTGAAATTTCTCTTCCTTCGTCCGAGCGTTGTTTATAGAGGTTTTATTTATTGATGGGTGTGATGTTTATGTCTGAAAAGCTTTTTATATTTATCTGAACCATGCTCTTATACGTGTAAGATATCGTACGTTTAGATTTTGTACAGCTAGACAAAGTGAAGTCTTTAGAAGGTAAACATCACTATGGTAAAAATCATGGTGAAAATTAAATGAAAGCAAAAATTGGGAACATATACAAAGAAAGGTAAATAAGGGAAATAGGGCGTATGTTATTGCAGTGCGTTAATTTCGCTCCGCGGTGATTCATCGATCTTTTTATTAATTCATTCACGTCGGAACGAGCGAAAAAAAAGAGCGAGATTCATCGAGAGAAATCCCTCTCCCGCTCTTTCCTCCATCCCGTCACGGAGCGCGAGGGTGAGAGTGAAAGTAACGAGCAAAAAGCTTTTCGCCCTTTCTTTATTCAAAGCATTCGAGAACAAACTGGAAATCCCTTTCGCCATCCTCGCGACGTCGAAATTTCGTCCCTTTGAAAAACACTCCTACTCCTCCCTTCTTCTTTCGTTACCCTTATTCCAACCTCCCTTCCTCCATCCACCCCATTCGCGCTCATTTTCTAAAAAAAAATAACAATACTCCTCTACTGCACCGACACCGCCTCCTCTCGGCGCCATCTCCCCAGTTGCCGCTGCACCTTTTATTATAAAGTGTCGCCAATCCTCCATCCCCTTCTCGGTTAGAGGGAAAAAATCAACCCCCACACCCCTTTCCCTCTCTCTCTCAGTTCACTCCTCGCTTTACCCCACCACTTAATTCAGTCCTTCTCCGTGTCCTCTACGTTGCGAGAATTCTCCAGGCCGAAGGGAAGTGAAAAATAAAAAATTGTATAACCTTAAGGCTTTTGTGTCGCTGTTACTCATTGTGCCTTCGCCGCGTCGGAACGAGAACGGAAGGAATGGAAGAGAGACGGAGGGAGGGAGGGAGAGGGAGAAGGGTGAGAAAGGGAGAATGGGTTGGGAGAGGGTTGGAGAAGGGGTTCTGTATGTGTCTCGGTGATTGTGCAAGAGCAAGAGGGCATGCGTGGCATTCCGAGAGGGGTCGCGTGGAAGGGGTGGGGAGCGGGGCGAAGGGCGAGGGGCGCGCTCGCGTGTGTTTGTGTGTGGGTGGCAGGAAAGAGCTTGGTCGCGTGCGTCGGAATCGGAGAGGAGTAGGGGAAGGAGGAGGGTATGTAGGGTATGTGTTAAGAGAGAAATGGGGATGGTTGTGGGAGGTAAGGGTCGGAATGGTGAATTAGGGATACTTTTTATTATTTTTCCGAGAGGGTTATATATGCTGTGGAGAGGAGAGAGAGAAAGAGAACCCGATGGGAGGTAGAGAGGGGGTGGGGATTTTATTTAAAAAAATGCAAGATGAAAGGACTCGTGTGTTTGGGCTTCTCTTTTATGCTTTTGGATAACGAAGAGGTAATTTGGGCAATGCCTTTCCCTCGCTCCTGCGTACTTATTCCGATCCCGTCGCCTCGGATTTTTCGAGGACGTGTTTCTCTGCCGTATTTTTTTTTGTAACCTGGTCGTATGTATTCCAGTTTTTGTGAAAGTTAAGACGTGCGTGTATTTTTCCACGCGATATAAAGGTTAGGTTTATTACTCTTGGTAAATCTTGTTTTATTCTTGATAAATATTAGTTAAAATGTATACTACCATTATTAAATTCAAACAGCATACAAATGTCGTTTATGAATTTCGTCGACGGCCATTTTTTTAATTTAACGACTAAAATATTTTTTTAAATTTTAAAATTCGTTTATGACAAAGAAAACACATCCGCACTCACTGAGCGATAATCAAATACCGAATTGTTTTGTTTTTGAACTTGCTTAAGCTTAAGCACACTTCCAAAATGGTCATTACTTCCTTTACAACCTAATAGAATGTTAAAACGCTAAATATTTCTACGTTTTGACGCTCGTCATTGAAATGATAATCGCGTGAACTTTGTTGGTATAAAATAAACTAGAATTTTAGAGCTAGAATAACGTTTAGCAAAAACTTATTATATGAAAGACCGACAGGGGGTGCCCGGATAACGTGAATAAAGAAAGAGTAAAGGTCAGGTGAGAGAAAATGGTTAGGTTTATGAAGGAAAATAATGTCTGGAAGCTGTTCTGATTTAATCTAATTCATTAAATGAGCTAAGAAAGAGGAGTTTAGAAACTGATACAAATAAATTTCGACTTCGAAAGGAAAGTAATTATTGATCAGGATTAGCAACGAATTATTTTCAAACAAATGGAACCGTGTCATGTCTGTTCAATTCCACTCGGCGAACCGATGATGAGGAAACAAGAGATAATGGATTTTTATCGCTTTAATTAATGTGTGTTAAAGACATTAGTGTTCTGTATTGTAGCAGTCGTCGCCACATGGTTTAACTTATTTGCGGCATTGAAGGTTAAATAAATAAATAAAATGTTCAGTCATACCCTGAAAATTTATTTTCAGTTGCTTAGCTCGACAGTCGTCCAATACACGAATAGGCATACCGAAAACAAAGGCGCGTGTTTTTTATATTTTCAAAATAATCGGGATGCAAGAAACGCTTTCGGGCTATTCGAGAGTTTGAAGAATGATATTATTCGGACAGAAATCTTCAACCTGAGACGACGGGACAAAATATCGCTCCAGATAGCGATATTAGTCATGTAATACCGTCTCTAGATAAGGGTCTCCTCTAAAACGTCACGCCACGGCTCTGTATTAGGAAGACCTGCGGTTGTAGAGTTTTTCCACCTTCGCTCGCGGTTCAATATTATCGAGTGATTTAAAATACGCGCTTTTACCTAAAGCTAGTGATGTTTTGTTGAATGGGTAAAAACGAATAAATTGTTTTTAATGTGCCGGGAAAATTATAATTTTACACGATAAAGACTCAATCGTGATGTGTTATCTTATATTCGATGAATTGATAGTAAAGAGATGCAATTTTTCCGGACTTCGCAGATTAAGAATTGGATTCGATTCAAAATTATATTTATATCTCTATAAAATAAAGAGCTGTTTAGTAATATATTCCAATCAATTTCGTGACATCTTCTCCCATTAAACCACTCATTTTGAAAATAACCAATACAAAACTGTTTAAGAAATAAAGGTGAGTTATTTGAACGGCAAAGATCAAAATGAGACTTTTATTTTTTCCTTTTGCCCTTCAAGCTGTCGAAAGTATGGAGCATTGCACCATACCTACACTCTGTTGCGAAACTTATTTACTTTAACCTTGAAACTAGCTGTGTAGACCACGATCATAGTCATAATGATCATTCATGGGTGGTAGTTTTCAAAATGGAATGATAAAATACTTGAAGGTCAGCAACTCAGATTTCAATAATTCTTAAAATGTTGTGATGATTTGGGATAGTTAATAAAATGAAAGTTCTTATTTTAAAAAATCTTGATTCAGGATTTGACTTCCATGACATTTGTCAGCTGTGTTAAAATATTATGGAAAAAAGTTCATAAAATAAAATAAATTCATTGGAGGGAGGAAAAGTCTGTATATTGTTCTTTTGAATATATAAAAATCAAAATAACTCGGTCAATATTTTCTGTCATGTTTTGTGACGGGAAATTAAAATATTGAATAGATAATTTTACAAAACTACTTATCACTACGGCCGTAAATGTGGCTAATAGTGACTAATAAGCTGATGTCATGCTATTATTTAAGCTTGAGCGTCCCGGTTTCGAAATAACTGTAGTTCACAAAATTTCCGATGAAGGCGCTTTTCTCCAGTGGATGGTTGCTCGCGCCATCTAGTGCTCAAATTTGAAACTACGTTTCTCATGTATTTTGCTGTTGTTTTGAACTAGAAATATCAATAGTTTTTCGATTTCGCATCAGATTTAATTTATGCTTTTAATCTAGGCCAAATATTTTGTAATCCAGATATTTTATATATTAGTTCCGCCTGTAGCAGTCACTTTTGCTCACCTACAACAACGGTACTGCCAGTGTTAAATAGTTTGTTTTTCCTAATCTAATACAATATTAATCTAAATGTGTTTATGATCAATTAATGCTCAGGTAAATTATATTTGCTTATTAATGAATTGATGTTTCACGACGAATATTTTAAATGCATACTTCACGATAGGAGCGCTTTTAAATATTCAAACCTTGCAAGGCCTCTGCTTTTCAAAAGAGATTGTTTGTGATTGATTAAGCTTTAAATTTACATTTGTTATGATGGTATTGGAGTCCGTGTCACCTTGCTGTATTTTCAGTAAAAATCCCAAACTTCAATATCACAGTGATAATTTTAGTTGTGATTCACGAAATTAGTTTGTTGTTATCCTAGCATAACTTCACTTTCCCCGTGATCTACATTTTTCAATTACTAATTAAATTTAAATAGATCTTCATTATATATTTTTGTATACTTATTGTTAGCTGTTTTCCTGAATGTATTGATTAACAAATTAAATATTTGCTTTCACTATTTAATCACAGAAAATGAAGCAATTCATCAAAAATATATTAAAGTATAGTAGCGCCTCTTTTCTGTTTCATTTATATCCACGTACCCATTTAGCACTTATAAAAATTTGCGAGTTAACATAAGTATTGCATTAACCAACAATTTTCTTTATTTTAGGTTGGTATCGTGGTTTTTCTACAAAAAACAGAGCCATCAAGGTAAGCTTGGTAGAAGTTTCTTGGTAGTAGTTATCAACTCTTATATCATAATTTAATATGTGATAAATGTTTTTAAATTTATTTTAGGGCATATTCCCCAACACACACATTCATTTGAAGCCTTTTAAAGTTGACAATGAAGGGTGAGTAGAAGACCTATTATATACTTTTTTATGGTGATGGTAAAATGTATTTATAATATTAAAAATTTATACTTGTAACTTAAGTAAAACAAAGTGTAATTAAGGGTGACAGGTTTTGTAATTGGGACCTTTTATTGTAGTTTATAATGTAGACAATAGTTTGTTTTTTAATAATCTATTTCATATTCTTTTTCTGCATTTCTGTTTGGTAGCCTGTTTGAGACAGTTGTCCCAATTGAAGATGCTGTTGTCCGAGAGGTAACACTGGTGCTCAGGGAGTGGGGCAACATATGGAAGAGGTTATATGTGGTATGTACTCTATAAGAGTCTCTTTTTCTATGAAATGGCTTATCATTATTTTATCCTTTTAGAGGAAATGTTTTGGGTACAATTTTAAATGACTCATTTCAATTAAGCTATTATGTCCTCTAGAACCATTCATTGTCAAATAATATGAAATGAATATTGATCTGTATCATTTTTTCTTATTGCATGAAAAACTAAAACTACGGGTGTAATTATTGGCAAATTATCACAAGGGTGAAATATTTACACAAATATCTCATTTATAAATACATTATCAATAATGATTATATGGATTCCTCAACTAATTGTTCCTATCACCCACCTAGGGTCATAACAGTGGGTAGTACATCTTTTCAGTGTTGGAGATTTTAGTCTAAAATAATGTTTGTAACTGTGTTTGTCACAGGAACGGGAGACATACAAATTCACAACTCTACGTAAAGTCATGAGAGATCTGTTGGATTGGAGGAGACAACTAGTCACAGGAACCCTGACGCAGGATCAGACAAGGGAGCTACACCTACGAATAACATCCAAAGTGGACTGGGGAAACAGGTAGGATTGCTGCATTTACTTGTAATTTTAAACAAAACAAAATTATTTGAAAAAATTATACACTTTATATTTATTTTCTCAAATTTCACTGGCAATTTAGTTTCTTTGATGTGTATGAAATAATTGAAAAGGAAATAACCTAATAGCCTTGAAGTTCAATTTTTCATTTTACAGAAAGTGAAAGAAAATAAGAAATTAAGTTTAGCATACTTATTTATTTATTTTTCCCAAGTACTGAAAAATGATGGAGCTAATCATTATTTGACATTCATTCCATATTTTCATCGCATTTACAGCAACTGCTATGTGAAAATTGAGTTTTAGATCAAATTTGCCAGTACTAATATATTTGTGTTATAATTTCAAGGTATACAATTTTAATATCATTAAAAAAACTGAGCATTTAAATTAATCACCCAAAGTAATAAATATATATAACAGATGTCCATCTGCAGGGAAAAAATATAGAAAAATAATTAACTATTGCATGAAATTGAGTATGTATTATAATTTCATAAGATCATCTTATTACATTTTTTGATTAAATGTTGTATTAGATAATTACTGCCATCACTAATTTGGTTTGAAATTGTGGCTTTCATGGAGGAGAATGTAGTAACATTGAAATATGGAATTGAAGGTAACTGTTTATTCATTAATATATTATATAAACATTGAAACTCAAACTGCAGCATTTATGACCCAAAGTAACGTAATATGTTAAAAATACTTCCTATTGAAATATCATGCAAAAGATGATAACATTAATAGAAATTTATTTTATCAATGAGTGCCTCAAAATAGAGAAAATTATCTAGGAAAGTAGTATGAGACTCTACATTGTGACCAAAAAATTTCTCCTACTACAAATTTTGTGACTGGATTTCTTTTAATTATTTATCATTATAGTATTTGCTACAAGAATAGAGTTTTTATTAAGACTGAAAAATTAGATTAACCCTTTCCACTAATATGACCCAATTATTTTTACTTCCCCACTTGCATGTTGGAATAAGTAAAGCTTTTTGATTTTAATGCTGGGTAAACCTAGAAACATATTTTGCTCCATGTACTTCTTCCATACTTTTTGTATCTGCTCAGTTCTGTGGTACTGACTCTTCTTCTGAATGCATCCACTATGGCAGTATCTCTTCCATCATGCCCCAGTGTACTTGTCTTCTTGATTTGTTACCCAGTGCATTGATTCAGTATTATTTTCTTTGATAATTCCACTGAGCTTAAGAGCATGTCTTGAATTTATAAACTTTGTTGTAGACATGAGTTTATAAGTTTCTCTTTTCAACAATATTTAAAATGTGTACAGCAATCCCTCCTCCAACTCATGTTCTTCCAGCATGGATTCCCTTATACCATGGGCCGGCAACCAGTTGATCGTGATCGACTGGTCGATCGCAAAGCATATTTTGGTCGATCGCAGTTCATAGAAGTAGAACCATAGAAAGTTTATTGACTTCGAGTTCTTGAGCCATTAAACTCTCTCTTAAACGACAAAGTACACGTTAAAGCAAGTAAACAGAAATCACGAACACGAAACTCCCACTAATACGGCGCCACCACGCGACTGAGTAGAGTAGCGTAATAATTTCCGACGAACATGGCAACAATATCCTAGCATTTATGCCAGCTAAAGTAAAGTAAAAAAAAAGTTTGGTGGAATTAAGCATTTGAAGCTACAAAACTTGAATGTCCTACTGTCCCCATCTGAATAATTTACTGTCTTCAAGCAGGTATTACAAAATTTGTTTGTATATTAATATTAAATATTTGTAATGTTGTAATAAATATTATTGTTCAAATTTATTTTAAGTACTTTTTACTACTTTTTGTTTGCAAAAATTCTACAGCCCATAATGAGTGCCAGCATCAGTGATAAGTGTCTAGCAATAAAAGCAAAGAACTATCATTTTCATGCCGAATGAGTTTTTCTTTACAAATGTGAATGACATGTATGTGTGCTTAATTTGCAACTCAAGTGTAGCAATATGTAAATGAGGTAATCTTGAAAGACATTTCAAAAGTAGATATCTTACAATTAGTAATAAGTTTCCCTTTCCAAGTGAGCTTAGAAATAAAAAGTTGCAAGAACTTAATAAAACAATTGAAAGGTCAACAAACTCTTTACAAAACAAGTTGATAAAAGCAAAGCAGCTACTATTGCTTCTTATCGAGTAAGCCAAATGCTCATGACTAAATAAAAGCCATTTGAAGGTGGTTCATTTATAAAAGATTTATAAAAGAAACCTTTTTGGAAGCTGCTGATATATTATTTGAAGATTTAAATTATAAAGCGGACATAATTTTGGCTATTAACCCAATGCAGTTGTCAGCTACAACTGTTTCACGGCGAGTGGAATCAATGGCAAGTGATATAATTTAGTAATTTTACTGTTAAAGAGGAACTTTTAAAAGTAATAACCTTGCAAGGCCACACTTGAGGTGTGGACATTTATAATGCATTTAAGCAGTTCATCAATGAAACAAATGTACCTTTGCGTAAGTTGGTCAGTATTAAAACAGATGGAGCTCCAGCATTTACGTGTGTGAATAATGGGTTTTTAGCATTTTGCAAGAAAGATGTTGGATTACCTTCTTTTTTGGTATTCATTGTATCATACACCAGCAGGCACTACGCGGCAAATTCCTGAATATGAGCTCTGTTATGAAACTTGTGGTGAAAATAGTTAATTATGTGTGAGCAAAGGCATCTTTTCAAAGAATTAACTGACGAGTTTGATTGCCAATATGGAGATTTATTACTCCATACTGAAGTGAGATGGCTGAGCAAAGGGAAAATGATGCAGCGTTTTAGAGGTTTGCTTCCTCAAATAATTATTTGGCTGAAAGACCTTGCATTTCTTACTGATCTAACAGTATTAATGAATGATTTAAATTTAGAGCTCCAAGGTAAGGAAAAAAACATTTTGCAAATGATAAGTTCAGTTCAGAGTTTTTCTCAAAAACTTAAACTGTGGAAGACAAACCTTGTGACCAAGGAGTTAAAACACTTTCCAAATTTACAACAAGAAGTAGAACCTAACTCCAAAAAATGGAAAGATTGAGGAGAAAAATTCTGAACTTCACCGGGGAATGAACCCGGGTTTCCCACATGCCAGGCAGGTGCTCCCCAGTTAAGTTCAGAATTTTTCTCCTTCTCAGTCTTTTCATTTGTCATCAGTACTATGCACTTATGCATATAAGTTAACTTCCACCATTTAACTCTTACTAACTCCAAAACTTATTCACCTGAGAGTCATGTTACAATTCTAGATAAACTTATTGAAGAATTTAATGTATGGTTCTCTGACTTTTGTAAAATTGTGTCAGTTGTATGCTTTACTGTGTTTCCGTTTGAAAATATTGATGTGGAAAATATTTCAGATATAATTTGTGACTAATTCCAAATCAATAAACCTCAACTTGAAATGGAAATCATATCACTTCAGAATGCCATTCAATTAAGTTGTGAATTTTCGAAAAATCAGTCTACCTTTTGGAGTAATGTATCAGAAACTCAATATCCAATGTTAAGAGATTGGCATTAAAAATAACTTCATGTTTCGGATCAACATATTTGTGTGAATCAGCATTTTCCAATATGCATTTCATTAAGAATAAATACAGAACAAACCTCACAGGCCAAAATTTAGATAACTGTATAAGATTAGCAGTCACAAACTATACACCAGATCTTCACAAACTTTCCGAAGAAAAACAATGCCAGAAATATCATTAACTATTTACCTGTTTTAGTTTTCATGTTTTAATTAAATACGTACCTTTCTCATGTGATTTTCTATAGTAAATATGTCAGTAATTTTAAAACCAATATATTTTATTTTAAATAGAGATACACTTGTTAAAAATTGTGATAGGTAGATCTTGAGACCTTGTTTATTTTTAAAGTAGCTCATATGGTGAAAAAGGTTGCCAGTCTCTGCCTTATACGCTAAAAAATAAATGCGACAAATTATCTGCTGAAAGCAGAAAATTCAAATATGTGTGGTTTGTCAAATATGCAACAGTATGCTCACTCTAGAACTACATAAAAAATCTCCAGCACTTATCTTCCTCTCCTTCAGTCTCGTATAAACTGTGACCTCGCTAAGTTCAGTGCCATACAGTTGATTTATTTTTGCCACTTTTTGCAGTTTTTTTTGTAATAACCTTAAGAGAGCAGTATGGAATTGAACCAAGTGGTAGTGAAGCAAAGAAAAGCCACAAAGTTATGACTATAGCTGAGAAAATTCATATCCCTGATCGGTTATGAAGTGGCATGAGTGTAGCATCAGTAGGCTGGGAATATGGTCATTGTGTTTATGATTTTCTATTTTTATTTCATATAAAATATAGGTAAAGCTTTCAATTTATGTGTATAAAAAATCTACATATCTAGGTATTTATCAGAGACTTCATGCGGTCACATTCACATATCTCAATTAATCCCATAAGGTATTAGGATCCTCCAACACGGATTCGCCTAACGCGACGTTTTCGAGGAATGTAACCCCCGTGTTGGAGAAGGGCCCACTGTAGTTTTCTTTCTAATGTTCAGTATAATGGCACAATGAATTACAGATATCAAGTTCAAAGAATTAATTAGACAACCAGCTATAAAAATATTGTAAATTTATATTGATTAAGATTATTTTCCTTGATCAAAAACAAATTCACAACTGTGTAATATCAACCCAAGCCAACATAAGAACTATATTAACAAAAAATCTGATGTTTTAAATATGAAGTATGGAAGATATAGAGATAAATTGTATTCAGTGAGTAAGAGTTCAACTTGTAAGGTATCAACTATGGTTAAGAATAAAATTCTTTTTATTTTTATTCTATAACATTTTCTAATGAAAATGAAAAATATGAAATAGACTTTCCAGTGACATTTATCTATGAAAAACAAGTAATCTATGCTAGGGGATCTTAACCTTTTTTGTATCGAAACACCCCTGATTGGCCTATGTGATTCATTTTTGCGATTTTCTTATTACCTTTGATTGTAAGACCTTAATATCAAATTTCATGAAAATCCGTTCCGTAGAAGCCGAGAACGAACATGCGGATGGATGGGCAGACAGTCAGACAGAAAAACAGATGGACAGACCGACGATAATAGGCGCTCACGCTGGAAGCGAAACGTGCCTAAAAACGCATGTACAATGAAACCTCAATTATTCATATAAATTAAAAATGGTTAAAACAATATTTATGCATCAGTTTTTAAAGAAAGATTTGACAAAATATCCGACAAAACAGCATGCAATTTTGTTAAGTATTAATAACATGTCATATTCAACCAAGTTAAAACAATATCTATGGGAAAATGTTATTGCTTCATTTAACATTAATGTTCATGCAAGCATACAATCAAATTTCATACATATATTTACAAAATGTCCAGAAAATTTATACATATGATAGAAACAGTTTCATTCCAGCTAATAGAAAACAAAAATCTGTGAACTTTTAAAAAAATAAAATGCTTAAAAATTCACTACATGGTTATTCCTCTTAAGTTTTACCTATTAGGAAAATTGCTATTAATTAAAACACACTATTTAACTCGCAGTGTCTATTTCTTGGATATTTCGAGTATGGATAGCCTGGTGTTTACTACAAAATGAACAAATTCATAATAGACATAACAGTGAGTTACAAAAAGCAGTCATATAAAAGGAGACTCAACGTGTGTGAATGAAGAACAACAAATCATGCAAAACTGCATATGAGCCAAAAAGAGAGACTGAGAGATTTAACCCTTAAGTAGGCGTGTGGCCTTTCATAACTTAAGTGGGCGTGTGGGGTCTTTAAAGACCCCAAAAGAAAATGTTTATATCTCTGCCGAGTTGTTGATTTTCTTAACAATTATTTCAGATGAGAAGTCTAATACCTTATATAACAACGTGCATCCATCCGATTTTCCATATTGTTAATGGCATTTAATTATTTCTAATACTTACGTTAGTTGCTATTTTCGGGTGTCGCTTTTGCACATTAATACATAATCTTCTGTGTAAATTCAGAGCGAGTTCACAAATTAATTTAATCTCCACTGAGGTCTTCTATAAACTTTGTTTAAATATTGAATAATTGTTATATGTATTTGTTTTATACGTTATTTAATGGGTGAACTCTTTCCTGTAATATGCATCTCTTTTCCTCCCAAAGAATCATTACCTTGCATATGATTACACTAAACTCGAGTGCATTATTAGTTTTTTGCAATGAAATTTGAATAATCTTTGCAAATAAATGTACAATAACTTATAAGCGTTTACTTGGATACATGAATTTGTTTTTCTCTCACTCATGTATATTCTCCACCTTCTCACCTTTTTTAGAATAAATATACGGTTATAGTACTCGATGTTTTATTGAACCAGAGGGTCAAAACTATAAATTAGAAAACACTTTGGGAGCATAAATAAGATGCATGTTTATTTAACCTCTTGAAATTTAACAACACAATCACTGCATATAGTTTTCATGTGATATAAGCACATCGTCTTGGTACAGAAATTGCAACGCTGATTCGCTTTTTGTCCACATTTCCACATTTGTGCACCTAGCTCTAACTTTGGGGTCTAAATGAATGCATTTTTCCAATGGTGGCAATCCCGTTAATTTACTGGCTTTTTCACGGAGTGATCTTGGCACATATATACTTAGATGCTACCCTTTTGTGAAAAGATGAAACTCACAGGTACTTGTTCGGAGACGTGTCGGCGTGAGATGTATGAGACACACTAAGTAGCTTGAAACACACAGGCAGGTGGTGAAAACAAAATTTCTCGCATAATAAAATGGACGGTCGTAAGGATTAGTGCGAGAAATTGACAGTAGCGTTGACGAGGAAATCGAGGAAACCAGTGAAAAGATAGGAGCTCAGTACAAGTGCACACTCACTCGGGGTCCTTCCCCCCTTCCGCAGTCTTCCGGGAAAGGAACTGTGCAGGTCATATCCCTCGCTTGTGTTCAGGCCAAGGGTTTTCCTCGTGCTGATAAAGAATTGCTTGGTTTCCTAAACCAGAATGCAGAAGGGTATTTCCACAGGTCTCACGTCAAGGGAAGAGATAAAATCTAAAATACTATGGAATAACTGCAATGCTGCCAGTGTTCCACTACTGTCATTTTTCTTGGAAGGCATTGTATTCCTTGCTAAAGGCTTTCACATAGCCCTGGCGAAAAGGAAACGCTTCATTTTATAAAAGGAAATACAGACAGCTACGTTTCTCTGAAAGATAAAGAGAAAAATATATAAGTTCGAAATAGTAGCGCAAGTAGGTGCGTGGGGTCTTAAATGACCCCAACGTTAAAAAATGAATTTTTACGTGAAGGCCATAGCACATATTTCCAATATTTTTACACGAACTAAAGAAGATAATTATTCTAGGAAGGTACTGAAAAAATCTACCTCATACAAGTAATTGCAAGAAAAATACAGCATTTTTAAAAGGCATGGGGTCTTTAAAGACCCCACGCTTCTACTTAAGGGTTAACAAATAAATGTTCTTATTCAATATGAGATGATTTATAATAATGATTTGAGTCATGGTCGAAATCCAAGTCTTGACTGGGAACAAGGTTGTCTGGATTTTTCCTGATTGTTTTTTTTTCTTATTTCTACGCTGTCTTTTTAAAGTTTAAAAGTAGTTCGTACATATTGAAAAAAGTTGCTTTTCGTTGCTTGGGTGTAGGCCCTTTTTTGCGGGTAGAGAAATGCTCTTCGTTCCCCAGAATTTGTAAGAGCGTATGTCCGAATCAAGCGAGCGGATCGAGCGGTGGAGTCATAAAATGTAATGAGATAATGAGAGTAAAACCGAAAAAGGCATATTGCGAAACAGCATATCGCGAGGTATACCTGTATTGGTAGAGGAACGGCAATTTTTACGAAATGGAGCGCTTGTTATAAGGGACATTATTTCTAAGTATCTGACAAAATGGTACAGTATCATCGGCACGTGTGATGAGCTGGAGCAGCATTCCAGTGTGTTCCGGCTTATTCTGAGCACTGCACAGGCTCAAACCCCACAGTGATTCCATTAACCCATTAAGGATGGAATTAAATGGCTGATTTTGGTATCTCTTTGGAAATAAAAGAATAGAAATAAAATGTTAAATTTTAACCTCTTAAATTTTTTCCTGAATTGAAAAAAATGTTTAAATAAATTATTTATCTACTTACAAAAGCTTCTTCTTCCTTAGTTAATGTAGATTCATATGGTATAGTCTGAAGCAAGAGTCAATACACAACACTTTTTTTTTACAAACTGCACGCACAAAACTTGACCTTTTCATTAATCCTTTCTCCCTACATACAACACATTCCTTCTGCAATGGTACCTTATTCTCATTTCTATTGACTGTTTTCAGATAGTGACATTCTCTAAAATTATGTGAAGGAGCACTCACCCTGCACCCAGGTGCCTTTATGCTACTGTAATCTCCATTTATATATTTGATTATTTCTAAACTACTGTAATTCACGTTGAAATATCAACGGAAGAATTATAGATAGATAGATAGATAATTATTATTTTCTTTTAAAATAATTAATATCACACTTTTACATACGAAATATTTTGTCATATACAACATTTCTAGTGAATATTCCGTTGTGGACGGGCTGTTTAGTTAAACTTAAAATAGTTACCTCTCTTTTCCTCCCTCTCCCCTCCATCTCATCCCTCTCTCCCTCTCACACCCTCTCTTCCTCTCACACCCTCTCCCCCCCTCCCTCTCGCTCTACCTCTCTCTCTCTCTCCCTCTATCTCGTATTAAAAGCATTCAAAGCATGTTTATACCCATAAGGATTGAATTAACAATATGATGTAGAGGTCTAACAATGGAATTGGTAGGCAAGGCAGCATCCCGGTAAAATGGCAAGATTTCCTCAAACTGTGTGAATTAAACGTTTACATTGAGAAATTTCGAACTGTAGGCAGAAAAAAGTGAACAGAATAAGAATCTTTATAATGATTTCTTAAAAATGTTTCATATCTGAAGATTGTAGGCCAAATCTTTCTAATCTTTCTAATTTCTAAAAAAGAATGAAAGCCTGCACGTCGTAAAGCTGATTTTACGTGTTATCGTATTGGAAATGAAAATTATCCCCTGGAGTCGAACCTGGGTCTTTGATCTAAAGTTTGATACATTAAAACGTTTTGTTATTATATCATAATGCTATCCTGAAAATTTCATCAAATTCATTTCAGTCATTTGCGAGATATTAAGCTTCAAAAAGCATTACATGACAAAGTGACACTATCTTTTATATTAGTTTTATGATAGAAATTTTTTAGGAGAACGTTTGGCTTATTTGTTACTTGTTTGAAATAAATATATGAATTTACAACTGGCCTGTTAATTAAATCAATCATCAATCTATGCCACAATTTTTTTGATGGAATATTTAAGCTGTAGTAGCTGCATAATTGGTCATTTCTGTCTAAACCTCCCATGAATTTATTGTACACTACTGCAATGTCTGGACAACACACTTCCAACTTATAACCATCCTTCTGCTTCCTTTCCACATACTGCATTGGGTAAGCGGGTTTGTCATAACCCATAGATAAAAAGAATATATTCTTTTTGTCACGCCACCCTAAAGATAAACCACTCACAGTCCCTTCTGTTGCTTTCTCTCCAGGCCTTAGTGTTTGCAACTAGTTCTTTGGGATAATTTGCTCTGTTTGAGTTTGCAATCCCTAAGGCTCTCAGACCTGTCTTTGAAAGTTCCAAAAAAGGTTTGGTGACGTAAAAAATCTGTTACATATTATGGCACCCCTGAACCCAAATTACTATTTTTAATTGCCCCTTTCCCTGTATGCAATTCTAAATGATAAATGTATCCCTACGTTCCATCTGCTCTTCCTCACCGCTTGAATCCGCTTTTGATTGGTTTCATCGGCATGTATTGCTTCATTGAACAGCGACCTTTGAATTAGACCATTGCCTCATCCACTACCTGATACTCAGAAATGTTATAATATTTCTTATAATTATCATTCAATTCATTCAGAATTGGTCTTATTTTATAAAGTAAATCAAAATTAGGACTATCTTTTGGAGGCTGCCTTGAATTATCATTTAAATGAAAGTTCTGGAAAGTTGGCAGAAACCTATCCCTTGCCATGACTTCTGCCACTACTGGTACATTCTGGGCCCTATTTGTGGACCAGTAGTCTTTGAGATTGGGAAGATCATGAAATCTCATCGTGAAAATAATACCTAACCATGCCTTCTGCTCATCTACAGTGAGATCTACCCAAATATTTTCTCTTGCACTTGCAGTTAAGACTTTCTTGGTAGCATACAAGTTAGTCTTCATGTCGCAATGGTCCAACATATCTTCTGTAAAAAATAACATGAAATAACCTAAGGGTGATGCATTTTCTTGTAATAATGTCTTAGGACCAGGTGTAAACTGAGAAAGATTATTATCTACACTTATCATACCTCTTCTGGGACAGGTCAATCTGCTTCTTTTATCACGATGAGCTTGCTCTGCTTCCTCCTCTTCAGATTCATCAGATGAATGTCAAGGTCAAATGTTTTCACTTTCCTCCTGAATTTCTTCCTCATGAATATTGTTATCACTATCTACATTATTATTCACACCATCCTCTGGGATAGAAAGTACAAACTCGAAGTTACGATCCTCACTCCGCTTCCTCTTTAGTGCCGTTTTCAAAAAAATAAATGCAAAGTTCAAAGATGCCTAAAAAAGAAAACCACAGAGAAAAAAATGTGCGAAGTCTACAGAACAGACCTTCGAAATTTTGTGCAGCCGCCCAGAACAAAAAAGTATATAAAAGCAACTAAATCACCTCTCACTAGGTGGCAGCATAGGATAATACCCTAGCACCGAAATATCATTGCTCTGTCCCTAGAGGGTTAAAACACTCAATAACTTTTTCATTGTTAAAATGGGTAAATGACAAACTTGCGTGGATAATTTTGAAATGATTTTTGACACTGTCCATTTAAATTCCTTGGATGCCTGAATATAATCAACAACTTAGATTTACTAAGTACTTGTCAGTTTATACCCAAGGCCAGATTAAATGTAGAATAAATGGAGCAGTTGCTCCACAACCCCTGCCAGCGATATGACCTCTGCCCAGTGGTGTTTCTTCTAATTAGAGCTGGGACTAGGTATTTTGGCATCTGGGACAAAGAACGTGAATCGCACCCCTAGCCCAAACCCTGTATTTTTTTAAATGTAAAAAATAATAATTCTAATTACTGTCTGCCCATTGACACCAATCTTACTTTATCACATCATTTCAGTACATTTTATTGTTGTAAATATATGTGTTTATATAAAATGCATATACATATAATCACAATTTTGGTGCCACCTAGAATGATGCGCCCTGGACACCCCACTCTCATCCCAGCCCCATCACAGTGAAATAATAACTATAGTGCGTTTCCCGAAGTCGTACGGGTCAGATTCGCAGTATTCCGTCCGCATTCGGGTTATTTCGCTTAGGCTACGACCCAATGTTGCCACATTTCGAATTTCGCTCATTTCAACAGCAGCTGTGGACAAGTGAAGTTCTGAGAGCAATCGTGTCAACAGCGCTCATCAAGAATTTTTGAAAGGCGTGGGAAATTTAAGACCTCTTATTGGCTGACACTTTCTCCCCCTCACCCTACAAGTCTAACCGTAGACACGCCTCACCCGTACGATCTCTGGAAACGCAGTATAACATGCTAATTGTAAGTTGAAGTTGCTCCAGAGCCTTATACCAACTTAATCCAGTCATGTTTATATCCTAAATAAAGAGAAGTAGAGACTACGGCGAGATATTGATTAAAAATTTCAAACTCCTAAACCGTAAAACAAGATAATTCGAGACCCACAGGGGAGAAAAAAAGAAACAAAAACTAAAAACTTACAGGTTTAGGAGATTTTATGCCACGCCAGGGACCTGTTGTCAATCACACATGTACTCACACAGTTGCTCAAGCACTCGTATGTAGGTTTATGCATCTTTTAGTGATGACAGGGACCTACAGACAACCAACCACACACATACACACCCAAACACTCGTGCAGGATCGCAAATTAAACACACCAACAACTAAATACGTATTTCGAGAGCCAAGCTCTCATCATCAGTAAATGATGTGAAGTGACTTGTGGAAAACCCTACACATTCTGGATATAAAGCAACTATTCTCCTTAGGAATATATTTAAATATATTTATTATTCCATACATATATACATTCAAATAAAATGTTCATATCTTAATTCTAGTATTCTAAAAATCATAAATTCATGATGTCCTTCTCTTCTACTTAGTTTTAACTGCATATGCACATACAAAGCCTTTCACAGGTTCAAAAATAGCAAGTCCTTAGTTCAGTTCTAGAATTACAGAACCTTACGCAACTCCGTTAAACAGGCCGGCCGGGTAAGACTGGTAGGCAGAGCGCCTGTCTTCTAACACAAAGGTCGTGGGTTCCAATCCCGCTTCGGGCATGGGTGTTGTGATATATGTTGTTTTTCTGTATGTTTGTCTTTGTTACTGTTAAAAGCTCTTTGTAAAAGGCTGTATATGTGCTGTTTAAGAGCTATTGAAAAATAAATAAATAAATAAATAAACAAATAAAATGTGAAAATTAAATTTGCTTATTCGGTTATCACACCCGGGAGAGATACATCGACTCTGTGGAACAAACTGAAAGTTTAGGAATCGGCAATAAGAAAGATGATATTCAGTCGCCAAATATCTCCCTAGAGGAACTTAATGATGCATTCTCATCCCCTCCAAATACATTCCCTCCAAACCTGAGAAATTAAACTCTTGCGGGCATTTATCAATCAATAAACAACTACTTCCAGTTTTTTCATTTCTCTCATGTCTCAGTACCTGAAGTGAAGAAGTTAATTCAAAATCTAAAACCTAAAACTAAAGGATTTGACAAAATTATTGGGTCCATGCTTTGCAATTTAATCCACGTTATCACCCCGATAATTACTCATATAATCAGGGCCGGCCAAGGGAGGGGTTCCGTGGATGCCTAACATCCGGGCTCCCAGTTTGTGAGGGCCCCCAAATTTAAAAAAGTAACAATTTTTTACTTTACGCGCGAAAAAAGTATTACCTGTAATACGTATGGCGGCATATGCATAAACAAAGGAGCGATGCAAATTTCCAATTGTCATAATTGTCTGTAACATCATTTCAAGTACACGTTTAGTAGTATCTAGTACAAGGATGGCAAATACGTGGCACGTGTGCCAAACTTGGCAAGTCAAAAAATTTTATCTGCACACGGTAAAACAGACCGTCGTTTTGGAATCCGTCTTCCACTACAAGATGCGCTCTTACACACATTCAGTACAAATCATCTCAAATGTGTGCTTCAAATTAGTTGTTTCTTAGAATGCCAAAGGGAAACCCTTGTTGAGCAAGCGATACAGTAGTATTTTTCCCCTTTGAATATACTGCGATATTAAACTAGCAGTGACACTGTGATCACGTAATTGCTCTAATATATTGCTGTAAAATCGCATAAAATTTTAAAATGCCAAGGGGTAGACCAGTGAAAAGGAGAGCTACTAGCCCAGCTGCAGCTGCCAGAGTAAGGAAGAGGAGCCAGAGATCAAAGGAAGAGTATTGTAGGAAAGAGAGAGAAAGAGATGCGGAAGCTCATAGGATTGCCCGTGTAGATGAGGAGCGGAGAATACAAGAAAGACTGAGAAATAGAGAAACACGTCAAATGAATAGGGAACAAAGAAGATCTAACCTAGGGCCGAACTATTTAGATTATTTGCAAGCGTAGCTGCAGCGGGATGCTAGTTATTATTATTTCCTAAGTAAATATACAGTATTAATTGAATTATTATTATTTTTTAGAATGCATGGCCCTAATGAATTTTATTGGCGTCCGATTTGGTCCACAATGTTAAATGTATTTTACACCTGTACAGCAGTAAATTTCACGTTGCTGCGAATTTAACGTGTTGGAAATAATACATTACTTAATGTAGGTAAGATTAAAAGATATAATTACACCGTTCAGCATTTTAAAACGTTTTGCTTGGAATAGAACAGTATTAATTTTTTAATCCATAAATAATTTTAAAGTGTAATTTAAAAAGGTGCATATTCCCAATGAAGTCTATATTTAAATAATTTAGAATATTAATTATTTTTAATATTATTTTGAAAGGTTAAAAATGCCAAGGAAATATTTGTCTGGAAGCCAAAAACGTAATATAGGGGAGGCCCCCCTGCCCATGGCCTATGGGCAGGGGGAGGGGGGCCCCCCAGGTGAAAATTTGCATCCAGGTCCCCTTAGATAGATGGCCAGCCTTGCATATAATCAATATCTCATTCACTCGCTCATATTTCCTGCAAGATTGGAAATATGTACCACTGCAACCCATACAAAACAAGACAAGTCCTTCCTCACCACATTTTTTGCCCCATTAGCACTTTCTAAGTTAATTGAAAAAATAGCCCTCAACCAGATATGCAACTATATTAACAATAACAACCTTCTTAATATATATCAGTCAGGCTTTTGTTGGTCATAGCACTGCCACCGCCCTGCTCAAAGTCACTGATGATATTCGATTATATCTCAACCAAAAAAAAGCCACAGTTCTGACACTTCGAGACTTCTCTAAGGCTTTTGATAGTAGCAATAGTGATATTTTAATTGCAAAACTTACTGAAATTAATTTTTCACAGAGTTCCCTAAAGTGGATAAGATCTTACTTCCATGAACGATATCAAATGGTTGCTACCTCAAACAGAAAATCTTCCTGAAAGCATGTCTCTTGTGGCTCTCCACAAGGATCTATTCTTGGACCATTATTCTTTGTGCTTTATATAAATGATATATCAGATTCCATATAAAATTGTCATTATCATCTTTTTGCCGATGATCTCCAAATCTACATTCATTCTAACATTCAACAACTGAACACCAAAATAGGCGACATGAACAATGATATAAATGCTATCACTACTTGGAGTGTTAAAAATGCAATAACACTAAATTCTGCGAAGTCCCAATCGATCATCGTGGGCTATCTTAAATTATTGGGTAAAATCACAAGAGCATCACACTGCCCTATCACAATAAACTCCGTCCCTATAATCTTCTGCTAAACAGTTAGGAATCTTGAAGTCATGATAAAAACACCTATCTGCTCGACACATGTAAATAACTTATGTCGCAAAGTACATCTCTCACTCCATTCGCTCAAACTGCTAAAAAATGTTCTCCCTGAAAAATTAAAAATACTTCTAATCAAGAAGCTATTTCTTCCTCATTTTGACTATTGTGACACTGTCTATCTCGATGCCAATCAAAAATTATCCAAGAAACTTCAAAGCGCTCACAACCCCTGCGTTAGGTACATTTTTAATATGGAAAAAAGTGATCACATAAGTGCTGCCTTCAATCGATTAGAATGCCAAACTTTGGAAGAGAGGAGGCAAATCCATATCCTAATGACTTTAAAGCACACTCTCACCTTTTCATCTCCCCAATACCTTCTCACTAGTTTTAATTTCCTAAACTCTATCCACTCAGTGAACACTCGAGGCTCGTCCAGATTACTCATTTCAACGCATCGTAGCAGCATTTACAATAAGTCTTTCACTGTCTCTGCCTGCAAACTTTGGAATTCCCTTTCTAATAATATCTGCTCCACCAATTATTTAAACAATTTCAAAAATAATTGCACAAACTTCGTCAGTAACAAACACACATAGCTCACTTCTCTAAATCTATCCACATTGTCTACTTTCGCTAACACTAATCTCAATTTCCTATCAATTTTGACATTCTACCTGTCCCACCAGTGTGGAAACGGTCATCTGTTAGAAGCCAAGCAAAATTTGTAAACTACGTTAATAATTAAAACTACTGTTCTTGTAAACTGTATACGGTTAGGTGAAAGAAGGGACTGTGTAGCCTTAATCTCGCCGTTAAAAGTTTTAATAAATAAAAATAAATAAATACCCAGATGTCAAAGCAAGACTTTTACTTAGCAAAAAATTAGCTTTAAAAATGAAACTTGAATTTTCTCTCACAAGTTCGTTTATCATTTGTGTCTTTAATGTAAAATGTATAAGGTCATACTCTTGGATTATATAATGTAGGTTATGATTAAGTTGAAACTCTTTAGATATTGGTCTCATACTCATCATCTAAAATATCTACTTGGGCAAAATCAATGATAACTAATATTAATTTACAGCATTTATTTAAATGTAATTTTAAATTTCATTGATTGTGAGTTAAATCACATAAATTTGGAATATATATGCCCAAAATAACAGTAAATCTTATTTATAATAAATTCATTTGAAATCCATTGAGAAACATGTATAAATATAAAAAAACTGTAAAAAGCTTTTAAATTGTCAGTTGATAATGGCCATAATCAAAAATTCCAGTCTGATAATACTTGGAATGATTGTTGCCAATATAGTTAAGCTCAAAATTGAAATTTGTCAATACATTTATCAAATATTACAACAAATTACATACCAAAATGCTTTCTTCCATAAATAATATTATGTACATCTACAGAGAATTAATTTTTCAATTTTACAAATTAATAATCATTATTACTAATGCCATCTTGGAAGTAAGATACAAACGTAGTCTTCCTTAGAATTTATAGATAATCAACCAGATTTACTTATCTGCTTAAATAATTGCCTCTGAAGCAAATATGAGTCAAGGATAATGCAGTAAATTACATTACATAAATTTACTAAATAAACTTTATTGGTACATACAAAGTTCGTTTTACAAAGCATACTCAAGAGTTGATGATCAACAACACAGCCTTGTAATCAACAAGATCTAAATTTCTGCCAAGATGATCACTCTTTTTTCTCTCGATTATGGCAGATTTACGAATGTAAGGCAACAATACTTTGTGAATAACAAAATGGAAGACAAAAGACCTCTACCAGAATATCATTCACTCAAAATGTTTGTGAATTAGATGCATTTCTTCTTTTAAAAAATTCCTCTCTTGATTAAAAGAGATCTTTTTTACAAAATTAAGAAATGTCTGCTTCTGCTTTCAAAAATTGATCAGAAACTCTACTTCTGTAGAAAAAATAAATTCCTAACCTCAATAAGCAAATATTTATAACATTATTTATTTCTTTCCTATGCCAACTCCTCGTTGATACTGTAAATCCATCAAAAAAATATCTCCTATAGCACACTCGCACTAACATATTTTAAGGTCAACATGAATTAGTTTTTTAAAAAATTCCTACCTACTTTTCACTTTTGTTCAACAACAAATTAATGTTCTAGATGGCTTTTGATGAGATACAATCCATTGAACATGTATATTGAAAACTCCTACCTTGCATCCACTACATAAAAGTAATCATGTTGCAGTACTATTATTCCATTGGATTGAAATCATCCCAGCTATCTTAAGACATTTTACAAATTTCTTTCCATGTCGAGAATAAAAGTAAAACTTTTAATCAGATTCACACTATCACTTTTACATTACATGGCTAGAAATAGTAATAATTATTTTTAAAGTAGCAGCACTATTTAGTGAACCACATTGAAACTGAAAAGAGGAAAAGTAATCAAAGGGAATGTCATTTATTATTTAGTTGGACCTAATGTTCAAGCGAGAAACGTCTTGACTAGGCAGCTTTTGAATCGCGAAGCAGTTAAAAGTTGTAATCAAACAAGAATGAAAAGATTTCTTGGAAGACAAAAACCCAATAACAATAAACAGTTAACTGGATACCAGTCACACTGCGTTTATTGGGAATTGATGAAAAAAATCAGAACAAAGAAGCTTTTTATCAATTATTTCTTCTAATATTCCTTCTTCAGTTTTACTCATAATAAACAAAAGTAACAGTTTAATGGATAAATAAAAGGAAAAATCCAGTCGTTTACTTCCCCTCCCCCTTCTTTTTTCATATCCCTCAGGTCTTGCAGCTATTTGCAAGCGACAATTTTTTTACAATCACTGAACCATCACCAGAGAAGCCATATCATTTTTTTATTCTTCAAGGCAAACGACTCGCACAAAATAATGTAAAAGCAGATGAAGTTTATAAGCAAGCAAAACTTTTTTTGTGTTAGTGCACCAGACACACGTACTGCATAGATCATACAGCGTCGCATGGGGAAGCTACCCCGAGTGATGATAACACACTCAACACACCGACGGGTCGTTCCATGGTTAGAAAGCGCGATTCTTCCACCCTCCCGATGCAGTAACGAGCAAAAAATCTCCATTAAAAAATGTACACTGAATTTGTGCGAAGAGACTTGGAGCTCGCCGTCGGGTTTCCTTTTGGAGAGTAGGGCGGTGAATGGGATGTCCGCAAGGGAGAGGAGGGAGATGCAAAAAAAAGGTCCCGGGAAAGATCTTCAAAGGATAAAAAAAGAGACTATGTCTCGGTCTCCTTGCCGTATTTCTCCGAACCCATAGGCTTGAGCTCTAACGTGGACGGAAGCGATATGGGTGGTGAGTGGTTACTCTTCAGTCCCATCTCCTGGCACAGCTCCTCGATGACCTCTCGGTAGACCATTACATTGAGATTGGAGCAGAGGAAACGCAAGAGGACGAAATCACCGACGGATATGCGGTCGATGAGGGAGGATAGGCCAGGAGGTGCCCCGACACGGGACGGAGACGGAGTGAGAGCCGCGTTGCTCCCGCTCCCGCTGCCGCCCCCGAAGCCGCTTACGTGGATCGTGTTGATGAACCGGCGGCGGAGTGAACTGGTGCGGGCAGACGGTAAGACCACTATCAGGATGGAGTAGAGGATTGCGAGACCGGAGAGGGCGGAGAGGAGAATAAACCAGAACCACAAAAATATGTAAATTTTTTCGTTGAGGATGTTGAGGGCAAGGATGCAGAGGGCGTCGTGCTTCTGGATTGTTCCGGATGGACCGTATTTGTGGAAGGTACACTTGGTGACGCGGGGAAAAATGGCGACCATGGGATCGGAACGGTCCTCTTGGTCTTGGCCGGCGAACTGCAGCACCTGCAAGAAATAACTTTTTTTAACGACCAACCAATGTAGCTAAAACAAATTAAGGATCATCAACTTTACATGTGGAAAATTATAGGCAACGAGCACAGACGACTATGAGTTGATGCTGAAATGACTGTGGGCGATTTTATTTCATTCTATAAGTTCTTTTTTCTCCGGTTTGGTCATAAACCAATCTGTGGCAGCCTTTAAGCCAAATTGGAAAAATTTTGGAAATTTAATATTGATTTTTATTGTACATGCTAAAGGAAACAGATAGCCGGAAAATTATTACTTTATAAATTCCATGATTACAAGTTATCCATCAACAAAGAACACGTATAATCGTTTTTGAAAATAGATAGATATTAATCATATCCGTTTCGCATCATGTATAAATTAAGGTTTTAAATTTAGACTGAAAATGAAAGGAGAAGCTTTAGAAAATTCACTAACGAAAGGAAGAAAGACGGATACGGTGGATCAACTTTGCCCGCAAATACTAACTTCAGTTCCGTAGGTGATGAATTCTCCGCCAAGGAAAGTGTTCACAAAGAAGAGGTTTCCTATGACGTTGGCCAGGTTGAGTATCTCGCAGAAGAAGTAAGCGGCTGCGTAAGCCTGATGCTGGTGCATGGATTCGACCAGGTACTGCACGAGCCTGCTCTGCTTCTTGCGCCGCTCCGTGTTAGAAGTTGCCAGCACGGAGCCGCGAAGGCTCTCGGTCAGCGCTCTCACCTTTCCCTCCTCCCAGTTCTTCCACAGCCAGTGCGGGGAATAGAAGAGTATTCCCTGTCGAAACAAGTCGAGGATGAAGAAAAGTTAACTTGGAGACAAACATAAAAATCTACACCATTTGTTTTTTATAGGAATTCCAAAGAAATATATAGAGCACATTGGTATTTAACATCTTGAAATGAAAATTTAATATCTTTATCTCGGTTTCTCCGTAAAAGCCTCTCGCGTTTTCACGGGCGAGAGGTTTTATTCACGGTATTGTTTGTAGTTTGCGCGCGGCATATCGAGCCTCGCCCCGCCTCGCCACAGTCCGTTTCCTCCACCTGCCCTCGTCCTCTTAACCCCGCCGGTGCCCAAATAAAACGGCGACTGCGTGGGTGCGAGTTGATCCTCGGTTTTCCCGCGGCCTCATTCCAGTTTCTACCACAAACGTTACCCACCGCGAAGGAATCCTGTCCATCCACTTTGCATCTCGGTTCGAGGTGCTCGCAGTAAATCATACACAACCAGTATGCTTAAATTGCGTGCTTGTCAAGTTTTCGATCTCCACAGACAGAAGGAGTTAGGTTGAGATCGGTGGGTATACACCTGCAGCTGTGGGAATGGTACATCAGGAGACACACTGATGACCATAAAATAAGTGATATCTATGGTAGGTTAGGTTCGGTTTTTTCATAGGACATTTTGATAGATGGCACCCAGTATCACCCAACATCTTTGGCGAATTGCGGAGTAACGTATAGGAGGATGATACCCGCGAGATAAGTTATTAGGTAGGCTTTGGTGCACTGTAATCCCTTCCACCCACCAATCTGGTGATTTTCAGGGTATCATGTAGATATCCTACTATAAGACGTGGTTATTTATGTATTTTTAATCGAAGTTTGCGGATCAAATAAATAAAAAATAGTGACGATGACTATGACTGGTCTGTAATGATTTAAATCGTATTTTACTTTGCACCGTACGTTGTGATGACAATTTAAATAAAAATAAGTTCAATAATCTTGTTTACTCGACTTGCTTCGGAATGCCTTATAAGACACTAGCAGAACTGCCCGTTGAATTTCAACGGATTTGGTGAATCTAAAACTTCGACCATGTAACGTAAACATCGCAAGAATAACATAGTACACAGCTTTAACCGTCGAATAAAGCAAAACTGCATTTACCTATTTAGATGAATGAAGGAAGAAAATCTTGCACTGGAAAAATCGAAAATTACATGTACAATTATGGGAAAATACGTAATTATTAAAATAAGCTCTCCTTCCTCCAAATTATTTATCGTGTTACAGCCTATGTTACCCGTAGGTTAAAATTATATACCTATACGAAGTTTCGTGACGATATCTTCAAAACGAAAACTGTAAGTAAAATCAGTATGAACACAATAGTCTACAGAAAATGGATGAACAAAGGAACAAACGAAATTAATTAATTTAACGAAAGACAAAAAAGTAAATAGAGAACGTGTAAGAATCACAGAGTGTATATTATCCTCCGATTCTCGATCCTCGATTCTCTTATCTGCTCTTATCAATGATTCTGTTATGAGAAAATTGGGTACTTTCCTGTTAACGGGAATACCTCCAGGACCCTTCGCAGGACCTGGTACTTACGTATTATCCCCATGGCATACTTACGTACAACATTAACAGAAACTCATTGGCCTGTCTCGACATTTACAAACCCAATCTCCGGACAACGTGGAGGGTTTCTTTGGTTCCGGGCGAGGCGAAGGGCGCCGTAGCGCCCGGAGACGACCACCCATTACAACAAATCGAGCCGAAGGCTCGTCAATATATCCTTTCAATGTTATGTCCTCTTGACTGTTGTGCCGCAAATTGAAAGGATATATCGACGAGCCTTCGGCTCGCTTTGTTGTAATGGGTAGTCGTCTCCGGGCGCCACGGCGCCCTTCGTCTCGCCTGGAACCAAAGAAACCCTCCACGTTGTCCAGAGATTGGGTTTATAAATGTCGAGACCGGGCAATCGGTTTCTGTTAATGTTGTTTTTAAAATAAAATACCGTAAATCCAACAATACGTCAAAATATCCTTTCAATGTTATATATATCCTCTCAAACATTCATAACAATACATGTTCATTTTTTAAGGTATTCCCATTAACAGGAAAGTACCATATATATATATAACAAGGTTTACGACTTGGGAGAGTGGCCTCAGGATTTCTTAGATGTAACAATGATCCCTCTAAAGAAGAAGCCAAAGGAAATGCAGTGTAAAGACTACAGAACGATATCCCTACTGTCTCACACTTCGAAGATCACGAGGATTCTTAATAAAAGACTCGAAAAAAGGCCGAAAAAATGCTGGGGGAAGATCAATTCGGCTTCAGAAAAGGACGAGGAATCAGAGATGCTATCGGTGTAGTGAGAATCATATCAGAAAGGGCAATAGAGTACAGCCAAGATTGCTGCATATGTTTCGTCGACTGGCAGAAGGCCTTTGATAGAGTAAATTGGGTACTGCTGATGAGGATATTAAAGGATATAGGTGTAGACTGAAAAGACAGGAGACTGATCAGGAATCTATATGTGAATCAAGTTGTAAAGGTCAGGTTGGAGAATGCGGACACCAGCGGAGTAAATATCGGTATAAGATATCGGCAAAATATGACTTTTCGCAGATGACACCGTTTTATATAAGGAGATAACGAGTCAGGATGACCAAAAATCGCTCCAGGAAGATTTAAACGCCCTTTCAGCATGGTGTCAAGATTGGAAAATCGAAGTTAATCACAGCAAATGTTCCCTATTGAGTTTCTGGAAGAGTAAGAACAATGAATTAGACTCGGAGTACAGTATTGATAGATTGAATATCCAATCTGCAGAGTACGTTAAATATTTAGGAGTCACCATTTGTCGTGATCTATCATGGAATATGCATATTCGAAGGATCGTAGGCGCAGCTAATAAGAAATTGGGCTTCGTAGGCAGAATGGTAAGAAGTAGCACAGAACAGGTACGAGAAACGTGTTATTTATCATTGGTCAGATCTCAGGTCGAATACGCTTCCAGCATATGGGATCCGTACGAAAAGGGACAAATACTTGAGTTAGAAAGAATCCAACGCAGAGCAGCCAGATTCGTAAAGCAAAAATATGAGCAAAAATTAAGCGTCACATCACTCTTGAAGGAGTTGAATTGGATATCGCTAGAGGATCGCAGAATAGCGCTAGGTTAAGGCTTCTGGAGAAATTTCGGTCGGAAGTTCTCTTAGAGGAGGTCTCAGGAATATTAGAGGCACCTACGTACATGGGCAGGCACGATCACGAGAATAAAATACGTGAGATCGACTGTAGGACCGAGCGATATCAGAGCTCGTTTTCCCCAAGGACCATACGGGATCATAACAGGAGAGTGACTCCCACGAGGGACGTTATTAGGTAGGTTTTGGTGTGCTGCACCCCCTGCCACCCACCAGTCTGGTGATTTGCAGGGTATCACGTAGATGTAGATGTAGGCAACATCGCCATGACACGACGTGAGATGCGTACGTCTCTCTGATAAACATTTTGACAGACAAAAAGCGGCGTCCTCGGAAATGAGAGGAGAGGTTCTTCCGGAAAAACAAACAAGATCCCGTTTTCACTCACGAGTTTAAAAAAAAACGTTCATCGTCATTTTTATTGAAAAATCTAATTTTCTTCCCCTCTTCCTTTACCCTCATCGGTTACTATTTTAGGAGTGGTGGGGTTTACAATACTAATACAGCCTCTCTCGCGCGATTCCTCTAACTGAATGGATTTAACCATCCGCGAAAGACTCACCACGTGCGTTTAATGAGGATGTGGTCGATGGAGAGCGATAGACGGGAGATTTGCAACCAGTCGCTTGGAAATTTAAAATCAGAACCTCTCATTCTCTTCTAACTTGCCTACGCGTTATTAACTCGGGATCGAGGCAATTCGTAATAAAAAAAAATAGCGTGTCGAGTGTCTGTCCGTCAGCAAATTCGAGGAAGGAAAATGGCTTTGGGAATTTCCTGTGGAAGTCGGGGGGGGGGGCGTGCAGTGACCCGCAGGGAATGCCGCCCTCCTCCCCCCTTTCCTTTCTCTCTCTTCGAGAACAAATGACATGTCCGGGAAGAACACCCCCCCCCCCCCCCCCCCCCCCGTGCCACGGCGGGGTTACTCGGAGAGATTTCAGGCGCCATTAGGTGGTTTGAGGACAATGAGAACATGCCCAAGTAGGACACGTCGCAATGGAAGCACAATTGCAGCAATCCCTACAGGGCGCATCGAACGTTTTGAAAATATAATTGCGAAGAAAATTTACCCCCCGCCGTGTGGGAAAATGGAACGAAGTGGAAGAAAAGCGGGGGAAAAAATTATCTGGTTCGTTGAAGTCGTGCTTCATCCGGGGAAGTGGAAAATCTGGTCTCAAAAGGCGTGGTGGAAAATTAGTTACGCTATATGTATATGATGTTAATGTCTACCGCATTAGCAAAGATTTTTTTCTTTTTTCTCGCTTTCGATTATTAACATTATTTCTGGTATAAACTCTCAAGATCGTCGTGTTCGCAGCAAGAAGGTTTCGGGAATTGTCCGGGATGTGACGCGATTTCCGCTTCGTTATTTCTTTACTCGGAATATTCTGCGGCGCCCTTATCACGTGCGTTAAATTATTTTAATTATTTTTTTTTTAATTTCCTTCTTGAAACTGACATGATAAAATTGTCGTCTTTGATAACATTTATCGCTGAGGCTTGAACGAATACCTAAAAAATACTAATTCGTTTCGAGTATTCTCTGATTGGGATTTTTTGGAAGGAATACGCACTGGGTAATACCGTAAAAAACCTCTAATTTAATTTTCCCTCGATATAATTAATATATGAAATACTATAAATGGAAAATGCAACATTCTGTATGTGGTGCGGAAAACGAGATAATATTTCGAGTAATGTCACAGACGTAGCTATATAAGATTGCGTAAAATTTGATGATAGAAAAACTGTTCTGTTATATCGGAGGAAATACTGCTTCCAAAGTAGGCAATCCAAGTACCAATCAAATTTTTGCAGTACCTACGGCACTTATTTTTATACACTTTCGACAGTACCCACTGCTTCATGTTTTTACACCTCAAATTGCTATTCATATTACTAAAATATGTATCGAGTAACACCGTCCGTCGACCCTTTATCATATGAAACGCCGCCGTACGTTACGGTTGTCCTTGTTCGCGCGTACATTAAAGGAATAATTTAAAAGGTGTTAGATCTGAAAATGGCAGAGCGTAAGAGGAACTCCTGTCGCCCGACCAACATTCAAGTTCCTGCTTACTTCTTCCTCTTGCATGTTTCTAACGGTAAGAAATGTTGCGCAAGTTGGAGATACGGCAGTCCCGGGGATGGAAAGAGAGAGAGAGAGTAATGAGCACACTGCATGCCGGGGCATTGCGCGCAGCTCTCTCTCTCTCTGCAGCTCGCACGTCGGGCAAACTTCGAGGAATACGAATGTTCCTTGGAGCGGCCACACACTGTTAGGAGGCGCGGAGATGGCAAAAAGAAAGACGCCGCATTTGACTTTGTTAGTACTTGGCATTTTTCGCATAGCCTGCCTCCACTCCTCTCTATCGATTTCTTTTTTTAATAGAATGCATCGATGGTTGATTTTAGAATCGTCACGTTACATCTGGTGCGCGTCGATGGGTTTATTTATGCGTCTGATGCGAGATGGCGCTGTCGAACAAATCGTGTTTTTAATACAAATCTTACTGTTCTCTTTTCATGTTTTTTCATTCGTCAGTTTAAAGCCTTTCTTTATCATACACCGACTGCTTCGAAATTTCTTACGGATTATTATTTTCTGTCTCTTGTCGACACAGTTGAATTACCAGATCAAGTCATTAAAAAAATGAACTCGCTGCGGAATTACGACCAAAATGTGTCGCATTCTCTTATTTTTAACGAGAACAGGGGCCGGTCATGTGCTCATTCCTTACAGTTCAAGACGTATAAATTATTGCCCTTCGTTACAGCGGTTTAAGGACGTGGGTTGAGCATATAGAGCGGTGGTCTGCTCCGCAGGATATGCATTGACACGGATATCAAGTGTTTGTGTCGCAACTACGGGAAGGAACTCACGCCCCTCACAACCGTACGAAATAGCACGATCAGTCCTTCTATTTAGGAGAGGCGGTGGTGGTTAAATTTGCCGCGGGTCCTTTTGTGGGATTTGGATTTCGCTGCGTGAAAGAGACAACAACGTTCTGTCATTCCTGAACGGGTTAAGATCGGAATGAAGAGGAAGGATTTCGACCGAATATAATTTTCACGGTTCGAAAATGACCCATGATTTTATAGCGAAAAATTAATTTCAGAATCCAGATTAAATTGTTTTGGCGCTATTGTATTTATCTAAAGGATTACATCTACAAATTATTACAAAACGGCCCTGTACTACAACGATATCCTATATTTCATCGTAAATTTAATTAAGGGTTTAAATTTATTCAACGATAAGGGGTAGTTTTTTATAAAATATTATAATTAGTCTTAAGTTTTTGTACAAACATCCAATTGATAATTTTAAAATGAAGCTTAATCCATGTATCGCCGATCACGCCTTAACATCTAAAAAGAAAATGTTGATATCGAAAATCTGACAATTCATTGGCGTGAAAGTTAAATACTCCGTAAAGAACCTTGGGACGGAAACTTTTAAACGAATAAAAAGCCGTAGATAAAAGAATTTTTATGACGAAGGAAACACCTCGATTCTCGAAAAAGGGCGGTTGCCGTCGCGGAGGAAATGGCTCACTCTCTTTAATAAACAACATCCTTTTAATCGCTTTTCTATCTCTCTTTCCCTACGCGATGCTTTATACACGCGAGCGACGCGAAACAAACTCGCGCAGCGTTTTTCTCGCTCGGTTTCCACTAACCTACTTCACGGTCAAATACATTAACAGAAATCGCCTGCGATTCATCTGAAATTCGTCCCCGTCGGAGTGGTCTATGATAATTTCCAGTGCCGTCTTAGGACGGCGAAACAGCGAGATGACCTAGTATATACACATAAACGTCTTCCCACGCAAGAAAGACCGAGGGTTCTCATAGAGAGGGAAATCTTTCTCGTTTACGCGTCGAATTAGCTAAATTAGAGTTTTCGTTTCCGTCCAGCTCACCGTGGAGGAGAGACGAAAACAAACGCGAGTACAGGAGAAACGGAAAGGCTACTGAGTGACCGACGCGTCGAATGACTGTTTTCAGTCCGCGTTCAAATCAATCCATCTATACTTTCTCTATGACGGGGAACGCTTTTGGTTGCCGTGCGAATATGGAAATGATAAATATTGGTAGAAGAAGCTAATCACATGGTGTTTGTGGACCATCAAAGTGACAAACAGTGAAAGGCCAGAGAGAAAACTGATGAGGATGCGAGCTATGTAGAAAAACAAAATAATTTCTTCAAACAAGCGCGTGTTGATTGTGGACATATAGAGGCGCTGTACCTTGTAACTTCTACAAAAACCTCGAAATATATGACGGTGGGTCTTAGGCGTGGATTCATCGGAAACCAGAAATAAGGGAATTTGATTACATATATGCTCAAAAGTTAATGCGGTTTCGTTGACACGGCGCTCAAATTCTACTTAAATTTGACATACGAACTCAACCATTCGGTTGCCACCTATGATTTCTAAAGTAATGCTCATAAGGGAGTATTGGAAAGAAGTTCCAGAAAAGACCAACCATCTTTTAAATTAATGCAATATGTCTGAAAGACATAATTCGCTCTTATAGACAATATTAAAAACATCATCCACTGAGGACGCCTTAATTTTGAGTAGCTTCATGTTAAATTACAGAAAAATAGCTTAGTAACTTAATTACTCAATAATTTAATACAAAAAAACAGTGCATGCCGTATAACCAAGCAGTTTAATCATTTATTTTACCTGCAAATATTAGGCAAGCAGGTTTAAAGTTTAAGAGAAGAACTGCGCGAAATAGTAAAGTTATAATAATAAGCTGTCAAAATATTCAGCCAAAGCTGGTATCGATAGAAATTGTTGCTAACCTGAAGGAAGAGGACGAAGGGCACCCACTGGTAGTATGAGTGGTAGTGGGTCTCGTTTGTCTCTGGAACGTAGCTTCCAACACCCGGATGGGCCACATGGGTGCCCACAGGCTTCCCCTGCTGGTGCGGTAGGGTGAACGTACTTGTGATCCAGCAGTATGTGTTGATCACGTGGGTCGGTATGGCACCCTCCGTGATGCAGCTGATTGGGTCACCTGTCGGTGATGAACAAAATGAGAAAATTAACGTCTTAATGAATCTAACTAGGTTTGGTTAAGACGAACGAGGAAACGCAACAAGTTTTAATATAAGTTTGTATTATGTCAATTCCACGATGAAAAAAGCAGCTGTTTAAAAACGTACATATAAGAGAAATTTCAAATACAAGGCATAATTATGTACATGTACATTTTATTGCGTAGAAAAGAATATTAATATCAAAAGAATATTTTAATAGATATTTTGTATCTACAGTAAAAGCTGTGCTATCCGGCTACTTAGAAACCGGCCACCCTTGGACACCAGCAATTACACAAATACAATTCATTTTGTTTTTTTCTTTTTAAATGAATTTTTGTATGAATTGTATTTGTATAATACCACAACTTTCACTTTAAAATTTCTTAAAATATTAAATATACTTATATTACATATTTACTCCGTATACTTCTAGGGCTGCCAAGTGAGCATGGCGTTTTTGTTTACATAAACCATTTGCATTGTCTAGATGTTTTGGTGTATTCTACAATTTCCAGTTTTCTCGATTTTTATTATTTAAAAAATTACCCATCCATTGAATATGGCATCAAAATAAATACCTAAAAGCAAGGGACAGAAGAGAAAGAGTTGTTTTAACGGTAACACAAAAGCTGGAGCTGATCAACCGAATGGAAAGAGGAGAAAGTAGAGCGGCCACAGTAAAAGAATTCAACATCGGATCTTCCACGCTCTACGATATCGAGGTTCATAAGGCTAAATTAATGAAATTTGTGTCATCTTCTGATATAAGTAAATCAATTAATAAACGGCATACGCTTCATCAGCCAAAAATAGAGGAACTGGATAAAATATTATATGACTGATTTTCATAGGTAATAGAGTAAACAAAGATAAATAAGGAAGATATAATCCAATAAATTCAATTTTGGGAACAGGTTCGCTGTCGTACTTCCCGGACGCCGTATACTTTTCAATAGTCTTTTATTTTGCATGTAAGCGTAGCAACGTTTCAAATAAGAATATCTAGATCTAACTACGTGTGGAAGAATTTAAATGGGAAATGCAAACCCCATGCATAGTTATGTTTGGGGAGTACGATAGTGAACCTAAGCCAAACTTTTGTTTGGTTATTGCTAAATTTGCGATGTCAAAATCGAAAAACGCTCCCCTAACCCGGCTATTTCTCCTAATCCACAATCCCCAAGATAGCTGGATAACACAGATTTTACTGTATATAATTTAACATTTTCCTAAGTATTCCAAAATATACATAGAGACAGCCACTCTCTTAAATTCTGCATGGTAACTACACAACACAGAGCTCATGTTAATTCACATAAGATCTAGATAGATGTTTTCTCGGGATGAGGAACACGGGAGTGGGGTGGGTAGAGGTAGGAGGAAGAAGCACGCATTCTGCTCGATGTTAGGTCGTGCCGTGCTTACCGATAAGGTTGTTGGCCGTGACGATAATGCAGCACACGAAGAGGAAAGCGGAGGTGATCCTATAGTGGGACCGGAAGACGTAGTTGTCGATGATAGCTTTGTCCGCGAGGAGGCGAACTTTCACGAGGCCCGCGAGCGCGGACACCATACCGAAGACAACCATGGTGGCGACGGGGGCGGTGACACCTCAGCGCCCGACACCACCTCCTTACTCCTTTCCTTAAAGACGAACTGAAAGAAAAAATATGTTTAGCTATTTCTAAAGGAGAATCCGAAATGGTCTTCGCGAAATAAGATCTACGTTCTATTTGAGTTCAATGAAGAACTGTCGAGTTCCCCCTACGACTATAATCAAATTGATACAATAGGTCTCTTCAGTAGTCATACGTTTAAAATCAACAGGAAAAATCTAACCCTTGTTCATTATTACATTTACATTTACATCAATACCCTGCAAGCCGCTAGAAGCGTTTGGCAGGGGGTGTCACAACACCAAGTGAACTCTAACTAATTCCTCTGTTGGATTGTCTTATCGCGTCTGGGAAAAAGGATCGGTGGTATTTCTCTGTTCTAGCGATAGTTTCGACATATTTTCTCCTGCACTCTGATCTAACATTACGTTCACTAACACCAATGGGGGCGACTATGCCGCGTACGTCTTCAACGAATTCGGAGCTTTCGAATTTTTCAAACAGTTTCCTTTTGTATTCAATTCTTCTACTCTTCAACGTCTGCCATTTCAGATCCCTCAATAACTCTGATACACTCGCATCATACCGATATTCTCCTTTTACAAATCTAGCCGCTCTACGCTGAACCATTTCGAGCTCTCTAGTTAGGCCCTCCTCGAAAGGGTCCCAGACGGCGCAACAGTATTCCACGACGGGTCGTATTAGGGAAAAGTATGCGATTTCCTTCACATTCGAGGGGCATCCCCACAGGACTCTAGAGGAAAGCCCTTGAATTCTGTTTGCCGATGCTATAACGGTTTTGATATGCTCTCTACTAGACAAATTGCTACTGAGAATTACTCCTAGGTATTTGTAGCTATTGACGTATTTTAACTTTAGTTCAGATATTTGGTACGGGTAACGGTTGAAATTCGTGGAGCGCGTGAAGTTCATTGCGGCGCATTTCTTTATATTCAGATCGAGTTGCCAATCTTTACACCATTTCGTAATAGCCTGAAGGTCCTTTTTCAAATTCTCCTGATCGTGTATTGTATTGATTTCTCCATACACAAGTGTGTCATCCGCGAAGAGTCTAACTTTACACTTTATATTATCCGCTAAATCATTTATATATAACAAGAATAACAGAGGTCCGATTATACTTCCCTGAGGCACGCCGGAAGTCACTTTGACGACGTCTGATGCAACTCCATCGAGGACTACTCTCTGGGTTCTATCGGAAAGAAACGAGGCGATCCAATTTACAATTTTCTCGTTAATTGAATAAGCCCTTAATTTTTGCACAATTTTCACGTGAGAAACGGTGTCGAAGGCTTTCCTAAAGTCTAAAAATACTGCATCAACTCCCATTCCTTTATCCGCTGCTTTCACAATATCTTGTGTGAGTAGAGCTGAGTCTCGCATGACATGAGATTAGAATCTACTGTCGGTGAATCCCCACCGACGACGGCTGCTTTGTAGCCTAAATGCACAACAGGTTTTACTAAGATTTGTATGACTATTGGAGAGGCCTTTTGTGTCAATTAAAATTATGTTCAATCATGAAGTAATTTCAAGAAAAACGCAGCAAATTAATCGAAGAAATATTTCGTAATTAAGTGTTTTAATTCTTGGTCACGCAGCCTTTTCTCGCAATTAAAATTTAGTTAAAAAGATGCCGCGATGAATTTATACCAATAACTTAATTTCTGTCTAGTAGTAGCGTTAGACCACATTCACACATACACTGCATAATACATAAAACCATACACCCAAATATCCGACGCGGAACCTTTCTCCATGCACAAAACATTTCACCATATCGGCTCGCATCCACACGTTTACAGTGATACGTTCAAATATGTACACAAAAATACTAGAACTTATCAAAATTTCAATTCAATCGACCTTTTTTGTGTACTCGATTCATAATTCATTCAAAGGCTTCCGAGCATTTTTCCGTGGGAATCATCACTGCCCACCTTCCTCCTGTTCTATCTCGAAACTCGGAGTGGCCCCTTTTTTCTCTCTCTAAGACCACTACCGTCTTAATTTCTGGTGTCTCGTTTCTACGTTTCATAAGTCGCGGCAAACGAGTAACGATTGAAGGTAAACGGTTCAAAGGTCTTTTGATGTGTCGAAAGAGGTTAAGTGCGCCAAGATGGCCGCCGTCGCCTGCTATGAGCCGATCGGCGAAGAGAGAGCGCGCACTCAAGAGGGGTAAAAGGGATTTCTCACCACTTGTCGTCCGTTGGTCCAAATAGGCGGGGCTGATGAGCGATGGGGGTAACTTTTCGTATCCAACTTTACTCCGCTGTCCACTAACGAATCTCGCGAAATGACTGAAGGAGGAAGCGGACGAATGCTTTTACAAAGTTTCGTAAGAGGAAGACGAGACCGCAGAGGAGAGAAATGCCCGTCTCGGTGCGGCGCCACTTTCCTGAAACACGTTGGACAAGGAAGTTGGGTGTCGTCAGGCTTACTAGGGAGGATATGAATCGTAGCTTCGCGGCTTTCGAAAACGCATTTATGATGAGGTCCTTTGGACTATGCATGGGTCAGGACTAGACGATTTACGCTATTTTAATTTCCTCGACCCAAACAAAACTTCCTCGCCAATCATGTATTATCGACGCCTCTACGAAAAATTAGTTTCATATCCGTATCTGTGTATGTACTTGATGAATGGTATGAATAAGTAAATTATATAAATCTAGAGATGGATAAATTGTACACGCACCGGAAAATTTTCATTACATTCGCATGTCACACATCAACTTAGGGGGAAACCACGGGCTCAGTTTATGAAATTACTCTCTCCCCATGCTTGCTAGTTTATTTTATTCTGCCTTGAAAATTTTCATAACTTTTTATAATAATATTTTCCCCCGTTCTAAGCATGCAAATACATCACATCATTCATGCAGAAGACAGGTTTTCAGTCTTTCCCCATTGGTAGATTTACCGCGCCGTCATAATTTTCGAACTCCTTTGGAAAATAGGCATCCCCGCCAAATCTCCCCTTCTCTGGTGCCCTGAAAGAATACACTTTCTTCCCCTCTGACACTCTCTCTTCCGTCTTTTCCCCTTTTCTTCTTCTTCATGTTTGCTCGCCTCCGATTCGCAAGGAATTAAAGAAGTTAACGCGGAGTGAAGCTGCGCCCTTCCCTCTCCCGTCTTCTCTTTCGACCGCTGTCTCCTCTCTCTCGCCACCTCCCACTTCCTGTCCCTTGGAGCAAAGCCATTATCTTCTCTTTCCATGGCATTTCTCTTTGTTTCGCGATAACAAGAGTTTTACGTACGCGGTTCATCCATCCTATTGGACAATATTTCCGTATCCTTCGCCTCAGCCTTTGGACAAGCGGGAAAGAAAAAAAACATTTTAGCGAAAAACATCGTGGAATGCAAGGCCGTAAGAAATAACAGGTATAATACTGGGAAAAATCATCAAGCCAACGACAGTGAACGAATGGAATGCGAAAAAATATTTGAATATTTCGATACGCTTGGAAATAATGCATTAAATAGCCTTGTCCGAGTTTTGAACTTGGCGTCCACCAGAATATCTCGTCTATTCCTCTCTACGACTTTCTTCCACTCCACCTACGATTAATTCTTCATTTCTTCCTCCGCTATCCTGCGGAAAGTTACGTGATTTTCAACGATTCATATTCCGCTCTCGTCCCATCTATAAACTGTCCTCTCGACCGTGGTAAAGTCATTTTCATCGGAAGATGGAACTCAAAGAGACTTCCTTTCCGAAAATCTCCCTCTCTCTCTCGCTAATGATGATCTAACGGCTGCATTGCGTTGAGCAACGTACAGAAGTTTCCAACTATGCTCATACCCCATAGGCAGAGAGGCTGTCTTGCTTCATTCGTTTAACCGCAGCCGTCCGGATTCATCGTGTTCAGAGACAAGCAAGAGCAGGCTCAAATGCTGCGCGCGTGTCGCGGCACGAGTGGAGTGCCTCATCTCGTTCCAATCCGTTGAAAGCAATCCAAATGCATATCCCGTTTTTATCTAAAAAAAAAAAAACGTTTATTAACCGAAAGAGCCGAATAACTATTATAATGGACCTTCCATTCTTTATTCTGACACTCCACGGAGTTATTTTCCTCCCGCCGACTCAAATCATTTCGGGAACGCGCTATCATCATCGCTTCCAACCTTGCGCTTCCTGACCGACGCGTGGGTTCATCATCACGAGGGCCATTCTATCCTCTCTCACGCCGCCTATACCCACCACCTGGCGTCGGCCACCGACTGTTGCTTCCGCCCAACGCAGTTCACACAAATACCTCACCGATTCCCCCTCTTATCCCAACGCGCATCCCTCTCTGGTCCCATTCAACAGCCCCAGACTCCAGGATGCCTCCTCCGCCTCCACCACTTCCATTAAAAAGTGGATGGAGTGATTCACTAGACAAACGCGATCTGCTGTATTGAGGGTTTTCTAGCAGTGGATCTGAAGGAGTTTGAAAGAACTGTGTCGCAGACGATCGAACCCCTGCCCTCTCTAACATGCGCAGCACTGCTAGGGGAGGCGTCATGCATGACGTGCGCAAATCTCGCGCCAAGATTCCAGTTCTTTTTTCCCGGCCCACGCTTCTCTCCCTCTCTTTCTTTACCTCTCTCACACCTTATTGTCAAGGACTTCGCTCCTTCTTTACCCCGACCGCATCTACTCAGAGGAGTCATCAAACCGCTCGAAAAATCCCATCAAGTTCTCCAAATACGTTCTATTTCCCCCTTTTTGCTTTCGGAGAAAGGTCGTTTTCCGGTTAAATAGTGCAAAGCGGAGTTTACATGGGGGTGGTGGATGATGTAATGGGTTTTTAGCGCCTTTGATTCTTGTAGGTTTTTAATTATGCGGCTTTTGGATTAACCGTACAAAATTCGTGGTCGATTCAAAACGTCTCTGGTAACGCATCAATCTTAAATGATTCTTTTATTGATTGTCTAAGGATATTTTGAATCGAATCTCATATTTATTGCCGTTCTACGATGTTCTTCGCAGGCGAAATCTAAATTTGCCCGTTTAAATAAATAAGGAATCGAGAATCTTGTTTTTTAATATAAGGCTAATCGAAGCTGGTTTCACCGGTAAATATAGCGCTTTCAGAGAATGCGACTTGTTATACCTATCAATTTCAATCTCGCCGGTGTAAAAGCTAATTTTGGCCTACAAAATGAAATTCAAAATGGATTTTTTTTAATGCTGCAGCGAATTTAAGCATTTTACTACATTTCTAGTCCAATGATGTTTATAACTATGTTACGCGAATTGAGACTTTTTAACTTTTCTACAGTAATATAGAGCTTTCGACTTTGGTGTCATAAGAAGGAGTATATTTTTCTTGTCGGTTACGACAATTTCCGGCAATTTTTCCCTCTAGTTTCTTTCACTCGCCCCACATTTCCTTCCTCATTTTTACTTAGTCACCGCTTCAAGTTATCTTTTTCTCACTGACGTATTTGGAAGATTATGGAACGTCGTTTTCATTCGCTAATTTATTTTACCGATCACAAATTATCTTAATTGCGTAAAAATTGTTGTGGTAGGTAAGGAGCTTGAAACCACCGAACGCTGAACGTCCATAAATTCATCTTAAGATTAGGAACATTGTTTATTATCATCTTTTAGCTAGAAACTTAGCAGGAAAGCCGTTTCCTAAAAATTTAAACTCTTTATATTTGTGGCTATGCATAGTTTAAATCCTTATCATTTTAATGCTATTTTTTATTAGCGAAAATAAGGCCATCAATGCACTTCGAAAAAAGCATTATCCTACAAAATTTCGGCCTAAAATTAATGGCAAACCTATTTATTTTAATCAAATCAAAATCAAAATAAATGGAAAGAATCATAATCACATTTGCCATAAGATTTTGCGAGCATTAGAGTTATCGACATAATCTCCGAGATGAAAACTTCGATTTTCATTACGAAGATTAAGATTGTTTTAGACGAGTGGTCAGCAACCGTTTTTGACCAATCTCGATCGCTCTAAAACCTTCGCGGACCGCAAGCAAAATGAAACAGTGAATTTTATATTTAATCGAGTACATTTTCATATGCGTTTTATTTTCACTTAGTTCATTTTTTGTAAAATTGATCACCCGGGTCGCACGGTGAGGTAGGCCGTGGGTCGCTCACCTCTGCTTTAAACCATAATTTGGGCGAAAAAAAACAACGGACGCAAACTGTGACAGACCTTCGAAAAAACTGCATTTCAATGAAATCGACCAAAAAGTCTGCTGCCATTTGAAAATCTCCGACAAACACGTTGCGATTATATATTTATGCATCGGCATCTGTCGAGTTCTACTACTCTCTCAGTCCGTGTGCCCATTTACCCACCATCGCCCGCAGCAGACATTTCCCAACCGACCATCAGCCCCCGCGCGCCTTCCCAGCATCATACTCGCCCATTCCACACCTCATTGCTCCACTCGTACGCTTAACATCTCTCCCTCGACTCTTTCTCCTCACCTGTCTACTTAGCCCCGCCCTCATTCCTTATCATCCATTCTTACTCTTATCCGTTTTCGACTCATTTTCCCTCCTCATTACCATCATATTTATATTTCTCCTCCTTTTGTCTCGCCCACTCATCTCCACTGGCCTCCGTTTCGAAACATTCTTTCATCATAATTCCATTTCTTTCTCCTCTCTCTCTTTCTCAGCCTTCCGATTTTATTCCGTTCTTCGCTCAGGTAGGGCATTAGCCTCTCTCTACATCAAACGCCAACCCAGGAATGAGACCGACAGGCAAGTCGACTTTTGGGGGGAACACGGTTGCCAAATGTCCCGTATGTCGGACAATGCACCAGATCTCCGTCGCCGCAAATGGTGAGCGTAATGCTGGCTTTCTCGAGGCCATCTCGATATGGACCTCTTTCTCTCTCTTCTCTCGCGATGGAGACAGGGAGGGAGTTTTCTCCGACGGAGGTGACCCTCACCGAGACGTACACTTGGCAACGCGGCGTTGCACTCTCCGGCAGGAGAAGGAAAACCGGCGTTTGACCTCTTCTTTCTCTTTCTCTCTCGCGTCCCTCCCTCACCTCTCTCTCTCCTCCTCCACTTCTTCCTCGGAGACGATGTCTCCCAGGTGCTCCAACGCCGTGAAAAACGGAGTCATCTTCCCGAGGAAGTAACAATGCCACCTTTTGTAACAACATTCCATCCGACCAAGGAGAGGCCTTTTACATGTATCCGCGCGTGCGAGTAAAAATTAACGGAGCGTTGGAATTTCCGCTCGTAATTGGCGGGCTTTGCACGTTCGAACTAATCCACGTGAAAATTCAGACGTTGGAACGGTTTTCATCTAAGGCACGTCGTTGAAAACTGCAAGAATTCGCGTGCGTCGAGGAGACATAAAAAAATGGGGTCGAGCATGTTAATATGAGTAACTGTATACACGAATCACAGTTTCGTATTATGTTTACGTTGGAGGTTTCTTCTTATTTACGATTCGAAACTGTATTTCAATATGTAGTATAACTGTAGGTTATAATTGTTGGTTATGGGACCTTAAATTTCTCAAAGATCTTGAAATAAATGTCGTATATGACATATATTTCGTTTTTTTTAGAGAGATATACATTTGAAATTAGCAATCATAATTGATTTTTTATCAAGGCAGACCGTTTTAAATAGAATATTAATTTAGATTAATGCTTAATTTATTTTCGAGGGCAGTTCTGTACAGATGGCGGTGACTAAAGCATCTTGAGAGCGTGGGAATGTATAATAGGCGTGCAGTGAGGTGATGAGGGTTAGTAGGAATAGAAGAGGGGAGGAGATGAAAGAAAAGGTAGAGAGAGAGAGAAGACTGCGGGTATGAAAGGAGACTATGGCACCATCTTGTTCATCACCAATGTCGAGTTCATGCTTTGTCGGATTTCCATCAGTCATTTTTCCGCCCGTGTCCACTCAGCGTCTCATGCTGTTATTTGCTTTTGAATTGCCGGGGAAAGCAGTTAACTACCGCAATACAAGCGCGATTTTCTCTCGGACGTCTTCGAGAGAACCGACTATAATGCGTTTATCAAACAGTCGAACGTTAGATTTTCTTTTATGCGATGTTTTCAACGAGTAGATCGCCCATCATTAAAAACAACTTAAAAGGTGTAAACCATTCGCCGATACGGTTCAAAATAGGTTATGAATATAATATGCGAAAGAGTAGCAGAACTTTTTTTTTGGCTAATATGTATCTATTCTCGCGTCGGCTTTCATAGCGAAAAACTATCTACTTAAAGTTTGTTTTTTTATATACCCTTCGCTTCCTCTAGGATAAGCTCGGTCTGTTGTAGTCAATTTCTATTCAGACGACTGTTGTCAGGAGGCTATCTAGCTGCCCCGCCTGTAAACAGTAGCGCGATATGTGTATCAATTAGTGACCTGTCAGCTCTGTAAACGTAACCATCCTTTACGACAAGGCTAAAGAAATTTTTAAAGGATTTTTAACTGTATTAACCGTCCAATATTATTAATTAATTAGAACCATAAATTTCAAAAATACAAGAGAAGCGAATTATCGGAACTAACATGTTATCGACAATCATTCGTTATTTTGTGTTGATATTAGATATATTACCATAATAGGTAGAATGCTGGGTTTCTGTTTTGATATAAATACCGAGAGAAGCAACTAAAAATAAAATAGTATAGAAGCTTCCGTTCCTCGAGTTCTCTCGAGCAGTTCGAGAAAGATGGTGTCCACACTCCATTCAAAAAGTTTAAGAGCACGCAGCTCACTCGCAAATAAACTTCAATCGGTTCATCGGTGGACGTTTGCCTTCATTTATAATTTGCCGCTATGGCCAACGCAATATTTATCGATTTTTGTCCTAGGTGACATAGTAACCAGTGATGGCGAAAGTTAGACTGTAAAAGCGACATAAAATACATAGTAAATGGGTTATATACATGTGCATATCACGGTCGCGAGATATCTGTTCTATTTTCTCCATTCGTTTTCCCCTTCTGAAGCGACAATCTAATGGAGTTTTTATGTAGCGTGGTAGACACGGCGTGGTGAGGAAATTAAAAAAACGTTACGGATGAGCGACGGAGACGATAGCGCGGTGAATGGATATGGACGTCGATAAAAATAAACGCGAACAGAGGGAGTGTGTTTTGTTTCGCTCTACTGCACCGGGGAACAGCTATTATTCTCAAACTAAAAGATTTCATAGCAGTTTTCACGGAAATAAATGGCCAGTTAGAAATTGTAGAGGTAACGAGCGTAAGATATTTTCATGAAATTTTATGCACAATCACTTATTGAACTTTGATATTTTCCACGTGCATTGTTAGAGGGAAGTTATATACTTATAGATCGAGGTAACAAAATGTGTAAAGGTTTCTGGTAAGAAAATAAAGCAAGAGAATACAAAATAATCCAAGGTCTACGACAGTGATGGGCGAGAGAGCGCTCATACACACGTCAACGGCCTCACGTGTGTATGCTAGGATCTGAACGGATCAGGCCGCCTTAAGGCCGCCGTCCGGCCATTAACTGACGTGTGTATGGGCCTTAAGAGCACGCTCAGAGCTAATGGAGGGAGAACGAGAGGGAGGATATGAAGAGGGGCGAGGACTTGACGCAGAAGGCAGGCTTAAGGTTGGCGGGTGTTTAAATTGCATGAGAGTGGAAAGAAACTTACACCTAGTCCTTAAGTAAATTTTACAATGGAATTTTATTTTGATGAAAATTACATTGTGCTCGCATTACTTTGATTGCGTCTACGTAGCACCAAATCATTTATTCGCGGGACTATAGATCGCGCACTTTTGATGCATAGCATGGCTGTGAGATTTCCATCTGAGACTCGGTTCCTGACATTGGACTTCGTTAGTTTCATGAGAGAAAAAAGCTGTTCGCAAATGTAAGTTGAGCCAAACATAGATATTATTTTGCTCGCTAACGTGTGCAGTTCGGGAAACGTGTCCTTGGGAAGTTCTCGTAGAACCGCACTAAACTCGTTCTTCTCTCATATTTGTCCTTCATTTCACGATCACAATGAAGATCAAGAAACTCGCACTGCAGTGCGATTGGGATTTCCATCGAGGGAATTTGAAAATGGTGTCGCGAAGATTTTCATTTCTGTTTCTAATGCATTCCAATCGTCGAATCGTTTGTTAAATTCATTACGAAGTGTGCTGAGTATTGCAGCATACTTCTCAAGATCATGCTGCTGAAGCAAGTGTACACGAGAGGTCAGCTTTGGAAAGCTCTTATTCTCTGCTTCCGAAGCGCACGAAACAATACTATTTCCTCTTGAAGCAGGCTGCGATTACTACAGGAATGCAAGGGAAGCGCTACCGACTGATAACGCACATTACAACTACCTGTCATATGCACCGCCTTTTCCACGCATGAACTACCTATAATTCTTACGTCAAAATTGTCTAAAAGTTTCCCCCTCCGCAGATCTTCGCTCTCAAGGTCAGAGCAAAGAGAGCTCTGGGAGCGCAACCAGTCGTTTGCCCATCACTGGTCTACGAAATAAAATTAAGGATACATTGTTCATACTTGCCATTAATTTTATAGGAGATGGAATTTGTTAGTTTGATATGCTAGTGAATTCTTTTAAATTGTTGAAACACGTTTAAAAAATGTGCCGAATGAAGTCTTGACTCTCGAGCTTGTCTTGAATATTGAACGACATGAAATTGCGGTAGTATCCTGTCACTGTTTGGGCATTTTAACAAGATTTAGGAAGCATTTGTATCGAATTTAAATAAAATTCAAATTCCTTCCGAGCAGTTTTATGAGCTAACGAAACAGATACGATGAAAATTATCCTCAAGTAGGTTTAATATCCCAGGAAGCATGCCAGAAATTGTCTCATTAGAGAGCCCCGCGTCAATGCCGCAAGTATAAAATATCCAAGGTAATAAACGTAGAAAAAGTTTGTCTATATCCGGATTTAGGCAGCTATAAAATGGAGAATAACTTCATTTTATCATGAATCAAATTTCGAAGAATTTCCAGTGGTCGTCAACCTATTTATTGGGGCTTCCGTGCCTCCGAATCGGCAACGCCGTCGCCTCGGCAAGCAAGGCAAAACAGTGGAATTAGCGGAGATGAATAGAGAGAGATCGCCTCCCGGGGCATCATTTTTTCCCCCTTTCCCAATGAACCACGGAGCGATTACCGTGGAACTGGTCTCTCCCTTCCCCCTCTCCTCAACCTCCTCTCTTCTCCCACCCATAACCGCCTTCTTCCATCTTCTCCCAGAGTTTCTCCTCTCCCTTCGCCGCTTTATTAGAAATCGACACCCATTCCTCTTCTACGTACTAAGATGAACCCTGACGAAAAAGAACGCCATTACTCCGATTAATCGAAACAACCGCGTTTGGATCGCATCCTTTACATAAGAGAGCGAAAGATTCGGATAGGTAGTTAAAAAAAAAGTAATCCGAAATTTTCGAGAAAATTTTCTCATGCCCCTCTCATCTTTCCTCCTCTGCGTCGTCATCATCATCTCGAAGTCCTTCCCGGATTCCTCCGCGATATACCCCGGAGGACCGCGGAGTTTTCCTCCAGACTCTTCTTAATGGTACAAACTCGCTCCGATTAACCAGACTCATTGTCAGAGTAACCTGACACCGGTCTTCCTCTTCCCATCTTAAAATTTCTCGTGATGCCCTCCCGTCCTGTCGTACGAAATATTCCAGAACTTCTCGTCTCGCATCTGTTTCCTCGACATTTCATCCTTACGTGCTCCGCGCATCAATCAGAAAAAAGCAGTAGCATTGAGGCGAATCCATTATTTCTTATCACGAAGAGGAATCTCGACCTTTTTAAAAGAAAAAAAATAACTGTTGATTGGCAGTTTAACTTTTATAATTCGAGCCTTAGAGGAATATGAAAAATCCAGCAATTAAAATTGGAAGATTTTAAAGTATACATACAAATGCTGATGAGAAATATTTTCACTCGAACTGTGGAAATCTTATGTAAATTCTTTTTTTTATAATGATATATGCGCTTTATCAAATATATATCGTTTTTTTAGTAAGTCCTTAGAGAGATCTCTGTTCGGAGGTTGTCCACTAAAAAAACGTCATTCATCAAACTCGTATCCATGAAAAAAACGAGCGAAAAGGAATTGGTCCAAGTGACATGCTTTTAAGAGAGGTCTGTGCGGGAATCTGCCCTCGTCAGATCGCGTAATACATGGCGTCTGGCATGGGCGTTAAGGGCCTTCCCCGGTAGCCGCGCGTCAATGCAACCGACGGAAAGAGAGTAATGGGGCTGCAGTCCGGGAGGCTGCCGTGCTTACGCCTTCCCCTCCAACCCCCTCCCATCCCCCTCTCAACTCTATCAAGCACCCCCTTCCTCCCTACATCATCCTCCTCCCTACGGAGAGAGAGAATCGGCGGCAGCCCAGGACGGGAGAGAGGGCGTCCCATGGCCTCCGGGCCACAAGTAAAAGGCGAGGAAAGCTTACATTCCCGTCATTTGGAAGGACGTAAATTTTACAACCTGCTCTTTCGACCCTTAATTTCACGGCCAGATAAAAAAATTAACTATCCTTTCGAAAATCGATGCTTTTTTTGTCCCGTAAGAGGTATATCGACTTCGGAAGAAATCCCATAAGAATCACTTCAATAGAATTTCTAGATTTTTTCTACATCTCCCGTCGAACGATTTTTTAATTGGAAAACTTTGGAGATTCGCGTTTAATTTGTCCTCTAGAAAGGGGAAAAACATTTCTCGGATGTTTTTTTATAAAATTTAAGATGCTGATCGTTTATAATTGATCAGGATGTTTCGCGTTGTCTCTTAAACGGTCCGTGTGGTTGTCTAAACTGTCCCTCACGATTTAAGGATCACACTTTTACCGAATCCACCCCTTCTCTCGCCGCTCGCTTTCGGCATCATAAAGAAGATGCTTCTCTTCCACAGAAAGGGACCTCCTTTCTCAAACTTTCCATTTTCTTTTCGCTTACATTCCCTCCTCCCCTGTCTTTCTCGCGAAGGGCTATGATGTGCTGGCGGAGGTGGAAGTAGACGCCGGGCAGGGGAGGACGAATTACCCCATCCTTTTTCCCCATGGAGCGAGAGAGATGGGTGGGTGGGAAGTATAGAGGGAGGTGGCCTGTTGTGTGGTATGAGAGAGGTTTGGCAACCACGCCACAGGCTGTTAAGGGATGAGGAAGTGGTCGAAGGTATGGAAGATGAGGCTGGGGTGATGGCGGAAGGAGGAGGGTTAGGGGGAGGGAGGAGTGGACCCTGGGGTATTCGGCACCTGACAGCACAGATCGTTGGGCGGTTAGTGGAGAGGGTTTTGGTGGTGTTGGGAAGTCAAGGGGGGATAGGTAGTATGTACGGGGCGAAGGAAAGATGAGAGAGGGGAAAGAGAGAGATTAATAACGACAGGAGAGTGAACTAAGAGGGACTCGAATTTAGGTAGAGGAGAGAAACAAGCTGAGGGAAAAAGTAAGGCGAAGCGGAAATGGATTCCAAAAATAAACGTGTTTTATGGGACAAGGTGACTAAGACAATCTTCGATATTTTTCCTTGTACATACTTAAACGATCTTTATGGGCGCAAATGGTCCTGAAAAACTGTGCATCGGTCCTCCAAGTCGTTGACGAATAAAACATATCTCACATATATAAAATTAATGGTATAATTGATGATCGCCAATTTTTACAAGTTTTTTAATAAAAGAAAAATAAATGTTCCCAAGAACGGATGAAGAAATTATATTGCCGAGACATTTCGGAAGATGTCATCGTGGGGTAGAAAGAGAGATGTCGGCCTCAGACAGAGAACATTCCTACCGGACACAAAAGTCTCAGGCAGTTTTTTTTAAGGAAAGTGAAAAATGAGAGGGGCAGGTTTCGAGTCTCGGACTCCTCTTTAGGAAGCGACGTCGTTTGAGAGAGAGAGCGATGGGAAAGGAATAGAGAGAGAGGAAAGGAAGGCTTGATGACCCTGATACAGGGATGCCCATCAACGGCATCCCAACGCCTTACGGAGTCGAGACGAGGACGTCGTTTATTAAGGGTCAAGTGGACGGTCACCGGGCGGGAGTTCAAAAAGCCACTGGAAGAATTACTTCCCCTTCCGTTCGACGCATAATCGCAGGAACGGAATCCCTAACGCTTGCGGTAGTACACGGGGAAGGCGCGAGGAAAAGAGGGTGTGAGCAGCGAGGGAGAGAGCGGATGGACGCGTTATCGTGGCCACCCAGGTAGAGGAGTTCTCTCACGGGGGGCAGAGCTTGAAGATGCGGGGGAGGGAGGAAGAGGCGCTCTCGACGACTGGGCGGAACCCATCTCCCGAAGGCGAAGGAAGATCGCCGCCGGTCGGGTCCGTAAACTAATCCCTTTGCCTCGCTTCCTCCAAAGATGCGGAAGAAGGTCCTGATCGCTTAAAGATAGGACGGACGGAACGAAGGTTTACCGATTCGGTCTCATGAAGGTCTCCTCCGAGGCTCGAATCGGTATATTCAGGATCAGAAGACGAAGGAATGAGTCCGTTTACGTAGTATCTTACGGTCCCAGTCGCCGTTTGTTGATTCGGTATATGGAGTTAACTAGCCATGTAAATTAAATTTCGATTAAAATAATTAGTTCCTACTCCGATCATTTACCCGGAGGATTGGAAACGTAGGGATTGACGCTCTCCGTGAGAATCTTTTATTCGTGTTTAACGCATAGACGAGGAGCGGTCACGCAATGCCGACTCATCTGCCAATTCCGACCTTCGAGATCAATTGCTTTAGGAAGGCAAGAGGAAGCCATCGTAGGAGAGAGAAAGGCATATATGTTTTATAAAGCATTTGCCGTCGCTAAATGTGTGGAACGCTGCGCCGTCTTCGATAACTTCCGAACCCGATAATGCGTCTTCATAAACACCGAAGGCCTCTTCATCTACATTCCCATAATCCGCCATTTCAACCTTCTCCAGGTATTTCAGGTCCGCCGCTACCGAAATGCCAGTCGATAATAGGGACCCAGGTACACTTTCACATTTACAAGACTAATGGTTCTACAAATCCAATTAAATCTCCGTTTTGGCCATATATCAACGAAACGCGGCTTCCAGGAGCCGAGAGACATCAACAGTGGAGTAGTACAGTATACTCATGGAAAATATATTTTCTGCAGTTACCAAGACTATTTATATACCTACAGGATTTTGAAAAGCCTCAACCTCAAGCGCTTTGCTTTCTCTTTATCTTCTTGGACCAACAACTGCATATAATCAAGCGATTGCATCTCTAACGGAAATCTTTCCACAGGAGTCATTACATTTGTGGACGAAATTATTTGGCATTTCGAAGTTATTTTCTCGATAACCAATCCTTTGAGTGGATTCCAGTCGCCATGGGACCAAAAGGAATCCTACCATTACGCAAGTCTGCAGTGGTGACTAAATTGTCTTTTTCTCGCTCCGAAAATGCATAGCGCCCGGATCTCGTGGTCCGATGAGGCCTTCTATTCCGAAAGCCTTCGGGGACTTTCTTCCGATCCCCACGGAAAGGCCCAATCGAGTCCTTTACCCCGCTTTTCCCATTCGGGCACGAATCACGCCAAGGAAACCAGAAGGAAAAGCGGCCAGCACCTGTGAGCATCACTGAAGGGAAGCAGGCAGGTGTCGGCGACACGCTCAGAGAGCGGGCGTTCTGTGTTCCGGCCGCCCCTCGTTCCTTTTTATCGGAACACCCTTTGGTCCCTGCCCTGGACCACATTCCATCGAGTACGTGCGAGCGGAGGGGTGTGGCCCACTTGCTTTCACGTCCCTACCACGGTCGAATAAAGCGCTTTTTTTACGGAATGGCGTGCTTTTTAACATCCCGCCTGGAAAACTACATCGTGGCACGGAAGAATATCGTAAAAAGACGTGACAGCGGTTTATTGCGGCCCGACAAAAATCTTATCGCTTTCTCCATTCCTTTTTAAGCGGCATTTTGTTGACGCAAGAAATGGGTCGATAAAAAAGGACCGAAACTGAAGAGTCGGATAGGAAGTGCATCAGAGGAATGTGTTCAGTTCGTAAAGTACGAAAACTAAAACTAAATTATAGCGAATGTACGATAAGGTCATTTCGTTCATAAAAGCTTAGCTGTTACAATATTAAATATATTCCGATTTTTTGTGGAATTTTGAATGTTTTAACTTATAATTCATCGTAGCTTCTAAAAAAAACGCTTCCTATGAATATTCTATCATAACCGACGGAGCAAATGAAAATGCATTTTCATCTGAAACGATGCTATTCGAAACTCTTACGATTAGTGAGAGCTCAAAAAAAATTCGGAAATTATCATGCATCTTTTTTCGAGTTTGTTTTTAAAAACTCGTAACTTTTTAACGGCTCTATTCGCAAGTCATTCACGGAATTCTATTGAAGAGAAGGGATAGGAGCTTAGCGAGATGACTGTTTGCGCTTTTTCCATCTACCTCAAACGGGCGGATCCAGAAACTTCTCAAGCGGAGGGGGGGATCGCTCCTCCACCTAGCGAATCCGCCCCTGCAAACTGCCCTATATTTTGAAAACCCCTACCCCTATCAGAATCCTTCTTTCCCTCGCTATACAGACCTAATCTGCGGAGTATAATTGAGGATTTTTGCGCGGAATGAATTTAAGAAAGCACCCCGCCCCTAACCTCAAACCCATTAAAGATAGAGAGAAAGAAAGAGGTAAGCAGGAATGATGGGAAAAGAGATGGATGGGAATAGGGAGAGGAGGCTACGGAGGTAGGTACCTCCACACCGTTTTTGATGTAGAAACGAGGAGGGGTGCTACCTCCATCTCCCCCATCCCCTCTCCCCTTTCCGCGCGTGGCCCCTGTAACTCGGGAGAGAGAGAGAGACAAGAGGAGAGGAGAAGGAATCTGTCCGCCCGCGGCACCACCGAGAGCAGGAGGAGCTGGTCGGCTTCCGAAAAACGCCGCACTTTGGGAGGCGGGAGCGGTAGAGAAAAAGGGGGTGGGTAGGAAAGCCCCCGTTCCCTCCCTCTCTTGACTGTCCCATCTCATCCCATCTCCCTGTCTCTCTACCTCTTCTCTCACCTCCACGTCAACCCCTCTCTCTGTAGATAAGGAGAGAACACCTCCTGCTCATTAGGTCTCGAGGGAGACGGGAAGAGGCAACTCAATTAAATGCCACTCCGACTTTTCGGCCAACCCCCTCGAGGGAGATACGAAATTGTTTAAGACGGAGGCCACTCTCCTCTCTCCGCCTGTCTCTCCCTCTTCCTCTCTTTCGCTACCACCGTTCCTCATAGAAATACGTCACCCGCTCGCGTTTTGAATTTTTTCTTCGTGAATGACTTATGTGAGTTGAATAACAATTGCCGACATCTGATGCGATGAGGACGTGACCTAGTTCAACTTTCTTCGAAACACTCGAGGATTATAGCGAATAAACCGCCTTCAGTCATAGGCCTTACAATTTGGAAAGCCAAAACCGTCGTATCCTTCCTCATTCTGTTTAACTTTGCGCGGATGGAGAGAATTTGTTGCGCGAGTTTTTCTGGAAATTAATTTCCTTTGACGCATTAATGACGAAGTCTTTCCCAACTCCGGTCTGTCCATCGTCCTAAATACGGATGCTAGGGAAAAATTGCGTAAGCCAAAATTTGTTCGCGAAAATGCTTTAAAGTTTAAAATAACGAGTGCCGATTTATTTCGCGCGGATGTTTTCTTTCGAGACTATCTACGACCGAACGGACGAAAAAAATGCCCGCGATAATAATAAAAACGCACATTAAGGAGGAAACATGGCTTCCCTTTATGGGTTGATTCTTAGTAACGACGGATTCCAGTTTCTGACTTTCCTTTCTCGTTCCACGAACCCCCTCCTCGCCCCTGACGCGCTCTCTGCCCCACCTCTCTCACCGTCCTTCACGTTCCTCGGTCCACGTAGGCCGATGCATTCGCTCTCCGTTATTTACATCACCAAAGCGGATTATTGACTTTGATAAGATCCAATTCTTGTCTTCCATCTCGTACCATTCTCATATCGCGGATCTTTTCTTCCCTTGGTTCCGAAGTCTTTTTATTCAGCGCTGTTTATGTTAGACTTCCGAGATTATATTTTACGAGCCTGCACTTTAACCTCCAATCTCGTAGTCGTATTTTTAATGTTTCGCGGTTCGATTAGGTTGAAAGTTGTCCAATGAAACAGCTTTTTGTATTATTTTTCTGCTACCTAAGCGACTTATAAGTGCCGACGAATCGTTGATAACAAGTAATCTGATGTCCATTTCTGATGTTTACAGTATACCGAGGAACATATTTATAAACATATTAACTCGATAAATTGCCGTGCTTAGTAGACAAGAAATGTTTTGTAATATTTTAATGTCACCAACGTGCATGAGAAATTCAATATTGAATAATTTATAATCTAACAAAACACGCTGGAAAATGTCCAAAAAGTTCTATTTAAAAAAAAGCGCTCAAAGTGACGCACTGGCCAATTTAATCCGTACGACTCTTTTATCGCACTCAAAATAATCAGCGATCGTGAATAATTTTGATTGGTTTTGAGCAACTCAAAATTTTATCTTCGGCCAATAAGCGTTCGATAAATCTACTAGACTCTTTTATATACATACTGAACGGGTCTAATCATATTCACTCGAGTTAGAACTCTCGATACCAGAGTTCGGACGTCATATTTTATAGATTTTTGTTTACAGCTGGGCAGGGTGGACACAACGTAACGATACAGATTTTTCGCGTTGCACCGCACAACTTGCTCGACGGGGACTACGCAGATGTTTTTCATGCGCACGTTTGGGTAATTCCCTCGCTCAGTCACCAGCTTTGCGCCGACCGAGGAAAGTGGACCGAAAGCTCGGTGAAAGGAATAGACTGCGTCGGGGGCCGAGATACAGAGAGATGGGGTGGGCTTCGAACGCCGCCATTGCGAGGGAGTGGAGAGTGGTGGAGCGAGCGTGCGAGGGAGGGATTGAGGGAGGGAGGGAAGGAAGGAAAGGGTTCGACCTCAAGCCACCCGAGAGTGCCGCCGCAATCAACGCCAATTCTCTTCAATTTCACGGGTGACTAACGATGCCGATTCGAGAAGCTTAAAAAATCATAGTAGCTAGAGAAGCCGACGGCTGCGAGATCATTGCCTACGTCTAAAAAGCCCGGAATAACACCCTTTTACTTTCAAAATAAATTCGGTCTAATAAACAGAGGGAGTAAAAGCTAGCGTGGCCAGGAGTCGTGTTAAGGAAGCAAAAAAAGCGGCGAACGAAATCTACCTCAGGCTTTATTTTTTTTTGTTTCTCGTCTACGGCAAGACTGGAAGCAGATGGAATGCGGCCTCACTCCTCGGAAGGTTCCCAAGACTTGGCAACGCGCCGTGAATTTCAAACGAATGAGAAGGGCCAATTTATAACTTGGGTCAGGAAACCTTTGGAAGGTCAAAGAAACGGCTGAAATTGATCATGGTGTTTATTGTGTAGTTATATCCAGACGCAGATTTTTGTGTTTTTTATTCGTAAGTTTCCGACCAACGTTTCGAAATAGTAACGACAAAACGGCGACTGTGGAGTTTCAGCTTAAGTAATACAAAAAAATGGACTTGAAATCAAATATGATTACGTTTTGATAATGTCCGTCAATGAAGAAGAATAGAGTGAGACGTAACGATACTATTCTCCCCGTGTAGGTACTTATTTTTAGTATAATCTTTGAAATTGTTTTTCTTTTCAACTCGACATAAAGTTATACAGGAATTTCAATCCGTTTCCTTCAGGCACTCGTTGTATTTGCAGCAAACCCAAGAGATCGGAAATAAATATCCTTAAGGTCTTTTTACTAGCGATGATCTTCACGAGCACCATGATTTCGTCACAATTAAATTAAGAATTTGCCTTCGGAAATGTAACTTGAATGTGACGAGGGCTATATTTATCCGCGTAATCGTTGTCAATCGATCAATTCCACGTGAGCCCCGCGAGAGATTGCTTTAATGAAATTCAATAGAGAGCCCCACGCTCATGTTCTGCTCGGTATACGATCAAGCCAGACGTAGCCGAGGGATCGGCAACCACCTGCCACCGCCACTCTCAACATCGAGGGGCATCCTCGTAAACTCTCCTATATCATCATTCCTGTACCATAAAACTTTTAAATACTTATCGTCGCTGTTTTGTTTTCGCTCGAAGAGTCGCCTCTCCGGACACCGAATCAAACAGACCTTATCTGGGCTTTAAGCCAAAAAACGGTTCACCATTTCCTCGGTGTACGTCGTAAAAAAGCCACGTAACCCGGAGGGGGGAAACTTTATTTACCCAATTCGGCGTTGGTAACGTGTTTTGTTATTCCTACACGCACCACGAAAGACTTGGACTCATCATTCTTACCGGTTATCCAACAGCGCGTACGGGAACACACTCTTTAAGCCGCCCTCCGATAAACAACCATTTAGGAACTCACTTCACGGGAAGGACAAACTTCCGTCTTGGCTCCCCTCTCTTCTTTCTTCCCTATTCCTTCCTTTCCGAAGAGTGCTCTCGAGATGGAGAAGAGGAGGCAGTAGAGCGCCCCGATGGATAAAATATATAAGCTCGACGACGCTCTACCTCTTCTGTCTCCGTCTCGGGGCACTGCCGCGACGCGTACACTCCACTGAGCACAACAAGAACTCTCACTCGTGGTTCACACAATCTCGTTCACTCGGCGTGCGTCCTTCCCCGCCTCAGACTCCACCCGTTCTCTCGCCCGTTGACTGCGCCGACTGCACCCCAAGGCGCTTGAGGAGTAGATGCGTCGTTAGGGAGAGCGGAGACCTCTGGCGGGTGACCTGCGAACTGTGTCGACGCGCTGAGGGACACGCTTCACCACGGATTCTTTTTCCGAACGTAGCGGGAGAATTCGAATGAGCGTGAGTGGATGAATTACGAGCGATTCAGGATTTTGGATTTTCGCTGTTAAATAAATAAAAATTTTAATGAGTTTTGCTTTGGTGCGCATTTCTGATTCGATTATTCTGCGCCGCCAAGATAACTTTCAATGCGTGCGTTGCGATCTAGTGGATTTAGAATTTATTTCTCACTATATTTCCTGGGTGTTATCCTTTCCTCGATTGGGAGCAGCCTTTAAAAAAAGGAAAACTCGTGAATGTATTAATCATGTCTAATAAAAGTGGAGATTCGAGTGTGTTTTGTTAATCAATGTTCCGTGTCAGTGTCAACGAGGCCGGCGAAATCGTGCCGCTCCGGTAACCATGATTTTCATCGTTTTAAGAAATATATCTAGTTGACTTAACTGTTTCGAAACCATTGTTTCGTAGATAATTGTTTTTCCACGCAATGAAAAGTGAGTCATATTCGTCTCCTTAGCTCATCTCATTCCTAAGTCGTAATGATAACGAGAGCTGTAAAACATCCAACTCCTTAAAGCAAAACGTCAAAACGTTTTCTTTATTCTCCGTCGAATCTTTTTCATTATCGTAAAAAATAATTCCCAGGTAAATTTGAGGGTTCAAACTTTTTTCTAAGCAAGAGTTTTAATGGAATCCCATTGTTTTTTGAAAGAGACTTTGTGTTTAAATTTGAATCACTCGAAATTTGTGGCGACCATGTCCTATTTGCGTAGGTACCTTTCCTCGATTGATACACTCGATCGAATTTTTTGCCACTTTTTGTGTCACTGCGTGACAATTTCCGGTGGCCCCGTGCAAAGTGTCGGCCATTTTTCTCGGTCGAGCCATATTTTCACGGAGCGATTAGTCCAGGGATTTCTGAAGGTTAACGCCGTCTCTCGAGGGTGATGGTCAAATATATAATAAGACCTTCGATTCCGTGAAACTGTATTTCGTGAGCTTCTCACGCTTCCCTCCCGCACTGTAGGAACCACCTGCTTAGTCATATCCAGATTAAAGATAATGGTCGCGGATTATCGGCTGCGCCCCAAAATTGCGAAATCTAAAATTCCTGGAAATTTAGCGGTAAATCTTTTATGACTTGAGATTGGCAATTGACTCTTTAACAAATAGTTATTGACTAAGATGTATGTAAATGTGTATGGATTGAAATTTACTCAGCTTAAAAATTAAATAAATGTTGCACACATTTCGATAATGAACTAATAAAGATTAGGGAGAAGTATACTTGTAAATGAAGTAAATGCTTCTCAGATGCTTATTAAGGCCTCACCTCTTCCAAACCTTCTATGTTCAAGTTAAAAATTGTACAAGTCCACTTGCTCGTATATATACATTTCATCTTGACGATGATTATCGATCACTTAATTCTTTTGAATCTTTAAAATATATGAACTAGGAGCTGCATTTCCCTTATAACAACATTTATAATATGATTCAATTATCCCGCAAACTTCGACAATATCATATTCACTTTTGCTTTCAGGCACATTTCCTTCGTCTTAATATTATGATACGATAAACCCTTCCCTAGATTTTTCTTATGGTTGGTCAGCCTGAAAAGCCTAGTTCTTCCGCTTGACGGATTCCGAAGGACTGCTTTTAAAAAAATGCTCGTTTGTCGTCACGGTTTTGAAAGCCTGGCCCTACGATTCTTCAGCAGACTAAAAGATTCGATACATGCTGTTTCGGTAATTGTGTCACATATATATGTATCTCTCAGATTTGGAATTGTCGGACGGAGAGTCGAGTTATCTCGACCAAGATTGAGGAAACGCTGGTGAAATGTTGACGATTCATATATAATTTCTTCCGAAGTAATCACAAGTAAAATTATTTTAATTTGGAGTAGTCGAGCTCAGTCAAGAAAGGTAGTCCTTTGAAATTGTAAATTTGTATTAAACTATAATTCGCAATTACACTAATTTAGAGAATTAATAGTAATCGAATCGTATCGAACGTCCCCATCGGTGTTAGCTGAACGTAATGTTAGATCAGAGTACAGGAGAAAATATGTCCAAACAATCGCTAGAACAGAGAAATACTACAGATCCTTTTTCCCAGACGCGATAAGACAGTCCAACAGGGGAATTAGTTAGAGTTCACTTGGTGTTGTGACACCCCCCGCCAAACGCTTCTAGCGGCTTGCAGGGTATTGATGTAAATGAAAATGTCTCGTTTTAAGCTGTAAAGGGACATCCCTAAGCCGCGTGGGAAGGCAACAGAATTGTGGGAAAGTACCTTTTTTCCCAGCTCCTGCTCGTGACATCTCCTTCGGAATTGAGACGTCTACTCCTTCCTCCCTTTCTCAAAGTTCTTCGCCCCCGATGCGGGCTCTTCTGTATCCTCAACCCCTTCTCTACACTCTCTCTCATACATATCCCCCTCACATCCTCCTCGCATTCCGTCCACCCTCTTCCCCTGAGTACCGGAGAAAGAGAGGAAGACGCCTAACATGGGCACGACGCATAAAAAAATACACAAGCCCCTTCGAAGGAGATTTGCGCAGATGGAAAGAAGTCGGAGTCGATAGATTCGATTCGTTCGTCGCAAGAGATGGATGTTTTAATTAGCGATAAATGTCATGTGATATTTCTCCCTTCCTTGATTTATAAGATACCGATGGCGGTACATATTAATGGAAATGTGGTCGAGTATTTTACAGGAAGTGTATAGCTCTTTACTCGCGGACCTTTTTCCTCATTGCTCTTAAAGATCATCGCTTGTATTTAACAGATAATCCTGAAGATTTGAGAAATTGCAAACGCAAGAACTCATAAAGTAAATGACAATACTAACGCGACTTTTTGACGTTAAACATAATTATGATTGGAAAAGATTCTCGTCTATTGATGTATTTCGCGTTGAGTCAGATATTTCCTTTAGTGTTCCTGTCCTGAATTTCTTTCGTTGCTTTTTGACTTGCTTATGAATTGATTTTTAATAAAAGGCACCATCTTAGATGGCAGCGTATAATTGTATTTATTTAAATTATGCAAATAAAAATTTGATGATCGTCCGAGACAAGAAATTATTCTGCAGTAGAGTTTGAAAACTGTAATTAACATGCATAAAAATTCTCTAAGGAATTAACTTTAATGGCTATTTTGTATTTTGAATTTCTGCTTAAGAAATGTACTGTCTTGACGACTGTTTTACAAAAATTATGATGCTTTCTACTCTAACGATTGGTATCTCGATAGCAGTAGCTTTATTAATGTATTGGCGGACCATTATTTGACGAAGATCCCGAACAGTACGCATTCCGTTAATTCGGTAGTAATCTTTTTTTTTTGCTGATATCCTTCGCTTTTCCAGACGTCAAAATAGCAGTCTCCCAAAAGTTTTTGTTCTCACGCTTTCCTTTATTTTTGGACGACCTTGGACAGGATGACGTGTAGAGATACACGTTCAGCTTTACTACTTCGCAGATAATCGTGAGAAAAATTTATTTCGCGGAAAGCCTCGAATTTTCCTCCTAAATGTGTACCGATTTCCGTCGCGATACGCTAAGGATTTTTAAGCATTCAACAGTTTCCATACCCCCCAAAAAAACCGAACCTCTTACGCGCGTACGCCGTCAGAGCGAAAACACGCCTTTAGTGCAAGTGATGGCTGCATTTCTGTCTCTCCTGGATGCCCACCTGAGCTACAAGAAGCAGTCTCCTTCGCCAATCGTGGCTGCAATCTCTCATTCTTCCCACGACCGCCCCCACCGCGTGCCTCCCCTCCCCCTAACCCCACACTTTCTTCCCATCCCGCTTTTTTCCCCCTTCGCAAGAATGGCGGATCCGCGGCTCCGATGTTATGAGCCGTGGTATGCGTCGAGTGCTTCGCGTCGTAAGACCAAACCGGCAGTGGAAGGGAATGGGCGAACGCTCACTAACCTCTGGTCCTAGCTTCCCCTCCCTCTTCCGCTCTTCCTTCTTCCACCCTCGCTCCCTCCCCCCATCACCACCCCCTCTCCCCCCATCACCACCCCCTCTCCCCCCATCACCACCCCCTCTCCCCCCTTCCCCACTTTCCTCTCACCATTCCACGTCCCTCTCCTTTGCTCAGCCGAGTCGTGACTTCTCTCCCTTGGAATAGAACAGGTTTTTACTCCTCAGTCTGATCGCTCGCTGACCTTCAACCGCGCACCTCTTTCTCTCCCTCTGCTCGGCTCCCGTGCCTTAGAAGAAGCCATCGAGGGATCGCCTTAGCGACTGCGGACCAGCGATCTATGGAGTGCAACCCTTCTGAATCACTTCCATAAGGAATTCGTTCCTAAATAAGATGATCGTTTCCCGTCCAGTTCCCCCCCCCCCCTCCGCCTCCCCCTAGTGAGAGTCCGTGGTGAAAGTTAGGAGGTATAACCGTCGTATCGCGAAGAACCCTTTGGTTCGGCGTCCACGGAATCTCGAATACCCCTCTGCTTGGCAACCGCGGTTCGATTTGCGACCTCAGAATGGTTGGCAAACGCTCGTGATGTCGACGAGAATGGGTTCGCGAGAGCTTCACTCCAATCTCTCTCCTTTTCCTCGTTTCCAGTTCGCTTCTGTCCTCTTTTTAAGCGGCACACGCATTCCGGTTCTACACTCCCTTCCCCCATCCTCTCTCTCTATCTCTCGATGCGTTCTGAATTTCTTAGCATAGCATCGTCATAAACAGCGGGGTCCAGGAATCTTTTAGTCTCGTGGTAAGAGAGGAAGAGGATTAACGAAGGGAGGAGAATAGGGATTTCGCGCGAGGGAGGCGTGAGTGGGGTTGGTCGGTGATCACATTTCGGGAGGAAAGATGGCGGTGGTGTGGAGGGGCGGGGATCACTTTGGCGGGGGAGAAGGGCGTCGGAATCCTCGATGGACATCCTCAACGACGCCTCCTTCCTATTCTCGGGTTCTGTTCTATCTATTCCTCTCCTCCCTACAAGACTCCATTTATTTCTTTCTTGTACCACGCCTTTCGCCCCCTTCTACCGAATTCCTAAAAGTCTTTCAGATAATTCCCGTCTACCTTCCTCCACTCTTTTTCTAACTCTCCATCTCCTTGTTTTGCCGTTTTAAGATGTTGCGATGGCGTTAATGTTATGCGGATGAGGCATTGATACGGCGTGGGATCTGTTTGGGTAAGTCGGCCGAATTCCCGAAGGTGTTTGGAATCTGCTGAATCGATGTAATTTTTTAGGCGCGTTTCGCTTACAGCGTGAGCGCCTATTATCGTCGGTCGGTCCGTCCGTCCGTCCGCATGTTCGTTCTCGGCTTCTACTGAACGGATTTTTATGAAATTTGATATTAAGGACTTTCAATCAAATATAATAAGAAAATCGCAAAAATGAATCACGTACGCCAATCAGGGGTACCACTTTGCTGGAGACAAAAAATTAAATTTTCGTCATATCTCGTAAAGTATTGTTCATATCAAAATATTTTTCAAATAAAAGCTGTAGAACTGGTAAAGTAGAGTATTTCCTTTTCTATGTATTTTTATCGTAGGAGTAGCCGTTATCGAGAAAATCAAACAAGAAAGTCTTATATGGAGTTGAACAGAAAATTTCTTGCATGTTTACTTCATTGTTGCTAACATAATCTCCCAAACAAGCGTTTAATTTCCTTACGTGTGCATGTAATACTATTAAATAGGAAGAAAATGGATTATTTATGATGAAGAAAAGGACTTTCAAACACTATTTCCCTTACGTACAGGTATATAATTGCTTTCTAATACTCCATTGCACGAAACGCGCCTCATTTGTGATACGTTGTACGCTTTCCTAACTTGTTTTCGTTATCTTAACTTTATGTTCCGATATCACATCCCATCGAATAAGTGATATCGACTTTTAATTAAACCTATTTAAGTATAAATCCGCCCTTTTGAAAATACTCATGGAATTGGTATTTTTCCATAATAAGGGCCAATTCAGGAAAAGCTGGTAGAAAATTTGGCATTTATTAGGCGTGCAAAATTCTTTTTCGTTTTAGCCTCGTATTTTAACTTAATGCGAGGAACATTTTTTTGAAGATTGCATTTCATTATTTCCTAGGAACTGCATTTTATAAGTCCATGGTGCCTTTCTTTTATAACACGCTCTGGCATCCCGTAAGCAGTTAAAATGTAAATACATTTTTGGTTTTATGTTTTGTATAAATATGCATAATTCTTTCCTAATAACTTTATTCGGCTATCACATGCGGATAATCTGTGTTACAATAATCAATACTTTTCCATTCGTTCGGTTTATTTTAATACTACCTCATAACATGCGCCTTTAAAGTTTCTCTCTACATTTATCGGGTTTAAGTTCTCTCCCTTTAGCATTATCTCCCTTCCACTCCGTCTCTGTGTCCCTCCTACCTCCTCCCTATCACTCTTTCGCATGCCACCTGTTACCAAAACAGGGCAGTCTTATCTTCTGTAAGTGAACCCTGCGATATGCTAACAACACGCGCACTGCACATGGATGTAAATATTAACAGTAACAAGATAAAGCGAAGATAGCATTGTTGCTGGAAATACACTCTCACTTTGCCGACACCAAGTGCTATTAAACGGAAACCCTGTTTAAACATTCCTCTAGAATTTAATAAAACAGCTTTACGATTACCAAATGAAATTTAATTCCCAGAAGGGTGTTTATTGTTCGTGTCCAATAAATGATTGGGGATTGTTTGGGTTCGATTTTCGAGCGTGTGTGATTGTTCCAAAGATGAATCATCGTGCTGACCTTGTGGCTGGAATTCGTCCAGAATAATTCCTAAATCCACACAACGATTGGAAAAAACATGCGTATTTCGGCTACAAGGAAAAGAAACTCGTCTTAGATTTCCTTCTTTTAAAATTAGACGAAGTACCTTGTAGCCGAAATGCGCATCTAGTTTTTCCAATAGCTTTCACGCTTTAGAAGTTGTCCTCGTCGCCAATTCGTGATTGATAGATTCAAACACTATCACCTCCATACGTCATGCTTCTAGGGTACTAACAGATTATCCTTGAGCCTAATTATTTATTATTATTAATTTAAATGTTTTTTTTATGCATTTTGTACGACGTCTTACATCTCCATAACTCGCTTTTATGATATTGTATATTATTATTAATTTCAGCAATTTTTGGGTTTAGCACAAGGTAGTTCTTACCCTTGCTTTGTTGATAAATCCTTAGGCTTCACTCACGGCGTTGTTTTCCTGCGGGAGAATGCGATGTGAGTTTTTGCGTTCAAAACGCGGAGCTTGTTTTGCCGAACGACACGGTTACTCGCGTGATTACCAAGCATAAGCGACTAACCTCACGCTGGGTGAATGACTCCTTCGGAAACTCGGAATGCAGCTCAATCAGAATACATGCATGATGTGAACAGTAAATGTGTGTGGCTTAATTAAATAATAAACTTCAGCATTAGAATTTTTCAATCTTCTTTACCCGTGAGTTGTCTGGTAACCGTATTTTCCGGCTTTTAGCGTTAATTTTAACGGATATATGACGAAAAGGCAAATTATATTTTAGAACAAAATAGGAAGATGTAACATTGGAAAACTAGGAACTTTTGGTGCACAACTATCCCTGCCATCCACCAATAAGGTGACTTGCAGCGTATCATGTAGATGTACGAATATGATTGTTCTTTCTTCTCTATATTGCTGCATGAACAACACTGGGTCTCTTGAAAAGGTTACCTGGTGAATTTTCGGTTGAAAAACAAGTAGGTAAATAATATTGCAATGTCTTCTGAGGATCGAGAGAGAATCGCACGAAACGCATACAAATTAAGATAATGTCTTCCGCATATTGTTGAAATATCTAAAGCAGAAATGTCATATAATGAATACTGATCGTAAGCGTTACGACGCCATTGCGAGGTATAAATTTGCGCGGTAAGACCAGATCTTTAACTAGAAACGAGTGATTGATTTACATTTACATCAATACCCTGCAAGCCGCTAGAAGCGTTTGGCAGGGGGTGTCACAACACCAAGTGAACTCTAACTAATTCCTCTGTTGGATTGTCTTATCGCGTCTGGGAAAAAGGATCTGTAGTATTTCTCTGATCTAGCGATTGTTTCGACAGATTTTCTCCTGCACTCTGATCTAACATTACGTTCACTAACACCGATGGGGACGACTATGCCGCGTACGTCTTCAACGAATTCGGAGCTTTCGAATTTTTCAAATAGTTTCCTTTTGTATTCAATTCTTCTACTCTTCAACGTCTGCCATTTCAGATCCCTCAATATCTCTGATACACTCGCATCATACCGATATTCTCCTTTTACAAATCTAGCCGCTCTACGCTGAACCATTTCGAGCTCTCTAGTTAGGCCCTCCTCGAAAGGGTCCCAGACGGCGCAACAGTATTCCACGATGGGTCGTATTAGGGAAAAGTATGCGATTTCCTTCACATTCGAGGGGCATCCCCACAGGACTCTAGAGGAAAGCCCTTGAATTCTGTTTGCCGATGCTATAACGGTTTTGATATGCTCTCTACTAGACAAATTGCTACTGAGAATTACTCCTAGGTATTTGTAGCTATTGACGTATTTTAGCTTTAGTTCAGATATTTGGTACGGGTAACGGTTGGAATTCGTGGAGCGCGTGAAGTTCAATGCGGCGCATTTCTTTATATTCAGATCGAGTTGCCAATCTTTACACCATTTCGTAATAGCCTGAAGGTTCTTTTTCAAATTCTCCTGATCGTGTATTGTATTGATTTCTCCATACACAAGTGTGTCATCCGCGAAGAGTCTAACTTTACACTTTATATTATCCGCTAAATCATTTATATATAACAAGAATAACAGAGGTCCGATTACACTTCCCTGAGGCACGCCGGAAGTCACTTTGACGACGTCTGATGCAACTCCATCGAGAACTACTCTCTGGGTTCTATCGGATTGGTTGGGTTGGATCGGATTGATTGTTATGTTATGGAGATTCTATTCTCACAGGACAATTGTAGAGTACTATTTACATTTTTGTTTTACGTAGCCTTTGCTTCGGTCAATCTGGTGCTGTGCATCCCTTCCCAGCCGACATTCTAGGGTTTTCCAAGATTTTCTTTACATTTAGATGCGAATTCCACTTCTGGGTCCTTTACCTATGTCTGAGAAATTTAGCTGCACGAAAAAAATTTTATTTCACTCGTAGTTACGAAATGTCTGGGCGAAGAAAAGCATGCGCAATCATTTAGTGATATGCTGCATCATACCAGTGATTAATCTCCCGTGCGCAGTTTCTGAGGCGTCGAATTCCTTGGCGTGGTTCAGTCTCTTATTCTTCCCTCGCCTTTTTCTTATCACGCTAGTCCTTCGATACTAGAAATATTTCTACAAGTTGCTTACTTCGGATTTTGTTGCAGAAGAAATAAGCTATTCTTTTTCGACGCAAATGCAATTAGTTTCCTAAATGTTTATCACTGCCATTTTTTTCACTGTTTGCTTTGACTGGGAAAAAAATATTCTTTGATAAATCACGATGAGGTTGCTAAAAAAAAGAGATATTTTCGTAGAGGCAAATTACCTACAAGCAATTACGATGTTAAAGAGCGTCTCTGTCACGAAATAAATGATTAATACTGAAAGCTTGCTCCATTCTTTCCTTCATGTCTAGGTCACCAGGGCGATATTCTTATAGCGGACTGTGTTATAGATCGTTATTTTTGCGTCAGAGTTCATTTGAAGTGCGTTGACTAGAGCTGTGGAAAACTACGGAACATGTGCCTAAAGTTCGCATTTTAATCTGCCATTAAATTTTTACTTGATTATTTTATAAGAACATTCAAAAGAAAATATTTTTCCGAGTGAGTTGTTTCCGAAGTCTGGAGTATTGTTTCCTTTGGAATAACGGGCGAAGAGGGCGTTGTTGCTTTAAGAAAGAGAAACGCGGTTATAAAAGCTTTACAATTCTAAGTAAACGCTTACCTGGAAGGATGGAGAGGTAGCGATAATACTATTTTGCGATAATTGGCTAATTCCTATCCTGGGTTTTCCTCCTTTCTTTCTTGTGATTATTAATTGGCGGCATTTCTCCGACAAAAAGACCAGATTTGCTATTTCATGCAAGAAGGAGGAATTCACTTGGTGAGTTGAGGCACAATGGGACTTGATAATGTGGGAATCGAATGACGTATTCCTTAGCAGGGATTCTGTTATTAAAGATATGATAGAAAGAAAAAATCTGATGTGGCCAACACATAACTTTCTCCATATTTGGGGTATAATTATTTAAATTATTATGAATAGCATTATAAGACAAAATTATTGTTTCCTATCGTAAAAGAATACAGTCGTCCTTATTGCCGTAAATTAGGTATATTTTGAATATGTTTACAGAATTCACCGCTAAATGGTGGTGGCGCTGTATACTAGAAAAAGCAAAATATCTCCGAAATGGACGGTTCTACGAAAATTTGTTTCAAGCAAAACTTGGAAGAAATATTATTCTCTACAACTTTGGTCCTTACCAAGATGACCAATTACGACGGTGTTAAGGCGATATTTGACGAAAACAGAAAAAACCGATAATTTTTTATAAATAATTCCTAAACAATAACTGCTGCGGAAAATTGTTTCAAATGAAAGTTGTAGGAAATTACATTCTCTATAAGGTTTTTATAGAATTGTATATACAATAATGATGTTTTAACGGAGAAATATCGCAAAAACCGAAAAGGATTTCGAATCAACTTCGACTTCCGGTTAACCGGGATTGTCCAAAAACTAATTAGTTCTTTATGCTCATGCTAAAGAGTTATATATGAAGTTTGGTAACGATATGGCAAGTACTTTTTGAGTTAGAGCGCCCACAGTCACATACACACGCACACACACCCACAGACATCATTCCGAAAATAGTCTAAACGTGTTCTAGGGACTTCAAAACGTGTATTTCCGTTGAAATCTCGAAGTCGATTTTTTTGATGATCACAATACTTTCCCATTACTACGTATGGAAAAAGTAAAAAGAGGAAGAGAAAAGTTTTCATCTGATGGACGAATTGAAAAAGGAAGAGAATTACCAAGAACGGAAGAAGGTTGCGAGGAATAAGAAGATATGGGGTCTGCTTTTAACATATAATCACGGACCTGTCGGCGGAAAGATTACTAATGATATATACAAATACATGCATACGTGCGTACATATATATAGTATGTCTTAGCCAAGAGATAAGCAATCACTCTTTCTTGTCACGACCTTGTCAGTATTCAAGAACTGTTCCAGGTTACAGTTTAGTACTTGTAGACCGCAGAGAATATTAATCCATGAGAAGCTCGACTCTGCGTCGCCATGGCATTGAGGTTGAACGCTTCGTGACAACCAAAGGGCCGATTACAACCCAAAAATATAGGAAAACGAAATAAATGTCAATCATATTTTCATAAGTACCTCGTAGGTAGCCGTGGAATGTGGAAAGTACAAAAAGTAAAAGTTATATCAATTACTCCACGTGGGTACTTTTCTATTAATATCCTGTTTTCTTCCGGAAATAATGACGCACAGTACATTTCGGTCCTAGTTATATACCTTAGCCTCATTGAATCTTCTTAAACATTATTAGTGACTCTGTTTGTGAAAACTGCTGTAAGGTAGCATCATGTGAGCGTCGTCATTCAATGATTCCTCGACTGTTTGTCAAAAAAATTATTTTAATTGATTTAATTTATCTTTGAGTATTTTACCCTCAAAATCATTCGTCAGCTCATCTAGTAAAAATGCTTCTTAATATCTCGAGATGGAATTATGATCTACGTTTTTTACTTTCTCCATACGTAGTAATGGGAAAGTATTGTGATCACGAAAAAAATCGACTTCGAGATTTCAACGGAAATACACGTTTTGAGGTCCCTGGAACACGTTTAGACTATTTTCGGAATGATGTCTGTGTGCGTGTGTGTATGTGATTGTGGGCGCTCTAACTCAAAAAGTACTTGCTTTCGTGATTTTCACTAAACTCAGTACTCAGTGGAAAGTGAATAAGCTGGACCGCCGGCATAGTTTCTTAGAATTATTGGCAGAAGATATGGTGAGAAAACATATATTGAGACGGGCGGAAAATGTGCGTTCTAAAAGTGTAAGAAGATGCATTTCTATTACGCAGGGTATTTTAGTCGAAAGTCAAAGGGGTAGGGAACCTGCACCAAAAAAACTCAAGCGTTCGCAATGTCACCTGTGTTCCACAAAAAGGCAAATATTCCAAATTTGTGAATTTTGTCATCAAAATGTGTGCAAGGAACATTCTCATATTGTTTGTGATATATGCTCTGACAAAGACTGCAAAAAACTACCTAATTTGTTTTAATTTTTCTATTTTATACTGTTATTGTTTTCAAAGTATACGACTCTCAAAGAAGTCCTTCACAAGCATTTTGAAAAGAAGAAAAAAGGTAAATTAACAAAGTAATTATGTTACATTTATTTTTGCAGTGATACACAATATTCAATAAACATATGTATTCTTGAAAATGTTTATTTTTTCCTTAAAACCTCCATATTTGACATACCAGCGTCTCAGCGCCGCGCCGGCGCCGAGAATCCGTTTTCGTTACAAAAATCAGGAATCCGCATGAGGGTTAAACAATAAACGGAACACATGGCTCATAATAGTCCATCTCCAATAAAGAGTAAACTCGGGACGGATTGCGTTTCTTCGGAATTCGCGACTCGTCCGCAATTAAGCGAAACGAACGCACATAAATGGAACCTCTCGGATGCACGTGCGTAGAATGTCCATTCATTTCGCGGCTCGCTTCCGCGATCCATGATAAAATGACCTGGCGATCAGCTGTCTCCGCGGAAACGACCAAGAAAAGCGCTTAATATCTGAAACGCGGACGTCTCTCTTACCAAAAACGATAGTAGTAGGTTTCTTCACTTTGAAAAGAGTTTCTCTTTCCCCCAGTCTCCTCCCGCTTCCCCTTTTACTCCCACGGGGGAAGTAATCTTTGGGCGAGGAGGAGAGGGACAGAGAGAAAGAGGAGGGTCAAAGGGCAATTAGGGGGATGACAGCGTAGGAGGAAGAAGTGGGGTAAAAACGCCTGGACCAAGAATAGGAAGGATATGCCTGGCAATAAGAAGAGCAGGACGCTGAAGAAATCCTTGACCCTATCCATCGCGAACTCCTCCCTAGAGGTCATCGAGGTACTATGCTTGCCACATTTCTTAAAGAGACCACATTCGCGCCTTTCAGCGTCAGAACACTAAGTAATTTTCCTCTTATCGCATTGCTCTTCGTTTCGTCCGCACTCCCCTTTCCCTTCGTCCTTTTCCTGCTCTTCCTATTTGCTCTCCTCCCTCTTTTCTCGTCCTTCCCTCTTATCTTCGTCTATCTGCCCCACTTCCGTCTCGCAACTCCGCTCAATTTCAACACAATCTCCTCCCTCTCTTATAACCCACACTCCTCAGACGCCCGTCATCTCTTCCTTCTACTCGCCGAGCAACGGATAACAATTACAGAGATGTGACGTTGTTATAGGCGGTCAGAATTCTAATTCCGATCCCTCCCCGCCTTTTCAGCGTTCTCTTCTCTCTTCACGATTAACTCCATGTTTTTAGTCATCGACTGCACGTCACTACATTATCATTTAAAAGGTTCCTCTAGGATACGAGAATACGTTCATTTCCACGAGATGATCTTTTAAAATGAAATGAAATACGAGTTCAAACGACTGGATAAATACGTTATGTCGCGCAGAAGTTAGATGTGCAAATATATTTAAACTGTTTGATCGCTTTGATAGCTCTCTCTCTCTGTAAAACCGCGTTCTTTTGAACTGTCATTAAGTATTCATTGGGGTTTTAATCATGCCTGTTATTTTAAACTGTCGATAAAAATTTATCGATATTTCCATGCTACCTAATTCTGTATTTTGCGCTTAAGTATTTCCGTTTCCCGTCGAATATTTCAGTGCATATAAGTATCAAAATCAGCACGGTGTATCCTAAACTCGCTATATGAAATTCAGCTCAAAGTTCGAATGATGTGCAGATCGTCTTGCTGTCTCATTGAAGGGAGCGGAGATGTGGGACAACGCTTTTAGAGCCCGTTATTTTGCAGATAAGATAGCACTCTCTGCACTCGCGCCCGCCGATTCCCACTTTTAATTACTTTAATTTTTTTTCCTGCCATGCCCCACCTAATTGACCTCACTTGAGATTATTTCCCCTCCAGAAAACGTTTCATTGATTACATAAATTTGCACGCATTCCAAGAAATAAAACAGCTTCGTACCAACGCGCAAAGGACCAAGTATTACTCATTCATTTCGTATTCGAGAAAATACACTCTGATTGCGCCAGCTTTATGAAATTTTGTTACTATAATTGAATTTTATATGCAAGTCCTTCATGACTAAAAAAATAGCGATTTTGTTTATGAAAATTTAATTCGATAAACAAAATTTTAAAGGATTTTGAGGGAAAGAGTTTTCTGTTTAGAGGACGCTGATCATCATGAGAATAAACATTCCTCCCTTGAACTTTATTTCTAAAGTAGCAGTGGTGAAAGAAGGTAAATAAGGAAAATACTCGTTCGTCCGTTTCGAAATGTCTTTTTTTACGACAAAGAGGACTATATATCTCGCTGCGTCAGATCTAGCAACTATTTACGGCGCCATGTCAGCTATTCTTCCAGCGTTGGTCGAGTGCGCAAAAGGCGATCCGACGCTAGGCTAATTACTGTTTGAAAGTTTTTTTTGCATCTTACAGCTGCTTTGTTCTCCCTGCTTCGTGACTTCTGTTGCCAGCAAATCCCCATCTTCGTGATCGTCGTCCATTTCCCATCCTTTCACTCTCCCTCCTTTATACCACTGCGACGCTTAATCGCAAGAGTGGTCGTATCATGGCGAGTCCATGCGTGGCTTAGTCAACTCGTTTGTAACGGCGTGCCAATCATTAGTCAAGGTTCGATAAATAAGAGGATACAAACGCTTACATGGCTGCTTTTGCGTGGTAATGGCATTTTGTATGCTATCAAATTACTTTGCGGATCTTTTTATTTGCCCCACGGTGGATTTCATCTGCAAAACATTACGCAGTCTGCAAAAAGTTTTTTAAAGTTAACCGTAATACTCATGTATGCGTATTTTATATATTTACGAATGCTCATACAGGCGCAATTTTTGCTTTAGTGACGATGTTTGCGCGCACTTACCGTGGTGAAAGTAATTCGGCGACGTATTTTATCTCCAGAAGCTAAAACTCATGGCTCTTGAGTATGTATTCTGAAAAAAATCTGATGTGGCCAACACATGACTTTCTCCATATTTGGGGTATAGATATTTAAATTATTATGAATAGCATTATAAGGCAAAATTATTATTCGTATCGTAAAAGAATACAGTCGTTCTTATTGCCGTAAATTATATTTTGAATATGTTTACAGAATTCACCGCTAGATGGCGGTGACGCTGTATAGTGGAAATTACGAATAAGCTAAATATTTCCGAAATGGATGGTTCTACGAAAATTTGTTTCAAACAAAACCTGGAAGAAATATTCTTCTCTATAACTTTGGTCCTCGCGAAGATCACCAATAACGACGTTTTTAAGGAGATATTTGACGGAAAACGAAATCACCGATTATTTATAAATAATTCCTAAACAGTAACTGCTATGGAAAATTGTTTCAAATGAAAGTTGTAGGAAATTACATTTTCTATAACATTTGTATAGAATTGTATATACAATAATGAAGTTTTAACGGAGAAATATCGCAAAAACCGAATCGGGTTTCGAATAAACCTCGACTTCCGGTTAACTGTTATTGTCCAAAAACTAATCAGTTCTTTGTGCTCATGCTAAAGTGTTATATATGAAGTTTGGTAACGATATGGCAAGTACTTTTTGAGTTAGAGCGCCTACAATCACATACACACACAGACATTCCGAAAATAGTCTAAACGTGTTCTAGGGACCTCAAAACGTGTATTTCTGTTGAAATCTCGATGTCGATTTTTTTCGTGATCACAATACTTTCCCATTACTACGTGTGGAGAAAGTAAAAAAGTCGAAGCTCTGGTCCCCCGTACAATAATATTACTAGTGGAAGCTAGTGTGGCTCTCCTCCCACCCTTCAAAGCGTCTATATAGTCCATTCCCTCCGCTAAATTGTTTCCAGGTGCTAACGAGACCCTCACCCCTGCTAAGTGGCTCTGGAAAACCTCAAACGAGGGTGAAAGAGATAGACTGCCATTCCACATCTCAACTCCCTCTTGCATCCCAAAATACTGAAACATACCAGACCTACCTTTGACTCTTCGACTGGAAACGTAATCCCTTTATGGTTATGTAGGGATAGAAGGATTAGGCTGAATTTAGGAAACCCTGTGATCACCTTTCAGAGCTGCTGAAATCCAGCTTTTCTTTCTATTTGGTAACCTAATGATGAATCTCTAGGGCTTACAATTACGTCGACTGAATAATTTGATTACTCTATTAGAAGTGAATTGAAATTCATTTAAATATTCGAATGAAAACACGGGGGATGAAAAAATCCCCCGTTTTTACTTTCTCCATGTACATAGTAGTATAGAGAAAGTATCGTTTTTATAGAAAAAATCGACTTCGAGATTTCAACGGAAATACACGTTTTGAGGTCTCTATATAGAACACGTTTAGACTATTTTCGGAATGATGTCTTTGTATGTGATTGTAGGCGCTCTAACTCAAAAAGTACTTGCCATATCGTTACCAAACTTCATATATAACACTTTAGCATGAACGTAAAGAACTGATTAGTTTTTGGACAATATCGGTTAACCGTAAGTCGAGGTTTATTCGAAACCCGATTCGGTTTTTGCGATATTTCTCCGTTAAAACTTCATTATTGTATATACAATTCTATACAAATGTTATAGAAAATGTAATTTCCTACAACTTTCATTTGAAACAATTTTCCATAGCAGTTACTGTTTAGGAATTATTTATAAATAATCGGTGATTTCGTTTTCCGTCAAATATCTCCTTAAAAACGTCGTTATTGGTGATCTTCGCGAGGACCAAAGTTATAGAGAAGAATATTTCTTCCAGGTTTTGTTTGAAACAAATTTTCGTAGAACCATCCATTTCGGAAATATTTAGCTTATTCGTAATTTCCACTATACAGCGTCACCGCCATCTAGCGGTGAATTCTGTAAACATATTCAAAATATAATTTACGGCAATAAGAACGACTGTATTCTTTTACGATACGAATAATAATTTTGCCTTATAATGCTATTCATAATAATTTAAATATCTATACCCCAAATATGGAGAAATTCATGTGTTGGCCACATCAGATTTTCATATTGGTAATGATAAAAATGTAATAAAATTATATGTCCAAATTCGTCTGAGAAATTTGAAATGCTGCAAATGAACGCGTGTGAATAGTATGCTCAACGTTTCGATTGTTTGGACATCGATCATTTCTGTTTACCCGAAGTTGGAGAAACTTGACGTGGTGCAGGATATAATTAGGAGCAAGTCTAAACGAAATAAAGTTATTTCCATCTTCCTCTGTTCTTTAAAATGGCAAACAAACGACTCGAAATAAATCATATCAATTAATATTCGCAGTGTCGAAATAAAAAATTAATGAATATTACTTTAGATAGGTATTAATTTTTTCGTAGTGTGGGTATTGATTTTAATCTACTCTTTAACAATTTCAGTTGTTGGAAAATGAATTATAGTAGCTGGATGGAGTGATAGTTTTATCGCATCTGGAATTCATCAGTTTGTTTATTGTTTCGAGCGCTTCAAATACGTTTCTGTGATCGAGATGTGATAATTCCAAGGTAAACGTGGCTTGGTTTGCGTTCACACGCATCAATTGTAATTGTTTGCATAAGGGCGACCGATTTGGAGATATCATGGGAAATTCCGTGATCAACGTCTGATATTTATTTTTCATGTCTTGGCCACACAATAGACGGATTTATCTTATCGTTAACAAGACGACTTCCTGCGTCGACGCCTGCAGTGAAATATTGATGAAAAATCTGATGTGGCCAACACATGACTTTCTCCATATTTGGGGTATAGATATTTAAATTATTATGAATAACATTATGATGCAAAATTATTATTTCGTATCGTAAAAGAATACAGTCGTCCTTATTGCCGTAAATTATATCTTGAATATGTTGGTGGTGCTGTATACTGGAAATTAAGAAAAAGCAAAATGTCTCCGAAATGGATGGTTCTACGAAAATTTGTTTCAAACAAAACTCGGAAGAAATATTATTCTCTACAACTTTGATCCTCACAAAGGTTACCAGTAACGATGTGTTAAGGAGATATTTGACGGAAACCGAAAAACCGGTTATTTATAAATAATTCCTAAACAATAACTGCTATGGAAAATTGTTTCAAATGAAAGTTGTAGGAAATTACATTCTCTCTAACCTTTGTATAGAAATGTATATAATGAAATGTATAATAATGAAGTTTTAACGGAGAAATATCGCAAAAACCTAATCGGGTTTCGAATAAATCTCGACTTCCGGTTATCCATTATTGTCCAAAAACTAATCAGTTCTTTATGCTCATGCTAAAGTGTTATATATGAAGTTTGGTGACTTTTTGTGTTAGAGCGCCCACAATCACATTCACACACATCCACACACATACACACACAGAGACATCATTCCGAAAATAGTCTAAAGGTGTTCTAGGGACCTCAAAACGTGTATTTTCGTTGAAATCTCGAAGTCGATTTTTTTCGTGATCACAATACTTTCCTATTACTACGTATGGAGAAAGTAATGACATATTATCGGGGAAATGTCGCAAAAACCGAATCGGGTTTCGAATAAACCTCGCCTTCCGGTTAACCGTTATTGTCCAAAAACTAATCAGTTCTTTGTGCTCATGTTTGTGTTATATATGAAATTTGGTATTAATATGACAAATACTTTTTGAGTTAGAGCGCCCACAGTCACATACATCCGCACACACACAGACATCATTCCGAAAATAGTCTAAACTTATTCTGCGGACCTCAAAACATGTATTTCCGTTGAAATCTCGAAGTCGATTTTTTTCGTTATCGCAATACTTTCCCATACTACGTATGGAGAAAGTAAAAATGGTGAAGTAAAGCTTCCCAGCACATCATTCACTATTTCACTTCGTGATAGAACCGTTAAATACGTGGACAAATATCATAGTATACGTTAGTATCCCCAAAGCAATTATCTATCGATATCTCCCTTATATTTATTAAAGTTTGTTTGTTTGTTTATTTGTGCATCTATACATTTCCACACTGTTAAAGCTAGAGTCGTCAAACTTTCAACAGATACTTTCTTTGTAAGTAGGAAGGCCGTAGGCTACTTTTTAATCCCAATATTTTATATTAATTGTACAAAAAGCAAAATAACTTCCTATGCTAATGCATTGCCATCTAGAGATGGGTCAGAAAGAACGGAACAGTTCTTTTCGAACTATTCTGATGCCTAAACTTTAAATAAAATAACTGTTCTCATAAACTTTCTGTTCTCAAAGAACAGGCAACTCTTCATCTTATTCACAGTGAGAAAGAAGGAAAACGACTACTTCCTTATCCGTAATTGGACGGCGGGGACTGATTAAACTACGCGTATTTTCCCAAGTCCTATTATTGATTTGAATCAAATTTGGTACGATTGTGGAGGGCTCCCAGAAATAATTCATAGGTGGTTTTTCTTTCTCTTCCCGTTTTATCAAAACGGCGGCCGAGTGAATTCTTAAATACCATGTGTATCATCTAGAATTCCGATCGGATTTGAATCAAATTTTCCCGAGCAGCTCTGGGTATTTCTGCTAGTATACTATCATAAAATTAAAAACAGTTGTAATTCCTAGTTAACGCTGTAGGCATAATTGAGAAACAGACCACTTTTACTGTAGGAATTAATTGTGTGTCTAACCTGTTGACGCGCTTTGGTCGGAAAAGACGTCGCGTCGGACTCCGGCTATTGGATGCGCTATAGACTGACCGTCTCGTGACGTCACAAAGGGGAGAATGCCGTCGTTTCCGTCCAGAGTTGTCTCGAGGTCGTTGACCAGCTGGATGTCTACACACGTGAAATACGAGGTGTCGGCTGTTGTTGGAATCGTATCGTCGCTCCTCTTATGAAATGCCTCATTAGTCAAAGGTTGCGGTGAGAGATTTTAACAGCGAACTTTGCCACCTTGGTTAGTTATTCTCGATGCAGCATGCAAAAGGTGAATAGGTGTCGGTATTTCATTAAGATTTTGTATGATTGGGTAACGCCGAGAAAATTTTAGTGTGTTCATTCCAGACAAACGAATTACGTAATTTGTCGTGAAAACCGAGCGGTGCTCCAGTTCAAAGCCATTGGCGTTTTCAACTCAAGCTTTAAAACGTCTACGGTTATTCTTCAACCAACGGAGTTTTTGCCGAATCTGGTTAGCTCCGCTTTACAGCTCCATCAAAAAGAGTCAGTGTAGCCCGTTAGCATCCCTTAGACTCGGTAGATATATGTATTAAAAAACAATTAGCGGTTGAGGTGATGGCGTATTTTATCATGGAATAAAACGATCTTTCAACAATGAAACTTGAGCAAATGTGATAAAATCTTCGGAGCTTCGATAATGAAAACGAATGTTTATGTACGTCGTAGATAAAACTGATATGTTTATAATCCTCACAGAGCCGGGACAAGGGTGAGGCAAGTGAGGTACTCGCCTTGAGCGCAAGAATGTTGGGGGCGCACCATAGTACCTAAATAAAATAATAAAATTTGGAGTTTCAGCTTGCTTTGCTATACTACAGGTACTATTGTGATTTATGATTATCTATGATTTTGGTGTTCTTACATTTCCTATTTGCATTTTACATATTTTTGTTTTTGCATAGTCGCAAATAAAACGATATATACATGAAATGTAATTTTTTTCGATGTGAATGTATTTTTGAAATTACAGCGTTTTTTGAATAAACTGTCCCATTATTAAAAATAAATTCAAAAAGTTAATCTAACATTAAAAGCAAAGAAATATATAGGTGGCTAATGTCCGAAACCGGCTAATGTCGAAAATGTGTGTGTGGGGGGAGCGGTGGGGGGGGGGGGGGGGGGGGGGGGGGCAATACTGAATGACTGCCTCGGGTGCAGAAATGGCTCTGATCCCTCATTCCTATTTATCTCACAACTCTCCTTTGTCATGTATAAGAAAGACGATATATAAAATAAGCATTTTATTATAAAACAATTATTTTACTGCCTCCTTCGCAGTATCCATAGAAACGCGCCTAGAATGTTTCTCTTAGTTATTCTCTTTGGAAGTCGTCAAGTTAGCGACAAAAATATCTCTTTTCTTTATGTTTTCTACTGATCAGTTTCAATAATATGCTAGTCGCCAGATTCTGAATTCACCGTATACCGTCCTGGCCTATTTCATTTCCTCATTAAGTTAACGTAAGAAAAAATGGAAATTCTGTAGATTTATAAAAGATGGAAATGAAACAAAGCTCGCTCGAGTTTTGATGGATGTCGTATATTCAATTACACCCAATTGTATTCTGTTTCTAAGGACATTACTACGTCGCACGGAGTTTAACTACTGAATGCGCCTCTAAGATCCAGAAGAAACCGAATCCCTGCCAATGGCAGTTACACACACGCTCAATGTTATAGTTGATCCCACTTCGGAAGTCTCTTGGCCTACTTAGAGCAAGTAGCCAATCACGAACGTTTCCCCTTCCATCGCCCCTCTCAACTTTCGTGCGGGAGAGCAGATATCGGTGCGCGCTGCCAGTTCTTGCTCAGCTGATATACTACGCAGTTTCTAAATAAAATACTTCCCATCCTTCTTTTTGATCCACAGCAAGGAAACGCCGGTAGAAACGGCAACGCAGTCCGATGCGATCTCTTCGAGAGCAGGAGTGAGACTGGTTTCCTCCCCACTACCTTCCCAAACAAACAGTCTCCTATTGGCTGCTGCTAACTGGTGTACGCCCCGTTTTCGAGGCCATAAGTCTTCCGATGTTGGATCGACTTTATAATATGTATATATTTTTAATTTAAAAAATTACCAAAACTAAGTCTCCGAACAATCGGGATTATTTCCTCTAAAATTTAAAAATACTTAAAGCAACATTGCATCGAAAAAGAAAGCATTTACCAATCTCTAGCCCTAGCAGATCCACACGTCCTGTTCAAGCCAAAAATTAATAAAGAAAAATAGAAAATTTTAACGGAAAATTCTGCATTTTACCTATTAACTCATGATTTTTACTTTCTCATACGAAGTATCGAGAAAGTATTGTTATCGCGAAAAAATTCGACCTCGAGATTTTTACGGAAATATACGTTTTAGGTGTCGCTGAATCCGAAAAAGTAGTTTTCGCAATGCCGTCTGTATGTTACTGGCTCTGGAGCCTAGACGGTAGAGCGAAAATCAATGAAATCTCGTACTTAGGTATTTTATCATACTGAGCAGAGTATACATAGAAATGGTTGACATTGCTCAATAATTAAGAGTAGTTTATTCTACACATTTTTAACAACAATCAGATTTTCTCAAAAACGGCTGTAACGATTTCGATCAAATTTCGTACAGTTACTTGAATTTACGTCTTCAATAATACTGTATAGTTCATATTTCTCAAAAAATGAATATAAGGCTAGTTTATTCTAGGCAACTTTAACAACAATTCGATTTCCTCAAAAACGGCTTTAACATTTTTGATCAAATTTCGTACAGTTACTTGAGTATACATCTACAATAATTCTACGTATTTAATTTTTCTCAATGGATGAATATAAGGCTAGTTTATTCTTGGGCAACTTTAACAAAAATAGGATTTTCTAAAAACAGGCTCATACGATTTTCATTTTCTAAAGATAACTAAACGACGCATTAGTACCCATATATGAGAAAGTTTGTACAATGTATGTTGTACCGATTTTTTCATTAATTACTTACGCTACCGGTTTTTTAATTTAATAAAAGTTCTCAATATTACTTTTTACTTTCTCATACGAAGTATCGAGAAAGTATTGTTTTCGCGAAAAAATTCGACCTCGAGATTTTTACGGAAATGCACATTTTAGGTGTCGCTGAATCCGAAAAAGTGGTTTTCGCAATTCCGTCTGTCTGTTACTGGCGCTGGAGCCTAGACGGTCGAACGAAAATCAATGAAATCTCGTACTTAGGCATTTTATCATACTGAGCAGAGTATACATAGAAATGGTTGACATTGATCCATAATTAAGAGTAGTTTATTCTACGCATTTTTAACAACAATCCGATTTTCTCGAAAACGGCTCTAACGATTTTGATCAAATTTCGTACAGTTACTTGAGTATACGTCTTCAATAATACTATGTATTTCATTTTTCCCAATGAATGAATATAAGGCTAGTTTATTCTTGGGCAACTTTAACAAAAATAGGATTTTCTAAAAACAGGCTCATACGATTTTCATTTTCTAAAGATAACTAAACGACGCATTAGTACGTATATGAGAAAGTTTGTGAAATGTATGTTGTACCGATTTTTTAGACTTTGTACCCTAAATCCCTCAAACATCCGTGCATGCTACTTTTTATCACTGGCAACTGAGCATCTCAGAAATATCCAAATACTTTTCCACAGTTTAGGGACATCTCACACCATAGATTTTTAGGCTACTTTTACCGTGAAAGAATGCTTGAAAAAACAATAGCATAAACAGGGAGGTCCATAAGGATCCAGACCATAATTTTCAAAACCAGTAATAATAACTGAATAAATAAAAGTAGAAATTTAAAAAATTATGCAAATATTTTGATTGTCCCATTGACTTCTGACATTTTCCTTAGTTATTCCTATGACTTTGATAATATATATAAGTTTTTACCCAGTATGCATTGCATAGAGCTTTATTACTTGGTTATTTTTGAGATTGAAGAAAATAATGTGTGGCACTGGAGTAAAGAACATACCAAATAACCTTCTACATTAATAATCCATTATGATTCAATGAGCAATATACCTCCAATAGGATTGGAAAGAGTTATAAACAATAATTCTTCTCTGTAGATGCTTCCTGTGATGTGAGCATCCAAAGTATATAAAAGACAGCATCACTTTGTCAGTAATGCTTTTTGAAGCTTAATGTCTCGCAAACGACTGAACCAAATTTGATGAAATTTTCAGGATAGCATTATGATATAATAACAAAACGTTTTAATGTATTGAACTCGAGATCAAAGACCCAGGTTCCACTCCAGGGGATAATTTCCATTTCCCATAAGGTAACAGGAAAAAATGGACATTTCGACGTGCAGACTTTCATTCTTTCTTAGATTAAAATTAGAAAGAATTGACCTACAATCTTCGGATATAAACCATTTTGAAGAAAACATTATAAAGTTTCTTATTCTTTTCATCTTTTTTCCGCCTACAGTTCGAAGTCGCGCAATTTAAACGTTTAATTAACACAGTTTGAGGAAATCTTGCCATTTTTAGTGGGATGTTACCTCGCCTACATATTCCATTGTTAGACCTCGATGTCATATTGTTATTTCAATCCTTATGCGTATAAACGTGCTTTGAATGCTTTTAATATGAGATAGAGGGAGAGTGAGTGGGGGAGAGGGAGAGGGGAGAGAGATGGAGGGAGAGGGGTGATGGAGGGAAAGGAGGGAGGGGGAAACGATTTTCGAGACAGTTGAAGTTTCTGATGTTAATATGATCTCCCTAAATAGTTTGAACAATCGTATCTTCCCTCCCGTCATTTTTGACGGGGTATACACTAGTTAATAATATTCTGCATGCAGCAAAACCCAGAAACCTTGGGCAAAAAATTTTAATTCAATTAAACTATTGTGTTCATTAACAACTATGTTTTCATCATAATAAAATGAATCAGCTGCAGCGGGTGTTTCTATGCCCAAACTCTTATCTTATTCTTATGCCTTGTGCAAATGGACATTTGAAAGAATCTTTTGGATGTTCAAAGAAAACCACAAAGAGAGAAAATGATTGGTCATGTATGAGTAAATAATAATAAATAAATTTTATATTTTTAAGTTATGTTCTTTTGTGTTTTTCTGATGTTTATAATCAATGTTTCAGGAAACTTGGTTTGGACCTGGTTCCTCGGATTGGTGCTCAGATGGTTGATCCTGATCAAATGAGCATTGTGGAGCTATATCAGCTGGTAAGTGCTGAAAATAAGTGAAAAATAATCTGCACAATGAAAAATTAATTCAAGATTTGCTATATTTTGTAGATTTATAATGATAGCAATATAAGAACAGTTACTCATTTCAAGAGAAATTATCACTTTTGGAGTAATTATTACAATAGGAATTTCAAGGTCAAAAAAAGTCACCTGACCAAAAATGCTTGACTATTAGATAAGTCCAAATGATTGAAAAATATTAATTAATGTTATCGTGTTTTTAAATTTTCTTTTCAGCATGTTCAGGGTACTGAAAATTCTCAAGGAGCCTCAGTAAGTATACTTTATATTGTGTAAACATAAGAAAATATTTTTACATGTAATTAATTGAAAATTTTGTTTGACCTATCCAATTATGAAAATGAAAACTTTTTGTAAGATTTATTTATTTATGTCTTTTAGTCCAGAGGAACTGTTAAGAGGAAGGAGAGTTCACGAAAAGTACTCACACACCACCTATATTTTTGCATGCGTGACTTTGGCCATAGAGTGGGTGAAGAAACAGAGATATATTTCTCCCTATATGATCCAAAGAGAGCTAAGTTCATCAGGTAAACAGAAATGTTGATTTAAATCTTCAGTAATTTTGTTTCCTCCTGAGATTGTAATATAAATGATATAACACAAATTATAATTGCAATAACAATCATGTTTCAGTGAGAGGTTTCTTGTAAGAATATCAAAGGATGGATCTACAAATACTCTGGACAAACTTCACAGCCACTGTACAGTTTTCTCGGTATTTATGCCTTATTATTTTTTTATGCTAAAAGTTAATTTCTAAGGAAAATTAATATTTTACATTTCCTTTCTATCAGTCTTATATTGTTGATGATCACATACTTAGGATTAATGCAGCTCCACAGCCTGATGCTATATTTTAATTCGAAGTGAAAGATGAAACATTTTCTTTGTTCAGAAATTAGTTTATTGCAGAAATCTTAAGACTAGTTCATTCTGATATACTATACCAAGCTCAAATAAAAACAAATGGAGTAAAACTTGTTTGATCGTTTTTATAATTAAATAATTGTAATTTATAAAATTATTATGAATTAGATTATTATGATGAAATTAACGTCATTTGAAATTTAAAAAATAACTTTCAACTGATTAATTTTCCTTACCTCTTAGGATCTTGGTAATGCTGATCTTTGTCGGGGTGAGCTGTTCATCGTGGCCCATGTGATGAGGCTAGGAAGGATGCTGTATTCAGATTCCTCTTCTAAAAAGTCTTCCTCTTCCTCCAGCTCTTCCTCTACCTCTTTCTCTTCTACCTCCAATACAAATACCCTTCCTGGTAGTAACGTCTTTAAAAGGCCACTTGGATGTGCTGTGCTGAACATTGGTGAGATGCTCGCTGCCCACACTCCATCAATCAACAACAGTGGCTCCCTCAGCTCCTCCTGGCTCTCTTCCACATCTTCCCTCACATCATCTTCTTCGTGGTCATCTGAAGAAAGAGAATTCACATTTCGTGTTCACACATGCGAAGAGAAAGACTTCCACCAACTGCACGACTTGCTCATCCGGAAGCAGGGCGGCAAATATAACCCACTGTCAGGACAACCAAATTACGGTGAAGCAGTTATTCCAAAAGAAATTATTGCTGATTAATGTATAAATAACTATAACTTTTTAACAATAACTTGTTTAATAATCAAAATAACCATATTGCAGGGATAGTGGTATCTCTCAGGATGCTCCATGGTGAATTGGCACAGGTCCGTGAAGAAAATCCAATTCTTTTCAAGAATGTATCCTTAACTCGGAAATTGGGATTCTCTGATGTTATAATGCCAGGAGATGTCAGGTATAGTGATACTTTAAAAATTCACTTTTCATTCAATTTAGAGATTAATAATCTATTTTCGTTAACATGTATGTTTTGACATTATTTAGGAATGACCTTTATCTTACCTTGGAGAGGGGTGAGTTTGAAAGAGGTGGAAAGTCAACTGGCAAGAATATAGAAGCTACTGTACTTGTATTGGATTCATCAGGAAAACCTTTGGAAGTATGATCTTTTTGTCTGAATAAATTGAGAAATATTGCTATTTTAATCATAAAGCATTTTATGGAGTATAAAATAAGTTTTGAATCTAATGTTTATGAATTGTTTCATTTAATATCTTTTAAAATTAACTTTTAACCATGTAAATAATTTCTGTAATGTGTTCAGGTGTGTAATATGAATTATAGTACATATTTATATCTCACTACCAGCTATTGTTAGATGTTATCTTGTTATCTTTAATTACAAGCTTTTTAAAGTTTCAATTTTGGAAACCAAATGGACCTTATTACCTTAAGTTTTTTCATTAAAATTGTTTAAATAATGTTAATTAAGAGAGGTTGTAAATCCAAATAGTTTGTTAACATAACAATGGTATTCTTTCTTTAGAATTGCCTTTGGGGAGCCTCTGGGATGGAAGGATCTTCAGAATACCAGTCAATGATTATATACCATCATAATTCTCCTTGGTGGTCAGAAACAATAAGGTTGGCTGTGCCCATTGACAAGTTCTATGGCTCACATGCCCGCTTTGAATATCGGCATTGTTCTAGTGAGTGCACAACTAACAGAAAAAGTGTCAGTGTTTTGTATTAATTTTAAATCAAATTTCTGCAGGTGAAGTTTTCTATGAGCCATGTAATATAGTGTCCTTATTAATATTTTATTCCCAGAGATATTATTTTACTCTTCTGATGAAGTTAATTGTTTCAAAGAATGTCCAAACTTTCTTCTTTCATAACCTTCTTTCAACTATATACAACATCAGTCTTGCCCCATCCTTATGATAAGACTTAGCATAATAATGTAGAACTAACAACTTAAGTAGTTTTAGCAATTACTTCATCAGTTCTTATGGTGTCTTGCTGATACTTTGCTCTTGCTTAAATGATACTTTAAAAGTGATAGATTTTTCTGGAATCAATGCTTATAATCTTGAATAAATTAACTTTGTATTTACTGCACTCTATGTCCTTATTGAACGTATTAGATGCTTGGGAAGAAATATTGAAGAAACTTACTGATGAAATGATTCTTCTGATGATTGTTTTTGTTAAAATTTAAGCGAGTGCTTTCTTTATAAGGAAATTTGAATGTTGTATGTGATATTTTTTCTGTTTAACCCATTTATGTAATAGCAGATTTTTTCATTAATCCAACTACCGTATATACTCATGTATATGCCGACTCCATGTATAGTACGACCCCTGATTTTTTGGTGAACAAACCTGATTTTTTCATATATCTCGTTTATAGTACGACCCCAGCTTTCCACCAGGGCCGATATATTTTGTTTCGATAGCTCGATGGTTACGAGCGAGATATATCGAACGACCTTGATTTTCCACACCACCATAGAATAGACCATAAATGTCGTAAATAGTATTTATTGCGAGTACACTAAAATTCGGATAAGTTAAGTATCTTACTTCTAAAACATTTAATAAAAAGTGATATGAATCATGATTGCACAAGATGAAATAAAATCGTTTTCAATTCTAGTGCTTCTGGATTACGTTCCGCGTTCGTAATCCATCTACTTAATAGGTAGGGATAACGGATATAAAGAAATTACTTTGTAATATTCCAGTCTTTATTGTTTCTTCAATCACACACCGACCAGTTTCCACTACAAAATCATTCTAATGGTGTTACTAACTGACGTAACACCTTTAGAATGACTTTGTAGTGGAAACCGATCGGTGTGTGATTGAAGAAACAATAAAGACTTGAATATTACAAAGTAATTTCTTTTTTCCAAGATGTCGAAATTCCATAAAGTTACACCGTCTACGATACTTTTAGTCCAACTCGTTCCAATCCATCCCTTGTAAAAAGACGCAAACAAAGATGTACATACATAAAATTCAAGAAAGGAAGTGCCTGTAAATCTTCACTTATATTTGTGAATTTGAAGCTGTATATATGAAAAAGATTCTACTCTTCACGAAGCAACATAACAATGATGAAGGACCTCACTGTTAAGGTTATCCTACCATTAGAATGCGTGCGGGTGGCATTACTTAACCGAAAATGCCCGTGAAGATACATGAATTTTAAATCCACAAATGCATTACTCTTGTATAGTACGATCCCCAATTTTTGCAATAAAAATTTGGTTGTAAAAACTCGTGCTATATACAAGTATATACGGTAATTTTAATAACTCTATTTGAAAAATGCATAAATGAAGAAAATTTTAGTTTAGTTTCCTCATCATCATCATCATAGGTAGTCTGTCCGTAGACAGGTCCTTGATTATTCATGGTTAAACTTGGTTCTCCATATACTCCTATTTTCCACAGTCTTCTTCATGTCTTGATAGCTCTCTTTCCCTTTCAAGTCGTCTACCAGCTGAAACCTTTTCCTACCTCTTTCTCTTTTTCCATCCAGTTTTCCTTCTAGCACTTCTTTAATCCTGCACTTTCTTCTCAGGTAATGTCCAATCCAGTTCGCCATCCTCTTTCTCATAGTCTATGTAATCATTCGCTTCTCTCCTATTCTTTGTAGTACTTCCTTGTTTTTCACCCTATCTGTCCATTTTATCTTCAGCATTCTTCTCCATGTCCACAATTCGAAGCTTTCCAAGTATTTAATATCATTTTTCCTTAGCATCCATGTTTCTGCCCCATACAAAGCTATACTCCATACATAGCATTTCATCAACTTCTTGTGGATATCCTCCTTTATATTCTCCATTAGTAGGAGTTTCTTTCTTCTGAAATCGGTGTTTGCTTTTGTTATTCTAGTCCTGATTTCATTGGTACATTTTGCTTCTGTCATTATGACACTTCCAAGATATTTATAGTTTGAAACTTGTTCTAGTGGCTTTCCTCCTATACTTAGGTTCAAATTTTCTTCTTCTTTACTTGATATTAGCATGACCTTGGATTTTTCTGTATTTATTTCCATACTGTATTTTCTGCCTGTTTTCACTAGTCTATGTATCATTTTTTGGAGTTCCTTTCCCTTTCTTGCTAGAAGTACTTGATCATCCGTGTATTTCACTGTTCTTATAATCTTTCCTCCAATTTTGAAATCTCCCGTGCCTTCTAACACTTCTTGCATTAGCCTCTCTCCATGTATATTGAATAGGATCAGCGATAGACAACAGCCCTGTCTTACTCCTCTACTGATATTGACTCCACTGGTGTCTGCATTCTCCAACCTGACCTTTACAACTTGATTCAGATTCCTGATCAGTCTCCTGTCTTTCCAGTCTACACGTATATCCTTTAATATCCTCATCAGCAGTACCCAATTTACTCTATCAAAGGCCTTCTGCCAGTCGATCTTGGCTGTACTCTATTGCCTTTTCAGATATGGTTCTCACTACACCAATAACCTCTCTGATTCCTCGTCCTTTTCTGAAGCTGAATTGATCTTTCCCTAGCATTTCATCAGCCTTTTTCTTTAGGCTTTTATTAAGAATCCTCATGATGATCTTCGAAGTGTGTGACAATAGTTTCCTCATATAAACCATTATTTTCAGGTAAATTTAATTGTTAAAATTGTTTAAAATTGTCTCTGTAATTATTCAAATACATTGCTACTTTAAATTTGGGGCCACTAAAGCCAATGTGAGTAGTTTGAATATATATATTTATATTCATGCTTAAAGTCTTTTATGATTTGTGTTCTTTGATTTCAGCACGGGATAAAACAGAGAAGAAGTTGTTTGGCTTTTCATTCACCCGACTGATGGAGACTGGAGGAGCCACATTGGCTGACGGGCCTCACGAGCTTCACGTATACAAATGTACTGATGAACGCCTTTTGCAACAGCCATCATCTTACCTGCACCTACCATCTGGCCCAGGAGACAAGCCACCTCTCATTCCACAACCTTTACAACAAGCATCTTCCTCTAGTCCAACTCCCTCACAGCAGCAAGGAAACTCTGGAACAAATACCAGTTCTGTCCAAAATGGAGACATTGTCCACTATGCATCTTCAACGGTCTTCCAGAAGAGTTCAAAAGAAGCAGTCCATATACACACTCTTCTCTGCTCAACCAAGCTGACACAAAATGGTTATTATTTTTATTTTTTAGCATCTTATTGCATATTTGTGAAAAACGTTTACAAAGAATTAGCAGTTAATTTTTTTGAAATATGTATCGTAGTTCCCCTTGCTGGACTTGTTTATCCATGAAAAGTATTTGAGAATTTAGATTTGAAGAACTTATGTGTTTCTTGCATTTCAGTGGACTTACTGTCTCTGCTACAGTGGCGTGCTAATCCTGAAGGTATAGAGGAGGCACTTGGAAGAGTGCTAAGATTAGGAGGTGAGGAAGTCGTCAAGTTTCTTCAAGATGTCCTCGATGCTCTATTCTCGATGTTCTCTACTGAAGATGGAAACTCGACTGCACATTCTGGACTAGTCTTCCATGTGCTGGTATGCTATATCTTTTCAGCTGAAAGTAACAGTAAAACTAAGATAAAGTTTATAGTTGTGTTTATGTTTTTAAATAAAATTTATTAAATTCTTTTAATCTTTTACTATATCTATGCACAATCTTCGCTAGTTACTACACTTTTTATGCTCATTCATCTCTATGTAAAAGCTTGAAGTTAAATAAATGTGTAAACAGTATTTCAATAGAATTTCTACCTTGATTTGTAAGATTTTTCCTTATATTTATCAAATAATTTATTATTTTGCAGGTTAGCATATTCAGTCTGATGGAGGATAGCAAGTTTGAACATTTCAAACCTGTGATGGATGCTTATATTAAAGGTCACTTTGCAGCTGCTCTTGTTTACAAGTGAGTCTATATTCAATTGGTATTACAGAAAATGCTCAAATGTATGCATGCAGACTTATTCTTCCATTCTATTATATCACAAATTAACTGTGTCTTCATGAAAACTCCAATTTCTTCTTTTCTAAATAGTAGTTCAACTTTTTAATCTACCACTAATATATATGGTCTAAACTGGTATCATTATGCATACAGGGCCGGATTAAGGCATAGGTGAAGTAGGCCATGACCTAGGGCCCAACTAACTCTTAATTCAGCTCTGACCGAATTGATAAATTTCGCAGGTTATATTTCTAAAATAAACAAAGATCTGTCATCGCCTCTCAAAATGTTAAAGCACATCTGGGAATCCAGTGTTTGCGATGTGTTTCCCAAACATGGAAATAGCTCTGTGAATATATCTGACACTGCCAGTAGCAAACACAGAAGAAGAACGCTCCTTTTCTGTTCTCAGGCACGTAAAAAATAGGTTACGTTCCAACCTAGGCCAAGACAAAGTGAGCAATCTATCAATTTTAACTATATTACTCGTCTATTACTTGAAATTTAAATTTTGATCAAATAATTGAAAGTTTTGCTAGAAGCAAAGCACGGAAAAGGGCAATGTAAAACATAAACCTTGTAATTTTGTTTTGTTTAATAATTATTTATGCAGCTAGTTAAATTTTTAAGTTTGCATCTATTTTTATAATATTAAAAATAAATGTGTTATACAAAATGTTTTAGTATTACATAAATAAGAAAGTACTCAATTCACCCCTCCCCCCTGTGCATTTTTTGGCGCACTGGGGCCCGCACTGAACCCTAGCCTAGGGCCCTGCAAACTTTTAATACGGCTCTGTATGCAGAAAACAATTATTTATGATTATGTGGATGCATTTCATTTTATACAATTTAATATTTTAATTAATAAATAATTAAAGAAAACAGCCAAATAATTTTAACTTGCCCTTGACCTCATGTCACACATATGGTGACTAGCAGATTTCACATTTAAACTGTTTGACATAATTGTTCTTTGTGATTATATTATAAATATTTCCTTAATGGTCTCTATAAAATACATTATCAATGCTGACATTACTTTCAAAGTAATTAAACTCAATCACAACTTTATTATAATAACCTATTGGAAAATGTTTGTTCTTTAGAATACCTATATATTTAAATTTGTAGTCCAGTGAAGATTATTATTTGCTATAGCAACTGGTGGTCACTTTGGAGATTCATTCAGAAGAGATTTACTAGCAGTGTCTGCCTCATTGGATAGACTTTTGGCTCTTCAGAATGTAACTCATATTTTTTTCATTTTTGCTATAAAATTATCTGATATCAATTAAGTAATGTCATTAATGTTTTTGATACTGGCAGTAATGTAATTGTATAAATGCTTGTTATAATTTAAATTAAAAGTTTTCCATTTTGGTTATGAATAGGGGTCTTCTTAGCAGTGTACAGCATTGTGCTGAATGGGCCTTGACAACAGAAAAACAGGAACCTATTGGAAAATGTTTCCGTTCTTTAGAGTATATATTTAAATTTGTAGTCCAGTCAAGATTATTATTTGCTCGAGCAACTGGTGGTCAGTTTGAAGACTCATTCAGAAGAGATTTACTAGCAGTGTCTGCCTCATTGGATAAACTTTTGGCTCTTCAGAATCTTTCCATCCTCATTCCTACACAGGTAAATTACAAATAGAACTTTAATATGAAATAAAAATACTGTAGTGCACATTGAAAATATTTGCAAGTTATCTAGACACCTTGCCAAACAATCAAAATTTTTTGTTTTATATCCAAACTAACTTTGTTGACAGGTGTATTTTCAGAACAAGTGTAGGTGATAGCTTATTTTTTTAATGATGGTTGGTAAGGTTTTAATTTTCAAATGTAGAGATTTCTGTCAAAAGACAGCTGTTCCTTCTGTTTTAGCTCTATCAATTATGTACTATGATAATTACAAGTATACCTCACAATATGCTCGGGATGCTTTCCTAAAAACTAGAGCGTATCACGAATCAGCATATTGCAAAACACATGTATACATAAGAATAATTGTATAAAAAGAGATGCTTTCCTAGATGGATAATAATCAAGAGTATTAAAAAACGCATGTACAATGAAACCTCAATTACTTATGTAAATTAAAAGTAGTTAATATTAATGGATAAATTTTTAAAGAAAATTTTGATAAAATATCTGACAAAATAGCATGCAATTTTGTTAAGAATTAATAGCACATTTCATGCCGTATTCAACCAAGTTAAAACATTTTCTATGGGAAAAGTTATTGCTTGATTTTACATTAATGTTCATGCAAGCATACAGTCAAATTTAGTACATAGATTTACAAAATATCTGGAAAATTTGTACATATGATAGAAACTATTTCACTTCCAGCAAACAGAAAACAAAAATCTGTGAACTTTTTAAAAAATAGAATGCTTAAAAATTCACTACATGGTTATTCCTCTTGAGTTTTACTTATTAGGAAAATTCCTGTTAATTAAGGCACACTATTTATTTCGCAGTGTCTATGGGGGGCCAGGATGGAAAATTCAAATTATTTTCAGAATGTCAATCTTCTGCTTAGTCTATTTCTTGGATATCCTGAGTATGGATAGTCTGGGGTTTACTACAAAAAGAAACAATTCTTAATAGACACAACAGTGAGTTATAAAAAGCAGCCATAATAAAGGAGTCTCAATGTGTGTGAATGAAGAACAACAATTCATGCAAAATTGCATATGAGCCAAAAAGAGGGACTGAAAGATTTAACAGTTAAATGTTCTTATTCAATATGAGATAATTTATAATAATTACAATTATGAGTCACGGTCAAAATCCAAGTCTTGACTGGGAACAGGGCTGTCTGGGATTTCTCTTGATTGTTTTCTTTGCTTATTTCTACACTATCTTTTTAAAGTTTAAAAGTAGTTTGTACATATTGAAAAAAGTTGCTTTTCGTTGCTCGGGTATAGGCCCTTTTCAGTGGGCAGAGAAATGCTCTTCGTTCTCTGGAATTCGTAAGAGCGTATGTCCGAATCAAGCGAGTGGATCAAGAAGTGGGGTCATAAAGTGTAATGAGCATAAAACTGAAAAAGGAATGTTATAAAACAGCATATAGTGAGGTGTACCCAAGGACAGATTCAAGGGGGGGAAGGGGGGGGGGGGGGCATCGCCCTCCCTTTGGATACTCTCTGAGAGCAAGCAAAAGAATCTGTGGAGAGCCATCATGCTGCAGGATGGCTTTCCCAGTAGGCTTCATTTTCAGCAAAAATGGACCTGGCAGGCATTCTCAAATCAAGAGCATGTATTTAGAAGATAAAATCACAAAATAGAAAAAAATTGGGATTCCCAAACATTCAAAATTTTCTCTTCTTCTCATCTTTATAGTCGCCATCTTTTGCAGGGTTCCTACAGTTTATGAACCTTTTGAGAACCCTTTCACCAGGTGCAGTAAAGATAGTATCATGTTTTCCCTCGCTCTTTCGAACCTTCGACCTTCATGACATGGTCTATGCTATGCCCCTGCGGGATTTAAAGGTGCCGATAAGGGGCTGTAACAATGAGCTCGGTTAATTGCCTTGGTACTGCTTCCATCCTTGTTCACTTGTTTCGATTCGTCTTCTTGATATCGTTTAAGCGGCCTTTTGAGATGCCTCTGAAGTCTTCTGATCCAAATCCATCACTCCTTCATAGTTCCTGCATAAAGAGTTTACCCAAAGAGATTACTGCAACTGAGGGTGTGGCACTGCTATGATATTTCAACAAATACACTTCTTTTTTGGGGATTTCCTTTCCTTTTGTTTAGAGTTCTCCCCCACCGCTAACTGAGCTTCTTCATGTCCCAAGATGCCTTACATTCTTTGTAGGAGACATTTCACAATCTAGGGTTTTTCCATTATTTCTTAGAAGATTTTACTGGTGAGTTAAGATCAGTGATATTGAGATCTGCTAGCATGTAACAGTGAGTCGGGCCAGTGCTATGTGTTGAATGTTAATGTGTCAACTCAATCAGGAATAACAACAATCTAGTATAACAATTCATCATGTGCCACTGTCTATTTCATCACTATTTAATTAGCAGTTAGATATATATTCAAAATCTTATTGTTTCAAGAGTGCATAGGCTAATCTATCAATACTACTACCTTTTTGGAGGCTGGCACTGAGCATTCAATCAACAAATGTCTTTTTTTACAAATTCTATGATATTCTCTAAGTTTCTTAGATAATTGACTTTTATAAATTAAAGGTATACATTTTTAAATTTTGATTATATACTTTTTATCATATTACACTTTAATAAATTAAACACAATTTAAAACAATACAGTAAAAAACTCAGTTACATGTTTTCAAAGGGGAATGAAAAAAACGTATAAGTGAATTACTGCCTAAGGGACTTGATTAGGAATGTTACAAAAATAAATGAGGAAAATGAAATTTTTTGAAATGCATTATAATTCATATTCAAATATGTTAACTTTATATTAAAGTTGTAGTCTGTCGGTTGAGGGGTCGGGAAGTTGGTCGGGAGGTCGGAGGGTCGGTTGTGGGCCTAATAAATTGTTCAAATTTAAATTTTGCTGAAAACTTTGCTCACTCTCCCTATTAGTGTCGCTAGTGCTGAACAGAGCTTTTCTGCTCTGTGACAGCTAAAAACTTGGTTGCGGAACCAGATGAGTGAAGACAGGCTTTTGGGTTTGGTGTTGCTCCATATCCATCAAGATATTCACCTTGACCCGGAAGAGATTTAGATTGGTTTGCCAATTCTGGTAATCGACGAATCGATTTTGTATTGTGAGATGATGATTTAAATAAAAATGTGCAGGAGTTCACTGGGTTACATTTTTTATTGTGGGTGTCTATACATTATATTCATGTGTTTATTTTCTTGAATTCCAATTGTGAAATTTATGAAATCTTGCATGTTAAAGTATACTTAATTTAAATAAATAAAATGCTTTTTTCGCTACTTGTTATTGATATTTGTGTTGTTTTTACATTACGTTAAAATAAACGTAAATGGCACATTCACATAATGTAAGCTATGCTTAGGAAGTCAAAGTATGTGTTTTGTTAGCAAAATATATTTTATCTGTAAAATGTTTTTATGATAGCAATAATGTTATACAATCGCTTTATATGGTTAATTGTTTAAAACATAAACAATGAATATAATTTTGACAAAAATTTAGTGTAAATATTGAAAATATTCCGCAACCCCATGGGAAAATGGTATGTATTCGTCCCTTCCCCCCTGGAATGTTTTTAGATCCGCTCTTGGATATACTATATTATATTTTTCATATCTGTTGTTAAGGTGGCTCTCCTGCATAGTGTGAGTGCAGTATATGAGTGCCTACTTGGAGTCCTTGCTCCTTTGGAGGTTGCACGGTTGGCAATTGGAACATTGGATAGTCTTCAACCCCATCGAGATCTTCCTCCACAACTCATCCAAGCTAAGCTCTCAGCTATAAGAGCTATTGTGACCAGCCACCTTTTTGATGATGATGGTATGTTGTTCAAAATTTCATTAACTTTCTCTTTGTAAATTTAATAGAACTTGCAAAATACATTTTTTAACAGGAAGTTTATTTATGTCAGAATAAATGTAAGGGAATTTTAATCAGCTATGAAATATTATTGCTAGAACTTGGTGCTTTTGAAAATGTCTTGTTATTGCACAGTATTGTATTTAATGTCTCATGGTATGGATCGTATAAAAAATATTATAGTGAGGCAGTGTATTTAGATACAAGTTGAATATGCAACAATTAACCAGTATATATTGGAATTAGAACTGATCATAAATTTTGTTTTCCTTCTGATAGGACATTGAATATCTTCTAATTGACCGAATAAATTCAATTTTCCAAAGAAATCTATAATTTGTTTAATATGTTTTTTAATATCATAACACGCTAGTGTAAAACTTAGAACCAGCTTTTGAACATTTTTTATAACTTACTAGCTTTTCGTACCCGGCTTTGCCCGGGTGCATTTCGGACTGCAAATAGTTATACTTTTTCCCGCTTAGAAGACAGCGTGAGAAGATGATACATACTAAAACTTAGAGCACCTCTCTGTAAACTACATTAGGAGTCTTGTTTTCGGGCGGCAACAGTATATTTAGCTTCTCCCATTGCCCAAATCTAGACAGCGCTACATACAGCTGACCAAGTAATAGACTTTTTAGTGGTTCAGCGGGTTCCATTATCATTGGTAACTTCACTTTACCATTAAAGCAACAAAGGCCGACACTCGTTTTTCCACTTCTTAGCTGTGCAAAATTGGCAAACTTTGTCCGTTTTGCCTGAAACCAATTCATCATTTTTGTATTCGGGGACTATAGCGAAAAGCAGAACGAACTTTCAAGCCCCATCTTTCTACTTGGCTGTCAATCCTAGCTTGCCTCTCTGCACTCTATTGGCTAGACAATTGAGCGTGCCGCCGAGATGAGCGTATGCGCTGGCTTTCAAGGCGAACTTCCCGGGCATTTGTCATTTCGCGTGCTCGATGCTCTCTCTTCCTCTCATTAATAAGGGACCTATTGGGACTTTCTAATTGTTCTCGCCGTAAAGAAGATCGCTCTCGTTCATTTTCTAGATGATTTTGGTATGAAGTTGCAGATTCATTTTCTCTAAAACGACGACTTCGTCTTGCTGAACCGGACAATCGCCCAATTCCAGGCATTTTCCTAAAGGTATATGCACAAAATTTTATTAGTCAAAACAGTAATTTAAATTAAACAATAGAAATTTTAGTAACATCAACAATGTATGGTAGGTATATCAGAAGAAAAGTTAGGCAAGTAAGAAGAATGTATTAAAAAGTGTTCACTCATACCTAAACGCATGAAATCCGTAGCTCAGTATGAGATGGCGCGGCCGCGCTTGAGAATGTATTAAAAAGTGTTCACTCATACGTAAACGCATGAAATTCGTAGCTCGCGAGAGGAGAGCACGAGAGGGGAGGGTGGGGATAGGAGGAAGATCCTAGTTCCTAAGATTGCCACCGGGAAGAAGTAGATAGCGCAGTAAGTGGCGCACATCGACATCGCCCGGAGTTGCTTTTTTTCCTGATGGAAAATGGGTGTTCGCAGAAAAATTGCCATATCTTTGAAACGGCTTATGTTAGAAGAATAAAATTAATCCTAAAACCTATTCGAGATACCGCTGAATCTTTCAGTGAAAGGTTCATGAAAATTGGCCCAGTAGATTCGGAGATCTCGCGTTGCAAACTTTCAAATTCATTTATCATTAAGCCTTTTATATATACAGGCGACTCCCGAGTCTCGTTGAGGATGCGTTCCTGAAAACGTGTTCGAATCTCGAATATTCGAGAGTCGAACGCCGTTTTTCCATATACTTGCATGTTATAATCAGGGGATACGTTCCCGCATCTTGGGAAAAAGTCTCCCCTCACGTTCTATAAAGATAAAATAACATTACTAATATGTTAATACAACAATATTAAATTATGAATACATTATATAATAAATATTTTAAATGTATAACTTATTTTTTGCACTAAAAAGGAAAAAATAAATTTGTTTCTCGAACATCAAAGATAGATGTATGCAATATGCTTTACAGACAGCCCGGTCTGGATCACGCGTGTCATTTGTTACAAACGACTCACACGAGCTGGATAACATAACTGCATACATCTATCTATACATACAACTATTTATCGCAGTGAAATTAATATAAAAGTTATTATAAAAGCACAAAATAAGTTAAGAATAAAGAAACAATAAAATTAAAAATATTTTCATACCTTAAATCTTTTTCAACTACGCTTACTGGACTTGGTTTATTAATTGAGAAGTTGGAAGATTTTAGTTGGAAGAAGAGGAGCTATTGGGTGGGGAACTGTTTATTGTTGTTATCAAATTACCTGAATTTATCACGTTCTACAGTTTTTTACTTCTGTTTCACATAATTGCTAATAGTTGACACATTCCCAACGATCGTACGATTTCAGTATGGCTTTCAGTATCTGTTTCTGACACTGATCATCCACTCAAAGTTTTAAAAGTATTTCCATTTTATGAATCACAATGCCACGCCTAGGACTGCTTATTGTTGTTATCAAATTACGTGAATTTATCCCATCTTCTAGAATTTTCTCCTTCTGTTTCACATAAGTGCTAATAGTTGAAGGACACATTCCCAATGATCGTGCGATTTTAGCTTGGCTTTCACCTTTCTCAACATGCTTTAAAATTTCTAATTTCAATTCTTAACTATGAATCTTATGCCCTCTTTTATTTGATTCCCTTACATTATCACTATTACATTTCCTTTTAGATGCCATGTTAAGTGATAAATTTATAAATAAATCAATAAAATAAATAAATTTAAAAGATTAACAGAAAAAAGTGAAATCACCACAAATTCAAACAATTAGAGCAGATATAACTATGTCTACACTAAAACTAAACCTCGCGTTTGGTCGGAACCAATTACTACGCGAAGTTTTACCGCGTATATTATCGAGCGGCGGGATCGAAATCTCGAATTAATTGAGACTCGAACAATCGAGAGTCGGGAGAAGCCTGTATAGAGATTTTTTACATGAGATTTATCATATTGTTATAATTATTGTCTTTATACGTTTGTAATAAAATAAAATCAGTAAGTAATATAACAAATCTTTGTCCACAGAGTAAAGAAATTAAAAGTAAGTTTTTAAACTTAATACTTACATAAATTGCCATTATAATTTATATTCTTTACTAGATGATATCTTTATTATTTACATTGATAGATATACTTTCCTTAAAATCTATTCCTGTTTTATTGCTCAGAATCACGGAGTCTCCTACTTGCAACTATTTGCAAACACCTTCGTCTCCATCTGGCTCATCGAAGTGAATTGCGTTTATGCACGGACATTCTCGGTGAGATTTTAATATTCTTGCATCGGCAGCGGCATGATCAAGAGAGGGATCAAGGAAAGGTACAGAGTACAGCAGAAATGCTTTAAATAATTTACTAAATACAAATTTGAATTGTATCTATATTTCAAGTCATGAATAGTGTTATTTCTCAAACACTTTTATATGATCCAGTTTGATATGTTTTTTAGTAAAGTGATTATGAAATGTTAATTAGATGGTATTGGGAATTATAAACATTTGGAAGATATCACATTTCTGATTACAAACACTTTTGTTATTTGTCAGAAAAGAAATATTATAATTAAGGGAAATACAGAAATTCAGTTTTTGTTAAAACCTTAACATACAAGTATATTTTATAGCCTAATGCCTTTCATTTTATCAGCAAATAGTATTTTTCCATTCTCTTCTAATATAATTAGCTAACATATTACTCTAAAGATTAATTAATCTAAAAATAATTGTTTTTTAGGTCACCAATTGCCTTCATCATGATGTAGAAATAGTTTGTCTGGCAACACTTGACATGCTCATTCAAACAGTTCTCATTATCATCGACAGATCAGCAGCTGTAGTGGTCAGTATAACACCTAATTTTAATAACTTTCTTTAAAAAGAGATTTTCAAATCTTAAGTAAAATGAATGATAATAAATTTATCACGTGCTCATTTTTTATCCTTCCTTCTCCCTTACCTGAACTTGTACTTGTCATATACAACCCTTTCTTTATAATCATACTATTCAGCTATTTTTAAGGCCTCAGTATAAAAATAAAGGTGCTGAAATGTTTAAAAATCATACCAAATGATTTGAGTTTCAGAATTTTGTAAAGAATTTTAAGATATTTAGGAGTATGCATAAGCACAATTGTTTAAAAACAATGAAAAATATTAAATCTAGTTAAATATTAAATTAGTAATGCATCAGTGCCCATATCATTCATCTGTATCTTTTTGTTTTGCAGAGTTCACTCGTTGCTTGCTTGGTGGGTCTTCTTCAGCTGCTTGATGAATTTCACTACCGACGTCTTTGGGAGGAATTGGGAGGCTTAACACAAGTTTCTGGGATGGTTTCCTCTCCAGCATTTGGAGGAATGAATTCTTCTGGAGGAGCTAAGCCACTTAAGGATTTTCTACTGAGAGTGTTTCTTGTATTCAGAGATTTAGTTCGCCAGGAAGTGTTTCAGCCTGATTGGCTTGTGATGAGAATGGCCTCTAATAGAGTACTACTTACTGCTCTTCAGGAGCTTGCTCAGCCACTTGTCTTTCGTTTTCTTGATCGAGCTCATTTTGACCACCAGGTGAGGATGATAAATACTTTTAAACATACCAATGTTCACTTGCTATTTGCACTGGTTCATGTAGTCAAACGAAATTCTTCAGTTTAAAAAAAAATATTTTTAATCCTATCTAGTTTTTAGATTAAATATTAATTCATCTTTAGCAAATCTAGATTCATTTTCTAAACATTCTTTTATACTGTTTAAACTTCAGTTTATTAAAATTTAAAGTTTTTCTATAACTTTAACCACAATGGTACACTATCATTAAATTTTAGTACATCGTTGGAATTTGGCGTTCGTCATCGTTGTCAGCCTGAGTGACGGAAATCGGTGTAATACCCTCATTCTTTGCTCCTTCCCTAGTGGATTCTGCCGGAAGAATCTCCTTCGTTACGTTAATATACTCAGCTTTAATTTTATTTATATATATATTTATATATATATATATATATATATATATATATCTATATATACATATATATATACATACAGGGCCGTGCCCAGACATTTTGCCACCTGAGGCGAGATATAATATGGCGACCTCTTAATTTTTTTACTAAGTAATTTTATTATATGTTAGTCAAAAACAATAGAAAATAATAAAATTTATTCAAATCCATAATCACTTATATTTATGAAAAATCTCAACTATACATAGTTTAATTTTCATAGCTTTTGAGTAAGAATCTATTTTAAATTTTTCTTTGGGATCAATGAAAAAATTATCTTCGTTATCTAATTGTTTATGCTTATGCCGTACTCTTAATCTTTCTTCTGTAACAAACACTGGATCAATTTCTAGTTCTTCCGCGATTTTTTCTGCTGCTACTATTATGTCATTGAATCCTGTCGTGCGATAATCTTTTTAAAAAATCAATAGTTTGATCAATGGCTTTAATACATTCTGAAAGGTCAAGTTTAGGGCTTTTTAGTAATTTTGAAACAGTGTTTGTTTTAAAAAGTAGCCTTTCTTTTGTGATATTCAACACAAGATAAGTTTTTATGGCCAACCATTGTCCACTTTAAAAACTGTAAAATAGTAAGGTATGGCCTCTTAACTTTTTATGAGAATAATATTGAAAATATACTAACACTAACAATTATTTATAGTATTAATTGATATTTGTAAACAAAATACATTTACTCCATATTTTTGTGGACTGTCTTAATTAAAAAAGGAAGCGATAATTTTGAAGTTATAAATCAAAGTATCTACAACAAATATATCTTTCAATCTACTATTTTCAACAATAAAATAACATAAAATATTAACACCTAAAGGCTTCCAATTAGCCCATAATCAAGAAATCCGAAACTCTAAAAGAATAAATCTATTTAATTGAAATGCAATTTAGCTCATAAAATAACGCAAGTTGACAGGACTCAGATCTTCTGTTCGATTTATAAACAAAAAACATGATGTTAGTCAGTCGCGCATTAAAAATTACTCTTTGCACTGCCACCTATCAAGCAAAATTGTTTTATTTTTCAGTTTTTGTCGTGATTTTACCGAAAATAAAATTAATAAATATGGATTTAAAGTATACATGATTTTACTGCAAAAATAAATGAAAATGGTTTTCCTACGTCTCTCAATAAATGTTTAATATAATATGAAATACTGACACCTTTATAAACCCTGTTCCTTTCAGTAAAAAGTATTTCGTTGATCTGCTAGTAGAAAACGTAGAACGTATCACTTTCCTTCCTTCTTGGAATCACACAAAATATTTATATCGAACTAATTTAAGACACAGGCCAACAGAGTGTCACCTAGCTCTTTCCCATTACTAACAATAAGTGCGAATGATGAGAATGCAGCATAGGGCATGCTCCATAGCAGATTGATATTACCCAGAATTGTTAAGCATTTTGAATATTCCAAGAAAAAACAATGAAACTGAAATATAAGACATGGAGGGATGGGAAGCCCTGCCAGGGGTTTTTGCCGCCTTGATCTAAATAGACCTCGCTGCCACCAATATTTCTTGCCGATGGTCTCTTCGTTTTGCACCCCAGGGGATATTCCCCCGGGGGCAATGCACTCTTTGACCATAGGCACGGGATGGATGAGAGGGTGGGAGAAAGGTGATTAAGAAAGGAGAGGCAGGAAAGGAAAACGGGCATCACTCCCGCCGCCCTCGCCCTAAGACTGGAAAGTTGATCAGTGGGAAACATTTTCAATTGTTCCCAAGATCAAGGAGTCTTTGTAACCTGGTCAGATTTTCTAATCCCTTCTCCGCTTGTGTAAGGCTTTGTTTTTCCAAATGGTATCTCTGGAAGTCTTCACCTTGTTGTTACCCGCTGAACAGTGTTTTGAGGTCGCATTTTTACTTATATTTTCAAGAAGAAAACACTAACTATATCTATCGAAAACAAAATTATGTAGATATTTTCCAAATATTTGTGACTCAAATTTTCCGCCCCAAAAAATTCGGTGCCCCAAGTGGTCACTTGGTCTGCTTGTATGGTTGAGCAGACCCTGGGCTTAGAAAGTAAATTAAAAATGAGTCGTACCAGCAAAATGATGCGTATATCATACAATAGAAAGGAAATGAGTCTAAATTACCACCGATGAAGGATAACCAAAGCCCATGTCGTAACAAAGTAACACTTAGCAGTAAGTATATAATTAAATCAAGAAAAATTGTGGATTGTGTTATATTCTAATCTCGTTTTCAGCTTAAGAAGCCACAATTATTTAAATTTCATTTGGTTGCAGTATACATTTTACTTATAAAAGCCATGAATTATATTACAAGCATTAAACCTCAAAAAAGCCACAAATTTATCTTATAAAGAGCAAAACATTTCTATTTCAAATTATTACTTTGAGAAAAATCGTCTAACTCACCGCATTGAAATAGTTTACGACAGCTTATACATTAACAACGTAAAGAATCCTTACATTGTTAAATACAAAGATTTATTTCATGAGCAACAATTAAAAATCCACATTTTCCTCTTCCTAGCTCTTATATGATCGGTGAAATACCGATTTAAAAAATTATTCGGAAAGAACAATATTTGCCACAAAAAAGTATGCGAGAGCACATATTTATATAAAATATAAATGAGAAAGTCCAGCTGTTTTTATTATTTAGATAAAGCAAAAATAAGATTTCGACAAACCAAAAAGAAGCATTGAATGAAAGAAAAATACTCTACTGTTTTCAAATACGGGTGCCCAAATATGGAGTTTTGAAGTGATAAGTGATGCTTTTTACTTTCTTATATACGAAGTATACCTATTGAGGAAGTATTATTATTGCAAAAAAGTTCGACCTCGATATTTTTACGGAAATATACGTTTTAGGTGTTGCTGAATCCAAAAAAGTGATTTTCGCAATGCCATCTGTCTGTTACTGGCTCTGGAGCCTAAATGGTAAAGCGAAAATGAATGGAATCTCGTACTTAAGCATTTTATCATACTGATCAGAGACTGTTATGAAATGGTTGACATTGATCAGTAATTAAGGAAAGTTTATTCTACGCATTTTTAAGGACAATTTGATTTTCTCAAAAACGGCTCTAACGATTTTGATAAAATTTCGTACAGTTACTTGAGTATACATCTGGAATAATACTACATATTTCATTTTTCTCAATGAATGAATATAAGGCTAGTTTATTCTAGGCAACTTTAACAAAAATTGAATTTTCTAAAAACCGGCTGATGCAATTTTCATTTTCTAAAGATAACTAAACGACGCATGAGTATGTGATAGTGTTTGTACAATGTATGTTGTACCGATTTTTTACTTTCTCATATACGAGTATATTGAGTAAGTGTTGTTATCGCGAAAAAATTCAACCTCGAGATTGTTATGGAAATATATGTTTTAGGTGTCGCAGAATCCGAAAAGGTGGTTTTTGCAATCCTGTCTGTCTCTCTGTTACTGGCTCTAGAGCCTAAACGGTAGAGCGAAAATCAATGAAATCTCGTACTTTTATCATACTGATCAGAAGCATGGTCACGCCTACCTGGGGTGCAGTGGGTGCAACCCACCCGGGCACCAACTTGCTGGGGCACTTCTCGTCAAAGTATTTGTATCTATATATTTTGGAATTCGACTTGGGAATGTTTCCTCCTTTGTCCAAGTGAAAAGGGAAAGTTAGAGATTCTAAAATGACACAAAATCTTCCAGGCAAAATTTTTCCATTCCCTTGCGATTCACAGTCACATGACTCAGGGTCGCTACAACATGCATCAGTGGTGACTGAAAATGGGTTCACCGTGTCGCCAAGAGATGGGGGCACTACTCTGCTAATTTCTATCCTGACCCTAGTGAGGAGCTCCAGCTGAGGCGGCAATCCTTTCGTAAAGTACCATCGACCTTTACCACAAATCCTTTCGCTGGAAGAATACCAGGTGCCTACCCTTTTTCTCACACTTACCGAGTCTTGGAAATCCCAAATGTTTTGAATCGGCTTGGTATAGCTTTTCCAAAAACTAGCTTTCCTTACTCCTTCACGATCTCCCACCTAAGTTAACGTTCATATTCATTTCTAAATAGTACCAATTCAAACACTGAAACAATTTCTCCAAATAATGAGAGAATTATTGACATCTACTTCTTCATTGGATTTTAAAATATCTTAAAATGAAAATATGAAGTTGGGACTTTGACGTAGGAATGCATAAATAATTGAAGTTTTGTTTTCTTACCGTCAGAATAAATACCGAATCTAATTTGGCTTGTAAATGAACAGAAATATGGGAATTTTTGAATGATCATTAAGTAACGGGACAGAGTATTCAATTATAATCATATGTGCGGCGAGTTTTATAATTTTCCTTCAAGCAGATATTAAATAAAATGTTTATATTTATAATTATGCAACTAATTTCTGCAATCATTTCGTTATGGGATACATCGACAGAAATGCATTAGCTTGTCTCCAAACTGTCGTTGAAAAAAGCCATGTATGATCATACCACGAAATTTTGCTAGTAGGGGGGCGCCACAGAGATATCATGTTCCCGGGTACGAAACACTCTAGGCGCGGCCCTGATCAGAAGCTATGAAGAAATGGTTGGCATTGCTTAATAATTAAGGAAAGTTTATTCTACGCATTTTTAACAACAATTTGATTTTCTCAAAAACAGCTTTAACGATTTTGATCAAATTTCATACAGTTACTTGAGTTTACGTCATCAATAGTTCGTATTTCTCAAAAAATGAATATAAAGCTAGTTTATTCTAGGGTAATTTAACAATTCGATTTTCTCAAAAACGGCTCTAACGATTTTGATCAAATTTCGTACAGTTACTTGAGTATATATCTACAATAATACTACGTATTTCATTTTTCTCAATGAATGTATATAAAGCTAGTTTATTCTTGGGCAAAAATTGGATTTTCTAAAAACTGGCTCATAGGATGCATTAGTATATGAGAAAGTTTGTACAATGTATGTTGTACCGATTTTTTTATTTTCGTAGGAAGGTTGCCAGAATTTATTTCATCAGAGCCGAGATATACTATTGCGCCTTTATTTTTGTAACAAAGTCGTTCACTCAACCATGCATGGTTAGGCTGAGGGTTTCTTCTACGAATATGCTATTGTCCAACTCATGGTCAATTCAATATGAAAACGAGTTTTTGCAGCATTGTTTAAAAAGGAATAAACGATATTGAAAAAATCATGAATATACATTGTCAGCCTGAGGTATCATATTTTGATGCCTGACCAATCAAACAAACAGCGCCCCCTTTTGCATATAAAAATTTCACAAACATACCGTTAATTTTTATGTTCAACTATATGCTTTGTTGTAATAAATACGAAGTTGCCGCTTCGTTAATATGTGATTCACTTTGGAATACAAAAGAGAAATTTGCAATAATGGATAGATATATAAAAGTCGTTTAAACTCTCTAACTATATTGACACCTCGAGCGCGGGCTTATGAATTTATTTTGATAAATTTTCATTTTTGTGAAATTTTGGTGCCCCCCTTCGAGAGGTGCCTGAGGCGGTTGCCTCGCCTCCTCACCTATCGGCAAGGCCCTGTGTATATATATATATATATATATATGCAATCTGCTTGGGGCGCATGAATGTTTTGAGTCAGCCCTGTCTAAGCCTATCATACGATTTCAAATTTTCAATTAAATGTGTTTAGTTCCACACAAATAAATCAACTTCTTGAAGTATACTTGATAATAAATTTAATCAAAAGTTTAGATCGATCTGAAATAAAATTATCATCAGAATAACCTCCAACTTAATCGAGAACTAAAACAATGATTCGTATTTCATATTTAGTTGATACGCCGTAATTTTTTATGGGCAGTTACGCTAGTTTATTTATAATGTCAAATTGCTTTTTCCACTTTTATTATCTAAAAATCTTCATAATATTAACTGATTTTTATTTTTGAATTTTCTTTATTTCAATTGAATTTTTCTTATGGTGTCAACCAGGATGCTGGACGAAGGAAAGAATAAAAAATATTTGTCATAGTAAGCGGTACGCGGTAATCTATATATATATATAAGACTTAATGATAATTGAGTTTGAAAGTTTGCAACGCGAGGTCTCCGAATCTACTCCACTGATTTCCACAAAAATTTCACTGAAAGATTCAGCTGTATCTCGAATAAGTTTTAGGCTTAATTTTATTCTTCTAACTTAAGCAGTTTCAAAGATATGGCAATTTTTCCGGGAACACCCATTTTCCATCAGCAAGAAAAGCAACCCCAGGGATGTCGGCGTGTGCCACTTACTGCGTTATCTACTTCTTCCCGGTGGTGATCTTAGGAACTAGGATCTTCCTCCTATCCCCGCCCTCCCCTCTCGCGTTCTCCTCTCGCGAGCTTCGAATATCATGCGTTTACATACGAGTGAACACTTTTTAATACATTGTTCTTACTTGCCTAACTTTTCTTCTGATATACCTACCATACATCGTTGATGTTACTAAAATTTCTATTGTTTAATTTAAATTACTGTTTTGACTAATAAAATTTTGTGCATATACCTTTAAGAAAATTCCCGGAATTGGGTGATTGTCCAGTTCAGCAAGGCAAAGTCGTCATTTTAGAGGAAATGAATCTACAACTTCATACCAAAATCGTCTAGAAAACAAACGATCTTCTTTATGGCGAGAACAATTAGAAAGTCCCGATAGGTCCCTTATTAATGAGAGGCGGAGAGAGCGTCGAGCACGCAGAACGACAAATGCCCGGGAAGTTCGCCTTGAAAGCCAGCGCATACGCTCATCTCGGCGGTGCGCTCAATTGTCTAGCCAAGAGAGTGCAGAAAGGCAAGCTAGGATTGACAGCCAAGTAGAAAGATGGGGCTCAAAATTTTGTTCTACTTTTCGCTATAGTGCCCGAATAGAATACGAAAATGATGCTGAATTGGTTCTAGGCAAAATGGACAAAGTTTGCCAATTTTTGCACAGCTAAAAAGTGGAAAAACGAAAGTGTCGGCCTTTGTTTCTTTAATGGTAAAGTGAAGTTACCAATGATAGTGGAACCCGCGGAACAACTAAAAAGTCTATTACTTGGGACACATCCCCTTTCCAAACATTTCTGTCCAAAATACACCCGGGCAAAGCCGGGTACGAAAAGCTAGTTTAACTATATATCTTTAAAGGTGTTTTTGGCATAATTTTGCCAACTTCCATTGCAACCAACTCTATAATAATGGTAGTGGAAGAGAAATAAGCGGGAATTTATAAAACAGACGGATTTGAGTTCCCCACAATATATGAAGAACCGTCGTGCCATTGTTTTGCGAACATTTTGCTTCTACCCTCTATTCGAACATTTCTATGGGTTCTGGGGTGTTTTTATTATACTTCCTGCTACCATTTACCAACAAAGAATTAAATTGCTATGAAAATTAAGATATGTATAGTTGATATTTTTCATAAATATAAGTTATTATAGATTTGAATAAATAGATTTTTATTATTCCCTATACTTTTCGACTAACATATAAGGAAATTACTTTGTAAAAAAATTAAGGGGGCACCATATTATATCTTGCCTCAGGCGGCAAAATGTCTGGGCATGGCTCTGTGTGTGTGTATAATATTAACCCTAAAATATTTGAACCAACCAGAACAACTTCTAACTCCTCCACAATTATTGACAACATTCTCACAAATATTAAAGTAAATGAAGGTACCACTGTGGATTTTCATCTATCTGACCATAAGGCTCAGTTAACCTCAGTATCCCCGCCTTGTAATTTTGATATGAAGTACAATGATATAATTTCCACTCCAAAAAGGCTTTTCTCTACTTCTGCTAGAAATAGATTCAGCAACAGTCTTTAGGCCCTAAACTGGGATGCAATTTTTGGTATGGACTGTCTCAATGACAAGTTTGAAAGTTTCTTTACATTGCTTTATCATTATTTCAATGAATGTTTTCCTCTTTCAAATAGGAAGACATGTAGAGTTAAGGCTAAGAGCTAAGTTACTCCCGAGCTTGTTCTACTTTCTCAGGAACGTAAACATCTATTCTCCATATATAAATTGACTAATGATCCTAATGACATTAAGTACTATAATACCTGCAAAAAAGTCGATACTAAATTAGTTGGCGAAGAAAAAAGAAATTTCAATGTGAATGTTATTAATCTTGCATACAACAAATCCAAAACTGCCTGGAAAGTTATTAACAATACCGTTGGCCAATCTGTTAACCACCATTTAATCAATATGATAAATTATGAGAATATGTCAATCACAGATCCTGTTGAAATAGCTAATAACTTCAACATGCACTTTTTAGGCTCTGCAGAAAAACTGATCACTACACGCTTAGGTGATAGATCTTATGAACAAATTTTCCGTCCAAGTGCAACAAATAATGTTCTTTTTCTTTATCCTTCTTCTGAGAATGAAATAAATGAGGTAATGGATAAAATTAGCTTGAAGCATTCTGCTGGCTGGGATGACATTCCATGCTCACTCCTGAAGGGTAATATTAAACTTCATATTTTATCCCCATTGACTAATATTGTTAACACTGCTTTATCCTCTGGAGTATTTCCCGATAAACTTAAAATTGCCAAAGTTGTCCCTATCTTTAAGAAACGTGAGAATGATAGCATGGATAATTACCTACCTATATCAGTATTGTCAGTCTTCTCTAAAATCTTTGAAACAGTAATTGCAAAAAGAATAATGAACTTCTTCACAAAGTTTAATATTATCTCTAAATGTCATTATGGATTCTTGAAGGGAAGATCAACTGAAGTTGCAATTTACAGTTTCATTGATTCAGTCCTGAGTGGCCTTGATAACCATGACGATACTCTTGGGATATTTTATGATCTTTCAAAAGCATTCAACTCTGTGGACCATGGAATATTACTCAGAAAATTAAAATCCTATGGCATATCTGGAGTGGCAAATAACCTGATCAGATCCTTTCTAACAAATAGGAGACAAGCTGTTTCGATTTATTCTTCCAAAGATAATAAAAAGTTCTCATCAAACTATCTAAATGTTGAAAGAGGTATCCCCCAGGGATCCGTGTTGGGACCATTGTTATTCCTTTTATATATTAGTGATTTGCATTCATTTATTAATGGTGATCTGTATATGTACGCAGATGATACAAACCACTTATTAAGAAATAAATATGATATTTCTGTTGCAGCGCAATGCGCTATTCAAAGCATGGAGAACTGGTGTAATTCAAACTATGTCTTCCTAAATAAGTGTAAAACATTGCAATTTCACCCACCTCAGAAAAAAATTCTGGATTATTGTAATCTAAATTTCATTGATGGTTCCATGGTTAGGTCAACTGTCTATAAATGCCTAGGAATTGAAATTAGTGATAACCTAAACTGGGAACCTCACATTAACTCTGTTTGTACAAAAGTGGCTGCTGGATGTTTCATGCTGAGAAGACTTATTACTGTTACAAATGAAGAGACTGCCCTTACTGTTTATTTTGGTCTTATTGATAGTAGGCTTAAATATGGCATTGCTGCTTGGGGCCACTCTCATCATGCTCTGTAACTTTTTAAGCTCCAAAAAATTGCAATTAGAATCATTGCTAAAGCTAAACGCTGAGCTAGCTGTAGAGGGCTTTTAAAAAAATTGAAATTACTGACTTTACCAAGTATGCATATATTTTATTTTATTTTGTTTATTAGGGAAAGTTATAAATTATAAGAAATTAAGTGTAACAGGGATGTTCATAGTTATAATACTAGAAGAAAAAAGGACTTGACTGCAACCTCACATAACTTATCAATGTGTGGTAACAGTCTTATATATATGGGTTGTAAACTTTTCAGTAATCTCCCTCCTTCTGTTAAACAAGAGACCAGCATACCTAAATTCAAGAGATTGCTGAAGAACTTTCTGTTAGACAAATGCTTTTACTCCATTGCTGAGTTTGCCAATTAATAATGTAATGCATTAATGTACATGTTAAATGTTTTCTTTTTTTCTTTCTTGACTTGTCCTATATTTGTATGTACAAATCCCAGGATGAATAAATTATTGTTATTATTATAAGTCCTCAAACTAAACCTGGAAAATAAAATAAGTAAACTTTGTTTTAGAAAATACATTTTTATATATTTTATTTATTATATTAGCATATTAATTAATAAGTTACTGAAAAAATTCCTCATCTTTATATTTATTTTTAATTACATGTAGCTGTGGAGCAATTACTTCAACTTGGCTGTTTCATATTTGACGCAACCTGCTTTGCAACTAGAAAAGTTTAGTGAGGCTAGGAGAGAGAAGATTGTTGAAAAGTATGGTGACATGAGAGTTCTTATGGGATTTCAGATACTATCAATGTGGTCTAATCTTGGTAAGTTTCTTCATCAAATGATTTTCCTATTTTATTTTTCATTTTGTGACTACATTTATGAATTAATTTATTATTACTCATAATGAAAAATATTTGCAAGATTTCCTACATTTAAGCTTTTTTGTCTTCTATTTACGTTTGCATGAAAGGATGACCACTTTGAATATAAGATGACTTCCAATATAGAAAAATTTCTATACAAAGAAAACTGTTGTTTCTTTTATGGTCCATTTAATCTCAACTGCTGAGTGCACACATTTTCTCTATCTCTCTCTGACTTGCTACAGCAAATAATTGAGAAGGATAAAATGATAACCTCTTCTTAGGGACTTAAGAGCAAGACACATTTACCCAAAGTTAACCAGGCACAGGTTAATTCACCAAACATGCAATATTCAAATTACTACACAGAAACATATACTGAGACTTTAATGGTGCAAATTAACAGCACTAAAAGCAAATATTAATGGAAAAAAAGCTGAGTATGATGTATCCTAACAGTCACTTGTGCCAAAATATCTTTAAACCATTACAATACAAAGTTTTAGTTCTTACATATATTTTCTTGCTTTTGCAAGTCTCTACCACAGTAGTTGTTTATAAAGTAAAATATTTTTCATTTTCATTCATTTAGTTTTTCTGCATATACCATATTAGCCCGAATATAAGGCAACTCCTTATTTTCCCAATGAGAAAATCCAAAAAAAAGTAACTTCTTCATACTTAAGGACCCAAATATAAGGCGACCCCCACTTTCCTAAAAGACAATTTTTGGAAAAAACCTCGCCTTATATTCGGGCTAATATGGTATTACATTTAATAAGAATTTCATCCAGTTAAGTAGAGAGATATTCTTGTAGTGCTTTTTTTCCATCTGATTTACAGGAGAGCATAAGATTCATTTCATTCCATCGATGGTTGGTCCATTCCTTGAGGTTACTCTTGTTCCTGAATCTGAACTACGTAAAGCTACTCTTCATATTTTCTTTGATATGATGGAATGTGAACAACAGGCTCGTGGAAATTTCAAGCAGGTCTGTTTTGCTGTTTACGTTTGCATTCTGTTGTTAATGAGAATTTATAACATCTTATACATGTGGCTCTTGAAAAATAATTGATTAAATTCTTAAGAATCAGTTTTCAAAATCCATATTTCACAGTAAACTTTGTTGTTTGACAAGGAAATTTTACGATATGTTTTTATTGCTCTGGCAAGCATGAATTTATGTTTTTATAAAATTTTTGTTTCTTTCTAAAAGGAAATTTGGTCCTTATCTAACAAAAATAATTCTTTCAGGTTGAATCAGAACTCATTGATAAGCTGGACATTCTTATCAGTGAAAATAAAGGAGATGATGAGTATAGAAAGCTTTTTAACACCATGTGAGTTTTTTGCATCTATTTGCAATAGATTATGGCTAATTAGTTTTAATAAGCTTAGCAAAGTTATTTCATAGTGGAGTAAAGGAAATAAGTAAGCTATTCAGCTTTAACCTTTATTGTATAGATTTAAATTCCCGCTGTAGGGGCCGTCGGCTGGATGTATTTGGGATATTTAAATGCTTTGTTTCTTTTTGAGTAAATTATCATATCTCGGGAACTAATAATGATAAAACCTTCAAATAAAAAGTATTTTATAGGAAAAAATATTGACAAGTTACCTAATTAAAGTTACTAGTCAATAAATTCGTAGTAAAACCAATTTTTTATGGTAATATAACTAAAACAAGAAGAAATGAAACACTATTTGTAATATATCTGCAAAATAGAGCATGAAAATGCTCAGTGGAGTCGAGTTCTCTGATATGTTAAATCTCTCCTTATTTTTTATTCCACATGGCCTTGCAGTAAAAGGGTTCACACCGCTGATGTATCGGCTAAGTTATGTGGGCTTCCATTTGTCATTCTCATGAAGCTTGGTCACACTCTCTTCTTCAGTCACTTGCTCATCTATCTCTCTCTCCTCACTAGCTTCACCATATGCTTAGGAATCACTATCATAATAGTACTCTTCCACCTTCCCCACTTACCTTTCTGAGGCCATTGAATATAAAATTACTTTCTAATGAACTATTATTCGCTGCCACACAAGTCAGGAACTGGCTGACAACTAAATGAGACTGACCAAGAACCATCCTAATACCATATGACAATAAAAAGAAAATAAAAAAGAACACGAGATGAACACAGGGCCGAGAGTATGAAACATTTATTTGAGAGGCACTGCATCACTTTACAAAGAGGGAGAAACAAAATTGAGAAGCAAACTTACGAACTGGGCCTCCACTTAGTCTCCCATTCAAGTGGTTAACAAACTATTTTGATGATAATTTGATCCTTACAGTCTTCAGTCTTTACTCAGAAAGTGATGTTTTACACATTCCGCAAACATCACATCACTCCAATGAGTCTGGATATCATGAATTCAAGGAGACCTTCTGACTCCCCGGCTGGAATTTAAGTGTACCCTCAGCCATGAGTGCCAACATTTTGTATACAATATATCATATACACGTACTATAAAGGTTAATGTAATTTTACAGAACTATTCTTAAAGTTGCCAGCACCATTAATTTTAAAGTTATCATTACTGTGTACAATGTCTTTCATTGTTTTGATAAAATATTTTTTAAATCAAGAAACTTGTATTTCTTATCCACTTTCGCTAACGCAATCATGCAGGGAACACCTCAGTGCAGTGTGAGTATATTTAATGTAATTAATCAGTTAACAGGATATTTCTTTATTTCATAAAAATGGAACACACTATGTAATTTATTTTTTGCTCTGGATATTTCAAAGGGAATAATTTAAATGGTCTTTTCTTAAATTTTTTTTCTTAATAAAACAATATCTTCTCAAATTTAGCTTGCTGGACCGTGTACAGTCAGAAAATGACCCCGCTTGGAAAGGTAGTGGTGCTGCCTTCATAAGTTCTGTAACTCGACTTCTAGAAAGGCTTTTGGATTACCGAAGTGTAATTCAGGGAGATGAGAACAGAGACAAAAGGATGTCTTGTACTGTTAATCTTCTAGTAAGTCTTATCATTAAACTTGGATAAATTCATTGCAAACATTACAAAGTTTCAACAGATTAAAAAACTATATTGCTATTTTGGGCTTTGAAAATGTCTGAATAACAAGTCTGAGTTTTAAAAGTCTTTCTAAAATATTTTGTATTTTATTATATTACTAGTGTAATGCCCGTTGAAATATCAATGGAAGAATTATGGATAGATAGATAGATTATTATTATTTTCATTTAAAATAATTAATATCACACTTTTACATATGAAATATTTTGCCATATACAACATTTCTAGTGAATCTTCTTTTGTTGATGGGCTATCTTTAGTTAAAGTTAAAATAGTTGCCCCTCTTTCTCTCTCTTTCCCCGCCTCTCCCTCCCCCCTCTCTCCCCCTCCCCCATCTTACACCCTCTCTCCCTCCCCCTTCCCATCTCTCTCCCCTCTTTCCCCCTCCCCCCTCTACTTCCCTCTACTTCCCTCTCTCCCCCTCCCTCTCGCTCCCCCTCTACCTCTCTCCCCCCCCTCTCTCATATTAAAAGTATTCAAAGTGCGCTTACACCCATAAGGATTGATACAACAATGGAATTGGTAGCCAAGGCAACATTCTGTTAAAATCACAATATTTCCACAAAATATGTGAATTAAACATATAACATGAGCGATTTCGAATTGTATGCAGAAAAAGATGACCAGAATAAGAAACTTTGTAATTTTTTCTTCACAATGGTTCAGATCCGAAGATCATAAGTTAATTCCTTCTAATTTTAATTTCCAAAACAATAAAAGCCCGCACATAAAAAAATTGATTTTTTACGTTACCTTACGGAAAATGGAAATGTCTTCCTTGGAGTCGAACCCAGGACTTTTTTGAAGATTTATTTTTGTCATTACCTTAAAATATGTTAATCAAGCATCCTTGCCAAATTTCAATCTTCTACCTATTCGGGAAGTTTGTTAAAACGCTCTATATCGGCCATCGTGAAAGCATGACCAACCAACCAACAGACCTGTGCTGTTATAGTATAAAATTACAAGTTATGTATATACCAAGCCTTAGGGATACAAGCTGCCAAAAATGTTACACATCCCTGGTTTACAATGATTTAAAAAGTAATGCTGTTTATTTATATTTTTTTAAAAGTTATTTTCATTGATTACAATACTGAATATTCTTTTACAGAACTTTTATAAAAATGAAATCAACCGTAAAGAGATGTATGTTCGATACATTCACAAGCTACATGACTTACATCTAGCAGCAGAAAATTTTGCTGAAGCTGGATTCACGCTTCAGCTGTACGCTGATCAGCTTGAGTGGTCTGGAGCAAATTTGGGTTCTAGCATGGAATCTGGAATAAACACACTTCCTCCAGATGCAAGATATCCAGGACAGCCCCAGTGGCAGCGCAAAGAACAGCTATATCACCAAATAATCCATTACTTTGATCGAGGAAAGGTATAACATGCTGATTTTTGATTTCTTGGTTACAATAGTTTCATTTTAACTTATAAATGCTGATCCTAATGTTAGATGTCTAATTTCCTTTAATCTTTCTCTATTTTTCAGTGTTGGGAGAAAGGAATTCCTTTGTGTAAGGAATTGGCAGAATTATATGAACAAAAATTATTTGATTATGCGAAACTGAGTATGGTTTTGAGAACTCAAGCACATTTCTTTGATAATATTTTAACTCAACTTCGACCAGAACCAGAGTATTTCCGTGTGGGATTTTATGGCCTAGGCTTTCCTCTTTTTGTTAGGGTGAGAAAGAATTGCTCAAACAATATTTTTAGAATCAATTTAAGAGCATACCTTAGGCAAATTGAGATAAAATTAAAAATGCAGTCATTTAAGGTTTATTTAAGAGTATTTTAATTTTATATTACCTTTAATACATATCTTTAGCAAGAAACACATGATTCAGAGGGCCAAAATTTTAATCTAATCATTGTTGAATAACTTCAAGTTATATTAGGTTCATCTTATGGTCTTTTAATTAATTTAGTGCTTATCAAATGAAATTAAATATTGATAATTATAGTGATATAGATCAGGTTTTTTTCTTTCTATGTAAATTCCTCATCATAAAGTATTAATTCAGTTTCTCATGCTTCTAGAACAAGGAGTTTGTATACCATGGCTTGGAATATGAAAGAATAGGAGCCTTCACTCAAAGACTTCAGACTGAATTTCCCTCTGCACACATACTCACAAAGAACACTCCACCTGATGACTCAATAACAAGCTCTGATGGGCAATGTATCCTTTTGATCTAATCAAAATTTATTGGAAATTTTAAGAAACTTTATCAATACGTTCAGTCAAAGATAAAAACTATTTTTCTGAAGATTTATCTTATTATACTGAAAATTTCCTTAACTTTTCTTGTTGGTGAATCACAGACATTCAAATATGCAATGTCAAACCAATACCTGAAGGCTTAGGTCTTTGGGGTAGGAGTCGAGTTGAGTCAGGAGTGGAGGATACAATTCCTTCGTGGTTACCAGAGAAAGTTGCTAGTTACTATCGTGTAAATGATGTTAGAAAATTTCAGTTTGATCGCCCAGTTCACAAGGGACCTGTAGATAAAGAAAATGAATTTAAGGTAAGCAAATGAACTTTATTTGCTCAAGGTATTTAACAAAATGTAGGACCAAGACCATGGCCAGAGGTGACAAGGAAAAAATTTCATCTCATATCACTATCAGATGCATCTACTGGTGATAAGAATGGTGTAATTTTCAAAATCATCTCTTACCATGACCTTGGTCATGTTATTGAATAAAAGTGAATTTGTTTTAATTAGATGTTATTTTACTCTTGCATCAATATGTAAAAAGGCTTTGTGCTTATAAATTTGAAAATTTGAGTTTTCTAGTGAGATTAATAAAGATCATGAGAATTATTTTGAAATTCAGCAGAATGTGACTCCTGCAAAATATTTTAGTGTACTTAATGACTACTTATTTTGTGTAGAGTCTTTGGATAGAGCGCACCACATTGGTGCTGAGCAGTAGGTTACCTGGCATCTTGAGATGGTTTGAGGTAGTGGAGAGATGGGTGGAAGAAGTTGCCCCAGTTGCATTTGCCTGTGAAACTGTTGAAGGAGCTTCTCGTGAACTTAGGCAGCTTATTTCAGCATTTTCTACTGATCCTAGGAGAAACATAAACCCTCTAAGCATGAGGCTGCAGGCAAGTGATAATTTTTGCATAAAAATAACCTATGAGTTTAGACATTAAACCATATTGGATGAAAATTATATTTATATTTTTGGTAGAAGCACATCAAATTTGTCTATTTTCCACCAATATTGAATATTGGTAATAAAACAATAATAAAAAATGGATATACTATAAATTTTCTTTAATAAGAATATTTTCATGGTTATGTGATGAGATATAGAATAAGTGGATACAAATAAACTTCAAGCATAATTTTATAAATGATATGAAATTATTTTCGTACTTTCTTAGATATATTTATAAACCTGTGAAATGAATGAGTTGCCTTTTCTTTGAATATCAAAGAAATTTAATTATAACAAATCAAGAACTAAGTGACTGAATGTGTTAGAAACAGCATTACCAGTAAAATATCTTTTATGACAAAATATTTATTGATACAATAATTTACCATATCTGCCCGAATAGAAGCCGACCCCCCAAAAATTTCCACAATTTTTTGACAAAAACATGAATTTCGTAGATTTTATGCTGAAGTGTGCCAGGCATTCATGCACGTCTTAGAATACATTATTTGAGATCGAAGAAATGAGTGGGAAATGGTTTAGTTGTTGACATTTTGAAATATTACTCCAATTAATAATTTTGCATTGCTGAATATTGTTCCACATTCAGTGACAATAATTTCATTCATCTTCATTTTCACAAAAGGTCAAATATAGTAATAGCGATCTCGCCAAGATATTTTTTCATCCAAGTCTATTTCCAATGAAATTAGCATTTACATTTCCTTAAGAAATTGCATTTTTATAATTATACACGTTCCATGTAAAATTTTACCGAAATTCAAACAGTTGAGCATTCAAAACCGTCAACCCATTTTGCGTAATTGTCAGTTTACGTAGCGATCTCACCAAGATATTTTTTCATCCAAGTCTATTTCTAATGAAATAAGCATTTACATTGCCTTAAGAAATTGCATTTTTATAATTATACATGTTCCATGTAAAGTTTTACCGAAATTCAAACAGTTGAGCACTCAAAGCCATCAACGCATTTTGCGTAATCGTCTTTGTCAATTTAGACAAATAATGTGAAAAGCCCAACCTTAAACGGTAACAAAGCACAGGTATTATGGAAAGCCCAGTTGGCTCAGTGGATCTTCTCGGGAGAGAAAACCAACCAAAGTTCGGAAAAGTTGCAGTGTTGGGGAAAAAAATTGTGGCTACTTTCTTTTCTAAAACTGGACATGTAGCAATGATTGAAGTAGAAGATAAGCGCACAATTACAGCTGAATGGTATACAACCGTCTGTTTGCCAGAGGTGATTGGTAAAGTAAAAGAAAAACGGCCGAAATGGAAGATTGTGCTACATTACAACAACGCTCCGGCGCATGAAGCCACACGAACGATCGAGTTTTTGGAGGCCTCAAAGGTGACCACCATGGATCATTCCCCTTACAGTCCCGACTTGGCACCTTGCGATTTCTGCTTATTCCCGAAAATCAAGAATAAAATGCAAGGCATCAGATTTCAAACTGCAAATGATGCAGTGGAGGCCCACAAAAATTGTTTTTGAAGTCACTCCACGAGAATGGCAACGCTGTTTTGATGAATGGTTTAAGAGGTTGCAAAAGTGTATCAACTGTAATGGAGACTACTTTGAAAAACAATAAAAATGCTACCTTGCAATCAGTATGTTTCTTTATGACATTTTCTAAAAATTTTCGGTGTGCCCTATGTAAATTCAATATTCTAGCCTTTATTATTTACTAGCAGGAGTGCCCGTTGAATTTCAACGGATTTAGTGAATCTAAAACTTCGACCGTGTAACATGTAAGCATCGCAAGAATAAGATAGTACACATTTATACCCGTTGAATAAAGCAAAAATGAAGAAAACCGCTCCACATTTTCCTGTTTAGATGAATGAAGGAAGAAAATCTTAGGAAAATAGCATATAAACTCCCTCCCCCTCCCTTCCACCCTCTCCTTCCCTCCTCCCCCTCCCTCCCCTCTCTCCCTCCCATCTCTCTTTCTCCTCTCCCTCCCTCCTCCTCCCTCTCCCTCTCTCCACCCCTTCCCTCTAATTCCCTCTCTCCATCTCTCCCGTTACCATCCATCTCACTCCCTCTCTATCTCATATTAAAAGCATTCAAAGTGAACAAACTTACAAACATTCTCCTTTATATGTTAGATTAGAAGATAATTCAATTAAAAACAACAAATATTTCAATGAAATAAACATCAATTTAAACAACAATTCAACAACAATTTTTACATAAGATATGGAATGTTAGTAAATGTCTATACTTCAATAATGCCATAAATGCAAAAATTATGTTTTACAGAAATAACTGATGAAAGATGTGTATTTTTAAACCTATTTCAATTCGTTGCTGAGATATACTCAAAAAACTAAAATTTGAACCGGCCATTACATTAAGACCTTTTGACCCAGTGGACTGATTTTGTCCATTTTCAGCTAGAAAATGTATATCATCAAAACATTGATATTGGTGTAGGATTCATCAAAATCGGTCTAATGGTTGCTGAGATATCCTCAAGAAACTGAAATTTTGACCGACTGATCCGTGACCTCCGGGGTCACGACTCCATGGGCCGATTTGAATTATAGTCGGCACTGCAACTTCCATGATCAACCTGAAGATGCTCTCAAAATTTCAAGCGACTAGCTTTATTCTCTGATGAGTTATGGCTGCCACAGACAGACAGACATCCTCTTTTATTTATTAGCTTCATTGATATTCGTCGTAGGTCAAATATTTACTTTATGAAAAATATACTACATACTATCATTTGAACGCGAAGGCAATGAGAGACCTCGAGATTTAACCATAACCGAAATTTTCCTTGGACTCGCATTTAAGCCGAGGGATGATTTTTTCATGATAGATTTTGACAAAAAACATCGGCTTGTATTCAGGCAGATACGGTATATTCAGAGTTGTATTTGAAAGAATGGGCAGAGTTTAAACAAGCACCTTTCAAAAAGAAAATTGGGTGGAATATCATTTTTCCTCCATTGTAATTAAGAAATATATCTTCACTACTATATTTTAGTAAGTCTGTCTATGTGTACCTTTATACACACCCACATTTCTCATTACCAATTCTGACCAAATTTGGCATGATTGTAGGGGCTACTAAGGGAAAGGTCAACATGGAATTTTAGTTTCCGTCTGTCCACTTGATTCAAAATGGCGGTCGATTTAAAGATTAAACCATGCATATTTCCCCAAGTCCTACTATTGATTTGAATCATATTTGGTATGATTGTGGAGCGCTCCCAGGAATAATTTATATGTGGTTTTTGTTTCTCTCTGCCCATTTTATTCAAAACGGCAGCTGATTGAATTCTTAATTATGTACCATGTATCTTCATAGTGTACTTTTTACAAGCAGCATCTATGGCAAATATCACCTTTTCCCATACCCTAGTTACGGCTGTTTATATTACATATACCTTAATAAATATAATTTTATGGTATTTTGTTTCCTTACTTTATTGATAAAAGTGATCTTTTTCTGTGATTTCAGGGAATAATTGATGCTAATGTCATGGGAGGAATTTCAAAATATCAAGAGGCCTTTTTCTCTATGGAGTTCTCAAGAGCACATCCTGAATTTTCTGATCATATTATCCGTCTTAAATCTTTAATTTTAGATCAGGTAAGAGCATTTTTTCCTATCTTATAAATATTTATAGTGTATATGTGTGTGTATGTATGTTCTTTATACGTTTTTACACCATTGAAGCTATCAAATTCAAAAGTTTCATGGGCCATCCTATGGACCAAAGGAAGAACTTGGTCTAGATTTGCAGACCATGGGGTCTCTTATACCCCATGGGGTCAACAAAATACTATTTCCATAAGAATTCATAGGAAATGATGTGGAGAAACCCCAAAATGCCATGCAGCCCTTCACTGAAGTGGATATAAATATACCTAAATATTAACTTACAATAACGGGAAATGGATTATTTTATGCATGAAAGACTGAATATTTTTATTCCGTTCATGTTTCATAGTATTACATGCTAAATCGCTCGAAATTTTCCTTTAAGCGCAAAATTTATCGGTTTAGATGTCCATTTTCCAGGTAGCAACAAAGCTAAATTTCTTAATTGTTGTCCTCTTCAACGGGAGATATACACATAAAGATTAATGCAAGGAAAATCCATGCTGTGGCATGCCATAGAGGAAGAATATGCCTAAATATAATCTATAATGATTTTTAAGTAATATTAGAACATTGTCATCTTTTACCATTAGCATTGAAAGATTTATCGCAACATAAAGCGATACATCTATTTACATTTGTTCAGTAGCCAAGATGTTATTTATCCACATAATTTTATTGCCGCTTTAAAGGCTTCGGTGCATCTATCCATGTGAACATTAAGTAAGACGTTAATGCGTACAATACAATACATAAAATAGTAAATGTTAATGTAAGCATCGCTTGCATAATTAAGGAATGGGGAACGTTTGCCCCCAGCAATAAAAATTGTTTGCCACTCTTTCCCGAGCGAAGCCGGGCGTTACAGCTAATTATAAAGATATGCTGCAGTAAAATCTATCATCACTTTCACAGATGTATCATTCATTTTGTACAATTCATATTTCCAAAAAAAACTTCATGACATCCTGCTTTCATCGTTTTCTCGCATTTGTCATCTTTCTCTTGATCCCTTCAAAAACAATAGATCGAAGTATCACTGTAGTAGTATATGGTACAAATCATAACTTATTGTTAGTAGTTCTTCTGCATAAATGTTGTAATGCTGCATTATTTTTAAAGACTCTTAATTAACTCTTCTAAACAGTATCTTATTGTTCTGTATAACTGATAACCAAATTTAGATGATAAATTGAAAATATGATTTTCTTTCATAAAAGTGGATGAATAATCTTAGATAAATTTGTTGGCAGCAAGGTGAAAATGGTATAATGAGGTTTTTTTCTTTCTATGTAAATTCTTCAACAGAAATAATTTACTTGTGAGATTTATATTTCTAAATAAGCCCTCTGCACACAATATAAAAAAAATTAATTTCGGCTTGTGTCGACTAACTGGGACCACATTGAAAACTGACCGTGAATCTGACCCCTCGACCATCATTAACTCGGGTTAGAGGCCCTTACCTCGAGGCCCATCCTCAAATCCGAGCTCAGGTGTCTTTACCCTCTCAGCAGGGGGACACTAGCCGACCACATCTTTTGCAGTAAAATTTAAACTATTTTATGTTGTTAAGTTAGTGCGATTGTGACTCAAGCAACATATTCGGGTGAATTCGCTGATCAAGAGCGTCTTCTTAATGGAATTCTACGATAAATAATAACATTTACGCTCACATCTAATCTTGACGCCAAGGAATAACAACCTCTTAAGAGTTTTTGGACGGGATTGTAATGAAAACAGACATTCGCGAGACGGTGCGGAGGGTGTAACGCTTGGTTGCTATATGGTGTTATATGGGTGAAAAGGAAAACCACTCATAACTAAAAAGCTTTACAACCTTTTTCGATCAAACTTTTAGGAATCGCTTGACTATTCAACTTTTCAATTTGAAACTGCTCGCCGTGTACATAGTAGTCCTGGGTTTGACTTCAGGAGCATATCATTTCTCCGTTTGAATAATATGGGCAGAGGTGAAATGAAGGGAGACCTTTTTTCTTTAGCATTTTCAAATTTTTTAAAAATGAGATATCGACGCGGTATTTTCACAGTTATGCCAAAAAAAGTATGGAAATGAATTTCCATAGCATAGAAATTCAAATCTCATTCAAAAAAAGCCAAAAATTAGGTTTAACTAATATTTTTCATGATTTTTTACGCATTTATTCAATTTGTCGTGATAAAATTGTGTTAAAATCGTGTTTTATATGTCCATGACTATTATTACTCTCTGGAACATTCGATTATGTGGATTTCATATTATTTTTGCATTTTAGTGTACATAAACGTTGGTGTCATTAATTTTTATTTTATTTTAACGTAATACTCAATTCACGCCTACCCGTCATATTTCACGGGAAATTACGCTAGTCACTTATAATAATAGACAATTTTTTGTTGGTTGGCTGGTGATCATATAAAAATGCGATTAACTAGATAAGAAAAGATATAGAAACTTTAAATGTGGCATGTATGCTCGATATACATATTTTAAGGTTATGGCAAAAAATATCTCGAAAGAAGTTTGGATTCGAGTCCAAGGAAGGCATTTTCATTTCCCATAAGGTAACACATAAAACTCGACTTTACGAAGTGCAGACTTTCATTCTTTTTGGAATTATAATTAGAAAGAATTGGTATACAATCTTTAGATATAAACCATATAGCAACCAAGCGTTACACCCTCTGCACCGTCTCGCGAATGTCCCGTCCGAAAACTGTTAAGAGTATGGTATACTGTGGTGTCAAGATTAGATGTGAGCATAAATATGTTATTATTTATCGTAGAATTCCATTAAAAAGACACTCTTGATCAGAATATGTTGTTTGAGTCACAATCGCACTAAGTTAACAACATAAAATAGTTTAAATTTTACTGCAAAAGACGTGGTAGTGCCCCCCTGCTGAGAGGATAAAGACACCTGAGCTCGGATTTGTGGATGAGCCTCTAACCTGAGTTAATGATGGTCGAGGGGTCAGCGTCTCGGTCAGTTTTCAATGTGGTCCCAGTTATAGTGCATTTCCCGAAGTCGTACGGGTCAGATTCGCAGTATTCCGTCCGCATTCGGGTTATTTCGCTTAGGCTACAACCCAATGTTGCCACATTTCGAATTTTGCTCACTTCAACAGCAGCTGTGGACGAGTAAAGTTCTGAGAGCAATTGTGTCAACAGCGCTCGTCAAGAATTTTTGAAAGTCGTGGGAAATTTAAGAGCTCTTATTGGCTGACACTTTCTCCCCCTCACCCTACAAGTCTAACCGTAGACATGCCTCACCCGTACGATCTCTGGAAACGCAGTATAGTGGACACAAGCCTTAATTTCAAATGTGAGACTAAGCTAAAAATAAGCAGAGGTAACCAAATTAAAAACACTGAATCCAAGTATGAAACAGATCTACGTACCTTATATCTTCAAGTATAAGGCGATTTGAGTATAAGTCGAACTGTACTTTTTAGCCTAAAAAAGCGTCTAAAATCCAAGACTCGAGTATAAGTCGAAGCAAAGAAAACGAAAAGAAGATAATTTTGAAATTTACAAAAAATTAATATATATAGAGGCGAACCTCTACTTATGAACATTCAAGAAACAAACAATTCATATTTACGAACATTCCACATACCAATGAATTGCCCCTCGCACTTCATTTACGAACACACCCTCACGCACTTAGGAACATCGGTCACAGTAAAAAAACGTAAACTTGTCAACACGTCACTTGCCGTTTGTATTCGAAACTGTACGTGTTTATATACATATTGTTTTTTTATTACCCTTGAAATATGGAAAACAATCATAAACGTAGTGTTCATGAAAGTGTTAAGAGTGGTAAAAAACATCGAGTGCTTTCAATGGAAACTAAAATGGATATAGTACATAGATCAGAAATAGGGGAGCTGCTTGCTTCGATTGATCGTGTTTATGATCTCAATCGTTCAACAATTGCAACCATTTTAAAAGACAGAGAAAAAATTGGTGGTCATATTCACAATGCAGGCTCTGTTCATTCCGTGATTATAAGTAAAAAACAAAACACAGTCGTTGAAGAAATGGAACGGTGTTTAACAATTTGAATTCATGATCAAAATAAAAAAACCAATGCTTGAGTACTGAATTGATTCTTCTCTTCAATCCACTCATTTGGGGCAGGTTTTTTTAAAGATAAAATGTAAATTTTAAGGTTTCCTTTCACACTACTTAAGTACGGTGATGCTGTATAATTTTATCATTGGCTTTTGCATTTTCCGCTAGTTAGCATGAATTTTTCATACTAATGCGCTACAAGTCAGTCAAATGTTGTTTTTCGACAGTCATGTTTAATTATTGACCCAGAAAAATGTCGTTAGTTTGCGACTCAAATATAAGTCGAAAGTAGGGTTTCATCGGTCTAAAAAAGGAAGAAATTTCTCGACTTATACTCGAAGATTTACGGTAGATTTTAAATGTTTCCACAAAATAACTTTTTTAGAGTATATGTCACCTTTGATGTCAAGCTAAAACGTGATTGAATTTTAAGATAATGAATGATTCCAGATATGATTTTTCAGCTATGTGATTGCTACAAACAGTCTTCAGTCCACATTTTACTCTAACATTGGTTTTTTGTCATAGGTTCAAATTCTTGATGCTGGACTTGTGGTTCATGGTCAGCTGGCACCTTCTGGTGTACAACCCTTGCACCGACGCCTCTTGGAGCGCTTTGTTCAACTTCGCCAAGGTTTAGTGAGAGAGATAGGTGGTGGATCTCCTAGCAGTGTGGTTCAAGTTCGTGGTGGAAGGTTTGGTCAGCTTGGAAGTATGACCATAGGCCGAGGAGTAGCTGAAGGGAAACCAACAATTATTAAGTGAGTTATGCAAATAAAAGTATTTTTCAATTTTGATCACACTGATTATGAATTGGAAATATCTGTTTATCTTGCTCCCTTTATATGTATAATTTTCCTGTCTAATGGTTAAAAACTTTCATTGGCTAATTGTTTGGTTTATCTTTGTAATGCGTAAAGTATTGCATTTTGGAAAAAAAAGTATTGGTCACAAAAGTAAGTTTTTATAGACTAAAAGAATAAAAATAAAACATAAACAAAAACAAGTAAAGTAATTAATTTATTCAAACAGTATTAAAAACATAATCACACACTGAATTATATGATATCTGAAAAGTGAAGTTGAAACCTACTGTATATCGTGGCATATAAGTTGACCTTATATTTTTGGCTTGAAAATACATGATTAGTCATATATTCACTGTATAAGTCGACCCCCATTGTTTTACTTAAAAATACTTCTCATGAAATTTTTCTAAGATAAAATCAAGGTCCTGTACAATCCAGGTTTTAACAAAACATGTTAATAGGCAATAATAAAAATATGTAAATATTGTTTACAGTCCGTGCTATTCTTCTTGAGCCTTCCATGTGACAGGTGTTTCTATTTTCAATTAATAAGAAACTGTTATTCTTGGAGAGCTTGATCCACTAAATAAAGTTTCCTATAATTCAATTGATGTCAGATGTTAGTGATATTATTGAATCTTACTATACCTTGTGATTGTGATTGATCTCTACGATGGTGTAATTCAATAAAATATCATGTATTTTGGCATCCGTAAGGATGGTTTTGATAATTGCATTTTTTCCCTTTTCAAAAAAGAAAATTTTCTTTATTGAAATCAAGATTTTTCGGGGCATTTTCCGAATTTCTCCGTTGTGTGGGATGAGAACAACAAACCATCATCAAGTCGTTTAAAAAATTCAGAATATTAAATTCCATGGATGGATAATTTCTTGTAGGAAGATAATAATGAACTCGAAGCTTTAAAATCTGATCCAGAGGGAGATCCTCATGAAGTAATATAAACAAAAAAACTTATTTGAATTTTTTATTAACTACCATAATTTTCCATGTATAACATGCATTTTTCATGAAAAATCAACGAAAATTTAGGGTATGTATTTTGCATGGTAACAATACAACTTTTTCCAGTTGGTAAATAATTGCTATTTTTGGACACATTTTAAATAATAAATCATACTTGTCATTGTTTTATGATAGCATTGTTTTAAAATATTAATTAACCAAAAATAATAATAATAATTTATTTACTTCTACATCATTAAATCATCTGAATTCTTTATCACTGTCCTCAAGTAGTTTTATGGCAATCTTGTATTCTCTCTCATTGTCTGCGTAAATGATGTGCTGTGAATGTCCTCTTCATCCTCACTATTCACCTCAGCAAAATCCTCATTCTATATAATGTCTTCAGAACCATCTGTGACATTTTTGAGGCAATACTTTTAAAAGCTACGTTTATATTGTAAACTCTCTCGCACACATATCTCGCTTGTTGGCAGTTGTGGATCCATGGGTGATCCTTTTAAAAAAAAATGAGGTGCGTATTATACATGGTGATAAAACAATTTTCATTTTTACTTGTAAAAATTTGGGTGCGTATGTAATCGGAAAATTACTGTATCAAAATTAATTATTTTAAATCTTCAAAAATAAGTGTCATAAAATGTAAACACTGGAGCAGATGATTCAAAATGGTGAACCCCTACACCGAAAGAACAACTATCTTCATAAATATCGATCTTATCCATCTGTAATTTAAGGATCACATTTTATATTTGGCATATAAGTCGACATTATGCAGTAGACTCCCGATTATCTGGGGGCTGATTATCTGGGTTGCGGATTAACCAGGGTCCCTATAAGCTTGAGTGTGTGTCTAACCCAGTGTTTCCCAACCTTTATAGAGTTGCGGCACCCTTAAGTGACTTTTCAGAATTTGGCGGCACCCCTCCCTATCCACCACCATAATAATTGTGGTGAAGTTGAACCCCTAATCCATATCTCCTTTCATTTCGAAGTGCCTTTGCGACGAAATCAAGTTCGTCTTAACTCTGGTATGGATTTTTGAAAGCCAATGATTAAAAAGGAGGCTAAATATGAGAAAACAATAATTTTTGCGGCACCTCTCAGAACACTTCACGGCACCTAGGTTGGGAAACACTGGTCTAATCCAACCCAACCCCAATTAATTATGGAGGGTAGTGATTTATTGACGTTATGGAAAAAAATAACAGTGTTGGATGCGATTTATGAAATTGCAACGGCGTGGACATCAATCAAAGGCATAACATTAAAAAAATCATTTCAAAAAATACTGCGAAATGAAGAAGAACTTCTTGGCAATGACAATAATACTGACAAAGGAGCATCCAAAGTGGTAAATAATTTATGACAGATTAGTGGTTTTAAAATTTTAGATTTGAGTGGTTTAATTCAGACAAAAATTTGACAGGTCATGAAATGTTCAGTGATGACGAAATAGCACGATGGGTTATGAACGAAGAAGAATCGAGCCCAACCCCAAATGGAGACCCAGAAGAGGATTTGCTGCCAACAAATAAAATTGGTCACAGTGTCGCTTTGTCTCACGTCGAGGCTCTACTTGACTACAAGGAGCAACAAGACGACGTCGCTCTTGCCGATAAGATGATGCTGCGTAATTTACGCACTACCATATGTAGGAAGGCCAACCAAGGGAAAAAGCTTTCCTTTTTCAAAAAAATAATAAGTTTGTTTAAACTATGTACCTCTATAAATACATATGTATGTATGTATTAATAGTTTTGTAATTATATTTATATTTATGTCATATTTTCAAGTTTTTCTGTCATTTTGCAGATTATCCGGGGAAATTTATTTCCCAACCTGCCCGGATAATCAGGAGTTTACTGTATTTTAGAAAAATTTTTTTAAGCTTCAAAGGTCAACTTATATGCCAAGATATGTGGTAATAATTTTTAGGTGCGTTTCGCTTCCAGCGTGAGCGCCTATTATCATCGGTCTGCCCGTCTGTCCATCCATCCGTCTGCATGTTCGTTCTCGGCTTCTACTGAGTGGATTTTCATGAAATTTGATATTAAGAACTTACAAAGATAATAAGAAAATCGGATAAATGAATCATGTAAGCCAATCAGGGGTACAACTTTACTGATGACAGAAAATGAACTTTCCCTCATATCCCGTAAAGTATTGCTCATATCAAAATATTTAAAAAAATAAAACTTGTAGAACTAGCAAAGAAGAGTATTTCTTATCCTATATATTTTTATCGTAGGAGTTACCGTTATCGAGAAAATCAAACCAGAATGTCCCAATCCGAGTTTAACTTAGAAATTTTCTTGCATGTTACTTCTTCATTGTTGCTAACATAAACAATCTCACAAACAAATGTTTAATTTCCTTACGTGTGCTTGCAATATTTTTAAATAGGAAGAAAATGAATTATGTACGATGAAGAAAAGAACTTTAAAATGCTATTTCCCTTACGTACAGGTATACGAGGGTGAATCAAAAAGTTCCCGGAATGATGTCACTAACATCATACCTGAGTTCAAAGAATAACATACCATAGTTGTCTGAAATTAGCTATAAACATACAATATTTGGCAAGAATTCATTCATTTGGTATAAAATAACCTCAATTTTTTTAACCCATTGATTCGTGAGCATGGACAATTCGAAATTTGAGATCTGATTGAACATTAAATTTTTGACAAAACTTGGTTGAGAACTGACTGCCGTCATTCGGGATTTGCAGTAAGTTTGGTGGAATGATGCACCAAAGGAAGAAACATTTTATGAATGGATGTAATGGTTTAAGGATAGAGAAGAAAACATTGAAGATGATCAGTGAAGTGGGAGGCTATCAATGTCAATGAATGAGGAAACTTTGGCTGCCATGTAATAGATTGTGGAAGAAGATTGATGTCAGTGCAAATGACAGCCACACGTTTGGATATCTCATATGGCTTAACTCAATCAATTCTAACAGATCGTTTAGGATTGAGCAAGCTTTCTGCTTGATGATGTCAAAAGCGTTGTGCGATGAACATAAGACTCAAAGGGTTGATCATGCAATTGAGTTTCTCAACCGAATTGATGCCAATCCTGAAGATTCCTTCTACAAATTAGTGAATGGTGATGAAACTTGGATTTATCAGTGTGATCCAGAAAGCAAGATACAGTCCAAACAATGGTTACCAAGGGAATCAAGTGGACCAATCAAGTTCAAGGCTGAACGGTCAGTCAAGAAGGTTACGGCAACAATTTTTTGGGATTATGAAGGCTTGATCTTTGCCGATTTTCTCAAAGGACAATAGACAGTCACAGGAAGTTATTATGAACAGGTCTTATGGAATTTGAACGCTGCTCTTGTGAAAAAATGGCCTGAAAACTGCATCATCGGGTTTTGTTTCACCACGACAATATTCCAGCACATTCGTCCATGGTTTCAAGAGCTGTGCTTTGAGGATTGCGTTGAAATTGCTTTCTCATCTACCCTATAGTCCGACTTGGCTCTTTTGGGCTTTTTCCTGTTACCAAAATTAAAAGATCTCATCAAAGGATTTGCTGGGAATCGATATCTGAGGTTAAACAAGTAGTTCTGAACTGGCTTCAATCAAACAATCCAAATTTCTACAGAAATGGGCTAAAATGATGGTGATAATGTATGGAGAAGTTACGTAAGCCATTTGTATTGTCTAGATCAGTGGTCTTCAAGGTGGGCGATAGCGCCCACCAGTGGGCGTTTTTGGATTTTTGGTGGGCGTTAAAGAACTCATCAAATGCTATTCTAATTTTTACACTGAAAAATAAAATTATATAAAAAAGCTTAATGATACACACATATTCTGTACAACTATTTTATGTACAACTATTACAGCTCATTTGTCGTTAACTATAGTATCTTATCATACTATACTATACTATATGCTGCGGTAAAATCGAAAGGCCCATGAAGGTGGTCGGAGTCTCTCGCAGAAGCAGTGAAGCGTTTAAGTTTAATTTTATCAAATATATAAAATCATAAATTTTTAAACACTGTTATTACCACTGAGACCGTATTCGGTAATCTCATCTAACGACAATCCCACTAGTATTAGGGTTACCGTACGTCCGGATTTTCTTAAAATTTACCGAGATGTTACCAAATAAAACCCATTTTTTTCTGGTTATGCCCATCAAAATCTTAACACTATAGACTTAAGCAATTAGATACCTTGTTTTTTAAAAAAATTATACTACATTTTACGTAGGTTTAAAATTAAATTTGTCCAGGTTTTATTATCAGAATATGGCAATCCTAACTAGTATATGCCATTTAGGAAAGAAAGTATGATCGAATTTTTCACCAGCTATGCCAAGATAATGATGAGCAGTTTGTTCACTTGTTGCTACATACTGAAGTTCATTGGTTCTCGAAAGGGAATTGTTTGACACGTTTTGTAGAATTATACGATAGCGTGTTGTTATTTTACCTTAATGAAAACAAAATTGACATTCGCAATGATTTAAAGTCGGTGAAAAAGGATGATTATTACTTGGCTGGAATATTTAAAAAATTTAATGAAGTTAACGTACGACTTCAAGGAAAGCAAGTGACACTCATAGATTGCAAAAATGTTATTTCGTTATTCATTGACAAATTGGATTTATTCAGAAAAAACATCCTGCAAAAAGAATTTTACCAGTTTCCGGAACTACACAACATCAAAGATGATCTTACAGCCGAAGACATAGACTAGTTTGCAGATCACCTTTCTGTCATTAGAATTGATATGATGACTCGTTTTTGCGATGTAATAGACTTGAAAGTTGATGGTGACTCCATTCATCACAAATGTGTGTGATCTGGATATTGAATACCAAGAGGAGATAATAGAATTAATTCATGATGATGAGTGTAAAGCCAATTTCAACCAAGGTGGATATGTACAACTTTGGCAGAACAAGAAAATGCCCTCTCTGTATCCACGCTTGTGGAAGAAAATATCATTGCTCTTGTTAGCTTTCCCAACTTCATATCTAGTCGAGAAGGGATTCAGTGCAGTCGACAATCTCCTGTACAAAAAAAGAAACCGCTTACAAATAACAGAAAGAGGAGATCTTCGAATGACCCTTACAGACTTTAAGCCAGACATTGATTCCCTGGTTTGTAGGCACCAAGCACAAAGTACGCATTGAAATGTATGCCAAATGCTTATTTTAACATTGTTTTGGGATTATTAACAATTAAATTTTGTCTTTTTAAACATTTATTTTATTAAAAACTTTATTGTTAAGTTGATACAGTAGGTGGGCTTAGTGGCGTAGCGAAGGGGGGCAGGGGGGTGCATTTGCCCGGCCACCCAGTTCAGGGGGGTGCAAAAATATCAAATTAGCACCCGTCGGATCAAGGTGCGATTTGTACCCCCCCTCCGTAAATCACTTTGCTACTGGGGGCACAAAAGTATTCTTTGCCCCAGGCGCCAGAAACCCTCACTACACCACTGGGTGGGCGGTGAACTTATTTCAAAGGACAATATATGGTAAAAGTGGGCGGTGACAAAAAAGGTTAAAGATCACTGGTCTAGAGTTAGATGGTGGATATAATGAAAAATAAATGCTTGTTTTGGGTTTATTCTATTTTTATGAGAACATTCCGGGAACTTTTTGATTCACCCTCGTATAATTTCTTTCTAAAGCTACGTTTTCATGAACGCATTACAGGCGTACAGAGGAACAAGTTCTATGCGTATGCACGCGTAGGAGTTCATATGAAAGTGTTCAGTGCAAGCGTAGGTACGCCCCGCTTTCTCTTTCAAAAAATATAAAATTCTGTATAAAATATTGTGTTCATTTCAGTTTAATGACATTACTTGAATCGGAATAGGAATACCGAGAGGAAGACGACAGTGTAGGTCACGTGCCTCCAAGCCACATACTTACGGAGAAAACACGGTCTCATAAATTGAATAAAATGCCGTAAACGAATAAAGTTAAACACTTGAAATTGTGCACACATAATTATAAGACTACGACTCAGATTTTATTAAATTTTCATTTCATTTGAACATCCCGTTTTGTTATTACAAACCGGCAAAGTGATGCCAGCCGCCGCAACACTCAGAAAAGGGGTCCATTTTTCATTCTCACTCCAAAAACATACCTTAGAATAATTTTTGAAAATTCTGCTGTATCTACACTAAATGCAGAACAAAATTATCTACACGCTGATATGCATTGCACGAAAATCCCATGAGCCGTTTTTGAGATATTAAGCCTCAAACTCGAGTCTACATAATTTTGAAAATGATAGTAGATGGCACATGCACGCTACCTAGGACTACGCACTGCCGCCATGTTCACGTATACGTGCGTGAAAGTTGAGATTTTCTCAACTCAGACGACGTGAGAATACACGAACTCACGCGTAGTTGAACGAAGGTTTCCTGGCTCCTGATTGGCTGCCCATACAACCTTCGCCTCTGTACACTTCTAACGCGTTCATGAAAACGCAGCTTAATACTCCACTGCACGAAACGCACCCATTTGTGATACTCTGTACACTTTCCTAACTTGTTTAACATGTTCAAAACCATAAAAATTTAACCTTTCATATAAGATTTACATTTAAAATGTTTTTGGAAGTTCAGAAATTCGATTCCTTTACTTTCACTTTGTGTTAAATTTACAATTAAAAATTTTTTTTGTTGTTTTTGATAAAATGACTGAAATTATTACTTTATCCAGACTCATTCCCAGGCATTGGCATATTAATGTGAATGGTTATTTTCATTTACTTATTATTCTGTTTATTTCCTGAACTACCAGCTTTATAATTCAATCATGGTAAATACCATAATGTTGCCATATTTCATCATTCAGTTTAATATGGTAAAATAAAAATAAAAATAAAAATTCCCTTCACAGTGTCTTTGTATCAAAATTCAAATAAAAATTCCTGCAAAAAATTTTAATTTCCGCAATTATTATAGTTTACACTAGAAGGTGAGGTAAATTTTACCATTATAGATTTTCTTATAAAGTTTCTGTATTTTGTCATTTTTATTAATGAAATGTTTGATTTGTTTGACTTAATGTTGTGTGCCATTATCTATAACAATGTTGAAATTTTTAAGGTGTTTCTTTTTTTAATTATCAACTAATTTTTTATTATTATGAGAGAAGGGACAGTAGAATTGAAGAAATGCTGCAGGTACTCACTGTCTGAGTTATTGCTTACTTTAAAAAGTATTTGATGGGTCTCTTCCCCCAGCACACCACTGCCTCCATTGCCGATTGAGAAGAGGGGCCCAAGTAGTGGTGACCCGTCTTTGCTTCCAGGCAGTAACAGATCCTCTGCCTCTGGAAGTAGCATGTATGGCCAACTGGTGATAGGTGAAGATGATGGCGAGGGAGGAGTTATTGCATTTGGCTATGGAGTCAATACAGATGATGAGGACATTTATAGTAAACCGATGGCAAGTATAACCTAATTATTTGTATCAGAGCTGGGAAGTTCCAGTTTGGTTCTGAGCGTTCCGGTTCCAACCTTAAATTTTTCAACTTGTTCCATTCTGGGTTTGGTTCTGAGTGATCAAAACAAGGAATGGTTTGGATCTGGTTCCAGAATGGTTCCAGAACCGTTCCTACTTCTAAAAAAGTTTTTTGTTGATAAAATTTTACATGAATTACAACTTTTTTTCAGTTACATCAAAAGATGATGAAAGTATCTTAAAAGTAATGTGACCATAGGTCATCTTTTTAAAGGAAATTTTATTTTTACTTTCTCCATACATAGTGTATGTGAAACTTTGTATTCATGAAAATTACTGAATTCAAGATTTCTACAGAAATACATGTTTTAAGGTCCCCTTAGTACAGGTACTCATTGTTATATTCAAGTTCGAAAAATGCGGTTCCATTTTAATGCACTCAACTAATTTAGGCTGATTTCAGTTAATAGCACTCGCTATAATGCGAATTGCTTGCTGACCGTTCAAGAGAGGCTGGGAGGAATGGGGAGTCGAGTATTATGTGGGAGGAGGCAGAGGAGGATTGCAAGGGGAGAAGGGAACTTTTGCCCCAGTTGCACATCTACTACTGGCATTCTTTCAGTGGATAAAGAAATCAGTATTTCCTTGTTACCATTCGAGTGTATTTCTCGCTAATATTATTGTGCATTTTTGTGTTTTATTTCTATATTAACCTTAAAATAATTACATGATAATGAATTGAAAAGGTAAGAAGCATCCTGCTAGTGGTAAGGAAGAATCAGCAGCTAAGAGAGCAAGAAAATAAATAAATCTTGAACAAAAGTTAGATGTGATTTGTTGTTATGAAGGAAACGAGAAAACATATGACATTGTTCGCACCACAGGAATCCTAGAATCTACACTGAAGAATATAAAAATAAAATCTACTTGTGCAAGTGCTACTAGAACGTCAAAAACAAGATAAGAGATAATGGAAACAATGGAAAAAATGCTTTCAACTTGGATACAGAATCAAACAAAAAGAAAATCATGTGCAGATCTCACAACCATCAAGGAAAAGGCTCGAAATATTTATGATTCTATCAATAATGATAATTCTCCCGAAGAAGTGAAGGAGTTTAATGCCAGCCGTGACTGGTTTCATCAATTCAAACAACGGCAAAGCTTCCATAACTTAAAACTTGGTATGTTTGACTATTTTCTTGATGATGCCTGTGTGTGTAATTAAAAGTGGAATTAACTGTTGATAATTCTTCATTATTGCTATATCACCACCCATAAATAAGAACAAGCTTTTAACACATTTAAAAAATAGAATATATACTGATCTTCAATTAATGTCTTGGCAAATAGTAATAATCCTCAAAAACTAGGTAGTACTAAATCATGAATATCACCATTTGCACTGCTAAAGGAAGACTGAAATTCTCTTAAAAATTTATCTGGATAAGGAGTGGGGGAGGGATTGAAGTCGGTTGCACATTGCCGTCTGGTGGAGGAATTCACCATTCATCCTTAGTACTTGGGGAAAATCCTTTTGGCGGAATGAAGACAATATGTCTCACGAAGAAACACACTCCATGGTGAGGGTTGTTCGGAAAAGATAAGAAGAATTCACTGCCTAATTTTTCGTCCCACATTCATAGAAGTTTCTTCTGCCCATTGAATTGTACAATAGATTTTATCTTACTAGAGACAAAAACAATGGCTCCTGGGGTGAAATGGATGGGAAAGCCATTGCCCTCAAGGGTAGTGAGGGTAGGGGGTGAGGGTGTAGGAAACCTTTCCTCTACCTCAGCGATTAGTTGCACAGACACTCAGTCTGAAACAAGGACGAGTAATATGTGCTTACGTATTTGGGCCTAGATTTTTTTTTCCAGCCCTTGCAAAGAAATATGTTTTCAATGTCAAGATCATCTGTACATTATTTTGACTCGATTGGGAGTGTATCATAAGGACTTAACCCCTTTTTTCCCCAATTTTAACATTTATTAGCTAATTAGTTACATCGTGCATTATTTTCAGCTACTGTTGCCTTAAGACAGTTTGCCACATTGAGGCTAGATAAAAATTGCCACCTGCTGCTCAAGCTCATGAAACGATTTATAGGTGACCTTTCTTGTTCTTTACGAAATGAATACAAATATTGTATTGTGAAAATTTTATTTGGCGAATGATTAAGATATAGTTTTACCTTGTCAATAGCGTCAAGACGGATTTATATTTTCGTCTTCAAATCCATGAAATGTTTCTTGAATCATCATCTTAAAAAAACAACTTTGATCAATTACACAAGAAATTTGACTTCTGAATAATATTCTTCAAATGCATTTCTTTCTTTCGATTATGGAGGATATTAAAATATCAAGAAACGACTAATCCTCCAAGCCCACAATTTCATTGTATTCACTGTAGATAATATTTTTTTATGACTATGGAAAGAAAGATGATAAAACTGATTGGAAAGTGAGCTCTTACAATGTATTCGAATATATAATTGAATGTTACGTTATTTTCTGCTTTACTTAATCTTTGAACAGCTTTTTACCAGAATCTATTATGCAAAATATGGAAACCAAATGTAGATGAATTGGATACCAAGGTCTAAACATTAGATCCACCTTAACAAGGAAGAAGAATAATCAGATCAGAGAAAGTATACGTTTTCAATTTTGTATAAAAAATATAACAGTAGAAATTTAAAAAGTCTATGGTTTAAATTAAAAAAATATAGAAATATTAATAATAATTTATTAATTTTTAAGGGAACCATTTCAGAACCATTCCAGATCCATTCTGGAACCTAAATTTTGACATCATTGTTCGCGTTCCGGTTCTGATAAATTTTTCCATTCCAGATCCAGGAACTGGAACAATTTTGGAACCGTTCCTTGTTCGGAATCCAGAACTTTCCCAGATCTGATTTGTATGTTTCCTGACAATTCTAAAATACTTTTAAGTTTAAGCAAATTTACAATTAACTGTACTGGTGAAAAGAGGAATGAAATTAAAAACAAGAAATGCAAACACAAAAAATATTATTTTAGCCTCTAAATTTTGTCCAGAATTATAGGCAAAAGTTAAATATTGCTTTTTTTAGAAATAGACTATAGCTTTTCCAATTTCTTTAGGATTTGGGATCTAGGCAATGAGGTCATTTAATGCAGCCTCTTAATTGGACTTATGGAAAAATTTTTACTCCCAATGTAACAGATTAACGAAAATTTTTGCAAGCATCATTCTATTTGGGGCTACTTAAAAATCTTAGATTAGCAGTGATTACATATATTACTATGAAGCAATATATGTTACCACTACTAGATTTAAAAACCAGATGTCAGCAACAAAAAGCCAAAATCTCTTCTTATACAATGTATAACCAATAAAATGAAAAATTTGTGCAGTTGACTCATCTTGGCAGTATTTCTTGTCACCATTAATGTGTAATATTATTAGTCGATGCATTCAAATTGCATTTCTAAATTATAGGACCACTTCATCTGCACTGTAGCACTTTTTTTTAGACAATAGGCAAACAAAATTTTTCTTAAATGTGTCAGTATCTGTGTGTGTGCCCCATTAAAATCATTTTATCCCTAGCATTTAGTAAAAGTGATTCTTATTATATAATGCATCTTAAATATAATGCAGGGTTGTTTGGTTATAGAATTCAGTTAAAAGAAGAGTAAAATTCCTTTTTTTATTTTTTTTCATTTTTCCTTGAATTGCTTTATCCCATGAAGCCTCTTCACATACCACTTTTGGCTTTTGTGCAATAGGCTGCTGACCTCTGCTTTATATCATATTACATACTTGGGTAATAAATGATTAAGATTTTATTTCTAAGCATTATTCATACATAATCTGCTGTATTTCTTCACTTCATCAAGTCTTTATTGTTATAAATATTACTCTATCCAGTTAGATGATGAGGTAAAGTTTAGAATCACTGATTGGATTAAATTTATTAGTTTAACAGTCCAAAAATATGCATTATTTCAGTTTCAATACAATTTGCCAGCCAGGTTAGACTGGTAGGCAATGTGCCTGCCTTCTAACCCAAAGGCTGCTGGTTCGAATCCCGCTTCAGGCATGGATGTTGTGACACATCATGGGGTTTTTCCCCTACCTGCAGACAAGCCTTTGGCTTTGCGGGGAAGGCATCATCAAAAAAAACTTTACCATATTTACCCGAATATAAGACGACCTTCCTATTTTAAACTAAGTATTTAAGAAAAAATATTTAATTTTGACAAATTTACTATCTGAATATATTCAATTATTACAATTTTGGCATTCAAGTCGTAATTACAATTATTAAAATTGCTAGAGCGACGAGATTGTTTCTCATGGCATACTTTGGCTAATGAGCGACTGTGCACGGAGATTTTTTTTCCTGCTCCGCAACCTGGCTCCTGGCTGCGTGGAAGGGAACCAGTGACACAGAGTCATCCATGTGCGAGCACAAGCTTCCTAGCATAATGCATTAAATATCAGGTTTCTAAATCCCAGCTTTCCATTGTGATAGGATAGAATTATATCTGCAGGCATCAAAATGATTGTCATCCACTTTTACAACATACGATTGATTTACATGAAGTTATTCCATACTACACAAGTATAAGATGACTCAAGATTTTTCAGGCACTAAAATTGGAAAAGAAACCTTGTCTTATATTCATGTAAATGTGGTATATGAAATTATCTCTGTATTAAAATAAAACGTTCATGTTTTAACTTTATCTTTCTAGTAGCCGAGTTCCCATCTAAACTCTAAGCAATTTAAAGATGCACATTTAATACTACCTTAATTTATTCTTGTATATTTTCTATGAAGAATAATACATAATTATAATGAAGGGAACTCATAAACACTGGCACTCAGCTTGCAATTTCAAAACTCGTGATGCGAAAATCATGCTTAAAATATTAGTTTTTCTAGATATCACAATCAGAAAATAGGAAATAATTACTGATTTATCGTTATTTTACTTATTTATCACATTATACCATATTGGCTCGAATAATGCCATGTTTTTTTCTCAAACGCCATTGTAAAAGTAGCACTCACGTTATATTCGAGGACTAATAATTTTTTAAATAGTAAAAGCACTTTAATCTCCACCCATTTGAACAAGAGGTACACAGGGACGTAACTATGATTTTCAGGCCCCTCTCTATATAAAAAATATAAAATTAAGTTTTAATTAAATGCAATGCATTTCATTCTGAAATGTGGCTAAAATTAATTAATTTTTATGGTTTTCAACATTAATTTCAACCCAGAAGTTTACTTAGTGCTATTCAGAGGATGAATATTGAGTGCTAAACTCAAAGACTTCGGGTGAAACCTACAGAGGTGGCAACTATGGTCATGCACAAAGCCCAAAACAATTCTAACTCCAGTCGTCTATGAATGGGAGCTTCTCTACATGGATGAAGAATTTTTTTCGCATAGTGTTTCATGAGTAAGTATTGGAAGGTTAGGAACAAACAAGTCCAAACACTTGAGATGGGGATTTCCATCTTCCTTTCGAACAATGAAATCTTTCAATGCATTAAAATTTTACCACTCCGAATGCCTTAAAGTGAATGAGGGAAAATGACCAAACTTGCACTAACCTATTCTCCAGATAGCAAACCATCAGTAGTTATTGAACTACAGCTATCAGTTAGTCAGCGTATTCTTTCTGCCTACTTTTACGAGTTTTTGCCAATCCGATTTTGTATCAAGGTAGGAGTGCTGCTGATCACGTTGAGAAGAAAGGTTCATCTAAAACTTTTGCACTTATTATTATTATGCATTATATAATGTTTTTGAGTGAATAAAGAAGATTCCAGAAAGGAGGTGAAATGTTGGCGAGAGTCTAATTATAAGTGCGGGATTACCCTAAATACAGCGCATAATATTATTAATCTGTTTATTAATTATTTAAAGGTGAAATATAGAAAAATTTCACGGTTTCTTGTTTTGTTTTTTTTCCATTATTTTCTTGAAAAACTTTCAAAACCTTAAGGGTCATGTTATATTCAAGGTCACATTATATTCGGGCTAATACAGTGATTTATTTCAATAAATAAAGTATGGTGTTGAAGTCTATAAAATTTTTTGAAAAGGAATTAAGAATATTTTATTTATTTTATAAAAAATATTTTGTTAAGCATCAGTAAATGGTTTATTTTAAAATTCATCCTGTAGGAAGTGGTAAATGGTAGAACCACACCAGGTACACCTTCAGGAAGATCATCATTGGGTATGCCTCCAGCTCCTCCCCTTCCAGACACTTCTACCCCACCTCCTATCCCATCCCGGGATTCAAGGCCTAAGTCAGCTGGTTTTGGCTCAGTTGGTTCATGTAATTGTGGAAACAAATTGGGAATTTCCAGCATTCATGGTAGCGGCTGTTCTTTGGTTCATGGAAATATGAATGAATCTGGGAGTCCAACTCCTCCTTTTAGAGGGAGTAGTGATTACTCCTCACTGCCACCATTGCGGAGCCGGTAAGCATTGTGCTAAGAGATGTTAATAGAATTATTATTTGCCACCTAAAAATCAGCATTGTGCTTCATAAGACTAACCTCTTAAATGTAAAATTCTTTAGATAATTACGGCAAGGCATTTGAAAGCTTTAATAGGAATTGTAAGACAAAATGTTGTAAAAGTGAATTTTATATATTGACATGAAGTGCTATCTGTAGAATGCAAGCATTTGTGACAGTGTTTCGTTTTTGAAACAGAAAGCTCAAAAATGTTATATTTTATCCTCTTAACTAGGAATCCTAAAAAAAATCCCAGCTGTGAGTCAATCTGTTTATATTTTCATAGGCAGCCAATTTCTGTCATAACCATGAATGTTGCTAAAGAGACATTTCTCAATAATACAGTTAGTGCTTCAAAATCCAAAAAACTCAGTGTTAGAAGGTGCGTAGCTTTTTAAAAATTAAGGATCCTTGATCAGTATTGAGCTCTGATTGTAACTTGGCATAAAAAATTATTTAAATGTTAATTTATGTAATAAATATAACGCTACAAATAAATATAGAAATAAAATAAAAGTAATAAAAATAAACAAAATGCTTAAATGGATTAATAGTCTCAGGAACTTTAAGATGAACATAAAAAATGTTGGCATAAATGTATTCCTGATTCATAGATACCATACACATGCTACACCATATACACAAAAAAATTAAATAAAGGATTAGTGGTCATTCAAAACCTTGCAGTTTCTTGAACTTTTTCAAATTTTAAAGATCTTTCATTGTATTGATTTTAAGCTACCTATATCACTTCTTTTTGTTTTGACATGTTCAACTTCTATAATAACATCTTTTAGTTTAATTAAATTTTTAATTTTGATATAATTTTCATCTTTGAATTTTTCCAAATAATAACTTTTGAAATCTCACAGAAGGCTGGATTTCAGGGGAGACTGGGAAGCAAGCAACTCAACTCCAGCAGATTTAAGTAAAGGAATAATGGGACATGGGTCAACAAATGGTGATTCTGTGAAACCTTCAAGTCCAAAGTTACCCTTGAGACATTCGTTGCCTCCGTCTGGCTCATCTATACCCACTCCTGCTGGTCCAAATGGTGAAAGTATGAGAAATTCGTGGTCAGAAACTTCTGTAGATGAAGAAGAGGAAGCCCCTCCACTTCCTCCTCGGGGACAAAGTAGGTATTTTTCTGTTGATTATTTGAGAAAAAACACATTTAACTTGATTAGTTTTAGCTTGAAACATAGTGAAACCACAAGAGAATTCAGAGATACAAAACATTATTATTCTTGTAATTAATGATCGTAGGCTTAAAATGATATTGGAATCATAATATAGTATTTGCTATAATTTAAGATACAGTAAACTCCCAGTTGTCCGGAATGCCTGGGGAAATGGGTTTTCTGGTTAAGTGAATATTCCGGTTACTTGAGAGTTTTATTGGATAGTCCTCAGTAAATAATTTGAATATCAAAATAAGAAACAGATTCTGAATTGTACATTCACTTTGGAATTGCTAACCTGTAGACAAGGTAATCTACTAACATGTAAACAAAGATGGCGCCCTGTATGGAAACATTAGCTTGTCAGTCCTGTGAAAAATCCCTTAATAATCGGGACAAAGTGGTTACATGTGGTATCTGCTTTCGTACATATCATCATAAATGTACGGAATTAAGTGATTTATGCTTTAAGGCTATCAGTGAGTCGCCATTTTTTCTTTGGATGTGCTTATTCTGCCACGTGGACCGAGGTAAATCAATTTTCAAGATGGCCACCAAAATTTCAAATCTTAAAGATGAAATAAGCTTAGTGAAGGGGGCAGTATCTGAGTCAACTCATCGCAAGAAGGCACCTAAAAATACGACGAAAGGTTTAGAATATGAGAAACCCCTGCGGAAGGAACCCTCCATCAAAGGAACTGCGGTGGAATCCACTTCGCTAACAACCGGTGAGCAGGGTAACATCAACATTAGCAAGCAAGAAGAAACACGCAAGAAAATGATGGCTTCACACTTGTAAACCATAGAAAAAGAAGACAGAGTTAGCATGGTGTTTGGTTCAAACCAAGAAAAAACTGAGAACTCGAAGTTCTTTGGTGTACCCCGGCGGGCTTGGATTTACTTTGGCCGGGTTCAGAAAGAGGTTACGGCGAGTGATATAGAACTATACTTGAAAGGAAAATTCCAAGGTTTTGAGTTTGAGTGTGAGCAGCTTGGGAAAGGTACTTACAGCTCATTTAAAATTAGTGCTGATTTTAGCCTCGTGGACAACCTCTTCAAGTGCGAAACATGGCCTAGTGGAGTGTCAGTGAGGCATTGCAATATTAAAAGACCTCGTAGGATCACTGAGAACAGCCCTAGCCAACAAGTAAATGTGGATGCAAGAGAGGACAAAATTAGAGAAAACAAGGTAGAAACAAAGGCAGAAGAGCTGGTGAAAATGGTTACCCGACTTCAGGCAGGATTCGTAAAACCGAAGAAAATGTGACTTGACCAAGGTGATGGTACTCTCTCTAATTTTATTTCCCTTAAATGCGTTTACATAAATATTCAGTGTTTGAGGAATAAGGGCCTTAATCTTGAACTCGTACTTCAGGAACTAAAGGCTGATGCGTTGATACTTTCAGAACATTGGCTAAGAGCAAATGAAATATCAGTCTTCCATATTAATGGTTTCAATTTAATAACATCCTTTTGTCGCCAGCAATTTAAGTATGGAGGTGTAGCCATCTATAGCAGACCCTCAGTAAGTATGAAGTGCCTGAATTTTAACAAGAGCATTGATAAAACTTTTGAATGTTCTATTGCATTAATCGACATTGATGCCTCTTTTCATGCTCTGTTATCTATTTATCGTTCTCCCAGCAGTAATATAAATGATTTCTTCATGAGCCTACATGATGCCATTACATTTGCATCGATGAAAAATACCAATGGTATGATATTAATTGGTGACATAAATATTGACTTACTGAATGAATCCCCTGAAAAGGTTGACCTCATAAATATGCTATCTACTTTTGGTTTGAAGGTAGTGAATGGCGAGCCCACCCGAATATCACCCAACAGTCAATCACTTATTGACTATGTAATTTCAGATTTACCTCCTAATAACTTTACCTGTGAAACCATCTTCACAGGCCTTTCTGACCATTTAGGCGTAAAAACAACCATTAAGTTACATAGAACTATCTCTCAGCCCAACCCCATGTATATCTCTAAACGCATCTTTAACGATTACTCGACTAAAATATTTCTTCACCATATTTCACAGGAATCTGGGGATGATTTTCACTATGCAAGTGGTGTTGATTCTAAATGGAATTCTTTCATGAACACTTTCACCCTTTGATTTAATGCAGCCTTTCCTGTCAGAAATATTAAACAAAATGTAAACATGCATAAAAGAAAATTATACTCTTCTCATCTTAATATCAGGTCTCAGTATGTTCGGGACTTATATTTTCAATATGAATTTGTTCACTCTAACCTTCGTGGGGCATACTTATGTGCTCTAAAGGACTTCAGAATGCACTTATCAGCTGAGAGAAAAGCTGCAAATGTAAACTATATAAATAATTCCAATAATATGATTAAAGCGTCATGGAACATTATCAAACTAAATTCCAATGCTGCATCCAGCAACTTAAGTCCTTCTTTCATAGACTTCAATGGCATAGTAGTTTCTAATCCAGTTGATATAGCTATGAACTTTAACAATCAATTTTGCAATATTAATGATAAAGCAGCATCTTCCCCTGAATACCCCTCCAGGAATACCAGCTCTGTTTTCCCAAATTCTGTTTTTCTTCACTACACTGATACCTCCAAAATAATAGATATCATCAAATCTTTTGAAAGCTCCTTTTCTAGCGGTATAGATGATATTCCCATAACAGTTATTACGACAAGCTCCCACATCATTGCACCTATTTTATCTACTATAATCAACCTATCTTTCAGCACTGGACAATTCCGTGCTAACCTAAAATTTTCTCGTGTATCTCCAATACCTAAAAAAGGTTCACCTTTAGAATCAGAAAACTATAGACCAAATCTATTCTATCTGTCTTTTCTAAAATATTTGAAAAATTATTTTATAATTGTATACTGCTTTTTCTTGACTTCTTCATTTTGTTAACTCCTAATCAACATGACTTTAGGAAAGAGAAGTCAACATCTACTGCTGCTTTCAACCTCATCAACAGGTTACACCAAGCTCTCAATAACAAACAGCATACCTTAGGTATATTTTATGACCTCAGTAAAACTTTTCACAGTATTGACCATAAAATACTTTTTGGTAAGCTCTGTAATTTGGGCATCAGAGGCAACTCTCTGAACTGGGTTATTTCCTTTCCAAGTAACCGCTATCAAATTGTGAGTTATTCTCAGAGAGCTAGAAATGGCTCTACCATTGCTAATTCTACTCCTCTAAAAATTAATACTGGTGTTCCTCAGGGATCAATTCTTGGACCACTTCTCTTCATAATTTTCATGAATGACCCTCACAAGAATTCTCAGATTGTTTTACGACCTTATATGCTGATGACACATCCTGCCTGGTAACTGCTGATAGTCTCCCACTTCTGGATGAGGTTGCTAACAGATCAGTTAATCAAATGATGGAATGGTGCAATCTAAACAATCTTGCAATAAATATCAATAAAACCTCTTACCTACTATTTTACAATAAAAAAGCTATCCCATATAGTAGCCCACTTCTTAAAATGAACAATAAAAGCATTGCTAGATCTTCATCCACCAATTTCCTTGGGCTACATATTGAAGAGAATTTGGATTGGCTAGATCACATCAATGAAGTGGCTAAAAAAGTTGCTACTGGGGTTTTTATGATAAGAAAATTGGCTCCAATACTTCCTCTTGAAAGCTTATTATCTCTGTACTATGCTAAAGTGCATTCATTATTAAGCTATGGAATATTATTTTGGGATAATTGTCGACTGGTTTCCTTACAGAAACAAGCTGTCAAAGCTTTATGTAGAGTACCTTACCGTACACATGGTAAACCCTTGTTTTCATCTCTCCATATCTTAACCCTACCATCTCTTTACATTTTTAGTTGTGCAACTTTTGTTAGATCAAACCATCACATTTTCCCCACAAATGCAGAATACCATAGCCATTTCACCCGCTCGCTATCTCACATTCACATCAATGACTACAACAATGTTCTTTCTCAAAAAGGTCCTCATCACTCAGCCTCTGTAATATATAATAATCTGCCTGTGGATATTAAATCAGTTCTGTCCTACAAAGTGTACAAAAGAAAAATTAAAAAGTTCCTCTTGAAGAAAACTTACTATAGTGTCTGTGAATACCTAGATGATAAAGTATGATTTTGCTTGTCTTTGTGTTATTGATCATTGTATTTTCTTTGCGTGCATATCTCTATTTTCTCTCCTCTTGTCTTGTTTTGTAAATATTTAATGTTGTGATAAAACCATGCAAATGTATTTGCCAATGGTGAAATAAATTGTATTATTATTATTATTTTTATTATTATTGTTCTTAAATAATTCCTTGACATTCAAGAAAGTAATGAAATTCAAATATGCAAGTATTCAAAATGTTTAACTGTAATTTTTTAATATTTACTAAGTACATTACATCCTACAGAGTTTCTCATATACTTATCGCTATTAGCTTATCTTCTGTTCTAATAATAACTTGAGGTAAGGGTTAACATAGTACAACCTTTAGGATTTTCCAACCAAAAATATGGTTTCCTTGTCCAAGAAAAGAAGAGAAATTATCCATACCCAACACAATGTATTAGCAGAAATTCTTGAGGCAAATTGATATTAAACAGAAGAGATGCGAATAGTGGCATACAGTCATGGCACCATTACATACAGTGCAATTAGTAAAGTCACAACATTATTGGCAGCTTCTTGGTCAGCCGATTTTTTATTATCCGAAACATCTAGACATCTGATCCTATGCCTAATCTTAAAACACGTGATAACCATCCATCTGAAAATGTACACGGTTTACTAATCTCCATTTGTTTATAAAAATCTTTAGCATTTTTGATCAACATTAGACCAGAAATAGGGACTCTAGGGTGACCCTTAAATGTAGGCAATTTTTAATTTTTACATATTTAAATGTCTTACCCCTCAATTTTTTTCCTTTATGGGTCATTGTAACAAGTGCAAAATCCTGGGTCTGTGGCATAATTTTAAACCGAGCCTCATTGACATCAAACATTTAAAATTTTTTGGATTTTTGGGAAAATTTCATCAAAACATATGAATATGTGGGAAATAAATATTTTATTTTGGGATCTCATGAATGGTATTTTTTGGCCTCCAATTTCATCAAATTTATCAAAACTTTAAACTTGCATCAATGTTGTTACAGCGGTAACTTCAGTCCAAAAGGAATTCCTTTGAGAGCGTTTCCTTAGAGCAGTCCTTAAACTGGTGACGGTGCTCGGAAACTACCTGCAGCAGGTACTGTTTCTCATCCTCCTTTTCTGAAAAGCACTTATTGAATTGCTGCATGAGTGCAATCACCCTCTCAGCAGTATCATTTACTACGTGGAGGATCTTAACAAATTCACAAGCAGAAATGTAATCCTCACGAGTTTCCCATGTAGAAGGCTCAGCTTCGAGAAAGCCAGCCACTATCTTGAAACGAGAAAAAAAATTCATTTTCTTCGTAAATAATTCTTGGATTCTCATTTCTCTGGCCCATTTATTTATGCTCTCTGCATGGACATGGATACGGTGGTCAGGATCGGACATTTTGTCCTGGTTCTTCAGTGCTTCCACCATCTTATATTTCACATTTATGGAAATGGAAGAATCAAAGTGTGCCAGGGCAACTGCTTCTTCTGTGAGATACCACAAGTGTCCAGCAAATTTCTACCGAGCGACCCGAAAAATTTCAGCATCAACGCATTCGTAGGCACATAAATTTTTCATAAAGTTCAGATCCTGGTACGGTGCAGCTGAGGCAACCGGAGTCATGAACCATGCTTTTACATAAACAGAGAGGAGAAATATGCATACAGAACGCAATCCCTTCTGTTCACTAGGAGTCAGCTTGAACTGCCCTCGAAACAGGAAAATCTCTAAAGCGTATAGTGCTCTAGCCATCCACCTAGCATTATGAACGGCTCTCGCTCTCTGGATGGTCGATCGGCTAATCTTTAAATCATGGATGTTCTCGTGTGACATACTTTCAGCTGCAGCAGCAAGCCCAAAGGCTGCATCTCTATCACTGGTTTGCCATCTGTCTAACACCGCTGCCAACTTAGGTGTCATGATAATAACTGTCGCACGTTTTTTTGGGGTGGGGATGGCAAACATTCCTGATGACGATGGCTCAGACTCTGATTCGGTGTCATCAGTAACATTGCTATCTTCATCTAGGTTCATAACAGGACACTCTGAAAAGCAAACGAAGAATAATACTCAGCTTCCTTTTATGGGGCCTTTCAAGTATTACAACGTACTGTGGGGGTGGGGACCTGCTGTAAGTGTAATGGCCTGCCAGAGGGAGGAAGGGAATTGCTCTAAGCGCCGCATAAGCAAGCCCAAAAGACAATAAATGAGCTTCTACGTGACCGTAGCCAATAAAGAAATGATAGTTTGAATTTCCAATCTATTTTTTTAAAGAAAAATATTTAACATATATTTTACAAACCTCCTCTCAATTCCTGTTTTCCTTTACTTATAATAAAACGGAAGCTATGCAACGGATGAGGAAGAGAGTCTGGGGGAGTCACACCTAATATTACTGGGTGCTATAAAGGGGGTGGAGGGATTTAATTGTAGCTTAAATAGCGTTACTCAGTATGTACTTGAACGACCTAAGGTATAACAATATAAGCCTAGAGATGATTCTGAGATCACTCACCCATTTCCTGTTCCATTTTAACATGGGACCTCCTTTCTGACTCCTTAGCTTTTCGTACAGCAGCCCTCTCTTCTTTACCAGCCAAGATTTTGTCCACAGCTCCCATATACCCATGACGCCCTTTTTCTCTCTGAGCGAGAAGAAATTCAGGCATCTAGATGATGTGAAGTGCGTTTGCATGGGCCACGTCAAACAGAAGCTGAGAGTCTGTCTCTTAGATGGCAATTTGTTGCCACATCTCTGGATTCGCTTTGCCAACTAAATATGTAGACATTACTTTGCGGCTTGACGTCATTTCGGTGAAGTACCTCCAGCCAAAGGTGAATACAAGATTCTGCTCGAGAAGAACTCCCGTAGCAAAATGACTGACGTATTCAATGACCCACATTCGTCGAATGACAGATGCATGAGTCATTTAAATGCAGACACATCGACACACTCTTAAGCTAAGCAACTATTTAACTGATATTTCTTGTTGCAAGGTTTGCAACAATGTAATAACGTGTTTTTCCATGATATTCGATGTGAGTTGTACTACTATTAAGGCAACATTGAATGATTTTTGTCATTTTCAGAGATTTTTCAAAACTTTAGAGGCGTTGAGGCATGGGTAAAAATTATTTCACAGACCTAGGATTTTACAGGTTGTTTATGCTCTACAAAAGGAAAAAAAATCGGGGTAAAGACATTCAAATATCTCAACTTTGAAATTAAGGGCCACCCTAAGGGACTCCCTCAGAATGCTTTATAGAAAACCATTCATAAATACCAATATCCAATTGCTCAACGCCGACTCCAAGAAACATCCACAATTACGTATTGCGACTGCCAAAAACGTCAATTTTAGCAGTAATATTCCAAATCAGATGTAAACAAAAAATTGCTGAAAGCACCAATTTTAGGGGTAAAACTCTAAACTAAATATAATAAAAAATAGACAGGCAGGAGATGCCGGTTGCTTGAGAATTCTGGTTGCATGAGTGCCTGATAACGGGGAGTTTACTGTATATCTCTTTTTCATTAACTTTTTTATTTGCACATAATTTTTGGCATATTTATAGATAGGTTTTGATTAATTCATCATATTACTGGGTGTATTTATTTGCCTGAATGGAATGACAGTCTGATAAGGGGTTGGTGTTCTCATTTATTGTTTGATTTTTATGATTAATAAAGTTAAACACATTTTAATGAATTTATTATTCAATGGGTATATGATCAATTTTAGACTGATTGACAATTACATGACCACATTAATTTTTTGTATTTGCAGCTTTGGAAAAAAGAAGTGGCAACTTCCATGGAGATGCATTGATCTCTCAGACACCCCCAGCTCCTCCAAAAAGGTTGCTCAAAAAGGTGAATTTCTTTTATTTTTTATGATATTGTATGTGCCAAAATGTCTTGTTCAGGAAGCACATGAAATATCTCATATTTCTTATTTAAAATCATATTTATGTAATTTTTACACAATATTTGTTTGGATTGATATGAAAGTTTTGGTACTTCTGAATTTTTATGGCCACACTACCGAGTTTTACATTTCCCTGCTAGATGGCTCTACTTATGCACCATGGTCTGCCTACTTAGAACTTCAAATTTCCCCCAATGTAGAAACATCGCCGATACATCGAGTAATGGATTTGAATTATTCGTAACAATCATTGGATAAAAGAGAATGTTTTTGGTTGTAATGAAACAAAGTATCACTTAGTAATTTTCCACAAGTTATTTAATTATTTACTAAGTGATACTTTGTTTCATTACGATGTTTTTCCACGAAGTACTGCCACAACGTATTGGATTTGTTTTTGATTGCATCGTTTGGGTAATCATAAAAGGTTCAAGTTTTGTTTATATTATATATTTATATATAAATACTATTATTATTCTACCGGATCCATTATTAGATCAGGAATAAATCCAGATATTCTTTGATTTTTATCTTATGTCACCGAAAACGTTTTTACATCTTCGAAAAATGCCTGATTTTTACTTTTGCTAATGGGTGGCGCTACTGTGAAATTTGATTGTGATATGATACAAATTAATAAATTCGTCAAAAGTTACCAAGTAATACCTTCCATGTGTGTTTAAAATGTATCATTAATGGGGTCAAACGGGAAAACCAATAAAAATTGAACAATATGTAATGGTAGTTAAAAAATATGTGCTTTAACTACGAATTTAAAGCCTCTTAAAATACAAAATCTCATCGTTCAAAATATAAAAATTTCAGTGAACTTTAGCATAGCAGCAATATTGAAATTTGTAAGTTATCAATAATAGTGTTGAACGTTCTACTGAGGTGATTGTGGGGAAAGCCTGTTCTCCAAACCCGACCTGCAATAAATGCAGACTTAACATCGACCCCTTAATAACCTTGGAGCGTTAACTTCAGTGAACTTGTTGTGCCTAACTGCCATAAACATCCCACTGGTGAGTTTCTCTACCATTCCTAGTTTTAATTCTAAGGTAGAAGATTTCAAGAAGTGACTTTTGGAATCTTTGTACGAACTTTATTTTTTTATTTTCTTTTATTTTTATTTATACTTAATTTTACATACAGCGTAATCGCCATTTTACAGTGAAATATTAACAGTAGACAAAGACATAAATCAACGTATAACACAACATCCATGCCCGAAGTGGGATTCGAACCCGTGACCTTTGGGTTAGAAGGCAGGCACACTGCCACCCAGTATAACCCGGCCAGCATTTTTGCATAACAATAGAGATGGGTGACCAATTGTTTACCATTTAATTATTTAATAATGATAATATCATCATTTAATGATGACATTATCTGCTATACTCTGAAATATATACATTAATTCCCTGTGAATATATTAATAAAGGATGTCTCACTAATTTAAATCATCCTAACACAGTTGAAAGTGTTTGAATTTTTAGCTTAAATGGCATAGGTGTGCATAACAATAATGGCATTTCATAATCCTACAGTAGAACATAATAGGAGTGCTTTAATTCTAAAAGTTATATTTTATTATGCAGTGGATGGAAAACTGGCTTTTCGTAGATGGATGACCTATGAGCTACTTGCAACAATGCCTGACTCCCTTTTCCTACTGCAGTTCCTTGGTACACCATGTCTTAGCTGGTTCCCAGTATTTATCAAGCAACCATCTTGTGTGTTTCATTTCATCTCATAATTTTCAGAACTTTACCCCATTTTATAATGGCTACACTTAATAAGAAAGACGTTGAAAATTTTGTAGAATGGAAAAGTGGCATTGAAAATATTAATTCAGTTTGGAAGCATTTCCTACGAGAGGTACAGAGTCAGTCAGCAAAATGCAAATTATGTGGCAAAGTCTTAAAAACGGCTGGTGGTTCAACCAAAGGACTTCATGTACATCTAAACTCAAGACACATAATAAATTTATTAAAACAAAGTGAAAAAAGGGAACAGTCCTATCAAAATGACAAACATCCTCAAAGTAAAGTCAAAAGAAGTGATGATGAAGGCTTTTTCCAACCTAAAGAGAAGATAACAGAATTTTTTCTTCCTAAGACTGACAACTCCTTGGCTGCAGCCATTGCTAGAATGACTGCTCATGATGGCTTGCCATTCAGTGTGTTCTGTACATCAATCGATTTATGCGAAGCGTTGAAAGCCAAGGGATTTGAAAATATTCTCAAATCTCCTAATACTGTTAGAGATTTGGTACTGGGCTACAGCTTGCAAGTTAAAGAATTAGTGATTGCAGATATTAAGAAAGAAAGAGAAAATTCCCGAAAATTTTGTTTAACTTTTGATGAGTGGACTTCGCTACATAGCAGAAGATATATTAACTAGGGCTGTCAATTTTTTTCGAAAATCGGTAACTCGACCGTCGAAAATCGAAAAGTCGGTAAGTCAAAGTCGAAAACCGAAAAATCGAAATCGATTTTTACCGAAAAGTCGAAATCGATTTTTTTTACCGAAATGTCGAAATCGATTTTTTTACCGAAAAGCCGAAATCGATTTTTTTTTACCGAAAAGTCAAAATCGATTTTTTTTACCGAAAAGTCAAAATCGATATTTTTACTGAAATGTTGAAATAGATTTCTACTGAACTATTGAAGTCGGTCTTCTAGATGTCTACATCGATTTTCTCAAAAAAGCCTACAGTATGTGATCGTGGAACGAAGTGACACCGCATCGTGTCCGTTGTCTATGGTAACCCGATGTGCTACGGATCTGAAATTTGGAATGTAGGTAGAACTCCGGGTGAAACAAGTTCGAAAAATAAAATTCTGAAATTCATACTCCAGAACAGACATATAATGTAATGGTGAAGGCTCACTTATAAATACTGCTCCTACTATTTTATTTTATTTGGAGTAAGATTAAGTAATGATTAAGTTATAATTAAGTAAAATTAAGTAATGTATATGTATGATTGTAGCAGTAAATGTAAATCATCTTCTGTGTTTTTCATCCTATTATGAAAATATTACTGCTGGAGTCGAAATCGATTTTTTTTACCGAGGAGTCGAAATCGATTTTTTTTACTGAACTGGGGAAGTCAGTCTTTTGGATGTCTATGTCGTTTTTCTCAATTTAAAATGATTAAACAAGTTAGGAAAGTGTACAACGTATCACAAATGGGCGCGTTTCGTGCAATGGAGTATTATAAAGCAATTATATACCTGTACGTAAGGGAAATAGCGTTTTAAAGTCCTCTTCATCATAAATAATCCATTTTCTTCCTATTTAATAGTGTTACATGCTGTTACATGCACACGTAAGGAAATTAAACTTTTGTTTGGGAGATTGTTTATGATAGCAACAATGAAGAAGTAACCATGCAAGAAATTATCTAAGTTCAACTCGATTTAAGACATTCTCATTTGATTTTCTCGATAACGGCTACTCCTACGACAAAAATGTATAGGAAAGAAACTACTCTTCTTTACCAGTTCTACAAGTTTTATTTGAAAAATATTTTGATATGAGCAATATTTTACGAGATATGACGAAAATGTAATTTTTTGTCACCAGTAAAGTGATACCCCTGATTGGCGTACGTGATTCATTTATGCAATTTTCTTATTATATTTGATAGAAAGTCCTTAATATCAAATTTCATAAAAATCCGTTCAGTAGAAGCCGAGAACGACGGACGGACGGACGGACGGACCGACCGACGATAATAGGCGCTCACGCTGTAAGCGAAACGCGCCTAAAAACACTATTTTTTTTCGATTTATAATAATTAAAAAACATACTATTATGGAAATCATTCGATTATGGCAATCTCTACACAAAGGATGCATCGAGGTTTGCATTTCTTCCATTTTCCTTTCTTTCATTTTCTCATTCCACAAAAACAATCAAGGCGGTGTGACGCTGATACCCCACTGCCCTTTGGTCTGACAAATACCATTATAAATAAAAAATAAAGGATAATTAAAGCGGACAATTGCAGATGGACCCGTGGATATTCAAGGCTATTTCGGACCTTACCGTTTCCCAGCAGGCGACGTTTTCATCTTGGCGGTGAAATAAGAAACGGCAAATTCTTCTAGGATTTGAAAAGGAAGCACTTTACAGTAATCCTTGTTCGTAAGCTGCCTTTTATGATTACAGCAGTAATATTTTCATAATAGGATGAAAAACACAGAAGATGATTTACATTTACTGCTACAATCATACATATACATTACTTAATTTTACTTAATTATAACTTAATCTTACTCCAAATAAAATAAAATAGTAGGAGCAGTATTTATAAGTGAGCCTTCACCATTACTTTATATGTCTGTTCTGGAGTATGAATTTCAGAATTTTATTTTTCGAACTTGTTTCACCCGGAGTTCTACCTACATTCCAAATTTCAGATCCGTAGCACATCGGGTTACCATAGACAACGGACACGATGCGGTGTCACTTCGTTCCACGATCACATACTGTAGGCTTTTTTGAGAAAATCGATGTAGACATCCAGAAGACCGACTTCAATAGTTCAGTAGAAATCTATTTCAACATTTCAGTAAAAATATCGATTTCGACTTTTCGGTAAAAAAAATCGATTTCGACTTTTCGGTAAAAAAAATCGATTTCGACTTTTCGGTAAAAAAAATCGATTTCGGCTTTTCGGTAAAAAAATCGATTTTGACATTTCGGTAAAAAAAATCGATTTCGACTTTTCGGTAAAAATCGATTTCGATTTTTCGGTTTTCGACTTTTAAAACGGCGGTCGAAAATCGGTAAGTAGAATCGGTTTTTGAAAATCGATTATTGACAGCTCTAATATTAACATTAATATTCACTGTTCAGAGAGCGAATCAAAATTTTGGAATTTGGGACTTGTTAGAGCACATGGAAAAACGCCCGCAGAAGTGTTCATCGACCTATTAAAAAAGAAATTGCAGGAGTATGACATTTGTTTAGAAAAAGACATTTTTGCAATGACCACAGATGGTGCAAGTGTAATGGTAAAAGTTGGTAGGTTAATACCAGGGTATCATCAACTTTGTTTCACATATGCTATACAACTTGCTGTTTGTGATGTATTATACAAGTCTGGAAATGGGGGAACTGCAGAAAAGAGTGCCTGTTATGAAAACGATGAAGTGGAATTTCTAGAAACAGAAGAAAATGAGTCAAGTGATGAAGCCATTTCCTTCAGTGGTGAAGCAGATGAAGAAGATTTGTTCGAGGGAAATGGGCTTGCATACGAACTATCAAAAACTTAAAATTATTGATCAAAAAAATACGAAAAATTGTGTTACTCTTCAGAAAGTCACCCTCAAAAATGACAGATTCCTGCAAAGTTATGTATGTGAAAAATATGGTGCAGAAAAACCAATTATTTTGGATACGAAAACCCACTGGAACAGTTTAATTGACATGCTCAAATGATTTCTCATGCTCAAGACGTGCATAATGAAAGCCTTACTAGATTTAAACTCAGATATATCATTCACTGAGTATGAATTTGAATTTGCTTCTTCCATTTTTTCCATACTGGAGCCAGTGAAAATTACAGTTGAAGCTCTTTGCCGAAGAAATACAAATCTTTTGACATGTGACGCGGCATTGAAATTTATGATGGAGAAGTTAAATGATGTGAATACAGAATTAGGGCATGATATGCGAAATGCCTTGGGTAATCTAATATTGAAGAGGCGAACTATATTATCAGGAGTACTACAGTATCTTCACTATGGCCCACAAGCTCACGATAAAAATTTGGGGGATTTATTTTATGTGCCATCAGCTGCGAACATAAAAATGATTGCTAAAGAATGTTTGAGCATGTTTTATAGTAATACCAGTAAAACATCTGAAACAGTGGACATGGAAACGAAGCAAGAGTGCCCTGCATCTAGAAGCCAGTCTACTGATGATGTCTCACACAGTGAATCAATTGCAACATCTGAGCTTTCTGAGACTGGTGCATCATATTCAGAGAGATTAAAAAAAGAACTCAATTTGGTTATAAATCGCAGTTTAGTGCCAACACTTACCAAAGACTTTCCCTCCTGTTCCAGCTCCACTGAACTAACAGTGACAATTGCACGTGAACTCAGTTTTTTCCGCAAGAATGGACGGAGAGGAGAAAAACTACAGTTGCTTGCAATTCCCCCCACAAGCATAGAATCAGAAAGGGCATGTTGTGTACCAAATTCAGAGTAAAAATGAGCGACGCGACGATGGACGCACTCTGCTTTTTGAGAGCATATTTCAAAAATGTTTAAATATCTTTGAAGTGTGTGAGGACAATCTTAATCTTAAAGTAGTGTCATTTTCATGAAATGGTACTAATTTGATTTATTTCAAACAATTCTGAAATAAATATAACTGCTTCCTAAGTCATAAAACTCGCCTTCATTTTTTTCCAAATATATTGACGTGTTTTTAGTTTTGTCGATTGAGAAAATTATTCTTGTACAGGTATACCTCACTTAACAAAACCTCTGGGAACGAAGCTCCTTTATAACGAAGACGGAAATTCCGCAGTGAGAATTCGAAAAAGTCGGGAATTTTGCAAATTAGTATACGCGTTTCGTATGGATCAGGTGGCTGAGACAGGAATTGATACTGGCGCTACTTACTTTTCGAAGTTTAGCTAATATAGTATCATATATGTTCGCTACATTGCAGCTATTCAATTAGAATGTTACTATATTCTATACTATTCTATATACTATATAGATGAAGTACCATGAGAATGAGTTAATGTGACTCTTTAACTCGAAGTAGACAATTTCGAATGCTATAGCTTACGAAACCTCTCATTTTTGTATTGAATGGACATACGTTCATTTAACATTTTTACTATTTGTTGATTGGGATCAAGCCAATTATTACCCTAGTATGTCCTCCAAACTTCCTTCAAGTGAAAGTAAGTTTAATAAACAAAAAGTGCAGTGTAAATGTATTTCTTTAGGAACAAATATTCAAGTCATAAGATTAGTCCATCTTCGAAACAAATACAAAGGCTTCTTCCCTCTGTTTTGCCCCTGTCATATACACTACTACCGATGCAAAATCAGAGGAAATGAACCTCAGAAAAACCCTGTTATTTTGTTTTAATGCTCATTGTAGCATTAGAAATTTTAAAATGCTCTTTGCTTGTGTACCAGCAGTTTAGTCCATTTATTTTATTACATGCTGAAGTTTTGGTACTAAAACCTCCTTTTCTGAAACCCTAGAATGCATCCCTTCCTTTCTTATGTAATTTATACCTCTGGTAATGAAGTTTCCGATAATGAAGTGCCATCGTGGAACGCATCTACTTTGTTAACCGAGGTATACCTGTATTTGCATATTAAAGTTACTAAAATGTAGATATGCTTGATATTATTTCTACAGTAAGTGCGTATTGCATCAAGGGCATAAAATAATGTTGTTTCAGCTCTACAATGTCGTTCTTAAATTGTATATTGAATAATGGTCAAACCTTAGCTGGGGCTCTATCAATAATGTTGTTTTTAATAAAATAATACTATTTTGATGTACTGTAAACAAATCTTCAATATGCATGAGTTACCAACTTCATCACAATCCAGTGATTCAAGTTGAATAAAAATTTAAACTTTTTCCTGTTGAAATGCTTTGACGTTTGTGTTTTTTTGTTTTCAATGCAGTGAACTGTTCTTGTATTTGTTTATAAAAGTTACTAATATGCGGGTTAAGCATATTTTCATTAATGTGGAATTTCTTAATGTATTAAGAAATTTAAATAAATAATTATTGTTAATTCATCTAGAACGTTTTTTTTATTTGTATGTAGAAGCATAATAAAGGCCAATCCCGGGATCCCAGGATTGGAAAAACTGAATCCCAAAATCCCGGGATTGCAATCCCTAGCCACGTACCGGTGGAAATTGTAAGTTCTAAGTAGGCAGACCATGGCACATAAGTAGTGCCATCTAGCGGGGAAACGTAGAACTCTGTAGTGCGGCCGTAAAAATACAAAAGTACCAAAGATTTTGCTCTATGACAGGAAACAGACTTGACATATCTGAAAATTATTTGTCCTTTCTATTGATCTCAATAAATCTGTATGTATTCCATAATATTTAGAATGTCTATGATGTTATTAATGAGGCATTTGTCTTTCTACTCACCAGCTAAAATGATTTTTGTTTGTTGTAATTTCCAAAATTTCGTACTTTTTTATTTAACTTAAGAGATTAAATACAGGCATCCCTCATTATAGTGAGCTTCACTTAGTGCAGTTTCACTATAGTGCTCTTTTTACCTGTTGCTCAATTGCCACACTTTTTTGGAGGAGGGAGGCTACATACCCCAACAGAAGTTTAATGCTGATGAGACAGGTTTATATTGGAAGAAGATGCCTAACAGGACTTTCATTTCCAAGGAAGAGAAGTCGATGCTTGGGTACAAAGTAGCAAAGGTTCGGCTTATGCTATTAGTGGGTGGTAATGCTGCAGGAGACTTCAAATTAAAACCACTCATAGTCTACCATTCAGAAACCTCTAGAGCTTTGATGGGAATTGTGAAATCAAAGCTTCCTGATATTTGGAAGGCAAACAGAAATGCCTGTATGACAATGACTCTCGTTCAGCATTGGTTTACTGAATATTTTTGGTCAGCAGATGAGAGAGAATATGCAGCTAATCATTTGTCCAACAAGGCATTTCTCATTTTGAACAATGCACCAGGACATCCAACCACCTTAGATGATCTCAGTGACAATGTTAAAGTTGTTTTCCTGTCCCCAAATACCACCTCGATCTTGCAACCAATCGATTAAGGTGTGACAGCTGCTTTTAAGACCTATTACCTATTACATTAGGAAAACATTTCCCCAAGCTGTGAAGATCACCAATGCTGGAGAAGGAGCACCAACCCTCAAAGAATTGTGGAGGTCTTAAAATATAAGAGAGGCAATTGATAACATATCTAGTGCTTGGGATGAAATGAAATCTAAGACAATGAATGGGGTAGGAAGAAAGCTTTGGGAATACTGTGTTTAGGATTTTAAAGACTTTGATGAACCAGTTGAAACTAATCAGGAAAACAATGTTGAGCTTGGCAAACAAATTGGCTTCAATGAACTGGAGCCTCATGACATTCAGGAGCTTATGGATAGCCAAAGGGAGGAACTGACCAATGAGGAGCTTATGGAAATGGAACAGGAGAGAGCTATTAAGGAGAGGGAAGATAAATGTATCTATGAGAATGAAGAATCTGCCAGGTTCTTAATAACCAAAGGCATGTCTGAGACTTTCTAACATCATGAATGTTTCCATTCCTACTTCTGTGACAATGACCCAGACTTAGGAAGAAGCTCACAGGTTGTAAGAATGCGGAGAATTCTGCCAACTGCTACAGGCCTCGTTATAATGAGATGAAGAAAGAAAAAGTACAAGTCCCTTGATTCTTCCTACAGCCCCAAGAAAGATAAGTCTGCCACCACAGAAAAGGAGACCCTCCATCTTGATGAAATGAATACTTAATTTTATCTTTTGTTAAGTATATTGCTATGTATTTGTTTATAATTTTATATATTAAACGTATTTTTGTTTTCTTTTGTTTCTTTACTGCTAGTACTACGAGGGTGAATCCAAAAGTATCTGCAATGTATTTATTTAAATTAACACAAGAACAATACAGAACTCACAAGTGCATCATTTTTCAACATAGTCACCCTGCTTTTCAACACACTTTGTCCAGCATTGCGCAAGGTTTTGTAAGCCTTCAGAGAAAAATGTTTTCGGCCAAGCAGCAAGCCACTTGTGCACCACCTCCTTCAGCTCATGGTTGTTGGCAAAACGACGGCTTCTTAAAGCATCTTTGAGGGGTTCAAACAGATGATAGTCTGACGGAACAAGGTCAGGGCTATATGATGGATGGTCTAGGACAGGGGCATGCAACCTACGGCCCACGGGCCACATCCGGCCCAGTAGAGCATTTTATGCAGCCCGCGAAGCATTGGTGAATATATGATATGTGATATTTATTACAGACAGTTTTGTACATTTTAAGAATTACTACACATATGCTGGAGAAGTTTTCACGGTAACAATGGTTAAAACTTTATTTTCATATTTAAAATTTCTTGAGTAAGTTTCTGTATAAACTCTCATCCAGCCCACGAAGGTACTTGCGACTTCTAATCCGACCTGCCAAAGCACTCAAATGTATGAATGCGGTCCACCACATAAAAAGGTTGCATGCCTCTGTTCTAGGACCTCAAAGCGTAGCTGCTGGAAAGTTTCAACTTTGTGGACAGCATTATGAGGACAGGCATTGTCATGCAGTAACACAATACCTTGGGACAGTTTTCCTCAACATTTACTCCAAATCTCTGGTTTCAGCTCGTCACACAGTATCTCACTGTAGCATACACCATTTATCATCTTACCCCTTTCCTGGTAATGTTCAACGATTGGTCCTTGTGAATCCCAGAAAAGTGTGAGCATCACTTTTCCCACTATCGGCTGAAATTTGAACTTCTTTCTTACAAGGAACATAGAGTGTTTCCACTCCATACTCTGACATTTGTTCTCCAGCTCATAGTGCTGGGCCTACGTTTTGTCATCAGTGACAGTGTGTCTCAGGAAGGCATCACCTTCCTCTTGATACCAGTTCAAAAGTCAGTTACAAATGTCCAAACGGTTATGCCTGTGCTGTTCAGTGAGTTGCTTGGAAACCCATCTTGCACAAACTTTACGGAAGAGAAATCTGTTGTGGATGATTTCATAGGTCGAACCGTGACTAATCTGCTGGTGGTTTGCCACTTCATCGATAGTTACCTTTCTGTTGGCAAGAATCAGTATGTGAACTTGTTCAATGTTGTCATCAGTCGTTCTTCGTCATTGACACTTATTCAGCCATTTTTGAACATGCCTATCCACTTATACACGCTTCTCTCTGGAAAAGCACTGCTGCCGTACTGCACTGATAGTCTTCAATGAATTTCCTTACCTGTTACATCTTCAGCTCACAAAAATCAAATCACTGCACTCTGCTCTTCTTTGGTGCATGTGGTAAACGTAGCAGCCATGTTGACACCGCTACTGTAGTAAGTCACCTGCATGGCCAAGGTCAAATATGTCACTACAACAACAGAGAGGCTTTGTGTTTATTATTGTGCATACATTCAGCAGCCAATATCAACAAAAAAACACAAGCACTTTGCAGATGCTTATTGACTCTCCCTCATAAAATATACCCCATTTTGCAAATTCATTACCATTTAAGATATGTTGATGTCATGAATTAAAGCTATTAATATTGATCCTTATGGGTAAAATTCCCTCACTTAGTGTGGTTTCAGTTAGTTCTGTTTTCCAGGAACCAATTAAGAGCACTAAGTGAGGGATGCCTGTATATGTCATGTAAATGGAGAAAATATCTAGATTGCTCTTTATCACTCATTCAAAAATACTGCTTCCCTTTGCTTATTGTTAAAATTTCTCAGTTCACTTTCCTAACTACATTTTAAAGAAATCAAAATATAGTGCAGTCCTGATCGATTGAACTAATATGGTGGTTGGGCCAGTTGAAACTCATGAGAATTTCAAAACTCATGACTTTGTATCCAGTCATCCAACTATGTATGGAGTCATAAACAAATTCATAAAGCATCTTTAAGAGTCTAATATAATCCCTAAACAACTAATTCAGCATAATGCAAGGTTATTATAATAATATATATTAATGACTCAGTTACCATCATTTGACATAAATAACCTTTGCAAATTGTAATAAACCCAAGATGTACTGTGTACCACTGACCTCACTGAGCTGCACGTTTGAATACCAATGCACTTATGGAATTCTGTTGACAATGAACCGTATTGTATTAGATAGAAAAAGCTGTTTTGCTGAAATAAATATGAAAATTAAATTAAACTGGTTTCTATTTGTCAGTTCAAATCTTTGAGATTTTGAAACTTCGTGTATTTGAAATTACATGACTGCACTGTATTGCTAAGTAGAGCTTAACTAAGCTTATCCAAGACTACATGATTTTGCCATTTATTTTTATTTGACTCAGAGGTTCTCAACGTTTGGTCCACCAACCACATGTGGCACAAGGATTTGATGTTGATGGTCCATATAATGATTAATGTTAGTGTTATACCTAGGAGCGATTGGAAAAATTTGGGACTATGACAGGAAAGCAGAAGAGTTAGTAGCAAGAAAATAATGACAGAAATATAATTGATGGTGGTCATTGGTTATATATTGGAACCCAGATTAACCATGCTATTTAAGCAAAATAGACAAAGTTGATAGAGTTCTTTGTCAAAAATGTAATGTAAACTTACCATTTTTTACCTGAAATGAATCTAAGTTTTCCCTTTTATTTTAGAGAGATTCTTGTAAACCAAGGACCATCTTAAATTTGCAGCTATGTTAAATTATTCTATGGGTGAGTTAATGCTTTAGTAACATTTTTATCTTATTGTCTCATCTTTTGATATGCACGAATAGTGGTGATCTGTTGGTCAGACATAGTACTCGGTGCCAAAAACAAATTTTAATTATTTATTCTACTCTAATAACAATATATGGTTTAGAGGCAAACTTTTTATTTATAGAACATTATAGAACACTACCTGTTTTTATGTGAATACATTTGTACAGCATTTTACTGATATTATACTAAATTTCACCTTTAAAAATGCAGATTATCCATGTTCCTCACTTATCAGAGCCTACCCAAGACCCAATTAACAAGAATAATCTGGTTTTTGCTGTATCTTGTTTTGGTGGGTATTCTGTGAATGCAAAAAGGTTGTGAAACTCTGCACTAAATAATATAAAATCACTGTAATCTATTACACCATATTTTTAATAAGTTTTCCAAGTGGCATAAAGTGGACTTCACAATAAATTTGATAAAATTGAATTAATTTGATTTTCCAATATTTATACCCCTAACAGACTTCCTCAGTTTCTCTAACTGGAGACATTGTGACCATAATATCTGATGGCTGTAAAGTGGATGCTAGCACAGGAGATGTTCAAGGAAAGGATGGCCAAGAATGGAGTGGAAGTTCTCCCCCTCCTATACCTTCTCCACGCTCCCAGGCACCTTTAGCACCTCCTCCTATCCCTCCGAAAGCCACCACAACACCCTTACCCTCTCCAGGGGTGCCTATCCACAGTGCCTCACCATCCTTATCCCTTCCTCCCTCTTCCTCCTCGCTCGCCTCCTCCACTTGCTCCGTCCTCTCCAACTCTTCGTCTGGTTCCTCATCCTCAACATGCTCCGCTCCCCTTGCAACAGCCTCCAACACTTCCCTTCCTCGCTCGATAACTCCTCCTTCGTGCGAAATACCAGATATTCACAGGGATGCAAGTGTTGAAATGTGTTCAATTCCACCGCAGCTGCAAGCATCCCCAACTTGATGTCTTAAGGCAGAATAAAAGAGAATCCTTTAGACTTTTCAGTGATGGAGACCTCTGCTTTTTGATCTGCAAACATTTTGTTGTGCAATTATGCAGACATTTGAGTAGTGAGAAAAGTGCTCCATGATACCCAGTGAGATTAGTATGTACAAAGGACAGAGAAATGGATGGAAGCTAGTTCAATTGACTTGTGTAGTGCTAAATCAGAACATTTCCAAAAATCATGCTAGAGGAGGGACTCTAAAAGCTCCCATTTTAATATTTAAAATATTTGTATTGATAACGTGCTCCTTGAAAGAGATTAATGTGTAACATTAATGTTTTAGTAAAATTGGACAGCAAGAGAGTATCAGAGAAAGCAGAATGGAATAGTCGATTTCCATCTAAAAACAGATGAATTTGCATTCCAAACATTTATATGGGATCCTTCAAATTCCTATTTTTGAAGTGTGAGCCTGACTGAAACATAGCTTTATTTTATATTTGTTAATATACCACAAACCCCTATTCCATTTATGCATTTATTTGCTTTTTAGTCTTTTTGTTGAAGTTGATGTTTATGTAATATTATGATTAATATTTTATCCCAAATTCTGAGATTAACTTGTGCTAGCCTAGCCTTACCAAAATCAAAAAAGTTTATTGACACAATAACCAATGTGATATAATTATTAAGATGTATAATACTAATGGTTGCCACAGCTCTATGGGCTACACATACAAGTATTTAATACATTTGAAGGCAATTTTAATCTCATTATAAAGCAAAGAGACTAACTGCAAGTAAGATAAACTGTAGACTCTTGAACTTTTCACAGGGAAAACTGCCATAAAATTTGTTATTATTGCTCAAGTTTTGCATTAAAGAGATGATTATTACACTTATTCATTTAGAACATTGCAAAATGCTATCGATCAAATTGGCCTTAAACTGTATTTATTTTAAAAATGTAACTTTTGTATAGTTTCTTAAAACAGTAAATATTTAAAAAAGTGAGATTAGTATACAATTTATCTGGTATGAAATTTTAATTTCTTCGTTGAAACTGGTTTCAATAGATCTTGTATCTTACTTTTGTAATTACAAAATATTGTACTGAAAATGTTTTAATGTAAATATTTCAACTCATAAATACTATGATCATCGTATTATAATGTTTTATTTGTGAAAATTTTAGGGATGTGATAGTATTGCCTTATCCTTACAAGAAGGAATGAAAAAATATTTCCTCTAATAATTCTGATCCAAATTCTTTGATTTAAATCTTTTAAAAATTATTATGATTAAAACAATCTTTATTTAAAATTGCTAATAATGCATTAGTTGATTTACCTACTGTATCAAATATTAGTATTTGATGAAATTTTTGTTCATTATTGTGTTTCATTATTTAAATTGCAACTGGACTACTCTTAGCAATACACAGTGCTTCATTTCTGGGGGAATGCAAGGGAACGGCATTCCCTCATTTATTTGGGAGGAAGTTTCTAAAATGTTATGAATAAAAAATGTTTAAGTTACAAGAATTTAAAGGTTAATGAATGTCTGTACATTTAAACCTCCCCCTTGCTGGACAATATCTGATTTGTACAAGATTGTTTTTATTTTAATTTTACATTTTCCAAGTTTCTTTATATTTATTAAAGACCATAGATCTCATTATGTATTCAGTTTTGTTCTGAGTGGTTAGGTAAGGTTAGGCATTGCCTTTCTTATTTGGCTACAAATTAAGCACTAGCAATACATACTTCTAATATTGAAATAACATTTTATAGTGAGATTCATATTTGTCAATACGTAAATAATGGTTGATTATTATGAACTTACACTTCATTCTTTCTTATTTGTTCCAAATGTAATTGTCTAAATTATAATTTAAAAAATATTAAAAAATCATACCATATGTACCTTTGCTATCAACTTTTAAGGCTAACACAATGATGTTTTTGAAATATTTCAAATAGAAATAAAAGACATTCGGAGCGCGAATAGCTATATTTAAAAATCTACCTAACATTCCAAAACAATTGGGGGCCCTGCAATCTAAATACAGGCAGACCTCATCTTTCGGGGCTTTATCTTTCCCATGTTTCGATCTTTCGTGGTTCCACATTTGTGACCAGTTTTGTCTTTTGCGGTCTTGTTCCGCAGAAAAAAATCACGGAAAAGGCTACGCAAAATTTTCTATTCGCTCAAGAGGTCAACCGCTCCTCTCCAATTATAACGAACAAAAGTATGGTGTTTTTACCTTTTCCACCAGCAAAAACAATCTTGTTTATGATATTATTACAATAAAACCAATTCAAAAGAATTCCCCCTTACTTTAAAACGTGAATATATCTTACTCGTACATTGGTTTCCAGTATCTTTTCTCAGTTCCAAAACATTTAACGGATTTCTTTCTACTTGAAAAAGCTATCCATGTTTGCTAAAAAGTGAATTAATGGTATTCCGAAGAAACTGAATAACATTTCGTTCCTTTTTGGTAACTTAGAACTTATAAATATAGAAGCATCACCTCACACAAACCAACATGCAAACATGTATTTTGCATTTGTCATTTGAAGTCCAGGGAAAACTTTGCCGTATTCTCTGTGTATTAATGAAATTCATGAAGAATTTCCGTTTCTGCTGTAAGAAAGTGATAATTGCGTACCTACTCTCTCAATAAATCAATACCTTCACGTAAAATCGCTACTCATCTGGCTGATATGCGGCTATTTTGGCAGTCGCTCGGGTAATTTTGAGACTATTACAGTACACCCCTTCGTCGTTCACGTAAGACAGGTATGTCGAACTGCCGGCTCCACTTTCTATGCCTCAGTGCAGCCCGAATGCGAATTTTCGTTTCGACTAAATCGTTAGATTTTACATAAATACAGGTTCCCGACTTACGAGCATCCATAAGATATTTTAATAAATAAGGCATACGGTCGCCAACTCGCACGTACGTTTTTCTCTAGAGAATTGCGACTTCGGAGCATAGCGCCAGCCCTCTACGGAAGTGTTCTTCGACACAGTGGCCCGTTACGTTCTAAGTTACTTGTACGTCCGACGATCGGAAGGGTAATGAAAGACAAAACGAATGTCTACAACAGTACTGTTTTCTACTATTATTCAGAGCAAATATAGACCAGTTTAATCGTGGGTTAAATAGACATTTGTGGAGTGACTTGAGAATCTAACCACCCATTAAAATATATTGTCTATGGTTCCGAGTTCCGTACAAAAGACTAACTTTTGGAACGCAACCCGATCCTAATTCGGCAACCTCCTGTAGGTACTTCATTTTTGTGAAAAGGTGACAATTTTTTCATGGCTACTATGGTACAGTATAACGCGTTTTCTAAATTATGGTTTTTTGTAAAATAGGCGATCTTCCAGTGTCTTATTTATTTACAACTCTGGGTCTAATTAAACAACTGTAATCCTAATGAGGCCCTGATGAATCTTCGAGTTTATCGTGCCTGGCGAATGTTGTTCCTGATGAATGTGAAAGGTAACGACACAAATCACTCGTTGAAACGAGGAAATCTAAGATCAGTTTACGTTCACTTGAGACGATACTGTAACTAATAAAACGCGCCAAATTCTACCGCATGATTATATAAAAATAATGAGCTCAACACTTATGCAATAACATTTTTAAAATAGAGCCTATCATGATGGATTGCCAATACGATTAACAGAGCCACCCCGAGGAAGCTCGAAGAAAACTTCAATAGGGACTCTAAAAGAGAAATAAACCACAGTAACGTACTGGTCGAGTAAACAGGGCTTATCGAAAATGCTCTAAGTGATATCCAGAACCGTATAGGAAAATCGCGCGATCCGGTGCCAAGTGAGCGCGCGAAGCCTCTTACCCGACAAAATATTTTAATAAAGCAATCTCTTTCACTATGGCAGTGTTGATGTTTCCCCGATTTTTTTTAAACGCGTGGGCTCAATAACTACAACAGATTTTTTTGAGCGCGAGGCCTCTGTAAATACCGGGACCGGCTCAGACGCACCGTTGGCACTGCCATCACACAGACCCTGTTAGTCTTACTAACAAAGGCGCGCACATGCAGAAATAAATGATAGATAGGAAAACGCCGAGGTAGGTATTTTTAGCCGTCCGCTTTTTAGGGGCGTTTCGCTTCCAGCATGAGCGCCTATTCGGTTTGACCGTCCGCATGTTTGTTCTCGACTTCTACTGAACGGATTTTCATGAAATTTGTTATTAACAACTTAGAGTCAAAGATAATAAGAACACAAACGAATCACGTAAGTCAATCAGGGGTGGCACTTTACTGGTGACAAAAATGAAATTTCCGTCATATCTCGTAAAGTATTGCTCATATCAAAATATTTTTCAAATAAAACTTGTAGAACTAGTAAAATAGTGTGTTTCTTTTCCTATACATTTTTATCGTAGGAGTAGCTGTTATCAAGAAAATCAAACAAGAATGTCTTAGTTCGAGTTGAACTTAGAAAATTTCTTACATGGTTACTTCATTGCTGTTAACATAAACAATATCAAAAAATACGTTTAATTTCCCTACGTGTGCATGCAATATTTTTAAATAGGAAGAAATTTATGATGAAGAAAAAGAACTTTAAAACGAACATGTATATCATACATTTCAAATACTCCATTTGTAATATGCTGTACACTTTCATAACTTGTTTTCTACTTATGAGAACTTCCTCTTCTATGGGTATATTAGCGCTTTCTGAATTTTCACAACCCCATCACACCGGCTTATAAACTCTTGCAATGTCAGGAATTTATCTGAATTCAACCAAAATCTCAAATATCGCTGGAATTCTTAAAAATAATGAAATCAATATTTATTAATTGAAAATATTTGAATGAGGCAAAATTGCATTTATCGTTATCGTTACCTTTAGTAAATTAAGCAAATTCATTGTAAAACTTAGACAAACATTGGATATTAAAAATGCCCAATACAAATAAAAGAAAAACAAAATTAACAATACTTACTAATTTTTAATTCCTATTTATTGAGTTGGAATAATTATAAATCGAAAAATCAAGTCACTTTACAACAGCCTAATTTTTGTAAAATTACACCGCTATAAGAACAACACTTCAAGAGGTCACCTACAGCTTGGACTGATCCTGTCTCCAAGTGAGAGAACTAAGTAACAAGCCGAGAAAACGATTAATGGAGAACTCGACTCAGTATAATAAAATTGCATTTCAGTACATTTAGTGGGTTTACATGAAGAATTATTACGCTCCCAATTATTTAAAAAGTATAAAAAGTATTTGTTTAAATTCTATAGTGTTTTAAACGTGATTCCAGTCACATAGATACAGCCTGGGCGAAGCCCGTAGGCCCGGAAGAGGTTGAATGTTGAGACCAAAATGTTAAGAGTTAAACTCTGACATCCATGCATTTAAATCAGGCATGTAAAACTCGAAGAGATAGTAGGGTCGCATTAAAGCGATGAATGTTACAGAAGGGTCACATTAGCATTGCAGTTACTTTATGAGAGTAAGATATGGAAAAAAATGATTCATTGTAGAAGACTGGATGCCTTTTTTGGCATTAAATACAGCAATTTATCAAACATGTTCTATAAGACCTCAGTAACAATGACAGAACATTGTCCTTTTCATAAAAATAAAGCATTTATATAAAATATTGAGTGCTTTAGTTCAATCAAATGAGTTTTTGGGTTGTAGTTAGGGAAAGAAATAGACTCGTGTGGCCCACAGGCCGCCAGTTTGACATACCGGTTTTAAATTTTAAAAATCACTAAATTCTTTCACACACATCATCAGTGGCGTAGCTAGAGGGGGGCGAGTGGTGCGGACGCCCCGGTCCAAGGGGCGGCAAAAAGAGTGGCAGAATAAAAAAAAGTTAACTTCTAAAGTAAATATGGAGTTTTTCGGGGAAAATGGAGTGGGAAGGACGGCGCAATGGGGAAGTCCTTCGAGATTAACAAACAAAACAATGCTAAAGGATCTTCTAAAATGGTCCGGGTTAAAGGGAAGGGAAGGAGATTGCAACAGGGAATCCCTTCGATTGTGACTCAGAGTGTAGCGTAAATAAGCGTTTTTATTCTTTTGTCGTGTGTCGAAGTTTCCTGTGTTTACTATTGTTTTTTCATCAACATGGGCCCCAAAAGACCAACTGAATGTAGAATTATACGAGAATTTATTTTAAATTTATTTTTAAATATTATTTTTTTGTAAATGTAATACTACTGTATACAATTAGTTTAAAGGCAATGTAAGCAAAAAATATGTTATTTGAGAAAACGTCTTCAGTATACAATTTTTCGATCTCGGAACCGAACCCTATTATTCCCATAAATTTAATGATTCCTCCAACGTGGATTGCGCAACGCGGCGTCCTTGTAGAACGTAACCCCCGCGTTGGAGGAAGTTTTAATGTACAAACACAAGGGGGGGCCCGTCATGTACTTTACACCGGGGCCCGCCTTAGCTCTCGACGGCCCTGGTTGGAAATCAGTCTTTTTGAATTACAGATGGTTTCGGACTAACGAAATACGAATTAGTGATGCTTGACTGCACTAAAAAAATTTTAATTTACCTGCCAAACATTTTTTAACTAGAAAAATCTGCTAAAATAATAGGGTTAAATTGATACCCTTAGCAGAGGCGTAGAAAGGGGTGTGCAGAGGGAGGCAGTTGCTCCCGGGTGCAGGGATTACGGAACCCAAACTCACGGACCGATTTTTATCGATGAAAGCAGATCCGCTAGGAGGTCGCGGAGCAGAGCTGCAAACCACTTCAACTACGATAATTTTATTTCCTATCATATCCCATTCGCCAAATCCAGCTTTATTTCTTGTGTAATTATGCCTTTCGGAAATGTTTACTTTTATGCCTTGTAAGCAAGGTAAATAATTTTACATGCCTAGAATAATTGCCCGTTAACATTTAACGGGAGGAGTACGATCATTCGAATCATTCAGAAAGCGAAATGTTTAAAATATAATACATCGGAATACTCTAAAATTTACTTGTAGTTCCGCGTTAAGTTACCGTCTTTGCGACGCTTGTTTAGGTGCTTGTCGTGCGAGATATCGTCTCATTGTCAGACCTTCTCTGGCTAATCGTCGTTTTCGATTTCGTGAACCCTAATTGGCTGCCATTCAACCAATGAAAACATAGAATAACCGTTTATGACAAACCAAGCAAATTATATTAGATCGACCACTCTGTAAAGGTTTTTGAAAAAAATATGCTGTCGTATTTCATTAAATTATCACTTTAAATTCCACAAAGCGCTTTAACGCAAATTGAAATATTGCGCGTCGAAATGAATAATAAGATTTTTAGGGAGTTTTGGACATTAATTGATATAGATTACTAGTCTCTCTTATCGTCCGCAATATATCCTCGTGTCAAGACTCATTCGATATAATTTGTACAGAGTGTCCAATTATACTATGCTCGCTTGTCAGAACATAAAGCCTTAAATTTAGATACATTTATGGCAATGATGCTCAATTTCAAGAACTCGCCCTTCGACTAAATTGGAACATTTACCAAAGATATTTTCGGGAAACGTTTGAAGAATGAGAGAATTAGATAATAATATTTTGAACAATTTACACAATGAAGTGTACCAGGCGTGATAGATAATGCACGCAACACATCTTCTTATTTCATCACCACTGAACCGCAGGAATTGGTTACTGCAAAATCGAAAAGGTTTTAATTGCCTTTGGAAATTCCGTATTTCGTGGAGATCCACCGGAATGCTGAGTGTTCATTCACCGTTGAACCGCGATTATTTTAATGGAGACTATAAAAACATTCGTATTTGGCGAAAGTTACCTCAAGCGTAAATGCAGTCTGAGCTTCCAAAAAACCTACTCGTGGTTTGAAAAGAGAGTAAAAAGAAAAAAATGGAGGAAAACTTTTAGGTTGGCCATTCCTTTTCTGGACGATTGGGCAATTTTTCTGGATAATGTGTTCAGAATTCCCTCGTTCCTCATATTGGAATATGAGGTCCTTACCCGCCAACATATTTAAGTACATGTACGAACGACTTCAAAGGTCTGCCACCAGTGGCACCACCGTCTCCTAAAAGCATGAGGTGGCAAGAACCAATCACAGCTCGAACATTCAACTCCGAAGAAACTTATCGGCAGTTAGCTTTTACACCTCTATTGGAACAGGCAAGTGTGCTTGCGTGAATGAAGATTAGATGTCTTTGTTAACCATCCGCGGTAAAATCTGTCATCGAGGTAAAGTATTCTGAAATATTATTGACTTTATTGAACTACGGCTGAGAATACGAGCGTCACTTTATTCGACAACAGTGGTTTGTTTACAGGTAGCTATGCTTAATTAATATGCCCAATGTGCAAAGATATTTACGTTACTAATTACTTATTAGCTTTTCTATCACTAATCTGTAGCGTCATTAGGTAGGCATTGTCTCGTTTCCCCTTAATGATTAATTAATGGCGAAAGTCAAATAGAGCTAGAGAGAGGAGAGCAAATATTACGTAAGTCAGGGGCTCTGTTTTTTGTTACGACTCGGTGGTAAGGCAAAAAGGGAAGGAAGATGATGGTATCTCGAAAATCCCTTTGGAATGGCATAAAGAAGGGTTTTGTCGTTGGTCAAAGCTTACAACAGGGAGGAGGACGGGGCATCGGAACCCTGTAACAAATGAATCAACCGAGCACTAAGAGAATGAGCGTGGTTGCCAATCGAGGGCGCTAGATTAGATTTCTAGGCAGGTGTCGGTATGGTTGCATAACTGATTGTGAGAATTTGGAAAAGAGTTTCTTCGGCCAAGGCTTAACCGATCGAGGGGAGGTGAATTACCGTCCACTGGATGGTAGAGGTTTGTATTTGTAAGAAAGGGGAACTTATTCTTAACGCGTATACTTAAAGGACATGGGGAACAGATAGGTTTCCATATTAAGCACATTTGTACGAGTGTGTGTCGGATAAGCAACAGTATGATTCAGGGCTCGATCCCATTTGCGCAGTGTTTCTCAACTTTTTTGCCGACAGGCCCCTTCTAAGAGAAGGCGGACAAGTAGTCAATCCTCTAGAAATAGATTAATTTAATTTAATTTTCAATTAAAATATATTTAGATAAAAGTAGACGTAAATATCTTGAGCAGAATTTTAAAATTCCTTAAAACAACCATATATTTTTACATGAAATAATTTGAGGTTTACTAAAGGATGAAGACTTTAATGTATGAATAAAATAAACTTTTACAGTGATAGAGTTAACTTCTGATCGGCAGAATAGTGATGTCGATGAAGCTCGACGTCCTCTTTAGTTGAGCAGTGGCAGATGGAGAATTTCAGGAATTCTTAGATGATTTACTTTGTCCCCTCCGTATGTAGTTCATAGTGCGATCTACATACTGAAGTTGTTCTCTCCGGAACTTTACATATTTACAATAAGTAAATCCGTTCAGCATCTCATCGAGTTATTAAACACCGGCAGACCTCTAGCGCAGTGCTCTCCAACATTTTTGGCTCCACGGCACACCTTCATGCATCCTTAAAAACATCGCGGCACATCAAACCACCGCTAATAATTCATTTCATTGCGTAAATACACATTTAAAAAAAAACTATCATAAAACAAATAAAAGTCGCAATTATATTAGATTGTTATGATTGGTAAAGTAATATTCAAATAATTGTAAAATGTTATTGTAAATTAAGTACACACGCAATTCAACGTTTAAAAATGTTGTTCTTCGACAGAAAAATTGGGCTTACCTTTTTGGTACAGACGCTTTATATTTGGTTACTAATAGAAAGAGCTGCAAGAACTTTTTCATCCTAGGTTCTTTAGACGTGCCATTCTAGTATTTTTAATATGGGTTGAAGAACAACTAAATTCGCATAAATACATTGTTGAATTTGGAACGTCATATCGATGGGATATTCAGATATTGAAGGATATTCACCTTTAGCTTTTAGCCAAAATACATCCAAAGGTAGCACAATAATTTTAAGTTGTAAGATCGTTACTAAGGTCTACCAATTCCTCTCGTAGTTTCAGAATAAATTCTTTGGATGATAAAATGTATGCGAATTTGTTTGTTCCAAACGCTTTTGTGAAAATTAAATATCCTAACTATCCGCGCTTTCATTCTTAATTTGCCGTTTTACCCTCGGTAAAAATGTCTATCAAATTCAAATATTATGTTTTAGGTTTAGGGTGAAGTTTTGCGGTATAATTTTTTTCCAGCTTCTAATTTGTAAGTTACACGTAACCCAAAGGTCAGGAAACACTGTCATAATGGAATTGATTTTTTAATAACTTTTATATTAACCTCACTCGAGATATATATACACACACACACAGGGCCGTGCCCAGATATTTTGCCGCCTGAGGCGAGATATAACATGCCGTCCCCTGGCCTCGCTGGCCTTATGAATTTATTTTGATAGGTTTCCATTTTTGTCAAATTTTTGCGCCCCCCTTCGAGAGGTGCCTGAGGCGCCGCCCTGTATATATAGCGGTTTGTAACCACTTTGGCTAGATACAAAATTGAGGCCCTTCCAGATGTGCTAGAAACTTGAAATTTGGTAGGATTATAGGTTTTTGGTAGCAGCCAAAGGAAAAATTCCAAAACTTTCGAAATTCCCACTTTGATGGGCTATTTTGGCCCCTTTTTGCCCAATTTTTGGCCCATAAGAAAACATGTAAATTGGTGTAGAGGTTTTTATATTTGCACTTTAAAATTATTTCCCGTCAAGAGACCAACTCGAGACTTAAACTATCGCATAGGATATATAATTGTCGTTTCTTATTTTTGAAGACAGAATTTCAATCCGAGTAGAATTAGCGTAAATTTATAGTTTTTATCGGAAAAAAGTTGTAATTTTTCTGGGTCCAACAATCAGCTACCTAGGCAACAGGTTTAATGCATTCAAATGTGTAAGCTTTTAATGGGAATCAGAGTCTTATATTTCTCCTTTAAAACCTTACTAGCATAATGCCCATTGAAATATATCGGTGATGAGGTTTATGTATTTGCCCTTTTAAATTATTTCTGGGCAAGATTCTAACTCGGGACTTCAACAGTCGGAAAGGGTAGAAATGTAGTTTATTATTTTTGAAGACTGAATTCAATCCTTGTAGATTTATCGTAAACTTTTATTTTTTATCGGAAAACAGTGGATGATTTTCTAGGTCTCAACAATCGCCTGCCATGGAAAGTATATCAATGCTTTTATAGGGGAATTCTTTTGATGGAAATCAGAGTGATATGTTATATTGCCATTTATGTTAAACAACGGCCAATGGAAGACATTTATTTTTTGTAAAAAATCGCCTTCGCAATACTTCTCTAATTTGTTTTTACATGTTTAGAATCGAATTTGATCCTTAATACAAAATATTAATTTGAGATTATATATAGTTCATGGAAGGGGATGTTGGTGGTTAGGATCTTACACTTAAGTGACATGCATGCGTTTTTCTAAGCTGTAATTTCTTTAAGTACTATTAACAAAATTTTAACTTGCTCAATTGAAGGTAAAATTTGTCTTGTGTATTTTGATACAATAATATTTAAAACAAAATCTGTGCATTTAAAAACAATCATTCTCTTATTAATAATAATTATACCGCTAAATATTTGTGATTTTAAACAATTCCATTAAAGATCTTTTGATCTGGTTGCTATATGAAGACTTTGTATTTCCTGTATGTTATATGTCTACATGTCTTTTACAGTGAGGAGATGCTAAATAATAAACATTCTTTGTTTTTTTATCTCTTCCAAAGGTTGATAAGAAGGAAGCTACTTCATATATTTGAAGAAAAACTGAAGAGGTGTTCCTATGGAACAGTTAACTGAAGTGATGTCCTTGAAGCTACTCCATCTCCAGAGATAAAATTTTCATAGTAATGCTGTAAACAGTTGGCCTTATTACACTAATGTATTTTCATGTAAAAAAGCTACAGTAAATTTTGCTCAGTTTTATGAGTTAATAATTATCTTGAAGCATAAAATGTATTTTTGGAAAGTTTTTTAATAATCCCTATTAATATTAAGAATTAATTTTAATTTTTGTGGGAAATGTCAACTTTGAAAACAATTAATCTCAAGGCATGAAAGATGGTTCACTGATAATAGTGTCCAACTAAGGAATATTGTGTTCAGAGATTTGATTTCTGAAGCATTAAATTTGTAGTTTTTTACTCTCATTATTAGGAATTTAATTATCATTATTGAAAAAGTAATATTTGGACAATTCTATTGTTTATGGAAGAAATAATGCAAAAAATTGTCATTCATTTTTATTTAGTTGAAATGTCTATAGAATTTTCATAGACTAGTCGCTTAAAGGAGAAATTATAATGAAAGAAAATATTTTATATTTTTCTATAGTTATACCTATATAACAAAATCTTATTAGCATAAATCTTATGATAGAGATGAAGTACAAAGCAGATCATGCCGTCAAAGTGTGAACCATCAATTTGTAGAATAAATGCCTGAGACCCTACTATATTTTGAATGTCTTCATAAAAAGTGGCCAGTTAAACAAAAGAGCCTATTATGTGAATTACAATTTTATGATGTAACCGTGTGGGCCTAATCCATCAAGTATTGGAACTAGATTTCTTACTCCAAAATTAAGAAAGTCATTTTTGTTTTATGTCTGAGATCAAGTCCTTTAGTCTGAATCATACTCCATGACTAACAGAATTCATCCAGATAACCAACTACCTTCCTTTCTTATGCTTTCCCTTATTTACAGCGCAACTGCATGTGAATGCTCAACATCCTCTACAGGCTCTTGGTATTTAACATCCAACCATCAGGAGGCACTAACTACCTAAGTCAACAGTTATGTCCTGGTATCTCATTTCTCTGCTAGATGATGGCAGCCAGGCTTTAGTGAAGCCACTGATATCATTGTAATGTTAACTTCATCTCAGCACAATCTTCTTTGAGAACCTGGAAGAAAGGGACAGAGCAGGTACATTTAGAGTGGCAATAATAATACCTTAAAATGTTTTTAAAGAGCATTTAGTCTTTTGTTCCTAACAATTCTGCATTTTAACTTGTACAGTCATGCAGCCAAACCCCACATCTTCATTTTCTGCCAAAACTCCTTACCTTTTTAACACACTGGAACTTGAAGTTAGTGGGCTTTAGTAAGCTCTGAAATTGATATCTAGATATTTTATTGGGAAGTAGCTCTCTCAAAATTCATAAGCTCTGCATGCTGTTGAATAAAAATTATATTCTTTGACAAACTGCTGGAATAACTATAATTTTTGGAGGTAGCGATATTGATAAACTTTTCTCAGTCTTAACTGTACCCATAGCATAGTTCTTGTTAGCAGAAAGTGTTACTGTCTCGATCAATTGAGCTGTAATTATTGTTTACATTGAGAAAAATGTGATCTCATATACATTTGACTCTTTGACTTACAGTAATGGGAAAAATTAAAAAAAAGACCAATTATTGAGATAATTTAAGTATTCCACACAGAAAATTTCAAAAATAGATCCTGCAGCCTTAAATTGGCTGAGTAGATCAGATGCAGAATTTAGGTATATCATCTAACATATAAAAGACAGTGTCACAATGTCACTTTGTCATTGAAATTAATATCTCGCAAACGACTGAACCGAATTTGATGAAACTTTCAGGATAGCATTATGTTATAACAACCAAAAGTTTTAATCTATCAAACTTGAGATCAAGGACCCAGGTTCGATTCCAGGAGATAATTTCCATTTCCCATTAGGTAACACATAAAAATGGACATTTCGATGTGCAGGCTTTCATTCTTTTTTAGATAAACATTAGAAAGAATTGATCTACAATATTTGGATATAAACCATTTTGAAGAAAACAGTATAAAGTTTCTTATTCTGTTCATATTTTTCCGCCTACAATTCAAAATTTCTCAATATAAACGTTTAATTCACAAAGTTTGAGGAAATCTTGCCATTTTAATGTGATGTTGCCTTGCCTACCACTTCCATTGTTAGACCTCTATATCATATTGTTAATTCAGTCCTTATGGGTATAAATGTGCTTTGAATGCTTATAGTAAGAGAGAGAAAGGGGGGGGAGGGAGGGAAGTAGAGGGAGGAGGGGGAAAGAGAGGGGGGATGGAGAGAGAGGGTGTGAGAGGGAGAGGAAGAGAGGGAGGGAAAGAGGGTCAACTATTTTAAGTTAACTAAAGATAGCATGTAAACAACAGAATATTCATTAGAAATGTTATATATTACAAAATATTTCATATGTAAAAGTGTGATATTAATTATTTTAAATGAAAAAAATAATGATCTATTTATGTATCTATAATTCTTCCATTGATATTTCAATGGGCATTACACTTGTTTGAAATAATAAGAATCCGTCAACTTAGCAGCTAAAGTGCACGTCTGTTTACAAAATATTTCATATGTAAAAGTGCGATATTAATGATTTTAAATGAAAATAATAATAATCTGTCTATAATTCTTCTGTTGATATTTCAACGGGCGTTACACTAGTTCAGGGGTGGGCAATCTTTTCTGTATTGTGGGCCGCATCGGTGTTTGCGAATTCTTCAGCAGGCCACATTGAAAGATGCAAATGCTTAGGCGGGCCAGATTAGAGTTTAAATCGGAAATTGCTAAGATTCTTAGTCATCATACATAAGTGAAAAACAAGCACAAACAAGCATTGTAGGGCTAAATTTTCAAAACTAAAGGTTTTATTGTCATAATTTTACCAAAAGTAATATAAAATTGTGTTAAATTTTACAGATTGCTTTTTCACCAAAGCTTCGCAGTCCACATTAAATGCTCTCGAGGGCCACATATGGCCCATGGGCCACGGTTTGCCCACCCCTGCACTAGTTTGAAATAATAAGAAACCGTCAACTTAGTAGCTAAAGTGCACGTCTGATTTACTTAACCATTCTACGACAATTGAAATTACCTCATTAGATATATATGGTAGGTTTATCCACATCAACCAAGTCCATTTTCACCCAGAATATCACTAAATGGAGATAAATTTCAAAATTATTACAATATGTTAAATGTTCAATTGAAATCTATAATTAATTGAGTCAACCAAGATTAATTAAGTATTAGTACTGATATTACAATAAAAATAAATGGAGATCTTGAAATATTGCCAGGTATATGGGTAAAAATATCTTTTTAACTTTCAGTGTAATTTAGTATTGTTATATATTTCATGTCTTTTATTCCTTCACTGAATATAGATATCTCTTTGTCATTTTCAGCATATTCACATAAATTGCCTCTGTCATCACTATCGCTGAGGTTAGTATTGAAGAGTGTTTTTTCTGCCTCTTCATCAGAATATGAATGCAGAATATGTAGATGCAGAAGAGATACTGGAGTAATTCCCATGCTGTCCTTCCATGCCATGAGGCCAACTTCAGATTGAAGAGAAGGAGGTTTGCATTATCTGCTAGTTTTACATTATGAAGCCATCAAGAAAGTTATCACTGTCTTCTGGGATGGACAAGATGTATTTCAAGAGTTCTACCAATTGGCATCCCTGCATATGCATTTGTGTGTGTGCAGTGGCGGATCCAGGAGAGGGGGGCACCGGGGCATGTGCCCCCCTGTCGTAAGACCCCCAAATATTTCATTGAAAATTATATATTAGTGTTAATTCATAGCATTCATTCCCAATGCCCAACCACATAGTATAAATGTTATATCAACTTCTGTATGGGTAACAAAAGATTAATTGAGCTTAATCTTTTCCGTACTGAATTTTAAATATGTCTATCCCTCTCCATACCAAGCCGGCCGAAACTGGCCGCTCCACTTCGAACTGGTCTGCATCATATCACATGTAGAAACTTACAATTTGTTTATAGATTTTTTATTATGTGCCCTCCCCTGTCAATTTTTTCTGGATCTGCGACTGTGTGTGTGTGTGATTATAAAATCTGGTGGTACAACAAACTGGTGACATGTCAGTTGAGGAAAATCATTTGAAAAATTAAAAGTTTACTCTTTGTTTGTAAAAGTGATGATGATGATGTTGGAATATCTTAGTGAGGTTGTGTGTTTCTAAGTTTTGTTGAGATTATGCTGCTTTCCTCATTTAATTGAAATTTAGTATCACAGAGTTTTAAAAATAGATAGTGCAATGTATATCGGTGCATCTACTGAGAATCTAAATTAAAAGCTGTTTCATGGCAGAAAGACAACTTTGAATTTTAACTATCCTCTACATATAAAACTGTGTCCATCAAAAAAGATTTTTATTTTTATGGCTCATCTACACTCAATGTCACCCTATGGAAAACCAAAATTTTTTATCAAGTGTCAGCAGACAATTTTGCGTCGTAGACATTTTGTTTGTAGTTTTGCTTACTTAAATAGTTTTTTTTTGCACATTTCATTTTGGTGCTAGAGGTTTGAAAGTGACGAAAATAGCAATTTCCAACTTATACAATACATCAACATCCTTTTGTAGAGAAGATGTGTGCTGAAAAATTCTGTGATAAAGCCATTCTGTGGTTGAAGCTAAAATCGTTACCTTATAAATGAGCATTTAAATATTATGATTGATTCATAATGCAGTTAACATAATGTGAATTTAAACTAAGGTAAGTAAAATTTAGCATAATAAGAGCTAAGAGCGACTTAACTGAGCTGATGAAGTATTTTGCTTTCAGATTTACAGTGAGTCCCCAACTTACACGGGTCCGAGTTACATGGATCCATAGATACACGGATACATGACAACTTATCAGAGCATTCGATTTTTTGTTCAACTGCCCCTCAATAGATGGCGTTACTAGTACAGTAATCCCTCGGTATGCGAGCAATCAGATTACGAGTTTTCGCTTATACAAGATGCACAAATGAATGCCTGTTTTTCAACTTACGAGCCAATTTTTGCTTATAGGATTTCATTCCTCTCGCAAACCAATCGTGTTTCCCTGCACCTATTCTCGGCTTTTGTCAGTTCCCGAATCTTCTTGAATGCACAGAAAGTCACAGCATCCCAACTTGAATGATGTAACTATTGTTTATAAAATTTATAACATGGGGTGTATTGGGAAATTAATTTTTGTTTTACGAGTTTTCACCTTATGAGCAGTTTTCAAGGAACAAATTAAGGTCATAAACTGAGGGATTACTGTACGTTAACATGCAACTAACAGCATCGCTTTCGCCATTTAGATTTGTTATCCTGTTGGTGCAAGTTGTGTCTCGTTACTGTACTGCTCTTCATAAACAAATTATAAACCCTCATCACATAAGCACTATTTTTTAGCTTTAACTATCCATTGAAACGAACGTATATGTCAAAAAATATATCGTATTGGAGCATTGTTGGTCTTACATGGTTTTCAACTTACACGGCGACCTTCAGAACAAATTAACAGTGTAAGTTGGGGACTTATTTTATTGCCAGTTTTATTAATGCCTTTGTTTCAGCGTTGTCATGTTTATCTTGGTTATGACGTAGTGAATTTCAAGTCATTTTTCAATTCTGTTTAAGCTTGTTTTAACATATTATTTTGATTTGATAAATTGATTAATTTTTCAACATGGTTTCTTCGCAGTCAATCTCCAATTTATGTATAGCTAATATAATGTTTCCATTGAGAACTAGAACCTTGCTGTATCAATTGTTGATGGTGAGGATATGCAGCAACCACCTTGGAAATATATGTACATGCTACTTTGGATGTGAAAATATTGTACACTGACATCTCTTTCAAATTCGAGAGAACCATAGGTTTCTAAATGAATATGTTGGCAGTGAATCCTCATATTTATTATGGAGAAATATGATACCTATCCTTAGGTATATTGCTGCCCAAAATATAAAGATAAAAGCTATTTTTACAAAGTTTTCCCAATTATATTGCATCATTAAACATCCCTGTAAATAATTTCACAAAGTTTTGTGTTTTTTCGTAATAGTATAGCATATTATGTATCATGTAAATTTGTACCAAATTTATTAAGGCTATTGTTCTTGTTTTAATAGGATGAACTACATGTTTTGTTGCTTTAAAAAAAGATTTTGAGTAATATTGTAATATCCAAACCAATTACACTGTATTACAGTCATACTAATAAGATGTATAACTGCTGTGTTGGAAAGGTATTATATTGAAATTAAAACATAGATCATAAAAACTACTATATTTATTGTAATAATATTTAATTAAGTTTGTATAAGTGTAAGAGTAACCAATAATATCAAAATAAAGCAATAAAACCTCAAATATTACCTTTGATTTATTATGAAAATAAAGAAACCCTAGTTTTAAAAATATTTCTTTTTCAGAAAAATAGATACATTTGCGTATGCAAATATTCACAGGAGTAAGTACATAAAAATGGCATTAAGAACCTCACTTTGGTAAAAATATTTAATTTTAAGAAAATTAGACACATTCCTCTAAGAAAATATTCACAGAAGGAATAAAGTACATAAACAAGGCATTAATAAAATAACTTATATGAAGAAATATCAAATAATGATATGAACAAAAAAAATAGGTATGAGAAAGTAATAATAAAAATTTGTGTAAATCATGATAAAAAAATTCAGAAAAAATCGAAAAAATAAAAAAAAAGAATAAGGATTCGAACCTGGGGAATTAGAACCATGTGGCAAGAGGGAATGAGGTAGAGAGGGGAGGTGAGAGGCGCAATAGGGGAGGTGTGACCTTGAAGGCCACTTTCCCTTTCAAAAAGCTAGATTTTCTGAGTAAAACGCGAAAAACGTTGATTTGCCCTCCAAAACGACCAAAACCTCACACCCAAACGTTTACGACCCTAAAGTGGCCTTCAGGGACTCGAGATTCCCACTTTCTACTAGAAATCAGCCTTGAATTAGGGCAGAATTCCACCACTGCTACCTTTATGGCGCTGCAAGTGGACATTCCCCTCCGCTACTACCCCCCCAGCGCCTAGCATTACATTATCACTCTCTGCTTCCTTTACGTTTATCGCCTTTTCTCACATATCACGTACGCTTATAATTTCAAACCAATGCCCAAATATATATATGAAATCGTCCATCGGCACTGTCTCCCACTTCCTTTCCGCCGTCTATCCTTCGATTTCTGTTCCTCGATTTCTCTTTATTATACTCGCCTCTCCCGCTATTCCTTTCTCTCCTATTTCATACGTAAACAACTATTCCTCTCTCCCCCGCCTTCTCCCTCTTCCTTCGCGCCGTCTATCATTTGCTATATATTCCTCGTTTTCACTTTATTATCCTCGCCTCTCCCGCTATTCCTATATTTCCTCCTTCATGCATAAACACATTATTCTCTCTCCCGCCTTCTCACATTTCCTACTCGCCCTCTATCCTTTGTAATTTATTCCTCGTTTTCTCTTTATTATCGTCGCTTCTCCCGCTATTCCTATATTTCCTCTTTCATGCATTAACATTTATTCTTCAATCTCCCGCCTTCTCCCTCTTCCTTCGCGCCATCTAGCCTTCGCTTTCTACTCCTCGTTTTCTCTTTATTATCATCGCCTCTCCCGCTATTTCTATATTTCCTCCTTCAAGCATAAACACCTATTATTCTCTCTCCCACTTCCTTAGCGCCGTCTATCTTTGGTATGTATTCATCGTTTCTCTTCATTATCATCGTTTCTCCCGCTATTCCTCTTTCATGCATTAACACCTATTCTTCACTCTCCCGCCTACTCCTCCTCCTTCGCGCCGCCTATCCTTCGCTATATATTCCTCGCTTTCTCCTTATAATCATCGCCCCTCCCGCTATTCCTATATTTCCACCTCCATGTATAAACACTTATTCTTCACTCTCCCGCATTCTCCGTCTTCCTTCGCGCCGTCCATCCTTTGCTAGCTATTCCTTCTTTCCTCTTCATTATCCTCTCCTCTCCCGCTATTCCTATATTTCCCCTTTCATGCATAAACAATTATGCTTCACTCTCCCGCCATCTCCCACTTCCTTTGCGCCGTCCTACCTTTGCTATCTATTCCTTCTTTTCTCTTTATTACCCTATCCTCTCCCGCTATTCCTATATTCCTCTTACATGCATAAACGATTATTCTTCACTCTCCCGCCTTCTCCCTCTTCCTTTGCGCCGTCCTACCTCCACTATCTATTCCTCATTTTCTCCTTATTATCCTCGTTTCTCCCGCTATTCGTTTCTATCCTATTGCATACGTAAACAATTATTCTACCCTCTCCAGCCTTTTCCCTCTTCCTTTGCGCCGTCCTACCTTTTCTATCTCTTCCTACTTTTCTCTATATTATCCTCTTCTCTCCCGCTTTTCCTATGTTTCCTCTTTCATGTATAAACAATTATTCTTCTCTCTCCCGCATTCTCCATCTTCCTTCGCGCTCTCTATCCTTCGCTATCAATTTTTTGTTCTCTCTTTTATTATCCTCGCTTCTCCCGCTATTCGTTTCTGTCCTATTTCATACGTAAACACATATTGATCACTCTTCCGTCTCTTCCATCTTCCTTCTTGCCGTTTACACTTTGCTATCTATTCCTCGTTTTCTCTTTATTGTCGACGGTTCTCCCGCTTTTCCTATATTTCCTCTTTCATGCATAAACAATTATTCTTTACTCTCTCGCATTCTCCCACTTCTTTTGCGCCGTCCTACCTTTGCAATCTATTCCTTCTTTCCCTTTACTACCCCATCCTCTCCCCCTATTGCTATATTTCCTCTTTCATGCATAAACAATTATTACCTTCCCCCCCTAGCCTTCTCCCTCTTCCTTCGTGCTGTCTATCCTTCGCTATCCATTACTCGTTTTATCTGTATTATCCTCGCTTCTCCCACTATTCCTTTTTTTCCTATTTCATCTCTTCTCCCTCTTCCTTTGCGCCGTCCTACCTTTGCTATTTATTCCTTCTTTTCTCTTTATTACCCTCTCCTATCCCGCTATTACTATATTTCCTCTTTCATGCAATAACATTTGTTCTTCACTCTCCCGCCTTCTCCCTCTTCCTTAGCGCTGTCTATCCGTCGCTATCCATTCCTCGTTTTCTCCTTATTATCCTCGCTTCTCCCGCTATTCGTTTCTCTCCTATTTCATAGGTAAACAATTATTCTTTCTCTACTGCCTTCTTCCACTTTCTTTGCGCCGTCCTACCTTTTTTATCTATTCCTTCTTTTCTCTTTATTATCTTCTACTCTCCCGCTATTACTATGTTTCCCTTTTCATGTATAAATAATTATTCTTCACTCCCCCGCCTTCTCCCTCTTCCTTCGCGCTGTCCATCCTTTGCTATCTATTCCTCGTTTTCTCTTTATAGTTGTCGCTTCTCCCGCTTTTCCCATGTTTCCTCTTTCATGTATAAACAGTTATTCTTCTCTCTCCTGCCTTCTCCCTCTTCCTTCGCGCTCTATATCCTTCGCTATACATTCCTCGTTTTCTCCTTATTATCCTCGCTATTCCCGCTATTCGTTTCTCTCCTATTTCATAGGTAAACCATTATTCTTCACTCTACCGCCTTCGCTTTCTTCCTTTGCGCCGTCCTACCTTTTCTATCTATTCCTTCTTTTCTCTTTATTTTCCTATCCTCTCCCGCTATTCCTATATTTCCTCTTTCATGTGTAAACAATTATTCTTCACTCTCCCTACTTATCCCTCTTCCTTTGCGTCGTCCTACCATTTCTATCTACTCCTTTTCTCTTTATTATCCTCACCTCTCCCGCTTTTCCTCTATTTCCCCTTTCATGCATAAACAATTATTCTTCACTCTCCCGCCTTCTTCCACTTTCTTTGCGCCGTCCTACCTTTGCTATCCATTCCTCGTTTTCTCTTTATTATCTTCGCTTCTCCCGCTCTTCCTATATTTCCTCTTTCGTGCATAAAGAATTATTCTTCACTCTCCCGCCTTCTTCCACTTCCTTTTCGCCGTCCTACCTTTGCTATCTATTCCTTCCTATCTCTTTATTTTCCTCTCCTCTCCCACTATTCCTGTTTCCTCTTTCATGCATAAGCAATTATTCTTCACTCTCCCGCCTTCTCCGGCTCCCTTCGCGCCGTCCATCCTCTGCTATCAATTCCTCTTTTTCTCTTTATTATCTTTGCTTCTCCCGCTATTCCTATATTTCCTCTTTCGTGTGTTAACATTTATTCTTCACTCTCCCGCCTTCTCCCTCTTCCTTCGCGCTGTGTATCCTTCGCTATCTATTCCTCGTTCTCTCTTTTATTATCCTCTCCTCTCCCGCTATTCCTATATTTCCTCTTTCATGCATAAACTATTATTCTTCACTCTCCCGCCTTCTCCCTCTTCCTTCGCTCCCTCCATCCTTTGCTATCTATTCCTCGTTTTCTCTTTATTGTCGTCGCCTCTCCCGCTATTTCTTTCTCTCCTACTTCATACGTATTGAGTTATCTTCACTCTCACGCCTACTACATCTTCCTTAGCGCCGTTTATGCTTATGTATCTATTCCCCATGTTATTATCCACGCCTCTATCATTCTTATTCTACTTGGTATTACATGCGTTATTTCCTGTTCTTTGTTTCCTCGCTTTCCGCCAATTTGTTTCCAATGTTGTTTTCTTTTTCTCATTTATTCGTCTGTCATCTCCTGTTTCACTTTTTACCCGCTTTAATGTGTTACCACATTATTCCTCTCTCCCTTTATTTTGTCCTATTTTTCGCGCTCGCTATCACTATCACTATCCATCTATTCCTCGATTACTCTGTCATTCGTTATGCATCTGCCGCTCTTCTTTTCTTCCCCCATTCATGCGTCAGCACTTATCATTGTCTCTCTCTAACCTTCTTTCTTAACATTCCCTATGACTAACCTTCTATTCCTCGTTCACTCCGTTATTCGCTTGCACTCTGCAGCTAACCTCTTCTATCTTCCTTCCCTCGCGCTCCCTTTGACTAGTCATCAAACAAACATACTACATATTCTATCCGAAGGATAGAAAAGATAAGAATCGACTCTTTTACAAAAATAATTTAAAATTACCAATTGTACGGAAACAGCTAGTTCCTACCTTTTATGATGTTATTATTTCCTTCGATGGTTAATAAGTTATACTGCAGGAACTTAGAATCCAATGTGCTTTTCTTGTGACCGGTCTTTCACGAATTGGATGTGGTAAATCCTATGCAGCAAGTACACCCAAGTTTGGATTTTCGAAATCGAATGAATACCGACTCAGAGGGATATATGTGTGTGTGAATGTGTCTGTGTGTAAGAGCAGCTGTGCTTCTCCTTGAGCGTGTGCATGTCATTTTAAAAGCACTTTCAAGTGTTATAACACAGCTGGTGCGTCGCAAGTTCCGTAGGTATCGTTCGCATTTACTGCTATTCCCGCGAGGCTATTTGACCAGTTTTTCTTGGTTAGTGGCCCTACGCATTGAACATGCTTCATAGGCGACGATAATATGAGAGAATAGGAGATAGAGTAACTGTTTACGTATGAAATAGGAGATAAAGTAAAAGCGGAAGAGGGGAGGATATTGAAGAGGGAACGAGGAATATATAGCATAGGATAGATGGCGCGAAGGAAGAGGGAGAAGGCGGGAGAGTGAAGAATAAGTGTTTACGTATGAAATAGGAGAGAAAGTAAAAGCGGAAGAGGGGAGGATAATGAAGAGAGAACGAGGAATATATAGCATAGGATAGACAGTGCTAAGAAAGTGGGAGAAGGCGGGAGAGTGAAGAATAATTCTTTATGCATGAAGGAGGAAAGATATGAATAGCGGGAGAGGCGAGGATAATAAAGTGAAAACGAGGAATATATAGCAAAGGATAGACGGCGCGAAGGAAGAGGGAGAAGGCGGGAGAGAGAGGAATAGTTGTTTACGTATGAAATAGGAGAGAAGGTAAAAGCGGAAGAGGGGAGGATAATGAAGAGGGAACGAGGAATATATAGCATAGGATAGATGGCGCAAAGGAAGAGGGAAAAGGCTGGAGAGGGAAGAATAATTATTTACGTATGAAATAGGAGAGAAACGAATAGCGGGAGAAGCGAGGATAATAAGGAGAAAATGAGGAATGGATAGCGAAGGATATACAGTGGGAAGGAAGAAGGAGAAGGCGGGAGAGTGAAGAATATATGTTAATGCATGAAAGAGGAATTATAGTAATAGCGGGAGAGGATAGGGTAATAAAGAGAAAAGAAGGAATAGATAGCAAAGGATGGACGGCGCAAAGGAAGAGGGAGAAGGCGGGAGAGTGAAGAATAATTGTTTATGCATGAAAGGGGAAATATAGGAATAGCGGGAGAGGATAGGGTAATAAAGAGAAAAGAAGGAATAGATAGGGGAGGTAGGACGGCGCAAAGGAAGAGGGAGAAGGCGGCAGAGTGAAGAATAATTGTTTATGCATGAAAGGGGAAATATAGGAATAGCGGGAGAGGAGAGGATAATGAAGAGGAAAGAAGGAATAGCTAGCAAAGGATGGACGGCGCGAAGGAAGACGGAGAATGCGGGAGAGTGAAGAATAAGTGTTTATACATGGAGGTGGAAATATAGGAATAGCGGGAGGGGCGATGATTATAAGGAGAAAGCGAGGAATATATAGCGAAGGATAGGCGGCGCGAAGGAGGAGGAGTAGGCGGGAGAGTGAAGAATAGGTGTTTATACATGGAGGTGGAAATATAGGAATAGCGGGAGGGGCGATGATTATAAGGAGAAAGCGAGGAATATATAGCGAAGGATAGGCGGCGCGAAGGAGGAGGAGTAGGCGGGAGAGTGAAGAATAGGTGTTAATGCATGAAAGAGGAATAGCGGGAGAAACGATGATAATGAAGAGAAACGATGAATACATACCAAAGATAGACGGCGCTAAGGAAGTGGGAGAGAGAATAATAGGTGTTTATGCTTGAAGGAGGAAATATAGAAATAGCGGGAGAGGCGATGATAATAAAGAGAAAACGAGGAGTAGAAAGCGAAGGCTAGACGGCGCGAAGGAAGAGGGAGAAGGCGGGAGATTGAAGAATAAATGTTAATGCATGAAAGAGGAAATATAGGAATAGCGGGAGAAGCGACGATAATAAAGAGAAAACGAGGAATAAATTACAAAGGATAGAGGGCGAGTAGGAAATGTGAGAAGGCGGGAGAGAGAATAATGTGTTTATGCATGAAGGAGGAAATATAGGAATAGCGGGAGAGGCGAGGATAATAAAGTGAAAACGAGGAATATATAGCAAAGGATAGACGGCGCGAAGGAAGAGGGAGAAGGCGGGGGAGAGAGGAATAGTTGTTTACGTATGAAATAGGAGAGAAAGGAATAGCGGGAGAGGCGAGTATAATAAAGAGAAATCGAGGAACAGAAATCGAAGGATAGACGGCGGAAAGGAAGTGGGAGACAGTGCCGATGGACGATTTCATATATATATTTGGGCATTGGTTTGAAATTATAAGCGTACGTGATATGTGAGAAAAGGCGATAAACGTAAAGGAAGCAGAGAGTGATAATGTAATGCTAGGCGCTGGGGGGGTAGTAGCGGAGGGGAATGTCCACTTGCAGCGCCATAAAGGTAGCAGTGGTGGAATTCTGCCCTAATTCAAGGCTGATTTCTAGTAGAAAGTGGGAATCTCGAGTCCCTGAAGGCCACTTTAGGGTCGTAAACGTTTGGGTGTGAGGTTTTGGTCGTTTTGGAGGGCAAATCAACGTTTTTCGCGTTTTACTCAGAAAATCTAGCTTTTTGAAAGGGAAAGTGGCCTTCAAGGTCACACCTCCCCTATTGCGCCTCTCACCTCCCCTCTCTACCTCATTCCCTCTTGCCACATGGTTCTAATTCCCCAGGTTCGAATCCTTATTCTTTTTTTTTATTTTTTCGATTTTTTCTGAATTTTTTTATCATGATTTACACAAATTTTTATTATTACTTTCTCATACCTATTTTTTTTGTTCATATCATTATTTGATATTTCTTCATATAAGTTATTTTATTAATGCCTTGTTTATGTACTTTATTCCTTCTGTGAATATTTTCTTAGAGGAATGTGTCTAATTTTCTTAAAATTAAATATTTTTACCAAAGTGAGGTTCTTAATGCCATTTTTATGTACTTACTCCTGTGAATATTTGCATACGCAAATGTATCTATTTTTCTGAAAAAGAAATATTTTTAAAACTAGGGTTTCTTTATTTTCATAATAAATCAAAGGTAATATTTGAGGTTTTATTGCTTTATTTTGATATTATTGGTTACTCTTACACTTATACAAACTTAATTAAATATTATTACAATAAATATAGTAGTTTTTATGATCTATGTTTTAATTTCAATATAATACCTTTCCAACACAGCAGTTATACATCTTATTAGTATGACTGTAATACAGTGTAATTGGTTTGGATATTACAATAATACTCAAAATCTTTTTTTAAAGCATCAAAACATGTAGTTCATCCTATTAAAACAAGAACAATAGCCTTAATAAATTTGGTACAAATTTACATGATACATAAAACCACATAACAACATTTAAATTCGATGAATAAATCATAAGTAAACCTAAAAATATGAATATATAATAAAAAAATGGAATAAACTGAGAAGATAAACATGATTTTGTACACGAACATTATCACACTTTGTGGTACTACAATGTACTATGTCTCAATCATCTTGCAACATAAATAATATGACAATTTTTTAATTTACTAAAATCACATTTTTACTGTCTCATATTTGATCTTTGCTTACTACCTAAAATTTACACTCAAAACATAAAACAATGATTATTTATTATAATAATAATAATGAATGGTTTTAAAAATGCACATTAGTATGGTAAATACGGTAACATGGTCTACATCACATATGGTGCACTAGAATCTTGTTCCTGCTCTTCTTTTATTTGCTGAACACACATGGCAACGTAAATTGAACCGAATGTTTCATGCAGAAATACATTTGTAGTTCAATACCCCTTGCTCCTTATACTTATTGTCAGAGAAAAGAAAACTCGTGAAACTAGGACATATTTAGATAGCAGGTACTGTGTTAAAAACAACGAAAGGGTGATGTATTCACAAAAAATACAAAGAGTAACCAATATGAGCGTCATCCGCATAGTAGTAAAGGAAATATGAGAACCAAACATGACAGCGATTTCTGAAATGTAGAAATACACTCCGTCACCGTATGGTGACGCTCGGCTGTGAGAGCATGAATTCAGTGTGCCATATGGCGACGCCAGTTGATAAAGGTTAATACATATGTTCATAACATGACTACATTCATTATATTTATATAACCAGAGTGATGAAGCAGACAAAATAAGTTATGTTAACAATTTTGATGTTTTTAATGTTATTAATTGAACAGTTGAAAATATCAATATTTGTTAAATATTGGTTCCTGTGTCTAAGAAATCTTGTAATGGGTGAACTATAAGCATAATTAGTGGATGTGATGGGAAGGTGGAATGTTTGGGGCGAACGAGTATTGTGTAATGGAATCCTAATGGGTATCAACTCAATCAGTTCTGGGCTGCTGATGAGGGAGTTAACAATTTAATATAGAAATATCAAATCAGAGGTGATGCGTCGGTGACTTAAAGTATTGAGGTTGAGAATAGTCAGTAAAATGTCATATGAAATGATGGAGCTATCACTTCCAAGTTTATAGTTTATAATTCTAAGAAATCTATGTTGCACTCTTTCGATAGACTGAATATATTTATTATAGCAAGGTGTCCATATAGTGGATGCATATTCTACATTAGGTCTGACTATAGGTACTATTGTATAATGCAGCAGTTTCCAAACTTTACAAAGCCATGCCTCCTTTCAACTAAGAAAAATGTCCTTGCGCCCCCTTATTTATTATATATATATATATATACTGGTGTAATTCCCATTGAAATATCAACGGAAGAATTATAGATAGACTGATTATTAATATTTGCATTTAAAATAATTAATAGCACACTATTACATATGAAATATTTCGTCATATATTACATTTCTAGTGAATATTCTGTTGTCGTTTAGTAAATGCCTTTGGTTTTTATTTTTGCTATAAAATTCTGATATTCTTCTCCCACCTTGTTCTCGTCAATGCTACATATAATTGTCGGTGTACAACAACAGGGAAATAATTATATGTAGGTATACATATATAACGTAGGGAAAATAATTAAATTTCATTATGATTGTTTTAAAATTGTACTCTGGACCTACGAAGAAAGAAAGCTCACTCGAATCCTCAATAATGTTCTCCGTCGTTATGTAAATAAAACTCTTTAAAAGATTTAAATTAAAAACTAACTAATTAATCAATCAGCAGAATAATTTCTTTGAATACTATCTGAACAAAAACAAATCACCAATTTATTTCAACATTGTAAACTGTTCTCTTGATGATTAAATAGATCATTGTATTGGAGATCCTTTTTGACGAAAAATAAACTAATTGTTTATCGTAGAAACCGTTACATAAACAAACATAAGTGTTTACTATATATAGCGTAATTGCCCATCAATATGATGGGATATTTAGTTAACCTTACCTCCCTCCCTCTCCGTCCCTCTCTCTCCCTCCCTCCCTCCCTCTCTCTCTCCCTCTCTCTCTCTCTCTCCCTCCCTCCCTCTCTCTCCCTCCCTCTCTCTCCCTCCCTCTCTTCCCCTCCGTTACAATCTCCCTCTTTCCCTCCCTATCTCGTATTAAAAACATTCAAAGCACGCTTACACCCATAAGGATTGATTTAACAATAGGATTTTGAGGTCTAACAATATAATTAGTCACCATGGAAACATTCCGTTAAAATGGGAATATTTCCATAAAATATGTAAATTAAATGTTTAACATGGGATATTTCGAACTGTGGGCGAAAAAAAATGAACAGAATGAGAAACTTTATAATTTTTTTTTCAAAATGGTTCAAATGCGAAGGTCGTAGGTTAATTCCTTCTAATTTTAATTTCCAAATGAATAAAAGCTTGCACGTCGAAAAATCGCGTTTTACATGTTAAGTAATGGGAAATGGAAATGCCTCCATTGGAGGCAAACCAAGGAATTTTTTCGAGATTTAAATTCGTACCATCACCTGAAAAAGTGTTAATCAAGCATCCCTGCAAAATTTCAAGTTTCTATCTTCATTACTTCTCGAGTTATTAGCGTTTAAGTTAGCATTATAGACAGAGAAAAGTTAGTGTTATAGAAAGAGAATTGCTTTTTATTATATACGATGGCAAATTATATGCCCTAGCCATTTGAGAGCTAGAATTCGGCGACTGTATATTGTAGGTTTCACGACTGTGACAGCTAAAATGACAGTAAATTCAATGTGAAGTATTTTTGCGCCACCCTGACCTGACCACCATGCCCCCCTAGGGGCACGTGCCCCACAGTTTGAAAACCACTGGTATAATGTTTTAAAAGTATTTATATCATTGAACTTGTAAGAGTTTCTTATGATAAATCCCAGTCTTTTCAATGCCTTATTGGCGATGAAGTGAATATAGAGAATGAATTTAAGTTGATTGTCGAAAATAACTCTTAGGTCTTCGATTTGCGAATTGCCCATCAACACTGAACTTTTCATGGAATAGTAAAAAATAATAGGTGAATTAACCCTGTGAAATGTGATGGTACTGCATTTGGAAGTATTCAACAGCATATTATTATTGTCACACCATAATGTTAAATTATTTAGGCAATAAGATTTAATTTTTTATAAATTTTTAAATCATCGGCAAAGAATAATATTCTTACATCATTAACCATAGTAGATAAGTCATTTACAAACAAATTAAAAAGTAAGGGAGATAAGTAAAATCCTTGGGGCATGCCAGAAGAAACATGGAATGGAAGAGATAAGAAAGATTGTATTTGTATTTGTTGATATCTGAAAGCGAAATACGTCAAGTCATCAGTTCAGTTAAGTCGCCCTTAGCTCTCATAGCGCAAAATTTTACTTATCTTAGTTTAAATTTGCATTATGTTGACTGTGTTATGAGTCAATTGCAATATTTAACTGCTCATTTATAAGGTAACAATTTTAGCTTCAACCACAGAATGGCTTTATCACAGAATTTTTCAGCAAACATCTTCTCTACGAAAGGATGTTGATGTATTGTATAAGTTGGAAATTGCTATTTTCGTCACTTTCAAACCTCTAGCACCAAAATGAAATGTGCAAAAAAAATCTATTTAAGTAAGCAAAACTACAAACAAAATGTCTACGACGCAAAATTGTCTGCTGACACTTGATAAAAAATTTTGGTTTTCCATAGGGTGACATTGAGTGTAGATGAGCCATAAAAATAAAAATCTTTTTTGATGGACACAGTTTTATATGTAGAGGATAGTTAAAATTCAAAGTTGTCTTTCTGCCATGAAACAGATTTTAATTTAGATTCTCAGTAGATGCACCGATACACATTGCACTATCTATTTTTAAAACTCTGTGATACTAAATTTCAATTAAATGAGGAAAGCAGCATAATCTCAACAAAACTTAGAAACACACAACCTCACTAAGATATTCCAACATCATCATCATCACTTTTACAAACAAAGAGTAAAGTTTTAATTTTTCAAATGATTTTCCTCAAATGACATATCACCAGCTTGTTGTACCAGCAGATTTTATAATCACACACACACAAATGCACAAGCAGGAAAGCCCATTGCTTGAACTCCTGAAATACCTCTTGTCCATCCCAGATGACAGTGTTAACTTTCTTCATTGCTTCATAATGCAAAAATAGCAGATAATTCAAGCTTCCTCCTCTGCAATTTGAATCTGGCCTCATGGCACGAAAATACAGCACAGGAATTACTCCAGTATCTCCTCTGCATCTACATATTCATGTAACTTGGATCTAAAGAAGAGGCAGAAAAAACACTCTTCAATACTAACCTCAGTGATAGTGATGACCTGGAGGCAATTTATGAGAGTATTCTGAAAATGACTAAGAAATGACTATATTGAATGAAGAAATACATGACATGCAAAATATGACAATATTAGGCTACATTGAAAGTTACAAAGATATTTTACCCATATACCTGGCAATATTTCAAGATCTCCATTTGTTTTTATTGTAATATCAGTACTAATACTTTGCTACAAGTCACAAAAGGAATCTTGGTTGACTCAATTAATTAAAGATTTTAGATGAACATTTAAAATGTTAGAATAATTTTGAAATATATTTCAATTTAGTTATACTCTGCCTTAAAATGGACTTGGTTGATGTGAATAAACCTACCATATATCTAATGAGGTAATTTCAATTGACAAAGATTGATTAAGTAAATCACACGTGCTCTTTAGCAACTAAGTATCGCTAAATATCGCTACCTCCAAAAATTATAGTTATTCCAGCAGTTTGTCAAAGAATATAATTTTTATTCAACAGCATGCAGAGCTTATGAATTTTGAGAGAGCTACTTCCCAATAAAATATCTAGATATCAATTTCAGAGCTTACTAAAGCCCACTAACTTCAAGTTCCAGTGTGTTAAAAAGGTAAGGAGTTTTGGCAGAAAATGAAGATGTGGGGTTTGGCTGCATGACTGTACAAGTTAAAACGCAGAATTGTTAGGAACAAAAGATTAAATACTCTTTAAAACCATTTTAAGGTATTGTTATTGCCACTCTAAATGTACCTGCTCTGTCCCTTTCTTCCAGGTTCTCAAAGAAGATTGTGCTGAGATGAAGTTAACATTACAATGATATCAGTGGCTTCACTAAAGCCTGGCTGCCATCATCTAGCAGAGAAATGAGATACCAGGACATAACTGTTGACTTAGGTAGTTAGTGCCTCCTGATGGTTGGATGTTAAATACCAAGAGCCTGTAGAGGATGTTGAGCATTCACATGCAGCTGCACTGTAAATAAGGGAAAGCATAAGAAAGAAAGGTAGTTGGTTATCTGGATGAATTCTGTTAGTCATGGAGTATGATTCAGACTAAAGGACTTGATCTCAGACATAAAACAAAAATGACTTTCTTAATTTTGGAGTAGAAATCTAGTTCCATTACCTGATCGATTAAGCTCACATGGTATTACATCATAAAATTGTAATTCACATAATAGGCTCCTTTGTTTAACTGGCCACTTTTTATGAAGACATTCAAAATAAAGTAGAGTCTCAGGCATTTATTCTAGAAATTGATGGTTAACACTTTGACAGCATGATCTGCTTTGTAGGTCCTCTCTATCATAAGATTTATGCTACTAAGATTTTGTTATATAGGTATAACTATAGAACAATTAAAAATATTTTTCTTTCATTATAATTTCTCCTTTAAGCGCAGGTGCGAGCCGTGCCGGGGGTGCAAGTGGTGCACGGCACGTGGGCGGCGGTTTCTAGGGGGCAGCAGAAACAGTATATTTCATTATTTTATATAATCACTTGGCAAAACAAGTCTAAAAAAAATAGGTATAATTGAACGAAACAATTTTTGGTGGGAGGGGGGCGGCAAATTTGAGATGGCACCTTACCAGCAAGTACCCTAGGAACGCACCTGTTTAAGCGACTAGTCTATGAAAATTCTATAGACATTTCAACTAAATAAAAATGAATGACAATTTTTTGCATTATTTCTTCCATAAACAATAGAATTGTCCAAATATTACTTTTTCAATAATGATAATTAAATTCCTAATAATGAGAGTAAAAAACTACAAATTTAATGCTTCAGAAATCAAATCTCTGAACACAATATTCCTTAGTTGGACACTATTATCAGTGAACCATCTTTCATGCCTTGAGATTAACTGTTTTCAAAGTTGACATTTCCCACAAAAATTAAAATTACCGTATATACTCGTGTATATGCCGACTCCGTGTATAGTACGACCCCTGATTTTTTGGTGAACAAACCTGATTTTTTCATATATCTCATTTATAGTACGACCCCAGCTTTACGCCTGTGTCGATATGTTTCGTTTCGATAGCTCGATGGTTACCAGCGAGATATATCGAACGACCTTGATTTTCCACACCACCATAGAATAGACCGTAAATGTAAATAGTATTTCTTGCGAGTACACTAAAATTTGGATAAGTTAAGTATCTTACTCCTAAAACATTTAATAAAAAGTGATATGAATCATGATTGCACAAGATGAAATAAAATAGTTTCAATTCTAGTACGTCTGGATTACGATCTGCGTACGTAATGGTTCCACTCGCTTATCTACTTAATAGGTAGGGATAACGGATAAAAAGAATTTACTTTGTAATATTCCACAGTCTTTATTGTTTCTTCAATCACACACCGACCGGTTTCCACTACAAAATCATTCTAATGGTGTTACTAACCGACGTAACACCTTTAGAATGACTTTGTAGTGGAAACCGATCGGTATGTGATTGAAGAAACAATAAAGACTGTTGAATATTACAAAGTAATTTCTTTTTTCCAAGATGTCGAAATTCCATAAAGTTACGCCGTCTACGATACTTTTAGTACAACTCGTTCCAATCGATCCCTTGTAAAAAGACGCAAACAAAGATGTACATACATAAAATTCAAGAAAGGAAGTGCCCGTAAATCTTCACTTATATCAAGTATTTCTGAATTTGAAGCTGTATATATGAAAAAGATTCTACTCTTCACGAAGCAACATAACAACGATAAAGGACCTCACTGCTAAGGTTGGCATAACTTCACCGAAAATGCCTGTGAAGATACATGAATTTTAAATCCTCAAATGCATTACTCGTGTACAGTATGATTCCCAATTTTTGCAATAAAAATTTGGTCGTAAAAACTCGTACTATACACGAGTATATACGGTAATTCTTAATATTAATAGAGATTATTAAAAAACTTTCCAAAGATACATTTTATGCTTCAAGATAATTATTAACTCATAAAACTGAGCAAAATTTACTGTAGCTTTTTTACATGAAAATACATTAGTGTAATAAGGCCAACTGTTTACAGTTTTACTATGAAAATTTTATCTCTGGAGAAGGAGTAACTTCAAGGACATCACTTCAGTTAACTGTTCCATAGGAACACCTCTTCAGTTTTTCTTCAAATATATGAAGTAGCTTCCTTCTTATCAACCTTTGGAAGAGATAAAAAAACAAAGAATGTTTATTATTTAGCATCTCCTCACTGTAAAAGACATGTAGACATATAACATACAGGAAATACAAAGTCTTCATATAGCAACCAGAACAAAAGATCTTTACTGGAATTGTTTAAATTCATAAATACTTAGCGGTATAATTATTATTTATAAGAGAACGGGTTCTTTTTAAATGCACACATTTTGTTTTAAATATGGTATTCAAAATACACAAAACAAAATTTACCTGCAATTGATCAAGATAAAATTTCTTGAATACTACTTAAAGAAATTACAGCATAGAAAAACGCATTCATGTCACTTATGTGAAAGATCCTAACCTCCAACATCTATTCCTACAAACTATTTATAATCTCAAATTAATTTTTTGTATTAAGGATCTAATTCAAGTAGAAACATATAAAAACAAGTTAAGAAAGTACTGTGGAAGCAGATATTATAAGGCTATTTTTTACAAAAAGAAAATTCGTCCATTGGTCTTTCTTTAACATTAATGGCAATATAACATATCACTCTGATTCCCATTAAAAACTTACCCATATAATAGTATTGAGCTCCTTGCCATGGCAGTCGATTCTTGATACCCAGAAAATCACCCACTTTTTCTCGATAAAAAATAAAAGTTTATGCTAAATCTACAGGGATTGAATTCAGTCTTCAATTATAAGAAACTACAATTTCTATCCTTTCCGACAGTTCAAGTCCCGACTTCGAATCTTGTCGGGAAATAATTTAAAAGGGCAAATTCATAAACATCACCGATTTATGTGATTTTCCTTGTTATTATCAACCAGCAGCTGATCCAGGTCCACCAAATTCTTTCCACTTGTAGCTCTCATATGCACTAATTAATCCTGAAAATTTGGATCGCACCCGGGCGGCAACATATTAGGGGCGGCAATTCACCGGCGGAGTTTGTGTTTCGCACAATTTATTTCTTAAATTAAATACAACTTTTAATCTAAAAATGGAAAAAAATCTGGGCCAGAGTGCTTTTATAAGTCCGTAAGGGGAGGCATAAACTGCTTGTACCCAGGCGACAAATATGCCGGCACGGCACAGTGGGCCAGAGTAGGATTTTAGCGGGACAAAAATCAAATTTCTTAATGTTATGAAACTGTTGATTACGAGGTCTGCCTGTAGTTTATATAAAGTTACCATTAATTTTTTATATTAAAGTGGTGTGGATGTAATGATCAGTGGATCAGATTTGAATGCAAAGGTCATTGCAATTAATGGACACTTGTTTTATTCTCTCAGATAATATTGCACTGTCAGGTCAGGAATTTTCATCACTGAAAATATCATCAATATACTGTATTTTTCCAGAAACACTACTCCCAAAATCAGCCTGCGTCTTATAGGCTGAAGGTAAGATTACAGTGGGTTCCTGTTATTCACAGAGGTTAAATACCAATAATGGTCGCGAATACTGGGGAATTTTCCCCATAAAAATACATTATATAAGGGGGTTACATTCCAATTTGCCACTAAAATCACAGATGACAAAAAAGGGAGAATTTTCTCTCATAATATTTCATATAATAAGTTGAAAATTATCAACATAGTATATTCATTATTAATAGCAAAAAATAAACAAAATAAATAGGTCAGAAAATAAAATGAGTTTAATGAGGCAGTCACTGTTGAACAAGTGGTGTGAGTACATTTGTTGCCATTTCTGTGCCAAATCTTTGTTTTCCAATTAGGGTTATATGTTTCAAATAGGTTTAAGAATTTTTATAAATATAATTTGAGAAAAAGACAAGTTCAACCAGATAAATTACATTTTTTAGTTTGTTTGTATGTTAGACTCAATTAATATATTTGCTGGGTATTTATCTAATAGAGAATAAAGTAAATATAAACTGTATAGTTTAAGACACATTTATTTAGATACAAGTGAAAAGGGGTTAAATGTGTCTAATAGTTTAAATGTGCTGGGCCTTGGTGCACACTTTGCACCAAGCCCTGGGATTTTCCTAGCCGACTCTGGTAGTGGCCATTATATTATTTAAGAGAAATTTTTGTGTATTATGTCTTGCAATAAATAAAAATGGAATTTTTTAGTAAGATTAATCTTATAGGTAAGCTATTTATTGTTTGAACCAAAAATTTGTCAGTAATTAATGAATTATATTGTCGTTTTTTACTTTCTCCATATACGTAGTACATATAGAGAAAGTACCGGTATCTGGGGTAACTTGGGACAGTTTTCATCTTTGTCATGTCACTGTTTCAACAGTTGTTACCAATTTTTTGTTGTTATAGCTTCTAAAGTTGGGTCTATACTTGTAAATGAAAAGTTCGTTAGGCTTTTGAATATTTTCAAATAACATTTTTTTAATTTTAATAATGGTGTCCCAAGTTACCCCATAGGGTGGGGTAACTTGGGACACACATTCATCTCTAATGAGAAACCCAAGTTAGACATTTGTAGGGTAACTTAGGACACAGGAGATAAAAGGAAAAATATGCACTGGATGATCTGGATGGTTAGTAATATGTCTTTTAATCAACGATTACAAGTTTAAACAAAGAAAAACAAAGTTGAAAGAAAAATAAGTAAGTAGGTAGGTGATACCTAATTAACTAAGCTTTTACAATCAAGTTCGTACGAAAAGGTATATCTTCCTACTTTCAAGAGTGTCACTGTTGCTATAATTTGATCAATCGTCATGTCCATCACGTCATCCATGTATGGGAAAACATATTCCTTCGCACACTTTACAGACTTTCGTAGAAAGTTAAATGTAACTTGCCCATTATCCAACCAAACCTTCTACCTCCCTTTCCCTCCAACCCCACCGACCGCCATTCCTCTGAAATAGCCACATATCTGCGATCCGTTGGAAAACAAGAAGGCCTTACCGATTCCACCATCTCCATTATGATTCCCAACAAACCCCATACCCCTACCTTCTTCAAAAAATCCACAAACCAAATATTCCTGGCCGTCCCATAGTTGCCAGCTACAACTCTGCCTTTGTTGACTCCCATCTACAACCCCTCATTCGTCAAATCCCATCTTTCGTCCAAGATACCAACCACTTTCTTCAATGCTTAAAATCTCTCCCCTCCCACCTAACACAATCATGACTACAGTAGACGTCTGCTCCCTTTATACTAACATCCCCCACCACGATGGGCTGTCTGCCCTGAAAAAATCCCTTGACTCGAGACCACCTGACGCAAGACCCTCCTCCCACTTACTAACGAAGCTGGCAGAAATGGTGCTCTACAACAGGGCCATCCAACATACGGCCCGTGGGCCACAATCTGGCCCGCAAAGCTATTCAATCCGGCCCACTAGCCGCTAGAAAAAATCTCTTATTTATATTCATATTTTTGTTGAAACGAATTTAAAAATATATTTCAAAATAACAAACTACCTACTAAAATTTGTCTGATAAAGAAGTAAAAATATATCACCAATATAAATCGATATATTGACCTTAGTGCACCTTAGTGATGTGCACGACAGGACAATGGACATGCAGTGCCAGTTTGACAGTGTCGGAGTTTCGTGAACGTCGCGTCGGTTGCGTTGTCGCATGGGTATGGTTTTATTAATATAATACTACCCATTGTTGCTGATTTGTCTTTATCCCAGTTAATTATAATTACAGAATGGATACATTGAAGTTATTAACCCTTAATAATGATGGCTGAAAAGAAACGTAAAATTGATGCAGAATATCGCGTGTTAAAGGGCAGTTGGACAAGATTTTTTTGTGGTTGAACAAAATGCAAACATCATATGTCTTATATGTCAAGAAAGAATTTCAGCATGCAAGGAATATAATATCAAGCGACATTATTTAGCAAAGCACGCTACAGAGTATAGCAAATTGAAAGGTCAAATTAGAGTCGATCGAGTGAATTCATTAAGGAGAAATATTGCTGGACAGCAGTCATTCTTTATGGTGCCCCAGCGATGACAGGAAAGCAAAAGGGTTTTGTGAGCTTAATGAGCAATGAAATTTCACATGAAATCATTAAACATCATTGTATAATTCACCAGGGGCAACTGTGTTAAAAAATATTAGGAATGAAACATATAATGGAAAAAATTGTTAAAATCGTAAATTTCATACGATCAAAAGACCTCAACCACAGACAATTCAAAAACTTTCTTTCTGAGGTTGGATCAGAACATGATGATGTAATTTATTATAGTCACGTTCGTTGGCTCAGCGGAGCGGTGACATTAGAACGATTCTGGTGACTTCTAGGAGAAATAAAAACATTCATGAAAAGCAAGGGAAAGGATGTTAGTTATGTAGAAGAATCCGAGTGGATAAATGATTTGGCATTTTTTGTAGACATGACAAAATATCTTGCTGACCTAAATTTGAAACTTCAAGGGAAAGACCAGCTTGTTAATCAGCGATTTGAAAATATTCAAGCATTGGTTAAAAAGTTGAATCTGCCACAAAATCAATTGGTTAATAAGAATTTTGTTCATTTCAAAACATTATCAAGGAGGGAAAAGACAACAATAAATATTGAAAAATATTCACTCTCACTAGAAAATTTAAAAAATGAATTTGAAGAAAGATTTACCGAGTTTAGAAACAATGAGCCACTTATGAAAGTGTTTAGTAATCCCTTTTCTATTGATGTTGAAAATGTTGAGGAAAAATTCCAATTAGAACTAATTGATCTGCAATGTAATAGTTCCCTGAAAATGGCCTACGTTGAAAATGATCTTTTAACGTTTTATAAAAAATATGTTAAAGTTGAACATTATCCCAACCTTACAAAGCTGGCCCTTCAACAAGTGTCTTTATTTGCCATCCCTGCTCTAGATCCTCGAACAGGCAGACCCACAGACAGACGGCATTGCAATAACCACTTTTTCGGACTCAGGTAGACATAAAACGTATATTTTTATCAAAATCTTGAGACTGAATTTTTTCGCAATTACAATACTTTCTCAATATATGTACTTCATATATGAGAAAGTAAAAATAATTTAAAATTTTAAATATCATAAGATAACTTTATAAATTGAATCAGGGTTATTGTGTGTGCTTAATATTCTTATTACATTCATTCTATGAGTTATATTTGATAGAATTTAATTCAGGTTTGGAAAAATTAATTTATGACAGAAAAATCATTTTGAATAGAAAAATCGGTACAACATACTTTGCACAAACTTTCTCATATATAGGTACTAATGCATCGTTTAGTTATCTTTACAAAATGAAAATCATATGAGCCTGTTTTTAGAAAATCCAATTTTTGTTAAAGTTGCCCAAGAATAAACTAGCCTTATATTCATGCATTGAGAAAAATGAAATATGTAGAATTATTGTAGATGTATACTCAAGTAACTGTACAAAATTTGATCAAAAATGTTAAAGCCGTTTTTGAGGAAATTGAATTGTTGTTAAAGTTGCCTAGAATAAACTAGCCTTATATTCATTTTTTGAGAGACATAACTATTTAAAAATTAAGTAGCAAAAGAATAGCACACTCCCCTCTTCCTCTCAGGTCACTTATCTCCTCTGATAAAGATGAGAATAAAAAAACAACCCTATATGGAAATGCAGTTTGCTACAACCAGGGGTAGAGGAATTTAGGACTCTGGTCCACATTTTTTATTATTATAAGTGTGGCAACTAAATAAACCAATTGTTTTTTATAAATATAAAAATATGCACTATGGCAAGTATAACAATTTTACATGCTTTATTTTTGCTGCGTATTTTTAACTCTCTGGGATAAAGGAGCTTCCAGGATACCATGTATATGTTATCTTCTATATTGGTATGAAGTAATGAGTAATTGAGCCATCATTCCTTAGGATGATAAGTATAGCATTTTTATGCATGTTAAATTACGATCAACCTAGTGTCTTTGTGCTGAACCTTGAATTTTGGCAAGCACAGCAGTTGATTGATAAATAACTCCTCAATTCCAAACTAATCGATATTGTTTTTTTTTAAGGATAAAACTGTTAAAATTTAAGTTTTCATTACTTACCAATTACAGTTTTATACATTTTCATCTCATTATAATATAAAATGTTGACTTTAATGAACTTCATGCATTGTTGTAGGATTGATATATCTCCACTCATTGATGTCTCGTATAGTTTATCTAAAAATTAATTTATGTTTATGTTATTTATTTTCTTTAAAGAGGTTTTCATAATTTTTATTTCTATAAAATAATTACATAAATTGTTTTTTAATAAACCCTTTATTGTTAGAGTTGAATCAACACCAGATATACTAAGGAAACCAGAGAAAAGTACGAATTTGGCTTGATACAAGTGCACCACAAATGAGCACCAATAATTTGAATATATATAAATACATGAATAACAATAATATGGAAGTATTATCACCTATTAAATAATAGGATATATGAGTTGCCATATATTAAATACTGTTGATGCAAAGGTACTTTTAAGATAGCTTAATTATATACAGTGAAAACCGGTTAACACGAATTGCTAGGGACCGGCATAATTATTTCCTGTTATCCGAATTCTGAGTTAACCGAATTTCATGTTAACTGTTTTAATGGTAACATTTTCATTTTTCAAATATGGAATTAGGCTCATAGGCAAATCCATGATACATATCAATAATAGGATGCATTACACAACCGAAGCTATCATGGGAAAACCCTATCTCAAATGCCATTTCGTGTAATCCAAAGAATTTTGCATGCATTTATTTTTGTGAGACCGAAAAATATTTTCGCATTAAGCGGTATTTCATGTAAACCGTTTTGCATTAGTGAATGAACATATACTGAAAGATATAGGCGCTGGAACGGACCAAGCACGCATTTTGTGTTAACCGATACACCCTTCCCTCTCCAACCACGGGTTTATTAAACGCGGCCCTCGACTATACGCGGTCTACATATTGAGTCCCACCCTTCCCAACCGCGGACATTTCCCTTGCGTATCCACGGTTCGGACTAAGAAAACTTTTAAATACCATGCATCTTATGACTTTGTTGTCATCTTAACTCACTCACAAAGACTTTGTTGTCGTTTTAACTTGCTCGCTATTACGTTTTTGCCATACTGACACGATTACGTATCCTTTTCACGCGCCACAAGTCACTGCGTTCAACAGGATAATCCCGCACATCGTATGACTTTGTTGTCATCTGCACTCACTCACAAAGGCTATGTTGTTGTTCTAACTTGCTTGCTATTACTTTGTTGCCGTAATGTACAATTATGCTTTTCGCCCGCCACAAGTCTCTACATTCCACACGAGGCGATCAGTTGTGTATTATTCACATCTGCATATGCATGCTTTTCGCGCAACGCAAGTCCACACGATGCGTTTAGTTGTTTTATTCATATCAGCATACTAAATAAATTAAACGTTTAATATTTTTCTGAATTTGTGCGTAATAATATTTGTTTAAATGCAAAAAAACGCTGGGTAAGATTAGAAGACCGTAGTAAATTGTATAAAATGATATGATGTAAGTCGTAGTATGCACATAATTTCTCTGTTACCTACGGGGCGTTTGTAATCCTTCAGTCAGTAATTGTTTTACTCAATAGTTTGGCTTATGCATAGTGTGATACGTTTGAAGAAATTCTTAAAAAAAGAATTCATTCTGGGGTAGAATATGTAGTTCCGAACAGCGGAAAGCCATTTCTCGGTGGTGATTGTTTTTCGTCACACATTTTTCATCTATGGGAGTTTCGACTATGCCAAACCAGAGAGATTGTAAGGAAAGAACAACATGTTATTGTATTCGTAATATTTATATAATGTATTTAAGTGAGAGATAACCAAGTAATGTAAGTGATCAATAATATATGGTGTAGTAATACGAATCGTGGAACCTAACCCCCAATTTCCAATATACTTAAGTATTTACCAACTGCGGTTTTACCAACCACGGTACTTTTCAGGAACGTAACCCTCACGGTTGGCAAGGGAAGGGTGTATTTTGTTTTAAGCATTTTCGTGTTAGTGGTTTCCACTGTACATTAAGCTAAGTTATCAAGGATGAAAGTATGATTTAATAGATGAGTTTCCAAATGCACAATAATGTGAAACCTGAAATAGGTAAATGATGCTTGAGCTGATAATTGAGCAAAGAAATTAGTGTTTTACAAATCTATCACATGGTGAGTAACACACATAAATATAATTCACATTCTTCAAAATATTATGTTGGCCAACACTATGGATAACATACATAGAAGATACAAGTCATTTTTGTCATTTAACTAAAAATAAATTTATGACCATTATACCAAAAGTAATAAGCGCGTTTATTTTATGAATAAACGGAGGTGAATGCAACAAAAAAGGGCATTTGCAATAAGTGTCTCAGATTTGCCACTTTTCCACATTATCGGCAGAACAATCCATGCACCTTTGCCAGTGCTTCATTAGTTTCAACATCCCACTATGTTAGAAGTCCCTTCTAGCACTTAGCAACCAGCTATGCACCAAAGCTCACCATGTAGCTGGTTGCTAAGTGCTAGAATGGACTTCTGGCATAGCAGGATGTTGAAGTTAATGCATTGAGTATGTGTATATTTTTGGCTAAACAACCACAGCCATAACTACTTCAACACTGGACAAACACAAAAGAAAAGAGAGAAACCAAGAGCTGGCATTAGCCTACAAAGGTAATTCAGCACTGGCAGAGATGCAAGGATCATTCTGGCAATTTTGTGGAAATGTAACAAAGGTCTAAGGCACCTATTGAAATGTCCATTTTGTTGCATTTACCTCTGTTTGTTCATAAAATAAATGTCATTATATATATATATATATATGTGTATATATATATATATATATATATATATATACACACACACATACACACACTCAACAAACTTGGCCAAAAACAATACAAACCTCAATATTCAGGTTTAATCAATTCATGTTCAAGGTGCAATTTACACTTTTATGAAGAAAAATTATATAAAAACCATTTAAAAATAATTTCATTATATCACTGATGGCAATGTCTAAATATCACTTTTTAAACATTGCAATGAATGAAGGATAAGGAGTTCAGAATATTTTGAGTATAAGATAATTCAACTGATAACTTTTATTTCCTGCTGTGATTATAATCGTATAATATTTCCTTAATGATGAATAATAAATACTTATTAGTAATACCTATAACTTGCTACATAACCTATCAAATAATATGACATTGCACACCCTTCCCAATTCAGCTAGGGCAATTCATTCCTTTCACATTTTGGGAGCAGCATCCATAGATGTCCTTCAAATCTAACTCACATGATTGTGCAAAAGGCACTCAGTCTCAAGGTCTGTTTGACTCAGATTTGTATGAGTAACCAGCCTTGTGCTTATACTTCCCATGGCAAGCACAAAAGGCAATAGCACCAATAATGGCAAAAATGAACCAGAATGTGGCAATCGAGATGAGGGCCTGAGGTGTGTTAGTTCCCCACGTTGAATTTATTACATCGCCTTTTTCATCCATCCACCAACCCATTATGGACTGGAGTGCAGAGGAACCATCAACTGAGGGGCATGGAACCTGCATGGAGGTAATTTAAATTTATATGCAATTTTAAAACAAACTGATTTGTCAAAAATATAGTTGGAAACATTATTGCATCTGAAATAAACATTTTTAAACACATTATTTTATTAAAATTAAAATCATATTTATCTACTAAAGATACTGCCATTGTTAATGACAAACCATCCAAGTGTTATTTAATCATTTATGAATTTATGAACGTCTGACTTACGAACATCCATATTTATGAACGAAGGAATTGCAAAATTTTAATGCCTTTCTGAGGATTTTTTAAAAATTTAAATACAAAAATGTGGGTTTCTTTTGTGATTTCCTTATACAGTAAAAACTGCGAGAGGCAGAACCTCATGGGACCAGCATATTATTCTATCTTTCGCAGGTTTTTTGCCTTATACAGGTTAAAATAAATTACACAACTCTTTTTTTTGTAGATATTAACTAGAAAATAGAAGTTTTTCTAAGTCTTAATGGAAACAAAAGTTTAAAATTAAAACAAAAATCTATATATATAATAAGTGAGTAGACAAACTTCAAATTGCATGCTTGGACTATATTGATTTCATCAGAAATAAAAAAACTTCTGTTAAAATGCTACAGATTTTCATAATCAGAACAGTGAAATTTCAAACAGTTGCAAAAAATTTCAAATACACATTAAAATCCAATAAAAACATTTAACAAAGTTAAAAAATTCTTGAAAATTATTTGAAAAAATCTTATTTTAGTTGTGGTTTTTTTTCTGTGATTTGATTAAAATGGCAAAAGAAAACCCTATTTCTATGACTGTGTTAAAGAAAGCATTTTCACCCTTCATTTTGTCAGAATGTTTTAAAGCTACAAGATAGTGTAAAACTTTGACGTTGTTGCATTTCCATTTCTTCACAACCTTCCTCATTCTGTTCATCCTCTGAACTGGAAACAATTTCATTGTTTTGTGATTCTACCACAGTTTTCATGTCAATGTCATCAATTTCCATGAAACTCTTTCATCAGTATTTACAAAATATTTTGCACTTATGTTGGTACCCTCAACTTAATACATCTCATCAATCAAATTTTGAATGTCACAATAATCACAATCGTTATCTGCATCATCACATTCATTAACATCATCGAAAACAAAGCTGAACACAATTGAGACAAAGATGGAAATAATTAGGCGTGCCGAAAGCGGCGAATCTTTAGCTTCAATCGGACGCTCGTTGGAGTTAAGCCGGTCGAGTGTGTGTTCAATTGTGAAGGAGAAGAACAAATATAATAATACAATACATACTGTGGCGTTCTGAATAAACGCCACATTTTTTAAAGAGCAAGGAACCGATCTACACACGCTTCAATGACGTTGGCGATATATCGTTAGCAGACCACGAAACAATTTGATACATAATGATTGTGCAATTGCTTGGCTTTCTTGCGAATGACAAGTGAACTAAGCGAGATTTTCTTGCGAGTTTGGGTCTTGATTCACAGGTTTAAAGCCTTCTCTGTCTTCTCTATATATGGATTCCTAGGTACAAAAGACACTTTTGTACTCGTTGAAGTACAACTTGCAACACTAGCTCTAATCGCTTCTTCATTTTCCTTATCCATTTTATTGTGGACTCAGTCACACCAAGTAATTTACCAACTGATGAAGCAGATTCATTATGTGCGAGCCTATCTAAAACTTCAATTTTCTTCTCCAAACTTATCACTTTTTTTGCCCTTTTTACCGACTTTTCTTTCATTTCAATCATCACTCTCTTTGGGGCCATGATTAGGCAATATTACAAAAAACTATGAAAATAGCAAAATGCTTTAATGAAAAAAACTCGAACTTTCCTTCATTATACATTGACACCCCTAAACCACCTTCCATATGCCAAATTCGGACTTTCATGCATCAGCGAAATGACGAACGAATATTTCGAGTGCTGCTGCTTGCCAGCCACCAGGCCACCAGTTTCCGCCGCATCGGCATCTTTGTCTGTACACGAGTGTTTATTTGTGCAATTATTTAAATATTTTATTGCATTTTGCCCTATCTCTCTATATTATAAAATCGACGATTGTGTCTAACAGGCCCCTGCTCAGGAAACTAAACATTTATACCATAATTAGAGATTTTATAATATTTTTTGGCTCTCTAGGAACAGAACCCCCTATAACATATAAATCTATGTTCGACATCCGTACATTCGACTTTCGTACACGTTTTCAGGAACACATTATGTACGGATGTCGAGGACTGCCTGTATGGGTTAAATAGGCTTTAGTTGTTTGAGTTAGGACCTAACCACCAATTATACTATTGTGTTTATGGGAAATTGTGTTCCGAGTTCCGAACAAAAGACTTACGAACGAACTTTTCGAATGCAACCCGTTCATAACTTGAGATACTTCCTGTACTTCCTTTCTATTTATATCTCCAAATCATTTCTATGCCATCTTGTAACCTAGCCTGTGTTTATTAAAATATCACCATAATATCCCATAAGCAGTTTCTTTCAATATTCTACTGCTACTTTTAAGTCTTACAAAACCTCTATAAACTATGGTTTCAGTACCATAGCTCCTTCCACAATCACTTTTAAATCTCACAAGTATCCATTTAATTTTTTCATTAATGTTACTTTCTTATGAGGAATACATGACTGTCTGTTTTGAGTTAAATTTATTAAGTTGCATATTTTTGGATTTATTTTTAGTATATTCTGAACAAAGGAAGTCTAATTCATTGAGATAATATTGTAGCTTAGAAGAGTCCTATGAAAATAATTCTGGGGAAATAAAAATGCAAAGTGTTTCATATGAGTCCTCTCCCTCTCCTCCGCCTTCCTGAAGATGAAAATGAAGTAAATGCAAACATAAATTGATGATGGGAAATGTGGAAACAGGTGAAAAAATCTGCTATGACCCATCATTACAGCTTATGCCTGTCGCATAAGCTTCTTCAGATCATTCATCCCATCATTTTATAACATGGCATTCTCACTATTTGAGAGAATAGGGGATTTCTTCGATGTATCTCCTTGAGGACATCCATTGGGGCTGATTGATACTATTATCTGTTCATTCTATCTTTGTGACTCGGAGGGAAGGGTAAGAAGAGCTCTACCTAACACGTGACTTTAGGGGAACCAATCGGAACGAAGTAGAAGGATTCTTTCCCGTAGAAAGTTCATTCTCTCTCTTGCTTCCTTTGTGATCACACGAGTCTTAGAGTGCGCTGTTGCCACGTGTTTATCGTTGAGTTTTTGTTACTCTGTTACTTTGTTATCATTGAGTTTACTGTTAAGTTGTTGTTTTTGAGTGTGTTTCTTCCGTTCATGGAGTTTTTGCAACCCTTGCATCGGCAATCAGAAGAAATACTTTTCCGTTCTTCGCAGTCAAGCGAAGAGCATGGCGTACAATGTCTTGAGATATTTTCTCCAAGAGAAAGCATTAGGAAGAACTATTATTTTAGCCTTGCCATTGGACGATAATTAAATATCTTCGATTTGTATATTTTATAAAATAAATGTGTTGAATGCAACCTTAAAAGAAATTTCTATTTCCAAATTAAGTAAACATTTCATAGAATTTAATATGGGCTGTCTTGAATAATTTCACTTTCCGGAGAGGTTATATCAACGATTCTCAACCGGTGTGTCACGAAAATTTAGCGAAAGGGCAAGCTTTGCTTAGGTATTTCGTGTTTTTGCGATACTGACAAAATTCATTATTTAATTAGGACATTGGATGGTTTTGTTATTAGTTCGGGGTGATGAGCCGAGATTTTCTTAAAACATAACCAAAATCAAGAAATTAGAATTTTTATTTCATAGCAAGTCGAGGGAGCTTTAAACGTATGACACCAAAAGAAAAGGTCTGAAAAGCAATCGTGTATTCCACTATAGAAGTAGTGCCCAAGCAATTAAGTCGCCCTTTCCCGCGGGAGAGCTGAACTTTGGACTCATTGTAACAGGAATTATGTTTCAGCCGACATGGCAATGCCTAGCGTGTTCTCCGGTGAGGAGACATCTCCCCAAACCCCTAGCTGTGAAACTCCACCTCCTAGTGGCTAAAACATCTGAGCGGGTACAGACCTGTATGAAACCTCAGTCGCAAAGATAAAATGAATGAATAATAGCATAGCTATATTGGCCCCAACTTAAGAAAATATTCTTGTTCTGAAACAGGAGAATTAGTCTGCTACGGTAGTTCAGTGGTAGAATATCTGACTGGAAGTGGAAGACCCGAGTTCCATTCCTGGTCATAGCAGATTTTTTCACGTTTCCACATTTCCCATCATTACAGCTTATGCCTGTCACATAAGGATCTTCAGATCATTCCAATTTATAAATTGATGATGTTTGTTGGGGTGCACAGAAAAGTTTGGATGTGTCACAATACAGCACATCTCTTATCTGAACAACACTTTGTGAAATATCATGTATGTTCAGGACTATTGCATAGAAATCTGCTGACACATAAGAGTATATCAGCAGTGACATTGCTCTAATGCCTCCTAGAAAAGTACAACCTAAGACCTTTGAAGCACCTCACTGATAGCCCCATACAGTGCCATAACTAGGGTAGGGCATCTGCCCTGGGCATAACTAAGCAAGTGGCACAAAAAATCTAAATACCATATTTACCCGAAAAGAAGACGAGGTTTTTTACAAAAAATGTATGCAAAAAAATTAGGGATCGTCTTAAAATCGAGTACGAAGTTTTAGGTGGGAAAAATGCGTGCATTTTAAACACCGCACGGAACACCCGGATTTTGAGTATATGTCCATGAAAACGCATTTATAAATGCATTCAACAATACATTACATTTAATTAATTATTATAATACATTAAAAATGCGTATCATAGTTCTTAAAGTTGCACATAGTACGAAAGATTACCTCCGGGGTACTGATGGAAGGGGTGTGTTTACGGTTGGGTAGGAAATCTGATATGTGCAACAATATAGACGTTAAGTAAGGATTGGTGGCCGTATTTGAGGTATCTTGTTACATTTTAAACATGTCTATGTATTACAATTTAAAAATCTGCTACCTTTCAATTGGTGCTCCAGCAGCAGACAAAAGTACACCCGAATTTTAAAGAGTATAACATTTATGAAAACACTCCATTAGTACTCACTTCGCCAAGTTTTAATGTGAAGGGAACACTAGTCATTATTTTTAAGTTTAAAATAAGTTACCCCAAAGATATTGTGTCACTATAAAAACTTCCGGGAATGAAAAATTACGTGTTACGGTAATGCTGGCTGCGTTAGCAAATGGCATGAAGTTGCCGCCGTATGTTATTTTAAAACGCAAAACAATGCTTAGGGAACTGCTACCTAAAGAAATAATTGTTAGATGTCAAAGCCTTTTTACTTTCTCATACGAAGTATTGAGAAAGTATTGTTATCGCGAAAAAATTCGACGTTGAGGTTTTTACGGAAATATATGTTTTAGGTGTCGTTGAATCCGAAAAAGTGGTTTTCCCAATGCTGTCTAGAGCCCAAACAGTAGAGCGGAAATGAATTAAATCTCGTGCTTAGGCATTTTATCATACTAAGCAGAGTCTATGAAGAAATGGTTGACACTGCTCAATAATTAAGGGAAGTTTATTCTACGCATTTTTAACAAGAATTTGATTTTCTCAAAAACGGCTTGAACGATTTTGATCAAATTTTGTACAATTACTTGAGTATACTTCTGCAATAATATTACATATTTCATTTTTATCAATGAATGAATATAAGGCTAGTTTATCCTTGGGCAACTTTAACAAAAACTGGATTTTCTAAAAACCGGCTGATACGATTTTCTAAAGATAACTAAATGGCGCATTATTATATGAGAAAGTTTGTACAATGTATGTTGTACCAATTTTTTATTCATGCTTTTAGTATGTTATTATTAAAAAGTTTTTCGTAAATAGACCTTGGTTTTTTTAAGGGTAGTCTTAAATTCGAGGTCATCTTCCTTTCGGGTAAATACGGTAGTAACTAAATAAACTAGAGAAAATAATAACTTGAAGGGGGAGGGCGCATATTTAGTAGTTTGCCCCAAGTGCTAAAATATCTAGCTATGGGGTTGGCCTCATATATGACCATATTTACATATCATTATACAGGAATAACAGACATGTTCTTCCTGCCATGACAGTTGCAGAAATTTATGTTTTTTCGTTTTTGGCATATAATTTAGTAGATTATAGTAAGTAATGTAGTTATAAACAGAATAGAGAAAAGATCCAGGTAACATTCAGATATGATTAGAAAAAAATAACTTTTAACGAAGCCTGACAATCACACATTTAAAGATGCAATCTAAATGTCCTACTTGATTTGATCAATGACAATAAAAGGTAATATAACAAGATGAATGGACAGGAAAAGACAAAATACAGTAATACCTCGATTTACACTGCCCCTATTTATGTTAATTCAAAGTTATGTTGTCGATCATTTAGTATCTGTATACCAATTTACATTGGTTTGCATAGAAGTTATGCTGTTATCTCAGATTTTTTGGAAAATGGGAAAAAGTTGGAAAATGTTTAGATTTACCGTTTCCATCTTTTTGAATCTTTTAATGAATTTCAATACTTAATTAATATAAATTTTTAAAGTATCAAGACAAAAAACAATTATATTTACCCATAAATTAGAAAAGAAAGAGCAAAGACAGAATTTTAGAATTTGGTTCAGATTCACTTCTGGTGAGATTTCGTTTTTTAAAGTTGACAATTATACTTGTGTTAGATATTATTACAGGCATTTCAGTATCAATTGCATCTGATTCTGCTGTATTCTTAAGCGCAAATATAGCATCTTCTTCCTTCTTGAGGTGTATCTTGTTTAATTTTCAATAAGGTGATCAATAGTTTCATTTTATATGAAATTACTGAAATTAATTCTTAGAAATGGTTACGTTAAATTAATTTTAAATTTTGATAACAAAGGATAAGTTTATTAATTAACAAAAATAATAAAATTATTATGGCTGCGATACTGTTTCTTTATCAGATCTATAATAAAGAACTTTTAATTATGTTTACCAAACAAATTACTATGCATCGGTTGCTACCAATCCATAGGTTTGGCCATGGACTACTAATTAGTATGTTGGTAGTCCATGCCAAAAATTGTGGTTTTGAAAACATTCCCAGCTGATACAAAATTCCCTAGTCCAATATTTTCCTTGTGCCATTTGTATTACTTTTAATGGTCTTGCATTTTGTAATACTTTGGTGAAAGTGTAGTATCGTTATGACTGCTTTAATTAACTGTTCCATTGTGTTAAACATGAATGAATATCTAATCTTTTATTTCATTCCTACTTTAGATTGCAGTATGCATGCACATAGTGATAACATGAGTCGATAGGATGGCATCATAACTATCCATTTATGTTGGTTTGTTTAAAAAACTTGTTAATCATAGCAAAATGTGAAAAAGCAAAATCTTTTAATGATTGTAAGAAGGTAGCCTAGGATTTTATAAAAAAATACCTTTAAGGTAAAGAGAAAAAACAGGAAGTGAGGAATTAATATTAAAAAATACAAGAACGAAATTCCTGAAACTGGTGACAGAAGTAAACAGTCAAGATCAGAAAAATCTCCAGCGAAGCCAAAAGATACAAAAGGTAAAGGCATGTTGAGTAATACATTGTACTATCATATATAATATTGAAGAAAAATTATAAGACCAAATAAGTAATATTCAACGTAAAATTTCTGACGTCTTCCTTCCATGCATCACTCCCTTATAGCATTGATTCTTATGGGGAAAATGGTTTCGATTTACGTAGATTTGTTTTATGTCATGAATTTCAGGAACGCATCTTCAACGTAAATCGGGGTATTACTGTACGTCTTTTATTCAGCAGGGTGAAAAATACACAAGAGATAATTAGTTTTCATAGAAATGTGAATGTGATGAGCCATATTTTGTTACTCTCTCATACAACTGGGTGGCTCCCTCAAATACCAGTGAAAGATTGTAGTAGTACCTACTTCATAACAGCACCACCAACCCAAAATCACTGAATAAATGTAGTAATCAGAGCTATGAGCCATTCGCTGAGATTCAGAATTTGTCATTGCCATAGATATAGTGTCAGAAAATACACCTAAATGTAAGTCACCCACAACATTCTGTACGTTTCACAAATTAGACACATTTCCTACACAAAATACCGGCTATTTTATGGAGAATTCATTGTACATGACTGAAAATGCAGAACTGAGTGCAGGCGATATTCTTCTAAGACTAGTGTAATGCCCCTTGAAATATCAACAGAATAATTATAGATAGATTATTAATATTTGCATTTGAAAAATTAATAGCACACTTTTACATATGAAATATTTTGTCACATACAACATTCCTAGTGAATATTCTGTTGTCATTTAGTAAATGTCTTTGATTTTTATTTTCGGCTATAAAATTCTGATAATCTTCTCCTACATTGTTCTCGTCAATGCTACATATAATTGTTGGTGTGCAAAGACAGGGAAATTATATGTATATATAACGTAGGGAAAATAATTAAATTTCATGCACTTACGCTATGATTGTTTTAAAATTGTACGCTGTACTTACAAAGAAAGAAAGCTTACTCGAATCCTCAACAATGTTCTCTGTCATTATGTAAATAAAACTTTAAAAGATTTAAATTAAAAACTAACTAATTAATCAATCAGCGGAATAATTTCTTTGAAAACTATCTGAACAAAAACAAACCACCAATTTATTTCAACATTGTAAACTGGTAACACACCAAACCTACTTAAATATTATCTTTCAAATGCTTTAATTTACTTTGAAATGTAATTTTCAGTGAAGAATTTATCATAGAAAAATTGATTTGAAATCTATTCTGAATAAAGTTGGCTTTGCATAATAATACAGATGGCATAGTAAAGTGAGGATTACAAAACAATTATGACAAAATATTACTACTTTTATTCTAAACAAATCAAAAGAAAACATTAGACTTACTGATACCTAAATCAAACTCCGAAGAAACATTATAACAATGAAATTCGGTTGTAATGTAAACAAAAAAGTACAGATTAAGACCACTACTAATTAATCAATCAGCAGAATAATTTCTAGACGATATATTAAAGTGGAGATTATAAAGCAATTATCACAAAATATTATGCTACACTCACATATAACCGATAGTTCTCGATTCTCACGTCCTTTTAAGAGCGGCGCCACAGTCGAGCGTTAGTTCTCGATTCTCACGCTCTTTTATAACGGCTCTTTAAGAGTGGTGCCACTCAAGCATTATACACAAACACATCTAGGCTTTTATTATAGAAACTAGAATAATAATCCATCATATGATGGGTACACATTAAAAATTATAACATACTGACTTGCTTAATTAATAACACAACAATACAGGTTGCATAGCAACTCATGCTAGATTAAGCGTTAAAATCACGAAAAATATGCACTTTTACGTAGTTTTTAAATTTTAAAGGGCAAGATACTTTAAAAGACCGCTACAATAAAATAATTTAGAATTTCGTTCGTCTTTTAGTTTTTTTTTGAAGTTTCTAAGTTAATATTTAGGTATTTTAATGAGCAAAAGAAAAAATGTCTGCATGGTCAAAATCGTTTTTTCCCATGCTTTTAAATGGCAATACGAAAGGATATCTGGAGTCGAACCTAGGACACTTTATGTAAAAGTAATAACATTTTCTAGTATTAATGTGGTCATCTAAGAACACACCATATTTCATATCTCTAGCTGCTTCCAGTGCTGAGATATTGAAGGATTCTAAGAGCGTTATACACAGAAAGACAGAATTAAAAAACTATGAGAGATTCTAAAGGCTCCTGTGTAAACTAAAAAGAAATGTGCTGACCAAAGAGAAAATGTAATATAGAGGCCCTCGAGACTGATCACTTCATAGAGAGCATTCTGACTTATTTATGCACACATGACGACGTATCATGGGTTTGGGATTAGACTTTGGACAAAACCCAAGCAATCGCTATGGTCTGTATTAAGCACCATCAATTTAAGGACATCTAAAGCATATTTTCAAAACATCGTAGCTAATCTTGCAATGGAAGTGTAACTATTCTGCCTTGAATTGTGGAGTGTCTAGGGTGACCACATATGGTTGATGATTTTAAGGAACAGATCCTTCAAAAAAGCCGGACTATTAAAAATTTTACGGGACTTCTTTAACTTTGAAATTAAGTAATAAAAAATATTCTTTGAAAGTACAGTAAAACCCCGCTATACATTGCCCTGCTATACGTTGTTTCGCATATACATCGCCAATCAATTAAGGAACATGTTTCGTTATAAGTTGTGTCGCTTCGCATATACATCATTTGTGAAATACTAAAAGCAAAATTTCAGAAATTCCAATTGTGGTGCATAAATTATAACTATAACAATAAAAAACCTCTATTCCACTTTTAATTTCATGTTTATTATTATTTATATGAATTAATTTAATTTCATGTTTATCAATTCGTGTAAAATAATACTCAGAATAAACATTTGCTGGCCATGTGTTTGACAGATCACGATGGGTTAGGTGGTTCACAAGCTACACAGGGGATAAAAGAGACCGTCCCAATTTTAATGAAGATGTGTAAAAACCTATTTCTGAGCGACAGTCAGCTATAAGAGAGCTTTGTGAACAATTATGTCTAACATTTTGTGTGTTTACGTTTGCGTTGATATCTCATGAGGATTGGATATACTTTGGATTGTGAAATCTGCTTGAAAAGTACTCTTAAGTGCGTATCTGTGTACGTGTAAGTAAAGAAACAATTTTTGTACTCCATCACACTATAGACAATTATTTTTGTTGATTTCTGAATTTATTATTGCAACTGGTTACTTGTTACGATAAAATGTATATTAAACCCTAGTAGCAATGAGTGGTAAACACATAGTGCTAACATAGTTTGTCCAATGTACTGTATTGATATGTATTATTTGGGAAACAAATGTGTCACAAAATATCCTTCAGGAATGTAACCCCTAACTTTTATCATAGTTCTTATGGTAATCTTTGTTTCGCTATATGTTGTTTCATTATAAGTCGCATTTTTCAGGAAAGCATCTCCGACGTATAGCGGGGTATTACTGTATATAAGAAAAAATTATTTTTTTACAAACAAACCTAAACAAACAAAACAATTCTTGAAAAATAAAACTAAACTGCACACAATACTAAGAACATCAGTATATTCACAAAGAATAGTTTTCATCTCAGTAAGAAATAAACAATATTTCTCGTCAGATTTTATGCACTGCAGAAGATCTTCATTAGTAAGAACATAATTATAAAAGTCTTTATAAGAATGATAATTACTTTTCACCTGCAGCTCTGCTTTTACTGCACTGCACACTGTAAAATCTGTTCCTATTGTCATTCCATGTATTACGACATAAAGAAAATATTCTTTCCACAAGAGCATTACAACCTGGCAGTAACTTAATAAACTGCGTCAGCTTACAAAAATACTTTTTTGCAAGATTTTAATATCCCATTTCATTTATCTAGGAGAGATGAAATCTCATTTGTAACTTAAAATATTACAAAACAGAATGCTCGGGAGGAAAATATTACAATTCGGAAGTAATCACCGATATTTTCGATATGTGCGGTCTGGGTTCCTTCCAGTTCATCCCAAGCACTGCATTTATTACATTAAAATACATGACATGCGGTTAATCTAATTGTATCTTAAATCAATATATTTATTTTCATAAAAAATATAGGACAAAGTGCATCCTGTATTGATTTCACATGGGACATTGGATATTTGAGGAAACATTGGACGAGAAATGGAATGTTCCTTAAAATATAGGACATGTGGTCACCCTAAGAGTGTCACTCTGGTCTGTGTATGTTGCTAACCCAGAGAATTTTATCCTTAACCCAGAGAATTTTACCCTTAACCCAGAGAATTTTACCCTTAACCCAGAGACTAGTCCCAAAACCCGGAGAGATGGCAACCCGAAGCAGGACTTCATGCATATTTTGTAAATATTTTTCTCTGACTCTCTTATAATTGCCATTTCTTAAGTCTCAGGGGCCATCTAAATGTAAACATATTACGGTATCACTATATCCTAAAGATAAATACGAGGGTGATTCATTGCATCTCGGGCCAGTTCTCAGAAGCCTCTTTTGTTTTAATCCCCTAGGATATTACATTACTCTGCAACCCCCTAGCAGATTCATCTGTTAATACCTTTGTTTTTAAGCTTCACTAAAAAATTGTACTGTCTTTAGTATTGCATGTAATATAGATTAATTTTTTTATATTTTCATGCAAGTAGCTAAATGTGGAACTCAGCTGTGTAAAAACCCTTATATAATGCTGAGACGAAATGTATCTCGGCACAAAGGCCACAGCAGAGGGAAAGGGGATATAGGCTATGTGTGTCTGATAACAGAAGGCTCTTGCTTTCAGGATAGTTAGTTTATCTTACAAGTTGAAACATGAGAGCTGTATACTGAGGGAGAGAGAAGGGTATTTGGCAATGTGCTTTCCTTAGCATTTCTTGTAAGCAATATAGGGAAAGGGAGGAGTTATCACACACGTATCTGATGTTAGTTTACAATCAAGCCCATTCAAAGGTATGATAATACGACCTCCAGGATGGCATCCTCCATGCTAGATAAAGTAAATACCAATAAAATTCTCAAAAAGTATGATACATAGATGCTAAGATGTTTTCTTAAGGTAAAATTCATGCCACATCTAATTAACCATCTATAAATTTTCTTTAAAAAATAGAAAATGCCTTATAAGTTAAAAAACAACTTTTAAAGGTTTTCTGTATTCTGCATATAAAATCATTTCTGATATATACTTCTAATGAACAAAATGTAACAATTTTTTCTGTGACTTCTGTAATGTCTAAGAATAATGATTGTGTAACTATAACTTCTATATTATTAATGAACTGTCTTTTAAAAAATCAGAAACACAACATTTTCTTAATGATTTCCAGTTGAAATGTCAAAAAGTTGACCTGTGATAAACTTTTCTCATCATTTGTTTTAGAGAAGTACACCCAGTGAATGAAATGTTTATTAATGTTCAGATTTTTCTTGAATAACATTCCATAACAATACATTAAATAGTTTTCACGTTACTGTAAGACAGTGTTTCTCAATTGGTGTGCCGTCCGACATGAACTGGTGCCCCACAGAATTTTGGGAGTAGCGGGAGAACTACACTGAAAAATAAGATGTGGTGTGCCGCCAATATTTTTTTTTTGAGTTAGTATGCCATGGAACGTAAAAGTTTGAGAAACATTGCTATAAGGTATATGTAAACTGTTAACACACCCTCTGGACAAATAAGCGACTGATGTGCATTCTCTTCTCTACAGCAATGTTTGTGTGTGGCATATGATATTTTAAAGAATACTATTTGAAATTTCAATTCCAATGTAAATCCACAAAAAATTTCATAGAAATAAAAAAGACAAAAAGTTATGAATTTTTAAAATTATATCACACCTTTTCTCATCTTTATTGATAACTTTTAAATAACTCCTTCATCCATATGGGTGGGATTTAATTAACGTCCTTTGCACTTGAGGGGTTAAAATATTATTGCATGTTTCTTCATGGCTGATATAAGAATGTAAAATAACATAAAAATCTCAAATACATTGGTAAATCTTTTCTCAAAAATGTCTTACTGAATAATTAAATGCTACTTTCAATTGGTTAGTTAAATTACATTTTTCAATATCTTTTACTAGACTATTCAGTTGTAGCCCTGGCTGGATTTATACTCCTAAAAATACTCAGCTTAGCTTAGCATTATATGATCTGCTTTAAATAAACACCTTACTGTAATACTTTTTACCTGAACAATTATATCCTGTACTTGGACATGTTTCCTGCCAGTGCAGTGGGCAGCTGTCACTTGCAGCATAGTAGCAGTAGATGAATCTAAGACTACAGTTGCTCCAGTAACCCATCGTATAGGAGATATAAGGGGCAACCATGATGAAAGCCATGCTATAGGTCCAAGGTCAGTTGGGTGTAATGGTAACCCACCAGAGCCCATGGCAAGTATTATGAACAGGATACCTGACAATGTTCCTGCCACCACAGGCCAACTTGGAAATGCATGACTAAGGCCGATACATAACTGGCGAACCGAAATCAGGTACAAAAGCAAGTAACCTTAAAAAATAAACAGAAAAGATGTATTAATGGGCAGAGCTAAATTATTACCAACTTCGAAATTACTGTTAATAGATGTTTTTGTTTCAGAGCCACGAGTACACAAGAACTCAAGAACAACATTTTAATGTTTATTAGGAAAATAAAAACTGTAAATACGATCCATATATTCAGAAAAATTTCAACAAAAAATTCAATAATAATATCTATTAAATATCAGATCATATATACTAACCCACATAATAGTGGAATGTATGTGATGAATCGGCATGGAGGTAGAGTCCAGACATTGCATATGCAGGAGCAGCATACGCCAATGATAAACATACTCCTACAGGCAAATCTAGCACCATCTACAAGATATTTTTTCATTATAATTTTTGCATGGTGATAATAATATAGTTCCTCAACAAACTTTGAATGCATATATGGGATTAATTTTCAGTTTTAGTTATGCTTTCACGATAGCTTAAATTTTCAATAAAGCTAATTTAAATTTGTAAATACAGGCGACTCCCGAGTTTCCACCATTCGAGATTTGATAAATTCGAGATTTCGACCCAGCCAATTGAATTGGGAACTACTTTACGCGGAGTAATTTTCGCGGAGTAATTGGTTCCAACGAACCACGTGAGGTTTAGTTTTAGTGTAGACATAGTTATATCTGCTCTAATTGTTTGAATTTGTGCTGTTTTCACTCTTTTCTGCTAATCTTTTATTTAAATTTATTTATTTTATTGATCTATTTATAAATTTATCACTTGACATGGCATCTAAAAGGATATGTAATAGTGATAATGTAAGTGAATCAAATAAAAGAGTGCATAAGACTCACAGTTATGAATTGAAATTAGAAATTTTATACCGTGTTGAGAAAGGTGAAAGTCATGCTGAAATTGCACGATCATTGGGGATGTCTCATTCAACTATTAGCACTTATGTGAAACAGAAGGAGAAAATTCTAGAATGTGAGAAATTCAGGTAATTTGATAACAACAATAAACAGCTTCCTAAAATGGAAAAACTTTTAAAACTTTGGGTAGAAGATCAGTGTCAGAAACACATTCCTATTAGTGAGGCCATGATTAGTGCAAAGGCTAAGGATCTGTATGATGATTTGAAGGAAAGGAAATTTCTGTTGATGCACCTCCATTTAGTGCAAGTCATGGCTGGTTTGACAGATGTAAGAGAAGGGCAGGTTTGCATAATCTTAAATTAACTGGCGAGGCTGCAAGTGCAAATACTCATGCTGCCTCAAGTTATCCTGATGAATTGTGTGCATTGATTGAAGAGGATGGCTATTGTTCTCGTTGTGTTTTTAATTGTGACAAAACAGGATTATTTTGGAAGAAAATGCCAGCCAGGACGTACCTTGCCAAGGAAGAAAAAAATGCTTCAGGATTTAAGCCAGCAAAGGATAGGCTGACCCTGCTGCTTGGTGGCAATGCAGCAGGAGACTTTAAGCTTAAGCCCCTGATAGTGTACACCTCCAAAAATCCCAGAGCTTTTAAGGGGAAGACAAAAAGTATGATGCCTGTCATATGGAAGTCGAACCAAAGGGCTTGGATGACTGGATCTGTTTTCAGGGACTGGTTTGATTTTTATTTTGTGCCTTCAGTGAAAAAATATTGTAAGGACAACAATCTGCCATTTAAAGTTCTGTTAATTTTGGACAATGCACCTGGACATCCCCAGAATTTAGATGACATGAATCCCAATGTGAAAGTATTGTTTCTTCCTCCAAACACCACCTCATTGCTCCAGCCTATGGACCAAACGGTCATTGCAACCTTCAAGCGGTATTATACTCGTCACACAATGCAGCAGGCAATTGCAGCAACTGATACAGAAGGTGGTCCAACCCTAAGGGACTTCTGGAGAGGCTATAACATCTGGAATGCAGTTAAGAACATTGGAGATTCTTGGGCTGAGGTCAAGCAGTCAACCATGACTGGGTCATGGAATCAGCTCTGCCCACAGTTTGTCATTAATTTAAAGGATTTGAAGAGACCCCTGAGCAGATCACCAGAGAAGTTGTTGCACTGGAGATGCAACTTGTCTTAGAAATGGATGAGATAGATGTCGATGAGCTAATTTCACCTCATGCAGAGGAGTTGACCAATAAAGACCTCAACGAATTGCAACAATCCATTGAGAACAAGGAAGATAGCGAAGATGATATTATGGTTTCTCTAACTAAACCTATGGACTTAGTGAGATCTTCCGAAGTCTGGATAATTTCATAAACTTGATTGATGAAAAAGATCCTAATAATGAGAAGAGCTCATTGGTGCAAAGTGCTGTTCTTAAGGACGTAGCCTGCTGCAGGGTCCTTTATGAACAAAAGAAGAATGATAAAATTCAACCGAAGCTGTATAAATTCTTTCAGAGGGTTGAAAGACCACAGCCAGCAGAAGCTGCTTCAACATCTGCTGCAAGGACTAGCCCGTCCAATTCCCCAGTCAATAGCCCATCGAGTTCCCCACCCAATAGCTCCTCTTCTTCCAACTTTTCAATTAATAAACCAAGTCCAGTAAGTGCAGTTGAAAAAGATTTAAGGTATGAAAATATTTTTAATTTTATTGTTTATTCTTAAGTTATTTTGTGCTTTTCAAATAACTTTTATATTAATTTCGCTGTGATAAATAGTTGTATGTATAGATAGATGTATGCAGGTATGTTATCCAGCTCGCACGAGTCGTTTGTAACAAACGACGCACACGATCCGAACCGGGCTGTCTGCACAGCATATTGCATACATCTATCTTTGAAGTTCGACAAAAAAATTTATTTTTTCCTTTTCAGTGCAAAAAATAAGTTATATATTTAAAATATTTATTATATAATTTATTATATAATTTATTCATAATTTAATATTGTTGTATTAACATATTAGTAATTTTATTTTATATTTGTAGAACGTGAGGGGAGACTTCTTCCCGAGATGCGGGAACGTATCCCCCAATTATAACATGCAAGTATATGGAAAAACGGCATTCGAAATTTGAATATTCGAGATTTGAACACGTTTTCAGGAACACATCCCTAACAAAACTCGGGAGTCTCCTGTATGCATAAGAATTATGGTGAAACCCTTTTCACCTCCTTTTGAATAAATGACCACCTCAGTTAAAAACACCCACCTAATATGATGAGGCATATTTTTGATAAATTCAGATTTTCTACTGCTTGATTTTGAGTTGCATTAAGAATTCTATAAATTAATGTTAACAGCCATAAATAACTTAAGTGTCTTGCTTTCCCTTACTATATAGCTAAGAAAAAATTATTTCATTAAAGGTGGATATAATTAACATATTTCTGGTAAGACACAACAAGCTGATAAGATTCGCCTAGATTTCAGGAAATCCTTCTCAGAAAAAATTCAATTAATGTATTTACACTTAGGTTGTTATTGGGAACAAAAAAGCTATGTAGCACATTAAGAGTGGGGAATCTCCTGGCAGACTATATTTATATCTGCAATTCAACCCAAACATGTTAAATGGGATTAGCAAATGTGGCTATGCAAAGTACAACTATGACTTAAAATTTTTACGTAACTTCTTAAAATGAGATTTTTCCACATAATAATAAATAAAAATGGAATAGCAACTGCAAGTGGCATGACCCAGTCATATACGTAAAGAGGCTTTGGCCATTCCACATTTCCTCACACACCTTTGGCTCATGCTTAAAATTTTAGAATTATGGAGGTGTCAGATCAGAAAGGTAAGAGCCCTAATTTTGAGTGTCATTAAACCTGCATTAATCATAATGAGTAAATCAAGTGAATAAGTTTCAAAAGAGGAGATTGTTCTAAGATCGAGTACAACTATAATATACAGGTATACCTCGTGATATGCTGTTTCGCGATATGCATTTTTCGGTTTTATGTTCATTACACTTTATGATTCCACCTCTCGATCCACTCACTTGATTCAGGCATACACACTTACAAATTCCAGAGAAAGAAGAGTGTTTCTCTGCCCACTGAAAAGGGCCTATACCCGAGCAATGAAAAGCAACTTTTTACAATATGTACCAACTACTTTTAAACTTTAAAATGACAGCGTAGAAATAAGGGAAGCAAACAATCAAGAGAAATCCCAGACATCCCTGTACCCAGTCAAGACTTAAATTTTAACGATGACTCATAATTGTCATTATTATAAATCATCTCATATTGAATAAGAACATTTATTTGTTAAATCTCTCAGTCTCTCTTTTTCGCTCATATGCAGTTCTGCATGATTTGTTGTTCTTCATTCACACACGTTGAATCTCCTTTTATATGGCTGCTTTTTAAAATTCACTGTTGTGTCTATTACGAATTTGTTCTTTTTGTAGTAAACACCAGACTATCCATGCTCGGGATATCCAAGAAATAGACTAAGCGGAAGATTGACGTTCTGAAAAGAATTTGAGTTTTCCGTCCCGGCCCCCCACAGGCATTGCGAGATAAATAGAGTGCCTTAATTAATAGCAATTTTCCTAATAAGTAAAACTCAAGAGGAGTAACCATGTAGTGAATTTTTAAGCATTTTATTAAAAAAAGTTCAGAGATTTTTGTTTTCTGTTAGCTGGAAGTGAAACAGTTTCTATTGTATGTATAAATTTTCCGGACATTTTGTAAATATGTATATGTATGAAATTTGACTGTATGCTTGCATGAACATTAATGTTAAATGAAGAAATAACTTTTCCCCATAGATATTGTTTTAACTTGGTTGAATACAGCATGTAATGTCTTATTAATACTTAACAAAATCACACACTGTTTTGTCGGATATTTTGTCAAATATTTCTTTAAAAACTGATGCGTAAATATTCTGTTTTAACCAGTTTTCATTTATATGAATAATTGAGGTTTAATTGTACATGCATTTTTTTAATACCCTTCATTTTTATCTTTCTAGGAACGCAACTCTTTTTCATAGCATTATTCTCATGTATAAATGCGTTTTGCAATATGCTGATTCGCGATATGCTCTAGTTTTTAGGAACGCATCCCGAGCATATTGCAGGTATACCTGTACAAGCATAAAAATATCTAATCATTGAACAGTAAGGTATCATTGCACATTCTATATCAAAAAAGTAGATCTAGTAAGTCATCAAATAATGATTTATGACTGTATTTAATAAACCTGTGAATTAAAATATAACAAATTATTTACATCCTTATGCTGCTGAGAGGAGGCATCACAAATGTAATACTTTTGTGCATATTTTGTAATCATGAGTATAATTGACTGATATATCTTACCTGAGTGATAATGTATAAAGTCTTGGAAAAAAGTCTTTCTCTTAACTGTCCTTGAATGGCTTTTCGATGACGTCCGGCATCTACCATAGCTGGTAATAGGACAGCAGGCCAAAGTGTAACAGCAACTACAGCATAATAAAAGCCTAGGCGGTCCATGAATATAGGCATGGGGACTGGTGGCTATGAGGTTTATAGAAATAAATTCATATAAGTGAACTGGGACATATCATAAGTTTGCAATGATAATAAGACCAGAGGCGTAGCCAAGGAGGGGGGGAGGGTTATGGGGTTCAAACCCCTCCCATGAGAAAATTAAAAAAATTATTTGCTATTATTATTTTTTGCCTGTTTTTATTACAACTATGATATAAAGCGAAAAATTGAACTTATTAGTAAAAATAATTAATGAAATAGTAACAAAGAAAGCCATGTAAATATAAGACAAAAACAGCGAGCTATCATCTATACTTCAAAGTGAAACAAGTGCCGCACTTGAAGCGCACATAACCTTGGGTGTGAAATTATTACGGAATGCTGATTCTTGCTTTGTTTTTGCTATTTATGGATTATTTTTGTCTACTGTACATATTTTTAAAGGTAAAAATGGGAGCAGGGCCGGCGCCAGGGTTGAGGTGACTGCCTCAGGCAGTATTTAGCTTGGGGCAGCATTTTCAGACACATATTGAGACAAAAATCAACCACCATTGCAAAAAAGAAAAGGTTGCCCATACATTGTCGTTCACCACTTCAACATCAACTAACCATGCATCATTTTGCACACAGAGCATTAAAAAAAATAATTTGAATTTTTTAAATATCTCTCCGTGATGTTTAGAGCTAGCCCTTGAACTCGGGATGTTTAGGTTAGAGTTTCTTTTCTCTTCTGTGTATCTTTGGTTGGCATCTGTTTCATGTTCCACTTAATTAAATTCTTAGCATCTAGCATGCCTTTCTTCTATTGCTGCATCCTAGTTCCCAGTCAGAATTAAGAGATCATCGGACTCGGCTGTGTTAGAAGATAACTCTCCAAAAAGTGCAAGTCTGCATGTATCGTCTAATGTAGGGCAGCCTGTCAGTGTAGTTTTACGGTTACACTCAATTTCTGCAGAGGGGTCCTAAGTGAATCCTTACCACTGTTTCAGCCAGTAACACTGACATCATCTTCCTGGATCATCTTTACATCTAGGTACATAATCGCTCATCAATATAATGGCAGCATTTTTATCAGAAAATTGGTATATATGATATTGTATTTTGTAGCAAACAGAGGAATTCTAAAATATTAATAATCATCATAGAAATGCAGAATTTTAATCATACGTATATAGATTAAATAATAGGAATAAATTTTCAAATCGAAAAAACTACCTAAGGTCCACCATTGGACAAGATCAGTGCGTTCGCGGTATTCATATAGCTTACAGTATCGTGAACACTATTGAATCTATTGATATGCAATCTTATTCAAAGAAACATGTGAAAATTTCTAAACATTTCATCTGCTGGGTGTACCTCTTTAAAACAAATAGGGGAAACGTTTACCACAGATCAACTTTTTGGCATTTCGACTGGAAATTTTCAAGAAAATGTTGCGTTTCTGATTTTTTTTAACATTAGGCTTACCAAAGTGGTCATTTTGAGTGTTTCATGTTTTCTTTTCTCTGTTATTTTATTCAGATGATCGACAGGTTCATGCAATTTAGTGACTTTTACTCATTTTTGGTCTAGTTTCAAATAATATGAAGGAAAGTTATTTTCAGTGTTTTATGTAGTGGAACTAAATACGAGTACGTAGACTTACATAAATTAATTTTTATAGCTAAAGTTTATATTTATTACTGATGTTACATCAAACAAGCATACAAGATATTTCATATTTTAATCATACATTATACATTGATCATTTTTAGAAATAATACATAAATGCTACTATAGAAGTACTTGTGTTATAAAAAGGTGCATTTTGATAACTTGGCCATAGGGGCCAATATTCCTAGCTACGTCTCTGTTACTAATGTTGTATAAAATGCATTTATGATAGGACATGAATGTACAGTAGTCCCTCACCATTCCTGAAAACCCTCGTGAATGGCAAATTCGCGAATGGTAAGTAATTGGGTATATGGAAAAAAATAGGGTTTGGTTCTTCGAGTCCCTATTCCAGCATGTAACTTGCATTTTTGCCCTTCAAAATATAATAATACAATACATACTGTGGCGTTCTGAATAAACGCCACATTTTATTAAAGAGCAAGAAACCGATCCACACATGCTTCGATGACGTTGGCAATATCCCGTTTATTAATTATAAATCCCACAAATTTCATTATTTTTTAAGAAAATTTTTAACTTCGGTGAGTCAACACAATTTATTTATTTTTTAACAAAAGATCTCTATAGGGATTTACAGAACATATGTGTAATCATTCAATAAAGTACAAATGTTTTCCTCTGGCATGCTGCGGCTAATGAGTGAAAATTTTCTCATCATAAACCATACTTAAAATTATGTAGTAAAAAGATCAATGTAACCTTGCCAGGTTTTCATTGAAGATTACCACTAACTTTTGAGGCAATATAAAAAACTAGTTCACAAAACTTCCCAGTCATCCCTCGTTTAACGCACTTTTGTTTAGTCTGATTTTGATTTTACATGGTTTTCAAACCAAGGATCATTTTCGTTTAGTGTGTTAATAGTTTTTGCTTTTCTGTGGTTTTCATGCACAGCCAGTATTGTCAACGTAGAAAAGTTTTACTTTAGCGACTATTTTTTCAGCATTTAGCATATACCAATCTAATTACTTCTATAATAGTTTTATTAAAATCAATATAATACTTTGGTAAATCTTAAAATAATTTTTATGGTAAACAATATTTTAAACACTTTTTATACAAAAATTTCAAGTTGAAAATATAACTTATTTTTCGGATACTTCAGAAAATGTATGCAAGCATTAATAAAACCATGTTTTGCATTAAAAACTAAAGAAATTATTGGAGGTTGGGGGAATCCCATATCCGAAAAGTAAACAGAGTGGTGGAAACACTAGAGGACACTCGACTTGAGGCAGAGAAGTGTCGCTCTCTCCTCATCAGTTTTTTAATGTGTATCATGATGATAAATATGCATTTTGTGTGCGCTATGTAAATTTTAGAAATTATTAGGGGTTCATACAGTCATACCTCTCTAATCTAGAGCTTGGGAAATGATCAGAGCTGGATAAGGGAATTTGCCGGATTATGGGAGTTACATAACCCTTTCATGAACTACATTTCTTATGCATTACAAGTCATTGTTTTATCGTTCCCAATTGATCCTTTTCAAGTATTTGTACCTGTGTCACAAATGACGATTGAAAGTTATGTCCACACGTGGTTCATGGGAATAATGCCGAACTCAGGAACTATTCTGGAGTAGGGGAATTGCCGGATTACGGAATGCTGGATTAGAGAGGTTTAACTGTATTAGAAAGTAATTTGACTCTCATTATGTCTTCAAAAAGATCATTTTCAACAAACATAAGAGGAAAAATATAAATTAAAAGAGAAACTTGCAATTCTTAAACACCTTGAGCAAGGTGAATGTGTGATTGATGTTGCTAATTCATTGGCACTGATAGAATCTATGGTACACACTATAAGATAAAATAAAGTCAAAACTAAAGAGTATAATGCCATTATTAGCTACGAAACAGCAGCATTTGCATAGTTTGGCATTCCATAAAATGAAGGCCATGTTAATGAGTCAGAAGCGCATTTTATCATTATTACATGTATTCTTATGGAAAACTGATTTCTGTTTAGTGCATTTTCACTTATCGCAGCATTTTTCTGGAACATATTTACTGTGCTAAATGAGGGATAAGTGTATAATGTATTGATTATATCATGTAAATGTAATAAATATTAAAAATCTAAAATATCTACTTGGTCATTTCTTCTAAAAATCACCCTTATAAGAAGTGAAATCAAGAGATTATTCTTATTTTTACCTTTGAAATGACATTTTAAAAACAAATTTCATCAAAACGCAATATTACCGTATATACTGTGTATAACGCGCCCTCGTCTATAATGCGCACTCGTACCTTTTGCCAAAAAATCCCAACTTTTTATTATACCCCATGTATAACATGCACCTTAATTTGTGTGGGGTATAAGAACAAAATTTTAGAATTATATCGTCATGTTAAGTATTAACTAGAGTACCATAACTAATACGTTAAAGCAGGGCTGCCATTTTCACAGTTTTTATCTGTTTTTACGGATTTTTATATCGAAAAACTAAGACATTTCCATGATTTAGAGATATTTAGGAGGCAAAATTTTGTTGACATCTGAGCCGTTTTTGTAAAAAAACGTACATAAACTACAATGACATTCAAAGATTATTGACATATTTATCGCTATAATATGAAGTGTGAATAAAATAGGATCTGGTAAAATTATTCCGGAAGTACATACGTATGTTGATATACTTCGTTAAATATTAAACTTGTTACTTATTGTGAGACTGAATCCAAAACCAAGCTGTAGAACTGGGTCGGCAACATTTTTTCTTTAAACTTCTTTTTAATCTTATAAATTCAAATGCACTTATAGTGAGATGCTAAAATTAGCAAGATTAATAAATCGATTCCCTAGATTTGTAAGTAGCCACGGGCACTTTATACAGGAGCTAGTTTGAACATACAGTCGCTACATTTGCAGCAGTGGGGGGAATTCCTACACGATTCCGAACACTCATGTGTCACCTGTGGTCACCTGTCAATGCTTCTTGATGCATACGCTTTCATACGAGTTCATATTATCCAGACTGGAGATGAAAGATTTCGTATGGTCTCTCGCTAATACAGTGGAATCCCCATTTAATGTTCGCGTTGGGGACAAGTTTTTTGTACCTTAAATCGAGTAATACATTAAATGGAGGTTATCTAAAATTGACCCAACCCAACCAATTGTCTGTTCAGACTATATTGATACCTATTGGTACAAGGCATCACAATTTATAGAAGATGGAAAACCACAATTTCCATTATTTTGTAAACTTGCAAAGGCAATGCTCATACTTCCTCATATCAATGCTGAAGTTGAGAGAGTTTTTAGTAAGTTGAGTCTTATTAAAAGCACACACAGGTCAGCACTTGAACAAACAATGCTGAATGCTTTGATGCAGTGTTCATTTAGAAAACATTTTGCAGAGTATGAGCCAAGTGATGACATGAGGAAAAAGGCTACAAAATTACAGAAGCAGAAATTTGTTCATTTTCTTACTTTTTGAGCCATTATATTAATTTCTTGTAGTCTTTGTTTTCCTAATCAAGACCTGTTCTGTAATTAAAGCCTTGGCTTACTTATTTTCATTCTTTTTTTGCTACTGATGTGCATTCAAATCTGAAAGCATAAAATGCTCCCGTGGGCTATAGGTTCATATAGATTGTGTTTATAGTACCAATACCTCCATAAAATAAGGTAATATCAATATTTTGGTCTACTTCTTGGGTTTTCAGGAATGAATTATATATTTATAACATTGCATCTAACAAGGGGAAGGCACTACTGACCCCCAACCGATTTGGCTGAAACTTCGTAGAGTTAATGTCCATGACGTCCGATTAACGAAAATATATACATATCAGGGCCAATACCCAGCCGTTTTTATTTTATTAATAAAAATAAGTTATTATTTCCCTAGTCACTGCTTAACTACCGTTCACGGAAAAGGATCTCGTAGATAACGGTGTTGGCGGAATGTCTAGCACGCTTGGCTGTAAATCTGAAGGTCTGATGTTCGAGTACTTGTTCCGAAACTTCTTTTCATTTTTTCCCACATTTTCACTTTCATCATTTAAAGTATTTATTACCTAATTTCCTAATATTGCTTTAAGTTTAAATATCCATTTATTTCTAAATAAAATTCCTAATCACAATGGTAGTATATATAACTATAAGCTAACTCTATTTCCTCAATTCCGTGCATTTCTTCGACTTCATCGGGCCCCACCAGATCGTAATCTTCATGGAAGTTCATCTCGCCAAGCATATCCACAACACGTGTATAAATTTCTTGGGCCATTACAACACTATGGCCACATTCACTTTCGGGAACTTCTTTATCCGACATCAATCCATTTTTTCAGAGGAGTTTCACGTAGTAACGCATGGCGGTGTTCAACACATCTTTTGCTGTTTTGTCGTCCAAAGGTGGAGACGTAAAAGATGTAACATTTTTGCTCGTTACAGGATTCCCCGATGAAGATGTTGAAGCATTATATTCCATTTTTGAATCAGCAAAAACTGTAGTATGTTAAAAATACACTTCGAAACACAATAGTTCAAATGCTCACAATACTCTGATGAAAGAAGTAACACTGATCTTGTAGCACTTGAGATCGCTCCTATCTGATCCTTTTCCAAATGCTTTCAAAGCATTTTTCGACAATGTCATGATTGTGAAACAATACGTGCAAGACAATAAGTTTCTTTTCATTGTTTAATCATGGGGAGGACAATAATAAATCACTTTACAATGAAAAATTTATTGACGAGGAAAACCAACCGCTATGTACGCTACAAATAATTCTTAAAAACTGCACATCAGTATATTAAAAATATTAACTATTAAAAAATAAAAATATATAGCGTTATTAAGAAATAAGCATTTAAAATGAAAGTGAAAATGTGGGAAAAAATGAAAAATAATTTCGGAACAAGGACTCGAACAACATACCTTGACATTTACAGCCAAGCGCATTAACGGCTACGCTAGCGCCGCCTATGAACATCAACGTTACCGTGTATGGTAATTAAGCAGTGACTAGGGAAATAATAACTTATTTTTATTAATAAAATAAAAACGGCTGGGTATTGGCCCTGATATGTATATATTTTCGTTAATCGGACGTCATGTACATTATCTCTATGAAGTTTCAGCCAAATCGGTTGGGGGACAGTAGTGCCTTCCCCTTGTAAGGGAAAATAGCCCTCGATATTGATATTTTCGCTTATCATCCAGATTCCGCAGAACCAATTAAGGACGACTATCAAGGGATGCCTATACATACTAGAATCATTAACTAAATAAAATTATCTCAATTTGCTTATTTATGTTTTTTGTTTTTGATGCATGTTTTCCTGGAAGTTTACCTGGTGATTTTGCAAAGACTACAGCAATCAGCTGATGAGCTAGTGAAATGCAGAATATTTGGAGAGGATGGAATTATAACTGTAAAGAAGTAATTAATTATATGTATAACCTGGATTATCGATAATTAGTGTGGTTTTCCCATTAATTCACGCAAAAAGCGACAATCTGATGCGAGGTAGGTTCACTTTAATTTCCGATTGTAAGTGCACATAAGTGTTACCCATGTATTAGGCGCACTCCTACTTTATGACCTAAAAATTTGGTCTTCAAACTGCATGTTATACTCGAGTATATACGGTAATAACAATTATGTTTTATCAGTGACAATGTGTCTGAAATGACTAATACTGACTGGGTAGGAAAAAATGTTCGCCTTCGTTACCATGCACCCTAACTTTTTCATAAATCTTTTGCAATAAAATTGTGCATTATAAATAGAAAATGATCATATTTTAGAGAAAGAGTACAGCAATTACATGAAAAAGGCACAAACTGATATATTAAATAGAATATTATAAAATAATATAAATACCTGAGGGGACGATGACAGCCCATTTTCACTGTCAGAAGTGGTTGATTCCTGATTTGCACCAGGTAGGTCCCAAAATATGGCACCCAAAATAATTGATAGAAGAAAGGCACCCAAGATGCGAGACCCAAATCTTGCTAAGGAAACAGGAGCACCATACACTGCTGATTGTCTGATTAAAAATATAAAAAAAGATGAGATTCGAGCAAAAAGGTTTCTTTATTATTTATTACTAAATATATATATTTGTTTAAAATTATTAATATGAAAAATAGCAAAAAGGACAGCCACTCTATAAATCCCAAATAGCCTTAAATTTTTCAAGAACTACCTAAAATTAGTCCAACAATCCAACTTTTCTTTTGTATATTATTACCAACATATGGATAGCATTTACATTGTAGATTAATTTTCCATATTTACTCACATGTATGCCATACTTGTTTTCTAAATTTTACACCTCCAGAATAAGGATGCAGCTTATATTCAAGGAAAAAAATCAGAAAAGTGCACAAATAATCATCATAATTCACTAGGAAAACATAAAACAGCTCTCATGAATGAGAATGAAATATTATTACTGTATTTACTCGTGTACCTCATGAACCCTTTTTCCCAAAATGTCTGTGAAAAGAAGGGGGTGTGTATCCTACACGAGAATTTCTGAACAGGTTATATAAATAAATAGTATAAGTACCCGTCAAATATGACGGGGATGATCGATTATTCTGACATAAAATTGAGGCAGTCTTCTTTCACCTGAAATCATACCTCCTGCTGAGAGGGTTGCCTTCGATCTGAGCGAAGGTTCAAAACTCTCGCCGCGAGTATCTATTGTGCTTCAAAAGCTGACCTTAGTCCCCTCTTACCAGGTATAGTTCTGTTTTTCAGAGCTTGACAGAGGGAGTGACAAAAGGACAAATGGACAGAATAAGGCTTTTATATATTACCAATACATTAAAACGATTTTTTATTATATTATAATGCTATCCTGAAAATTTCATCAAATTCGGTTTAGTCATTTGCGAGATATTAAGCTTCAAAAAGTATTACATGACAAAGGGACAACGTGACAGTCTTTTCTATGTTTTATGATTATGAGTATTGATAGTAAATTCTCTGTAGTATGCTTGCACCTACGTTTATATTTGCAAAAGATGTTGAATTTTACAAAGTATATGCCTACTTATGTGACATAGCAAGTGTTTGGACTTGTTTGTTCCTAACCATCCAGTATTTACTCATGAGATGCTATGCAAAAAAACTTCTCGTCTGCTTAGGGAAGTTCTCAGTCATAGATGACTGGAGTTAGAAGTACTTCATGAGTGACTAGGGTTGCCACCTCTGCAGGTTTCACCCAAAGTCTTTGGGTTTAGCATACTCCAAATAACACTAACAAGGGGAAGGCACTACTGACCCCCAACCGATTTGGCTGAAACTTCGTAGAGATAATGTCCATGACGTCCGATTAACGAAAATATATACATATCAGGGCCAATACCCAGCCGTTTTTATTTTATTAATAAAAATAAGTTATTATTTCCCTAGTCACTGCTTAATTACCATACACGGTAACGTTGATGTTCATAGGCGGCGCTAGCGTAGCCGTTAATGCGCTTGGCTGTAAATGTCAAGGTATGTTGTTCGAGTCCTTGTTCCGAAATTATTTTTCATTTTTTCCCACATTTTCACTTTCATTTTAAATGCTTATTTCTTAATAACGCTATATATTTTTATTTTTTAATAGTTAATATTTTTAATATACTGATGTGCAGTTTTTAAGAATTATTTGTAGCGTACATAGCGGTTGGTTTTCCTCGTTAATAAATTTTTCATTGTAAAGTGATTTATTATTGTCCTCCCCATGATTAAACAACGAAAAGAAACTTATTGTCTTGCACGTATTGTTTCACAATCATGACATTGTCGAAAAATTCTTTGAAAGCATTTGGAAAAGGATCAGATAGGAGCGATCTCAAGTGCTACAGGATCAGTGTTACTTCTTTCATCAGAGCATTGTGAGCATTTTAACTAGTGTGTTTCGAAGTGTATTTCTAACATACTACAGTTTTTGCTGATTCAAAAATGGAATATACTGCTTCAACATCTTCAGCGGGGAATCCTGTAACGAGCAAAAATGTTACATCTTTTACGTCTCCTCCTTTGGACGACGAAACAGCGAAAGATGCATGAAACTCCTCTGAAAAAATGGATTGATGTCGGATAAAGAAGTTCCCGAAAGTGAATGTGGCCGTAGTGTTGTAATGGCCCAAGAAATTTATACACGTGTTGTGGATATGCTTGGCGAGATGAACTTCCATGAAGATTACGATCTGGTGGGGCCCGATGAAGTCGACGAAATGCACGGAATTGAGGAAATAGAGTTAGCTTATAGTTATATATACTATCATTGTGATTAGGAATTTTATTTAGAAATAAATGGATATTTAAACTTAAAGCAATATTAGGAAATTAGGTAATAAATACTTTAAATGATGAAAGTGAAAATGCGGGAAAAAATGAAAAAAGTTTCGGGACAAGTACTCGAACATCAGATCTTCAGATTTACAGCCAAGCGTGCTAGACACTCCGCCAACACCGTTATCTACGAGATCCTTTTCCGTGAACGGTAGTTAAGCAGTGACTAGGGAAATAATAACTTATTTTTATTAATAAAATAAAAACGGCTGGGTATTGGCCCTGATATGTATATATTTTCGTTAATCGGACGTCATGGACATTATCTCTACGAAGTTTCAGCCAAATCGGTTGGGGGTCAGTAGTGCCTTCCCCTTGTAAGTAACTTACTGGTTGAAAACTGTCAAAATTAATTAATTTTAGCCATATTTTTCAATGAGATGCAATGCATTTAATTAAAAATTGAACGATATTAAATTAATTTTATAATTTTTTATATAGATAGTGGTTCGAAAATAATAGTTACACCTGTGTACCTCTTATAAAATCAGGTGAAGATTAAAGTGCCTTTACTATTTGAAAATATCTGATGCGGCCAACACATGACTTTCTCCATATTTGGGGTATAGATATTTAAATTATTATGAATAGCATTATAAGGTAAAATTATTATTTCATATCATAAAAGAATACAGCTGTCCTTATTGCCGTAAATTAGGTATATTTTGAATATGTATACAGAATTCACCGCTACATGGTGGTGACGCTGTATACTGGAAATTACAAATAAGTTAAATATCTCTGAAATGGATGGTTCTACGAATATTTGTTTCAAACAAAACTTGGAAGAAATATTATTCTCTACAACTTTGGTCCTCATCAAGATTACCAATAACGACGTTTTTAAGGAGATATTTGATGGAAACCAAAAAAACCAATTATTTATAAATAATTCCTAAACAATAACTGCTATGGAAAATTCTGTCAAATGAAAGCTGTAGGAAATTACATTCTCTATAACCTTTGTATAGAACTGTATATACAATAATGATGTTTTAATGGAGAAATACTGCAAAAACTGAATCGGGTTTTGAATAAACCTCGACTTCCGGTTAACCGGTATTATCCAAAAACTAATCAGTTCCATGTGATCATGCTAGTGTTATATATGAAATTTGGTATTAATATGACAAGTACTTTTTGAGTTAGACTGCCCAAAATCACATACATCCATCCACCCATCCACACACATACATCATTCCGAAAATAGTCTACACGTGTTCTAGGGACCTCAAAACGTGTATTTCCATTGAAATCTCGAAGTCGATTTTTTTCTTGATCACAATACTTTCCCCATACTATGTATGGAGAAAGTAAAAATCATTAGTCCTGGAATATATTGCAAGTGCTACTTTTACATCATTTCAGAAACAAAGTGTTATATTTGGGACAATAGGGTAATTTTGTTTACGTAATAACATAGTTATATCATCTATTTACTGGGCTGCCATTTTTCCTTCACTGACTTGCAGAAAGTAAATTAGTTCTTTTTTGTAAACTTTCATTTGCTATATGCAATAAACCCGTAATAGCTTCAATTTCCTCTAAGAGAGGGCCTCACTGTAGAGGCTATCGACACTGAATGACATATTATGTCAAAAACAGTGAAGTGAGGATGAAGTTACGTAATATTACAACAAAGACAGTTATGGCGTTAACAAAAGAGGATTATCGAGGAGGAGATTTCTGCTAGTATCAGCATAAAGAGATTACCCAATAAACTGCATTGCACAGGAGGGAGAAGATGCTTAACTTGAGCAGAACTTGTTTCAGGGAGTGGGAAAAAGAACTCATTCTGGCTCAAATTAATTTTTTTCTCTCCAAACCCCATAAATAGGGGTGCATGTAAATACAGTATTACTATTTTTGTATTTGAAGGCATCATCATAGCTATGGTAAGGAGAGTGATTTTTAAAGGTACATTAATAAATTGAATAATACACCATAAAAATTTAATACTTGATAAAGAATAGTCACGATTCATTCACATTTGCATCTGGTGTTATTCTTTGTTTTGGCTACAGTTCATTCACATGTGCATCCGGTGTTATTCTTTGTTTTGGCTACTGGTATGTAGCTCACATATGATTTCAATAACAATAATAATTAATCATATATCCAGTCATATGTATTCATTACAGATTTTTGGTTTGCTATAATTTTTCAGCCCTAATCATCATTTTCGAAGGGTGGATTATATGCAGGAGCAGCTCATAAGCAAGTATATACGACATTGACACTTACCTTTCAATTAAGATAATTTTGTTCCTCATTTCAGCAGGAGCAAATCCGTATAGTTATTTTAGAATAACAAATTCACCAGATTTTTTAAAATAAATTCTAAATGATTATCCCTTCCAAACTGAATATTTAATTTTTAGAGAACTTTTGAGCCAACTCACAGGAATATAGCATACATCTGGGTGAAAAAACTAGGAGGTATGTGGTTTGAGTGAAATAAAGGCCCGGGTGGTCCAGGATCAGAGAGGGGAGGCTGTCTTCTTGCAAAGGTTTCAGCCAACTGCTCAATGCGTTGGCTAGATTCTAACATGGCTTCAGCTGACAAATCATCCAAAGTCACCAGATCAACTGAAAATAAAGTTTTAATTTCATGGCCTTGTTTGTAGATAAAATATGTAAAACAACAAAAATATATTAAGTAAAAATTAACCTCAAAGACACTTAACACAAATTGAAAGTGACTTTCAGGGCATTCTTAAGTTAGTTGCACTCATTTTTCACTTTGTCCATCCTAATTTTTATCCATGTTAGCTTTTAGGATATCACTTAGCTATAATGAAGAATTATGACATGATCCTCTACTAAGGAGTTTGGCAGAGCTAAAATACAAAAATGTGCCACAACTAGTTGAGTGACTTCCTAATACAAATCAGCTCATGGACTTACTTATTTCTGTTTATCAAAGCGATTCATGAATTTTAATAGTGATACATATCTAAGAAGTGGATGAACTTAAGAGAAAAATAAAGTAAAAATGTTGGATGAGATAAATTCATAATCCAGAGAAAAGAATTGCCTGCTCCTTAATGGCAAAATTTATGAAACTCAACAAAATAAATAACAATGATAAATGATGATAAATATCAATGATAATTAATTTGCACTTATTATCTTTTGACCATTTTACATAGAAAAAAATCTGACTATTAAGAATTATGGGTCTAAGTTTTAACATACTTCAAAATATACCTAAAATGAACCAAACATCAATGGCAGACAAATTGAAATCCATTATATATGTTATGAAATGATAAATTATCAATACTAATTATCAAAATATAATCTTATAATATTAAAATTCTAATCATACATACGTACGTGAAGCATTACAGCGGTGTATTTCTCGAGAATCGTTCGTCGTAAAGATGTGCAGTAAACAGTGTTTTGTTTTTACTAGCTATGAAGTCCCTGGAAAAATATTTTTGTTTGCTAAAGAGTCCCGGGTTTGAATAAAGGAGACACTTATATTTTCCCATAAGTTTACACGGGATTTTCGATTTTTCAAAGTTAAAGGTTTTTTCCTTCATTCATCAAAATACATAAATATGGACCAATTTTCTTTGTTTTTGCTTTATTCGATAGGTAAAACACTATACTATCTTATTCTTATGATGTTTACATGTTATGTGGTCGAAACATTCAGATATACGCAATTGTTTTCGACATTTTGTGGATTTTTCGTACTTTCCGGGCGTTGCCTAGGAGACCATCATTTTTGTCTCTGATTCAATTAGTTCCAATTAAACCTTCAAATAGATGGAAAAAATCATTATTCACTTCGAACTTTTGTTTAAGCATTGAAATTAATAATGCATAGCAACAAATATTTACGAATAACTATTCTCATGACTGCTTATGGAAAGTATTTCTAACGATTTAATCGAAGCAATTTAATCTTCATTTCATCATTTGAATTATGGAATATTACCTTTTTGTAAGTAGAACCATCATATTGCACATCTGTAATGCCTATTAACGCAAATGGGCTCATGCATAAATTAAAAATTAGATGAGAATAGAAACGTACGTTATTTTTTTAAAACATATTGAAAGTTACATGCTTCTCTTCACTGATAATCTAAATAAATGGTTACATTTAATGTTATATTAAAAAGGACATATATTTCAATAATAAGAAACAAAGAAAATTATAAACATAAAGGTTAGCGCTTAATTACTGTGTGGCACTAATTTCCTCTCTAATGTGACTTTTAATATGCAGATTTCTGACTGACTTATGGGTAATTCTCCCTCGCGCCGGATTGATATGGAAAAGAGATGAAAGACTTAACACAAGTTTTTAAACAAAGTTAGAAATATACGCAGAGTTTTTGCCGCCAATCCCTCGGGGTTAGGCCACAGAGTGGAGCCCCTATAGTTAAAGAAACCTCGAGCAAAATTAATTGAATTGAACTATATGATCATACGACCTGAGAGCGTAGTCCGATTATATTAGTACTAAAAAGAATATTCCTGAAGAATTAAAGTAATATTTCATTTCTGCTGCATTTAAGGTACATTTATTACTCTTAGCTTTTATTAATAATAGCAATATTTCCTCTCCGATTCATATAATAGTTAAAAACAAACATATTTCCTAGGAGTATATATATAAGCCTCTATCAGAAGAAATTCCTTTATATAATCATATGGCTTGAAAGCTTGCAGCATGCTTTATAGTCCAATTAGGGTCCTGCATGGCAAGGGTCCTTTGGAATTAATTATGGGCCCAGGCCGGACTTAAAAAATCACGCAAGTTACACTGACCTTTGTAAGTCTCATGGGCTGAGCCTACAATTTCCTCGACATCATATGGGACGGGATGGGTCCGAATTTGTATGGGCTGGGACTAGAAAATCAGGCTTGTGCAGAGCTCTAAGGCTGAACGCACACTTATCAGACAAAACGTCTCGAGGCAAAACGTTTTGTCGAAAGGTAAAACATTTTGTTGGGCTTCAACGCACACTGGTCATACAAAAATGTCTTTAAACAAAATGTTCTGTTGTTGAACAAAACTTTCTGTCGAAAGGTAAAACTTTTTTGATGGGCTCCAACGCATACTGATAAGACAAAACGTCTTTGCAAAACACGTTTTGAGACAAGACATTTTGTATACATTGAAATCATTCTTGTTCGGTGCAGTCTTGGCATGGACTAGTTGCGAGAATGTCGTCCGATGACGAAGTTTGTGCTCTCATTTTGTGGCAGTGGATTCAACTCGCTTCCATGGAAGAGAGTGAAAGACGCTTATGGATCCACCCGATTAATCAAAAGAGGACCGAGAAGAATACCCTTAAGGAATTTATAAATGAACTAAAAGGAGATGAAAATAAATTCCAAAATTTTACGAGATTAAGTTTGAGTTCCTTTTATTATGTTTTAAATATAATCGAAGATGGAATCAGGAAAAGGGATACTAAATTTCGGAAAGAAGAAGAAAGGTTGTTTGTAACATTAAGGTAAGTTGGCTAATTCTTTTAAGATTTATTGTTCCTTTATGTTGAAACATATCAAAGATATAAAAAATTTAATTTGTGTAGTTGCAATTTTTGGAGCTTTTTATGTATATACATATAAAAGAAAAGTAGAGTTAGTATTATTTGACTAAAAGAATAATAAAAATAAAAACTGGGGTAGTAGTTTATACCCTCTTTTGACAATATTTCAATTAGACTAAAGGTCTGACCAGTCATAAAGAAGGAAAAGTTTAACAATAGAGAAGTGACACTACCATTAAACAAATCATACATATACAATGGAAAATCACACTTTTTATAAAAAAATATTTCAAATAATTTTTAGGTTACTAATTCTTTAAATATAATATCCTATACTATGTTTATAAATTTATATCAAACATACAGTGAAATATTATAAAAACATATGTACGTTACTATATTAAGTCTTATTTTCTAGTATTGTGGCCAAGTATTATCGAACACTTCAGGGCATTGTGTATTGGGTTGGCTGAATTGCTGTGGGGGTTGAGATGCCGATCCTGTAGACTGTTGTGGAATGTTGTAATTCACTTGCTGAGGAGACGGTAATAATTGTGCGTACTGGGGGGACTGGGACGTGGGCGTGGACCTATTGAGAGACTGAGGAGTACTGCTTCCAGCCTCTACCTCTTCATCCAGTACACTATTTAACAGCAAGAGTACTTTCGATTTGAAACATCGCTGCCTTCTTGGAGACAGCTTTTTCACATCTGGCACAAGACTTTCGAAAAATTTTGAAGTCGCGTTCACATCCCTTTCTTCACATGTCCTGCTTCTTAAAAATTCTATCTTCGGACCAGCAATTGATTCTGCTGCCAATGCAATTTTACTCCTCTTAGGTGTTTTTGAAGGCTTTAGAGGAGTAAGATGACTTTCATCCGAAGCAGAAATCGAAACAGTGCTGTCCTCATTCTGAAGAACTTCAACCACGCAAAATTCTTCATGATGTTCTTCCTCATCCCCTTCTTGGTTATCATTCTCCACCATAACATTACTAATGCATTTTTTGTGTTGCCCCATAAAATCTTTCAAGAAAGCCATGCTCTCTGCCAGGTACCATTTTTTTTCCTTTTGCAGGCACCGGAACCGCTTGGCATTTTTTGATCCTCCCTCAAATGTCTTGTGTAAGCACTCCTTAGGGAAGACCATTTCGTTTTATAATCAGATACTGAAAAATGACAAAAAAATGCAATGAAGTGATGTGATTTCCAAAAATAATAATTTGAAATTAAATGGTAGAGCACTCATATAGGAAATGGGCTCCCCCACTCTCATGGTGTACAGGGGTTGGAAAAGGACACCATTTTTCCCGTATGCTAACACATATTGAAATAAAATAATTGCCATACGACAATTTTAGGGAGTTGTGTGTTGACCACATAAATTTTTTTCAGGAATAAAAAAATATAAAATATTTATTTTTACAAGTAAATTTACAAATAAGTTATTAAATGAAATCTTTTCTGTGTGCGTTATTTTTTTCTTAGATAAATTTTGTTGCTAATAATTGGGTAGGTATAGATAAATAGGTGTGTACCCTGAATATTACATGTTCAAAGTTTTCTTTTCAGGTTTCTAACTTTGGGAAAACGTTTCCAATCACTTCATTTCTACTTCCGTATTGGAGCAAATACAATTGGAAAAATTGTGGAGGAAACATGCACTGTAATTTGGAAAGAACTTTCTCTTTTGCACATGAAGAAACCTTCAACTGAAAAATGGGAAAATGTGGTGGATAAGTTCTATAGACTGTGGAACTTTCCACAATGCTTAGGAGCAATTGATGGAAAACACATTCGAATACAATGCCCTCCTAACTGTGGCTCATCTTACCGGAATTATAAAGACTTCAATTCAGTTGTACTCCAAGCAGTTGTGGATGCAGAGGCTAAATTTTTATTTGTTGACATTGGCGATTATGGACGAAATAGTGACAGCGGCATATTTCGCTACTCAAGTTTCGGAAGTTATTCTTTGGACAGACATTGGGAATTCCACCTCCCCCGACAACTATCTGTTGAAATGATAAGGAATTTCTGTTTGTGTTTATTGCCGACGAGGCTTACCCACTGTCAGGGAATTTAATGCGTCCATTTCCTAAAAGAAATCTAACTGATCAAAAAAGAATTTTTAATTACCGTCTTTCAAGAGCAAGACGAATCGTAGAGTGTGCTTTCGGTATGCTAACTAAAAAGTTTCGAGTTCTTGAAAATGTTATGCTAGTAGGTCCAGAAAAGGCTACGATAGTTGCATTGGCTTGTTGTGTTTTGCACAACATAATTAGAGAAAGAGAGGGAACGATATTGGACATTCATAAAGAACTGTTACAATGTGAAGAAAGTTATAATGAATTGCAAAATTCTAACCCAAGAAGATCAAATGCTGGAATGAATGTTAGAATGCAGTTTTTAGAATTTCTCAATTCAGAGGAAGGAGCTGTCCCTTGGCAAAATAGGTGTGCATACACAACTGAAAGTAATAACTGAAATAATATGTTCCTCAATAAAAATGTTTTTTTTCTGTAGTTATTCGTGTGATTAGTATTAACCTTTAAAAGACCGAGTTAAGCCATGGTTTCCAAGAACCACGCATCCGTGATTGCGCAATGCATGATTCGCCGTTGCGTGATCACGCAGTAGTTGAATAATGGACGCTACATGATGGCGGTTTTCAAGGCATCACGTGCGCGAAGGCAGTGTCATCGCTCACTAGTATCACTGATCCGCATCGCGCAACGGTTGCCTGCCAGTCAACTTCTGCATGCCAAGCAAGGATAACGCTATTATTTTATAGGATGGAGTCAAAATCGTTTAGCTATGTTTTGGATGAGAAATTAGTAGAATTAGTGAAAAATAATCCTGTTCTGTACAAGCTCAGCCATAAGAATTACAAAGATAATGCGGTAAAGGAAAATATATGGAGAGAGATTGCTTTATCATTAGAAATTTTTAAAGAAAGAGAGTTTTTGCTATATTTTTTCTGAATGAATTGTCTAAATTAAATTATGTCATCCATAAATTTATATAAAGAGTTTCAAATTTCATTTCATTAGTGATGCGAAATAATTAAAACTAAACAAAATAAAACAAACTTTGTAAATCCGGAAAAATATAGCCCAAATAGTTTTATGTAATTTTATGTTATATATTTTATATCCCTTAATACGAAGGTTAGAATATAGTTAATATCGGAAAAAGTAGAGGTGGTGGTGATAGAGGTGAAGGTTGGAGGGATGAATAGTTAGCTGAGCAAATTATTTAATTGAACAATGTATACAAAGTAACATACATAGCAATTAGGCAGTAATTAATAGAAAAATTATATAAGGTATGTGAAGAGGGGAGAGGTGGGGGTGGTATAGGTGAAGGTGAAGGTGGGGAAGACAGGGTGGATGGTTGATGAAGCCAAATAAATTACTTTTTTTAAATACATACAAAATAACAGAATCGTCAAGCCAAATTTAAACGGGATGGTTATAACAAACGAATTAATAACTGAAACAAATCGAGAAGGAAGGTAAAAGATGGAGGAAAAAATGATGATGATAATAATAATAATAACGGTAACTTTTTTCTGTGGAAAACACAAAGTTTGTTTTATGTTGTTTATAATTCCTTTCTACAAGTTTGGGACTGAAGAACTTGACTAGATTAAAATGAAGTGTAATTACGACCGTTTGACGTCATTGTATCATTATAAATAAATTCAATCTTTATTATTTAAATTTGTTAAAATGATTCACAATAATTGTAGTTTAGTTTAACAAGTATTTCATTTACCTTGAGTTATACAGAGTCTCTCCTTGTGTATTGCTTTATCATCGCTTTATAATTGAAATTCAATATTAATACGTAAAGATAAAGTATTTCATTAAGTACATACTAAGTATTTTACTCACCTCTTGCTCCCAGTTCTGTGGAAATTTCCTCCCACAATTTTTCCAGCAAATCTTTTTGGTGGTGTTCTTTCACAGTATAAATAAAAACAGGAGGCCTTTCTTCTATTAAAACAAGTAATTTTTCAGCATCCACATCCATGTTAACAGAAGCACACACAACTTTCCCTCCACCCTACTCCTATTACTTCTCAATAAAGACTGAACTCATGCAGAATGTTTCGCCTCAAAACAAAGTGCTGTGTTTCTGCTTTCGACACAATAAATCGTCAATAAAGATGTATTGTTGTGTCAAAGGTCAACGCATACTTATCAGACAAAAACGTCTTTCGACAAAACGTCTTGTTTACAGATGTCTCAAGCAAAAACAATTTTGTTGGTCTCCAACGCACACTGATAAGACAAATGTCTTTCGAGAAAACATTTTGTCTCAAGATGTTTAGAGGTATTTTAAGTTAGTTTTTCGTGTTTTCGTGTCCTGTTCGATTAGTGTGCGTTGGGTCCTATTCATAGCATTGCGAAAACAGTTTTCGACGAGTTTATACAAAAGCGTTTTTGTCTGGTAAGTGTGCGTTCAGCTTAAGTCCGATTATATTAGATACTAAAAAGAATACTTGCGAAGAATTAAATTATGGTATAATTTCTGCTTTATTTAAGTTAAATTTATTACTCTTAGCATTTTTAATAATAATAATAATATTTCTTTTCCGATTTATATAATACAAGTAGACCTCGTCTTTCACGGGGGTTACATTCATGAAAACACTGCGAAAAACGAAATCATGAAAGAGAAGTAATTAAGGCAATGGAAAATACTGGGTTTGGTTCCCATTCCAGCAAAAACGGATTATCTGTCCTCTGTATTGGTGACCGCAGAAAAATAAAGAAAGATGGAAAAATTAACTTCAATGAAAGTGAGACTTAAACAAGTTAAAAGAAGACGAAAAAGTATCAGAAAATAAAGTCTTATTTAAGTTCCACAGTAGAATCGAAAAAAAAATTGAACGGATGTTGCCAACTTGCAGGAGCTAATTTCACAAATACAGGTGACTCTCGAGTCTCGTTGGGGATGAGTTCCTGAAAACGCGTTCAAAACTCGAATATTTGAATGTCGAACGCCATTTTTCCATATACTTGCATGTTATAATCGGGGGATACGTTCCCACATCTCGGGAAAACGTCTCCCCTCACGTTCTATAAAGATAAAATAACATTACTAATATGTGAATGCAACAATATTAAATTATGAATAAATTATATAATAAATATTTTAAATGTATAACTTACTTTTTCCACTAAAAAGGAAAAAATAAATTTTTGTTTTGAACTACAAAGATGGATGTATGCAATATGTCGTGCAGACAGCCAGGTCCGGATCGCGTGAGTCGTTTGTTACAAATGACTCGCACAAGCTGGATAACATACCTGCATACACCTATCTATACATACAACTATTTATCGCAGCGAAATTAATATAAAAGTTATTGAAAAAGCACAAAATAACTTAAGAATAAAGAAACAATAAAATTAAAAATATTTCATCATGGTCTCACTCATAGGAATGTGTTTCTGACACTGATCATCTACCCAAAGTTTTAAAAGTTTTTCCATTTTAGGAATCACAACACCACACCTAGGACTGTTTATTGTTGTTATCAAATTACCTGAATTTATCACAACTTCTAGAATTTTCTCCTTCTGTTTCACGTAAGTGCTAATAGTTGAACGACACATTCCCAACGATTGTGCGATTTCAGTATGGCTTTCACCTTTCTCAACACCCTTTAAAATTTCTAATTTCAATTCATAACTATGAGTCTTATGCACTCTTTTATTTGATTCACTTTCATTATCACTATTACATTTCCTTTTCGATTAAAGTGACCAGACGTACAACATTATCCTGTATTGTACAGCATTTGCATGTCCTGTACAGCATTGGAAAGTGTACAGCAAAACGTACAGTATTTTAAGAATATGCCCACCTAAATTGATAATAATTACAATAATTTATTTTTAGGCACATTTCGCTTCCAGCATGAGCGCCTATTATCGTCGGTCTGTCTGTCCATCTGTCCGTCCATCCGCATGTTCGTTCTCGGGTTCTACTGAACGAATTTTCATGATATTTGATATTAAGGACTTTCAATCAAATACAAGAAGCAAATCGCAAAAATGAATCACGTACACCAATCAGAGGTACCACTTTACCGGTGACAAAAAATGAAATTTTTGTCCTATCTCACAAAGTATTAGTCATATAAAATATTTTTCAAATAAAAGTTGTAGATCTAATAAAGAAGAGTATTTCCTTTCCTAGACATTTTCATAGTAGGAGTAGTCGTTATCAAGAAAATCAAACAAGAATGTCTTAATTCGAGTTGAACTTAGAAAATTTCGTGAATGGTTACTTCTTCGTTGTTGCTAACATAAACAATCTCACAAACAAACCTTTAATTTCCTTACGTGTGCATGTAATATTTTTAAATAGGAAGAAAATGGATTATTTATGATGAAGAAAAGAACTTTAAAACTCAATTTCCCTTACATACAGGTATATCATTTCTTTCTAATATTCCATTGCACGAAACGTGCCCATTTGTGATACGTTGTACACTTTCCTAACTTGTTATTATTTATGTCAGCAATATAAAAAAGTACTTAAATGCAGAACCTGCAAAGTTTTATAGTTTTCTCAAGTCATCGTCACAAGTTTCGAAAAGTGAAATAATTTGAAAATTGAATTAATGTATGTTACGGTTAATTACATGATTTGTTCCAATTTTATTTTGTATTTGTTTGTTTTAAGAAAAATAACATCAAACCCACTGTGAGGAGGGTATGACTTTGGAGAATTAGTATATGATTAATAAAAAAATTGGATTTTATTATCTTCGTTAAAATTGCTGTTTTTAATAATTCAATATTGATGTATTATAGAAATGTTTTTATTTTGTTAAACGGATTCAAAAATACGTATTGTATTTTGTATGTTTTTTCATTTTGTACAGCATTGAGCTTTTGGAGATCTGGTCACTTTATTTTAGATGCCATGTCAAGTGATAAATTTATAAATAAATCAATTAAATAAATAAATTTAAATAAAAGATTAACAGAAAAAAGAGTGAAATCAGCACAAATTCAAACAATTACAGCAGATATAACTACTTCTACACCAAAACTAAACCTCGCATGGTTGGTGGGAAGCAATTACTACGCGAATTTTATTCCGCGTATATTATCGATCGGGGGGATTGAAATCTCGAATTAATCGAAGCTTGAACAATCAAGACTCAGGAGTCGCCTGTACAGCAGACCGCGTCTTTCTTGGTGTTACAATCCTGAAAAACTCTGCGAAACTCCACCAATAATAAATGATGCACAAAACACAAAGCTTAAGCATTTGACCTATGTCAAACCTGAGCAAATAACCCAATGATCCTGAATCGGAAGGGTCAAGAGTTGAGTCTTTCCCCTTGGGACTTCCCTGTCGTAATAGAGACAGAAGGCTCCTGAACGGTGATGTCAGCTTACATTCTGCAACTTTTCACGTGCGAAGGGACACAAAAGTGTGGGAGGATTGCATCCTAAAAATTTACACGTGTCTTATATATATTATATACTTTAAAAAAATAGATGCACGTATCGATTTTTTAAATTACATAAATATTTTTACATATCAGAATAATGTAACAACATTTTTCAGGCCTGACTATAAGAGAAAATGTGAGGAAAATGCGATTCATTCCCTATATAGAAAATTTCGCGCAACCTTTTCCGTGATTTTTTCCGCGAAACATAAGACCGTGAAAGACAAAAATGGTCGCAAATGCGGAACCGCGAAAGATAAAGCCGCAAAAGACAAGATCTGCCTGTAGTTAATAATAAACTTCTACTAGCAATCTATGTGGAACGAGAAAAAATACTTTCAGCAACCATAGCTGTAGTTTCCGGTTAAATGACAAAGAACGTTAGGCTACAGGCTACGTTTATTTCCGAGCAACATAAAAACATTTTGTTTTACAATAAGAACCTAGAACTTGCCGCAATTGCGGCAACAGGCACCTAGTATATCATTAATTTTTTAGAGCATCCTTAAAATATTTTCCCTTTATTACAGAAGATTTACAGAGAGTTATTTCAACAATGCAGAAGCTATTTCAGCTGCCTTAATAAATACCTCATTATTAAAAATGTTTCATATTTAATGTATGATATTTCAAAGAATCACGTCTTGCTTTGCAGCAAAACTAAACAAAAATTGAGTTAACCAAAGTTCAAGATATAAAATCATATATCTATCAGAGTTTTGATGATGAGGGAACATTTACATAGGTTTATATAGGAAATTATAAAGATATGTAACTAAATATATACAACACAAGTGTGATTTTTGTATTTGAAAAATACTTACGGTAATAATCTGATGGATTTTTGTACAGTGGGCATGGGAAATGGATTCTGGAGAAATATGGAAGCATATCTCTTCTCCTTCCAGCAAACATGAGCCTACCAGTTGACAGCAATACAACTCGAGAGAGCATGGCAAAAACCTGGAGAGAATATATATATGAATGAATCAGGTATGCTAATGAACAATAATAATCAAATTACAAAGATAAATCAGAATAATTATGAGAGTGATAACAAGACAGCAAAAAGAATGATTAATCCTCAAATTCAACTGTTTAATAATGAAATTTAATTTATAGTTAAGAAAGATATAAAATTAGAATGCAGTCTCAAATCTGAGCCATCACTGGATATCATAATTTTCCAATTCTTTAAATGGAGTATGTTTCACAAAATGGGTGCACACGTAACAATATGAAATAAAGAAATTCCTTAATGAAGTTTTCAGCTTCCCAAGGTCAGATTTTGCCACAAACTTCTAACTCTTGCTAACCATATTTCAGAATTTTTACAGTAGAGTTCAATTTTCATATATGTTTATTAAATAACTTCATCTACCCAGTTACCCTTTCCCTTATTCTCTGGCTAAGCTACTTGTATAAATTGATCTTTGATAAATGAAAATATTTTATAGTTATAGTATTAGAGACCTCACCTCACAATTTATAAGTTTTCTCTTTGTTCTTTTGCAGGTCATTACTTTTGAAAACCAAAAGCCATTCCTATTTTTTTTGGTGCAGCTGGTATTCTGAGTCACAGATTTGAAGGAATGCACTATTTAAAAAAAATAAAAGCCCATAATATTCTCTATTCCTCTCCCACTATAGATAAACAAGTTAGGAAAGTGTACAACGTATCACAAATGGGCATGTTTCGTGCAATGGAGTATCAGAAAGAAATGATATACCTGTATGTAAGGGAAATTGAGTTTTAAAGTTCTTTTCTTCGTCATAAATAATCCATTTTCTTCCTATTTAATAATATTACATGCACACGTAAGGAAATTAAATGTTTGTTTGTGAGATTGTTTATGTTAGCAACAACGAAGAAGTAACCATTCACGAAATTTTCTAAGTTCAACTCGAATTAAGACATTCTTGTTTGATTTTCTTGATAACGACTACTCCTACTATGAAAATGTCTAGGAAAGGAAATACTCTTCTTTATTAGATCTACAACTTTTATTTGAAAAATATTTTATATGACTAATACTTTGTGAGATAGGACAAAAATTTCATTTTTTGTCACCAGTAAAGTGGTACCCCTGATTGGTGTACGATTCATTTTTGCGATTTTCTTATTATATTAGATTGTAAATCCTTAATATCCAATTTCATGAAAATCCGTTCAGTAGAAGTCGAGAACGAACATGCGGACAGATGGACGGACAGATGGACAGACAGACCGACGATAATAGGCACTCAGGCTGGAAGCAAAACGCACCTAAAAATTGAATCCAGTTCAAGTTTGGCATACAGTCATGCCTTGTTTAGCGCATGTTTGTTTAGCGCAATTTCGATATAGCGCAATTGGAATCCCGTGGTATACAGTTTTATTTATTTTTTAATGAAATAAATACTGTATGTATGGTACGTACTGCAAAATGAAAATACTGTTCACGGTGCACATTATTGCTGCCTTTTGTTTGCTTAAAGAAATAAAGCTGTTTACAAGTAATCAGTTCCGATGACATAATTGCAGTGTTTTGTTTAATACCGTATTTACTCACGTAACCTGCGAACTTTTTTTTTTGGGCCAGTTCGGAGGGAAAAAATTAATTTGAGCCAGAATAAGTTTTTTTTTAAGTCACAGATTCCCACTCCCTGAAACAAGTTCCGCACAAGTTAAGCATCTTCTCCCTTCTACGTGACGCAATTAATTGGATGATCTCTTTATTATGATACAGTGAAATCTCGTTACAACGTACTTCACAATTACGTATATTTCAAATTAACGTACTTTTTTTAAATACCCGTCAATTTTCACGTATAAATACTGTATAAATATTTCAAAATAACGTACTTCAACTTAATGTACTTTTCAATACTACGTATGAAATTCAGAGGTCCCGAAAAAAGATTTTCGTGGTTTTAACGTATGCTTTCATCCGTAAATGGCACAACTATAACCAATTCTTGCTCATTCAAGTTGTCTACACCAATTTTGAAGGCATCTTTTGTCTTTAGTATGGAAAAGATCTGCGGAATTCAACCAAAATCCCAAAAGAAGGAATTTTCCAAGCTGAAAAATTGTTATTTTCACAATAGCATTGAGATAAAATCTTAAGTTATAGGAAATATATCTCTTATTAGACTCATTATCGTCAGTTTCGGTTTGCGCCGGACCTGTGGTAACGCCGATCACCCACTGAGATGCTTCCAGAGAAAATACTGTACTCTTTATGGGCATTTTAAGTACACCGTACTTTCAGTATAAAGTATAAAAATTCATGCTCCGTAGAGATACGTTGTATCGAGATTTTACTGTACTAGAAGAAATCTCCTCACCGAAAGTCCTCTTTTGTTAACCCCTTAACTGTTTTTGTTGTATTATTATGCAAATTCGTCCCCACTTCTGTTTTTGACATAACATTACGGGCAGATGCAGAGCTTCACGAACTATTTGTTCATCTATGAACAGGAACTTCCTTAGGTGGATGGGGAGTATTTTCGCGTATCGTCTCGTGAGTACATATTGGAAGGATATGAACAAACTAGTCCAAACACTTGAGATGTGGATTTCTGTCTTCCTTTCGAACGATGAAATCTTTCATTCACAACAAAACTTCACCACTCCGAATTCCTTGAAGTGGATGAGGGAAAAGGACCAAACTTGAACCTACCTATTTTCAAGCCAGCAAACCCTCATTAGTCATTGAACTATAGTTATCAGTTAGTCGGCATAATCTTTCTGCCTACTTTTGTGAGTTTTTTGCCTGCAGCGTGGGCGTAAGTTACACATTTGCTTGGTCACATAAATACGCATATACTTCGTAGATTTCGACGTCTTTTATGAATATAAACGTAGACGCAAGCATATTGCAGAGAATTTACTTTCGATGTAATTTATATAACCTGTTCAGAAATCCTCGTGTAAGACGCACACCCCCTTTTATCCCCGGCGTTTCGGAAAAAATTATGCGCGGGATACACGAGTAAATACGGTATCTATGGCAAAATAACATTTTAACAGTAAATAGGGGGAAATAATTTCAATAAGTCATGGCAGAAAGGAGAAAATTGAGTAAAGGCAACCAAAGTATAGAAAATAATCTTAAATTATCAATGAAAACATAAATCTTGAGGAAAAACGAAGTGATTCAGTGTTTTGAACAAGGTGAGCATCAGAGCAATATTGCACGTAAGTTTAACTTCACAACTTCTACAATTCATATAATTTTGTTAAATAAAGACAAAATAAAAAGTTCCATTGAAGCAGCCAGTGCAGTAACTGCGAAGAAACTCAATCACTTATTGTTAGTAATACTTATGCTTGAAAAAATGGAGAAACTGCTAGTGTTGTGGATTGATTCTAAGCATTCTAATGAACACATGCCCCTTAGTCAAGCAATCATTTGCAGTAAAGCACTTTCCCTGTTTGAATGTGTAAAGAGGGCGGAGATTCTTCAGAAACATTTCATGCCAGTTCCGGTTGGTTTCAAAATTTTAAACGCCATGCAAATATACATAGCGTTCGTTTTACAGATGAATCAGCAAGCGCTGATAAAGATGCAGCTATAGTTTCCTGATGTATTTGAAGCAATTATTAAAAATGGTGATTACCCCCACACAAACATCAAGTAATTTATGTGCAGATTTGAGCGCTGCAGTGACAAAAATGATAACTCACAGAACCTAGCGATCTATGCATAAATGCAAGCACCACTGCAAAAGATTTAAAATTGTATTAATATTGATTTTTAATGATAATTAATATTAAATAAATAAAAATGTAACATTAGCGAAACTTGCAATTTTGTGAACTGATCACTACTAAGTACTTGTTATAATCGGTTTGTTTAGCGCAAAGACCGTTTGGAACATATACTTTGCGCTAAACGAGGCATGACTGTATATCATCCTAAAAATTAGTATTGCAAACAAATAAAGAAATTACCAGAAAACAATGAAAAAGGAAAATTAACACATCTTGTGAAATTTTTACTCTTTAATTAATAATATTATAAACTATAGTAGATGAAAATGAACAGGTATTCGTGCATTTTATTTAGTGACACTTTGAGAAAGACAAAAATATTCTGAAAATTTTAAGCTCCCCTACCTCATGGGTGGGTGGATGAAGTGTGAGAATAATAATAGGAGCAGTATTAGATGCTTGGTAAGGGATGTTCGGAGGCATTGCAGCTGGAGGGTAACTGGAGGGTAGCATGGAAGGGGTCGACGCCCATTGCCGCAGGAACTCGACCAAGAAGAAAGCATCAAATATATCCATCCCATGGGTGGGCTGATCCAAGATTAAGACTAATGGGCCTCCACCTCCAACAGAGCCCTCGCTACATCCTGGAGGGAGAGGAGGACATGGAGAGAGGAGCCTTGTAGCTAGCGCTAGCCGCCTCTTCTCCGATGAGGTCAGCCGTGAGACAGGAGTGTCTCTCACTGGATCCAAACCCAAGTCCTCAGTTAGAGCATCTATCTGCATGGATAACAAACATGTGATTACCTTAACGTTGAAGTATTGTAACTAAGAATACCACACATTTACAGAAGATTTTTTATAGGATGGAATATTATATGGGAAAAAACATTTCAAAACATAAACATAATGAATGAATTCTTAAAATTACAGGCACTATCTCAGCAAAATTATGAATGAGATTTGGTGACTACCCATCTAGTTTAAAATACTGAAAGGAATAAACAGTCTTCAAAGTATTTTGCAGTTGCACAATAAAATAATGAAATATGACATATTTGCCAGTCCAATTATCATAAAATAATGTCCATTTCAGATAATTTTATTATATAACATCAAGAAAGTAATACAGTAAAACCTCTACCTTAGAATGAATACCGTATATACTCGTGTATAGTACGAGTTTTTACGACCAAATTTTTATTGCAAAAATTGGGGATCGTACTATACACGAGTAATGCGTTTGAGGATTTAAAATTCATGTATCTTCACGGGCATTTTCGGTGAAGTTATGCCACCCGCACGCATTCTAATGGTAGGCTAACGTTAACAGTTAGGTCCTTTATCGTTGTTATGTTGTTTCGTGAAGAGTAGAATCTTTTTCATATATAAAGCTTCAAATTCACAAATACTTGATATAAGTGAAGATTTATGGGCACTTCCTTTCTTGAATTTTATGTATGTACATCTTTGTTTGCGTCTTTTTACAAGGGATTGATTGGACGGCGTAACTTTATGGAATTTCGACATCTTGGAAAAAGAAATTACTTTGTAATATTCAACAGTCTTTATTGTTTCTTCAATCACATACCGATCGGTTTCCACTACAAAGTCATTCTAAAGGTGTTACGTCGGTTAGTAACACCATTAGAATGATTTTGTAGTGGAAACCGGTCGGTGTGTGATTGAAGAAACAATAAAGACTGTGGAATATTACAAAGTAAATTCTTTTTATCCGTTATCCCTACCTATTAAGTAGATAAGCGAGTGGAACCATTACGTACGCAGATCGTAATCCAGACGTACTAGAATTGAAACTATTTTATTTCATCTTGTGCAATCATGATTCATATCACTTTTTATTAAATGTTTTAGGAGTAAGATACTTAACTTATCCGAATTTTAGTGTACTCGCAAGATATACTATTTACGACATTTACGGTCTATTCTATGGTGGTGTGGAAAATCAAGGTTGTTCGATATATCTCGCTAGTAACCATCGAGCTATCGAAACAAAATATATCGACCCCGGTAGAAAGCTGGAGTCATACTATAAACGACATATATGATAAAATCAGGTTTGTTCACCAAAAAATCAGGGGTCGTACTATACATGGAGTCGGCATATACACGAGTATATACAGTAACTCCATATAACGAAAATCATCACCGGTCCCGAAAAATTCACTAATAAAACTATATAGAAAACCTCTATATTACGAACCTCTGTTAATTCCAAAACCTCCCAATTACAAAATAAAAATTGCAGCCATTCCACTAAAAACATACCTCCATATGGTGAAATAAAAAAAAAGAATATTTTACATGCTGTTGTAAAATAGAAATCAACGCCATCTATGTGGGTGTTAAGCTGTTATTACAACCTCACCTGAATGATTCAAAGCATACTATTTGTTGTAATTTCAAGCAATTCAAGTGATAAGGTAGTCTGCTGTTTGAAGAGTTAAATGAGTGGTTTTCACCGATCATCATTTTGGTTATTCAACACGTGTCTTATTATAATAAACTAGCGTAATTGCCTGTCAAATATGACGGGTAGGCGTGAATTAAGTATTATGTTAAAATAAAATAAAAATTAATGACACCAAATTTTATGTGAGCTAAAACAAAAAATTAATATAAAATCCACATAATCGAATGTTCCAGAAAGTAATAATAGTCATGGACACATAAAATGATGCTATAACACGACATTATCACAATTTTATCATGACGAATTGAGTAAATGCATAAAAATCAAGAAAAAATAGTAAATTAAACCTAATTTTTGGCTTTTTTGAATGAGATTTGAATTTCTACCATATGGAAATTCATTTCCATACTTTTTTGGCATAACTGTGGAAATACCGCGTCAGTATCTCTTTTTTAAGATATTTTAAAATGCTAAAGAATAAAGACCCTCTCACTTCGTTTCAGCTCTGCCCATGTTATTCAAATGGAGAAAAGATATGCTCCTAGAGTCAAACCCAGGACTACTATGTACACTGCGATCAGTTTAAATTGACAAGTTGAATAATCAAGTGATTCCTGAAAGTTTGATGGAAAAAGGTTGAAAAGTTTTTTAGTTATGAATGGTTATCCTTTTCTCCCATCTAACACCATATAGCAACCAAGCATTACACCATCCGCACTGTGTCACGAATAACTGCTTTCAATACAATCCCGTCCTGGGCGTCAAGATTAGATGTGAGCATAAATATCTTATTATTTATTGTAGAATTTCGTTAAAAAGATGCTCTTGATCAGCGCATTCACCTGAATATGATGCTTGAGTCACAATCGCACTGAGTTAACTACATAAAATAGTTTAAATTTTATTGCAAAAGATGGGGTCGGCTAGTGCCCCCTGCTGCAAGGGTAGATATACCTGAGCTCGGATTTGGGGATGGGTCTCGAGGTATATGCCTCTAACCTGAGTTTATGATGGTCGAGGGGTCTGCGTCGTGGTCAGTTTCTGATGTGGTCCCAGTTAGTCGACACAAGCCAACATATTTTCAAGTGGTCTAATTAAATTTCACTGTCAGCCATCTTGCGTTTCTTACAGAACATTTTTATTATAGAGAATATGCAAATTATTAATAAAAATTTGTTAAGTACAGTAAACTCCCAGTTATCCAGACTGCTTGGGGAATTGGGTTTTCCGGTTAAGTGAATATTCCGGTTACTTGAGAGTTTTATTGGATAGTCCTCAATACAGCATTTGGATACCAAAATAAGGAACAGATGTAGAATTGTACATTTACCTTGGAATTACTAACCTGTAGACTAGGTACTCAACTCAATTGTTCTTAAATAGTTCCTTGATATTCAAGGAAGTAATGAAACTCAAATATACAAGTATTCAACATGTTTAATTGGAATATTTTAATATTTACTAACTACATTACATCCAATAGAGTTTCTCATATGATTATTTCTACTAGCTTCTCTTTTGTTCTAATAAGAACATGAGGTAAGGGTTAACTTCGCCCAACCCTTAGGATTTTACGACAAAAAATATTCTTTCCTCGTCTAAGAAAAGGAGAGAAATTATCCACACCCAGCACAATGTATTAGCATAAATTCTTGAGGCAAACTGACACATAGGTAAACACAGTTAAGTGGTCTTTATTTTCTTTACAACCTTCAGCGTGACTCACTTAAACTAGCCAGAGTTGAATGTGGTAAACACCGACAAAATAAACCGGTCTCGTCGGAATTATAAATTTGATCAGGGATTAGACCATGTTCCTTAACTAATGTTTCAAGAAAGTCACAAAATTTGTCGGCAGCTCCTTGGCTGATTTTTTATCACCCGAAACATCTAGACGTCTGATCCTATGCCTAATCTTAAAACGTGCTAGCCATCTGAAAATGCACACGGTTCGCTAATCTCCATTTGTTCATAAAAATCTTTGGCCTTTTCAATCAACATTGGTCCAAAAATAGGGGCTCCCTTGGAACACTTTATAGAAAACCATTTATGAATAACAATATCCAATTGCTCAAGTTTCAGCTTACAAAGAGTGTGCTGATATTCATTTCCTCTAGTTGTCTCAGAAGGTGTAACGAATTTCATTAACTGTGATTTCTGTGCCTTAATATCATAAATAATGAAAGAACCAACATTGAACTCTTTCATTAAAACATTGCAGTTCTCAACTTTCTCTAAACGTTTTATTATATCAAATTTCTGGGTTAAGGTTAGCACAATCCATTTCCTTTTATCACCTACAGTGCATATTGGAGTTTTAGGAGGAATTTAAAAAGGGCGTGCGAAATATTTTATTTAACATAAACACCGAGTACAAGAAACATCCACAACTGCATATTGCGACTGCCAAAAACACAAATTTTAGTGGTAACATTCTGAATTAGATGTAAACAAAAAATTGCTGAAAGTGCAAATTTTAGAGGGAATGTTCCCAACTAGAAGTAATAAAAAAAATCAAGATGCAAGAGATGCTGGTTGCTAGAGAATTTCGGTTGCATGAGTGCCAGATAATGGGGAGTTTACTATAGTTAGTACAAAACTATTTATTCCTATTTTCTAGGTTTCTGCTGGATTTTTTTATCTTGTGTGATAAACGTGGCATTTTTTTTATCATCATCTTGATTTCTTGTTATGTAAGTGTAAATACAGGTAGACCTTGTCTTTTGCAGCTTTATCATTCACGTTTTTTGATTTTTCGCAGTTCCGCATTTTCGACTAGTTTTGTCTTTCGTGGTCTCATGTTTCGCCTTTTCACAGAGAAAAATCATGGAAAAGGCTATGCTAAATTTTTTATATATGGAATTAATCGCCTTTTCCTCACGTTTTCTCTCACAGTCAGGCATGAAAAAGTATTGTTACATTATTCTAATATGTAAAAATATTTACGTAAGTGCATTAATGTAATCTTATATATAAAAATGAATGTGTATCAAAATTTTAAGACCCAAAAACCACAGATCGTAGAAGTAAGAGAAAGTTATCACTTTAACCGGAATAACGAGTACAGTGGTATAGTAAAGTTTTTATATCGATTTGTCTAATTTAAAAAATATTTTCTTTTTTTCATTTTATTCATTTAAATAACATAGGGATGAGTGCAGCTTATTTTTCATTTGAATTTTAAAATTACTTAGAAACAAGGTACAAACTTGAGACTTGAATGATTCTATGAAGAAAAGAACAAAGTTTATTTTTATTGAAGACAGAATCAGAATCCTGATCGAATTAGCATAAAAATGCATTTAGAATCAATAAAATACGTGATTTTATCAGTTTTATTACAATACCCATTATAAGCTACTATGACAACTCCCATGGTTGCCAAAATTGAGAGTTCAATGCAGTTATAGGGAAAAAATTGTAACGTAATATCGTTTGTCAATTTCTATGTATGATTTTAATTTGTATACATGGAAACCAAATATTTGTTGTTTTTAATTGAATTATCTTCTAATCTAACATATAAAGGATAATGTTTGTAAGTTTGTTCGCTTTGAATGCTTTTAATACGAGATAGGAAGGGAGAGAGATGGATGGTAATGGAGGGAGGAGATAGAGAGAGAGAATTAGAGGGAAGGGGTGAAGAGAGGGAGGAGGAGGGTGGAAGATGGAGGGGGAGAGAGGGGAGGTGGTGAGAGGGGAGGGGGAGAGAGGGGAGGGAGGGAAGGGAGAGAGGGAAGGGAGAGAGGGAAGGGAGAGAGGGAGGGAGAGAGGGGAGGGAGAGAGGGGAGGGAGAGAGGGGAGGGAGAGAGGGGAGGGAGAGAGGGGAGGGAGAGAGGGGAGGGAGAGAGGGGAGGGAGGGGGAGAAGGGAAGGAGAGGGAGTACTGTCTTATTCTTGCGATGCTTACATGTTACACGGTCAAAGTTTTAGATTCACTAAATCCATTGAAATTCAACGGGCACTCCTGCTAGTACTAGTATAAGTGCCCGTCAAATATGACGGGGATGATCGATTATTCTGAAATAAAATTGAGGCAGTCTTCTTTCACCTGAAATCATACCTCCTGCTGAGAGGGTTGCCTTCGAAACCCTCACCGCAAGTATCTATTATGCTTCAAAAGCTGACCTTAATCTCCTCTTGCTAGGTATATTTCAGTGTTTCAGCGCATGACAGAGGGAGTGACAAAAGGACAAATGGACAGAATAAGGCTTTTATATATTACCAATATATTAAAACAATTTTTTTTATATCATAATGCTATCCTGAAAATTTCATCATATTCAGTTGTAGTTTGCAAGATATTAAGCTTCAAAAAGCATTACACACAACATTTGCTAAGGCTTTTATTTATATGACTAGTGTAATGCCTGTTGAAATATCAATGGAAGAATTATAGATAGATAGATCAATTATAATTATTTTCATTTAAAATAATTAATATCACACTTTTACATATGAAATATTTTGTCATATACAACATTTCTAGTGAATATTCTGTTGTTGACAGGCTATGTTTAGATAAACATAAAATAGTTCCCTCTCTTTCCCTTTCTCTCTCCTCTACTTCCCTCTCTCCCCCTCCCTCTCACTCCCCCCTCTACCTCTCCCTCCCTCTCTAAATGGAAGAGGGGACCTTATGGTCTCAATTTCGCCCTGAAAATAAAGCCACTTATCTATCTATCTATCTATCTCTTATTAAAACCATTCAAAGCACGTTTATACCCATAAGGATTGAAATAACAATATGATATAGAGGTCTAACAATGGAATTGGTAGATAGCGACATCCCGTTAAAATGGCAAGATTTCCTCAAACTGTGTGAATTAAACGTTTACATTCAGAAATTTCGAACTGTAGGTGGAAAAAGATGAACAGAATAAGAAACTTTATAAGATTTTCTTAAAAATGGTTCATATCCAAAGATTGTAGGCCAAATCTTTCTAATTTTAATCTAAAAAAGAATGAAAACCTGCATGTCGTAAAGCCGATTTTACATGTTAACTTATTAGAAATGAAAATTATCCCCTGGAGTCGAACCTGGGACTTTGATCTTAAGTTCGATACATTAAAATGTTTTGTTATTATATCATAATGCTATCCTGAAAATTTCATCAAATTTGGTTCAGTCGTTTGTGAGATATTAAGCTTCAAAACGCATTACATGACAAAGGGACAGAGTGACACTGTCTTTTATATTAGTTTTATATATGCATAATAAAAAAATTAGATACACGTGTCTTATATATACTTTTAAATATTTTTAGGATGCAATCCTCCCACACCTTTGTGCCCCTTTACACGTGAAAAGTAGCAAAATATAAGCTGGTATCCCATTCAGGAGCTTTCTTTCTTTTTGATGACGGGGAAGTCCCAAGGGGAAAAACTCAACCCTCAACTCTTGATCCTTCCTATTCACGATCATTGGGATATTTGCTTAGGTTTGACATAGTTCAAATGCTTAAGCTTTGCGTTTTACTTATCATTTATTATTGGTGGAGTTTTGCAGAGTTTTTCAGGAATGTAACACCCCAAGAAAGACGAGGTCTGCTGTATTTGAAAATTAGCTCCTGCAAGTTAGGCAACTGCTGTTCATTTTTCCTCAATTCTACTACGGAACTTGAATAAGATTTTATTTCCTGATACTTTTTTCGTGTTCTTTTATCTTGTTTAAGTCTCTCTTTCAATGAAGTTCATTTTTCCGTCTCTTTCTCTATTTTTCTGCGGTCACCAATACAGAGGACAAATGATCCATTCTTGCTGGGATAGGAACCAAACTGTATTTCCAATTGCCTTAATTACTTCTCTTTCGCAATGTTTTCAGGAACGTAACCCCTGTGAAAGACGATATCTGCCTGTATGTATAATTAAGTATGAAAATTTATTAAAAGCACGTAATAAAATATAAATTCTTTTTTATAAATTTTCTATAGATAATTTCTCATTAGTAGCTCTTTGTGGTAAACAGTGAAGACCAACTGAATACGTAACTTTTATTTAAATAAAGGACAAAAATATTTACCATTAATATTTTTGTGCTATATTTTCATTTACTTTTATTAGGCTTTGTATTATTATACAATCATCTCTAATGTACATAGTGTTAAATATTGCAAAATTTGCCATTTAAATATTTTTAATACTGAAAAAGTAAATTTAGTATAAAATAATACAAGTTTTGATCAATAATAATGATAAAGCTCAGTAGCCCGAGATGACCTACATCAGGGCTGCCACCAATTTTTTTTCTAAATCCTGTAAGGCTGAACGCACACTTATCAGACAAAACGTCTCGAGGCAAAACGTTTTGTCGAAAGGTAAAACATTTTGTTGGGCTTCAACGCACACTGGTCATACAAAAATATCTTTACACAAAATGTTCTGTTGTTGAACAAAACTTTCTGTCGAAAGGCAAAACATTTTTGTTGGGCTCCAACGCATACTGATAAGACAAAACGTCTTTGCAAAACATGTTTTGAGACAAGACATTTTGTATACATTGAAATCATTCTTGTTCAGCGCAGTTTCGGCCTGGACTAGTTGCGAGAATGTCGTCCGATGACGAAGTTTATGCTCTCATTTTGTGGCAGTGGATTCAACTCGCTTCCATGGAAGAGAGTGAAAGACGCTTATGGATCCACCCGATTAATCAAAAGAGAACCGGGAAGAATACCCTTAAGGAATTTATAAATGAACTAAAAGGAGATGAAAATAAATTCCGAAATTTTACGAGATTAAGTTTGAGTTCCTTTTATTATGTTTTAAATATAATTGAAGATGGAATCAGGAAAAGGGATTTTCCAGCAAATCTTTTTGGTGATGTTCTTTCACAGTATAATTAAAAATAGGAGGCCTTTCTTCTATTAAAACAAGTAATTTTTCAGCATCCACATCCATGTTAACAGAAGCGCACACAACTTTCCCTCCACCCTACTCCTATTACTTCTCAATAAAGACTGAACTCATGCAGAATGTTTTGCCTCAAAACAAAGTGCAGTGTTTCTGCTTTCGACACGATAAGTCGTCAACAAAGATGTATTGTTGTGTCAAAGATCAACGCATACTTATCAGACAAAAACGTCTTTCGACAAAACGTTTTGTTTACAGATGTCTCAAGCGAAAACACTTTTGTCGGTCTCCAACTCACACTTATAAGACAAATGTCTTTCGAGAAAACATTTTGTCTCGAGATGTTTAGAGGTGTTTTAAGTTGTTTTTTCGTGTTTTTGTGTCCTGTTCGATTAGTGTGCGTTGGGTCCTATTGATAGCATTGCGAAAACAGTTTTCGACGAGTTTATACAAAAACGTTTTGTCAAAAGACGTTTTTGTCTGATAAGTGTGCGTTCAGCTTAACGGTATCCAAATAATCCTGTAAAATCCTGTAATATGGAATGTCATGTTTTTATGCAAAATATGTGAATTTATGCCTATAAATATATTCGGCTTATACATCTCACATAATGAGTAAAATTATTAGCAACTGTTTATGGATAGCCACGTAAATTAAATTTAATAATTTCTCTTGATGAATTTCATATTTATCCTTCACTACAAATCATATACAGGAAGTCCCCAACTTACACGGTTAATTCGTTCCGAAGGTCGCCGTGTAAACTGAAAACCGTGTAAGTCCAACAATGCTTAAATATGATATATATTTTTATATATACGTTCATTTCAGTGGATAGTTAAAGCTAAAAAAGTAGTGCTTATGTGACGAGGGTTTATAGTTTGTTTATGAAGAGCAGTACAGTAACGAGACACAACTTCCACCCACGGGATAACAAATCTAAATGGCGAAAGCGACGCTGTCAGCTGTGAGTCAACGTCCAGTAATCCCTCAGTTTACAAGCTTAATTTGTTCCTCAAAAACTGCTTGTAAGGTGAAAACTCTTAAAACAAAAATTAAATTCCCAATACATTCCATGTTATACATTTTATAAACAATAGTTACATCATTAAAGTTGGGATGACGTGACGTTCTGCACATTCGAGAAGATTCAGGAACCGACAAAAGTCGAGAATAGGTGCCAGGAAAAACGATCGGTTTGCGAGAGGAAGGAAATCATATAAGCGAAAATTGGCTCGCAAATTGAAAATCAGGTATTAGTTTGTGCACCTCGTATAAGCAAAAATTCGTAAATCGATTGCTCGTATACCGAGGGATTACTGTACTAGTAATGCCATCTATTGAGTGGCAGTTGAACTAAAAATCGAGCGCACTTATAAGTTACATCATGTATCCGTGTAACTCGGGGATTCACTGTATATGGCATACAAAGTTTTAAAACATTTATTCAAGTTTTGAATGTACATTAATGAAAAAAAAAAGGAATGAAAACAAGTAAGTCAAGGCTTTAATTACAGAACAGGTCTTGATTAGGAAAACAAAGATTACAAAAAATCAATATAATGGCCAAAAAGTAAGAAAATGAACAAATTTCTACTTCTGTGATTTTCTAGCCTTTTTCCTTATGTCATCACTTGGCTCATAATCTGCAAAATATTTTCTAAATGAACACTGCATCAAAGCATTCAGCATTGGTTGTTTGAGTGCTGACCTGTGTGTGCTTTTAATAAGACTCAACTTACTAAAAACTCTCTCAACTTCAGCATTGATATGAGAAAGTATGAGAATGCCTTTGCAAGTTTACAAAATAATGGAAATTGTGATTTTCCATCTTCTATAAATTGTGACACCTTGTACCAATAGGTATCAATATAGTCTGAACAGACAACTGGTTGGGGCAGATTCCATAATGTGTAGGCCAGTGCTTCCCAAAGTGGTCGATAGTGACCCCCAGGGGTCGATATAACTCTTAAAAGGGTCGCTAAGGTCTTCGACACCCAGTGGGAGTCGATAAGGCTTAATAGGGGTCAGCAAAGAAAATAAAGCTGAGTTAAATTTTTAAGTGCCAAAATTGCAAGTCATCCGAATATTTAAAATAGGCCTTTTTTATACCTAATGCCAGATGACAATGGTACATTCTTCATTTTCAATAGCTACAAGGATGACTGTTGCAGGCAAAAACACAACATTTGAAAAGATAAATATCAACCAATCATAATTGCGTTTACATTAGTCTGAGCCAATCAAAAACAAGATAATAAGTGGGCTAAAAGCGACCTCTAACGGAGATAGTCTACTAATGCATGTCATATGCGTCAGTTGTTATTGATGTCAGTTATGTCATTTTTGTGTTGATTGCATCAATCTGGACATTGATTGTTATTCTTTAGAAGTATTAAAATACTTACTATATTTTTTGAAGTGTCAACATTAAAAATTGTGTGCTAAATTCACATTTAAGAAATCCCTGCTAATCATGTCTAATACACTGAAGAAAAAATGTAGCCAGTATTCACAAGAATATTTAAAATTTGGATTTACCGTAATTTTCCGATTATAATATGCATTTTTTACTAGAAATAGCTGACAAAAAGTTAGGGTGCGTATTATATATGGTTATAAATGCATACAACTTTTTTCAGTAGGGAAATAATTTATATTTTTGAACATGTTTTTACCAATAAATCATACATTTCAATGCATTTGGATAACAAACATATTTTTACAAATAAATCGTACATTTCAATGCAGTTCGATAACATTCCTTTAAATATTGTTTTTAAAAACAAAAATAAGAATATTTATTTACTAAAGATGTCAGAATTACTAAAGCCAAGGCTTAGTATTCATTACCACTCCCCTCATTGTCCTCAAACAGTTCATCGTCTACGTAAATTGTGTTGCCGAGAACATTTTACACACCTCGATCGGCTTGTATGAACAATGTCGCTGGGCAGCAAAGGACAAACTGTTACTCCAACAGACCAGGTTAATACAAAGGCAACACTGAGATTGAGGTTTTTATACATTGTATCGATCTTTAACAGGAGTCAGAATGTAATGTGATATTTTCGTAAACTTTCTCACAAATATCTAGTTTGACAGCAAACCGCGAACTCCTATTTCAACTGACCAGATTAATACAAAAGGCGACATTGAGACAAAATGTATTTTTATACAGCATAGCGATCTTTAATGGAAGAGTCAGAACATAACATGATATTCTTGTAAACTCTCACACGGATCTCATTTAGCGGCAAGGCAAGAACTGTCCCGATACTACACATAGTCAAGTAAAATTACATTGATCTTTTACAAAAAGAATAGGTGTGTATTATACATAGTGATAAGAGAATTTTCACATTTTACCCATGAAAACATGGGTGCGTATTATATAGGTTGCGTATTATAATCCGAAAATTACGGTATACCTTCTATCAGTAATGAACAAAAACCAATGTCTGTTGTGTGAAAAAACATTCAGTAATGATGTAATGAAACCTTTGAAAATGGAGCATCTAGAAAAACAACATCATAATAAAATAGACAAAGATCTCGTGTATTAAAAATGAAAGAAAAATTTGGGAAACGGTTAACTTTGAAACCCTTTATAAAATCATCTGTAATGCCCTCGGTTGATGTCGGAACACAAGCATCATATAATATTTCTCTTCTTATTGCGAAAAAAGGAAAGCCACATACTCTTGGTGAAGAGATTATTCTACCTTCCATAAAAGAAGTCATAGAAATTGTTATGAAAATGGATGTAGGTCCTGTTTTAAAGTGTATTCCACTAAGCAATAACACAGTGCATCGTCGTATTACTGAGATGGCAGATGATGTTCAACATACAGTAACTTCAGAGCTACAACAGGTCAAATTTGCTATTCAACTGGACGAGTCAACATTTGGAAATGTTAATATTCTCATGTCTTATGTAAGCCATTACAGTCTGAGTAACAAATGCATAATTGATGAATTTCTATTTGCAAATCTTTAAAAGCTTATTCCAAAGGTAAGAATTTTTGCATGTTTAAAAGAGTATCTAGAAAAGTATGACATTCCCTTTAATAATATAACTGCGATTGCAACTGATGGTGCTCCAGCTATGATTGGTAGGTACCGAGGATTTTCAACATTACTTAACCCCGGATAGGTAATGCCGGGTAAAATTTACCTGGACATATGACAACATTGTAGGGTATGTACACTTCCCATCGAAGCAGGGCATTCCCATTCAGAGTAGCTTCAGTGTTTGTTCAGACTCGCCTGAAAGTGGATGTGTCACATGCTACTCAGCATTTCTGTTTGTTATATATGGGTGTCTGGGTGAATTTTACCTGGCGTTACCTTTTGTGTGGTTTTTTATATACGACAATATTAAGATATTTTAGGCATTGTGATGGACCTATAGATTATTTATACTGAAAATCGCTAGTAAAAGAGGATTGTCTTCTGATGATATCACCTTACAACTAGACAACTATGATTCATCTAGTGAAGACGAAAGCGTAGATGATGTGGAACCTGAGAATATGTATGACACTGATAAGGGGGTGGAGTATGTTCCACAACTTAGTGACATAGAAAGTAGTAGTAATTCCAATGATGGTGACCACATGGTCCATAGGCCACGGCGCAGATCACATGACTCCTGCAGGACCACTGCTTCTCCCTCCACGTCGTCTGCTGTTATTTATTTATTTTCACCAGCTCATAAACAATACTTCATGGCCTTTACAATGAGGGTTACAATAATAACAAGGACAAACACAACATCCATGCCCGAAGCGGGATTCGAACCTGCGACCTTTGGGTTAGAAGGCAGGTGCGCTGCCTACCAGTCTAACCGGGCCGGCATCAACTGCATCTGCTGCCGCTGCCCCCACCACTACTGGCCCTACCGGTTTGCACCTATCAGAGACTTGTGGGAAACTTCATCAAGAAGTGTGGGCTGTACTACACATCTGGAGATAACATTACTGTTGATGAAGAACTTCTGGTCTTTCGTGGGAAATGTTGATTCAGGATGTACATACCAAACAAACCGGCCAAGTACAGCATAAAATTAGTGATGGCATGTGATGTTAACACTAAATACATGCTGTGTGCTATGCCCTACCTTGGAAGGCATACAACCCAACCAGCCGGCATGACATTGGGCCACTATTATACAAAGGAGCTGACCCAAAAATATCACCATAGTAACCGCAACATCACTATTAACAATTAGTTTACATCTATACCTTTGACCTTGGACCTTCTAAATACCAGTGACCTCACACATGTTGGCACCTTGCATGCCAATAAGCCACATATTCCACCTGTTATGGCAGAAAAAATAGGTCCAAATGCCTTACAAGTGCCTTCCGTTATGATCGAAACATGACTATGGTCTCCTTTAAGCCAAAAACTGGCAACAAGCTCGTACTCTTGCTCTCCACCATGCACTATCAGCCTGACCTTGCAGACAATGGCAAGCCTATGATAATCATGTACTATAATATGACCAAAGGTGGTGTTGACAGCTTCGACCAGATGTGTTCACTGTATTCGTGCAGCCAGAAGACGAGGCGGTGGCCATTGTGTGTTTTTTATGGAAAGGTCAATGCCGCAACTATCAACACATGGATCATTTACTGCAGCAGCAAGCAAAGAGGATGGAGAGGCAGCTATTCATGAAGATTCTGGCAGAGGAGTTGGTGAAACCATGGGCAGAACAGCGGCTCTTTAACCCAGGACTGCCTAGGAACTTGATTGGTATAATTAGTTCAGTCTCTGAAGTCAATGCTCCTCCTCAGGATACAGCTGTGCAGGCTAAAGTGCCAACGAGGAGGTACTGCATGTGTGAACCTTCGAAGGACAGAAAGACGAAGAAATTGTGCATCATCTGCCAGTGTCACATCTACCCGCTCCACTGTGTGCTTGTCTGCCTTGACTGCCAGTAAATGAAGGTAAAAATAATTTTCACATTCCTTGTTTTATATATAAATATATGTATATATATATATATATATTTAGGGCAACCCTCCTCCCGGCCTCAATATCCGTTAATATTCCCTTCTTTCCACCCTCTCTTTCCCCCCTCTACCTCTTCCGTAGTATTTATATATATATATATATATATATATATATATATATATATATATGTATATTATTCATCATGAAAACAATTATATCAAATTTTCTGGTTTATATATAACCAAACTTGAAAATTCCTATTTTTGACATTAAAATGTATGCGTATGTTTTCCGTTCTGGCTTACAGATACCAGAAGAACTGCCAGCCTGTTCTCTTACCCTGATAAAGGTCTATGTATTAGTTGTTTATTAAGCACTTCCTTACATTTATAGAACTTTTATATTTTTAGATGTAAGCATTTGAGTTTGTGTGCTATTTTTCATAAATTTTTTTGAGTAAATTTGTTTAAATGTATAATACACCCAAATTATTTGTAAATTTTATAATTATGTATATAGTTATGTTAAGCAATGATTCTTCTACAGGTAAACCAAATTTGGTAAATAAATATTATACAGAACATTTTTGTTCAATTTTTTTCCATAGCCGGGTAAATTCTACCCGGCGTTACTTATAGTGTTACAAGAATATAGTGTTACCTATCTCAGGTTAAGGAAAGAGTTCCAAAAGTATGAACAGTGCATTGTGTATTACACATACAGCATCCTGTTGTGAAAAACTTAAGTGAAGAACTTCATGCTGCTTTAAAAATTTGCATAAAAGCAATAAATAAAATAAAAGCAAGTGCACTCAATTGTCGACTATTTGCCATATTATGTGAAGAAAATGATGAAAATTTAAACCAGTTGCTCCTTCATACAGAGGTAAGATGGCTGTCAAAAGGCAATTGTTTGCAAAAACTTGTAAATCTTTTTAAGTCAGTATTGGAATTTCTTAATTAACGAGAACAATCACTTGCTGATGAATTATTCCGATGTAAGAATCACCTCTTTTATCTGGCTGATTTATTTTCAAAATATAATACAACGCAAAAGAGACTGCAAGGGAAGGATATTACTATCATACAAACACGTACCATAATTTTTGGTTGTCAAGAAAAGCTGTTCAAGAATTTATTGGGTCGTCGAAATTTTCACTTTTTTCCGAATATGTTGTTTGGAACAAGAAGCTGAAGGAAGCATTTCAGATAACGACTTATTAATTTACGGGGCACATCTTGAAAGCTTAAAAGAAGATTTCAAAGCTCATTTTAAGGATCATGAAAATATGGTGATTCCAAATTGGGTCATTTCTCCATTCGATGTGAAAGTAGAAAGTGCAGATTTGGAGCCCGATTTGCAAGAAGAATTCGCAGAAATGAAGATGGACCTTGAAGCTAAATCACTATACGGAAATAACAACCTTCTTGACTATTGGAGTAATGAAAAAATTGTTAAAAATTACCCAAAACTGTATGAAACTACTGAACCATTACTGTTGGCTTTTCCAAGTACATACATGGTGGAAGCTGGATTTAGCCATGCTAATACCATCTTAAACAAGCAGAGGAATAGACTGGATCTTGAAAATAATGGTGATTTAAGGTTAAAATTAACTAACCTGAAGTTTTTATTTTTATTATGAGATTAATTATAATTAATGATAACGTTTTGTTGCAGATGAAACAGAAGAAGAGATGCCAGTATTAAAGAAGTTCATTGCGATTTTGTATAGAAAAATGTGTGAACTTGTTGGTTTCATAACAGAAGTACATAGTTACTAATCACTCTGTGACAGATGTAAACGTAATTTGTTTCTCATCATTAAGTTTGTCATCATTTTCTGTAGAAAAGGTTGATGATTTGCAGCGTGCTTCTCTAAAATTAATTAGTATGGTAAATATTTTGGAAAGTTTTCTGTACCGTATATTACATTTTTTCGAAACAATGAATGCTTCTGATTTAAATTTTCAGATTTTTTATAAGTATGAAAAATATCAACACGTGATACTTGATGATATTGTAAATATAATGCGTAGTTATGATGGAAATAAAAAATGCCTAGGAGATAATCATCTTACTGGTGGAAAGTGTGTTAACATCTCAACTGTTTTGGCAGTTCAGGTTATTCAGTTTCTCTCCAGATTTTTTGAAGATTTGCTTTTAGTTAAAAAAGGAAATCCAGAAAAGGTTTGTAAAGGGTATAAATAACAGTTAGATACATTTTGGACTAATACTCAGCAAATTAGTTCATGTGTATTTATTTTCAAGAGTGAAGAAAAGCAAATGGCTGGAGGTGTAAATACCTAAATGCTAAAAATTTATTGGGGTCAATAGCACCTCAAGAATCTTATTTAAGGGTCTATGAGTATAAAAGTTTGGGAAACCATGGTGTAGGCAATGAACTCAGAATTAAGAATGTCTAGTTCATCATCATTGATGATGTTGGGAAATCTTTTAGCCAATGTTTTAACTTTTTCTCTCCATATGATTTCTTTGTTGGGTCAAAAATATCAACATTTTTCAAAACTACAACTTTTAAAGGTAAGAGATGGTATAGCTCTTTTGTTGCCATCTCATAAAAATCTCTCACATTGTTGAAAAAAGCTTTTTTATCAACTAAGCTAATATCTATTTCTTCTAAGAGTGTCTGTGTTTTATGACCTATGAAAAGTGCAGAATCTTGAAGTTGGTTTTCTCTTTTGAAGTCAACAGCTGTTGTCACACTTTTGAATAATGTGGCAATGAACAAAGGTTGCAATAAATTGGCGAAGCAGAGAGGACATTTCTGAATGAAGTTTATAAATATATGGTCTCTCTTTCTGAAACATTAGGTTGAATTTTGTAAAACGAGGCAAAACTGCTTGAAGGAAATTGAAATACAATTTTGCAGATTTTGAGTCTAAGGTTTTTTTTTATACGGTCAACAATCTCTAAGCTCCCATCTTTTACATCAATTTTTGTGCTAAAATATACTGTCAATCTGACCACTGTTCCAGAAGGTATTCTACACACTGCAGCATGGCTCGCCACCTTGTAAAATATGTTCTTAAGATTTTGTGACACTCAACTTTCAGATACTCTTGGGCTTCCATAAATTGGTCTTGTTGTTTACCTGATGTTTTAAAAATGCATACACATCTCTAGGCAGCTGTTCACATATATCTGGCAGTTTTCTGCAGGTGTGTGATGCTGCTAAATGAGCTACATGGCAAGTGCAGTGAAGGAACCACAATTCTTTTTGTTGTGTCCTTGCTGTTGATACTACAATTGAATTCCATCACCATTGTTCTTGCTCCATTTGAAGACATGCTTAAACAACTCTTCCAAGGAATATTATCTTCTTTAAATGCATCGTGGACAACATTAAAAAGATTTTCTCCACTTGCCTTCCCATTAAATGCAACCACTTTATACAGATGAGTTTCAACTTTTTCTGTTATAAAAATATGAGTCATTATAACCAGTTGTCTGCTCACGCTGATGTCGATAGATCCATCTATCATAAAGCAGAAAATTGATTCCCACATAGCTGAAACAATGTTTTCTTGAACAGACCAATTGAGGGATTGCATAATCAGTTGGCTCGTTTTAGTACGAGAACAGCAATTTCACTATCAGGAAACATTTTTGGCACTAATTTTATGAAATTGTCACTCAGTATCAATGGCAAGTTATTTTCACACATATGATTTGCCCATCTTAGTTCAGCATCAACAACGTCATTGTTTTCTTTAGTCACAAAACTCGGAAATATGGAATTACTTCCAAATGACCTTAGGTTCCTCTTGTGACATGCTGCTGTTTCGTGGCATTTGAGATCTTTTCGGCCTCCTTTTGATATGTTTAAATTGGAAGTACAGACTGTACATGTTGCCAAGAAATCAGTTTTTCCTTTTTTTAGCCACTTCAGTTCCTTCTCCCATTCAGCCTTATACTTCTGTCTATACAAAGACCTATCAATCGAAGAATTGCATTTTTATTCATATTTCACTTATTTAAGGGTTAACATTCTTAGTAAAAGTGTCAGGACTATTTTAATATAAATACAATGGAATCCCGATTTAAGATTCTCCCATTTAAGGTTTACCCACTTTTAAGGCAGTTCTTTTGCGGCCCCGACCAAAGCTCCATATAAATAATGTATTGTATCACCCGATTTAGTGTTTCTCGATTTTGTGAATTGCCCGCAATTAAGGGACAAAATTCTGGTCCCTTGCAGGGCATCACCTCGATTTCAGGTGCATTTACACCGTGACTCGACAATATTTCATTTGGTGGAGATGTAATATATTAATTCTATGTGCCATCAATGGCACAACACATACTGCCATTGTTACTACATTAAATAAACTCAAAAGAATTAATATTTAGTCGTGCGGTTACGTCAATCCACCTTAAATGTCCTAATCTGTTACGTACTTCACGAAAGTTGCGATGACGTCATCACGTGAACACGGATTTTTTACATTTCAGTTCGCAGGCGCTCACTCACTAACGTGACTCGTTAGCTAGTTGGGCCACCCGCATTTACCACAGCCATATTTACCTTGTTAACCTGAAAGGAAGACAATCCCCCAAAAAAGGGAAGTCTTATTCACAACAATGTTATTATTACATCGAGGCGGCGATGTTATTAAAACTTTGGATGTATGTTCTTACTCGTCAGTCGCTGTAGCATTTCCCTACACCACACAAGACATGCAATCAAATTGGTGAGCCCACTTCACATAAAGGGCTGAAATGTAACAAATGAGACTAAAAGGACGTTGGAACTGTTAGCGTTGCCATTTTATGCACGGTCAGCTGATAACAGGCGTCGAAACGTCTGCCAACGCTCACCACACTGCTTCACTGAGGGATAATTATTCGAAACTCGTAAATACAGTAAAACTCCGGTATAATGTGTCTCACTATACCACGGATTCGGATATACCGCGGGTCTAGTCATGTCCTCCAAAATGATTCCATTTATTTTCTTTGTAATCAACCTTGCTTTAAATTTTACCACAATTTATTTTCTTCGTAAACAACTTGGTTCAAATTTTACCGTGATTTATTTTCTTCAAAAACAACTTGGTTCAAATTTTACCGTGATTTATTTTCTTCGTAAACAACTTGGTTCAAATTTTACTGGGATTTATTTTCTTCGTAAACAACCTTATTTCAAATTTTACCGTGATTTATTTTCTTCGTAAACAACTTGGTTCAAATTGATAGAAAGGATGATCCTAAGAAAATATTCCCGTTCTGAAACAGGAGAATTAGTCTGCCACGGTAGTTCAGTGGTAGAATATCCGCCCCGCAAGTGGAAGGCCCGGGTTCGATTCCCGGTCATGGCAGATTTTTTCACCTGTTTCCTCATTTCCCATCACAACTTGGTTCAAATTTTACTGCGATTTATTTTCTTCGTAAACAACTTGGTTCAAATTTTAGCGCAATTTATTTTCTTCGTAATCAACTTGGTTCAAATTTTACAGCGATTTTTACTTCGTAAACAACTTGGTTCAAATTTTACCGTGATGCGAAACTCCCGTCGCTGTCAATAAGAATGATGAAGAAATTGTAGCTGAAGTCCAGAACCGCAGAAAAATTATTGGAAGATGACAGCGAGAATGAAGAGGTGTGAGGTTGAGACCCCTCAAATACGCAAAGTATTGGATAACATCAGTGAAGTGATGAATTGGATGGAGAGACAGAGTGATTGTGATCATCTTCATCTTTTACATTTGCAAAACATTATGTGACGAAGAAACGCCATAAGCTGTCGCGCCAAAAGAAAATATTGGACTATTTTAAAAACACTGATTAAAGTAAGGTATGCATTTAAATCAAAATACAATACCAGTTTTCATAGTATTTTGCAATTAAATTTGTTATAACACATATACTTTCACATTTTATAAATTATTGCCCGAAATACCGCGGGTTGCCGATAATGCGGGTGCACATTCTATCTCCCAAAACCTGCGTTATAACGGGGTTTTACTGTATTATCTTATATAACCCACATGAGCCCAATTATATCATGTATTCGTTATAGCATGCGAACTTAAAAAATCGGTACAACATACATTGTACAAACTTTCTCATATACGTACTAATGCGTCGTTTAGTTAGCTTTAGAAAATGAAAATTGTATGAGCCTGTTTTTAGAAAATCCAATTTTTGTTAAAGTTGCCCAGGAATAAACTAGCCTTATATTCATTCATTGAGAAAAATAAAATATGTAGTATCATTGTAGATGTATACTCAAGTAACTGTACGAAATTTGATCAAAATCGTTAGAGCCGTTTTTGAGAAAATTGAATTATTGTTAAAGTTGCCTAGAATAAACTAGCCTTATATTCATTTTTTGAGAAATATGAATTATACAGTAATATCAAGACGTAAACTCAAGTAACTGTACGAAATTTGATCAAAATCATTAGAGCCATTTTTGAGAAAATTGGATTGTTGTTAAAAATGCGTAGATTAAACTACTCTTAATTATTGATCAGTATGATAAAATGCCAAAGTATGGGATTTCATTAATTTTCGTTCTACCGTCTAGGCTCCAGAGCCAGTAACAGACAGACGGCATTGCGAAAACCAATTTTTCGGATTCAGCAATGCCTAAAACGTGTATTTCCGTAAAAATCTCGAGGTCGAATTTTTTCGCGAAAACAATACTTTCTCGATACTTTGTATAAGAAAGTAAAAACTGAAAGGATCTGCACGCCTGGTTGATTCCTCCTATATAGGAGCACTTCAATTGTGTTTATTTGCTTAAAAGTTTTAAGAAAGTTTGTCTCGGAAAAATTAAAGATCGCAATTTCACTGCTAGGAGTTGCAATGAGGGTCACAGCCATGAAATGACCACTAATTTCACAAAAAAATCATAATCTAGAAGAATCACCTTCGCAGGGGGACTTACAGTTGGCATTATTCTCAACAATCTTCGTTCTGTGAAATTTTACGAATGAAAAAATTGATCGTAATTAATCTATATACTTAATATTTGTTTTAACTAATAAAACATATTTGACATTAATGAACTGCCATTTAGTCTTTCAATTTTAGATAATCCCCATTTAATGTATTACTCGATTTAAGGTACAAAAAACTTGTCCCCGACGTAAACGTTAAATACTGATTCCACTGTATTAGCGAGAGACCATACAAAATCTTTCGTCACCAGTCTGAATAATATGAACTCGTATGAAAGTGCATGCATCAAGAAGCATTGACAGGTGACCACAGGTGACTCATGAGTGTTCGGAATCGTGTAGGAATTCCCCCCACTGCTGCAAATGTAGCGACTGTATGTTCAAACTAGCTCCTGTATAAAGTGCCCGCGGCTACTTACAAATCTAGGGAATCGATTTATTAATCTTGCTAATTTTAGCATCTCGATATAAGTGCAGCTTTACATTTGAATTTATAAGATTAAAAAGAAGTTTAAAGAAAAAATGTTGCCGACCCAGTTCTACAGCTTGGTTTTGGATTCAGTCTCACAATAAGTAACAAGTTTAATATTTAACAAAGTATATCAACATACATACGTACTTCCGGAATAATTTTACCAGATCCTATTTTATTCACACTTCATATTATAGTGATAAATATATCAATAATCTTTGAATGTCATTGTAGTTTATGTACGTTTTGTACAAAAATGGCTCAGGTGACAACAAAATTTTGCCTCCTAAATATCCGTAAATCACGGAAATGTCTTAGTTTTTCGATATAAAAATCCGTAAAAATGGATAAAATTCGTGAAAACGGCAGCCCTGCCCTACATCGTAAATTGCCACATCATATACAGCATTGTTTTTAACAAAAAAATTGATCAATGTTACAGGAATGAAAAAATAATATATCGTATTTAATCGATTGTAAGCCGACCCTCACTTTTCACAAGGCCACGCAAGAAAAAAAATTTGATTTTAACCCTCTAGCGACCGGACCACCCGAGAATGCCCGTAAATTTTTATACTCCCGATTGCGGGACTGATCGGAAAACACGCTTTCAAAATTACCTCAAAAAACGTTGACTGGATGGCTTCTCTCTCGGAAATGACATAGTATACCATATAAACACGAGATTTAGATTGTATTTGGCAGATTTTTCTTAACTTTGCATACGATGAATATTTTTAAAATATTCGATCGAAATTCGATATTTTTTTGGACCCTGAACAATCTAATATATCTCGCAGTAATTCTCCTACTTCGGAGATTTTTCAAAATATATATTTTTGGAGATTAATGTATAATTGTTTTATTTAATGTTTCCCATTTGGCAGCCATCTTGAATTTTTCTGGACTTTTAATGCCAGCAGGTGCCCCACACCCCAGGACGTGAGAGGGTTAAAGTATTAACCAAAGTTAAAATTACGGTGACATAAAATACATTTTATTCACTTATTCATAACAACTTCTACGAAAAAAGTAATTTGACCTCGTCATCCCCCAGGATCTTAATATAATAATACCCCGGGAATAAATTATATAAATAATACGTGGTGCGTCAAAGTCTTAAAGAACGCAGCGATAGCGCTCGTATGCGTAAGGAGCTAACACGTTTCATTTTACAAGTGAATCGAAGCATTTGCCCTCCCCTGCCCTCCCTCCTCCACCTATTATGTTCCTCATGTTCCAGTGTTAGCTCCTTACGCATACGAGCACTATAACTGCGTTCTTTTACGACTTTGACGCGCCACGTATTATTTATATAATTTATTTCTTCGTAGGTGTTCAGTCAATTTGATTCCTTTTTTGCATATATTTAAAATAGATAGTTTACTTCCACTTTAATACACATATCTCGCGTTATAATGTAACTACGGACATAAATTCAATGACTACTTCTTTTTGCCTCTGATTCTAAGCCGAGTGGCGATTTCTGAGATGGTAAAAAGGGTCGGCTTACAATCGATTAAATACGGTATTGTGCTTTATCATGAAGTTAATTTTTTGGAAACATTCTTTAACTAAAATGTTGGTGTTGAAATAAATTATAACCAACAATAATACAGTAATATGCATATATGACGAATCAGAATAAACCTCCATACAACAGAGTGCAAAAAATTAGGTCCCTTCAATTTTCTTATAAAGAGGTTTTACTTACTTTCATAGAACAATATCAAAGGAATCCAAAGTATGATAAATAAATCTCAATGTTTGTGACATTCAATAATAATCATCACTCACTCTTGCATCTACGGACACATATCCTGCTCCACTCTTTAAGCTTCTTTTATCCCATTTTGCCTGTTTATCTCCACCTCGAAGTAGCCAGTGAAGGCGCAGTGTTTGCCTCACTGTTAAGTCTCCACAAAGAGCTGATGGGGCATCTTTAGGGACATGGGACACGTATTTTTTCAGCTGAGACCTCATTGGCCGTCCATCGAGCAGAATTTCTCCAACAGTTTGCTTGCGAATTCCAGCTAAAACATCAAGCAATGCTGTGCCCTCTTCTTCTATTGCAACAAATTATAAAGAAAAATTACAATTAGGTCTCACACTTAACATAGAGCTTAACTTATCAAACTGTATGGATTATATTAGAAGACTTTGGTAACAATGAGTTACATTTATTTATTAAAAATGAGGTAAACTTAATCTCATAGCAAATAATGTTTGACTTTATTTAAAACTTGTATTGAGACTTAGCTAATATATTTCTCAAAATTCATACAGTAGATTTTTGTTGAATTATTCTAGCAACACACTAGTATATCTAAAGTGCTCCTATGAATATTGAAGTTTTTATAAGAGTGCATTACAAATTAGTGAGTAATTATTTACAAAAGGAAATCATGACTGCCAAATTGACTTTATGCAACAACATATTTATGACAGCATGTTAGCAGTGTGTTAATAGGTTTGGTTTTCAAAGTCATGCCAGAAAAGTAATAAAATTTTTGCAGATGCTGGCAATAGAATGTTACAGTTACTTTTAAAAAATCATTTTCTACAAAACAAATATAGTTTACATCAATTTTTGATGTTACAATAAAATAATACTCGCCAACTGTTGCCATTACAGCCAACACCTCTCCACCATGCACTTCAAAAGACACTCCATTTAACAATGGGCGTTCCTTGCCACTTAGCTCCAATCCTCGTACCTGTACAATAGAAGATTTTCAATCGTGAATTGCTAGCACATGAGTTTTCACTGAACATTGTTATTACCATAATTTTCCAATATAATATAATATGCACCTGTTTTTTAAAATAGGTCAATGCAATTTTTTACTTTGTTATTAGTGGTATCATGACAGTACTCATCTTGCCTCCAATCGAGACATGTGCGAGACAGTTTATGATATAAAAGTATTGTCTCACAAATGCTATGGATGGTTCTGAAGACATAGAATGAGGATTTTACTGTGGTGGATAGTGATGATGAAGATGCCATTTAGGCAGACTATGAGAGAGAACACAACATTGCTGACAAACTATTTGAGGACAGTGATAAAGAATTGAGACTTTAATGATGATGATGGCTAAAAGTAAGTAAATAATTATTCTTATTTTTTGTTTTGAAAAACAATATTTAAAGGAATGTTATCAAACTGCATTGAAATGTATGATTTATTGGTAAAAATATGACCGAAAATATAAATTATTTCCCTACTGAAAAAAGTTATGTTTGTTACCACGTATGATAACCTAACATTATGAAAATTTTTTGTGAAAAAAATGCGTATTATAATTGGAAAATTATGGTATTCGTCACATAATATTCTAACCTGCAAATGAGGATATCTGTTAGGAGGGAGGTATCCTCCATGTTGCACATTATAACCATAAAGTCGTTCATCCACATCTCCTTTCTCATCTTCATCCTCATCCATTTCTTCCCTGGCATCTCTTCCTCCATCATGATCTCCCTCAATTGCCTTTGAACCTATGGATGCTCGTGAATGACGATTTCCTGGCCTGTTATGAGAAACATGCATTAATGAGATAACTCTGCTTATAAAGATAAACAATAACACCCAAAAGGCAGGAATAATACACTAATCAGAGAATTTATGCATTTAATGGCAACAAATATTTTTAAAACTAAGATAGGTTATGATGTTTCTGAGAAATGAGTAATTGCAAAAAAATCACCAATTAACAGTCAAAGAACATTAAAGGAAACAACATTAAGCATGACAACATAAAGGAAATAAAACTTTTTGCTCGGATTCAATTAATGCTTGCTTAAGTATAAATGAACTGAATCAAGATCTTGCTCAAAATTCCCTGTGCAAGGTTAATTAAGGGAATGATTATAAAAATACAATTGCACATACAAAAATAAGCATCGAATTAAAACTTTCAACAAAAGCATTTAGAACAATACCTCTCAAGTGCAAGGTTTTCATCCTCGGCATAAAATGAATTCCTGCGTCCTGCAGGACGGAGGTCATTCATACTGCGTAACTGATGCATACTTCCAGCCACTCCCCTCCCTTCACCACTCCCATTCATTCTCAGCTCCTCTGCTCGAGCATGAGCCAAAAGATCTGCTTCACTACTACTCCGAGGCCTCCCATCTGCTCCGTAATATGGGTAGTAATGAGGTGACGCATGATGTCTTTGGTTACGAGTGTAGTGTTGCCCAGATTGTCGATGGCCAGGGGCATTGCCACCCTGTCGATAAGGGCTGCTGCTTCTACCAGTCTGAAAGATAAATTTATTTACTACAGAAAGATTCAAGTGTTCCAGCTCTTAGAAAGGAATAACAAAATTTTATCAATATTTATCAGCATCTAGTTTTAAACCTTTTGCTCTCAAGGTATTTGCCGCAGTTCACTCCAGAAAGCACATGCCTATTTTTTGAAAATTTTACGCATTTCTTATATTTTTTTGGCGTCTAATTTTTGCTCTAGGAAAGCAAAAATTTTCGTGGTAGTGTAAAATATATTGCAGTTTAAATCAAAATAGTTTCATGCAAGATATAGACTTTTATTATCTGTATAAAAAATAAAGTTTAAAAAACTTTTTATTGAAAAAAAAAATCATTTTCAATGTTATATAACTTCATAACCTCTACCTTTGCCATATTGTTGTAAGTAAATTCTAAAAGCGTATTTCCTATTCATTCAAATAAACTTATTTATACCGGAGACATTGAACATAATGTGAAATGATGTAAAACGCATCTCGTCACCTCAGCATTTGTGTTTGGCCAAACACTCCCCATGTAAGCCTTTGTTGCAGCTACTGCAGACAGTCCTTAATCTTTTTATTCTTTCCTTAGTGTTGCAAACGCAATAATTAGTTTCTTTTTTTCCATCAAGTTTTCGCACACCCATTTTTGCTCTTTCGTCACTCTTATTTTCTTTCCTCACTGAAAGCCATTCATTACCTAAATGCTCAATTATATTTACTACGTATGCAAGTCTCGACTGCAGTTTCCCAGGTCCTTTGAAGTTTTCTTTGTACAGAACATAACTATTCAAAACCATCCTTGAAATAATATTGAACACAACTTTCTTCCGATATTTCACAATCTTTCATTCATCCATGTAAATATAAAGCATCATATCAGAATGGCTACGCGATGATCACTGACAAAGTTGACCCCTACAGGCTACATTACCAGCGAGCGAGATTCATGCTTGGGAGAAAAAATAAAACAATCCAAAAAAATCCTCAGAACACTTTGTTAGGCAGTTCCTTACAGACAATGTACTAGCCTTTGATAGATAACATTGTGATGAAAATACAGCGGCAGGCACTGATTACGAAAGGTCGGTGGATGACCAAGTGTACATAATCAACGGATGTGAAACGCAAATCATTCTTTGGCTGATATCTCGCCACCAATGTGTTGCAGCAGATGGCTGCAGAGAAAAAAAAACTAACACATTTGCTTAGGAAAATTACTAAAGTCATAATAAAGATTACTATTTTAAAAATAAATATAAACTAATATATTATCTTCCACTTTGCACCAATTACAATGCAAAATACATTGTATAAGTTTTTTAAATGGATATAAAGCTAGAGCTGATATATTGGCAGGTTGAGTGTTTTAAGGCGACTAGGTGAGGCCGCTATATCAGCACGTTGAGCATCTAAGGGTTAATAAAAATTTTGCATTATGCATAGTTGGCACCTCAAACTAAACTACAGCCCAAAGATGTTGAAAAGTGAGACATGAAAAAAAATGATTAACTGTAATTTGTAATATTCAAACTGAGACATATTTTAATAACTTTGTAAACCAAAGTCAGTAAACCAAAGTCAGTAAGTCACTTTTTTATTTGCTATTACATACAATTTATTAATTAGTAAAAAAGAAATTATCTTTATAAACTTCCAGAAATATTTTTGTTGGTTTCTGAAAGTGTTACCGTAACTTTTCTGGTCCCAGATCAATTATAAACTTTACAAAGACAGAGCAACATTTCAAAATTCACTATAATCTCAGGGAATGCATTCTTGATGTATATATAGGATAATTTTCCTTAGCCTGAAGTTTTCTCCAATGTAACTTGGAGCCTAAATGTAAATATAAATCACCAATGATATCGTAACCCTAATTATAATTTTAGTCACCATTCCTGTGTGGTATCCTCCATTTAGTATGGCAAAATCAGGATCACTTCTGGCTCCTTGAAGTCGCTCTCCACTGGGATTAATGGGCCCCCCGTTTCCGGGGGGCCCTATTACACCACGCCTGCTCCTGCCTCTAACTCTTGGGGAAGCGTCGTCATCACTAGAATCATAGCCACTTGAGCCATTGGCACCATGACGACCTACTCCTCCAACGCTCCCACCACCTCTCCGACTGGCCCTTGGAAGGTTCCGTGGAAGAGATGGACCAAAGCCCCCATGCCCTGAAAAATTGAACATCATTAGAGATATGGTTTAAACACAATCCTAATGATTTTACAATAATTACACCTAAAAATGTTGAATTTAATTAAACATCTCAATAGTTTAATACCTTAATTGGCTAAAATAATATTTATCATAAGCAACCCAAATAAAGCAAAATGCATATAATTTTCCTCAAAGGAGTCTAAGTTCCAAGATTCATATACTTTCATGAGCCACAATGAAAAACAAAAGAGAAATATCATATCATAGTTATCATAGCTTTAACTTTCTGGAGTTCACTTTTCCATGCTTGTAGGCTGCACACAGAGATAGTGTGCTCACAGGTCAGTGATTCACTCACAACACACTTTAAAAGATTAAAACATGACTTGTGATGAAATCGACTGTCAGTCTACATTACAAGCAGATATTTAGTTAAGTATGAGCATGATTTTCATTTTATTTTAGATGACTCTTACAAAAAATAAAATTAAGTAAGAAATAAAATGAGAAAATGCTTATTGAAATCAAGAAAGCAAGTTAGATTGTATACAAATACATAAATAGCCTGATGATACAAACTGCTAAATATTTCTAATCCTTATAATACTTCACACCAGTGCTTAATTTCTGGGGGAATGCAAGGGAACAGTGTTCCCTCACTTATTTTGAAGGAAATAACTAAAATTTTATGAATAAAAAATGTTTAAGTTACAAGAATTTAAAGGCTGATGAATGTCTGTACATTTCAACCTCCCTCTTATGGGACATCTGATTTGTACAATATTGTTTTTTTTTATTTTACACTTTTCAAGTTACTTTATATTTATTAAAGACCATAGATCTCATTATTTATCCAGTTTTGTTCTGAGTGGTTGGGTAAGGTTAGGCATTCCCTTTCTCATTTGGCTACAAATTAAGCACTGCTTCACACCCAAAAATGTACCCATTAGCTATATTTATAAAATCATGTATTTAACTTTATAGAAACAAATCCCTTTTCAGCTATAATTTCAAATAAATATAGTTTCCGATTAAAGTTTATCTTTAATCTCATTGTTATCTAAATAAAATTACCTTGGAGGAAGTGCAATATATCCCCCCTGATAGTAGCACCACTAATGGCAACTTTGGGAACTTCATAGTGCCGAGGAAACATTAAACCTTTTTTGAACACGAACCTAACCCAACTGTCTTTTCTTTTATTGTAATGTGAAGGGAAAAGTATGTATATGGCCACCACATTTGCAGGGTGTATAGATAAGAGTCGTGCTGGGCACCTTTGGAACCCTGACAGAATGCATATTCCCTCTCCTTGCCTACAAAGATACAAGGGCCCAAAGCTAAACAAATGTAATAAGGGTTGATAGTAGGATGTAGTTCCGTATGTGACTGTTGCCGTTAGTGGCACTAATATCAGGAGGGGGGATTTATATTGCACTTTAGCCATTGCCTTATTCTACAGTATGGAAACATACATAATAATACACAAGTAATAATATAAAATAAATAATAATATAAAATAAGTAATAATAATAATTTAATAATAATAAAATAAATATAATCGTATCACACCTGCTGATGCTCCCACAACACCACGAGGAAGACTGGCTCCATTCCGAGCCAATGGTAAAACACGAGGAAGTCCAAATTTGAGGTATGCTACTCCCGAGGAAGGAGTGGTTGCAGTTGCTGAAGAGGATGCTTTGGTTGGCTCTGCTGCCCCACCACTATTACTATTGAGAAGCAATCTGCTGGATGCAGGACCATAACGAGGATGTGAAAGAATTGACTTCACAGTCGCATCCCTGAGTTGGAAATTTCCATAAGGGAGAGGTGATTTCTCACCACTTCCTAGTGCAGAGTCAGTGAAATCAGAATTTAGGTTCTGTCTGTATATGGACCAAGCATGCAAATCCTCCGAAGCTGTGCTGTTGCTAACAACTGCACCTCCGTGTCCTGCCCCCACATCTCTACCACTCCCTCGACCTGTTGAGTGACCATCCAAGTGACTGCCATTATGGCTCGGTGGCACTGAATACCTTCTCTCCATCTCCCATGCATTTGCAGAAGCTGCAGAAGCAGCACCTCCAGATGCTCTTGATCCACCTCGGGTATGCATTGGTTCAAAGTTGTTCCCACTCGGTTGATTTGAGTAGCGGCGCTCCATTTTGTGTCACAGCCGCGCACCTTTAACAATGCCATAGTGATTTTATTGTAAGTTTCTTTCACAGAAAACGATTATGCAGACTTCATGAAATGATATAATAGTATGTTATTAAAGTATTTTATACATTATCAGTGAGAAAGTCACATTTAATGATATTTTAAAGGCTCAATCCATTTCAGCAGTATTTCTGAACGAGTTAGATGAAAAATGTAAATCTCCGTTATAGTTTTAGTGTGAATTATTTCTTCAACGTGATGGCAAAACTAAGCTTTTAAGCTACTCGTAATAGAGAGATTGTTACAGTCATTAAAAATATACGTACTATTACACATTATATTAATTATGATGGTCTATAACTGTTATTCCACCTTAGACAAGTAGAGGAGACTTCCATCTAAAAAAAGATCGAGCCAGACTTATGGTCTTTTTTAAACAAATGTGAAATTTCGACGGTTCACTAACTTTTACGGTTCATTTCACGGATTTTTATAACGCTCCCCAAGTGCGTACTGCAGTTTACGGCAAAAAACAGATGAGTACGTGGAGTGGAGTTCAAATTGAAAAAGTTTCTACTAAAAATATCTTCCCTCAAATTTACTTTCAAACAATGGGGTGGCAATTCATAAAAAAGGCGAGACATGTATTGTGCAAGTTGGGAAAGGATCTGGCCAGCCAAGCTGTAAAAGGATAGAGGAGAGAGTTGTTAAAGATATGCCGCGATAAAAATGTGAGGCAAGGCGAGTCAAAAGTTGATGGGAAGTAGTAGGGGCGTGCGACCGAGCGGTGTGGGGAGTTGCTATTGTGTTGCCTCTGGCGCAACGCCACACAGCTTTGACGTTTTGCCAAAGATGTCGGGTATTATAGCCGGGGTATGAGCGCAGTCATAGAAAACACTACGCGACGTTGAAGAACGCGAAGGACACAGTGAAATGATCTCCAAAAATGCTCAGGAAAGATGAGCCAAAAGAGACCATGGTAATTAGCTCCTACGGATTCATGGCGTGCGATTCACGGCGCGTGACGACCACGCTCGGTTTAACGTGAAAACGAAAATACGAAATCAAAATTTCGACGAATAATCTTACCTCTTTTCCCAATCACAGCGACGCGATGTTTTCTTCTGGGCACGGCAGTTGATGCGAGGTCAATGCACGGCCCGCATTCTTGCCGTTACGTCTAAGGAGTAAGAGTTTCCTATCACTTGGAAGGGTGTGGAATGAAGAACACGAGCCAGTAACGGGAAATACCACAGCATTATGTTAACATATCCAAAACGATAATCGCCAATTAGGAGCGCACTCCACACATTGACACGCACAACAGAAAAACGAAGAACGCTTAGCTCGGCACTGTAAATTGAAGCTAATAATTGGAGTCACAGATTTTACAGGAAACGGAGCCTACCCAATGGCACCTGTTATGACGTAGAAGTTGCCGCGAAATAGAATAAAAAGGAACCAAAGGAATGCGGTCTCTCCTGCCACCTGTCGGTGGAAGAATGCGATATCCCAAATGGTGGTGAATGTCTGTCTGGTTATTTCGTGCAGTGATTGATGAAACGAACCGTGTGTTTGTAAACAGTAAAAGGAGTTGGTTGAATTACGAATTTTTTTTCGAAATCTGATGTTTGCTATAATCGAGCGAATGTATTATTGCTTTATTTAAATCGTCTAATTTACATATTGTTGTTGGAATGGAAACTTCAACGACCGAGTAGAAACTTTTGTGCGAAGGAAATCATCTCATTGCAATGATGATTTCGAGAGATAGTCCTATTTTAGAGTTATGCAATGTGTTTCATTCGGGGCAGGTATGTTTTGATAACTTATAATTAAAATTAACAAATTTTTAGGTTTAACTGTCATGAAAATATTGAAATTGGAGAGTTAAATTATAATGTAAATCTTTGATTAAAGGTGGAGAATGGAACATGGGTGCAGAGAATAATGGGAAGTGTTAAAACCGGTTTGATACTAAAAGATATATCCTTAGAGATTCACAGAGGAGAGGTACTTGCAATTTTGGGGTCAAAAGGTTTGTATTACTTACTTATGCTGCAATTACAAATCCCTTTAGTGCAATTACAATTTCCAGGCGCACTACGTGCTTGCATTATAATCGTTTTACTTTTAACTGAGTTTGTAGGAATCGGATTCCGGGTCGTAAAATCTGGGTCAGAAATATGCGCAAAAGTCGTTCAGACGAATTTTTATTCCTTTTTCCTCAACAGGTTATCCTCCGTTAAAGAACTCAAAGTGAAATGCCCTTCTTTGCAGAACATGTTTAAGTACCAATTGAAGGAACAGATATTGCGATAAAATATATTTTTTCCTGTTTCATTAACCGAGATTGTGTTCTCGTTATTGATTCCACGGCTAATAATAAACACCATTTCAGTGAAAATACGTTAATCCATCCACTTTGCTACAAATTAATTTAAGGGAACTGCAAAAATTTTGTAATTCATCTCTTGCTTACCTTCCAATTTGTGTGAAACATTTATGCACTGTTCATTAGTTGATTTTCAGACACTGATAATGTTCTTATTTAAAAAAGTAAATCGATATTATTCAAGTAACGGGATTAAACTTGTCAAATTCAACGGTTAGATCACTTGTTTTTATATAAAAACAACATTGCAGTAGCGCTTATCTCAACTTAAAATACTATGTAAGTTACGAGAATTTGCTTATCTACAACATTGAGGTACGGTAGATAAAAATTTTTAATATTTAGGTTATTATTTTGTATTTTCTAAAACTAGTATTTCAAAAGCACCCCAAGTCTCTCAAATGAATCTTGTATGTCATTAGAAATAAATTAATTTTATGTTTGCCTCTTTAACAGGTAGTGGCAAAAGGGCATTGTTGGATGTAATTTCTCGCCGAACAGAAGGAGGAGATGTAGGTGAAGGAGCAACTCGTGGACAGATACACTTGGGAGGATCTATTCTAACAAGAAAGTTATTCCAGGAGAGATGTGCTTATGTCACCCGGCGATGTGATCTTATTCCAGGCTTAACTGTACGCCAGACCCTTGCGTATGCAGCCTCATTGACTATAGGAACCAAGGTATTGATACTAATACAAATCTGCAATAAAAACCTTCTTAGGAGGAAGTTGTTTGCACAAAACTAAAACAGTACAGAGAATTTTCATTTGCCACATCACCTTATTTCATTAAACAATTAATTTTTAGCTATTCATGTATGACTGATATTCATAGCAAATGACAAGAAACTGGATTAGTATTGTGCATGTACAATAATATTTTGCCACCAATTAAAAGGTTAAACTGTACACTGGGCCAGTGGTTCTCAACCTTTTGCCTCTTGCGTCCCACCTACCACCTTTTCAAGAAACCCTGTCCCACCATGATATAAAGAAAAACCTCACTTTTTCTAATAAATGTATTTCTATGTTTATAAGCATATAAGTAGTATGTTAATAATTGGTAGACACAAAGTAGAAGATCGAAATAAAAAAGATTTACTTGGTAATTCCACAAAAAAATATTCATTTACCGTATCTGCCCGAATAGAAGCCGACCCCCCAAAAATTTCCACAATTTTTTTGGCAAAAACGTAAATTTCGTAGATTTTATGCTGAAGTGTGCCGGGCATTCATGCACATCTTAGAATACATTATTCGAGATCGAAGAAATGTGGGGGAAATGGTTTAGTTGTTGACATTTTGAAATATTACTCCAATTAATAATTTTGCATTGCTGAATAATGTTCCACATTCATTGGCAATAATTTTATTCATCTTCATTTTCGCAAAAGGTCAAATATAGTAACAGCGATCTTGCCAAGATATTTTTTCATCCAAGTCTATTTCCAATGAAATTAGCATTTACATTGCATTTTTATAATTTTACCGAAATTCAAACAGTTAAGCATTCAAATCCGTCAACGCATTTTGCGTTATCGTCTATTTACGCAAGCGATCTCGCCAATATATTCTTTCATCCAAGTCTATTTCCAATGAAATTAGCATATATATTGCCTTAAGAAACTGCATTTTTATAATTATACACGGTCCATGTAAAGTTTTACCGAAATTCAAACAGTTGAGCGTTCAAAGCCGTCAATGCATTTTGCGTAAACGTCAATTTACGCAAGCGATCTCGCCAAGATATTTTTTTATATATTCATCGTAGGTCAAATATTTACTTTACGAAAAATATAGTACTATCATTTGAACGCGAAGGCAATGAGAGACATCAGATTTAACCATAACCCAAATTTTACTCGGACTCACATTTAAGCCGAGGGGTGATTTTTTCATGATAAATTTTGACAAAAAACATCGGCTTGTATTTGGGCAGATACGGTATTTATTTTTTAAATTAATTTGTGTGGAATTACCAAGTAAATCTTTTTTATTTAGACAATATGAAGAATTTCCATTCAAGTTATGCCTGAGACTGTTAACTATATAAAGGAGAATGTGCCAGAAAGGATAACCGATCGGGGTGTCAAAATGTCTTCAGCCAGCGCTGGTCCCACCTAGATGGCTTTCGAGTCCCACTGGTTGAGAAACACTGCACTAGGGGACATAATGGGAGGGTTAGATTGTGTAATGTAATGACCGAATAGTATGGGAGATCCAATTAATAATGAATTTTAGTTTAGTAAGCAATTAAGATATCGTATATTCCGGCGTATAAGTTGACCTTTGAGGTCTAAAAATAATTCCCTAAAACTTAGGGTCAACTTATACACCGAACATAAAAATGTGAACCTTAAATTACAAATGAATAACATCGATATTTAAGAAGACTGTTGATCCTTCGGCGGAGGTGATCTCTATTTTGAATCAGCTGTTCCAGTATTTACATTTTATGACATTTATTTTAGAAGATTTATAATAATTAATTTTAATACGGTATTTACTCACATAATCCACATCCTTGTGTACCACGTGCACCCTTATTTTTGGACTAGTTCGAGGAGAAAAAAATAAATTTGTACTTTAATAAGTTGACGTATATGGCGGCAGAAAATTAGAACAAATAAAAAAAATTCGGCGATTCCCCATAGGTGTGTTCTCTCCGTGGTTCCTTCTAAGCTGCATGACTATGTGGCCATGCAGCAGTTTTTGAAGTGCCACACACTAAATTTTTCAAGCGCTCACAATTGTGTGTATTTTAGAATATATCAGAACAAGGCCATGTCAACCCTGGTGCATATCCGTGTACTATCGTCACGTAGGCAAGCATAGTGATATTCATTCCACCCATGGATGAAAAAAATTAGAAGGAGCTATGGTTCTCTCCCGGGTTAAAGGAGCATCAGCGGCTCAGGATGAATACAGCGAATAGAGATACCAGATGCCAACTTATTCCAGCAAAAAGTGTAGGTAGAAACTGATAGTAAATTTTTAATAACAGAACTGCTTTTCTTGAGTAACAATAATAAACTTAAAACTCAATTAAAAGGTACAGCTTTAATATTATAAAAATATTACATCATCTCAATGTTGAAGATGCACCAACGGCAGTAAAAACCGCATTTAAACCCTAAACGTTTCTTGGCTGTGTAGATATGCGTAAACTTCGTAGAATTCTTCGTCTTTTGCAAGTATAAACGCAAGCGTGTTGCAGGAAATTTATTATCGAAACTCATAATTTTTAAAACTTGGTCAGAAATCTTCATGTATGATCCGCTGTCTCTTTTTTTACCAACATTTTGGGAAAAAAGGTGCGTGGGGTACACATTTGCGATATTTTATTGAATTTTGCCACCGGAGAGATCGATCGCAATCACTAGGTATAGTTCATTTCAATAGTATCATTAGCAGCTGAAATCAATCGAATTATAGGAAACTTTATTTAGTGGGTCAAGCTCTCCGAGAAGAACAGTTTCTTAGTGGTTGAAATTAAAACATCTGTCACATGGAATGCTCAAGAAGAATAGCACGGACTCTAATCAGTATTTATATATATTTTTATTATTGTTTATTTCTGATTTGTTAAAACTTGAATTGTACATGACTTTTATTTTGTCTGAAAACGGTTTCATGAGAAGTGTTTTTAAGTGAAAAAGTGGGCATCGACTTATATGGTGAACATATGCCTAATCATGTATTTTCATCCAAAATTGCTGGGGTCGACTTATATGCCGGAATATACGGTAGTTAAAATTTTAATTTGCATATTGTGAGAACAAATCAGAAAAGAATTCCTGTTATGTGTGATTCCTTTAACAATAAGATGCAATTTTAAATTATGTAAATTGTAATTTTAAATTGTTATACAAAACTGACTTTGTCAGGTATATTTTAACTTGCTCAAGAAACACCATTAATACCATGTGTTAACTCTAAGGTGGGATATTCATTTATTTTTTAAGGTCGTCTTAACTAAATCCTAACAATCTTCTAATCCTTTACAAGTGGTGTGGAATCATACTTATACTTAAAGCTATGTTTTGTACCTGATGACCTTGACCTTCATGCCTGTTTTTACTTTCTCCATACGTAGTAATGGGAAATTATTGTGTTCATGAAAAAAATCGACTTCGAGATTTCAACGGAAATACACGTTTTGAGGTCCCGAGAACACATTTAGACTATTTTCGGAATGATGTCTGTGTGTGTATGTGATTGTGGGCGCTCTAACTCAAAAAGTACTTGCCATATCGTTATCAAACTTCATATATAACACTTTAGCATGAGCACAAAGAACTGATTAGTTTTTGGACAATAACAGTTAACCGGAAGTCGAGGTTTATTCGAAACCCGATTTGCTAATTTTAACAATGATCCTGTATGACTTTTACTATTACTTTGGTTATCACAGCAATTAGAATACAGGCGACTTCCAAGATTCGACCGTTTGAGATTCAACCAACTCAAGAATTCGACCAGTCAAATCGACCCAACCGATTGATCGGTCGAATTAGAAACTAGTTTACACGAAGTAATTTTCGGCCCGCCCAACCACGAGAGGTTTAGTTTCAGTCTAGACATCATTATTTCTGCTCTAATTGTTTGAATTTGTGCTGATTTGACATCCGACGGTTCGAGATTTGACCGTGTTTTCAGGAACGCATCCCCGTCGAATCTCGGGAGTCGCCTGTATTTATCAAAGGTCAATGGGATAGAAGTTGAAGGAATTGTTAAATACCTAGTTTTGTCAATAAAATGAAGTTAATTGTAATTGTTCTACAAGTGTTCTCCTGACAAAGTAGGTTCTTCTCTTAATAATTTATAACATTATTTTATAAAAGCTTTCATGTAAATTTCAAATAAACTAATAAAGTGATGATATAATGATCTCTTTATGTTGTCTATGATATCAGCAAGTTATTTTTTCTTTGCTGAAATTATAAAACTCAATGGAGTCATAAAGTTTGAGGAAAACTTAAATTGATTCAGTGTCTTGAAAAAGGTGAATGCCAAAACGATATTGCATATAATTTTAGCTTCACAAATTCTACAAATGGTATGATTTTGTTGAATAAAGACAAAATAAAAAGTTATATTGAAACAGCCACTGCAACTGCAAAGAAACACACAATCATGTAATAATTTGTTGGAAAAAATGGAGAAATTGTGGTTTGATTCTAAACATTCTGAAGAAGGCATGCCACTTAATCAAGCAGTTATTTACAATAAAGACCTTTCTCTATTTGGTTTATTATCAAAATACTACAATATTTAAATTCAATATATATTTGGTACAATTATATCAAATATAATGCTTTTCCATTGCAAATTTTCAAAATGATACTAGCTACTTTTTACTTACAAAGTATCGAGAAAGTATTGTTATCGTGAAAAAATACGACCTCGAGATTTTTACGGAAATATACGTTTTAGGTGTCGCTGAATCCAAAAAAGTGGTTTTCGCAATGCCGTCTGTCTGTTACTGGCTCTGGAGCCTAGACGGTAAAGCAAAAATGAATGAAATCTCGTACTTAGACATTTTATCATACTGAGCAGAGTATACATAGAAATGGTTGACATTGCTCAGTAATTAAGAGTAGTTTATTCTACACATTTTTAACAACAATCCGATTTTCTCAAAAACGGCTCTAACGATTTTGATCAAATTTCGTACAGTTACTTGAGTATACATCTACAATAATACTATGTATTTCATTTTTCTCAATGAATGATTATAAGGCTAGTATATTCTTGGGCAACTTGAACAAAAATTTGATTTTCTAAAAACTGGCTGGTAGGATTTTCATTTTCTAAATATAACTAAACGACGCATTAGTACGTATATGAGAAAGTTTGTACAATGTATGTTGTACCAATTTTTTCTCATTTACCTTGCATAATATGGAACCTCAGATAATCAAGACTTGGATAATCAGAACTCTACTATGTGTGTGTGTGTGCATGTGTGTGTGTGCATGTGTGTGTGCGCACGTGTGCGCACACACACACACACAGTGCTCAAAGTGGGGGGAAAAGTAGTGAGATGGAGCAAGTCGGCGCAAGAATTAAGGTAAAAGGATTATCAGCATTTACCTATAAATAAATTATTATTTCTTTCACTTGTTATGACATATCAATCCACATGACATGTACCTTTAAAAGAGTTTCCAAATGTTATCCGTGTTATTGCTGTTTGCAAACCTATTAACAGGTGCGTGACAGTTACTGTGGTCTGCATCTCGACAGCCTCTTTCTAGCCATAATTTAACATAGTCTTTGGGGTCAAAACTATTCAGTGGTGTTCCATTCATTGAGACAAACATCAGACTAGTTACCGTTTTCAATAGCAATGAATTTCGTGTAGAAGAGATAATAATGTTCATTTTGCTAAATGGTCGCTAACATTCTGCTGTTGATACTTTTAAAGTGTTTATAGCAGGTTTTAGTGGCTTCAGATCGTTTGGTATATTATTAAAATTACCACTGAATACAAGTTCTCGGAATCCCTGGACTGAATTACTCTCACGGACTTTGAACACTTTTGAAAGCTCTCGCACTTGCTTGTCTGCAAAACAGGGATCTCAGTCTTTGTTGGGCCATTTGGAATAATTGAAAATTTCCAAACTGTTGATTAATTCATCATATTTAGCTCTGTTCATTTGTTTATCAATTTCATTTGAAGAAGAGATGCGCGAAGCTCTTGTAAATATTCGATTACTTATTTTATCACTTAGCTTCTGAAAAAACTGCTGTTAATTGATTTCTAACTTCTAACTTGATTCCATGGAATTCCAATTCTTTACATGCATTTTGTGCCGCTTCATAAAATTCGCCTGAATTATATGCCGTTGACTGGAAAACATGGAACTTTAAGATGATGAGCTTCTGGTAACGTAATTCCTCTATCTTGTAATTTTTTTGAAAGATGCTCAAGCTCTATTAATGCATCAAGCATTAGTCCCATGTTAAGAACAAAATTTTTATCATTTTTATTTTTTCTTAAGTCCTGCATATTGACATCGATCCCTTTCTGCATGCTCGTGACCTATAGAGGCTTTGTGAAAGTGTTGGTTCAGAGCTTTATAATGATTCCAAATGGCTTTCATAGACCTTGCACTTGAAGATACCCATCTTGTTCCAAGAATACTTCCTATTGAGCTCAAAGTAACACCCAGCTCTGCAACAGACGTAAGCTCAACTCTATTTTTTGGAGATGCACTGTATATGGCGTAAAGTTTGTCAAAAACATTCTTATATGACAAACTGCTGAAATTTCATGCACGACATCATTAACAGATAATTCTAATCGATGATTGCTGCAATGCCGAACTATAAGGTCAGGAAACTGGTCTAAAAGCTTATTAGCTATCCCAGCATGTTTACCAAGCATATTTGAAATGCCATCACAGGCAAATGCTAAAGAATTTCACATCGAAAAATTGTTATTAAACCCGTGTGTGTGAAGAATATACAGAAATGTTTCCACAATGGCAGATGCATCCTTCTTCTGCAGTTCTACAATGTCTAAGAAGTAACTACTTGCATCTGTTGTTTCAGGCAGTTTATGGTAGATTCATCAATCATAAAGCCTACTTTAGTCCAGAATATATTTCACCAGTTTTTTGCGCATTTCACTTACAATGTGTTGTATAATATCTGTGCAAGAATGATAGTATTCATCCCATGTGTAAATTGTTAGCAAATTGAAGATCAGTTAATGCTGGGAAATCGGAAAAGGGGCGATTTGTCTTAGCAATGTGATAGGCTGTTCTAAAAATTAGCATATCTCTCTGATATATTTTCAAAATTAAATTAAATGAATTGACAGCTTCAAGGGTCAGCAGTAAATTTATTTAGTGCAAATGATAAAGTTCAGGGTTTTATTTAAAAACTTGATTTATGGATGCAACACATCAAAAAACAGAATTTTGAATCATTTTCTAGAATGGAATCCTTTTTGGAAGAAAATAATTTAACTCTTCAGTTAGATATATCTGAACATATCTATTCTCATTTGTCTTCGCTGAAACAAAAATTCCAAGATTACTATCTTGAAAATTATGACTTGTACAATTGGATCCGCAATCCATTTGCATCCAATTTAAAAACAAAACATTTATCAATTAAATTACAAGAAGATTTGATTGATATTTGTTCAGATGGAGCACTTAAGTTGAAAGTCGAAAATACACTGTTGACAGACTTCTGGATTCAAATTCAAAAGGAATATCCTGAATTATCAAACATTGCACTAAAAATTTTGATGCCATATTCATCTTCGTATTTGTGCGAAACCATATTTTCGGCTTTAGTAGCAATGAAAACTAAGTATAGGAATCAACTGGATATAACGTCAGACATTCGATTGAAGCTAACAAAAAATGTAGACCCAAATATAAATGAACTTAGTAAAAGAAAACAGGCACAACCATCACATTAAATATTTTTGAAACCTTTTTTTATTTATATTTTTTCAATAAAAAATATTACAACACACATTTTGCTTTCTTTTAAAATTTCCCTTACCATTCGTACGTTATTACCTCCGATTTATTTCTTAGCAGAGCTGATAATAAAGGAAAAAATTGTAAATTTGCCAGGAAAATTCATAGACACAAAACAACCCCAACCTAGTGGTCCACGGTAAGTAAAGGAATGCTTGAAGTGGTCTGTGAATGACAAAAGGTTGAGAAACACTGCACTAGGGGGTACTTTAGAAAATTTACAAAATGGCTGATATTATGACACTGGACACTACAAATCAACTTTTTTTACTTTTATGTTGTTTTAGAACAGAGGTGTCCAACACCATCGCCACTTGTGGTGAATCGGCCATTGATATGTGGTGAATTGATGCTCACGTCTACTGTCTACTAACTATTTTTTATTAGTTTATTAAATCACATAGTACTAAATTTGTGAACATTTTACATACAATGGCCTTTTTGCAACATAATACAAAATATTATTTTTATAATTAGGATGTGACACAAATATACGGTTACAGTGCTGCACAATAATGATTGGCACCTTCTCATGCCTGGCTACCGCTGCTACGTTCTACACAGGCAACAATACAACGTCCGATAGTAAGGCAATGTCCCCTTGCTTAGGCCTCAAACTGCTGCACACACAGTATACATCAGTAGCTACATTGTAGCGAATTGTAGCATTACTGTGTGTTGTATAAACCAGTGGTTCCCAAACTTTCAACTGTTGCAGCCCCCTTGAATGTTATGTGACCCCTTTGAATTGAAAATAGTAAAAATAATAAACTTTAATACAAATTCCTTTAATTTATATAACTGTTAATAATTTTTATCATATCATAATTCATAAAATTTCCTGATGAAATTTTATTATTCGAGAATATTTTATATTTTGGCATTCACCTAACATCTAAAATAATTTTGTGGCCCCCTGGGAGGCTGCTACCCATAATTTGAGATAAACTGTGCTAGAAAATTATGAACTGACGACAAAAAGCGATATAATGCAGAAAGTTCAAAATTTACAGCTAAGTCATCAGATGATTTCTCATCGAATACAAGATATGGCATAAAATATTGAAACCTTACTATGTGCTCAGTTAAAGAAATTGCATGTTTTTGATAGCCTTGGATGAGTCAACTGACATTAAAGACACTGCACAACTCATTTTTTTGGATTCGTTTTTCATCAGAAGATTTAGAAATTCACGAAGAAATTATCGCAGTTCGTGGTCTGAGAAACTGCACTCGTTGTGTCGATATTTTTTACGTTTTCAATAATATTACTAAAAATTTTGTATTAGGTTTGACGAAATTGGTTTCAGTAATGATGGTTGGACACGAATCTGGATTTATCAGCCTTCGGAAGCTGCATCAGAAAGAGCCTTAATAATGATGCTTTGAGCTCATTCCACTGCATTTTGTACCAGAAAATCTTTGTGCTCAAATGGCAGAGAAAGACATTTTGATAGATGTAATGGAAATAGTCATTAAAATCGTTAATTATATCCACGCCAGCGCTCTGAACCATCGACAATTTGTACAATTGTTGAATGAAGTGAAGAATGCTGGTTTTAAAGATGTCATGTACTTTTCCAGTGTCCAGTGGCTGAGTTGTGGGAAGGTCTTGGAACGATGTACTGCCTTGCTAACACCAATTTGAAACTTGTGAAGAAAGAAAAGACAACAACTTACTCTGTGGTTGAGGATGAACAGTGGCAATATGACATTCATTTTCTGTCTGACATCATTGCTCAAATGAACGAATTTAACCTTAAACTTCAGGGAAATGGAAAGCAAATTTATAATTTGGCACATTATATACAAGAGTTTATGTCAAAACTGAAACTTTTTGTGTTTCAAGGTTTCATGCACTTTTGAACATGGCACAATGTGCAGAAAAGCCTGATTTTTAATGTCAGTGCTATGTGGATTGGTTGCGGAATCTTCTACAGTAATTTTCCCAGCGCTATTCAGATTTCGAAAAGTACAGGATTGCCTTTCAATTAATGGAAGATCCATATTACTTTGACATCCATGATTCTCAATTATCTCAAGAGCTCGGAAGTTTATTTTGTTTGGACAGATGCGTTTTTGAGATGGATATGCTTTTGCTGCAAAGCCTGAGCAATCATCATTTGAAAGATGATTCGATTATGTGGACTCATATTTTGAAAGAAAACGAGTTTTAGTTCTCAATATAGTCATCCAAAAACTGTTTTCTAACTTGGCTCTGTGAATCAACTTTTTCCGCAGTATTGTTGATGAAATCAAGGTATAGGTCTCAGATCCTGGATGAAAATTTGGAGGCAGAGTTCAGATGCACATTTAGTGTGGATTTAATGCCAAATTTCAGTGTGCTACTTAAGCTATGTACACACTATGTGAATGATGGCGAACGAACAAAAGTGAGCGAAAGAATTTGTTTAGTGTGTACAGTCAAATGAATGCTTATGAATGCCTGTGTTTGCTTTTGCTAGGGTTCGCTAGCGGAGCAATTAATCAAGAGTGTTCGGTGCGCATTGTGGACTGAAATCGTTAGCATTCCCTTTCTTCTAGTTTTTTTCCTAAGTAGTTCACATAACCCTATGAATGATGCGCTTGGGATAATAATTTCTTTGTCGACATTGTAATTACAATTAAAAAAAAAGAAAATGAAACAATTGAGTTAGTGTTCAGCAAGACAACTGGTCAAAATAACCGAACATCAACGAATGCAAACATTTGCTTGCATTCGCTTGGTGTAAACACCTTTGCTAATGCACACTCCAAATGACTCAGAATTCACGAAACTTTGGTTGCTGTTGTTCGTTCGCCATCGTTTGCAAACTTCACATTAAAATTTATTGTTTAAATTTAATGATTTATTTGACTAATAAATAAGTTAAATTATTATTGTGTATCACTGTAACCTTGCATTTGTATAAAGTCCTATTTTTAATAATAATAATATTTTGTATTATGTGATGAAAAGGGTGATCCATTCACCACAATTATGGCAAACCTTAATATTCTGTTGAAACCTCTGTTATGGAATGTTTTACAATAAATATCTTCACTATGGGTGCATATAAACACAGAGTAGATTTTGTCTAAAAACATTGAATGCATACATAACAGTAAACTGCAGCCTTATCAATGAGGGTGGTGGCTTAAGTATTTTGTTTGCTCCTGTTGTCCAAGGGACAAGGCATGTGTTATGGATTAAGTCATAAAACCAGGTAAAATCAGACTGGCAAATCTGAAATACATACAAATCTCTATTCCTCAGTTTGGATTTGTCAGATATAAAGAAACATTTGGAATAAATCACGGGACAATTACGATAATATTTTCCTGAAATGGACGATTGAAATAATTGGGTGCAAAATGTGTGGATTTTTCGATTCCACATCTAACAGGAAAAGATCAAGAAAGCCTCATGGATATTTCTACTCACAATGACGTGAAAATTAAATTCTCAAAGGTATCTTTGATTGCTTTCTGGGAAAAATTATCAAACGAGTATGAGGAGGTGGCTAAAAGTGCAGTGAAAATATTCATTCCTTTCTCTACAATATGCATGTGCAAATCTGGATTTTTGCATCTGAGTTTAATTAGGACAAAACATCAGAAATTGCATTTTGAATCTTACTTACAATTGAGATTTTCTTCAATAGAGTCAGTGACTGACTCTATGTCATGCAAAACAGGCACAATTCATTTCAGTAAGTGTTATTTATTATATATAAACTCATTCATCTTTAAATAAGTTTATTTTTTATAGTACTTATCGTATTCTTTTATAAGGGGGTACTTCAATTGATTGATTGATTTCCAAGGGGTATATGGCCAAAAAGGTTTGTGAAGCCCTGATCTACATGAATAAGTAAGGATTAATCTAGTTCTGTTTTCATAATTCAGCAAGCCTCAGGTCAGGGTCGGGGGTCAAGAGTGAGGCAAGTGATGGCAGATCTTGCCTTGACTCAATCTGCAAACAGAAGTGTGGATGACATCACTTGCTGTGAGCAAAGGAGGCTAGAAATTGGCATTCAGCTTGTTAAGGATCCAGGTAAAGTGAACCTCATAAAGCTAGTTCTAGGGCATTCATTAGCCATGGAGAGGTAATTCAGTACCCTGGCAAATTTTAATTTCAGCATCCAAAACATGAATATAAAATGTTTTCATCCATTAACTCAACAGAGAGAATTAATTTAAAATTGCATTAAACTAAAATTAATTAATTTCAATGACACTCATATTAATAAAATTGATGCAATGCATTCAGTGCCATCTGCAGTTTGGGGAACTAACCAAAAACCATTCTTTTTTTTCAAAATTAGGTTAATATTATATTAATGAATTTTGATTCTTGTTCGATATATTTTATTTAAATGTTTTTTGCCATTTTCTTTAGCAAAAATACTGGCACAACACAAAATTAATGTTTTCAGAAAATCAAGAAATAAACTGCAATTAGCAACATCAAGTTACTTTCCTATTGAATAGCTTAAGTAAATTGAAATTTAGTGATCCTACATGATAACTACAATTCTGCTAGTATTGCAGGATGAAAGAGAGCCTTACAACAAACCCCTCAGCTCTATTAACTCAAAAATCGCATTTTTTAGGTTGTGCCAGTGTTGTCGCCGGCATGTGATATATTTGTTTAGCTGTTTTATGGTCTCCACATGTTTTATAAATTTTTTATTTTTGGTGCACTTCATTGGCACTTCCTTTTATTAAACATTATTACTTTTTATCCTAAAAATGTGCAGATAATGAGCATTGTGTAATAAAATAATTGGTGAAATGGTTTTCAAGTTATGATGATTTTGCATCTAAAAAAGAGACTGTTCAAGCCAGAAAGCCCACAATTACTTGAAGCTGTAGAAGTAATTGCATGGTTATGATATTTCCAAAGCATAATTTAATATACATACATATTCCTGTTCATTAAAATTATTGAAAACAGAAAGTGAGAAATAAATTTGTTTCACAGAAGGTGTACCATTGTTTGTTATACCTGTAGCATATTTCCGAATGAGATATGAATGACAAGGCAAGCCTTGCAAAGTGACCAATTCATAATGCTTAGCTACATAAAGTAAAACTGTGCTACTGCTTGCCTTACTCAATGGGTCACCGACTGCCCCTGTTAAGTATGTATTATTCACTCCAGAGCCTTGGGTCCTTCACACTTAGTTCATTTCTTTCTTGCTCCCTCTTATTTCTGGTAGTAATTCACTATAGCTTGTTCTGTTGCCCTAGCCTTTTCATACTTTCATGGCTGACTACTTTCTGTATACTCACAAAATTTCTTGAAAGACAATGTATTCTGTCTGAATTGGTATCCCTTGTTTAACGTGTATGCTCTATATTAAACAGCATGTACCCATTCAATGTGTTCTGTGCAATCCTCTCCTCCATCCCTCCTGCATCTCTCTTCCTAACAAGAGAGAGGAGAATGCAACTTATTTGGAAGTAGTTGAAATGCTTATATAGATATTGATTTTATGTCTACAGTAGTTTCCTGTACTCTAAGATATAAAGTTAAACTTATCTGAAGAGCGCTTTATTTATTGCAGTTTTGCTTCTACTGGATGAACCTACTAGAGACCTTGACCCATTAGGAGCTTATTTGGTTTCCTCTATGGTATCAGCAGATGCAAAACGTAATGGAAGAGCTGTTGCTTTAACAGCAGAAACTCCTAGGTCTGATGTATTTCCCTTTCTTCATCGGTGAGTTAAAAGCCTTGATGCATCTATTAACATTCATGTTTTGTGTTATGGGAAGATACTGAGAAAATATTACAAATTATGCACTTTTGTTCTGATTTAAGGTTTTTGCAATGAGTAATTTGCAAGGGTAAAAATTATACAGTATAGAACCTTTTATCCGGCAAGCTTGGGGTATTGGGATAGCCGGTTATCTGGAATTTCCAGTTATCTGGAATATACTCATAAACTGCTCGGAAACAGCTAAAACTCACCGGAATGGTGTTCTGGTCCGTCACATGTATCTATTATATCTCGTCAAACATTTAGTAATACCATTTTGTTAACTTCATTTATTAAAAATAATAAAAAAATTTTCTTTACTTTTCTGCATCGTAGTACATAGGGAATAAATCAAAATTTAACTCGGATTGTAAATGTTCTATCAGTTATTTCGTGTCCACTTCTTTCAGTTCCTCTACGAAAACATGCGTTCCGTTTCATAATACTTTCTGTTTCCAGCACTATTATAATACATACCTGTACTCATTGTCAGTGATGAGCTGAAGCTTGTTCGCGCGAGCCTGTTGTTAATTTTTCTCTGAATTTTCGAGCCAGTTGTTAAATTTTTAAAAAATATGGAAATATTGATTTTGCCCTTCCATGTATATTTTGCCCTATCTGACATTCAATTACCGATATTGTATGAAATGGAATATATTACAAACAGGACACTTGTTTAGCTAGCGGAACAGTATTACTAACATAGAGCAATCTGGTGCCCCTGGCATGTATGCCTCCCCTGCCATCCTAATCCAAATTTCCTTTTTTTCTTTTTTAGAGAGCCGGTTCTTAATTTTATTCCAGTTCATCACTGCCTGTACTTAATAGTAATACTATAGTAATCAGCAGGGTAGGCTTGATGGTGGTGCGAACGGTGCAAATGCACCATGCCCTCACACTCTTTAAAAAATATTTGTCGTACTTATAAAGTACACGCATTTTTAAAGAAAATCTGAAAAAATATCGAAATTTCATAGCAAGAGAGACTGCTTAATTTATTAAAATTTGCTATTAAAAATGTTTGATGCATAAGAGGCCCCACGCACACTTTGCACCGGGCCCCGCAATTCTCCTAACCCGCTCATGTAATCGGGTACTTTCCAATATAAATTCCATGTTCTCTTCCAAATTATGTGTTCACTTGTTTACCAGAGCGCACCTAAATTACTAGCGAAGCTTTTAATTTACAATTGGGTTTCTCTCTCCTAGCAAATTTTGGAAAAATGCATTATTTTTAAAAATAGCTGGTTAACTGGATTTCCAGATAACTGGAATCTGGATAAAAGGTTCTATACTGTACTTAGTGAAAAAAAGATATATGATTTTCATAATTTTACCAAAAAAACAATAAATCATTACTCCATGTATAAAGATTAATTATTTTTTAAATTTTTATTTGTGATTTGTGATTAAAAATTGTCACATTTTATTTAATATTTTAGACTTGTGTGCAGTTTAAAAAAATTGGTTACTTGTTCATTTAAAACTCAGAATAATTCTGGTTTCTATTTTATATTCAAAAGAGTGGCTCTCCTTTGTTTGGGTGATCTCCTTTATGCTGGCCCTGTCTCATCTTCTACCATGAGTGGTAATCCATGTGCAGATCCCCAGATTGGAAGACATCACCTATTAGCATATTTTGCTGACATCGGATTCCCTTGTCCTCGAATGGAGAATCCACTGATGTATTACTGTAAGTTTTACAATTACCATATTTTTCGGGTGTTAAGATGCACTTTTTTCCATAAAAATTACTCCTAAAATCACCCTGCATCTTATAGGCTGAAGGTAAGATTACAGTGGGTCCCCATTTTTTGTGGATGTTACATACCGGAAAATGATCGCAAATACCTAAACGGCGAATACTGGGGAAATTTTCCCCATAAAAATACATTATATAAGGGGAGCAGTGGCGGATTTAGGCTTTCAGAGGCTCGAAGTGCAAAGATTAATCTGAGGCCCCCTCCAGAATGTGACTCATTGATTTAGTGTATGAAAATAATTTAAATAAAATCCTTTTTAGTTTATACAATTTTTGTATAAAAGGCACTAAAAATCTAAAAATAAATTAAATTTTGACATGGGGTGTGTCATTTGTCAATTCTCAAATTTCCATATTAATAACATATCTAGTGTTAGGATACTAATTAATGAAATTTGAACACATCTTAATATAAAAGTTGTGTGGCTATTGCAAAGCTGATCTGATGGATCAAGAAATTAAGTACTAAAGAATGGAAAACGTAATAACAAACATCAACATCCCAAACATCAAACATTCCTGTAAATTTATGATCAGCTGATAATTAGTTCTTCAAATGAAATAGGCATTCGGGATGAAAATAAATACAAGGAAAACAAAAGTTATGAGATTTTCCAAGAGTGGGAATACCCAGGTCAATGTTACAGTGGATGGGAAAAGTCTGGAGCAGGTAGAATGTTTTACATATTTAGGTAGTATTTTGTCAAATGATATAAGAAGTAGGAAAGAGATTAGGACAAGAATAGCAAGAGCCAAGGAGGCAGTTACGAGATGATGAGAGTTGTTGACCAGCAGCTTGATTAAAGATATTAAAAAGAAGTTAGTGAAAACCCTGATATGGAGTATAGCATTATATGGTTGCGAGACATGGACAATGAGAAAAGAAGATGTGAGGAGATAAGTGGCATTTGAGATGTAGGTATGGCGTAGATTAGAGAAAATCAGTTTGACAGAGCAGAAACCGAATGAGGAAGTTTCAAATATAGCAGGGGAAGAGAGAAACTTAATTAGAGTAATAAGGGATAGATAGAAGAAATGGGTGGGTCAAAATTTGAAAGAATTGTCTACTGAAAGAAGTCATAGAAGGAAGAATGTTAGGGAAAAGGCAAAGAGGTAGGAAGAGGAATGCTATATTAGATTCATTAAATGAAGGAATGAGATATGAGAATTTTAAGAGAAAGACTTTGGATACCTAGGTCTTGGTGGTGTGTGCCTAAAATCTACCAAAAGGTAGAATTACAGTGCATTGTACTCAGGTGAGAAATTGTATTGGCAGTTTCTCAAATCAACAATAGGCGAGAAATTGTATTGGCAGTTTCTCGAATCAACAAAAACTCAGCAATGGTAAGGCATTGATACTTTTCCATGTAAAAATACAGGTTCTTGAATTCTCATCAGGGGCATATAGAATAATGCCCATCCAGGAATTTAATATTTCCTTGTATATCCAAGGTTCCTGTATAGGTGCATTATATATCTTTCCCTTAGCAAGTTTGTGGCACAGAACTGCTGATGCCACCTTACTGTGTAAGTTTATTTGAAGGATTTTCATTTTTTTCCTCCTCTTTATTTGCAGATACTGGTTCTTGGGTATTTGTGGCAGTTCCCTCCTCCCCAGTATCTGCTGACTTACCTTTACCATCAGGGTCATTTAGGACCTTAAAGGATCCAGGTTCACCCCTGTGTAGACTCTATAGCCAGTTTCTTTAATAGCATTGGCTGAGTCTGGTCTACAAGAAGTATCACCTGTTACCCATTCAGGTCTGGTTTCCTTTCAAGGACTTTCCAGTGCTCAGTTTTGAGTCCTGGATTATAGGCCTTGAGTCTTCTTAGTAAGATTTTAGGATCATCAGTTGTTAGGTCCAGAGTTCTAAAAACCATTTTCTCAGGCTTTGGGAGGTTCCTTTTTTCCACCACCTTCAGTGCAGTTCCATCCTTAAGCTTGTGATTTTCGAGGGCTTTAACAAGCTAATCACAGATCTCCTGGTTTCACAAGTATAGATAATCTTCTCTGCCACCAGGTTGTAAGTCTTGAGGAGAGGTAAAGGGTCTCCTTCCGGAGTCCCATCAACCTTCCTCAGGATCTCAGCCTGGATGAGCTTGATATCTTCATCCTCAAGCCTATCATTAAGGTACCCTGCCTTGATAATTCCCATTTTGTGGGTAGCCAACACCTCACTGTAAGATTCCAGTTCCTTTTGGCCCCTGGGTCTCTTAGTGAGATTGGCTTTCCCTGTTGGTGTGGAGTCATCCGATCTGGTTCTTTGACTCCAGTCAGATTGCCTCACTTCTCAAGAGATGTCATGTGTCCCAGTTGCTGTGTGCCCCCGGTACCATCCTGTCCCCTCTCCTGTTTTTTTCAGCTTACACCTAGCAGCCCCAGATAATCTGGTCTTTTCTAGGTGAAGCCTATTGACTCCAGATGCCACCTTGCTGATGTTCTTATCTCCTTCTGAGGGTATGCTGGTACTGCCAGCTTCCCAGTGGTACACTGGAACTGCCAGCCCCCATTAGAGAAACATTTTCCTTTAAACTCCCTTTTAGGGAGGCCTCTTTTTTGGTATCCTTTTTATCTTTTGTTTCCATATTGGTCCCACGAGTAGCAGGGATATATATGGTCACCATCCTCGGAGTCCCGAGACAGATGGAAGGCTAGGTACAGTGGGGTGTCGCCCGTTGTCCCAAGGGGATCGTTCATGATACTGCATATTTTGCTATCCCAATATCACTCAGCTCTCGGCATGATGCCTCACACCTTGGCTTGGGTAGAACCAGATCCCCATTAGCCAGCATGTTTCAGGTACTCCAATGGGATTCCCTCACTCCACTTGTTTCCACACTCCAAGTGTCCATAAAAAGGCTCAGACGAGGGGTTGGGGTTTTGGAGGGCACCTTCAGGTTAACTGTCCTACTCGACTTTCAAGAAAAACAAATAAATAAACATATCAGCTTCGTTTCTTCTACTTTAATTTATCTTATATACATTTAATTTTTTTAACGAAGGAAATGAAGTATTCATTTTTCAATTGTTTGGGTCAATGGCCTTCTGCGACCCATCAGAAAACTTCGCTACCTAGGGTTTGGGAACCCTAGCCCTAGCATCTTTAAAAGTACCCCACTTTGGGAAACCCTGCACTAAGGTAATCCAAACAGTTTAAAAAGCCTTTTCAATCTTATGATGCACTTTCATGGCTCGTTCTAAATGCTAAACCAAGACTAGCTAACAATTTAACTGTAACGATGATTTACTTTAAAACTTCATGCCAGTAATTTTGTTCACTCTGTACTTGTTGCAGTAACTCAGTGTCAATGCACCCTACTATTGACATTATTCTTTGGTAAGCATAGTACATTGCTCCAATGTGAACGCTCATATTCTGTTAATGTTCTGCAGATATTTTCCCAGTAATTAAATCCATTAATCATTTTATTATATGATTTGGAAAATAATTTACAAACAAAGAAATAAATTGATTTGTTTAGGAAAAAATTAACTGTTCATGCATTTCTTTTTTTCCTTTTGCTTTAACGCAGTAAAAATTAGACTAATTAAAATGTCTGTAATATATTCTATCACACACTGTATATGATACCTTTAGGTTTTCAATATTTCCTACATTACAAGGTTTGTTTATTAAATAATGTTCTATCATTTCATATTATCAACACTATTTTGTGCAGTTAATACAGAATGCAAGGCAAATAACATAAAAATGTAGCAGAAAAAAATATATAATGGACTCACCTATTACACTTGATTTTCATTCTTTCTCACCCACTATGAGTACAGTTGATCTTATCTTCCAAAATGGTCATATATATCCAGATGGATCTCGGGAAAGGATGTTTACATTAATTAGGCCAAGTGGTCGACTAGATAGATGCAAAGAATAAATGTCATTAAGATCTTATAAACTATGATGATACTGGCATCAGCTAAGCATAGAATCAGAGCAGAAAACAAACAAAGTGGCGAGACTGCTTCGTCCCCACCACTTAAATTTTAATATATTGAAATTGCGGGGCTGGTGTGTACAGCAGCCTCGAGTGCCAATTCAATCTTTGCAGAACCGACCTTTTGTGAGGTACCCTTTTCGATGAGATCCCCTTTTTGACAAGGCCCCCAGTTAGCACCTCATGCGCCTGTGTGTAAATCTGCCCCTGAAGGGGAGGTTACATTCCAATTTGCCACTAAAATAACTCATATGACAAAAAAAGGGGAATTATCTCTCATAAGATTTCGTGTAATAAGGGAGATTAGGTTTAAGTCATTGCCGCTGTACCCTATGACATCCAAACTAAGAAAACAAGTTTGTTTATGGGCGTTCGGGTCATGAAAGGGTTAATATAGAGAACAGTACATACACTGAACATTGCATAATGTTAATATAAATGAAAATAACATAAAATTACATAAAGATGAATGGAAAACACACACAAATAACTCGCATGTGCACACACAAATAATACACACACACACACACACAGATATTGCAGGGTAAAACTCGCGAGAATCTCAGATACGATGTTCAAGGCTCAATTCTAAAACAAAGCACGTGATGATGGTGCATAATAGCACACAGATGGTAAGATTGTGTTAGTTCATTTCCTTATGCTAGTTAAAATGAATAAAAAAAGTAAAAAATAATTACCAGAAACGGTTAGGAAAATCGTGGGGCCTGGTGCAAAGTGGGCCTCTTATGCATAAAAAATTTTTAATAGTAAATTATAGTAACAAAAGCAATCTCTCTCACTATGACATCAATATTTTTTCAAAAGTGCATGTACTTTATAAGTACGACAAATATTTCTTAGAGAGTGCAGAGCCTATTTAAGTGCAGGGCCCGGTTCAGTCGCATCGTTCGCATCTCAATCAAACCAGCTTTGAAAATTATCAACATAGTATATTCATTATTAATAGCAAAAAATAAAATAAATAGGCCAGAAAATAAAATAAAAGGAGTTTAATGAGGCAGTTACTGTTGAACAAGTATTGTGCGTGTCGACTTCTTACTCCTCCGTGGCAAGTAGTCTGAGTGACGAAAAAGCAAAACAAAAAACCGTGGTTACCGAAACATTGTTCCATAATACACGAATAACGAACAAGTGAAATGATGAATTTTTTTTAATGTTGCAAAATATGGAATAACTCACAGCTAGAAATGAAGCATGACATGGCCTTTCCTAAAAGTTTTGGTTAGCAAAAACAATTTTCCCTAAAAATGCCCTTGGAAATTGGGTTGCATCCTATAGCCCGGTGCAGAACCGTGCAACTTTGTAGTGGGAGAAGCAGTTTAATGTTATGCCATTCAATGCTCACAGAGGACACCACTGTTGCACCAAGTGCACGCATTTAAAATGTCAGGTTTTTTAATCCTTGTAAAATGCTTAATATAATTGATCACAAAATTCTAAATATAAATATGAAATTGAAAAAATAAAATTATTGTAGATTATTAATATTGCTTTATTTAAGCTTCATTAGATGTACACATAACAAGTAAATGCCATATATTTAAGTGAAAAAAATTCTAACCGTAGCATTTAAGCAGATTGCGAACTTGTTTTTGTGAAATTATCACAAATTATTTGCCGATATTCACTCAGCAAGAAGGCACAGTTACATTACAAAGTAGTACTAGATAAAAACAAACATTTGCCAAATTTCAATTCGAACATTAGCAATTCAACAGAGATCACACATGGAAAAGTAAAAAAAATATGTGGAAATGAGTTATCAACTGGTATTACGCAAACTGAAAAAACAGTGATAGACTAAGTATAAAAAACAAGCTTAACATATATGTACATATACGAAGTAGTATAGACAACACTGTAAACTATGAAAATATGTAATTCAACATAAGCAATTTTGACAAAAAAACATACGGAACTACCTTATATTCACAAAGAAAGAAGGTACCATTGCAAAAATATCAATGCAGTTCTAACAGTAACATTTCAGTAGAGATTGCGAACAGGTTTTTGCAAACATCACAAATTACTAGCCGATATTCACTCAGAAAGAAGGCACAGTTACATCACAAATTACTAGCTGATGTTCAATTAGAAAGAAGGCACAGTCACATCACAAATTACTACCTGATAAGAATGCACAGTTGCAAAAATCTCAATGCAGTTCAAACAGAAGCATTTCAAGAGATCACACATGGAAAAGTCACAGAAAATGTGTAAATCCAGTGAGTCATCAACTGCTGTTGCATACACAGGAAAAACAGTGACACCCTTAACATGATATATATAAAAATAAAAAATAGAGTAATTCAATCCTTAGATTGATTTGATTGACTTGGGAATATACACAGATGGTGTGGTGGTTTCCCGTTGCCTTCCAACACAGTCTCTCTTCTCACTGCTCCTGCAGAATGAAACCCATTCCAAGCACCTGCACATAAAGACATTCATCAATATGAATAATAATAGATTACCAGAAAAATAAAAAATCCCTGAAAGGTTTATTACTTTTCCGAAAGAATTGGAAAACCATCTCATTTGGAAGTTGTACCTTCGAACAAACAGTGGCATTATACTTCCACACTAATGTAAGTTAGTTATGATATTTAATTTGTGATTCATGTCATTGTTTAACATTCTTAACATAATTGCTAAGGTGCACTAGGTGTTATTTACAACGTTATTACGAAATACAAAAATATCACGTGGTGAGAACAATAAATGCAAAAAATAAACACAATATAACAATTAGGATTAAATGCATTATAGGAACTGCTGTCATATTAGGAGTAAAATTAATGCATCAAAATATATCACTTACAGAGCCGTAGCAAGGACATTCAGCACCCGGGGCGAAATCCTGTAGCAGCGCCCCCCTTCCCCACTTTTAAAAAATATTACCTTTTCTGTTTTATTCTTATTTCTTAATTAATTTTTAATAGTTGACGTACTCGGCGTTTCCTGGATAAATCGAACACTATCGCTAACACCGATTGCTATGAAGATAGTTTGTGCAGACATTCCATAATCTTTTAAGTTCCGCTTGAAAACTTTTTTGGACAAAATAATACTATTTCCACAAAAAAGCCAGCAAGTGCTCGTAATTAACGCTTATAGTTTTGGCGATAGAAATTCGAGAAAGTTCCAAACATGCCATTACGTATTTTGTTTACATCGGTTGAAAAGTAGATGTTTTGGTAAGGCCAATTAGTTCACATTATTTTCAGCTACCTGGATATTTTACGATTTGTTTGGTGGTAACAATTAAAAAATTTATTTGGATATAAAAATTCAATGTCACGAGACTGTTTAACGTGTAAATCCCATAATTGAAGGAGAAATTGCACTTGGAATCGAATCATGGTATTTTATAAAAATAATGAATCTCTTTTCTCTTAAGTTTGCAAATACCAACAAAATGGTACCAAATCTTTGTTTTATACAATGACCACTACGAGATCCAAAGATTTTCAGCCAAAAAATTAGAATTTTTGCATTTAAACCCAATTTGATGCCTTTTCTTAAATAATTGATACAAAAATAAAGTTATTCTTTTAGTCATGCTATGTTTAACCCCCGACTTTACATGACGATCTCACAACAGTGTATTACGTAACTGGTAAACGAATTTTAAAAAGTTTGAGGAGCAATTCCGTTCCTTATCGGCGATCGATTTTCACCACAAACAAGTTAGGAAAGTGTGAGATTGTTTATGTTAGCAACAATGAAGAAGGAACCATGCAAGCAATTTTCAAAGCTCAACTCGATTTAAGATTGATTTTCTTGATAACGGCTACTCCTACGATAACAATGAATTGGAAAAGAAATACTCTTCTTTACTAGTTCTAGAAGTGAAAAATATTTTGATATGACTAATACTTTGCGAGATATGACATAAAGTTCATTTTTTGTCACCAGTAAAATGGTACCCCTGATTCATTTTTACGATTTTCTTATTTTCCTTGATTAGAAGTCTTTAATATTAAATTTCATGAAAATCTGTTCGGTAAAGTAGAGAATGAACACACAGACGGATGGGCAGATGACAGTAGGCGCTCATGCTGAATGCAAAATGCCCTAAAAAGCAATTTAAATGTTTTCTGTATTGTTACCTTTAGCGTTTTTCCTATAAAACAACATAGGATGCTTCATACGCATGCGAGCAACTTAACGCATATGCAAAATATACTTGAGTCCAAAGGGGAGAGGGATAGAAAGAGCAATGTGAAAAAGACCTCCAATGCATTTGCTTGCGAATTTTCATGTGTAGGCTAGGAAGAAACAGCCAAGGACTTTACCCCGTGGTTTATGGCACGTGGAGGCTTCTAGCAATAGGGAAAAGGAGTCATAAGGTTAGCGCAGGGGTCGGCAGCCTTTTCTATATGGCAATTTAAATGCTGCAATTTATATGGCCGCATTAGTTGTTCTGAATGCTTCGGAGGGCCATATTGGAAATCACAAGAGCTTCGGTAGGTCGTATGACCGTTTAAATCAGAAGTTACTTGGATATTCTGTGGTCTCATGTTAGTGAAATATAGGTTTAATAGCGTTAAAAGTCCACTGGAATAGGTTTTGAGAGCATAGTTTCACTGAAAAAATTTGGAATTGACTGTGTTAAATTATACCGATCACTTATTCAACATGGCTTCGCGGGCTGCATAAAACGCTCTCGGGGCCACACAAGGCCCACAGGCCATAGGTTGCTGATCCCTGGGTTAACGTGTATAGTAGGATGCCATAAAATGCGCTTTCTTTCACCATGTGTGCCTCATGTCACTCTATGGGAAGCTATGAAGCAGAGAGGTGGAGATGGAAAAGGAGTGAGTAAAGTTGGAAAAAGCAAAAGCGAGAACTGTAAATGGGAGGACCAAACGCCACCCTCTGGGATTGGTAGTCGGTGTGCAAAGTTAACACAAAAACCGCCCCAATTCCAGGTAGTTCTGAGCAGTCGCCTGCATCATTCACACTTAGGAGAGGTCTTCGGGCACCCCTTGTTCGTCGGCTGAAGACGAAATTTGGTCTCATTTAAAATGTCAATTAAAGAAAACTATATGATAAGTAATGCATACAAATTTATTATTATTATTAAATAATAATTTCAAAATATCGACTTGATTTATTTTGCCTGTTTGGCACCCCTTGAACTTCAGCGCCCGGGGTGGTTGCCCCCCCCCCCCTCTCCCTCCCTGCTATGCCTCTGCTTACATATATCACATCGCTCAGCACACGTAATTTTCAGTTTTTTTATCTCACATAAGGATGTGTTGAAAAAGTCAATTCAGTGTATATAACTATTTGCTGCCCTTTGGATTCTCTTTACTGTCACATTATAACCATAATTTGTACTGTGAAAGTTTGTATTAAATGCAAGATAGTTTCTCACAGTTCAAGGAGGAATTCTAACGTTAATAAGTGCTAAAAGACTCGAATAATCAACTCAGTTATTCAACAATTTATACAAAAAGATTGTCTGCTTTAATTCTTGTGCTAAAGAGTATCTAAGGAAAGAATCTCCAAGAGCATACAATAATTCACATCAAAGCTGAAACGTGATTTGTAATTTACAAAACATAAAACTTTATGCCATAACCTTTCCACTCCTGGATAAATAAAGTTCAAAATTATAAGTTTTGCTTTGAAAGGAAAATGTTCATACGAGAAACATCAGTTATAGCTCCTAAAGCGACTTATGAATTACATTCATAGTTTACGAAAATGCTTCAGCATTCACATGAAAAATATTTATTGATATAAATTTACATACAGTTCCTTAACCCTTTAAGACCCAACTAAATCCACTTTTTTAACAATGTTTTCTAACTCATTCTCCATTTCCTGGTTCACATTATACATTGAAACCTTGATTTTGTGCTCTTGGATTTTACGTTTTTCCCGATTTTATGCACTTTTTGTTTTGCCCCGGCCAAATGCTCATAAGAACAATGTAAAATTTTAACCAATTTTATGTTTCCTCAACTTTATATTTTCCCCGGATTTGCACATTATTTTTTGTGTCCTGACAACAAATTCACTCAATTTTACATTTACAATTTTCTATTTCGGAAAAGGCAAAGAATCACTGGCTGTGTTCTGCTCATATTCAAGGTTAAAATAGGCTATATTCAATAGTTTTAGTCATACCTTTGTCAAACTCAGTCATGTTTAAATATATAAAATAAAGATTATAACTTTTTATGTATGTATTCTAAAAGCATGACCGATTTCATCCTGTTAGAGTAGGATTGCCAACAGGATGTTATTTTACCACAGAGGATGATTGCCTGTTTCATCTTCAAACTGGCCCCTATAAGAGGCCGTTTTTTTATAATAGCAATGTAGGTAAAGTAGGAATTATAATCTGCATAATATATAAAAAGCTTAATGTCATTTTGTATATGATGCTCTTTTTTAAACTTGTTTCAACATACTTTCCAACTAGGTAAAATAATAAAATTTGGCATTAATAATTGATTCATATATTAAAAAGCAATGATGATAAAAGACCCTGGTTTGACTTCAGGAGATAATTCCTATTTCCCATAAGATAATGCATAAAAATCGATTTTTTGACGTACAGGCTTTCATTCATTAGCAATTTAAAATTACTTAGAAACAAGGTATGAAATCGAGACTTGGACGGTGTTATGCCTAAAAGATCAAACGTTGTTGTTAAAGAAGACAAAAATCGAATCCACGCAGAATTAGCGCATAAATTAGTTTTTAATCGCTAAGAAAGCGTATTGCTCTGAGGTACAACTATGGAAAATTCTAACTACCATAGCAACAATTCAACAGAAAAAGTTCAACTGCATGTTATTTGTATTTTAATCATATTGTAATCAATTAATATATGCATTATCGAAAAGAAAATACAGTATTTATATGTTAAATAATATTCTATTCAAAGATTTTGAAATCTGTTAAGTGATAAAATTAGTATTTTGGCTCAAGTTGATACGCATGTTGGAACATTGAGCTGACTCTGTTTGACTGGTTAAAGAAATAAAATGGTATGTAGGTTAGTTTATTTGCATTTACATTGTTATTGTGTTCAAATGTATAGTTTAGATGACTTGCCAAAGTTATTATATAAAGCAACCCACATTTTCTTTTTGTTACATCATTTTCATTTCTCCAATTTTACACTTCTCAATTTTACATTTATTTTAGGTGGTCCCTTCATTAGTGTAAAATCGAGGTTTCACTGTAATTCCTTTTCTTTATTCCATTAAGTCACTGTTTGTTTTTCAGTATGCCTGTCAACTGTTGACAGGCGTTCAAGGGAGAGGTTCTTGGAGTCCAATCACCAGATAGCAGCACTGGTGGACAAGTTCAAGGCTGAAGGTGCTCCTTACAGAAAGGCAGTTGGTATTGAAGGGGATGATGTTGCACTTGGAGGAGGTGCGATGGGTATGGGAGTTCCACCACCACCCTTGCCACCACCATTCTACCGGCCAGGCATATCACGTGTTGCCAGGACACTCATTGGGTTAGATACAGTTAGAGTCTTCCTATTATCCTTATTATAAACCTATGATAAAAAACTTAAATTTGCATATGTATTATTGGTACAATGGAAATTTTCTTTTACTAGGCGCCAAGTTGCTTCTATTCTAAACTTACGGATATCCAGTTTCTATCAGCTGGCTCTACGAATTCTTCCTCTACCTGTGTTTTTCCTTCTCCTTTGGCTATTTTACAGTGGAAGATTGGTGAGTTAAAGTTTTGTCTCACTGAAATTTAGTCTCATAGTATAAATACATTATATTGCATTTATGGATGAATTACATTATGAAAATTCAATTTCTTATTTCAGGCATACCAAAGAACTTATGTATCAACTAATGGGCTCATTTTCAACTTTTTGGCTGGTGCTTATTTTATCTCAATTTTTTCAACAATTTGCACATGTGAGTTGAATTAAATACAAACATAATTTTGTGATTTATTCATATGTAAATCAAAGCTCTACAATATGTACAGATAAATTTACTCTTTCCTATCTCACCAACTCAAAAACTCACTTTTTACAACTTCTTTATGGATATAACAAGTCTTTTATATGATCCAAGCAACTCTTGTAGACATAAAGTGCATGAATAAACCTGATGTAAATTTCACCTTTTGAGTAAATGACCTTAATGATTATTCATTTTTAACTGTTTCTATTAATAATTTTTGCTGTTGAAATACACTTTGGGTCAACTTACCTACTTTCTGGATTCATGTACCAATTACATTTAGCCTATTTAAATTTTACATCATCATATTATCTTAATTTATGTTTAGTTATTTGAAAACATGAAAGAAGCTTATGAATTTCTTGTCATGTTAGGGAGTTCAATAATTTTTAATCAAAATAGCATTTCCATTATCATGTTGATATTATCTTTACTTACTATCTATAGTAATGTCATGCAATTAATTAAAATCTTCTGTTTGTTTAGTCCCAGTATATCGCACACGTTATTTTCAAGAATGCCAAGAGGGATTATATGGTGGGTGGTTGTTTCACTTGACTTATTCTTTGGCAAGCCTCCCATTTTCTCTCATCTCTACTTTAGCCTCATCCCGAATAGCAGTGGAGTAAGTAATAAATCCTGAAATAACAACAGCTTTTTAGTTTAGAGAATTTAATGAATTGTTACTGCCAGTCTTATTGTGTAATCGTTTATTCATTCATTAGTTAACCTATTAATTTTTTGGTGATGTCTTAAGTATATCTTTCATTTTGATCATAAAGGGTGTCTGGACTGGAAGGTTATGAGGCATGGTTATATTTGTGGGGTATTTTCTTCGCCTGCCATCTAGCAGCAGAACAACAAACTTTGGCTTTCATGCGTGTACAACAGTGTTCTCTTTCTGCTGCTTCTAACAGCTTTCTTGTATCAGCAATCTGCCTTATTCTTGGAAGTGGAACGCTACGGCAAGTATATTTTTATATAAATTGAAAAGATGTTATCAATTATTCTTCTTTTTGAACCTTTTGTCTGGTTGACTTAACTTTTGTCTAAATGCCATGATTACATTATAATAAAGTTCAATTTTTTGTTTTAGCATTAATGAGCCACTCATTTTCATTGGCAAATAATTCATCCATATATTTTACTATTTTTAACTTCTTTTTTTGATCTAGTTGCTAAACTGATCCTTATTATTCGCAGACATCAAATTGTCTATCAGCATGAACTATTCATTTTTGTGTAATACTTTCAATTTTTTGTTTTAGCATTAATGAGCCAAACATTTTCATCGGCAAATAATTCGTCCATACATTTTACTATTTTTAACTTCTTTTTTTGATGTAGTTGCTAAACTGATTCTTATTATTCGCAGACATCAAATTTTCTATCAGCATGAACTATTCATTTTTGTGTAATACTTACGTTCTTATGGAAAAGAAAATATAATGTTCATTTTTATTAATTTATGTTCCAACACTTTTTAAATATTATAGGTCTTTGAAAGCACTTCCTGAGTGGTTGTTTTATCTAACATATGCCACTCAGTCGCGATATGCAGGTTCACTGCTGGCTGGCCAACTCTTCTCCATTCATCCCCATGCAATCCCTAATTGTACCACTTTGCCACCTTTACTGCCTCCTGGACCAAGTTACTCAAACATTGGAGTGTTGCAGAGAGAGCCAATACACCAAGCATTAGTAATTTCATGTGGATATGATGGGCTTTCTTATTTGACGGAACGTTATGGTAATATCACTAAAAATTTAACTTTATACGAGCAAATCATTTCTATTCCATTTTCATATAGGTATATATCAAACAACAGTTTTATGTAACTAATAATTCTAAAATGTCGGGAGAAGTAGCTTAATAGTTGAAGTTTTCTTAGAACTTGTAATCCAACGTGTAACTTAAATGTCATATAATTATTCCCATATTAATAAAACCAGACATAAGTTATAAGGCTCATGTCAAAGTACTAAACCAAAGTTATTCCTAAAATTTTGTTTTTTAAGCAAATGTTAGAGTTTTGTTGTTTAAATGTTTTCTTATATTATTTAAAGCTGTGTTAGTTACTATAAATTCTACATTTAATTTTCTATGTGGTGTGGCCATGCATGTATGCGTAATGATTTTTGTTTCTGACCTGTTAACTTTGGGTGTCATTGTTCAGGAGTGAATGAATAATGAACAATTCAATCTGCAGAAAATACAGAAAAATACAATAGACGTAACTAATTTTTAGAAAGTAATCAGCATTTCTTTTTCTGCCAAATTTCGTCAATAATGCTGCTATAATAAGCCAATTGAAACAAAGGGTTTGAGGTTAATTATATATGATAGTCATAAATTAATATTCTAAATGAAATGCTCATTATTGCTATACAATTTGTGCCACTTTACGCATTGTAATATTTTTGAACATTTTTCGTAGAATGGAAACTGAGAAATTCTTGATATTTATGTCATTAATTTAATTTTATGAATTGAAACATCATCTGTAAATTATGAAAATACTAGTGTAATGCCCGTTGAAATATCAGTGGAAGAATTATAGATAGATTATTATTATTTTCATTTAAAATAGTTAATATCATACTTTTACATATGAAATATTTTGTCATATACAACATTTCTAGTGAATATTCTGTTGTTTAGTTAAACTTAAAATAGTTCCCTCTCTTTCCCTCCCTCTATCCCTCCCACACCCTGTCTCCTCCTCCCCTCTCTCTCTCTCTCCCTTTCCCTCTCTCCACCTCTCTCTCCCTCCCCCTCTCTCTTGTATTAAAAGCATTCAAAACACGCTTATACCCATAAGGCAGGGGCAACTTTTGGCTGTGTTGCACAGTTGCGCAACCACCAGTTATTTCAGTATTTATTTTAGTTCTTTATTTCTCTCATAAAATGTAAATTTGTTTTATTTCTACGTAGTAATGTCCTTTATGAAATGCTTGCGATAAGAGTTCTGAATGAAATCGGTTCGCGTCGCAGAGAGGTTGCACGTTTTCTGCAACCACACCAAGAAAACCCAAGCAGCTATGAGCATATCCGTGCATACCTCTTCCTCCCTCTCACTCCCTCCATTCTGTTATTCCCGTTAGCGAGGTGTTGCAGTCAAGCTGCAACAGCAGCGGCGTTTAGAGGGTTTTGCGTTTATTATATTTTGAAAAGTGACATTATTAGAAGTGTATAAAATGAATTCCGTAGTTGATTTACAATCCAAACCTTTTTCACTACTTTCTGCTGAAAAAAAATTAGAAATTAAAAAACTTGGAAGGCCTACAGCAAAGTTAAATATTGTACAAATGGAGAAGTGTAAAAACAGTCAGTTTAGGCAGAGTTTTAATCAGTTAGTGTATGAGAAACATAATTGGTTGTGTGCAGGGCCGGATTAAGCGGTACGCGTACAGCACCAAATAATTCAGGTCGATGTCAGGGGCAGTCAGTTTACTGGAATTTATTACAGAAAACAATTTACATGAGTTTTTGTTACTTGTAATTGTTAATAAATTTATGGAATGATGATACTTGAATAAATATATTCATTCATTCAAGACGTGTTGTGTGATCGATGCCGGGTTTTTTCCCGGCATTACTAAATGTATTATAAATTGTTTATTAGAAATATAGATTTGGTGATTTAATCAACATCTACAAATTTATACAGTTCATTTTGTTTAGCTAATGAGTGTCTTTGTTTCTCCGCTAATCAGTTATCGAAACATGTATTTGAAACATTTTTGAAAGTGTGCGACCACCTATTTATTATATCACGAGCCGCCACTGCCATAAGGATTGAATTAACAATATGATATAGAGGTCTAACAATGGAATTGGTAGGCAAGGCAACATCCCATTAAAAGGGCAAGATTTCCTCAAACTGTGTGAATTAAACGTTTACATTGAAAAACTTCGAACTGTAGGCGGAAAAAGATGAACAGAATAAGAAACTTTATAATGTTTTCTTCAAAATGGTTTATATCTGAAGATTGTAGACCAAATCTTTCTAATTTTAATTTAAAAAATCGGTACAACATACATTGTACAAACTTTCTCATATACGTACTAATGCGTCATTTAGTTATATTTAGAAAATGAAAATTGTATGAGCCTGTTTTTAGAAAATCCAATTTTTGTTAAAGTTGCCCAAGAATAAACTAGCCTTGTGTTCATCTTTTAAGAAATATGAACTATACAATATTATTGAGGATGTAAACTTAAGTAACTGTACGAAATTAGATCAAAATCGTTAGAGCCGTTTCTGAGAAAATCGAATTATTGTTAAAGTTGCCTAGAATAAACTAGCCTTATATTCATTTTTTGAGAAATATGAACTATACAGTATTATTGAAGATGTAAACTCAAGTAACTGTACGAAATTTGATCGAAATCGTTAGAGCCGTTTTTGAGAAAATCGGATTGTTGTTAAAAATGCGTAGAATAAACTACTCTTAATTATTGATCAATGTCAACCATTTCTATGCATACTCTGCTCAGTATGATAAAATCCCTAAGTACGAGATTTCATTCATTTTCGTTCGACCGTCTAGGCTCCAGCGCCAGTAACAGACAGACAGACAGACGGCATTGCAGAAACCACTTTTTTGGATTCAGCGACACCTAAAACGTGTATTTCCGTGAAAATCTCGAGGTCGAATTTTTTCGCAAAAACAATACTTTCTCGATACTTCGTATGAGAAAGTAAAAAGAATGAAAACCTGCATGTCATAAAGCCGATTTTACGTGTTAACTTATTGGAAATGAAAATTATCCCCTGGAGTCGAACCTGGATCTTTGATATTAAGTTCGATACATTAAAACGTTTTGTTATTATATCATAATGCTATTCTGAAAATTTCATCAAATTCGGTTCAGTCGTTTGCGAGATATTAAGCTTCAAAAAGCATTACATGACAAAGGGACAAAGTGACACCACTGTCTTTTATGTTAGTTTTATGATCACCTGAAAAGTTAAAAATGTCCCTTTGAACATGACAGCTGCGTTTCTGTAGGGTGGCCTCTTCAGGCAGCCAGTTATTATGTCTATCCTCATCAGATGGATATGTACCATATCTGCCTGAATAGAAGCTGACACCCCCCCCCCCCAAATCCACCATTTTTTGGTAAAAATGTAAATTTCATAGATTTTGTGCTGAAGTGTGCCGGGCATTCATACACGGCTTAGAATACATTATATGTGATCGAAGAAAAGTGGGACATGGTTTAGTAGTTGTCATTTTGAAATATTACTCCAATTAATAATTTTGCGTTGTTGAATGATATTCCATATTCAGTGACAATAATTTCATTCATCTTCATTTTCACAAAGGCCAAATATAGTAATAGCGAACTTGCCAAGATAATTTTTCATCCAAGTCTATTTCCAATGAAATTAGCATTTACATTACCTTAAGAAATTGCATTTTTATAATTATACACGTTTCATGTAAAGTTTTACTGTTCATTATCAGCTGAATTATGCAGTTCAAGCCGTTGCTCATACCTTCAGAGCAGATCTCACGTAATTTACCAATACTCAAACAGTTGAGCATCAAAAGTCGTCAACACATTTTGCATAATTGTCTGCAAATCATGTGACCACTCAAATAATGTGAAAAACCCAGCCTTAAACGGTAACAAAGCACAGGTAGTGCTAAATTCAATATTCTAGCCATTATTATTTATTCATTAACATTCATCGTAAGTAAAATATTTACTTTATGAAAAATATAGTGGTATCATGAGACATTCTGCCATCTATGAGTGACTACGAGATTTAACCATAACCCAAATTTTCCTCGGACTCGCATTTAAGCCGAGGGGTGATTTTCTCATGATAGATTTTGACAAAAAACGTCGGCTTGTATTCGGGCAGATACGGTATTTGGTAATTCATGGAAAACTATTTTCTGCAAAAATAACAATTCCTTACATCATGAAATCTGCTACATATAAAGAGTTTGACCTACTAGTGAATCCAGCCACCTGATGCAGTTAACTATTTGATAACTTATGCGACTAAATATTCTGGTGAACTTTAATTAGTAAATGCTTTCATCATGCAAAAAAACCTATTTTCCATTAGAAGGGGATAGGAATGTGTTATGGAAAAAAACTATATGCCATGGGCAGAGACAGCCAGAATTATCTTAAAGGTATTGTCAGCCTGTATTTTCAAAAAAATATCTCAATGAGTAGCTGAAAATAGACATGTAATTTGATTTGAATTGGAGTTTAAAACATTTTGGCTGGTTGTATGGGATGAATGGATCAACCATGTAGATAGGTTTGGATTTTTCGTAGTACATAGTAATCTAAGGAAAGCAGCTGAATATGAGATTGGCCATTCCTCAAACTTTTTGTCTTGAACAGTGGTTCTCAACCAGGGTGACATGACATCCCAGGGTGACGCGACGGTTATTGAGAGGTGATGCGAATATTTGATAAATTTACAGTGTATCATATTCTGGCTTATAAACATAAATAAAACCAGGAGAATAAACACTCATGCTTATTTAAATGCCAGAATTTTATCTTTATGTGGTAGGGAATTTATTTATCTTTAAAGGTGACTTGAAGATAATGGAACTGTAAACGTGGTGATGCATAACTGAATGAACTGAACATAGGGTGACGTAGACAAAAAAGGTTGAGAACCACTGGTCTAGAAGATAGGCATATACAGAAACTTCCCAAAGGGGCTTCTCCATCACCATTCCTTTTTCAACCTCCATTCTTTCTCCCCAACTTACAAGGGGACCTTACGACATGTTCGTCGCCGATTCGGTTGAAACTTGGTGAGCACGTAGCACACACCTATTTATGGAAAACGCCAAAGCAAGAAGACGCACCTCTCAAGCATTCGCGAGATATTTGCAATTAAATTTAGCGAAATTACTATGGGTCCATTGTATACCCTAATATGAGTCTCCTTGGATAGCTGAGGTGGTGGCCGAGTTGGTTAGGTGGCGGGTTCGCGATTTTTTGGGCGCGAGTTCGATACTAACTCTAAAATTTTTTTTTCAATTTTTATTATTTGATTTGTTTCTATTGTCTAGTCATTTTTGGGATATATTATTTGCTGAAAGTTTACTGTATTTATAATTACATTTTCACTAATTAAAAAATATTTTTCGCAATAACGTTGAAAAAGAATTGGATTAGAATTATCAGCAAAAATTAAAGGGGAATAAGGGCCGTTTATCACACATGTTCAACTCTTTTCTTTTACAGAGAGCTAATGCTTCATTGCAAATTATTATTCTACACATTTATTAATCGATTTTATTATATGACGTACAATGTTTCGGGTGGTAATTATCGTAGAAACAAGAAAAGCAGAGATCTAGATTACACCATGCACACCAGAGGCGTATCCAGGGGGGTGCGTATGGTGCTACAGCACTCCCCCTGGATATCAAAAGCAATCAATTTTTCTACTTTAAATACAAAGACTTCAATAGATATACAGAAGAGATCAAGACGACGGCATTGGTTCTAATGTAATAACCGATTTTGCTGGAAAACACACATCATTCACATTCACAAAAATCCTCCATTTGCCTGTCAGTTTCGAGGCATACGACGCGTACCTAATCATATCGCGAAATACTGGTGCACTTAATTGTTGATGAAGCAACGAATATAATTTGGTTGCATCCTCACGTGATGATATTTCGCGGTTTTGTTCTATTAAAAATGAGCAATTCTGCATCCGCTTAATGAAGTTTTTAACCTGCCTATAAAAGTACACATCACAAGGTTGGCAGAGTGGAGTGCATTTTGACGGAATAAATTTGACAGTGCATGTTGATTCATCCTTATCGTCAACAAAGATTTCGTCATACACTTTGGGGTTAGTCTGACCTCCGCAAGAATCAATTAGCAGAAGAAACTGTTCATTTTTACATAAGGTAGAAGAGCGTTCTGCAAGAATAATTTGTACAGCTTTGCTGTTAGTTTGCCTGATATCGAACATGATGCAATTACATTTCCAAAACTCACTCGTAAAGTTATTTGTGAATGTGGATGATGTGTGTTTCCTAGCAAAATCTTTTTAAAATAACTGTGCCTGTCAATCAATTGGTTTAATAACGTGTGCATGGTGTAATCTAGATCTCTGCTTTTCTTGTTTCTACGATAATTACCACCCGAAACATTGTACGTCATATAATAAAATCGATTAATAAATGTGTAGAATAATAATTTGCAATGAAGCATTAGCTCTCTGTAAAAGAAAAGAGTTGAACATGTGTGATAAACGGCCCTTATTCCCCTTTAATTTTTGCTGATAATTCTAATCCAATTCTTTTTCAACGTTATTGCGAAAAATATTTTTTAATTAGTGAAAATGTAATTATAAATACAGTAAACTTTCAGCAAATAATATATCCCAAAAATGACTAGACAATAGAAACAAATCAAATAATAAAAATTGAAAAAAAAATTTTAGAGTTAGTATCGAACTCGCGCCCAAAAAATCGCGAACCCGCCACCTAACCAACTCGGCCACCACCTCAGCTATCCAAGGAGACTCATATTAGGGTATACAATGGACCCATAGTAATTTCGCTAAATTTAATTGCAAATATCTCGCGAATGCTTGAGAGGTGCGTCTTCTTGCTTTGGCGTTTTCCATAAATAGGTGTGTGCTACGTGCTCACCAAGTTTCAACCGAATCGGCGACGAACATGTCGTAAGGTCCCCTTGTTAAACCTCCAAGAGAAGCTTTTGTTCTTTCCTGCAGTATTCTATCATCAGCTGATGAGAAAGAACATCCTTTCAAATACCGTATTTACCTGAGTATAAGATGACTCTGAATATAAGACGATCCCCCCTTTTTAAACTTAGTATGTACTTAATAAAAAATAGTTAAACCAGTAATTTTGACAAATTTACTATCTGATTTTTAATTATTACAATTTTTGCAATCAAGTCGTAATTACAATTATTAAAAGTCGATTCCAGAAGTCTGAAAGGTAAACATGTAGGTGATGAAGCACAACCAGGAGTGCTTGTGCCTAGATCTAGATAAGCATCTGTTTGCTGTTTGTCTGAGGTCTACCCTTCACTAAGCCTTAGACTTTGGGCACTCTTTCCTCTGTCTGCCATGACATAATTCTTCTGGGATATTTTCATCCCATTCTCCTGACTCCCTGTTAAATATAGCTACTGTAAGCAGTCTCAGAACTAAGCAGCATGTATATGGTCTGCTTAGCATTTAATGGTTAAGGGAAATATTCATGTTCCAGAAATATGCCTACCCTTCACTAAGCCTTAGACTTTGGGCTTATAACAATATCAATTTAAATGAATTGATTAGAAATAAGAGCAGAGACCTCCTAAATATCCTAAGATATTGGCATTTTGGTGATCATGGTAAGACTAATGCAGGAGATCGATTTTACATAATTTGACAACTTTTGGAGACAATTTAGCATTTCAAAGTGCAGTGAAATCAGTTAAAGCATAATTTATTGGTGTGGTCATTTGGCATTCTGCCAAATCATCCCTTTTAATGTCATAAGTATTGCATAGAAATTTACATTTTTTTACATGGAAGATATGGGTATAAAGTGATGACATATGCTGGAAAAGTTAAGTGATGAAGGAAAAAACATGCACAAACTCTATTTCAAAGAAGCTGATGGACTGTCTCCTCTATGAAGGTCAAACCTTATATGTAGGCAATTACTTTACAAGCATTTTCATAGTTCGTGAACTATGTGAAAAGGTGGCCCTTTTATGTGGGACTGCAAGGAGCACTGCAGAAGATTTTCCTAAAAAGTCACTCATATAAAGCAGAAACATAGTGATATTTCTGCACTTGAAGACAAACGAGTAAAAATCCTCACTAGACATGTCTAATCATTATGCCAACATTGTGCAATGAGCTAACTTGAACTTGTGGTTATGAATATTTCAACTAAACAACTTCTGCTGAAAAAATTGATTCAGTAATGGACTACAATAATGCAAAACAGGAGTCAGTATTTCAACCATTGTACCACTCTAATTTTTAAAGGATATTAATGTGGTAGTGATAGAAGATGATGAAAGCTCTTTTTGGTTCGGCGTTCATGTGTTAAAGATTATTCACCAATACAGGTGACTCCTGAGATTCGACTGTTCGAGATTCAACCAACTCGAGAATTTGACCTGTCGAAGTCCATTTATTTGACCCAGCCAATCGGTCGGTCGAATTAGGAACTAGTTTACTCAAAGTAATTTTTGGCCCGCCCAACCATGCGAGGTTTAGTTTCAGTCTAGACATCGTTATTTCTGCTCTAATTGTTTGAATTTGTGCTGATTTCACTTGTTTTTTTTTGTTAATCTTTTATTTATTTATTTTATTTATAAATTTATCACTTGATGACTCATTCACTTTCATTATTGATGATGTCGCTCGAAAGCGTAATGTGGAGCTTATTGAATGTAATACTTATGGACAAGTCCAAGTGCTTTAAAATTGTTAACTAGCGATAATTTAATGCTTTAATGTATTCATTTACAGCACTCTAGTTAATACTTAACATGATGACATAATTCTAAAATTTTGTTCTTATACCCCACAAAAATCAAGATGCACATTATACACGGGGTATAATAAAAAGTCAGGATTTTTTTAAAAAAAGTATGGGTGCGCGTTATACACGAGTATATAGTGCACTTAGTAGAATTCCTCGTCATTTGCAAGTATAAACATAGGCACAAGCATGTTGCAATAAATTTACTATCAATACCTGCAATTTTTAAAACTTGGTCAGAAATATTCATGTATGATGCGGTCTTCATTTTTTACCGACATTTTGGGAAAAGGGTGCACGAGGTACGCATATGCGATATGTGTTGTATTTCACCACCATAGAGATCGATTGCAATCACTAGGTATAGTATGTTTCAATAGTATCATTAACAGCTGACGTCAGTCGAATTATAGGAAGCTTTATTTACTCCTAGAATAAGTTTCTTATTGGCTGAAATTAAAACATCTGTCCCATGAATGGCTCAAGAAGAATAGCATGGACTATAAACAATATTTATATATTTTATTATTGTTTATTTGTGTTTTGTTAAAACTTGGACCAGGACCTTGATTTGGCAGAAAAAATTCATGAGAAGTATTTTAAATGAAACAATGGGGGTCGACTAACACATCATATATATGTCTAATCATGTATTTTCAAGCTGAAAACTTGAGGTCAACTTATGCAGTGACATATGGTTCCTATGCTATCTCCAATAGTCCCTAAAATGTTATGAAAAACCAGATGCACATTTTGGTATAATACAGTCATCTTCAGTGGCAATTCACTGAAGGTAGATTCTAAAAGAATTCTTTTGGAAACTACTGTTTGTTAATCATCGCTGAAGATTGTAGACAAAACATGCATCTGGTTTTTCATAACCTTTCTGGGGCTATTGGAGATACCAAAGTACTTTTCTTTTAATCATTTGACTTTTAAGTGATTTTTTAATTTTCAATGCGTTTTGATTTTTAACGTGCAATTCTTTTCTTATACTATTAATTAATGATTGCAGTGACAAATTTTAGCTAATAAAATTACATTTTCTAAATACTATATACATATTTCATATTTTTCGAAAACCTCTACAAATAATTAAAATAATTAGAAAATTGCTGATTATGAAATGAGTAGAAGCCTGGTATGAAAATCAAACTACCTACTTACATCCATGGCAACTGCTTGTTGGTCAATCTGCCAGACACAGACACTATACTTTGGCCCATTGATGACTCGAATGGACATGAACATCTAAATTCTATAATGTAATACAAAAACCCTTACCATTTTGGTCACTGAACTGTTTTAAGTTTTTTCATCATTGATAAGTTTGGGGTCAGATATTTGACCACAATCTTATTCATCTTGTGCTGAATACATCTTGCAATCAATCCTTTCCAGGTGATTCTGTGGCAGCAAGCATCCCTTTATTTGACCTGGGAATATCCTTGGCATTTGGAGCAGGGGTGACTGTATTGACTGGACTGCTTTTTCTTTTCCCACTCCCAGCTATAGTGAAATCCAAATTTCGTGAATAACTTTGTAAATTTGTATAACAATTTGCTTTTTAAGAGCATATTATTTTGCTGAAGTTGGGTTGGGAAATTTTTAATGATGTGTTAAAACTGAAATATATATATACATTAATTACTTTGTGCACCTCAACAAAACTTTCAGGAACAGAGACATCATTTATGACTACAAATATGTACCTTTGAAGTATTAACTGCAAAATGTTTGCAATTTTTATTATATTGACCTGTTTTATATGAGACAATTTTTATTTAATGCATAATTTCACTGTTTTGGATTTGTTTTTAATATTTTACTTTGAATAATGATTTGTTGGGATATTTAATTGATATTTTACATCTTATTGTTTTATATATTATAAATACATTCTGTGATTCAAGAATTAAAACAATGTAATATTTAAAATTTATAATGTACAATGTCAATTTATCCTTGGAGATATTTAGCATGTTTTTCATTTAAATTATGACTTAGGAGAATAAATGGAGTTTCATAAAAAGAATAAGCAATTTAAAATAAACTTTTTAAACCCTATTTCACATTCTATTACCAAATTTGACCATGACAATAACAGAACTAAGAAAAACTATATTTAGTGCTTTAAATGGCAAAAAATAACTGTCGGCACTCTAATGCTCAGGACATGACAGTGAATGAAATTTACAAACAATATAAAGACAATTGTTCATTTACTCAGTTCAATGAAAAAATATATAGGTAATACAATAAGGAAACTAAAGAAATAAAAATGTTAAAAACATATTTTGTTAAATGAGTTTCCATATGGATTGGCATGTTTCCTCTTTTTGTTTCCTTTTTGTGAAAAGCCATCTTGTCTGCTGACTTTCCTTTCAAAATCCACAACTCTACATGCAGTTGTAGATTAAATGCTGCAGGCTAAAATTTGAAATTATAACTGCCGGATTGTTAAAATTTGAAATTGAAAGTTAGCAATGAGCACAAGACAGTACCAGCTCATTTAATGCACTGCTTATATTACTAAGCATTTAATGAAAATTTTATCATAGAGTTGCCATTGCCATAAGATAGAATTTACAGTTGTGCTGTAAACCATGTCCCTGAGAAAGGAAAATAGTTAATGATTTTATAAACTACAGGTGACTCCCGAGATTCGACAGGGATATGTTCCTGAAAACATGGTCGAATCTCGAACCATCGAATGTCGAATCAGCACAAATTCAAACAATTAGAGCAGAAATAACGATGTCTAGACTGAAACTGAAACCTCTCGTGGTTGGGCGGGGCAAAAATTACTTCGCGTAAACTAGTTTCTAATTTGACCGATCGATCGGCTGGGTCGATTCGACCGGTCGAATTCTTGAGTTGGTCGGATCTCGAACGGTCGAATCTCGGGAGTTGCCTGTATTCACAAATAAAAAGACGAGAAGAAATGAATTTCCCCAATTGCATGTGTTATAATACATATATGACAAGCACCATTAGCGGATTTGTAATAAGGCCAAAATAGGCAATGGTCTAGGGTCGGAGAGATTTCAGGGCAGCAATAAAAATGACATTTGAGGGAAGGAATGGAAAAACAATATTGCACTTACTTTTGATGAATTAGACCATAGGTCTTCAAACTGGATTTCCCAGAACCTTTGGGTTCTGCAGAAGCCTGCAGGGATGCTGCGATAGATAGAGGAAGAGAACCAAAATGTTCTTCCTTCTCTTATTTACAGCAGGAAACATGAGATTCACTTGTAAACTGTATAATATAAGATACATAAACTAGGAAAATAACAATTACAGTGATTATAAAGTTAATTTTATTGCAATTTGGCCTCCCACCTCTTACAATTAGTAAGGGTTCTCCAAGAAAAAATATTTTAATATAAGCATTCCGTGCCTTCCAAAAGTTTGGGAACCTCTGAATTAGACTATTATGATCCACAGACAGACAGATAAACTGAATAAATGAGTGATTTTTAGGAAAAAAAAGGAGCCATAAAGGGGCAGAAAAATAATTTGGCCTAGGGGTGAGGGATTTCCAAATCCACCACTGACAAGTACATATGACCATCCCCTCTGCAGGATTCAAACTCGTGACTGTTGCATTGGGAGCTAAATACAAGCTAACCACTTCTCCACCAAGGCCAGCTCAACTAATGTCATCATCAAGATCATCAAATTAAATTCTGAGCTGCATGACTAGAAAAAAATCACTATTACCTTCAAAATTTATGGTATCAGCGTAGCATATGTTATTGTTACCCAAACCATGAGTATGGAGGAAACCTGTGGCTGGCCAAAGAAGCTCTCGGGGAGTATTAGTTGATTCACTGATAAGTGGCATGTATGTCACCTAGGTGTGCTGAAAATTTCCCTCTGGTTAATAGCCTAGAAAGAGCCAGAACATAAATTTGATATTCTTCTTTTTGTATTCCTTTGTCATGGATTAAATTTTTAAGATAAAGTTAATGTGAAATTTTTGAAGAATTACACATTTTGTTCAAAATAACACGTACAAGATGGAAGACTTTAATTACTTCATGGATCAAGTATTGTTTTATGATGCATTATTAAAAAAATCTGTTTAATTTACATTCTGTGGAAGAAAATTAATATTTATTGACAATTACCTCAAGATAGCCAAATAATCTGTTTTAAGGATGATTAAATATGGAATTTTCTAGGAAAGGTTTATAATCAGGATAATACTATCTTTGATAGGTTTATAGCCAGCTATGAAAACAAATTTTCTGGGCCTTGTAAAATGTAAAGGATGGACTGCAACTCAAAAATATGTGGAATGAAATGGCATAAATCTGACTTTTATAATTTTAGTTTGTTTCTTTCTACCACTGATAATTGGACCTACTAAGTAGATAAAATGCACATCTGGTTTTCTTTGCCATTTTATGTCTAACAGAGTTATCTGATTTATCAATTGGATTTTAGCCATGAGGTAAACTCAATAATTCTTTATTGAACTTAAAATGTCTACTCTTTTCCATTAAATTTTTAAAACCACTGTCTTTTTCTTCATTACCTCGTCTTATTTTCATAATTCTTGTTTATACTATGATTGGTTGTCCCTAAAATGCATACAATATCTTATAATTAGTGAGGAAAATCCATGCATGCAACAGATTAATCATTAATTCACCAGAGAATTATTTTAGAATCTAATTTCGATTAAGTACCACTGAATACGGCTGCATTGTAGCCGAAATGCGCTATTGGTTTTTCATAACCTTGTGGCTATTGGAGATAAGTACATTTTTAAATTTTTTAAATTTAAGTTCATATTCTTGAAGATTAATCGTATTTTAAAAATAGATGCATTGCAAGGGAATAGGGTAGAACATACCTGCGCAACTTGATGAATATACGTCCTGTCAAGGCATTCTAAACCAATCATGCAACTTTTCAGCGTTCAAACGTGGCTCCGCCAGGTAACTGGGCGACGCTAGCACCTCAGGCGGGCAGGTTAAACATCTCGCTGGGGCGAGGGGTCGCTCGAAGAACCACATAACGCCGAGTGAAGTCCGCGCGGTTGGTTGTGGCTCTGGAGCATCGTGTTAGTGATTTTTTTTTAATCCTCGATGATGGCTTCACGGCAGTGAATCCCCGTGGCGAGGAGAAACTTTGGACTGCCTCTTATTATCGTAAGTATCACGATAATTTTTTTCGATCATCTTCTAGTACCGCATTTAATTATAAGAGGGAGACCGGAGAAGTAGCGAGAGCATTGTTAGGGAACGTACGGGTGGCGAAGGTGAAAGTGTATTGGACAAACGTGGGCGTCGTGAAAAAAAATAAAAGGCGAACAAGGTGAGATGTGGGCGATTCTCGAACCTTGCTACAGTCACCCACGCCAAGGAACAATGACAACGAGAAATGGTCTTAAGTTGCTGGGCGTATGCCTTTAATCCATTTCTCGCTGAGAACCGCAATCGCGACGCTAACAACCATTTTATCAAAATAAACGGCGGAGCTATTTTTGTAACAATGGAATTATTGGCTTGTGCAGAGCCGGGGCTAGGCATTTTGGCACCCGGGGCAAAGAACGTGAATTGCGCTAGCCCAAGCCCTATATTTTATGACATGTAAATAATAATAGTTATAATTACTGTCTGCCGGTCGCTGACATTATCACGTTATCAGGTCATTTAAATAAATTTTATTGTTGTAAATGTATATGTTTATGTAAAATACATATACATATAATGATAATTTTTGCGCCTTCTAGAATGATGCGCCCGGGGCAAGAGCCCCATTCGCCCCTCCCTCGTCCCGGCCCTGGGCTTGTGTGCCGCTTTCGATGGTCGCGCATTACTGCTATATCAACCCCGTTTATCCGATGTTTTTCCATCGTTTATCTTTTAGGCACGACATATTTCCAGCAATACTAACGTGTATTACCTTCGCCGTTTTTTTTTGTGACCAAGACGTGCGTCTTGTATGCATAATTTTCCGTCGTTAATGAAGGCATCTTCGACGCGTTTAAGTTTGGCACACGAATCATCGCGCGATTTTTTACCTGCCGAATTCGTGACTTGCACGCACGAATCAGCGCGTAACATTTTTAATTTCCGTGATCCTGAATGCGTTAGATCATCGCTCGACGATAAAAGAAAATTGCAGTTAAGACTTAATTTTACTTCATCTTCCGATAGTTCAACGATACCGGATACTTTCGACTTGTGCGCTCTAATTCTATAGTTCACCTCCCGATTCAGGGAATCCAGCCTTCTCTTTTGTTTTTGCTAACTGCAATCTCGACTGACGTTCTTGTTTCTACCGTTAAGAGAGTGGACGTCCAGACGTCGGTCGGGTGTCAATCGGTCACTTGTCCTCACCCCCACCCCTATCCCCCTCTCCCCCAACCTCCACATTAATCTCACTCCTCCATTGCATCCATATCTTTCCAACCTCTTTCCTTTTCTGCCTCTCTCTCTCTTTCCTTCGCATCCTCTATTTCTTCCTTCAAATATTTCGTCTCGTTTCTTGTTTGTTTATGCTTATTTTTTTAAATCGTCTTTCCTCCACATTCCCTAAAAAAACCCTCTATCTATTTCCTGCCTTTATATTTTTCTGTCCCACAATTTATCGCCAGGCGCGTAACTTGGGGGGCGCAGGCCCACGCAGTGCGTGTGGGGCCCCAAGATATTTCGGGCCCCGCAAAAATACTTAGAATTTTTCCCGTAATCTGCCGTAAGGTACTCGAAGTAGCAATATCCTTATGGGAATGAAAGGTTTCATCGCTCGAAATGAAGACGAAAATATCCATCTCAAGTGTTTGGAGTTGTTTTGTCCTATCCTTATAACGTTAGAATTGTAGAAGTCTCAACGTATTTTTGGAATTAAAACGTAAAAATATATCGATAAAAATCAAAACGGTATAATAATTTCATATATTTTTCTATAAATGTGGGCCCCAAAAACTTGATTGCGTGGGGGCCCCAAAACCGTAGTTACGCTCCTGTTTATCTCCCTTCTCCTTTCTTCTCTCTTCGTATTTTTTCGCTTTTTTCTTTCTCTTCATTATACATTTTCCATCTTTCTCATCCCTCCTCCCTTTTATTCTCCTCGTTCTTCTTCATCTTTCCACCATCTCCTACTTTCTCCTTTCCTCCTCACTTCCTCGATCGTTCCTCCCCATATTCCGACTCCACCCCTCCATTCTCTCCCTCTCTCTCTCTTTCACTCTTTTTCTCCCCTTCCCCCTCTACCAACCCCTTCCCACCTTTTGCACTCTGCCTCCCACACTCGATCCGTCCACCCTTGAGCCGCCTTCTCGCCCCGACTCCTTCTCGACCACCACCAACTCAACCACCCCGCCCTTTCCTTTCCTCTACATCTCTCTTTCTCATGCTCGCAGACTCCGTCGTTCACGCCATCCCTCGCATTTCTCCCCTCTCTTGCCACCGGGAGAGCGGAGAAAGATGGATGGCGTTTTAAGAAGAGATAGGTAAAAGAAAAAAAATTATCCCGTATCCGGAAGCTCTAAACGTTTTAACCTCTCAGACGCCTTTCTTTTTGGCGGGGAACAAACCATCAATCCTTACAAAATGACTCTCCATAACGAGCAGGTGGTGGGACGCGATCCTCTTATTTTTTTTCGGCGTCCAGGTGGACGCGCGCACGCAAGAGAGAGAGAGAGAGAGAGAAAGGATGGCTGAACGCCGGCGATGGAAAAAATAAAATAAAACAATAAACCGATTCGTCGGAGGTAAGAGGATCCCCGCTTTATTTTTTTTTTTGCAGCGTACGTTCGATTATTCGGGTATACCAAGACTCCCGGCGCGCGATTGCTATCCGGTGCGTATAAGATACGTTGGAAATGATATCGTGCACATTGGCCGCGTTATGAAGTCTCGTGATGCCGATCGGGTCCGGGTTTAGCGTTGCGACACCAACACCTGATTCATTCGACCTCCATATACAGGAGCAAAACAAATTACATTATGCAACTCGATTTATTGATACGTTTTGAAAAATCTCCCGTTCGATTCTCTGCCAGGTAGATGGTTTAAGAGCGTAGGCGACGGAGGGATGGAAGGGAAAAAAAATCGGAACTTATCGCCATTTTTCGAAGCTGCGCTTTCAGTTTTCATGGACGAACCGTGTTTCAGAATGACTTCATTTGTCGCCGCACGCTATTTATAAAACGTTTGCGTCACCCTAGTCGGTACATTTTAGCTCTATAACCGACGGATGTAAATAAGACTACAATCCGATAGGATAAATGCAGTTAAATACGATAAATTTCTCGAAAGTAAAATATAAAAGTTATTCGTTGAGCAGTTTTTCCTCCTACGCATGCTCTTCGATTCAAATCAATCGACGTCACCAATCACGTCAACGCCACGTTACAAAAGTTAAATTAACGAATTATAAGGAAAAAAATACACTTTGCCTCCATAAAAATTCACTCGGGATAGGATTTCACGCTTTCCGAACGAGTTCGATGTCTCCTTCTCCGCATCGCCTCATTCTTTCCCTTTCGCGCTTGCAGAGAATTTTAGCGCCGCTGTCTCAGGGGTTCGACAACTCGCTACGTCGGACGGCAATCGAAGGGCAGTCGAAACGAAGGATCGCGGTGTATTAATTAGCGGAGGCCGTGCAACTGTTCTTTCATGATGCATTCATACTTTTATGTCAGCTAACGTTCTAAATATCTCGTGCCTAATTTATTCTGAAAATTACTATCAAAATTATATGTATCGTAATAGTCTCGGTATATACAGTAAAACTCGTTTATAACGATCACGCCTAAAACGAAATCTCGGCTATAACGAAGAAATGTCTCGGTCCCTTGAACTTCTCCATTAGGACATTGGTTAAATTTCTCGGATGTAACGAACACGCATTTTACGAATTCTCGGCTGTAACGAACAAATGTTTGGTCCCGTGGCAAAAAATGCCCCATATATAACGAAGTTTGGCGAGCAGAGCGATAAGTAAGAATAGTTTCCGCCCGTTTACCGCGCACTTGTTCGTAGAGGTCCCCTTCCTCCATCTACCCCTTTCATACGAATTTCCACGCTCCCTTTGTTTTGAAATTGATATTAAAAATGTGAAATGTTTATGTAAAATAATGACCATAATAATAATATTAATTGACCATTTAAAAATCGTATGTAATAGCAGTCGAACATTTTACATGCCGCGAAGTTGATAAGCATCTCTTTGCATATGTAAGTACGGCATTGAAGTCGACTCACTGCAAATACAGTAAAAGTTGTGTTATCCTGCTATCTTGGGGATTGTGGAAAGCCAATTAGGAGAAATAGCCGGTTAGGGAAGCGTTTTTCGATTTTGACATCGCAAATTTAGCAATGACCAAACAAAATTGGGCTTAGGTTCACTATCATACTCCCCAAACATAACTATGCGTGGGGTTTGCATTTTCCATTTTAATTCTTCCACACGTAGTTAGATATAGATACTATTTACCCATTCTTATTTAATACGTTGCTATGCTTACATGCAAAACAAAAAGACTATTGAAAAGTTTAGGGCGTCCGGGAAGTTTGGGGATTACGGCAGTGAACCTGTTCCCAAAATTGAATTTATTGGATTATATCTTTCTTATTTACCTTTATTTACTCTATTAGAAAAGGACGAAATTATTTAATTCTTCTGAACATTTCTGTGAAAACCAGTCATAATATTTTATCCAGTTCCTCAATTTTTGGCTATTGAAGCGTATGATGTTTAATAATTGATTTACTCGTCTCAGAAGATGACACAAATTTCATTAATTTAGCCTTATGAGCCTTGATATCGTACAGCGTGGAAGATGTTGAATTCTTTTGCTATGGCTGCTCTATTTTTTTCTTTTTCAATTCGTTTGATCAGCTCCAGCTTTTGTGTTAGCGTTAAACCAACCTTTTCTCTCCTGTTCCTTGCTTTTAGGTATTTATTTTGATGCCATATTCAATAGATGGTAATTTTTTAAATAATAAAAATCGATAAAACTGGAAATTGTAGAAGTACACCAAAACATCTAGACAATGCAAATTACGTAACCAAAAACGCCATGCTTACTCGGAAGCCCCAGAAGTATACGAGTAAATACGTAATACCTATATATACATCTTATATTTTAAGAAATTTTAAAGTGGAAGTTGTGGTATTACACAAATGCAATTCACACAAAAATTCATAAAAAAGAAAAAGAAATACAAAATGAATTGTATTTGTGTAATTGCCGGTATCTAAGGCTGGCCGGTTCTAAATAGCCGGATAGCACAGCTTTTACTGTATGTGTATACGTGTTATAGGCCAAAAACCATGTTTCTCGTATATAACGTAGTCACGCTTATAACGAAGCAATGAGTCGGTCCCCTCAAATACGTATTAAACGAGTTTTACTGTAATTTCGGTATATATTAGAATAAATACTGCACGTATTCGATGATTATGAAACAACCCAGTGAATAAATTATGTTCCCCTTGTACTTCTTTTAGGATTTCGTCCTAACAATTTATTTTGAAAGTAAATAAAATATGTATTATGGTTCATAAAATTTATGTTAACAGAAATTTATATAGTGGAATAAACATCGTTGAAAAGTAAAAATAATAGAGGATTTTATTCTAAAGGCTACATTAAAAATTCACTTCACTTTCCTATTCGTCCTCTTAAAAAAAGAGCGATCACGACGTTTCCACGAAGGCAATGAAAATCAAGCGAATCGGGCCTAATGCAGTTCATAAAATCCAATGAGATTTTAACTAAATACCAAAGTTATCATAAACTCTTTTTATATTACCATAGATACAGAGAGGTGCTCATTGAAAAATATCTCACTTCGAATCATCTTACGTGCCTAGTAGTGGACGGTTGGCTAACATTAGAATATTGCTTTCGTACGTGGGAAGTTGTCAAGGAAAACTCACCGCCCCGTTCTCCATTTTCCATCTCTTTTGTTTTGGACGTCATAGCGTAATGAAAAATAGAAGCTCTTTTGAATAGCTTCGTTCTTCACGTCAAGGTACAGAGTTGGCATTCTGATGTGGGAGCCTTTAATCTTGACACCGTTTTCTCTCTGGGACTGACCTCGACAGCATAGTGGTATTTCACGGATTCTCCTCAACATGGGGTCTGTGGATTATCGAGACCATCTAAGACAAATAATATTCTGCGAAATTTATTTACAACAAACACGAAGAAGTCGGCCACAACCGTTTAAAATTTCAATGTTTCGTTCTTACAAATTCACATCTCGTATTTTCCTTAAGAGTTCGCTTGTTTTCTCACGAAATTTTGAAACCTCTCAGGTATTCGTTATCGAAATGTAATTCGTGTTAGTACCAGCAAAATTTACCGATAGGTAAATACAAGGACACATCTTGTACAAACATGCACTTACAGATTAACACGAGTCCTGATAGTTTATCAGTATCGTCGCCGTGCTTATATTGTTCGGTTTTGGCGAGAAGATTTCAGTTTCATTTTATCGGAAACCGATAGAGAGCTAATAGACGGCATTAGATAACCCTATCGCACGAGACGAGGATGTTTGAATACTTTCTGCTGGAACGTGACAGTTACGTAAAGGAATTAACGTTCCATTACCGGCAATCTGCAGAAGAATCTTTCTTACCTCGAGTAATTTCACGGCCTGAAGATCACGCGCCTAAGGATCTCTTTCCGATGGAGAAATTATATAGGTACTTAGTATGTTATAAGTGCATAGGATTTAATGGTCGCTAGATACCAAAGGGAACCCCATTTACGCTATCATCGCGTGTTGTTTATGGGAGTCTTCAGATGCTTCACACCGTCTCGTCAATTTCTCGCCGTGGAGGAAAAGATATATTTTGAACTTTTTTCCAGGCGATGACGCATGTAAACTTCCCCGCTCCCAAGGTTCGGCAAAAATTTCTTTTACCTATTTGAGCTCGAAACCCCCCGATCTTTGGCGAACGTCGCCCAAGAGGAAAACTGGACCGAGCCATTGTTGTCATGGGCCGGAGAGAGATATATAAATCGCCAATCTCGCACGCGCCCCAGTTTTACGCGGGTTGAGAAGAGCCATATGATCGAATGGGAAAGCGGTTTCTCTATTCCAGTTTATTCTTCACTTTTTAACTTTTCAGAGCGTTTACGGAAAGAAATACGATTTGATAAATGGCATCGGAAACTCCTTTACCCACAAAACGGTAGATTTAATCACACGTGCATTTGGATTTTTAAGTGGCAAAGGTCTGGGACAAAGTAACTATCGATGACCCTAATTAGTTAAACGGCCAATTTCACGAGCGGATCCGATTGATAGCAAATTTGCCTATTTTAATGGATTAATCTCAGATTTCGCATAACTTACATAGATATTAGAATCAAACGGTATAAAACGTCGGTGAACTGACTCCGTCGTCGACTTGTGCTGTTAGATCGCTCGCACGAGTTATTCGCCCATTTAATTGGCAGATGAGTTAATCGTGTCTTTCACTTCAACCAAGCCATGATACGTATTCCCTAATTCAACTTGAAAGCACAAGCGAAATGTTTTAGCTCTCTTCGTCATAAAAAAAACCACACCAATAACATCAATCTCAATTTTGCATAAATACGCAATTCCCGTACGGTACTAAATCTAAACAGACAATTCCTTTGCGGTTTTCCTTAACTATACGGCGACAACAAAACAGTTAATCAAACGAAGTTTTATTTTTTAGAGAATCCGAGAAATTCCTCATTTTCCGTCGTTTACTTTAAACTTTGCGCACCTTTACGTCGCATCCGTCTTATCGATGCGCGGTACCGATTTCTCACCCGATCGCGTCGCATTTTTTTATTTAAAAAAAAACGTTCAGTTTCGCCAGAAAATGGTAAAATTTTCAAGCTCAGGGAACTCATCGGTCGAATTCTTTCGTGCACCCGACACAGTCATCAAGTACCGATCGGCCCCACTGATCCGGTTTCGGACCCCCCCCCCCCCAAAAAAAAAGAAACTCCGAATCATCACGGTTTCCAGTCATGCCCGCGAACGGAGAGCGGCGTCGGTGTCTGCAACCGCGCGTAGAACGGGAAGTCTTAAGGGGTAAAAAGGAGCAGTCGCCTTCGTCTGTTTTATTTTATTTATTTTTTTTTTTGCGGCGAATGGATTTCAGTAGACGTTCAAAACGGTCGTTGCAAAACCCCATTCGCGAGATAGACGCCAGTCGCCGTTCTCCCTTAACGGATCCTTCCAAGGACGCATTCTCAGGGGTCGAATGTCATCTCGGAGACGGCGGAACCCCCCTTTCTCCGTCTCTCTCTCTCTCTGCACGAGAAAGACACGCACGCGAACGAAACCTCCAGCTCCCTTCGGGTGCGACCGCGACGCGCGGGTCGCCCCCACCCCACAAGACGGGCCGCACCAACGGCGGTGCTCCTCCAAATCAGGTCGACGCATTCGCTCCCGTGGCCGATTTGGCGCGTGTTTGGGATCGCTTTGGCTCGCTTCCTCTCCGGATGTTTCCGAGGGGAAGAGGAAGACGGATGGAGCATAAAAAGGGAGAAGAATAGAGAGAGAGAGAGAGACGGATAAAAAGAAGAGCGGGAGGAGAAAGAGGGGAGAGGGAAGAGTGGACAAAGACGCCGAGAGAGAATGAGTGAGGAGAGGAATGGAGAATAGGAGGGGAAAAGTGGAGGATAGCGAGTGGGAGGGAGAGAGAGAGAGGAAAAAATGAGTGTAACACATTCCAAAAATTTTCTCATATCCGTACTCCTTTATGGCGGGCGAAGCCTAACCTGAGCTCTGACACGAATCAAGTGAGGAGGAGGCGCTGCCAAAACAGACAAGAGAAGATACGGTAGAGAAAGGAAAAGGAAAGCATTTTTACACAATATGGCCAGGTTGCTGTTCAGAGAACAGAAGGAGTCGTTTTTGAAAGTTTCTCCTCTGTAATTTTTCTTTGTTGTCAGAGTTTAATTTAGACTTCACTGGCTATAGTCCATAACATAATGTGACTGGTTACGTTACTATAGGGACAGCTGGGCTGGAATAAAAAATCAGCAACTGGATTAATTGCAATGAAAATCTTTTTAGCCCACTAAATGGGTACCTTTTTAAAAGTCGACACGAATAAAAATACCCCTCATTGAAGTCAAATATGGTTCATTTCAACAAGACTTCTCTTCCGGATGAAATTCTATGTAATTACCAGATTTCTTCGGATTTTGTTAAACCGTTTAGCTCCTAAACCCAAGGGCAGGTGAAACTATAGAGAAGTCACTTTTTCTAAAACTTTATATTCATCATAACCTCGCATTCGAGTTTTTCTTGACCACATCACTTTCGCTTCATGTACTTCGAATATAAGAATAATACGGAAGGAGGAAAGAAAAATGGGTAAACCCCTTCGCTCGGGCGAAAACGAGACCACAAATTGAATTAATCAAGATAATCAATAAAGGGAAAAGAATAATAGGGTTAATATATGGGGGAGGTGAGAAGAAAAGATGCAAATGGTGGAAAATTATACGAAGGAGGGGAAAGAAAGAATGAAGTGTCCGCACGTGAAAGAGAGGAGGCAAAAGACGGAGGTAAGTCGAGTGATGAAAGGGATGAAGAGAAGAGTAGTAAAATCACAGAGGAGAAGCGAAAGGATTGGAGGGAGAAAGAGAGGGAGGGAGGTAGGGGGAAAGAAAGGGAGAGAGGGAGAGAGAGAGAACGTTACCCGCGGAGCCACTCACCCCGAGAGTTTCTTTTTATTAATTTGAAGGTCCTTCGAAATTTGATTTTTAAATCGTCCACCACATATACCCGGATTAAACGTTTAAAGCCTAGGTAAATTCAGCTATCGCGGTCGCATTGAAAGTGGAAATGGAAACGAATCCACCGAGATAATCGGGCGGATGAGATTTTATTTGGAGGCGGAATGGAGAAGAGACGAGAGACCGCGAGATCATCGAACTCTTGTTCCGACGTCGGTGGTTTATGCAGCTGCGTGAGATCGTTGAGGTCGCTTTTGCGACGTCGCCGAGGGATTGCGCAGGAATCTGTCTCTCTATCGTTGACGAAGGATGGATTGTTTTTGCCATATCGGGAGTCGCGTGCACCCTCGTCATTTATTTGCCAACCTCATTGTCTCGGAGTTTTTTTTTCCCCCTCCACTCCGACCGGCGAGAGTCGGATGCGAATAGGATAAGGAAAGATCCGAAGAGTTCGGATTCGCTCCAGAATGGATACGGTTACCACGACGATCGCGCGTGCGGACAATAAACATCGCCAAATAAATATTTGACCAGTTCTTCATCGGAAATGCGGTCTCTTATGAGAAACCGTTTTCCGATCCTTGTCGCCACCTGTCAAAACCGGTTGGAAATCGCCTCGAGGCTACGCATGCAGTTTTATGTCTAGCCGCGTCATTTTCTTCGCGATAGCCGAAATTAAGCCAGCGCCTTAAGTAGAACGCTTTCGAGAGCGAGTTTTTCTTCTGAATTGAAATGCATTCGGCCAAAACGCTCGGGGTTCTGAGGAGCTACTGTGATATAAGTATGAGTTTTTTCTAACTTTGCGTTGGGTGAAAAATGTATGAAATATTTAGTTTAGTTATGGTGCTTGCCCAGATTTTTACTCTGCAAAATATATACCCAGTCAAATAACTAGGAGTTATTTTCAATGTTTCTTTTACAAAATATACAATCGATAAACGCACATCTTGACTTTCTTGATGGATTTACAAACACACTAAATTCACAATAGACATTGAGGTGAGGCAGAATTTCTTTTGGAATGACGGAGGATTTGCTTAGGATATTTTATATTCATAATTGAATTTTGTCGACTAACAGTTTGTTAAGCGAATTTAAGAGACACGTTACGCGATTTTCATTACCTTGGCGACATTTTCTGTTAAACAGCGCGGCAAAGTGTTTTGAACCGGCTCTGTCCATTCTCAATCCAAAAATGAATCACCGACCTCACCTCACTGCCTGTATCAAATAAATAACACAGAATAACCCATAACCATTAAGCGGCCGAGTTACACAACCGTTTTATCGTTGCAGTAAGTGCTTGTACTTTCCCAATCTCAACGTTTCGCAGATCGCTAATGGACCGCATCCATTATACTTCGTAAGCCCGCTCCCTAAAACTCCGTACTCGTCGGGCTAAGCCTCGTCGAGGGCGAAACTATGCGATCAGAGACACGAATAATTAGCGTAATTGTCCCTTGACGTAATTTCACTCCTTGATCCCGATAGCGTTCGTCTGCATCCGTATCCGATGCTGCATCCATTCGACTCCTCCATCATGGTGCACTTGAGGTCGTGCCAAGTCAGCACCCTGACCTTAGAAAAGGACGCAAAGTCGAACGAATGACAATCCTCGCTTAAGTTTTGCAAGAACTACGTACCAAGTTTTCCTTCTTTCCCCCGACGACCTCAAGGGGAAAGGACAAGGGGAAAACTTTGAGATAAAAACGCTGAAATTTGCTGTCATGTTGCGGAACTTTCCAAATTCATTCCTCGAGTCGTCCGTCATCGTGTTCTTGTTCCGAGCAATGGCGTATCCACCACTTTCTCACGCCCATTATTTTGAATTTTGTTGGGTCAGATGCCGATTACGTTATAATTAAAATTTCGGGTATTTCTCTTGTTTTAGGATTAATTTATCAGCTGTGAAATGATGACATGAACATTTTTCCTCGTCTCACCGTAATACCTTCGGGAAAACCCGTGTCCGGTACGACAATAGCTACGAAGCTACGGCATTGTCTGATCTGTTGAAGGTTTTCCTCAAAGTTCTTGATTGTGAAACAACATTCATCACACAGGCTGTAGGCCGATTAACATAGAAGCTTCATTTAAGGAATATATTTAAAAAATACATTTAACTTATATAATATATAAATTATGGTCAACAAATACATTGCAATCTTGCGAAGCTTTTATAATTGTGAAATAGAGAAAATTAATGTAGATTTTAATTGAAATTTTATACTACCAGTTGATATAATCTTAAAATATAACTAGAAGACATTAGGCAACAAGAGCCAAACGTTTACGATGAATATCCGAATACTGAGTAAAATTTTCCGAGCTTTCATGAGCTTACGGGTTGAACGCGTTGCTATAGATGAATAGAGGTAATTTCAGTCATCGCATATTCGTTTAAGTTTAAGTCTTCTCTAGAACAATATTTTATGGTGATTTGATAAACAAATTCTTTTTAAAACGATGCGAAACATCGATTTATTCTGGTTAAAAATTACGAAACTCCACATCGCCTTTCCCATTGAATATATGGAGAAACTGTGGATTCTCTTAAACATAAGGCGCTTAAAATGAAGATAACAAAAGAGCACATTTAGGATAAACGCAAAAGAAGAATTCGGGAATCTTGAATTTCGATAAAAATAAATTATGCACAGTGACCCGTTTCGCCTAATTTTTCGCTCGAACTGGCATCAATATTTTTTGTTATAAAGATCATTTTCGTTTTAATGCAAATAGCGACGCACGTTTCAAATTATATTTCAATTAGTACATTCCAAAAAGGTACAATTCATAAAGGTTATAATTAAAATCACTCGAAAATTACAGTTTACAAATTCTTTCGTCGCCATCTTATGCGAAACTGAGAAAACATTTTGCTTTAATTTAGCGTTCTTTCGGTCTGAAAACCTGCTATAAAAGATGCGATAAGTAAATATAGTAATATTGCTAAATTTTCAATACTGCGTATGCTTCTCGGGGAATAATTCTATACATAATGAACGCATTCATATCGCCTGATAGCATAGTTTCGATTTCAATCTTGTGCCGCGATGTTATAACCACTGCGCAGGAGCAAAATGCTACACTGGATGAACATCTCCATAGCAACACAAAAATCCCATAATCATCGGGTGTCTTTGTCGCCATTTTATTGTGTTTACGTCCTGAGTTACTCCCGCGGCATTTCCGTTGCATCCCTCCTCCCCAAAGGGGAAACCGTATTCCATCTCTTCCTTGCTCTCTTGTCTCCTTATGGTCACCCTCTCGCCACCCATCAATCTGCCCCCACCCCATCCCTCCTCTCCCCCTCTTCCCCCGCATCCCCCTTTTGTGCAGACCAGACGAGAGGGAAGCCGCGGAGGTGTACCGGTGCCGCAACCACCTCCCCTCGTTCCAACCCCTCGCCTTTAACGTGTCCCCTTCCCACCCTCCTCCTCCTCCTCCCTCAGCATCTTGTTTTTATTTCTCCCCTTCCCACTCTTTCCTCCTCCCCCCAACTCCGTCCTGTGCCGCCGTCTCAACCGGTTGCACGCCCATCGCCCTCCAGCTTCTCCCTCCTCCTCCACTCCACACACTCTCCCACCCTTCCCAGAAGGGTATCCGCGAAGACACTCCTTCCTCTTCCTTCACCTCGGGCCGCCTCCGTTTATTCTTCCACGGCCTCTTGGCCGCAGGCGCACGCTTACTCACGTACGTTTCTTCAAGGTCTCTCTTAACCCCTCCTTTTCTGGTCCATTATGGGTCCGAAAGATCCGGATTCGATGGTTTGGAACTCGCAAAGTGAAAAAAAATACGCTTAGAAGGTTTCGCGGAATCGGTTCGGAGATCTAGCAAATGTTTTGATTTCCCATCGCGATTGCGATTTACGCTTAAGATTCAGGTATGGATAAGGTTTACTTTAACCCAGGATCTACAGACGGTCCGTTTACGCCACTCCTTAAATAATCGAGCGGTGTTGTTTTCGTTTTGTTTCTCGCCGATATCGAGGACGTTGGCCGGGTTATGCACCGTGCGGTCCAGTTTTTTCCAATGCAGCGGTTCGCGGTATTGGCTATAAATGTGTTATTGTACGTTTACAAAATTGTGAACGCGTTTCTGTAGCTGTAGATTAATCGAGTAAATTAATATTAGAACTGCAAAGCACGCAAAATAACGGTTCTAGTTGAGGATTTATATTACTTAAATGATATTTTTATTTAGTGCCATATGCTATCAAAACTTGGCAGTATAGGTATATTGGGTTTAAATAAGCTATTAAAACATCTTTGCAAATTTGCATCTCAAAAGATATTACTCGACACGCTTTCGCCGTGCATACAGTTCTAAAATATATATAAGGCACACACTACCTAAATCCACAGAACAAAGCCTAAGCATTAAACAAAATTTATTACATTATATATATATATATATATACACAGTGTGGAACCCTGTATCCGACTACCCAGTATCCGGAACGTTCCGAAAACCGGAAACCGACAAAGTGTAATATTTAAAATGCGCGCCAAGTAATTTGCGTTTGTTGGTGGCGCCACTGATGTGTTTTATAACCAGTCGATGGTGAAGGCTTGTCTTTTCGTGATTTTTGCTCACATTTTTACTGCAGTGCAGGTGTATAATGCTGACGAGACTTCTTTATATTCCTAGAAAAACTGTTGTTGCACCAGAGGAATCAGCAACCATCGGGTTTAAAGACTCAAAAGAAATGTTAGCAGTGCTAGGTTGCGCATTTGTTGGTACATTTTAGGCCTGGCTACCCGAATTTCAGAAAACCCCCCTATCCGGTAACCCTCAGGTCCCAAGCATGCCGGATACAGGGTCCCACACTGTATATATATATGTGTGTGTGTGTGTGGATTAGAGTAATAACTGAGCTGTTGAGTATTATCTGGCTTAAATTTTATTAATGAACAAAGGGTTGTAGATATCGTACGATTACGTAGGGCAGTTATTCTTTTTTTTTTAAAAAAGGGGGCAGTTGTAACAGAAGGATCTCTCTCATCTTGCGATCCGGCTACCGCAGGCATATTAAGTCGGCACCACCTGAAAGTCCGAAAAAACTTGTCCTTTCAAGCATTTATGGGCGCACGCATCACAGTAGAAATTAAACTCCTCACGGTTTAGCGTATGAGAAAAATAAAAAAGTAAGCTTCGCGGTAGCACCACCTCACGCTTTGTTATGCATCACGCGTAATTTCGTTTATTTTACGGTACACGAACATATTTTATTCTTATTATTTTATTACCTCGGGAAAAAAGCGAAACGAGCGTGCTTTAATGTGCGCGCGTAATCGCCATCAACCTCTTCTTATCTCCCCTCGGCTGTTCTGCTCTTTCCCTCGTGTGGGATGCTCGTCAGCCGACAATCCCCTCGGGTTACGTGCTGTAATAAACGTCCGAGTCGCGTACCTAGCGTAATAATTGTGATGAGTCCTTAAAGCCCCCTGCGTGCGCTGAACATCAAAAAAAAAGTCCGTTTCGAGTTAGATTAATGGGCACGCGAATGGGTAGGAAAGAAGTTGAGGGTGAAATTTGTTTTCCGAATCATTTGCCCATTAGTAAGAATTAAAAGCTCCGTTCAGAATGCGAGAATGTGAAACGCCACCAAAGGTAAGTAAATCGGTTGAAATAAAATGGATCCAAACTCTCGTAACAAGGTCTTTAGAGAGGGAAAATTATCGAACGAGCGCGTGGTCGAATCGACTCGTTACTTGACGTCGTTTGCGATTTAAAGGACGCACTTCTCCGCATCGCTAGCACCTGTACCATCCTGTACGGAAAAAACGAAGGATTCTCAATCCGGGATACTCGCTTCCCGTCAAATGCGTGCATCTCATTACCGCGAGAGAATGGGATCCAAAACAATTGAAGTTGCGCAACGGAATTGATAAATAATAGGCGATGCGGTGCGCGATTTAATTGCACGCGGTTACGGCGCCCTGATTCCAACAGTACTGTCCCGATACGCTCAAAATATGGTAGCTCTTTTTTATATATTTCTTTCCGTCACGCTCCGAGTGTCCAAGATGGCCGCTCTCCTTTTTTTTCTCGTAATTAAGTGCCCGCCATAATGGCCCGCGTGTCGCCATCGGCTGAACATCTCCCAACCAAAAAAACAACGGATTTCGTTCATATTTTTTCTCTCCCGCGCACTCCAGTTTTTCGGGAAAATAAGCCTGAAAAAATCACGATTATTAGCTTTCCATTTCGACATTCGTCGTTTTACAAAAAAAATATTAAGTCTCTCACGCGGTATACGGACGCTTCCAAATTAGCGGGAGTTTTCCCACCGCCATTAAAGTAACATCGCTCTTTCTCCGGGTCTAATTTAAAGCGATTATTTTTTTTTCGGAGAGGGCGTTTCGCCACATCGCCAACTCCTCACCCACCGTCTTTTCTCTCCTGGACTAAAAAAACCGGGCTTCGCGACCCGACTTCTCCTCCGCCACACTCTGCCACGATGACGTTGACGACGACGACAAAACGCTCGGTTTCTGCCGCCCCACCCATGCATGCACACACCCCTCCTCCCCTCTCTATCTCTTTCTATCCGCCCCAATTCCTTCCGTTCTCCCATTCCCCTCTCCTTCCCCTCATTCTCTCTCTCTCTCTCTCGGCCTTCCACCCCCGTTCCGCCCTCTGCACACCCTGCAACCCTACTTCCACGCCTCGCCCTGCAACCCTACTTCCACGCCTCGCCCAACAACACCACCACCCCGCTCTACCTCACTCTCTCCCTCTGCTTTCGACATCGGAGAGAAAAAGTTTGCTTTTACACATGGGATCCAACCGACACGATCTCTTTTTTTGGCAGTTTTCTTTCTCCTCCGTTTTCAACCCCTTAGTTTTGACCTCGAAATTTCACCGAGTCGGTTTACGTCCTAAGGGAGAAAGTACCGAAACGATAACGTCGTAGTGTAATAAAACGGGGAATCTAGCTTTGAACGGCTAAGAGAAGCTTGCGCTTCAAGAATAAGATACACTAAATGTCGGTTTTATTTATCATCAGCGAAACTCCAAATGGGTGAAAGTGAAGGATAATCAGAACCAAATGACTCTTACTAAACATTTTTTTTAGGATGAATGAGTTATTTGGTCATGATTATCCTTTATGATGGAATACCACATTTTAGTTAAGACCAACGTCGTACAGTGTATGAGTAAAAGTGAACCGGCGGTAGATTAAAGACGATAAAAAATTAATGAAGTTGGAAATTAAAAACAAGGCATGGCAGTGAGACAAAAATAACTGTCCAAGAAAAAAGCTAGCGGCAAGTAAAACATTCATTGCGAGAACGATTAGATTGAGCGAATTTTGAGATGTTTTCTTTTGTCGCACTGAAAACGTCTCTCGGAGGCAAAACAGGTTTATGTTGGCACCGACTACCGTTACGAATTTCATTTTAATAAATCTAATTGCGTGGTAAAGTTAAAAATCATATGCCAAAAATGGTGTATCTGTCCGAAACTTTTCAGATTTATGGCCGATCGAGGGCTTAGAAGTTGGCATAAATCACGAAACAAAGTTGGGAGTGTGGTCGGATCGATAAAAATAACCCAAAAGATACCTCTTCCCTTTCGAGTCCAGAGCGCCAGATTTATACCGATTTCTCACGAAACCGCCAGCAAAATCCGTCCTCCCCCGACCAACACCCCCTCAATCTTGCTAATGTTCAATTAGCTGCTCCAATGACTCATCTGCCCCACCCAACATCTCCTGCCACTTAATTCCCTTCACCAATCTAATCAAATGGCCATTTCCCCGGCGTCACTTGCCATCTGCCCTTGCAAACCACCTCTCTCCAGCCACCCGCTCGCCGACCAATCGCAAACTCCCTCCTTTTTCCTCCCTCTCTCTCTCTCTCACCTCTCAATCTAACTCTCCGACATCGAGTCCCTTTCACCTCGACATTTGCATGCTTCCGAGTACGGAGAAAACACGAATTTCTCTGCGTTATTATCATTCTTACGCTTGACTCAAATAATTCGAACCTAACGCTACAGTTGGTATTTAATTCTCGACTTCTTCACGGGATTCCGTAAATTTCTTCGTGCCTCTTTCTGTACTACGCCCTTAATGCTAGAATATAAATTTCAGCTGCATATAAGATTGATATCTCGTGAATTTATCGTAATCCAAATGGTAATCTAAAATTCCTTATATTCCATTTTTGTGTTTAAAGTATCCAAGTCCCAAATACGTTTAATCTCGCCATTTTCTACATCATATTGTGTTCGAAAAAGAGGGAGGATTTTCAAAACCTAAATTAAAATTTTGGAGTTATTTAATTTATCCCTATCTGAATCTGAGTTTATAATCTTTACGAACATTGGACTTTTTTATCCGATGAAATTTAATATAACTCTGATTATAACTGCTCCATTAAAAAAATTAAAATCTCAATTAAAATCTCGCTGTTGATAAACCCCAAACTTTCCCTATGGAACTGCACCCGATATTTATACCTTAATTTTAAATATAATTATATCTAGCAACGCATAATGGTAAATATCTTGTGAACCATTGAATTTGTTTTAAATATCCAAACTAAATATGATAATACGTGCATGCGTGGTTACGCCTCGCCCATAATTCCTGAATACCGACATAAATACGCATTTAAATAATCACATTCTCTTCCGGAAGGTACCTTTAATCCTGAGAATACTTTAAGGTGCACCTCTGAAAACCCAATTTCCATCCCAGATCCAAAAAAAATGGCACCCCAAAACTCGCCCCTAGAAACCGACTCTAATTTTTTTTTCTCTCCACCGCGTCGAAGTTGAATGCGAAACCTTACGACCGTCGATGGACGCCTCATCCCTCGCATCCTCTTCTCTTCACCTGCGTCCACGAAACCTACCTATCCCGCCCACTTCCCTACCGCCTCGCTTCCTCAACCCTTCCTCTACTTCCCCGTATCCCATACGGATCTCGACAACAAACACCGGGGAATCGTCCGTGCTCGACCGACTACCTCTCTCTCCCTCTTTACCTCTTTTTCCTCGCTCCCCATCCCCCTATGCCACGACACCACCACCGGCCAAAGCCAAAAACCTCCGCAATCCGCTTCCTCTTCGCTCTCGAAACTCTTTGGGCGCCAAGGGAGGCAGGAAGGGATCCTATGCTCCGAGTTGGTCCCAGGAGGACGACTTTCCCCGTGTTTCGTCTCCCTCCTCATCGTGAACCTCCTCCTTCACCCCCTTCCTACAACCTCCCTCCGTGAGACTCCCACACCTCTCAACTCAACACTCTCCCATCGTGTTCTCCACCTCCCCTCTTTCCTTTCGAATGAGAAAAAAAAGAGCTCCATCCTTCCTTTTCCTCCTCCTCCTCTTCTCCGGGCCTCATCCTCCTCTGTGACGCAACTTAAGGTTTCTCCCGGAGGGGCGCATCCAATCACCATTTCACGATTGCCCTCAAACCGGGAATCGCCATTTCCGTGACTCAATTGCACATCGGAGGAAACCATTTAGTTTACGGTTTCGTGGAGGTTTTTCCTCTAAGCGAGTTGGTCGGTTTGCTTCTATTAAGACTCGGCTTTGTTTTAACGGGAGGATAGCCTTGATCGACGACACTAACGGACTATCTTTGGGGTCTTAATTGACTGATTTGAATACGTGCATATATAATCAAGGTAGTGGAGGGTTTGAAACATTGATTTTTCTTTAGGAGGGGAAAAAGGGAACCGGAATAAACACCCATGGACGTCCACTGGTCGAAAATAAATACGGGAAACGTCGATATCCGTTCATCCCAGGACGGATAATTGAATCGTGTCGCATGTTCATGATGATGATGTTTGTTATTTCTGACTTGTGTTTTTTTAGTAGGTGTCATTGTTATGTTGTGATATTGTCATAGCTGAAATCAAACATACAATATTCCTCTCTAATGGCCATTAAAAGGTTAAGAAACCAAGTTTTCACCTCGCCTACAAAGCAGCCGTTATCAGTGGCAATTCATCGATAGTAAATTTTAATTAAGAATCTAATTAGAATCAATTATCGATGAATCACCACTGATGAAGGTTTCTTTGTATCCGAAATCCTAACCACATTGTCAACTTCAATTTTAATGCTGTCGAAATTCAGGTCTCTTCACATCCTAACATACATTTCACCATTGTTTCATCTATCAGGTGCCATAATCATTAACCACATTTCACAGCGAGCTTGCAGTGTGATTTCAAACGCCCAGATTTTTGTAGCAAAACAAGGTACGCACGTTCGTGTGTGTGTGTGTGTGTGTGTGTGTATGTAACCCCACGCGTTGTTTTGATTATTAAGTTCTAAAAATGGAACGGAAGAGATGGTTACGATGCTCCGAGATAATGGAAATGGTTTCCGTTTGTTTGTCAAAAATTTCACTCCTCCGCGCACCGCATCACACCTCCCTTCGATGATCCCGTTCTCCGCCCTTCCTCTTTCCTCCCTCCCCTCCCTCTCCCTTTCTCTCCTCTTCTTCCCCTCACTCCTCCTCTCATCTACCGCTCTCTCTCCTTTATCCTCCCTTCTCCTCCCCTATCCTTCCGCTCTTCCAGCTCTTTTCCCCGATACCGTTTCACATCGCTCTTTGGTCTTTTACAATAAAAAAAACAGGAATACCTCGGATTCGCGAATATATAAATACCCAGACACACACGCGCGTACACACACACACACTATATATATATATATATATATATATATATATATATATATAAGATGGCAACAAGGTGTTGGAGGAAGCCCAGTGAACACTTACCTAGATTAGAGAGCCGCTGGGGGTGTTGAGGGCACGCAAAAACCCAAAAACAACACAAATATGGGAGCTTTCGGGCTGACGCCCTTCTTCAGCAACAGAAAGAAATTTCATCCGTGGTGATTCATCGATAATTGATTCTAATTAGATTCTTAATTGAAATTTACATGTACATGTCTCTCCGTCGCTGAAGAAAGCCGTCAGTCCGAAAGCTCCCATATTTGTGTTGTTTTTGTGTTTTTCGTGTGTCCTCAACACCCCCAGCGGCTCTCCAATCTAGGTAAGTGTCCACTGGGCTTCCTCCAACACCTTGTTGCCACCTTTATCATTACCTTTCCTTTTCTTTAAGCTTATATATCATCATCAACATAGGTAGTCTGTCCGTTGACAGGTCCGTGATTATTCTAGGTTAAACTTGGTTCTCCATATACTCCTATTTTCCGCAGTTTTCTTCATGTCTTGATAGCTCTCTTTCCCTTTCAAGTCGTCTACTAGCTGAAACTTTTTCTACCTCTTTCTCTTTTTCCATCCAGTTTTCCTTCTAGCACTTCTTTAATCATGCACTCTCTCCTCAGGTAATGCCCAATCCAGTTCGCCTTCCTCTTTCTGATAGTCGGTATAATCGTTCGCTTCTCTCCTATTCTTCGTAGTACTTCCTCATTTTTCACCCTATCTGTCCATTTTATCTTCAGCATTCTTCTCCATGTCCACATTTCGAAGCTTATATATATATATATATATATATATATATATATATACTAATGTGACCACCTTTGTACAGTGACCACCTGCTTAATGTGACCACTTATATATATATATAAGTGGTCACATTAAGCAGGTGGTCACTGTACAAAGGTGGTCACATTAGCAGCTTCTACTGTGTGTGTGTATACAGTGACCACCTGCTTAATGTGACCACTTTTTAATGGTCCCCGTGGAAATGCTAGTGTCCATGTAATATTTTTTGTGTAGTGACCATCTGTCCATTGTGACCAGTGACCACTATTTTGGGAAACAGTCCTAGTATATACACCTCCCATATAGTGACCGGTAAAGGATTGGTTCTTTCAACATTTCCTCAAAAATACTGGCAGGTGATGCAAATGAAGTAAATCCAGCTATTGTTGAAAAATTTCTAGCCAATTTCTCTGAGTTTGTTTTAGGTTTTGCCCCAGAAAATGTTTTTAATGCCGACGAGTGTGGTTTGTTTTTTAGAGCAATGCCTGATCACTCTTTGGTAATTAAAAGGGATCTGTGTAAAGGTGTAAAGATGTCAAAGGAACGTCTTACAATTTTGCTTGCAGCTAGTGCAAAAGGTGAAATACTTTACCACCTGTGATAGGAAAATATCAAAATCCCCGGTGTTTTAAAAATGCAAAAATAAACAAGCTACCAGTACTCTGGAGAGCTAATAAAAAGGCGTGGATGACTTCAGAATTGTTCACTGATTGGTTGCAATATATCAATAGTAAGATGAGAAAGTAGAAAGTTTGTCTAAGGTAACGCTCAAGTTTTAGTCCCCAAATAGTACTTCAGTCCTTCAACCCTTAGATCAAGGTGTAATAAAATGCTTCAAAGCATTTTAAAGAAGGTTTTTACTTTCAGATGTCATATCGAAATGCGAAACAAATGCACTGCAATCTGTTTCAATTTTTGCTGCAAAAGTTAATGTACTTGAAGCTGTTATGTGGTTTGCAGATGCATGGAAAGGGGTAAAAGAGGAAACTATTGGTAAATGTTTTAAAAAGACTGGGTTTTCAAGTAAAGATAGTTTTGATACAGACGATTTTGAAAATGAAGTCGTGTTGCCGGATCTGGATGGCAGTGACATGGAGAACTTCATAGAATGTGACATAGATACAACAGTTTTTCAAACCGCTACATCTGGTGAGGTTTTCGATGAGGTGTTTGAGGAATTTAGTGGAACAATGGAAAAGACAAATGTTAGTGACGATAGCGATGAAGATGTTTCAGCGATAAATGAGAAAGGAAATATTTTCTTGACTCCAAAAGAAGTAGCAGGCATGCTTGAACAAATAATATTTGGATTTTCCACTGAAAACTGACCGGAATTATTAGTTCCTCTTTATGAATCAAAAAGAATAATAGCTGATGTAATTTGTAGCAAACGAAAAAATTACACACAATTGACAATGGAAAGATTTCTTAAAAAATAAAAACTAAATCAATTCATTCTTACGTATTATCTTTTTACAAAATTGTAAGGAAGAATTATTTATTAATTATACTATATATTTATTTATTGTTGCAACTAGAATAGTTCAATTACTGATATTTAGTTGCATAAATTAAATTCCTAGCTAAAAGTTAATGTTAATTTACGTATTAATTTCTCTGCCATTAAATTTTCTAACGATGTTTTTCTACCTAAAAAATAAAAGTTTTGGCTATAATGACCACCTGTCTAAGGCGACCACTTTTGTACAGTCCCGTGGGTGGTCAGGTGGTGCAGGTTTTACTGTATATGTATATGCATGTACAGATATAGATACACACATATCGACAGTTGTTTCAGTCGTTTCGCCGGATTCGTTCTTTGTTTTACTCTTTTCGGATTCAGGAAGACTCGTACCAGTCGCAACGAATTTCGGTCATTTATTTGTTTTGCGCCCAAGGGAGAGAATGTTTCCAAGAGAACCATCCAGCGTTGACGTGGATTTCTTTTTTTTATACACTCGCGAACACGAGTATTTTTAAACGTATTATCGTTTGGAAAAATGACATCTGCCGTACCAACGTCTAAAATCCTCAAATCGGGATCGATGAACGTTAAAACAACCGCCAAAAGCAAACACTTGGATCAGTTCTTCCGCGTAATAAAAAAAAACTGCGAAACTTGAAGTATATTTCCATCTACCATAAAGGTTCATTAAAGTTCGTATCCAATATTCTCTTCGAGAATTGGGAAACAATATGTGAGAGGCGAGAGAAAAGAAAAACAAAAACACATCGAACCGTTTTCTCGCGAGTTTTTTTTTTCCTCTTTCCCGACCAAGATAAATTAGCGAATAGAAGACGTGGAACTCCCGAGAGTTTGACGCATTTTGTCGCTAAGCTCACGTACTCTCATAGGGAGTCCAGGATGAAATATCTTTTTAGCGAAGAAAACGGTCTCTAGGCCATAAAAACAAACACAAACGGTGGATACCTCGCGCCGCTAGTTAAGGTCCGTAGTGGGGGGTGAGTCTCTCTTAGTACCGTCTCTCGCTCCACCGCTCTTCCCACCGCTGAAGAAATCTGTGACAGACAAGAGACCCTTGCGGGGATCAATCACTGCTGGTCGCGCGCGACACGCGATGCTCGTGCTCGTCAGGGCGTGGCCGCCACGTCCACCAATCGCCATCCCTTTCGGTATATAGAACATCCTTTCCTCCCTAGAAAGAGAGGTTGCAGGAACGAGTTTTATTCTGTACCGTACAACGGAGTAGACCTGTAGTAGTCATCCCCCATATTTCTCCTGTTTTTTTTTAATTGGCTAACTAGTTCTGTTAACTGAGATGCGGCGGAATTAATCTGGCAATAAATATAAACTCGCGATTTTCCCGTATTTTGCGTTTTTCCCCCTGTAAGTTCCATAATTTCCACGCTTAGATGATGCGTACTAATGGGCATCCAGTCGAGTTTTTTTCCTACGACGGGGAGGAAAAATTCTATCGTGTTATTTTCTGCCTTTCTTGGTATATTCGCATCCAGTTAATTATATCGATAATAAAAGTTATTTTAGCCCACGCCTGAATACGCTACTCGCGATTGCCACTCATTTATCAGCCCCGAGTATTTTTTTTCATAGCGTAATTGCCCTTACCTATTTTTAAAATTAGATTTTACGACATAAAGATAAGATTCCATTAATAAAAGCGCTGAATCATCAATTACTGTTCTCATCACGCAAAGTTTTCCGAAATACTTTTTGGTGACTGCTGGAGATGTGACTGTATAAATGCAAACGTTTCGAAAAGGTTAAGAGTTTTTAGTGAGGAAAATATAAATGCTCTCTGGAGTTCCTTACAGCGAGTCAACCGATAGTTCCTCATTCCGCTTTCAATACAGAACAAAACACTTGTTTTTACGAAGAGATCTTCGTGCGGAAAAATTTGAGCTGACTGATTTCTCTTTCTTGGTGGCGAAATTGATCGATGCGCTTTTAAGTTATTACCGGGGACGAAGCGAGAAGAACGCTTTCGTTGAAAGGAAAAATAATTTTTTTAATAGACAAAAGAAAATAAAAGTGACACGACTTTCGCTCTCTTTTCTCCACCAAAAACAAACGCAAGTTGGTTTCGAAAAAATACAACTTTTTTTGCTTAAAGCATCATAACCGACGCCATCAGATCATGAGCGGAACGCGTTTGCATAATTACGGAAGCGAAATGCTATCGCAACCCCGCGTTTATTCAATCAGAAGCTCCTTTTTCTCATTCAACCGCAACTCTTCCTCTGGATATTCTGAATTAAAGAAATTTGGCCGTTAACTGTTTATTAATTTTCATTTTTCATTATTAACCGTGATTATTCGCTGCAGAAATGCTTTAAATCTAAAGTAAAACAATTCTTCGCCGACGGCTCATGGAAGTTTTTAAATCGGTGGCCACATATATTAATTAATATTAATATTTTTAAGTTAAATAGGCATTATCATTTCTGGAAAACGAAATGAATGCTTATGTTAGAAAAATAAATTTATGGCGCTAATTACCATGCGCCGGTTATTGTAAACTAACCCGGAATTCCAAAATCAAACCCAGTTTATGGAAGGCTGCCGTTTATTGTAATCAGCTCTCTCTTTATTTGAAAGATTTTTGTGTTGAAGAGAAGGAAGAGACGCCCGGCTGCTCAAAAGCTCTTTGTTGCGCCACTGCAACTCACAGTCCGCTTATTACCGATTACTTCTCTTTCTTCCTCCTGAACATACATCCCTGCTGAGCTAAACCTTATGCCAAGAAAATTTCCCTGCTAAATCGCTCTTTTCTTCGTCCATTTATCACATATATCTTCCTCCACGTATGATTGTCTAAGAAAACATCTCCATCTTATATCGAATTAACGGATTAGATGTTAAAGATTAATCTTTGTCCTCGCTCTCGATAAAGTATAAGTGTTTGGAGAATAAATGAATGTACGTGTGACATTCATTTATTCTCCAAATATGGATATATTCCACAAAGTTACGCCTAAAACTACGGATTTTAAAGTATAGGTGGTTCAATATCGCGGGAAATTTAACATCAGGTCTAAATTCTAAGGATAAGACCAATATTTTAAGAGGACAATACCAACTATGTTGTCAAAGGAAGAATACGAAAGATCAAAAAAAGGAATAAAATTACGATTATGGAAAATTTCGAAGAAGTAAGTGATTGAGGCAAATAAAGGGAAGAGCTTTGAATATAGATAGGAGAGGGCGTTATACCATAGACTCACAGAATGGTAGAAATCGATTAAGCCGATTTAACATTTCGCCATTCGCATAATCGACGGCTCTCGGCCGTTAAAATCTCTCATTTCTCAATAAGGAAACTACTATATAAATATACTTAAATCTCTGTGATGGCAATGAAAACTGTCAATAAAGTTCACGAACTAACAAAGGTATCGTTTTGTCGGAAAAGTTTTCATTGCATTATTTGAATTTCTTTCGGGTATATCATGGCTTTACATTTATCTTAAAGAATTTAATTAATTTTTTTCGCTCTTATTTCTTTATTTTCTTTAAAAATCATCAATGTGTTTCGCCATTTTAAATCAATTTTTGATATAGCCGGTTAAGCCATTACTGACGACGATAGCTGTGAAATATTTGTTAATGAGGAAAAATATGTAAAGGTGTCTACTACTATTAAATTCAAACGGTTACTATTAGAAAAAGTGTTGGTAGGTATTAGAAGACAAAAAATCACGAAAAAAGTCATAAAAAGATGATTATGAGAGACTTCGGCGGAAATTTTGTGAAGGGACGTCGACGGAGAGGTTACTGCTGTTAGGACATGACAATGGTCGCCAAATGGCCGATCTTCTTTGCGACAAATGCGGTAGAGAAAAAATACAATAAAAAGTGAATAATATAACCTGGTAACTTTTAAGACTAAAAATGAAATTTTAATTCGCAAAACTCCCAAGCGTCAGTCCCGCTGTTTTAGGGATAGTCATCCTAACTACTGAAATCCGGAAAGAATAAAACTGTGTGCTTTGACCGGAAACAATAAAACGGAGTGTAAACAATTTCCGGAACATCACATGTCGGTGAAGTGATAGGCGTTTTAAAAGAACAGAAAGACATGTTGAGATATAATGCATCGCCAGACGCACCTCCAGAAGACGCAACCTACGCAATCATGTACATGAGAAGTGGCAAATCGCCAGGAGGTGACGGAGTTACATTCGACGTCCTAAAAGAATCCTGAGAAGCAAAGGATATCCTTGAAAAGATTCTTATGAGTTGTATTAATATTAGAAGCATAACCGTAGCGTGATACAAAATCAATGTTATCCTCTTTCGCAAGAACGGAGACAGGGAAAACCTTAGGGGCTTAAAGAATGTTTTCAACCATTCAAGGCGATTTCAAGATTGACCTGACAAATTCTATACAAGAAAACCTCAACTCGATCCAGACTCGCATACCAAATAACATTAAGAGCCAAATATAACCCCGACCAGCGTAATTGCGGAGTTCCACCGATGCTTTGCTCGCTATCTATTAAAAATAGATTCGATTGTATCATTTAATGGATCGGAAAAAACGAATTGAAATAAACGTAAGAGTCTGCACTGATGACGACTTCTTCGTAGCCGAAATATGGTTTTCCCAACATCTTTATCGATACTGGAGTTTATCAATTTAATTACAGTCCTACATAATTCTCTTTATAATATTGATGAGCTAACAAAAAGCACGACAACGTATATTGAGCATGGAATAACGAACCATCGAGTTTTTTTCTACGACTGTTCTAATAAAATAAAATAATACAAAACTTTTCATTTTAACTCAGTCAAACAAATTTCTATCTTACAATTCGTAAGCTGTTTTTCTTAATTTCTCTATTTAACAACTCACGATTTGTTGGGATTGTTTCAGTTTTCGTTATAGTCGTCTTTTAGCCCGCGTTACTGGCTGTATATCTGTAGATGTTGTTTTAAAAATTGTTGCCATCGGAAAAACTCAAATTGCTCACGGAGAGATATTTTATTTTATCCTGACGGCGAATATATACGAAACAATATACTATGCTGGATCTACTGTGTTTCTCTCCTGAAACCTCCATGCGTTATGTTATTAGCTTGCAAATGTAATAAAAAGTAAATGGCATCTGGGGTACCTATTATGTTTGATGATATCGAAGTAGAAAATTTTTAATAATAGTTACGCAACAGTCATTTCACAGGAGAGAGATTCCAAGAAATTCACCAACGCGGTGGATTCCATCTTTGATGGACCTCCGAACTACACAACTCCCCGAGTACTTCTTATGAAGGATATAAATGCATCTAGTTTCAAACAAGTGACCTCTAAATACAAATTTTTAAAATGACCATGTTTTTCATTGGCTTTAGGTTTTGAATAAGGTAAAAAACTTTTAAAATCGGTCACGTGTTCTACGAGGAGAGGAACAAACGCGAATGATTTTCAAATAGAAAGATGGAATGAGATCAAATATCTACTATAAATTGACATGATGATTATCAAAGAACTGAAAATGAGATATAATATGGAATAAAATGAATTTTAACAAACGATTAACCTCTTCGCCTAAGAGCAAAAATCTTTCAAAAGGATCCCAGCAATTTCCTCATATTAGGCCGAATATAATACCCACTTAAACCCTTTACATGATCCTAAAAATATTTTATTTTCACTCACAAAGTAAAAAACCATCATCGCCAAAACCAACCATCGAAGAGATAAGAAGAGGTACGTAAGAATATTTAAACTTTTATGAGAAAACCAAAAATATATTCACACACGGGCATCGAGTATTTTTATAACTACCTACCTTTACGCACCACTCACTCTTATTTCTTAACATAACAGACGTGAAGTTCAATGTTCAATTTTCCGAAAAGGATAACCAATTTTAGACTTCGGCTAAGCTCCTTTCGAATTTTACAAAATAAGATAGGACGCGAAGGAAATGGGCCTTTTATAGGGCAGTCCGTGACCTTAAAAAATATAATTATGGTCTAACCTTCGTGACTTCCTTTCCATCGCTTCGGTTTTCTAGTGCCGCCCAGAATCTTTTTGGTCCAAAAAAATGTGGGATTTCACGTAAAATTATCCTCTCCAAAAATCGCGGAATCTTTTGTTCGATTTTTACCCACCTAAAAATCTTTCCTTTTGAAGATGCTGGTAAAATAATATACGTGGTTATTGAAAAATACCACCAAGTGTTAGAAAAGTTGCACATTATTCTGTGAAAGTACAAATTGTAATTCGCGGATATTATTTGAAAGTTGGAATAGTTGATTCAAAATACTATCCTACTAAATATAATCCTGTATTTTATCCAGCACAATAGATGTAGTCTGAGGTAATATCAGTTACGTCCCTTTTTTCGTTTGTTTTAAAGAGAAAAGCTGAAATTGTATTCATTTTCAGGAACTGCAGAACAAAACAATAAACTTATCCTGCGATACTCAATTTCTATAGCTAGTCTAGTTTTTGAGGAAATTGCGATTAAAGCTTATACAAATTATTAGCAAAATATTTTTAGCAAACTCGAATGAAATTTATATAGTCACCCGTTACGTTTATTGGCACCTTCCATAGTTAAATATTTTGTTAAATGGTTGATTCCACTCTAATATCCTATAAATCTTTATGACTCTATAATCGATAAAGATGGGGAAAGACGTAATAAACCTTAAATTCTTAGCTTCATTAGGGAAACCCCAATTATCATATGCCTCTTTAAGGAAGTTACCAGCGTGCATGTGGAGATTTCATCTGTAACTTGATTCACATATAGATTCCTGATCAGTCTCCTGTCTTTGCAGTCTACACCTATATCCTTTAATATCCCCATCAAAGGCCTTCTGCCAGTCGACGAAACATACGCAGCAATCTTGGCTGTAGTCTATTGCCCTTTCTGATTTGATTCTCACCACACCGATAGCATCTCTGGTTCCTCATCCTTTTCTGAAGCCGAAATGATCTTCCCCTTTTTCTCTGACCTTTTCTTAAGAATCCTCGTGATGATCTTCGAAATGTGTGACAGTAGGCTTACACTGCATTGCCTTTTGCTTCTTCTTTAGAGGGATCATTGTTACATCTAAGAAATCCTGAGGTCACTCTCCCGAGTCGTAAATCTTGTTAATTAATTTCGTAATCACTTTTAGTCCTTCCGATCCATGACTTTAAGTACCTCTGCCGGTATTCCATCGCTGCCTGTAGCTTTTCCTTTTTTCAGTTCCAGTATCGCTTTTTCTACTTCGCTTTTCATAATATGTACTTGGTCCCAAGTTGTCTTTTTCAATATTACCTCTTCTTCCAGTTCTATTTGTGCTGATCCTACCTGCTTGCTGTATATTTCCTTAATGTATTCTTCCCATACCTGTGTTACATCCTTTGGTTCTGCGACTATTTTTCCATCTTTATTCATAATTCCTTTACCAAGAATTCCATTAGGCTCCAGTGTCCTAGCGTACGTCATATCATACAGTCCTAACTTCTCAATCTGTTGTATTTCCTCATAGTTTTCTTTTATCCAATTTTCTCTGGATTTATCTGTAACCCTTCTCAACTCATCGTTTATGCATCTATAGTTGGCTCTACATTCTTCACTGTTAACTATGCTGTTCCAATCTCCTATTATTATGCAGTTTACCTTTCCTCTTCCGTCTTCTTCGTAAATGTAATTAATTTGTTCATACATCTCCTCGACTTCTTCTTCATGAGCGGGCGTTGGCATATATACTACCTGGATTATCAACATGTCCAATGGGACTGCTTTCAGCTTTATTGCCATCATCCTATCGTTCATTGCTATTATCTTTGTCACGCTCTTCATCATATCTTTCCTAAGTATCAGAGCTACTCCTCTTGCCCCACTATTTCCTCCAGATTAAACTACCGTGAATTCTACCGAGTCGAACTGCCCTTCTCCTTCCCATCTAGCTTCGCTCAGCCCTATGATGTCAATCTTCTCATTTCTTTTTTTAGGTTCTCTAACTTTCCTGCCTTTCTCATGGTTTTTACAAGTACCTATGCGTAAGTTACCTTCGACAAAATGTTTTCCTCAAGGTAATCCCCACCCAGAGATCCGATTGGGGGACTATTTTACCTCTGGAATGTTTTACCTCGAGAGAACTCATATTGTCCAACCATATAATCATTACTAGGGAATTGTAATGTGTTAGTTTCTACATCGCAGTACTGTAGCCGTCCAAATCGTCCCAATTACGCCTACAGCTCTATTGGATATAGACCCAGCCAACATCATTTGTTTTCTGGTCTATACCATACCGACAGTACTGCTGCCAGGCACCGATGATAGTTTTTTTTTGTGAATATACCTCCATTTGCGGGGATCGAACCCCGGAACTTTATAACGGGAAGCCGACACGCTAATCACCACACCACCAGTGCAATATTTCAGTGTACATAGAAAAAAAACAGCACAATAAAAGAAATTATATTGCGTCCGATTTAAGAATCACAATCTTCTCGGTCATTTAGCCTATGATATTACATTTCAAATAACACCGCTTTCTCCCTTTCATTTTAATTTTATGTATTTGGGAGCTACAAGCATTAATCTAACGTTCCGGAAAGATCCTTTTGCAACCAGTTGTTTTTCAAATACTGCATTCTTCCGTGTTTTTCGATTAAAGGTATTTACAGTGTTTATTCTAACCATAAAGGAGTACAAGAAAAATAAGTTGTTTTCTTATTTTTCGAGCTTATAAGGAAAAGGTTTACTCAAGATGTTCATCACGTTACAGCTTAGAATGCGAGTCTCATCATTGAAATAAGCTATTAATTTTTCATTTTGCATAGTATATAAATCTCAAATAAATAAAATTATACCTAAAGTATTTTAGTGTTTTATATAATATTATAAATAAATATAAGCTATAATCTGGTTCGTAAGGAATTTTGTTATATTTTCATAACGTTTGTATAAGACAGCTATATTTCATTCAAATTTGCAATAGTCGAACAAAAAATAACAGATTTGAGTTTCCATTAAAAAGTTGTGATAATATTCATAATCCTTAATCAGTTACGTTTCTCTCCTAGATCAATTATGTTTCTATTTTAAAAAGCACGAAGCACGAGATTTATTACACCATAAAATCTAAAAATAACAATGGAAAATGGGGAAGCTGCTATGAGAAAGTGTTAAGTAGAAAAAGTTCAATACAGTGTTGGAGAAAAATGTCATATTGCCCATATTAAAATATTTTGTTGATGATAAGGCTGAATTTAATGTTAATAAATTTTCCAAATATTGTTACAGAACATTATACGGATTATTAGGCCATACAATGACATGATGCAATTAAAACATATATAATTTTCTTGGTGTGTTTGTGTGTGTGTGTGCGAACGGTGTAACGCTTGGTTGCTATATGGTGTTAGATGGGAGAAAAGGAAAACCGCTCATAACTAAAAAGCTTTTCAACCTTTTTCGATCAAACTTTCAGTAATCACTTGACTATTCAATTTTTCAATTTTAAACTGCTCGCCGTGTACATGTAGTACTGGGTTTGACTCAAGGAGCATATTTCTCCATTTGAATAACATGGGCAGAGATGAAACGAAACGAGAAAGCCATTTTTCTTTAGCATTTTAAAATATCTTAAAAGTGATATATCGACGCGGGATTTTCACAGTTAGGCCGAGAAAACTATGGAAATGAATTTCCCTATCGTAGAAATTCAAATCTCATTTGAAAAAAGCCGAAAATTAGGTTTAATGACTATTTTTTCGAACTTTTACGCATTTATTCAATTCATCGCCTCCGGAATGAAATTGTTAAAGTCTATTGTTGGCTCGATTCTAATGAGGCTATTTGCACACGTGACGATATTATCGCTGTCGTCGACGACAGCGATGTCGCTTGACTTGTGAATACGTGTGTTTAAACGAGTGACTTGCACACGTAGGGCGACAAGACAAAAGTACCGCGGCGACACGCGTCACTATAAAAGTGTCGTCTTGTCTGTCGCCCGGTTCTAACAGGCGATATCGCGTTCTCAGAAAAACAGTGTAACCAAATGGCGCCCTTGCACACGCACTGCCGTCGCTTCTCTCTAGCACCGACGTGCCACTTTTCAGTCTCAGTTTGGAACTCGTGAACTTTACAACGTTTTAATCAGCGCGTGTTTATTGTGTTAAAAATGAGTGCCGAAAATTTTAAGTATGATATAATAACACTTATTGAATTAGTGGAGAGCAGGCCCACCTTGTGGGACAAGACGGCAGATGACTACAAAGATAAAATAAAGAAGCAAACGGCGTGGAAATAAGCGTTCAAGTTTTTCGAGGAGGAGTTTGAAAGTTTGAACCGGAAGGAACAAAATAAGATAGGTAAATTGAATGGAAATACATTTTTTTAAATATTAAATTGAAATCTGAATCACAACTGGCAGTATCGCCGGGTTTACGAAAATATCGCCAGTTATCCCGCGACAGCGATAATGTCGTTGCGTGTGCAAACCAAATGCGATAGCAACATTTGTCGCTGTCGCGGGCGGCAGCGGTAATATCGTCAAGTGTGCAAATAGCCTTATAGGCTATTAAATGTACAAAAACTGTTATAAAATCGTGGTATAACATCATTATGTATGTCCATGACTATTATTACTTTCTGGAACATTGGATTATGTGGATTTTATATTAATTTTTTACGTTTTAGTGCACATAAAAGTTGGTGTCATTAATTTTATTTTATTTTAACGTAATACTTAATTGACGCCTACCCGTCATATTTTACGGGAAATTACGCTAGTTTTTAATAATTCTGTTTTAACTGCGTCTCGAGATCCAAATTAAAATTACAGTTACAACTTTTAACTTTAAAGTTTGAAAAACTCATAGCCAAACCTTTGGATTTTAAAATAATTTTCAGCCTTTTATTTGTGTGTTCGCATTCTATTTTCAGGATTTTGAGGTGGTTATTTTCTGTTGCAAAGTATTGTCTTTAACCAATAAATCGACTGAAAAGATTGACCGATTCATATGAAAACTCGATTTTCTCATTGCGGATAATCTTATCCACTTTGAATAGGTATTTCGATTATTTGGTTGCTATCTAAAGAAAGTCACCTGGCATTCGCAAAAAGCAGTCACGACACGGTGGCAATCCTCAGAAATGCCAGATTATCAGTTCTTCGAACGTTTCTGAATGATTTCAAACGGGATCGAAAAATAATCATTCGGAGCGGTTCTTTTTTGCCGGATGAAAGGGCATCGACTGACGATCGCTTTGACGTAGCGTTCTACAATAGCGCATTTCGCCAGAAGATGGCGTCGAAATGGCGCATCATTCGACCGCGACGCAGAAATCATTTTTCCGGATTTTTAAAATCAGAGTTTAAAATTATTGCAAAATTAGACTACTTAATCTTCTCCCACGCCTACAATTTAATTAAGAATTACAATTTTTATTCTCTGATTAAAAAAATTAGTATTGTCGTGATAGAAAATAATTAGGTCCGACGAAGAATTAAAATTTTTTCGTGATAAAATGAAACGCCTTAGCTATTTAGCAACCTCTGATGACATAAGAGAAACTACAGTAGCAGAATTCGTGCGTTTCGAGACGCTATTTGGATCAATAGGAACCGATTCGCTCCAGTGGTTCTATTTTTCAAAAGCCAAGCGTTCATGTCCGTGACGCGATTACACCTCCGCATCAAATCCACCCCTCGATACCTATTGTTAGAAAAAGAAGACGCTAAGAGTTTCGTCATCGAGTCGAATCACAGGTAAACAAATCAACTTCTTAATAACCGCAAGTACTTTTTTGACTGGATAACGTAACATCCTTTCTGGATTTATGAATATTAAGATTATTAAAAACAACAATGCTATAGTCTGTCATAAAATTCGCAGTACCTCGCCTGATGATGCTGCAAAGTATCGAAACTGATTTCATAATTAGCAAATAAATAGCGGTTCTAAGATAGACAAATCTTAGTCGTTCCTCAAAACCAGTTGGCGTAACATTTTCGCTAATCAACGGCAGGTACATCTATCTGGCCAACACCATGCACCCACATCGCCACCAGACGCCAAGATCTGACTCCCAATCCGCTTTCACTTCGCCCCCTTCCTTCGAGACAGCCCTTTCTTGTCTTCGCGTAATTTAATACCCTTTGGTATTATTTTTAGAAGCAGGTTCTCCAACGGAGGACAAGCTTATGAGACGTAGGTTAGCTAAAAGTTAACATCGATCTAATAATAGAAAAATGAATGGTCGAAAGCGATCGTTGGCATTACTCTCTAAACTATTTTCTGAAATTTCTTTGTTTTCTGGATTTTCTGTCATTAATTCCTACCTATCTGATCATATTACATTAAATAAGTTGTAATAAACGAAACATGTGACACTTTTCTAAAGATTTTTTCTCTTGCACTTTTATCTGCAAGAAAATTGCGCTGTGAAAAAGAAAACAAATATTTTAAACTTGCTTGTTTTTTTATTATGTAATAGAATATATGTAATAGAATGCATAATAAAATCTTTCATTATCGTTTTTTAGATTTCATTCAAACATCGGTATATTTTGCTCCATATTCACTTTACCAAATCTTTACAAAATCCTCAAGTAGCCAAAAACCGCCTTTAGATATTTTAGGTAATCGATGAGAATAAACTGATACCTATGCATATATACTTGCTTTCCTCAATACACGATTTTTTCTATGCAACAACCGGATATTTGCAATCTTGTATTAAAGGTCTGTATTTATGCAAGTACTAATACAGAGCTCAAGACCAGCGTCGAGAAAAACAATCCGTGCAGAAAAAAGCTCTTCGTAAGAAAACAACCGAGAAAGAAAATGCCACATGACAAACTTAATAGCATATGCTTTGAATTCTTGATGGCGTAATTTTAATTTCGATGCTAATTTTCCCGGCGCAAAACGCCGTCGACGTTATTAAGTCTCGTGGAAAGGTGGCGTTTAGTCACTCAATAACTCCAGCGAATGAAGCGTCTGTCTTCTAAGAGAGTGGTCAAAATGCCATAAGAGAGTGTTTGTCGGTACAACGAGGAGACTGTGGGGGTTAAAATGAAGGAGAATGTTGCCGCGGAGGCAGGAGGGCGTGGGTTGGTGGGGGGTTCTCGCTCTCGGTGAGAGTGAAAGTGGGAGGGGAAGGGAGAGAGCGAGGGAGGACTATCCTTACCTCGAAATGACGTGGGAGAGACGCACTCGGTGAGAATTTCTCTACTTCCTACCTCATCCTCTTGAATTTAATCCGAAAAGAGAATCAAAGACAACTGAGTGCGTGCTGAACGCTCGGTTCATTGTGCTTTGGAGGCCATTCGCCTCCTTCCGCTCTCACGCTGTTACTTTTGAGTTGCAAGAGGGGGTTATCATCTACACACTAAATATCTAAACTCGTTCAAAATCGCATTTATTTCTTTAAAAGTCGTTCATAGTTTCATCATCTGAAAGTCGACCGTGAGTATTAATGAGTACACGCACTTCTGCGTTCGTGAGTTGTGGAACTATTTTCACCGAATGAGTAACATAACTTGAGATTGTCTCGCAATGCTGATATCCGTATATAAAACATGTAATATAAGGAATACAAGTGAAAGATTTTTTTTAATTGTGTCAAAGTTGTTTATTATCGGAATTTTCCGCACATATTAAGTATTGCGCCTGAGTCCTTTGTATTTTACCCCAAGTTGAGAGATGTTTTCTGCTATCTATAAGCAACGTAAATGTTTGACAGTTAAATAATAAAATTTAATTTGGCTATTTAATTTAACAAAGATTTCATGTTATTTTATGGGTAAAGACGTTGTTTATAAAATCCAATTGTTATTAAAGTTGTCCAAGAATAAACTAGAGTTACATTAATTTTTTGAGAAATATGAACTATGTGGTATTATTGCAGACGTAAACTCAAGTAACTGTACGAAATTTGATCAAAATTGTTGGAGTCGTTTTTGAGAAAATCACATTGTTGTTAATAATACAATTTCTTTACTTATAATTGTATTTAGGATTTTGGCTATTCGGGTCCTTTTTCGGTTCGCCGACTTCCAAATCGATTGCAGGGTCATATTTACCACACTGTATTTATTTCTAGTATTGTTCTCATTAGTCAAATTACTCGAATAAATACAAACAAGTTAGGAAAGTGTACAGCGTATCACAAATGGGCGCATTTCGTGGAATGGAGTATTATAAAGAAATGATATAATATATGTACATGTACGTAAGGGAAATAGCGTTTTAAAGTTCTTTTCTTCTTCATAAATAATCCAATTTCTTCCTATTTAATAATACTGTATGCACACGTAGGTAAATTAAACGTTTGTTTGTGAGATTGTTTGTGTTAGCAACAATGAAGAAGTATCCATGCAAGAAAATTTCGAAGTTCAACTCGAATTAAGACATTCTGGTTTGATTTTCTTGATAACGGCTACTCCTACGATAAAAAAGTATAGGGAAATAAATACTCTAATTTACCAGTTTTACAAGTTTTATTTGAAAAATATTTCGATACGACCAATACATTACGAGATAGACGGAAAGTAAATTTTTTGTCACCAGTAAAGTGGTACCCCTAATTGGCTTACGTGATTCATATTTGCGATTTTCTTATTATATTTTATTGTAAGTCCTTAATATCAAATTTCATGAAAATTCGTTCGGTAGAAGCCGAGAACGAACAGACGGACGGACATACCGACGACAATAGGCGCTCACGCTGGAGGCGAAACGCGCCTAAAAATGCGCAATAAAATGTATCGGTAATATTTGTTGTTGATGTCTTAACAATGTTTCCTATGCTTCCTTTTTACTATCCGAGTAAAATTTTTCGTTATTATTTGTGAAAATACCTCCATTACAACACGTATAATATATTAAATACTAGCAGAATTTTCCATTGAATTTCAACGGATTTAGTGAAGCTACTACAGCACAACATATAAACTCTTAAAAATATATAGTAGATACTTTTTAAATTACAATTAGCTTTTCTTAACAATTAATCATATTTGTTTGTAACAATCTGTTTCCGAGCCTACTGAATTCAAATATAACGATAATTTTATTTCCTACCATATTACTTTCGCCAAATCCAGCTTCATTTCTTTTGTATTTATGCCTCGCTGAAATATTTACTTTTATGGCTTGAAAAAGCATGATTGAACACTAACTGGTAAATGTACACCAGATACGTGAGCTTATTTACGTTAATAAACTTAATAATGTAGAATATAATGATTTTACTTATAAAAAATGTAAGATTCCAGTATTCAATAGACGAAAGAAGGTTCAATTACTTTCATCAATCGTTATAAACGCTTCCTGAATAATATTCAATATCTATTTACGCTGCAATCCATAAACATCGATCGTTTCGTTGCTTAAACAAAAATGCGAATCGAATAACGCTAAACTTTCGTCTATTTATAAGCTTCGTTGAAGCTAACTGAATCGGAAGTAACAATGACGGCCGCCTTGGCAACGCCCGGAAAGAGTACAAAAAATCAGAAAATTTCGAATCAAATAGCATATTTCTGAAAACTTCGACCGTGTAACATGTAAACTTTGCAGGAATAAGATAGTATAGAGTTTTATTCGTCGAATAAAGCAAAATCGAAAAAAAATCGGTCCATATTTACGTATTTTTATGCTTGAAGGAAGAATACCTTGCAAGTCAAGAAATGGATTCATACGTGTTATCTTATGGAAAAATGTTAATCCCCTATATTGACAGCACTGATTAATTCCGGTTGACCAAACCTTGACCATTCACTAAGTTAGGATGTAAGGAAGAATCGTACCAAATTTGGTTATTCTAGCTTGTACCGTTTAGGAGGAGTTCCATGAACAAACAAACAAACACACACTTCAAAATATATTATAGTAGATTATGTGCATTTCCTAATTAATTTAAGCGCAATGGTCTTATTTTCATAAATAACGATGAGGTTTTTAAAAAAATCGATCCATAATTCAAATCTACAGTGCGTGCTGCGACCTTCTATTTCGTTAACCTTTTTCTGTCTCCTTCTTAGCTATGTTTATCCGCTCGCCACGACTTCGATGACACACCATTTCCGAGCACAAAGAAAGCTTTCCTTCCCTTCACCTTCGACATTAAAGTTGTGACGTCACTCGATCCCTCGATACACGGCGCCAGCAACCATCACCTTCCCTTCGTCGCCCGCTCACCTCTCTTTCCTCCTCCATCTCTTTCTTAGCTCGATTCTCGTTTCTTTTCCTTCGCACCACCCTTATATTCAATCCGCCCACGCACCTCCAACCGTATGGAGCTTCGTAACGAACCAAGAGATTTCAACGCTCGAAGAAAAATTCAAACTCGTTAAACGGAAAACGGTGGAAACAACCTCCCCGTGATTTCGTTATTTACGTTTAAACATCTAAAAAAAACTCTCAGAAATAAGTATGCGACATTTTGAATATAATTTAACATTTTTATATAATATAAATAACTTTCGAATGCTTCATTTTAACTATTTACGAAATTAAAGTCCTTTTCAAGGATGTAGGCAAAGAAAATTTTAAATAAAATTTGTTAATTTCATGAAGTTAAAAATTTCGCAAAAATTGTACCATAATACTTTTTCAAATTCTGTACGAATTTATTTTCCTGTATATAAAGTATCATTATCATATTTCCTGGAATGGCGATTCTGATAGTAAGAAAGTCTATTTCCTTATTTCACTGTGCAGGTATATAACGCAACTCCGCAGTTAAAAACATTTTCTGCTTAAATGGTTTGTTGTTAGTCATATTTAATTAAGCGATTCAAGCTCAGTTCCACTTATAATTGATTTTGTTTCCAATATTTTTGTACGAAAAAAATTATTTAATTTCATATTACATTAACTACAGAGTAATTTACTGGAAACATTAAAAACTGACGTTTAACGATTGCAAAGCACCTACTTTTGATAAAAAGTATAGTTAGTACATAAAATGCGTTTGAACGAACCGAAGTAAACCTTTCTGGAAGTATAATATAAGCTACGTATAATTACAGGCATACTTCAGTATACCCGTACTTAAGAAAACCCATCTCTCTCTCTCTCTGTCATTAACGTGTTAATTAACGATTTTCATAATTACACCCGTGAGAGATTGATGCGGAATGTTCCACAATCAGAATTTCATCCAACCAACAGGGTGACGACCAGAAACGTCTTTTTCCATAAAAAACTAATTTGATACTTGAGGTTTTATGCTTGAGAATACGCCGTAAAACCAGACCGAATGGTAAAACAAGATCCCCTTGGATGTTGATATGCCCTAAATTCTCACTTCTCACGAGGCAGCACCAAGTAAGAGAGCGAAAGGTAGGGCTGGAGCTTGAGGCGCCCACGCACCCGGGGTTGCTTCTCGGCTGCAACAGACTCCATATAAACCAAGTGAGTCACCACCCTGCACGAGCACTCGTTTACATAAATGACCTTGGAGGCGACTAGCTCACTAAATCTTCTTAACCGATTCAAAAATTACGGAGCTAAATCTTCCCAATAGTTGAGGCAATCATAAAACTAACTATGTTATGCTATTAATTAGGAAATAGTATCTTTTGAATTCTTCATTTGTTGCCCAAAAGTTTAGTAAAAATAACCTCGGTTAAATGAGTAAAAATATCGTTATTTTATTGTCTACGTTCATAATTTTCATGATAAATATTTGATAAAAAACGTTATTTTTGTTACGTATAATGCAGTCATATTTGCAATTTGACGATCGAAAGTTTAGTGCATAAGGCAAACGAGTACGTTTTTACTCTCAGAGGATTCTTCAAAACCAATATTACGACTAATTACTCGTTTTATGAAAATATTTCTTTATGTGAATAGGAATTCAGAACAGTGTTCAAGTAATATAAAGACTACTTTTAAAAATATGAAAAAGATAAAGTCATTTTTATTGCAATAGATTTGCCAATTGTCAGGACAATTAATAGTGTTGGCTAGTAAAGATAGCTCCGACGGTGATGGAGAAATTTAATCGACCTTATTCTGTTTTGGTTAGGTTAAGTCCAAATCAGTTTAACGGCGTGATCGTTCGAGGTCTCTCGAATATTGCACGAGGAAGATGTCCCTGGTTCTCCCTTCCTTTCCACTTCCTCCATCACTTTCCTCCCTCATCTCTCACTCTTTACCCCACCCACTCGATCTTTGTTACGTCACTCATTTTCGAGGAACCATTTTGAACACCATGTGGCGTTTTTATTTCATGGTTAAATTTCGTCATCGGTATAAATAGGAAACATCGCGATTTTATTTCATACTAGCTGAAAGTACCCGGCGATGCCCGGGTTATACCAGACGTCATTGGCGAATAAAATTATGTATTATATGGTAATACAATTATTTCCCCCTTTGTGTATTTCCGTTGAAATCTCGATTTCGAACTTTTTCATGAAGACAATAATTTCTCTATACTACGTATATTGGAGAAAGTAAAAACTAATTCTGAGATATCTCTGATACCTATGAATTGGGCCGGGAGGGGCCATGGAAGTCCGGAGAGAACGTGAGCATACGTGAGAGTAATAGGATTTCGAGTTTAACAATGTAATCGGTTGGCAAGGCAACTTCACGTTAAAACGCTAAATTTTGTCAAAATATGATATTAAAACGTTAAATTCGAAAGATTTCGATTCGAAAGCTATAAAAGACGATAAGAATAAGAAACTGCATTTATTTTTCTTTAATACAGTCCAAGTCCGAAAATCGTAGGTCAAATATGCGAATTTTGATAAGCAAAAAATAAGGTTGCAGGTCGAAATATCGATTTTCCCATGTTATCTTATGAGGAATGGATATCATTCTAGGGAATCGAACCCGGGTCGATTTTGGAAATTTCTTTTTCGTAAATGGCTTCTACTTTAAGAACCGAACATTCCTACCAAATGTCAATCTTCTAGCTACTCGGAAAGTTTGTTAAAAATACCATTACAGAGTTCCGATTTCACACTGACGACGACGACGAAGTCAATTTTATATATTAGATTTACGGTAGATTTCGCGATACACGTATATATAAAATTGGAGGCAATACATTTACTTATAATAGAACGAATTCGCTAAGATTAATTTGTATTCCTTAAAAACCTGTATCTAAGTGTATTCATTTGGCGTGTGTTTAAAGCTTGAATGAATATTTTAATGATAAATAATAACTTTTGGATGTACATCGAGCAAAATTTTGGCATCTAGTTATAACTATGCCATTCTTGCATCTTTATAACAACGACTAATAGGAGTAATGCACTCAAGAAACATAGAATAAATTAGGCGCATCTACCTCTGGAAATTCAGATTGAAATTAAGATTATTATTTTCATATAGCGTGTGGCGATACGATTCGAATTCGGCAGTATATTTCTGCTTTAAAAATTTAAAACAGAATTTAATGGAGTTATATTAATTATTAATAATTTCAAATGGCAAATTTCATTTCCGGTAATGTGGCAGCCCTGGTTGGATTATATAATTCGATGGTGACATTTTCACTCTGTATTTTAATATAAGTGAAAATAATATGTCCCGACTGAGTGGTATGATCCAGATCTGCCATTTGTGTCTTGGTTTTCAATAACAACTTCGAATATACAGCCGTGATTTGAATCGAGCATGTCACTTTCGTTTTTTACTTTAACATACATCCTAAATAACACATTTCATCGAAATTCGTCAAGACGTATAACCCCATTTGTACGGATGCAAATGAATAAATAACAATCAATAGAAACTAAGCCTACCCATGCGATACTGTCGAGAAAATTAAGCCATTGTGGCATAAGGGTAACATCTTTTATTGAGTTATCTCTTCACTCTTTCTACATAAAATAGTATTATCACCACCACGAAAATATTCTCCTAAGATTACCAATCCAATTCACACGGACAGAAACCGATGCGGAAATTCTGACTCAGCAAAGTGCCACAAATTTAACCCAGGAGCGTCAATTACGGATCTTAGAATTGGTAAATTGACGCAAAATATGTCCCTATTCTCGCGTAAATGCACATCGTATATGGTACATACATAGCAAAACGCGTAGTACCATTCAGTAAAATGTCAATCAACCGGTGCCGACAATTACTTTATGTAAGGGGAATAATTACGACACGACGGCTAAAATTAAACAGAAACATTCTCTATCCCTTCATTGTCTCAAAGAAGAACAGACAATACTTTTTTTTAATCTTCGTGGCGTACTTCATCGTTCGCTGACGAGCCATTACGAAGTCACGGGACCAAAGGTCACGTCGCGAGTTTCGTAACCCGATAGCGTTCGCACGGATAGGGACCCTAAGACATGCGAGGAACCATCGGCGGCGGAGATAGAGTAACACGACATCAGCGCCGTGACGCCGGATGGGCAGAGCGTCTTCGGAGGGTCTTCGTCTGCAGAGGGGGCGAAACCATCGTCTGTGCGGCGAATGAAATTCAGACTGGTTTCCTTTTCGAGTCCCAGAGGCTGCGAGAGGGCTGATCTTGGGAACCGGTTTATTCCCGGGATGGCAGAAGGGATGGGTCGAAAGCGTCTCGGAGAGGGCGGGGGCGGCGGCGGAGGGTCTCCGACACGCCCTTCCCCAAGCAAACCACGTCGCGACCTCCCGACATCGCCTCGCTTCCTCCGGCTTCCCCCTCTCGACCCTCCTTCCCTCCCTCCTTCCTTCCTCCCTCCCTCCCTCCCTACCAGCCTCCTCCTGATGCCTCTTTTCCTTCGCTTCGAACCTTTTTCCCTCCTCCACTTCCTCGCTTTCCGTTCCTTTCCTTTTTCTCGTGCTCCATTCCTCTTCTTCTAACCCCACCCCCCTCTAGCCCGTCCACGGTATTGCCCCTTCGGGTCGCTCCGGGCAGAGAGTCGTTCATCCTCTTTCGTGTGCCACTCGGTTAACGGGTATGTTACTGCTTATGATTTTTATTACCCTCGCAAACCCCTTCTGTCTCCGGTACCGACGTGGAGGGAAGAGGAAGAAAGCGAGTAAAGCTCGAGTATTGAAAACCGTGATCTTATCTAGTCTAAGCAAATGATTTAATATTTTAAATGGGTGAATTATATCATACATGATTTAATAGGTTGGTAGAAATACTATACTGATTTGCCATTTTATATTTAACGAACCTTAAGCCATTATGTTTTATATAAAAGAGATAATTAAAAATATTTTTTTTGTGGTGTCAATTTTACTGAAGCACTTATGCACCTAATGATGACGGTTCGCCGTCAGTCCTTATAGTACTAAATTTTATCAGGTTTAAATAAACAAGTTTAATTTTAAAAACTTTTATCTCAATACATTTTGTTAAACATCTTATGCTCTATAGGGCATTTATTCTTAATGTGTAAGAGTATTTTTTTTCATTTCTAGTAATGTTAAAAATAAAAATAAAATGTGATTTCTGTTATTCTTCCTTAGTGAATCATCACACTAACTTATATGTTATTATCTTTTTCTTTTATCTTTGCCAAATGCCACTTTAAAATTTTCAATTATTTAAATCAACTGTGGATGATTTTTTTCATAGTTAACAGTAACAAACCACTTGGAAATATAAAACTAAAACACCCTTGAAATTATTAAGTACCATATATAACCAACTAAAATCAGCATCCGGCTTAAAAGTTTTCTGGATATAAGAGATCAAAATGAGAGAGGGGCTATAACATTAGTATGAGTACGAATTATATCCAATGGTATTTTCTCAACAGTAAATATCCCATTTATCTTACCCAGGGTGACTGAGTCCATCGCTGCAATGTCTCGGCATCAACCAGAGAGGAACATTCCTCACCTCCGGGATATCTTCGGCTTCCATGGAGGGAGCGGGGTCAAAGGGACAGAAGCCGAGGGTGAGATTGGTGGGGAAACAGCACAGCTCTCTTCTCAATTGAAGGAGGTGGTGCGCCTGCGAGGGGGCAGTAAAAAGTCCTCTGCTGGAGGAGGGAACGACAGTGCTGTTGGGGGTTCCAGTGATGAAGAGGATGGTGGCAGCGAGGAGAGGAAGCAGCAACAGCAGCAGCAGCCATCGCATGGCTCTTCCAAGAAAAAGAAGAAGTCAGGGACAGGAGGGGGTGAGAGGGCAGCCAGCAAGAGAGACCGCACAAGGACGCTGACCGAGAGAGATGTGCGCCACCTGGAACGGCACCTGTCCATGAAGAAGACCATCAGGAAAAAGATAATGCGAGACCTTCAGGTGTGATTTCTTTACCCTGCAACCATCTCCTCCCCCCTGTTGCAAGTAATGTTTCAAAATAGATCATGCATGCATCCAGGATTTTCTCTTGGGGGTTAAATTCTAACAAAAAATATTCCACCAAACAGTTGGACAATTTGTGGTCCTCTCAACTACAGGCAGGAGCAGAGGCTCCTCCTGAGTACCAACATATCTGGTTAATACAAAATCTTAGAGTTTAAGGTTCTTAACTCAGAAAATTTAGCATTTTTTGGGAGGACTAAGCCCATCAGCCCCCCCTCTGGTTGCGTGCATGAAAGAGACATAAAAACTGGACTGCTTGGACCTCTTTAACTTTTTTTTCCCTGCCAAACACCAATTCTTCATTATCTTAAAACAAAAAAATGCCTTAATCTCTATTTAAATTTTAATAACCTGCTATTAGCACTCCCACTATGAATCTGTTATGGGTATTCCCCAAAATATTTACTTTAGTCTTTCATCTAGCGTATTTATACTGGTTGTACTATCAAAAAAATGTTCTGTGGAAAGTCATCAGTTTTATATGGAAATTACTGCAGACTTTTGCATAATCATACATAAGATATATATGTACTGCTCAGAAGCCAATCACCATAAGACCAAGCCAATTATATATTTATTGGAATGCAGCTCGAGGTGAATCACAGCTGACTGATTAATGAAATATAAATTAAACATATAAAGGACAAAACACAATAACAATAATGAAAAATGCAACCATATCCATAACAATAACATGGTATTAATAATAACAAAAGATTAAAAACATATGAAGAGACAATGTCCATGATAGCCGATGAATGGTTAGTAAGGAAATAAAGAATAAAGAGATAGTCTATCTTAACACATTCTGGATGGAGAGCCTGCCCGACAGCCTTTCTTGATTTTGCACTCCAGACAGAGAGTCTTTCTGTTGGGAGAGGAATACCATGCGGATGTTTGTTTTTCACGTAATAGTAGTCCAACACTTCTTCTATGGCAAAAACAAGCATTCCCAATTCCTCAATATGTTATGTTTCAGTTGATTCATTATTTTTCATATTTGTCGAAGAAGCAGAGTTGGGGCCCCTAATCAGTCTTTAATGCAACTTTTGAGTCCTCTGCCCCAAAAACCTATATTTCCAAAATTTTATCAAATTACAATAATTCCTTAACGCTCCAAAAATTTTGACCATAGGAGAAAATTGCATTTTTGATCATTGCCTGGAATGTGTTAAGTTGGTGAAATTAGGGGCAATATTAAGTAGAGCACTTAGAGAAGAATGAAATGCATATAATATATAATTGTTAGTGTTGTGCAAAAGCATAACTCTGAGGAAAAAGAAATGCTTAATGAGAGACAGATGTAGAGATCTAAGGAAAGAAAAACTGAAAGTTTTGTTTTTCTAGAAGGAACTCTGAAGTTGATAAGAGAAATGAAAGAAAACATTCAATTTTGTTACACTGGAGGTTGAAGAAGAAGGAAATATCAGAAAAGATTTGTTGGATTTTAAAAGGATGATGATTAAGAGATACTAAAATTTGTGGTCTGGTGGCATTTAAAGAGAGGGAACATGAAAGCTAACAATTTTTGTGAAAAAGTTGAGAACATGGTCAAGGAGAGACAGGTTAGATAGAGCAGACATGGACCAGATGGGAAACCATTACATTAAGAAAAGGAGCACACAGCTCTTTTATGCCCATAAATCTATAGAGCATTCCCAATCTAATAGCTTTTATGCGATGCTGAAATTCAATTTAGAATCTATAAAGACACAAAGGTCTTTTTTGAACAATGACACTCTAAATAGGTAGGTCAACTATATTGTGATCATTAACAATTGTTGATTTCATCAAAGAATTAGAGAGCACACTGCACTTTTCTGAATTTTGTTTTAATATCCACAAGGAGCATCTGAAGGATGCCATGTCTATGGCTGACTGTAAGTCTAAATAGTCCTATGATGAGATTGTGTGCTCTAATATTTTATGATCGTCATTGAAGAGCAATAGATGGCAGTCAGTTGGGTTTTCAGAAAGATTATCCATAATAATAGTGAAGAGATAAGGACCAATAACACTTCCTTGCAGTACACCAGAAAGGGCAGGAGACCAAGAGGGGAAGAGCCAGATAAGACAACCGTTTGGATCCTATTAGAGAGAAAAACATGAAGGAGGGAAAGAAAATTATTATTGAGCACATAATAATTTTGCAGCTTTGAGAAATAGAAGTCTGTGGACTAGTGGCTCAAATGCCTTTGTAAGGTCTATAAAACAAATGTCAAGATGAGAATTAAATCTTATTGAGTTTATAGCATGGTACTGAAAGGAAGAAAAATGTGTGAGGGATAAGTGGCAAGGAAGGAAATCATGCTGCACCAAAGAAAGATAAAAGGCAATAAGATCTGTTAATCTTTTTAAAATGTTGCATTCACAAGTCATTGCCTGCACCGGAACTAAAGAAATGGGACAGTGAGATTTAAGTTGATATTTTTCTCATGGTTAATCCAGCATGTCATTACAGTAAACCCTCAATTTAAAGGACTAATAGGGGGAAGGGATGTCCATTAAAGCCGAATGTCCGTTGAATGGCGAATGGGATTTTTTGGGCCCAAAAACACACTCGTACATAAGAAAACCTACTTTACTGATAGTACATAATGATAATTACTGTCTAAAATAATAATAAATGGTTGATTAAATATTTAAAATTTTTGTTACAAAATATCCCAAACACTAACACTCGTGAAGATCAATTCACTTGGATGATGCTTTACGCACAGAGAGAACTCAACCAAAGAGGCTCAGATAGCCACTTTGTTTGAGTCAGCTGTATTGCGTACACTGTACACTACAGTGTACTACATTGTCCGGACTGATTCCCCAAACAACGCCACGCTGTTTGGGGCAAAGTCTGTTATTGCCTGAAATTCGCACAAAACTCGGATCCAGCAGATTTTGTCCATTAAATCCGAAGTCCTCTAAACCGAGGTTCGTTAAATTGAGGGTTTACTGTATTTCATTTGATCTCTTATTAGATTAATCCTATGAAATAAACTATTAATGGAAAATGACATGAAAGATATCAACTGTAAACTACTGGCTTCTAAACAGTTTATATATGAGTGAATATAAGTCTTCCCATAATTTATCTTTATAATTCAAACTCATCGATTGAGTCAGTACTTAATGTTGTATTAAAAAGAAAAAATGGTAGAATTGTAATGAAACTGAGCATCTTAATTAAATTATGCAATGTTTTAATTAAATACTGCTGCTAAAATAGAAATATATATATGCTTTTTTAATTATAAAAGAGCTGCAGTTCATAATATTTCAATTCTGTAATTTCTTATTTCAGTCTGCATTCTTAGTTGAAGAATCTGAGCCTCGTCTTTCCCCAAGTGTCAAGCAGACTCAACCTGAGCCAAGCCTTCTGGATATGCTGAGGGCTGAAGATGACAACGTCGCACAGAGTGGAAAAGTTGTGAATGATGATCGGGACTCTGGACATGAAAGTCCTACAAGAGAGACAACAAACGGTGGACATTCTGACTTCCAGTCAACTTGTGATAAAGGTGTCGAGGAAGACCCAGATGATGATGAAGATGCCCCATATGCTGATGTTAGATCTGAAGTTAAGAAAACAAGCTTTTGGAGGAGATTTACGATGAAAAGTCGAAACAAGCGATGATGTACTTCCCATGATAATTAAATAAAGTTTTAACTAAGTTCCAGGAGGTACTTAGCAGAGGTGTTGTAAATGATAGAGAAATAACTGTGATATTATGGAAAGTGAATTTCCAGTGCCTTTTATTTTAAATGTAGTTTATAATGCTTAAGCCTATGAACAGTCTAATTTCTCAAAGGATAAACTTTGTTTTATGGGAGCGGTGATGTAGATAAATTGTGGTGTTGGTTTTAAAGAAAAAAACTGTAATCTTAACCCTGTTTTACTATTAAATTTCTACCTAATGAACTAGTCACTTAAATACTGTGTAGTCATGCCCAAAGTAAAGACTGGTTGTCTTATGGTACATGGTTTAAATGTTTTCCTTTTGTTTATATTGAGTTGTTGCAAATTTGAAACTTGACTTCCTTTCAGAAAATAAATAACTTTCCTAAGCAAGTGAAGTTTTATCAGTGTATTTTAAATGTGAACGTATGTGTAATACTTTTACTGAATAAAGAAATCATCATGAATATAGCTAATATAATTCCTTGCAAATTTATAGATATAATACATAAAACTTCATCATAAATTTGATCTCATTGTTGATGTTTTACTTGTTCCTAATTTTGGCATTCTTTTTCAGTATTTTATTGTGATTACCAATAGCAGGCCTGATCTTTCGAGCCTTGCTTTGGTATTAGGTGTGAGGATGGTAAATATTGCAAATACATAATAGCCATTTCAGAAGAATCTGTTTCTAAAATGTTCTATGTAGCAATACACATAATAGATGCACAATAACTGCAAACTCTATTTATCTTAGGTATAAACATTATCAGACTATTTTTTCTAGAAATATACTTTAGAATGAGCATGTATCACAAGGAAAACTATTTGTAATGTTATAATAAAGGAAAATTTAATGTAAAATATTTGTGAATTAATGCACCTAATATTTTCATTAAGATTTGGAGAACAGAAATAAATCTTTGGAGTAAAAATTCCAAAATCATTTTGATATTTTATCCTTTTTAAACCATGAGGTAATTGGCTTTCAATATTTATTCCATTACTTTAAATGAATATTTCTTCTTTTTATTGCATGCTAAGCAGTTTCTTCATTAAATTCATAACAGTGTACTTATATTATCTGAATCAGAATGATATCACAAAAAATCACATAAAAACCGCTTACAAAATACAACTGGAACACAATATGAAAAACAACAGTATAAATCACTTTACCAGTCAAGACTACAAACTTATCAAAAATTTAAAATCAAAAGACTGTTTTTACTTAAAAGCCGATAAAGGAAATTCCATTGTCATTATGAATAAGCAAGATTATTTTGATAAAGTTGAACAATTACTAAACAATGGACCTTATTCAATTCTCACAAAAAATCCCATGAATAAATTGATTTCTTCTACCAAAGACACTATTTAAATCTGTCCTAAACTCGTAGACAAGGTTTTACGTTATAAGATTACAGTTTCAAATTTTAATATACCAAAATTATATTGTTTGCCTAAAATCCACAAACCTGGAATTCCTATGAGGCCTATTGTGTCATGTATTGGTTCCCCCATTTATCTTCTTTCAAAAATGGCTATTTGACGAATTTAATAACCTTCCTTATCCTTCAAATGATTCTAGTATAAAAAACACTGAAGATTTTGTTTAAAATCCAAAAATTTAATTCTCAGTGAGTTCCAAGTGTTAGCGTCTTTTGATGTCTCATCTCTTTTCCCTAGTATCCCAATAAATGCTACATTTAGTTTTCTCAAAGAGTGGCTGAATAATATAGATGTTTCAGCCGAAATATCCACTGAATACATTAAACTTTCTAAACTTTGCATGGAACAAAATTTTTCCAATTCAATAAAAGATGTTATAAACAACATGATGGAACATCTACGGGGAACCCACTTTCACCTTTTTTGGCCAATTTATTCATGAACTTCTTTGGAAATAAATGCAAAAACAATTTCCAATTTTTTCCTGACACTTGGCTTAGGTATGTAGATGATATTTTTACTATTTTCGACACTAGCATTTACAATATAGACTCCTTCTTAAATGATCTTAATTCACAGTACGCATCGATTAAATTCACTTTTGAAACAGAAAACAATAAATCCTTATCTTTTTTAGATCTTTTCCTTACTAAGAAAAATAACCGTTTCACATAAAATATTTTCCAGAAACCCACACACACAAACAGATTTATTCCTATTGACTCACAACTTTGACCTAGCCAAAAAATAGCAGCTTACAATTCCCTTGTTCATAGATTACTCCCTGTGCCACTCAACCAGTCAGATTTCCAGAAAGAATTATCTTTCATTAAAAAAACCGCATACAAGAAAACAATCACAACTCTCTAGATATCCGGTACTGGATATCTAGAGAGTTGTGATTGTATGCGTGTGAGAGTGAGTGTTTTGTCTGACAGGTGTGCGATACTGGATCACTGGCGAGGAGTAACTTCCCGTAAATCCAATATTATTTCTTGTGTGAGTGAGAGAGTGAATGAGCGAGTGACATTGGGTCCCTGGCGAGGATTAAAAACCTGCAAACCTGTAAGTAGTTATATATATTTTTTAAATTATTTTGGTTGCTTGTGGCTCTAGATATTTACCTTGTTACGGTTAAGGAGTTTCTTGTTTTTTTGAAATTACGTACATATTTAGGCAATTTTTTAGAAGGGAAGTACTCGTGTGGTTTTGTTGGTTGGTGTGCATCTGTGTGTGTATGAGCAAGAAAAAGGGTCCCTGGCATTAGAGTAATTCCCCCTAAACCCGGAGTATGTGAGATTGTGTGCATGTTTGGTCCCTGGCATGGAGTAAATTCTCCTAAACTAGTGTGTGAGTATTTTCCTTTGTAAAAAGTATTTCTATGGTTATTACGAGGTTTCTTCCTTCATCATCAGTGTACTTACATATTCTCTATTGGGATTAATGGAAATAACTTGAGATTTTCTTTTGATAGTGTTAGAAAAACTTTTCTATTGCTTAAATTAGTACCATCAATCACATTCTAATTTTTTCTCCACTCTGAATGTTACTTCTATTCCATATAACATATATTTTATTCTTTCTCCTAGAAATGTTAAAAACAAGGTCAATTTGAAAAGTTATGTCCAAATAGTCTCACATATTGTGATTTTTAACTCTATGTCAATGTTTTGTTGAGTTGGTTAAAAAACTGAGCAACAAAATGGGGTAAGACAATCAATTTTGGTTGATCAACCCTAATTGATTAATCATCATCTTATGTACCAAATTAAAATATATTTCAAGATCATGCACTGACTGACATATCCTGGGTATCTGTCTGACCAAAGTTAAATGATACTTTCACACGTTTTGAAGCAATTTCTTTAAATATTTCATTACAACAAAAGGATGAATGTGATTACAGACTGCATGGTGCACTATTTCCCATCGATATTAATTTAAAGCTGAAAAGGATGCCATCTTCTTAATGAGAAAGCATAATTTCATTATTTTACATATACTATAGTGAAATCACTTCATCTGATGTGTGTACACTTTAAGAGCATTAAAACCATCTCCTTTATACTAATCCAATAGTGGAGCAAGATTTCAACTTCAAATGTTGAACTAAATGAACTGTGAGTGGCAACTATGGTCTGTACCAAACTTAATGATCGCTGGGAGGCGGGGTTAAAATGTGTGGAAAGGGAACCTTGTTGCCGAATCAGTCCACAAACGTGGACCAATTATAGTGCTTCGCAAGTTGGCAGAGACGCTGGATGGATAAGACTCTTTGTAGGAGTGGGGTCAGACAGGCGAACATCAGTAAACGAAATTATAAAAATGTTGAAAACTTTAATATTTAAAGCTACATAAAATGAAATTACGAGTATTTACGTTTGGTAATATTATCGTAGTAACTACGAATATATTACTTCCTCCTTTGTCTTTCATAAGTAGATATAAAACATTTTCCACGTTATAGGGTACCTATTTTATATGATTGTCATTTAAACAATATAGAATATTCTCTGCTTATATGACAAATAAGAGAAAAGGATGTTATATTTTACATTTTTGAGAATACGTAGAAAAAAAGTTAGCAGGAAGATGAGACTATTTGGTATGCGAATGGCAAATGTCGGAGCAGGTAGCATAATAAACACAAGGAGGGAAGGACGAGGGAAAAGAATGGTGTGGGATTTCTAAGGGACCACATGTATAACCACAACATATGTTCCGTTCTCACAGTTATTTGCTTCTGCTTTCAAGCAGCTGTTAAGTATATAACGGTAGAACTGCGTAGAACCATCTCGTAACATTTCAGCCAGATGAAAATACTGCCATATTTTCCGTATCCTATCTCGTATTGCCGAAAATACAGAAATTTTAGCCATAGGTTGTAAAGACGCAGCATTCTAAAAGTTTAGGTCTTATTGAACTATTAATTTAAAAAAACCAAGTAGTACAATATGCATCATGAAAGGGAAGAGGGTGCGGAGTAGGAATAAATACACAATATTTAATTTCATCTATTTATTTTTATTATTAACAATCAACTCTATATAATTGCAAATAGTTAATAGATCACATCAAGAAGAAGAGCAAAATATTCTTAAAGGTAGCAGTTGGATTACGGAAGAATTACATTTCGAGTACTTTCTTACTTCTATTGTTACTAATATTTTAAATATAACAAATGCATTACACGGATTAAAGCAAACACATAAGTTAATAATTATCATATTATTAGGAAATCATGATTGGATAAAAGAATAAAAATAACGCTTCTCATTGAGTAGGTACTTTTACTTATTCCAAAGACAATAAACCATTACATATTATATACACTGTGATTCAGAGTAAACGTTTGCATGAATATGGGAATATTAAAGAAATTCAAAGTAGTAAAATTACTTAATATATTTAAAACTGCACACAAATTGAACATTTTTACAGGGAAAAACCAGTAAGGCAAAAACCCCATTTGCAGAAAAACGGCCACAAGAAGAGACGTGAAAAAACTGCGAAACCTACTGAGGTAAACTAAGATATAGAGAGCTGTAAAAGAAGCAACGATTAGAAAACATAACAATAAACACGATTAAATTGTGCACATAAATAGTAAGATCAACACTAGAATAAAATAACCGTTTTTGTCAGCATATTATTATTACTGAATTTCATAAAAAGAAGTAAGTAATATAACTTCCTGAAAACCAAAACTTTATTATGAACAAACTGGGTTAAAACATTTACTGTCGTCATTACATTAGGATGAAAAGTATTTCAAATCCCAGATCATTCAAAATAAATTATTGGCTTCTCAAAAGTTATGAAATTATCTCTTTTTCAAATATTCTATTATTAAATTTATCCTGAGAAAACATATGACATTAGATTAATCATAGCCACATCAATGTCACTATTGAAATATAATGATAGGTACAGAGACAGAGTGAATTAAAAATAGAGTAGCTACATATAAAATTTAGGTTATTTGTAAATAGATGAAGTAAAAATAAGAGAATCAATTTTAGGATATAAAATAAACAGAAATGGAATTATATACTAAGCATGAACAGTAAGTAATGAAGTGGAAATGTATAATAATGAGAAAAGTTAAGACAAAAATACTTTTTAAATAATCACTTATCTTCACCTGCCTTAAAGTTATTTAAATCTGTCATTATCATGTACACACAGGCGCTGACACTGACACTATACAAATAGATTGCAATTTAAACTTTAATAAGCTAAGTCATAAAGAAGAAGAAGCACTTACATGCTCTGAGCATGAAATATAAAAACTATAGCACTAAAAAGGGAAAAGCACTGTGGGATAGAGGGAGAAACACATTCACACTTCAGGGATTTCAAGTAGACACTGACCCTATACAAATAAATTACAATTTACACTTTAATTAGGATAATAGGGAGAACCACATTTGGTAGAAAAGGCACTGAATAAGTTAACCATTATAAAGAATATCCAAAGCTGAAGCACACACGATTTGAGCGTGAAATGGCAAGACTATATCACTAAAAATGGGAGTAAAAGCACTGTGGGATAGATGGATGAACACACACTACAGGGATTTTAAGTAAGCACTGACACATGAAAATAGATTGATGCACATTTGAAGTGTAGGGATTACAGCAAGCCATGGAAGAATTTAAAACTGCACCTAAGAGATAACTAAGGAATGTAACAGAATCATATACTTTTCTTGCAGAAAAGAATGAAAATTTTTTAAAAAATGAAAGGCTTTTCACCATATAAAATTAATTGATGAAGGTTTTAGTTATATCATTACAGATTATTTTTATTATTAGCATTGCCTTAACTTATAACTTATGAATTAATACTTATAATCAAACTTAAGTATGAACATTGGTTGGAATTAACTGGTTCTGCAAAAAAGAGAGGAATAGCATAATGAATTTCAAAACACTCATTCAATAGTGTGGTAATGTAATACTCCAATATACTTATCTTGTGGAAATTAATTAGCAGCTGGAAATTTGGGCAAAGGCACCATGGAGGAACTGATCAACTTGGCATAGACTGAAAATTTAACTTGTTAATAAATAGTCAAGAGGAAATTATACCTCATCATTCACCTCACCTTCTTACCTAGTAAAACATTAAGATATTTAAATCAGGAGACAAATTGTTGACTGATTGACAGTGTTCAATTGAAGCTGTTCAAAAAAAGAGAGATATTTGTATGAGTAAATGGCAAAACAATACAGCATATTAGTAATTATCTAATTTTACACTTAATTTTTTAAACAAAGAGTAATTATTCAATACCTACCTTCCTTAGTATTTAAACAGAATGAAACAAATATAAATAATTTCTATAATTTTTATAGTTACCTTCTACAAAGGTGAAACTCCTAATTCTTCCAGTCCAACGTTATCTTCGCTAATAGTGACATCACTGCTAGTATTCGAATCCGAACTTGAGGTCAATGCTATTATAATTTCTTGAATTCCCTCTTCCAATATTCCTTCTTTAATCCAAGCCTCCTCGATAACTTTCTTTGTGTGTTCTACTACGGTTTTCCTGAGAATACTTCTCGTTGGTTATTCTTCTGACTGTAGCCGTTCCCAAGTTAAGGGCAACAGCTGATCTTTTTACAACCTTCGAAATAGCAAGTAACGATCCACCATTACTTTTCTCCCTCTCGAAGTAATTTCGTACACTTAAAACTAAATTCCGCGCGGAACTCTGAAGAACACGTCTCACAGATTTTCGCTCAGACATCTTTCACACAATACTCATCCGCCGCAAACAAAAGACGCTACGCATCTGCTGTGTGTGAGAGAGAGAGAGAGCGCGGTAAAATCCCTGAGTAGGAAACAAACAGACGGCAACGCCGGATGCCTCTGATTTGTTGACGAAGGGAACGCCCTCATTTTTGGGGGCCTGGCCAGCGATCATTAAGTTTGGTACGTAGTATAGACTGATATATCATGGAATAAAAAGATTAAAGAAGTTAAGATTATTACATAATTAATAATTATGTCATTAAAAGTTCTCATGACTTGAGGGCTTGGGTCAAATGCGAGCCTGAAGAAGAAAAACTCTAACTACAATTATAAGAAAATGAATTATGAAGAGGTTACAGTTATTTTATCCAGGGAGGAAGGATGTATCTTTTATAATATACCTAGTGCTCGAAATGGAAAATGTTACGAAATGGAACGCTTGTTATGAGGGACAGTATTTCTAAATGTCTGACAAAATGGAACAGTATCATCGGCACATGTGACAAGCCGGAGCGGCATTCCGGTGCATTCTGGCTCATTTCAAGCACTGAATATATCACTGAACAAAGTGACTATTTGATGTGATGGCAGCAAATAAAAATTGATGAGGAAAGCAGTCAATTTATTAGATTTTTATAACAGCTAATTGATATAATATTGAGTTTTCTGTATAACATTTGTTGTTGGCATTGCCTTTTCAGAGCAAGTAATGTGAACAAAATTGATAGTTTGATCATCCTATTTAAGCACCATAATACTAATGAGAATAACAGCCAAGTATTTAAATACATATTACCTTTTATAGAGGTATGTTTTTCTTTCAGGCATCTTGTAAAAAAATGCACCCATCTCTTCTTCAGCCTTTCAAAATGCTCAATGCCTTTGGTGTTAAAATCTGGGATGGATTTCACAAGTTCAGTCTCAAATGACAGCACTGATAGAGCATGGAGTCCTACTCTTATCATGTTCCTCAAGTGAGTTCCTCACATATTTCAGTGTAGAGAAACATCTTTCCAATTCTGACGTCATGGATGTTGTGATAATAATTTCACAGAATTTCCTTTTTAATTGAATTTTTAAAAACTGTCCCAAGGAAAACAACAGAGATGTGGATTTTATATCACTTACTGCATATACTCATGTATAACATGCAGTTTGAAGACCAAATTTTTAGATCATAAAGTAGGGGTGTGCATTATACATGGGTAATACTTCTGTACACTTAAAATCGGAAATTAGAGTATACCTACCTCACACCAGATTATTGCTTTTTGGGTGAATTAAAGGGAAAACCACAATAATTATTGATAATCCAGGTAATACATATATGTATAGAACACCTAATTACTTCTATACAGTTATAATTCCCTCCTCTTCAAATATTCCGCATTTCACTAGCTCATCAGCTGATTGCTGTAGTCTGCAAAAAAAACATAGAATAAGCAAATTGAGATAGTTTTATTTAGTTAATGATTCTAGTATGTGCAATTAAGAAGGTAAGTAATTTAAATTCCATAGAATTGCGTGTATGAACTTAATCTTACATGTCCCGTTTCCTGTGCCCAGATTTGTTTGTTAAATTTTTGCATTATTACTTCTATTAAACAGCATTAGAATGAGATAGAAAAGAGAGAACCAAAATCTACTGTAAATCAAAACTCTATCTACTTTATAGATCAGTTTTGCCAACTTACTGTATGAAGTCGCTACCATTTCAACTTAATTGCTTTCATTATTGATGTCTCTCTTACTTAGATATAATGTGGAGCTTATTGAACGTAATACTTATGGACAAGTCCAATTGTTTTACAATTGTTAACTGGCAATAATTTAATTCTTTAATGTATTTATTTACAGTTCTCTAGTTAATACTTAACATATCGATATAATTTTGTTCTTATAACCCACAAAAATCAAGGTTGCATGTTATACACGGTGTATAAGAAAAAGTCTGGATTTTTTGGCAAAAAGTACAGGTGCGCATTATCCATGAGGGCGTGTTATACACGAGAATATACAGCATGTATAAAATATTGAGCTCAGTCAATGCACTTTTGTTGTTGAGAAGAACAAAGTCATCAGGTTCTTAATTTCCAATTTTTATTTTAAAGTCATTGTGCTGAACTTGTTTTTCAAAAACCTACTTATTCATCATAGCCGGTTGGGTTAGACTGGTAGGTAGTGTGCCTGCCTTCTAATCCAAAGGTCATGGGTTCGAATCCCACTTAGGGCATGGATGTTGTGATCCGTTTTGGGGTTTTTCCCCTACCTGCAGACAAGCCTAAAATTGGCTTTGTGGGGAAAACATCATTAAAAAAATAAAAAAATAAAATAAAAAGGAGACTTGAAGCACACAGTTGTACAATACTATACTTCATTCCATGCTAAGTTGACAGACTAGTGCTTATGGCACTCGCAGTTGCCACATTTCCTCTGCATTTGAGCCAGTGACTTTGCCTTCATTCCATATTATGAAATAAAACAAATTATTTAATATAGATCATTAGATGACAATAAGTGTACATGTTTATTTGGCTTATCGCATAATTTTATTAAGTAAAAACTTAAGCAAGGAATTTTCGCGAGCTGTGTGCAGAATTACCATTTTAAAATACAGTATATTCTGGCATATAAGTCAACCTTTGAAGCCTTAAATAATTTTCCTAAATCTTAAGATCGACTTATATGCCGAACATAAAATGTGAACCTTAAATTACAAATGAATAACATCGATATTTACGAAGACCCTTGATCTTTCGGTGGAAGTGATCACTATTTTGAATCAGCTGTTCCAGTGTTTACATTTTATAGCATTTATTTTAGAAGATTTATAATAATTAATGTTAATACTGTAATTACTCACGTCATCTGCATCCCCGTGTACTATGTGCACCCCTATTTTTGGACTAGTTCGAGGAGAAAAAAATAAATTTGTACTTTAATAAGTTGATGCCTACGGCGGCGGAAAATTAGAACGAATCAAAAAAATGTGGGGATTCCCCGTAGGTGTGTTCTCTCCATGGTTTCCTCTAAGCTGCATGACTGCGCAGGTGCGCAGCAGTTTTTGAAGTGTCGCACACTAAATTTTTCAAGCGCTCACAATTGTGTGTATTTTAGAATATATCGGAACAAGACCGTGTCAACCCCGGTGCACATCCATGCACTATCGTCACGTAGGCATGCATAGCAATATTCATTCCGCCCATGGATGAAAAAAATTAGAGGGTTAAGGAGGGTCAGAGACTCACGATGAATTTGGCGAATACAGATATCAACTTATTGTAGGTAGAAACTGATAGTAAATTCTTATGAGCAACAATAAAAAACTTAAAACTCAATTAAAAGGTACTTTAATATTATAAAAATATTACGTAATCTCAATGTTGAAGATGCACAAACAGTATAAACCGCACATTTAAACCCTAAACATTTCTTGGTGGTGTAGATATGCGTAAACTTTGTAGAATTTTTTGTGTTTTGTGAGTATAAACATAGACGCAAGCATGCTGCAGGAAATTTACTATCGAAACTCGTAATTTTTAAAACTTGGTCAGAAACCTTCATGTATGACGCGCTCATTTTTTGCCGACATTTTGGGAAAAAAGGTCCACAGGGTACACGTGATATTTTATTGAATTTTACCACCGTAGAGATCGATCATGAACACTAGGTATAGTTCATTTCGATAGTATCATTAGCAGCTGACATCAATCGAATTATAGGAAACTTAATTTAGTGGGTCAAGCTCTCCGAGAATAACAGTTTCTTAGTGGTTGAAATTAAAACATCTGTCACATGGAATACTCACGGACTCTAATCAGTATTTATATATATTTTTATTATTGTTTTGTTAAAACTTGGATTGTATATGACTTTTATTTTGTCTGAAAATGATTTCATGAGAAGTATTTGTAAGTGAAAAAGTGGGGGTCGACTTATATGGCAAACATATGCCAATCATGTATTTTCATTCAAAAAATCAGGGGTTGACTTATACGCCAGTTTGATTATACACGAGATCGACTTATACACTGGAATATGCAGTAATTTAAAAAATTTTTGCTGGAATAATTTAAAAATATAATGAACAAAATTACCTTTATGAATTACTATCCTCACTCATTGTAGACACTCCTTCCATAGTGGAACGTGTTGGATGCCATGGTTGATTTGAATCCGTTTGAGGAGGCAATGGGCTTGGTACATTAGGAGTATGAAGTCAGCCAAATGATTAACTCTTCCACATTATCTTGTAAATCATTGGCCTTCCATAAATCCTGCTCTATTCTTTTAACATGTTTTACATTTTTTTCCAGTTCCCTATAGTAACCTGCTCATATGCCCTTTATTCAATCCTTCTATGTCCTTCTCTTTAAATGATACATTGTTCATTTTAATGTAATGTTTTATCTGAGCCCATACCATTTCAATAAGATTGAGCTCACAGTGATATGGTGGCACTCTAAGAACTTTACGACCAAGGTTTTTTGCTATTTCATCAATTCTATATTTTTTGTATTTTTCCTTTACTTGGGAGTCAATATGAAGCAGTTCTCTTTTCAGCATCCCTTCCTTTATTAAAATGCTCTTTTCAGAGAGTCAATTTACTATATGTAATTTGCCCACGATGCATTCGGGATATCCTTGCATTTTCTGATGTGATAAGCAGCATTTTCAATCACTTTTACTGCTCTATCTGGGGTGTTTGCAGCAAATTTTCTGTAAACCACTTCTTGTATGTTTCCCCATCCATTTATCTCTGAGTGTCTCGGGTGTTTTTCTGCATAAAAACGTAAGCCATTACAAAGCCTTTTTCATTGCCCGTATGTACTAATGCAAAACCTGTCCCGTCGGATAATTTCCTTCCTTCCAACCTAAAATGCACATTTTACCATAGAACCAAACAGCCGGCTGATCATCATCCTTAGAGAGGTTTTGAGACAAACCTCTCCCCTATTTAATGCAGGATCATGAATCCTCCTTGGGAGGATTCACAAAAGAATTCGGGTCCAATGAAGCCTCTTTCTTCATTGCTTGAGAGGTTGAGGGTAGGTTTTTTTTATTATATTCTGCATCTCTTTTCTTCGAGGTATTTTGAAAGGTTTCGAATTGCTTTTGAGAGTAAAGCAGAGGAACCAAAAACCAGCATTTTGATGTAATATATCACGTGATAATATCGCTTCACTCTGATGCAGCATCTCCCCTGTTGGTCTATTTCTCAGCTGGTGCAGACCAAACTTTTGTTTATACATCCATATCATGAGAACTACAAATGGCATTGCATTGGTATCTTTACCAAAAATAAATTTCAACATTTCTGCATATTTCGTTCACTTAATGTATCCCTCTAAATCAGTGATTCTTAACCTTTCCTTGAATCACCTCCCCTGTAGCTCAAATTCCTGACCTCACCTCCCCCTTAGGGTATTACAGATAATATGTAGATATCATGGGCATATTTAAAAGAATTTAATTAATAGAAAAGTCAGAAATTTTGATTTTTCTGATATTCAGAAAATTTTATTTTTGTCACAGTGAGATAGAAAATGAAACTGACAATTATGACATATGTGCATAACAATTTTAAAAGATAGATTGGAAATTTTATATTATATTAATTAGTGATGTACCGGGTACCCAGCAATTACCTGGTACCCGGCATGCCTGGCCATATTTTCAGTACCCAGAAATTACCCGGATCCGGCACCGGGCGCTGGGACCCGATGCCAGGTACTGGGTCCCTCATGAGCAAAAAAGGATAACAATAAAAACAAATTAAATGGAACTTAATATTTTACGTTTACTTTTTAGTCTGCGAGAAACATTCAGAGAAACGATATTTTAATTATAATAAACTTTTTAAAAACCGATGACTCTAACAAAAGTTAAACTGAACCATGAAATAACATTTTACATAATATGCATAATTATACTTAACGACCGGTTAACAGTACCAGATTGTAAAATTTTATAAACTTTATAAAATCTTCTTAAGTAAAGAATGAAATAAAAGTGGTCAAAATTTTAATAATTAAATTTAAACAATGGGAGATTATGATGAAGAAACAATAGTTTTTCCACATTTCGCGGAAGGAGTTTATTCCTCCGCTCTTCGTATATGATTCCCGCTTCGCTAAACATCCTTTCACTTGGTATGCTGCTTGGAGGTGATGACAAGTAACGTCTGGTCAATTTTGACAGTTCAGGAAAGATAGCTAGCTGCATTTTTTGCCCACCAAGTTAAAGGATTTTCTTTATGAGGGATGTTAGGACATTTAAGAAAGTTTTCAAATTGCCTCTCTTCTTTAGAATAAGACGTATTAACCTCAGCACGAAATTCTTCTTGTTTGCTTTCATTTTCAAACAAAATTTCATTTAAGCAAGCCCACACATCTTGAAACAAATTGGTGCAATCTACCTGGACGGGTAATTTTTCTTTCCTTCCCCAGGTACTCGGTACCCAGTACCCGGAATTTTTTAGTACCGGTACATCACTAATATTAATGAAAGTTGCTTAAAATTTACTGCGAACACTGCTGTTGCTTTGCTTCAGTCAGAAGATGGAAACGAGGGATAGTTTTTGACAAGGCAATTCTCATGTCATCTTCCATATTTAATCTGTTCTTGGCTTTTGTTTTTATTGTCAGCAATGTTGAAAACCTTTGCTCACAAAGGTATGTTGTAGCAAAGGGAACTAGAGCCAGCATAGCTCTTTTTACTAGACTTGGGTAAGCTTCAAAATGACAGTTCCAAAATTCCACCAAATCCTTGCTGTAGACATCTACTCTGAGCATTTCATTGGCCGTCACATCGATTAAGTCATCTTTTGCCATATCTGCATCATCAATGCTCTCAAGACCAAAGATGAAAGGGTTGGCAATCCATAAATCTGCTGAAACAAATCTTGCAGTGACATTAGATGTTCAATAATTTCTTGCCTGATAGATCCGGGCAAGCTACTATCAGTTCTTTCTTAAGCCAAAATAATTTCCTCTAGGACTGGAAAGTTTGAATAATTGGTCCTTTCAAGTTGACCTATAAAGACAGAAAGCTTGTTGAGAAAATTGCTTTTATTGGATAATTGTCACTCTCATCCCCCCATTAATGCAATATCTTTGTGTGCTTTCTCACTCCTAATGTATCAAGTTTCATTCAGCCATTCAGTGTGATCCAAAATTTGAAAATGTTTTACCAACATGATTTCATGAGAAATCTAGCAAACCATGAAGAAAAAATTCACGAATTTCAGTCCAAGTTCTCTATCTATCTATTTTTAACATATCATGTGCACAGAACCAGGTGAAAAGTGATACTCTGCAAAGATGCTGGTGAAAAATATGGCTTCTAGTCATCTTTGAAGAAGGATCGTCTGACAAGGAAGAAGTTTTTGAAGTATTCCATATGCGAAAAAGCAAGCAAATGAAAACTGCGTGTGAAGAAACCATGGAATTGGTTGGCTGTGCTAGTACTGTGAATCCAGTGAAAAATATTTCCAGAGATGGACTTGATAAATGGCTGGATGTTGACAAGGATGCTCCTGTTACAACAACAATAAATACAGAAGAAATTATAGACAGCGTTTTGAATCATGACAAACCAGAAGTTCAAGAAGAGCAAAGGGATGACGAGAGGAACAGTTTGAAAGTCTCATGATTTCAATGGATTTGAAAATGCCTTGAAACTTGTTGAGCAGCTAAACTGTTTCAATGCATAAACTAATGCAGTTTCACCGTCTGCATTCCCAATTTTGCAGTAGAGAAGGAAAGCGTGCAACCAGACAGATATAAGAAATGTATTAAAGAGAGCTACTATGCCTAAACCCCCATCTCCTCATCTCTCAACATCAGCTGCTGCTCAAGATGTTAGTGCTGGTTCTGTTGATGACCCTGATGAAATACTTTCAGAGTTTCCAGAACCCAGCAAGTAAATTGCACTGACCTTTTGACATTTAGATTTAAGTAAATTTTAGTTTAAGTGATAGCCTGTGCATAAAAGTCTATGCATTCATAAAATAATAATTTTTTGTTTTTCTGAAACTGTGCTCTTAAATTGAAGTTTTTGTTTCTATGCACGTTCTATGCAAGCATTTATGTTAATACATTTGTATTAATGGCAGTGCACTTCATTTAGATTGTTTTATTCACTGTATTTTCAATATTGTATAGGCTTGTCTACTAGAATGTACTGTGTTTGGTTTCTATAATAGTATTTCTCATGCAACCGGCATAGCCGAATAACCGAGAGTTTTTACTCTCACTTTAAAGATTGATACATTGTATAAAAACATGTCTCCATGTCGTATTGTGTAATAATCTGGTCAGAATAACAGTTCTTACCTTGCCGCCAAGTGAGATATGTGCGAGTGTGTTTACAAAAACTTTACCTCTATACAGTTTTGACTCTCACTTTAAAGATCGATACAATGTATAAAAACAGGTCTCGATGCTGCATTGTTTAATAATCTGGTCAGTTGGAATAACAGTTCTCGCCTTACCGCCAAGCGAGTTATGTGTGAGTGTTTACGAAATCTTTATGTCTATATAGTTTTGACTCTCACTTTAAAGATCAATACAATGTATAAAAACATGTCTCCATGTCGCATTGTGTAATAATCTGGTCAAGTGGAATAAAAGTTCTCGCCTTGCTGCCGAGCGAGATAGTTTACATGAATATTACCTCTAGTTCTGACTCTGACTTCATACAAGCCGGTCGAGGTATGTAAAATAACATTTGTTGCTCGCAACAAGCATTGATTTTTTCTTAAAAGCATGGCTTTAAAAAGTGTTGCTTCACAAATGCCATGGATGGTTCTGAAGACGATATCATATGGGATGATGATTTCGCCGAAGTGGATAGTGAGGATGAAGACAACGTTCTCAGCGCCACCATTTACGTAGACAATGAGAGAGAACACAAAATCGCCAGCAAACTATTTGAGGATAGCAATAATGAATTCAGAGGCTAAGATTCGGATAGTTAAAGTAAATAAATAATTATTCTTATTTTTGTTTTGAAAAACAATATTTAAAGGAATGTTATCGAAATGCATTGAAATGTACGATTTATTGGTAAAAATGTCCGAAAATATAAATTATTTCCTTACTAAAAAAGTTGTATGTGCTTGTTACCATATATAATATGCACCCTAACTTCTTGTCAATTTTTCGTGAAAAAAATGCGTATTATAATCGGAAAAATACGGTAATTGGATAGAGTAGCCCCAAAGAACTATACCATATGCAACATGTTGTTTTAATTAATAATTCTGCTTTTATCACAACTACTCGTAGATTTAATGAATAGAAGTTGCTTCAGAGCATAAAAATATGAAATGCATAATGATGATGTGTAGTCACCAAAAACTAGAGATACATTAGATACAGTTAAAAAATAAAATTTAACTATGAATGTCACTATTGTAAAGAAGTGCTTAAAACTGGTGCACAATCCGCGGCCCACCACAGTGGTTTGTGAGGCCCATGGCCACTTACGTAAACTTCTAAAATTTTAAAAAATTGATGGTTTTTAATAGTTTGGAGGAAATAACCCAATTTGTATGGGATCATCCATAAATTACGTTCCACTCTAGGGAAGAGGGTGGGGGATTTCTTGTCTCAAGTCTCAGGAAATTTTCATTTGAGACTTTCTTTAAATTGGATTTTTTTGTATTTAAACCCCAAAGTTAGCCTCAAGCCGGCATGATTCATACACGCTGCACTGCAGAAATAACGTACCCCCTGACTGTCGGGTTGGCCGAGCCTTATAATCATGGTCAGCTTTAGGCGGTAAGCGAGGTAAGCAAGGCATCGGGATGCCGAAAATCAAAAGGTGCTCAACAGATTGTCAGCGTAATATTATAAAAATATTACATCATCTCAATGTTGAAGATGCACCAACGGCAGTATAAACCACGCATTTAAACCCTAAACATTTCTTGGTCGTGTAGATACGTGTAAACTTTGTAGAATTCTTCATCTTTTGTGAGTATAAACGTAGACACGTGTTGCAGGAAATTTACTATCGAAACTCGTAATTTTTAAAACTTTGCCAGAAATCTTCATGTATGACATGCTGTCTCTTTTTTTACCGACATTTTGGGAAAAAAGGTGCACGTGGTACACGTGATATTTTATTGAATTTCACCACCGTAGAGATCAATCACAATCACTAGATATAGTTCATTTGATAATATCATTAGCAGCTGACATCAATCAAATTATAGGAAACTTTATTTAGTGGGTCAAGCTCTGTGAGAATAACAGTTTCTTATTGGTTGAAATTAAAACACTATTTTTAAGTGAAAAAGTGGGGGTTGACTTATATGGCAAACATATGCATAATCATGTACAGGCGACTCCCGAGATTCCACCAGGATGCATTCCCTGAAAATGTGGTCGAATCTCGAACAGTTGAATGTCAAACGAACAAAAAAACGAGTGAAATCAGCACTAATTCAAACAATTAGAGCAGAAATAACGATGTCTACACTGAAACTTAACCTCGCATGGTTGGGCGGGCCGAAAATTACTTTGCGTAAACTAGTTACTAATTCGACTGATTGATCAGCTGGGTCGAATATGCGAGATCCAACCGGCCGAATTCTTGAGTTGGTCGAAACTCAAACGGTGAATCTCGGGAGTCACCTGTATTTTCATTCAAAAAAGCAGGGGTCAACTTATATGCCGGAACAAACGGTACCTTTTATTTTGCCTCAACCCTAAGTACAAAGTGCATCTCAAAGGATACCGGGGCAAATGAAAATAAAACAGTAGATAAAATCATGCCTTAAGATTAGAGTAGTCCTAATAACTGCTGTTTACAAATCCTGAAATAATCGAAACATAACTCTCAGTCACTTTTATGATAGGATGACTTTTTTTCCCATTTACCCAAAACATTCATAGCAGCCCTCACATCATCTTAGCCAGTCAGCCAAAATTCAAAATTTGTAAAATTATTCACTATTGATTCAATTAAATTATACTAAGAGGCCTTATACCATCATTATGATGATTATCAAAGATCTGCATTAGCATGTGATAGATCATTTATTCTGTATCAACAGAAAATTACTAGAGGCACAAGAAAGGAACATTAAACCATTCACTTGGACCTTAGTATTCATATCCCTTTCTTATAGTTGAAAATACATTCTATTAAATAGGTATGCCATTCTCTCTCTAAAACTAATTCTTCATCTTGACCAATGGTTTGAAGTATAGAAAAACTGCAGCATATGGGAAAGATCTGGTGCACAAACTAATTGCAATAGAAAGACACAATGAATTATTAAATAACATTTTAATAACAGAATCTACTTGGGATGGCTCCACTTTGTGAAAAGATTCTGTAGCAGCAAATCTTTTATTACTATTTTTATAGATTTATTCATAAACTATTACATTTTTTGTATATTTTAATTGTAAAATAATGTTTTGATTTTTCATTTCACTTGCATAACATTACATGATATCCAAGTAGTTTCACATTTCATGTACTACCTACCTCTGCAGCATTCAACGAAACCCACAATTTCAAAAGTGCTCCACCTAATTTATCATATTGGTCTCCTAATAAAAATTAATCACTAGTTATCTCAGTATCCATAATTACAAATATGCAAAGTAAATAAAACTTTTTGTTGATACTATAATAATTTTGCATTTTACTTGTCAATACTGTTTATGGGAAATAAAAACCATGATTACTGAAAAAAACACTGAAAGTCAGCAATAAATATCTCTCTCAATTCATCACATAATAAAAATTTATAAAAACAGGAAGTGAAATTGAAATTTTGCTTATTAGGACAAATTGGGCAAATATTATAGAGACACAGAACTAAAATATGTCAAGTTCTAGTTGTTGCTGGCATGAAAATTAAAAACATTCACCAATTAAAAATATCAAATGCGCAAAAAAAATCAATGAAGTATTTCAAACATTTCTATTTTCATCATCAGAGTATAACACACCAGCAAATTTGATAGAAAATATGAATTATGACACTGCAATATACTTGATTAAAAAACTGGGAAATGGTAGCAATGGTAACTGGTGAAGAAATAATTTATACACCAGAAAATAAAGTCAGTGGTTAAGTAGTATAATCTGGTTCAATTAAAAACAGATGCTTCACACCCCATGTAAAATGTTTTATTATCACATTTCTATTTTGTCAGTTTGTGTATTTTGCCTCTCTTAATATAACGCAAAAATTTATTCATATATAGGTACTCATAAAACATATATAACTAGATTCAATAATAGTTATGGTCTGCAGTGAAATTTCAATAATTTAGATGCTTTCCCAGGGCTGTTCCTAGAATTTATGGCCACACAATGACATTCGAATGGTAACTTTTGTTTACTGGTAACTTGACAGTTGCTTTCAGCAACTTTTGACTACTACATGCCAGATACAATACCAACAATTGTGCTTTTCATTTGCAATTACTGCAGTTTTCTATGCAGTGATTTAGCTGATGTGCTGAATTTAATTCACGGGGCCTTGACTTGCTGATAATGATATCTATGGTTAAAATTTAAAATTAATGCAGGTAAAGACAAATAGGAATATATTTGGTTATGTAGCTGGATAGTAAACTTTCTGATAATTTTGATGTTATTTAGTATAAAATTTAAAAAATTAAGAATTTCAGATTTCTTCTCCAGCTGTGCAATCTCTAAATCACTCGTACGATAGTTTCTCGTTATTTATGATTACTGCAGATTTGTCAGAAATATCAGAGAATAAGAAGTAATCAATATCCTCGTTGAAAATTATTTTACTTTCATACTCCGTCTCTTTTAAGGAGCCAATGGGACTTAAGATTCTCCAAAGGTACAATACCGTCCCACATTTTCTATATCCTCTAATCAGCTCATTTAGAAATAACATCTGTTTTAAAATAACCGTACAAAATAAACGTTTTGAAGAATTTTGTTTAAATATTGCATTTCCAAACTATTTGCTTTTCGTAGTAAGTTTGAAAGGTCCTTGAAATATCGTTCCCGTGGCTTTATCGTTTCAAAGAATATTTTTCCATATGAATAAATCTCATATGAAACATTTTAATAAACTTACTCCTGGTTATTCTTTTACGAGCTTAATAGAAGCATTTCAAGCCGACAAGATTAATACTCATTCGCCCTATCGGATATCTTGAAGCGTTTAGATACTACTTTCTCGTCTAAAACGTAGCAGTATATACCTTATACTCGACCAATTCTAATTTATTCATTCTAACTTGTTGGCGCTTATCTTAGTCTTCTACTGTCTTGCATCGCAATTTCCTCAGGTTTAAAGAGCTTAACCTCAATGACTTCTCGAATCCTCATGAAAAATTCCTTTCATACATAGTTATCATGCATTTTTGCAGAAGGAACTTGCGGAAATGAAAAGATATAACTGTTCATGTAATAAGAAGTGAGCAGGAAAACTTCACTGAAGTCCGTAGAAATGTGGAGCACAGCGAGAACTAAAACAAGCTAACAGAAAATCGTGTTAAGTTCATACTGCATATTGTTTGACTGCCAATATCGAGCACCTTTTTTTAGCTATTACACAAGGCTTCCTCGCTAGATGAACATATCCACATATAGACGCTCTTCATTAGCAATCCTTATAGCAACACTTATCAAGCTCATTTCCACATCGACCCTGGCATGGTATCGATAGAAACAGCAATCGATTTATATATTCGAATTCCAGCTTTGTCATTGTATCGTGCTATCGTTCTTTCTGTGTTTTTAAAGTTGTTTCTCCTCAGGCTCCCCAGTCTTTTCACCTCGTTAGTGTCATTCGTGTTGTTCCCGATAAAACGTTCTAAATAGTAAATATTATGGCACCTAATCTAAGTAAGTTCGCTACAAATAAAGCTGTCGTTGGAGCAGCTACACTTTCTATGCTTTTGTTAATTCTTCGCAGAAGCAGAAAACCCAGCAGATCACGGTATGACTCGTTCCGTCTGTGTTGATTCGCCAATAATTGATCGCATGTCTATCTTTTAAATGTTATATAAACTGTTCAACTAATTCGAAGCATTGTTTCAGGAAGCCGGGACCACAGGAAATTCAATATTTAGTAGGCGAGGTGAGAAGTTAAATTGATGCTATCTTGTTTCATTTTCATCTATTGTTCTCCAGTGACATAGTAATATTTAGTAAATATAATTTAGATGTCTGTTTGGAACTTTGTTTTTGGAATGAAGCGGAATTGAATATGCAAGGATCAGAGTAGCTGTTTGTTTACATTTTCTTCACTTTAAACGGTTTCCGTCGGTGGTTCTGTTATGCTTTCTTAAATGAATCGCTACTTAAAACCCTGCTTTCCTCTTAAGAATCCGGTATGTGTAGTTTTGTAAAGTCATAAATTCTCGCATTTTCAGAAGACATGCCGGAAAGAATATGCTCATGTTGATGGAGAATTTTTTCGTCAGCTGAGGCAACTCCTCCGCATTTCGATTCCTGGTGTATTCTGCCCTGAGACTGGATACCTTTTATTGGTGGCGGCTTCTCTCGTCGCCCGGTCCTTGTGTGATTTATGGATGATTCAAAATGGGACACTCATTGAGAGGTACATTAGAAATTATATTCCATATTTCTGTAAATCCGTAATGCTCTTACACTTCCTATTAGTTGATTCCAATTTTTATGAATTTACTTAAATCTTAAACTCAAATTGTTTTAAGAATCTCATACTTTACAGTAAAAGTCAAATTGAAGTTATAAAATATTTGAAAATATAGAAAAACTTCATTCTCTAGAATCGGTGAGTTGTAGGTTGGCTATTAGTCTGCTATGCAAAGTGAAATAATTTTTTATATCTGAACAAAACATTCAATGCTCACCACTGTAATATATTTTTTGGAAAAAAAACAGTACCATCAAAGTAAATCACATTTTATTAACACGAGCTGATTCCAAACCACACCTGTGTAAACTAACCTTATTTATATTCCACATCATTACTGTGTGGATAGCAGTCATTACTGTCAGTACTCAGTATCGATACACTACATCCCTGGTGACAGTTCAGATAAGAGCATTACAACTCTTGCTTACTTTACTTAACAATAAAATTGTAAATGTGAGAATTAAAGTTCACAAAATAAAATAATGAAATGAGAAAAGTTCACTTTGGTTTGAATTAAAATATATTCTCTCCTATTTCCTATTTTTATAAGAATACCAAACATACTCAGAATTTTTTAGGAGTAACTGGTTTTATTCAACTTGGATTCTGCATCACTTCTTCCTCCTCTACTCCTTCTGTCAGTCGTTAGCCTTCGTAGGAGACGGACGTCATTAGCTGAGCTCTTCCCCCTCCTCCTACCTTCACGCAGTTACTCTAACCTTCGCCCGTCATGGCCACCAAAGCAGCCCTTCTTGAGCAGAACGCTCAGCTTATTGCTGATAATAAAACGATCACAGATAAATTTTCGGAAGTCGTAGCGAAACTAGATAGCTTTAACGCTGAGCTAGTCGAAGCAAAAAAGTTATCCAGTCCCCAACGTGCTGATTCTCTTGAAAAACTCGAAACGGGATTTAACAGCTTCCGTGATCAATTAAAGCAATAGATGCGGAGTCTTCAAAGCAAAGTCAACCAGTTGGAGGACCGAATCAACAACGTTGATGAAAGGCTTGATGACCTGGAGCAATACAGCCGTCGAAACTGTCTCCTAATCCACGGACTCCCCGAAAAGGACGGCGAAAATGGTCTTGCTGTCGTTGGAGATTTTCTAAACTCCACACTTAAAGTAAGTGTCAGCCCGTTTATGTTGTCCCGAGCCCACCGAGTCGGGAAAAAGAATTTCTCCAAGTCTCGACCAATGATTGTGAGGTTCCTATCCTACCAGGATAGGGATAATGTATGACGACGAAAGAAAATGCTGAAAAGCTCTGGCCTCACAATCACGGAATCATTAACTACCACTCGACTTAAGCTCCTCAACGAAGCAAAAAATTTAGCTGGCTTCGGCAATGTTTGGACGCATGATGGCAAAGTTGTCATTTTGCGTCAAATGGCTTCAGAGCCTATTTATCTAACAGAAGAGAGCTGCATGCCCTCCAACTTTCCCCAATCGCGTAAGGGCCACTCTAAATTATGTAGGAGGATGGCTTGTTGAGTTTCTTTTTAGTGTTCTATCGACAACCCTCATAAGGTCACCTCCTGGTGCCTTCGTCTACCCCTTATCCCATATTCACCATCCCTGTTCCCGTGACGCCTGCCATCCCTGTTCCCGTGACGCCTGCCATCCCTTTTCCCGTGACGCCTGCCATCCCTTTTCCCGTGACGCCTGCCATCCCTTTTCCCGTGACGCCTGCCATCCTTGTTCCCGAGACACCTGCTATCCTTTTTCCTACTTCACGTGCTCTTAAGTGGTCCCAGTGCCTTAATTTCTGACTCTCCTTTAAGTTTTCAGTGCTCCTGTTATCTCTGTGTTAGTGCTCCTTCCCCCCTGTGTATTAGTGGCCCCTAATTCTAGTGCAAATTCCACCTTTTTTTTTGTCCCCAGTGTTCCCAGTGCAGGGCTTTTCTCATCCTTTCAGTGTAGTGCATCCCGTATACTAATTTTGCTCCTTCCACAAAACCAGTTAGCAGTGCAGTGCATATTAGTTCCTCCCAACCAGTTAAAAGTGTAAAAACTTCCCACTCTCTCTACTCAGTGTTAGTGCCATTCCCAGTGCAGTGCTCTTAATCCGATTAAGTGTTCCCCGTATATCAGTTTCCTCATATTCTCAATAAGTCCCCTCAGTGTCTCATTGTCAATTCACATTTCCACTCAACGAAATAATATTACGTTTAATTCTCACATAAACTAATCGCTGGCCTATACTACTATTTTAGTGCTTTTATTTGTATTTTTATTCATTCATTTTATTTTTTCTCTCTGTGTGATTTAGTGCGTGAATGAATCTTCTTATGACACTCCCTCTCAACTATCTCCTCAGCTGAGTTCATCCACTACACATTGATTCATAGGAAACTGACCACACTGCAAAATGTCTGTTATCTCGCCTTTCACCGAAGCTCCTCTCTCTAATAACCCTACACTTGACCCCAACGTCCCAGCTTTCTACCCATCGCACCTTAGGGTGCCATACCTTAACCCATACGCCCCTGAATTTTTCCCGCAGGTCAGACCTAACCCACAGAGACAATCACACTGTCATGCTCCCCATCTCGCCACCAACCCTCTACCTCTACGCACTAATGGCCCTCCCTCACCCATCCCAGTACCTACACATTGTATTCTTTCAGAAAAACTTAAACCGTTTCCTCGATCTTTTCAACTTATCTATCTCAATGCCCAAAGCCTTGTCTCCCACTTCGACGAACTGCGCTCATTACTCCCGCCCAAAGACCTACATGCCATTACTCTTTCTGAGACGTGGTTTAAACCCACAATTTTAAGCTCTTCGGTAGAACTACACGGCTATAATCTGTTTCGCCATGATAGGATAGGTAAAGGAGGAGGTGGAGTAGGGATTTACGTCCGTAAAGACCTCGCTTGCAAAGTAATAGCTACTAGCGAAGCACAATACTCCCGAAGGCCGGAATATCTCTTCGCAGAAATAGTCGTAAACTCCAAAAAAACTCCTGTTAGGAATCGTATATCGTCCACCAAAAATAGGCCATCTATCTGACATCGACGAGATTATTTCAAACCTCAGACACGATTACGAACACGTAATCATATCAGGTGATTTTAATGCCAATTTCTCCACACCAGCAATAAAATGGTTCTCCTCATACCTTAGCGACCGTAACCAACAAGTAATCTCAAATGAATCCTCATCTTCCTGGCTGAGAACCAACCAAGGTGTTCCACAGGGCTCAATTTTAGGACCTCTCCTTTTCTCCATATTCATTAATGACTGCTCCCAAAGGTTAATTCACTGCAAACATCATTTGTACGCGGACGACCTCCAAATCTTCTTAGACACCAAACCACATAATTTGTCTCTTGCTTTAACGAATATAAATACCGATCTCGATCACCTACAAGAGTGGAGTGATGACAACTTTCTCAGCATAAACCCACTGAAATCTCAAGCCATTTTAATCGGTTATCCAAAGCTACTAGCCGCGATAAATCCCGAGGAATTAGCTCCACTTTCACTGAATGGCAAATTCTTACCCTACTGCAAATTCGTAAAAAATCTTGGTATTTTAATAAATGAAACGCTCACCTGGAGCAATCATATTATAAAAGTATGCAAGACGGTAAACTCTTCCTTGCACACTTTAAGGCCTCTCATAAACATGATTCCCTCTTCAATAAAAAGACAGCTTGTGACATCATTAATTCTTCCTCACTTTGACTATTGCGATATAGTCTACCAGGACTTATCAAAGGAACTCGCCATTAAACTACAGCGCTCTCATAATGCCTGCATCAGATTTATCTTTAATCTTAAAAAATCTGATCATGTTACAGAATACTTTCGCAGACTCTCATGGCTCAAACTTGAATCCCGAAGAAACCTTCACCTCCTTTCCCTATTGTATCAAATCCTTAAAAATAAAATCCCTCTTTATCTATCTACTGAGTTCGTTACCATTAATACAGTTCATCAACGCAACACCAGAGGATGTGATAAACTTCTGACCCCACTACATAGAACAGAAACATACAACAAATCCTTTACCGTCACTGCATGCAAACTCTGGAATGGCCTTCCATTGGGAATAAAAAAACTCCTTATCTCTATACACATTCAAACGTCTATACTACAAATATCTCCTATCCCACCCCACACCTTGAACCACTCTTCCTTTCCAGGTCGCCAAAATCTTAGATTTTTTTTTTTTTAAATTAGTTGTACTTAGACAGGTGAAAATCTCACTGCCATATCAGCAGGTTATGTCACCTTAATTTAAATTTTTATTTTTATATGCAATACTGTTTCCATGCACCCCTTTCCCACTCCCTCCCCTTCCCCTCCTCACTCTCCCTTCCCTATCTCTCTCCCTCCCCTCTCTCCCTCCCTCTCTCTCTCCCTCTCTCTCTCCCTCCCCTTCACTCTCCATCTATCACTCCATTCTCCCACCACTTCTGCTAAATATGCATGTTTTCATCCCTTGTTTTTTATATTTTCTTTAATTATTTAGTTCATTTCACATAAAATTATTTTTTTGTTAATCTTATCTTGTTAAACTTGTATGTATCATTGTAATTCAACTATTGTTCTTTCATGTATCTAGAGTTTTCGCAGGTTTTTTTCCACCCCCCTTCCCTTCGTGGGTGTTTTCCTGCGTGGTCTTTTACTAGGATGGCCAAGTCTGGCCTTTCCTAGGTTTTCACCACAATTACTGTCTTTATATAGAAACTTTCCAAATTTGTAATCTGGTGTTTTACTTGTGTTTTTCTATGTTCTTTTTTTTTATGGTTCTCATTCTATCATTATCATTTGTAACTGTTGATGAAGGGTTAAATGTAAGAAGGGACTTCACAGTCTCAATTTCGCCCTGAATAAAGTCGTTTGTCTGTCTGTCTGTCTGTTGCCTCATCTAAGTTTCATAGAGGTCTTTGACTCATTTTATCTGTGTCTGTGATGTTACCCTCCAGTTGACTATGTTTTCTTTGTAATTCTTAAGAGATGACAAATGCCTAGCCAACTTGACTTCTTCTTGAAATCCTATTATTATTAAAAGCCCTCTTTACTCCGAAACTATGCCGAGAACTTCATGAAACCTTGGTATTGCCTTGTATGGTCTTACTTTCTTTCATGAGCAACATTTTAATCCACCTGTTCCTTATCTTATCAACATACAGAAATACACAAAAGTTTAGAGCTGAGGGAGTTGTGGTGCAGTGTCTTTATTGATCTCTGACCAGCAAACCTTCCATATCAACTTCTGCTTTATTGCAACTATTCCTGGGTGAACTTTTGTGCTTACACTAGCAACCTCTCCCTCAACTGACTTAATATATTTATTCTCATCCCTCAAAGCATCAAGTCACCAACTACGTAAAGTTCTTCTGGTATGCACTGATTTGCCTTCATATGATCCCTCCTTGTGACTGTCTGATTGCTTCCTTTCACCTCCTTCATTTTGTTGTCCTGTTCAACCTCTCACAAGTTCTTCAAGTTACAGAGCCTTGGGCATAGACATATGTTCAAACGGTGTTCCACTCTGACTTATATTCAAAGCATAGCCTACATAAGGGATCTGCAATGTTGTCTACCTGGGATGTAGTGAATTTTGAAATGAGATTCTAAGGAATCATCTCTTGATTTTTGCTCACGCCTTTGATCATGGACAAAATATAATTTGCATAGGTCTATGATCTATCAACAAAACATTTTTTTCTGTACAGGTATGTTCTAGAACAGGGTTGTCCAACCCTTTTGGTCATGGGGCCGGATTAAAAATTTCCTCATGCGCATGGGCCAGCGAGCACCCCTTGTTTTAGGCAACCCTTCTGTCATCTCAGTCTGAAATTAACAAAACTATTTGTACATAAGATGCTTATGCATAATTTCAATTAAAACTATTGCAAATTTTTCCAACACTTTTGAATGAGAAGCCGTATTCTGAAAATTTCAGCCACCTTCAAGCCAAGAGAAAAACTCAACAAAGATAAACCATGCTATCTAGCTATTTTCGTAGATTTATGATATCTGAAATGCTTACTGCATTGCATTGACATTTTTATGCTAGGCCATTCAGGATTGTCATTTTCGATTGATTAGTTCTTTTTTTAAATATTTTTATAATTAAAATTAGTGAGGTGCTAAGAAAATCATATACAGGCAGACCTCGTTTTTCGCGGGGGTTACGTTCCTGAATACACCGCGAAAGACGAAATCGCGAAAGAGAAGTAATTAAGGCAATGGGAAATACAGGGTTTGGTTCCCATCCCAGCAAAAACAGATCATTTATCCTCTGTATTGGTGACTGCAGAAAAATAGAGAAAGAGATGGAAAATTTAACTTCAATGAAAGTGAGACTTAAACAAGTTAAAAGAAGACGAAAAAAGTATCAGAAAATAAAGTCTTATTTAAGTTCCGTAGTAGAATCGAGAAAAAAATGTACGGAGGTTGCCTAATTTGCAGGGGCTAATTCCCCAAATACGGCAGACCGCGTCTTTCTTGGGGGTTACATTCCTGAAAAACTCTGCGAAACTCCACCAATAATAAATGATGCGCAAAACGCAAAGCTTAAGCATTTGAACTATGTCAAACCTGAGCAAATAACCCAATGATCCTGAATCGGAAGGGTCAAGAGTTGAGGGTTGTCTTTCTCCTCGTAATAAAGACAGAAGGCTCCTGAACGGTGATGCCAGCTTATATTCTGCAACTTTTCACGTGCGAAGGGACACAAAAGTGTGGGAGGATTGCATCCTAAAAGTTTACACGTGTCTTATATATATTATATACTTTAAAAAATAGATGCAAGTATCGATTTTTTTAAATTACGTAAAGATTTTTACATATCAGAATAACGTAACAACATTTTTCAAGCCTGACTATGAGAGAAAATGTGAGGAAAACGCGATTCATTCCATATATAGAAAATTTCTCGCAACCTTTTCCGTGATTTTTTCCGCGAAAGAGCGAAACATAAGACCGTGAAAGACAAAAATGGTCGCAAATGCGGAACCGCGAAAGATCGAAACACCCGAAAGATAACGCCGCGAAAGAGGAGATCTGCCTGTATGTTATTTATTCAGTATACAAATGGACAGATTACAGTATTATGATTTAGTGAGAAATTTGACATTGTTTTTGCTTGCACAAAAATTCAATATCCCCTGGTACACTTGATGTTGCAATATGAAGTACATTGCCTAAATGTTCGTCTGTCAGTAATGATCTTGATTTGACTTTACACTTTTCATAGTTGAAAAAAATCGTTCGCAACAATATGCATTACCAAACAGCGAAAAAAACCGCAAGGCATGTCTCCAAAGATTTCGTAAGGATTCTTTATGAATGCATTTCCTATAAAAAGTTAGAATGTCATTCTCCAGGAAAGCTCTTCTCAAGTGACTGCTGGCTTGAATTTCAATTAATTCTAATTGAAAGACATTTTCCACTTCATTAACATCAGTTCCAAATGGATCAGAAATTATTTTAATCTCGAGACTTTTCTGAAATTTGTAAATTTCTGCTCAAATTCATCCCTCAGTGTTGCGTATTTTTTAAATTTTACTGTTTCAGCACGTCTTTCTGAAAGAGTTGAGAAGTGATCAGTTCATTTAGCAAGCAGCTGCATTTGAAATAATTTTAATTTTTCGATAAATGCTGTAATATGCTCATATAACACATTTACGAATTGGTTCTTTCCCTGTAGCTTTATATTCAATTCTGCAAGATATTTAGTCATGTCTGCTAAAAAGGCAAGGTCATTCACCCAATCCGCATCATCCATGATACTCCTTTCCTTTGTTACTCAAAAATATTTTTATTTCTTCTAGGAGAAAGTAGAAGTGCTTGAGTGTCTTCACTCTACTAAACCATCGAACGTGGCTAAAATAAATTACATCGCCAAAATCTGATCCTAATTCTGTAAGAAAGGCTTGAAACTGTCGATGATTGAGCCCTTGTGACTTAATAAAATTAATCGCAGAAACTAGTTTCCATAACATGCTTCAATTGCAGTGTCTTTGCATAAATATTCTCCTGGTGTATTATGCAGTGATATTTAATAATTTTGTGCAACACTGAATTTTGCATTAGATTTACAAACCCATTTTGCTTCCCTATCATCGCAGGAGCTCCATCAGTTAAAATACATTACTTTCTTGGAGTTTGAATTTCATTAAGAGACGTTTTATTTCATCGTAAATGTCTTGTCCCTTTGTTGTTCCTTTCATCGGACAAAGTCCAAGAAGTTCTTCGATGATTTCATACGTTTCAGTGAGTCCTCGTACAAATACTGCCAACTGAGCCGTATCATGCACATCTGTATTGTCATCTACAGGTAAACTAAGTAAGACCACCTAATGAGCAGGTTGAAGGACACTCGCTTATATCGCTACTGACCACAAATCGGTCGACCTTATGCTTCTCCAGAAAAGAAGGAACCCTTTCAGCAGGAGTGTAGAGAGAAAGTTTCCTTTACTCTGGTTTTCCCCTTCAAAGCCATAACGTATAGAATCTGCAAATTTCGAAGGACGAGAGTGGATGGAATCATGCAATGATATATACATTTAGTATAAAAATTAGGAACTTTTAAATGATCAGAGACACAAACTGATCATGGGGAAAATGTACGTTAAAATGAACCGCTAGAAAGTTTTAGTAAACTTAATTTATCAACAGTTATGAAAAGTTGGTGCACAAGATGAAACCCTTCCACGGGTCAGGTGGAAACCTTCTGCAGGCTGGATTCTGGCTCGCGGGCCGTATGTTGGACATCCCTGTTCTAGAACCTTTCCACTGTCCAAACTAAACCAAGTGCCTCTTTTTCAGTTTATGAGAATTTCAACTGATCATTCTCACTCTGTGTTCTACTGGCATAACAAATTATGGAAGCTTCAACTTTACATCTCTCCACCAGTGCTGCTCTTAATCAAACCTGTTGGGTATCGGATCTGATGAAGAGTAGTACATTAAGGTTTTGGCATCAGTTAATTCATTTTTTAGATTCTTGAATGTTTCTTTGTTCTCTTCTCCTGGCAAATCTAACATTTTATTTCATTAACCTCCATTAAGGTTCTTTGATGCTTGCCATATAAAGACTGCTGATATAGGTAACAAGATTCAAAAATCTTTTCACTTCCACTGTCAATATAGGCTCTCAAGACTCTTTGTTTTCTTTCCTCTGGTTGCCTCAACCCATCCTACTTAATTGGTGGCTCAGAAACGCTATTTTTAAGAAATGTAAACAATATGTAACCTTATTTATTTCAAAGCCATTTCTTTTTGAGTTTTGATAACACTATTTTTAACTTTGCATTCTTAACTTCTGGACTAGGTATATGGATCAAAATATCATCCATGAAGAAACAACATTCAAAATCTTGAAAATGTTTTTTACTACCTTTTGGAAAAGTTCAAGAACACACTTCACTCCAAAAGGCAACCTTTAAACTGCCAAAATCCATTAGAAGATGGAAAAGTAGTAATTTCTCGAGAATTTGAAGATAATTCGATGTGGTGAAAAGCATCAAATCAAGCTGAGAAAATATCTTCCTATTTTACCTATCTACGGTAAAAAGTACTCAAAAGGTGTTATTGCATGTTTTCACCTATAATGTCCTCATTTACTCTCCTAAAGTCTACACATAGGCGAATGTCATCATTTTCCTTCACAACCGGTACCCAGGTTAATGATCAGAATATAGGCCCTTCCACAGATTAAAAAAATATCTCTGCTAGCTTTCTCTTCCTGTTTTCTCTTCTTTTTTTGTAAAGAAATTGGTACCCTTAGATAAGGGCATAATACACGTTCCACTCTTGGATGTTATGTAGTTTATATCAGAAAACTTTAAAATTTTGTCATTTCTTCAACAGTCTATGTGAGTTGTTGAGTGTTCAACCTAGCTTTCAACACTTCCTAATTTATGCCATCAGTTTACCTAAAATAGGATCCTGTGACTCGTTTATAACATACAGTAAGTCCTCGATTTATCTCGTTTCGATGTAACGTCATTGCCGAAAATGAGCACCTAAAACCTATTAGTGCTGCCATGTTAGTTTTAATTTTTTTTTTAAACTGACACTTTTTAGGACACCCCCTGAAATCTTATGACACAACAAAAGAATAAAAATTCCAACATTTGTATTGTCCATAAAGTATCTATTAAATCTGTGAATATGTTAAATATGTCAAGCTGTTTCTTAAAAACAAAATTGTAAAAAATGCATCTCCTTTTATGAAATGTCTGTACTTCAGTTAGAGTTTTTTGATTGTATAAGAGCCACATATATTGTGCATTGTATGTCTGAAATAATTAAATTAAGTCAAAATGCCAATTCCTATGTCTAAAAACAAAATGTCAGTGAATGAAACCCTAATTGCATTCTCAAATAATTTTAAGAATGCTAATGTCCTAGATTTAAAATAATTCCAAAATAACTATATTAATTATTTCTTTCTTTACAATTTAATTTTAATTTTCACAACTCAACAAATGATATTTTAGACCTGCTAATAGCTACGAGGGTGAGTCAAAAAGTATCTGCATTGTATTTATTTAAATTCACATAACAACAATACAGAATTCACAAGTGCATCATTTTTCAACATAGTCACCTTGCTTTTCAACAAAATTGGTTCAGCGTTGCACAAGGTTTTGTATGCCTTCCGAAAAAAATGTTTTCGGCCGAGCGGCAAACCACCTATGCACCGCCTCCTTCAGCTTATTGTCGTTGGCAAAACGACAGCCTCTTAAAGCAACTTTGAGTAGTCCAAACAGATGATAGTCTGATGGGGCATGGTCAGGCTGTATGGTGGGTGTTCTAGGACCTCAAAGCATAGCTGCTGGAGTGTTTCAACTATGTGGACAGCATTATCGGGATGGGCATTGTTATGCAACAACACAACACCTTGGGGCAGTTTTCCTCGACATTAACTCCAAATCGCTGGTTTCAGCTCATCATGCAGCATCTCACTGTAGCGTACACTGTTTATCTTTCCTGGTAATGTTTAAAGATTGGTCCTTGTTAATCTCAGAAAAGTGTGAGCATCACTTTTCGCAGTCGGCTGAGATTTGAACTTCTTTCTGACGGGGGTGTTCCACTCCATACTCTGATGTTTGTTCTCCGGATCATAGTGGTGGACCCACGTTTCATCACCAGTGAGAATACGATCAGGAAGGCAGCACCATCCTCTTGATACCGGTACAAAAGTCGGTTACAGATGTCCAAACGGATATGACTATGCTGTTCGGTGAGTTGTTTGGATTCCCATCTTGCACAAAATTTATGGAACATGGCCAAGGTCAAATATGCCACTGCAACAACAGAGAAGCTTAGTGCTTTATATTGCACTTGCATTCAGCAGTGGTGCCAATCTCAACAAAAAAATATGAGCACTTTGCGGATACTTATTGACTCGCCCTCGTATTTAGATAAACAAAGCACACTTTTATCAACTCTCAACTTTGTGTTCATGAATACTGCTCTTTTACTGTGCTTAAAATCCTATTTCCTAGCATCAGTAATTGAATTTGTTCATTTTTTCTTTCTATAAGCATTAAAGAAAAGTTTAGTAACTTTGATGGTGGTTTGATTTTATTCATGATTGTTTCTGTTTTTTCACAAGAATAGTGGTGCTTGTTTGATATCATAGAAATAGCAAGTTATTAAGTACGTGGTTGCCCTTCATGGCACAAATAATTCACTTCTGAAAACATGAAAGTTTTATGTTCAAACAGATTTTTCATCACATTAGATCAGTGGTTCTCAACCGGTGTGTCGCGACACACTAGTGTGCCGTTGACGAGGTTCAGGTGTGTCGCGAAAATTAGAAAAAATTAAAATACCGCAGATACGAAAAAGTTTTTTTTTTGGCGACTCATGCGCTATCTTTGTTTCGGGACAGCAGTGGCGGCGCTAGCGGGTAGCAAAGTAGGCAATTGCCTAGGGGCACCATGGTAGAAAGGGCGCTAAAAAGAATTGAAATCCATGCCTGTTCCAGATAGACAAATAAAGAAAGCCTTAGGGCACCATATACGGCGGTGGCCTCCTAGTGTGTCATAGGCACGATCCCTGGGATGAGTGGTTGTAAAATATTTTCCATGGGGCCATTCGCAGTTGTTTCTGTCTTTTCCAATTGTCTTATATTTGTCCTCTCCTCTGTTTTTCCCAGCTCGAGCTGCATTCCTGAGGTAAGGAAGTCAGAGGAATATCCTCCCTCCTCCGGTTTACTTTGTTTCCATGTGCACCCAGGCACGCTCAAAATTATCAGATTATTGGTAGCGGCTCTTGTTTGAGAATGAATCAGAATGTTTTGTTTGTTTATACATTTTGGAATTTTGTGTGTTCAACTGTTTTTATGCTTTTCATTGCAATGTCTTTTTAAATATGCGAAAATCTTTATATTATATACATTATTTTTAATAATAATAAAAACTATTTGCATATATTTTCGAGTTATGTTCTTTAAAGATTTTGGTTTAGTTTCACAGGTGTGTCGCGCTAGCAAGGATTGTCTGTCATGTGTGTCGCGAACTAAAAAAGGTTGAGAACCGCTGCATTATATATACTGTATTCACTCGCATAATTTCCTCCATCGCGTAATTGCCCCACCAGGACTATAAGAGGAAGTAAGATTATTTTTTCTGATATGACTACCTTCATACAATAGAGGAAAATCACATATTTGCCCTACCATTGTTTTAGTGTTAAAAAATCATATAAAAAAATGGGGCTATTATGCAAGTAAATACAGTATATATGAATTTTGGAGTAAGAAAATTAGCTTATTATTTTGACCATTCGTTTTAAGTCATTATGAAATACCTATAAAAAATTTGCTATTTTTATCCGCATGTTATTCATTCATTAGTATTTATGAATTTTCAGTTTTGCCTTTTTATTGAAATCACAATGGGCAAAGTTGGAGGTGCTGCGTGTAATTCTTGTCGGGTAATTTTTCTTAACAATGGAATGACTTTTCATATCTTTTCATTAACTTTGTGATAATGTGACCTTATTAAATGTTATGTTTTTCTACAATCTGCATTTAGTTATATTTTACAGATTGATGCAGGTCATTTATGAATTCAGTTATCATATTTGTTTAATAGTTATTTGATTTATTATAATAAATGATGAATATCAGTTTGTTTATAACTACTCATTCTGAATCTAACAAGGTTTTTCATTTCAAACAATTTATGATGGTTGTCTAACTTACTGTTAATTGTAATAACTACCATATATTCTGGCATATAAGTTGACCCGGCGTATAAGTTGACCCCCACTTTTTCATTTAAAAATACTTCTCATGAAATCGTTTTCAAACAAAATCAAAGTAATGTGCAATCCAAGTTTTAACAAAACATAATAATAAAAATATATATAAATACTGTTTGGAGTCTGTGCTATTCTTCTTGAGCATTCCGTGTGACAGATGTTTTAATTTCAACCAATAAGAAACTGTTATTCTTGGAGAGCTTGACCCACTAAATAGTTTCCTATAATTCGATTGATGTCAGCTGCTAACGATACTATCAAATGAACTATACCTAGTGATCGTGATCGATCTCTAATTCAATAAAATATAGCAAATGTGTACCCCGCACACCTTTTAGCCAAAATGTCAGTAAAAAAAAGAGACAGCGCGTCATACATGAAGATTTCTGACAAAATTTTAAAAATTACGAGTTTCGATAGTAAATTTCTTGCAACACACTTGGGTCTACGTTTATACTCATAAAAGACGAAGAATTCTACGAAGTTTACGCTTATCTACACGACCAGGACACGTTTAGGGTTTAAATGCGCGGTTTGGACTGCCGTTGGTGCATCTTCAACATTGAGATGACGTGATATTTTTATAGTAGGTATTAAAGCTGTACCTTTTAATTGAGTTTTAAGTTCATTAGCTTTACTCAAAAAAAGCAGTTCTGTCATTAAAAATTTACTATCAGTTTCTACCTACACTTTTTGCCGGAATAAGTTGGCATCTGTATTCGCCGTATTCATTGGGAGTCGCTGACGCTCCTTTAACCCAGGAGAGAACCATAGTTTCCTCTAATTTTTTTCATCCATGGGCGGAATGAATATCGCTATGCGCGCCTACATGATGCTAGTGCGCGGATGTGCACCGGGGTTGACGCGGCCCTGTTCCGATATATTCTAAAATACAATTGTGCGTGCTTCAAAAATTTAGTGCGCGGCACTTCAAAAACTGCTATGCGGCTGCGCAGTCGCGCCGCTTAGCGGGAACGATGGAGAGACCACACCTATGCGGAATCCCCAAATTTTTTTGATTTGTTCTGATTTTCTGCTGCCGTAGACGTCAATTTATTAAAAAGTTATTTTTTAGGCACGTTTCGCCTCCAGCGTGAGCGCCTATTGTCATCGGTCTGTCTGTTAGTCCGTCCACCCGCATGTTTGGTCTCGGCTTCTACTGAACGGATTTTCATGAAATTTGATATTAAGAACTTACTATCAAAGTTAATAAGAAAATCTCAAAAAATTAATTACGTATGCCAATCAGGGGTACCACTTTACTGGTGACAAAAAATGAAATTTTCGTCATATCTCGTAAAGTATTAGTCATATCAAAATATCTTTCAAATAAAAGTTGTAGAACTAGTAAAGAAGAGTATTTCCTTTTTTTTATACATCTTTAACTTAGGAGTAGCTGTTATCGAGAGGACATGATTTACATGAGTAAATACAGTATTGAAATTAGTTATTATAAATCTTCTAAAATAAATGCTATAAAATGGGTTCCGTGTCGTTTCACCCAGAGCGATTCGCCCATGGGACGTTTCACCCAAAAACGATTCACCCATGGGACATTTCTCCCAAAGACGATTCACCCATGGGATGTTTCACCCAAAGACGATTCACCCACGAGAGTTTTCACCCAGGTCTTTTCACCCAAGGGTTTTTCACCCACAATCCAGTTCACCCACATACTGTTTCACCCATTGATATTTCCCCCATAAGTTCTTTTAAAACATCTGACCTTTTCACCCTTTCTCCGTCTGTGTGTGGTCAATAAATATCTAGGTATCTGTTTAAGCTATGGCCGCTATATTTTCAGGGTTGATTTAGGGACTCGACGTACACATTCCCAATTATATTTTTAAATCTATATATAATTGACAATGTTTTGATTTTAAAATGTAATAAATGCAGATACATTTATTTCTTTAAATCGAAATCATTACGTTGGTTTTAACAGTTTAGATGCGCTTATAAACAGACTTGGTCTATATATCTTAAGTTAACTCTTTCTAATTCTAATCAGAGAAAGAATTAAAGTTACATGTCAAAAAGTCTGTTTTTACATGTTATCTTATGTGAAAGGAGAGCGATTGTGGCAGTATTTCAAACACCTAATATGCAGTAGTTAATTTGAAATACCTTAAAAAGATATATAATTCAGAAGTTTTCCCTTTTCCAATTCATTTATAAATTAAATAAAGGGGATAAAATTTAATAAATATTATTTGAAAATTTTTCTTGACTTCCACTGATTTAACAGTTTTGAAGATTACAATCTGATACAGAGGGAGGTCAGATGTTTTAAAAGAACTTATGGGGGAAATATCATTGGGTGAAACAGTATGTGGGTGAACTGGATTGTGGGCGAAAAACCCTTGGGTGAAAAGACCTGGGTGAAAACTCTCATGGGTGAATCGTCTTTGGGTGAAACGTCCCATGGGTGAATCGTCTTTGGGTGAAACGTCCCATGGGCGAATCGCTTTGGGTGAATCGTCCGGAGAGGATAAAATGTAAACACTGGAACAGCTGATTCAAAATAGCGATCACCTCCACCGAAAGATCAATGGTCTTCATAACTATCGATGTTATTCATTTGTAATTTAAGGTTCACATTTTATGTTCGGCGTATAAGTCGACTGTAAGTTTTAGGAAATTTTTTTAGGCTTCAAAGTTCGACTTATACGCTTGTCTGAGTCATATACAGAAATTAATTAACAATTGTGTTTATGGACTTTACAATCCCTTATATGGAATGGTGTGTAAAAACTGACATCTATTTATTGTCAGTGTTTTTTTATTAGTATTTATTGAACATATTTTGAAGAAGTCATGCAGTCTTTTCTTAAACCTAAAGGCAAAAGTTAATTCTGTTGTTGTTTATAGCAGCAGTTCTCAACATGTTTTCCATTGCAGCACATTACAATCTGCTGAGCTAAAAAAGGAGTAGTGTGTAATAATGAAGAGTTTATGCCTAAGCATTGTTTTTATTGTTGTTAAAAATGATGCAAGAGAAAGAAAGAAACTCGACTTACCTGATATTTTACAAGCTTTTGTTAAATTTTTCAGCTACACACTTCCCGACTCTTAGTGACATCATTTGAGTACTGCTGGTTTATAGCATACTGTAGCCAAGTAATGAATCTAATTGTTGTACAGTGATTGACTTCCAAATTATGTTAATGAATCTACAAAATGTTCTTTTGGTGTATGAAGTGTGCAGAATTTCTAAATATTTAATTACTTTATATTTCCTTATAAAGTATTGTTAAATTTCAATACTAAGACTTTTGTTGCATAAGAAATAATTATTTCTAAGGCTAACATTTTTAGTTTATGCCTGATTCTGAAATCTAGGAAATTCCATAAACCTTTTCTCATCTCTAGAATGCAGGCTTTGATAGACATAATTGTGTATAATAAATTTTAAACATTTTTAATTTATAGAAAAATTGTTTTTTTATTTTCTAGTGCTGTCATTGGAATGGAAAGAACCTTGTTCTGGAAACTGCTTTTCAAATTTTTTACTGCCATGCCAATAGTAAGTGTATTCTTTTGAGTTTGATTCATAGTAACTGTTTTTGATTAATTTATTAGTTTTATCATGTTTTTTTAAAAGCAAAAACGTGCTGTGGTTACTCTGTTTATCCATCTATGGACTTTTTTGTTTTAAGAGATATTTGGAAAAGTCATTTCAAACTTGATAACTCTTATCAATCTATGAATTTTCCATCATTTGGATTTTCCCTGTGGTCCATACATTTTCTGCTAGGTAACTTCAAAGTTAGAAAATTCAAAATTTTGAAATGGTATTGTAGTCAATCTACTGAAGCTCCCTAAATTTGTTTTATGAAAACATGCCTCTATCTCTTGCTTTAGCAAGATTATCTTACTTTTGAAATTATCTGATTCCATTCTCCTAGGATTTGTATCCATAATTTTGTATTATTAAATAAAATAAATATTTTGAAGTCATTTTGTGAGTCATGGAAAGGAATCATAATATTAATAGTTTTTGCATTTATTTATTTAATATATATATATTTATTTATTTATTTTCTTTACAGATATCAATGGTCAATAATGTCTTAAAGGTGAGGACATTAAAATTATCTGATGGCAGTAATTATCACAATAGAGATATTTTGTGATGATTTTCTTTATGCTATTGTATTTAATTGAATGCTTATTCATATTGAACAATATTTTCAGTATGGAATTGGTGCTTTGAAATTGAGGCTGAGAATACGTCTCACGCATAATCTCTATGACCAATATTTGTGGTAAGTGCACTATTCCTCTGCTTTGAGGAGCAGTATTTCATTAAGTTTCTTGTAATGGCAGATTATGGAAATAAAGAGTGATAGGTTCCCAGAAATGGAATATTGCATCTTTATTACCATTATAATTCTGTTAAATGATAATTTTTATTTTTAGATTGCATAATGCTAAAGATCATCTAAATTTTTGGCTGTAGTTTCTGTAGGGTCTTAAAGTTAATTCCCAGTTTTATTTTTTTCATCACTCATCTTTTCTTTAATATTTGAATCTGACTTTTCATTGCCTCTTGGATTTTCTAGGACAATTCATGAAGTATGGCCCCTTATTCCATAATATTAATAGTTCTATGATCTTTTTTGACTAAAATATGTACTGCTGCTTACAGTTTTCATCATTTCATCTTCTGTAGTAAAATGTGTATGTAAGTGCCAGAAATGAATGAATTCAAGTTTAGGTAGTTCAAGAAATCAACTGAGAATTATAAATAGGTATATCCTGATCATAAAGAAAAAGGTAGGTACTTGGTGTAATATGATAGATAAGATAGGCTTTGAAAGGAGAGTGAAAAAATAAACCTGAGATGTGCAAGTAATCATTTCACAAGAGGGCAATAATCTACCTCTGATATAGAACATAGTATCATATCAGTCTGTCATGGATTAACTGGAAGTGTACATAGGTTAAAAGGCTTAGTGATATGCGTGTGGAAAGAAGTACAGAATTGGCTGATCAGAGAAGAAAAGAAGGAATTTATTGGATGTAGTTGGATAGGAAGTTTCCTTATTGTGACATTTAATAGTCAGGAGATTCTTAGAACTGGTATTTTGTGAAAATAGAGTGATAATATGGTCTCCAAAAAAGGAAGACATAATCTTTCTAGAAATTTATAGTTTTAACCATTTAGTTGTGGAATACAAATGCCCTTTCTCCCTTCATCTGATCGGATTTCTTTGAGTTCACCATCATAATACTTAAAATAAGATCTAACTTGTTGATTATTGGAATTGCAATTTTCTCTAAGTGAGTGCAACCAAGTCATTATTATTCAAGAACAGGCACTTAAAGAAATACTTGTTTTAGGTATCACCAATAGCCACAAAAATCTGATGTGGCCAACACATGACTTTCTCCATATTTGGGGTATAGATATTTAAATTCTTTTTATGAATAGCATTATAAGGCAAAATTATTATTTCGTATCGTAAAAGTATACAGTCGGCCTTATTGCCGTAAATTACGTAAATTTTGAATATGTTGACATAATCCACCGCTACATGGTGGTGCCGCTGTATACTGCAAATTAAGAAAAAGCAAAATATCTCCGAAATGGATGGTTCTACGAAAATTTGTTTCAAACAAAACTTGGAGGAAATATTATTCTCTACAACTTTGGTCCTCACGAAGATTACCAATAACGACGTTTTTAAGGATATATTTGATGGAAACCGAAAAAACCGATTATTTATAAATAATTCTTAATAACTGCTATGGAAAATTGTTTCAAATGAAAGTTGTAGAAAATTACATTATCTATGACCTTTGTGTGTATATATATATATATATATATAATGATGTTTTAATGGAGATATTTCGCCAGAACCGAATCGGGTTTCGAATAAACCTAAAATTTCGGTTAACCGGTATTGTCTAAAAACTACTCAGCTCCTCATGCTCATACCAAAGTGTTATATTTAAAATTTGGTAACAATATGGCAAGTACTTTTAGAGTTAGAGCCCACACAATCACATACAAGCACATCATTCGGAAAATAGTCTAAACGTGTTTTAGGGACCTCAAAACGTGTATTTCCATTGAAATCCCGTAGTCAATTTTTTTCATGAAAATAATACTATCTCTATATTACGTATATGGAGAAAGTAAAAATAATGAAAGCATACAGTCGATTTTATTGTGTTATTTTAATGGGAGATGTAAATGGTTTCCATTGGAATCGAACCCAGCACTTTTTTCGAGATTTTTTTCGTCACCACTTTATCATATGTGAATTGAGCATTCTAGCCAAATTTAGAGTTTCTATCTTTATTTTCTCTCGAGTTATCGATAGAGGGGGTGGTTAGCAATGTTATGGTTGCTGGTTTGAATCCTGCCGAGGTTATGTCAAAATAAAAATATCATTATTCTCATTTTTTCTAGCGAACGGGTTTAGCGTTACACCAAACAAACAAACCAACCAACAGATCGCTGAAAATATCTATAGAATTTGTGAGCTATATAAGCATAGGGGCATTCGGTGTATGTTTGGTGCAGTAGAGTATATATCACTTGGCAGAAGAGCGTGGGGAGTTTGATACATCTAGGGAGGAATATGTTATAGGAGCAGTCAATGCAAATTGGGTGCCATAAATCGGGGTAATTTCGTGTGTTGGGTGGTCTATATTGAAGGGGCAATCAAGTGATTGATGTCGTATATATATTAGGCCCTAATAATTAGGGCTTTGTTGTGCAAGTTGGGTGGCATATATTCCAGCTGAATTTTGATTCGTTTTTGGTGGCACACACTCACACACACAACCTCACACACACACACACACACAACCTCACACACACACACACACAACCTCACACACACACAACCACACACACACAACCACACACACACAACCTCACACACACACACCACACAAACATCATCTCATTCACCCAACACACTGTTTTCTCTCACACATTCACAGGCAGTCATTTTCGCTCATTCACTCACTCTCGCATACATCCCTTCACGTACTTCTTCGTACGTGCTGGGATATCAAAAGAAATTTTCTCATTCTATTGTTACCGTAATATCCTCAGGCTATCTTAACCCATCGATACAGCTAAAGCGACCGCGTAAATTAACCTAATACATCTCTGAATATTCCATTTAATCTTCTTCTAGATACTTCTCCATCTACAACGTAGCAGCGAAATTAGTTTAACCATGTTTTCATCATTTTATAATTCCTTTATATCAACCTACAAATCATTCATTGCATTATTTATCCTCTTCTCTGGTCACATTAGCAGGTATAACATGCTCCCATGGCGGCGAGCTCTTATGGGTGCCAAATTTGAAATCCTCGTTCGCTTGCGTGTTTCGGATACCGTTGTCGCTTGGTTGATGTAGGTTGGGCAAATCGCAAAATTCGACGCACCATGCGTAGAGGATCCCTCATATAATTACACATACCTCATATGATGGAAAGGTATTAAAAACGTAAAAACATTGTATCGCAGGAAAATGAATGGCGATTTTAACATAAAACATGAGCCATCAATGTTTTAATTCATATCACTGTTTTTTGACATATTTATTAATCTTCCTTTTCTTTGAGGCCGTATTGTATTTTGAAATATGATATGAAATCGAATAATTTCGCCATTCTTTGACTACACTGTCATCTACATCAATACATGTCATAACGTTATTCGTGTAAAGCAAGCGCTCTGAAGGCCTCTTTGCGAGCTCAAGGAGTCTCTACTCGTCATCATCTTCTCTCTCGATCGCTGGAGTTTCTTTGGGATCATTTGAATCTTAGTGATTGCTAGAATATCCATTTAATTGTCAGGAAGTTGCTACCATGCAATCGTCGAAATGTGCCGGATGGTAAAGACATTTGGTTAGTTAAACAGAAAAATCTGATGTGGCCAACACATGACTTTCTCCATATTTGGGGTGTAGATATTTAAATTATTATGAGTAGCATTATAAGGCAAAATTATTATTTCGTATCGTAAAAGAAGACATGTCGTTGCCGTAAATTACGTATATTTTGAATGTTTACGGAATTCACCGCTACATGGTGTTGGCGCTGTAGGCTGGTATTAAGAAAAAGCAAAATATATCCGAAATGGATGGTTCTACGAAAAATAGTTTCAAACAAAACTTGGAAGAAATATTATTCTCTACAACTTTGGTCCATACGAAGATTACCAATAACGATGTTGTTAAGGAGATATTTAACGGAAACCGAAAAACCGGTTATTTATAAATAACTCCTAAACAATAACTCCTATAGAAAATTGTTTCAAATGAAAACTGTAGGAAATTACATTCTCTATAACTTTTGTTTAGAATTGTATATACAATAATGATGTTGTAACAAAGAAATATCGCAAAAACCGAATCGGGTTTCGAATAAACCGCGACTTCCGGTTATCCGTTATTGTCGAAAAACTAATCAGTTCTTTGTGCTCATGTTAAAGTGTTATATATGAAGTTTGGTAACGATATGGTATGTACTTTTTGAGTTAGAGCGCCCACACTAACACACACACACAGACATCATTCCGAAAATAGTCTAAACGTGTTCTAGGGACCTCAAAACATGTATTTCCGTTGAAATCTCGAAGTCGATTTTTTTCATGAATACAATACTTTCCCATTACTACGTATGGAGAAAGTAAAAACATTTCTTTCTTCAGAACTTGCTATTAGCTAATTACAGGTTTTTTGGAAAGTGCAAATGATTTATTGTATTAGCAATTCCACGTCTTGTTAACAATACAATACAAAACCAAAAACAAGCTAGGAAAATACGGCGAAAGTGGATATTATAAGAAATATTATAATAATATGTTATAAGAAATATTAGAAGAAATATAATTCTCAACAACTTTGGTCCTTACGAAGATTACTAATAACGACATTTTTAAGATGTTTGACGGATACCGAAAAAACCGATTATTTATAAATAATTCCTAAACAATAACAGCTATGGAAAATTGTTTCAACTGAAAGTTGTAGTAAATTACATTCTCTATAATCTTTGTATAGAATCGTATATACAATAATGATGTTTTAACGGAGATATTTTGTCAAAACTGAATCGGGTTTCGAATAAACCTCGACTTCCGGTTAACCATTATTGTCCAAAAACTAATCAGCTCTTCGTACTCATACGAAAGTGTTATATATGTAATTTGGTGTTAATATGGTGACTAATTTTTGAGTTAGAGCGCCCACAATGGCATACATCCACACACACACACATCATTCCGAAAATAGTCTAAATGTGTTCTAGGGACCTCAAAACATGTATTTCCAATGAAATCTCAAAGTCGATTTTTTTCGTGATCACAACAGTAAAAAAGTAAAACGCAAAATATCTCCGAAATGGATGGTTCTACGAAAATTTGTTTCAAACAAAACTTGGAAGAAATATTATTCTCTACAACTTTGGTCCTCACGAAGATTACCAATAACGATGTTTTTAAGGAGAAAACCAAAAAACCGGTTATTTATAAATAACTCCTAAACAATAACTACAATAGAAAATTATTTGAAATGAAAGTAGTAGGAAATTACCTTCTCTATAACTTTTGTATAGAATTGTAAATACAATAATGATATTTTAACGAAGAAATATCGCAAAAGCCGAATTGGGTTTCGAATAAACCTCGACTTCCGGTTACCCGTTATTGTCGAAAAACTAATCAGTTCTTTGTGCTCATGTAAAAGTGTTATATATGAAGTTTGGTAACGATATAGCACGTACTTTTTGAGTTAGAGCGCCCACAATAACATGCACACACACACAGAGACATCATTCCGAAAATAGTCTAAACATATTCTAGGGACCTCAAAACGTGTATTTCCGTTGAAATCTCGAAGTCGATTTTTTTCGTGAATACAATACTTTCCCAATACTACGTATGGAGAAAGTAAAAAGGAAAATATCTCCGAAATGGATGGTTCTACGAAAATTTGTTTCAAACAAAACTTGGAAGAAATATTATTCTCTACAACTTTGGTCCTCACGAAGATTACCAATAAGGATGTTTTTAAGGAGAAAACCAAAAAACCAGTTATTTATAAATAACTCCTAAACAATAACTACTATAGAAAATTGTTTCAAATGAAAGTTGTAGGAAATTACATTCCCTATAACTTTTGTATAGAATTGTATATATGAGGATGGTTTAAGGAACAAATATCGCAAAAACCGAATCGGGTTTCGAATAAACTTCGACTTCCGGTTACCCGTTATTGTCAAAAAACTAATCAGTTTTTTATGCTCATGTTAAAGTGTTATATATGAAGTTTGGTAACGATATGGCACGTACTTTTTGAGTTAGAGCGCCCACAATAACATACACACACATATGCACACACACGCACGCACACACACACAGACAGACAGACATCATTCCGAAAATAGTCTAAACGTGCTCTAGGGACCTCAAAACATGTATTTCCGTTGAAATCTCGAAGTCGATTTTTTTCATTAATACAATACTTTCCCATTACTACGTATGGAGAAAGTAACAAGGTTATTACTTTCCCCATACGTAGTATAGGGAAAGTATTGTGATCACGAAAAAAATCGATTTTGAGATTTCAACGGAACTACACGTTTTGAGGTCCCTAGAACACATTTAGACTATTGTCGGAATGATATGTGTGTGTGTGGATGGATGTATGTGATTGTGGGCACTCTAACTCAAGAAGTACTTGCCATATCATTACCAAATTTCATATATAACACTTTAGCATGAGCACAAAGATCTGATTAGTTTTTGGACAATACCGGTTAACCAGAAGTCGAGGTGTATTCGAAACCCGATTCGGTTTTGATGGAATATCTCCGTTAAAACATCATTATTGTATATACAATTCTATACAAAGGTTATAGAGAATGTAATTTCCTACATCTTTCATTTGAAACAATTTTCCATAGCAGTTATTGTTTAGGAATTATTTATAAACTAGGCTTTAACCCATCAGAAATGAGGGGAAGAATGAAACACGAAATGTATTTAATAGAAAAAGCTTTATTTTAGTGATTTAATAGTAGTTCTTTTATAACAGCATTTTTGGTAAATGTACGATTATCAGAACTTTAAATTGACATATGTAGGTATGACGGTATTTTTTTGATAACGGTATAATCATAAAAATGATGATATCAATAATAACTATGCTAATGAACTAAATCTCCGTTGAAGTTTATTAAAAAAACGTAACAATTATACCTACCTTTTCATAAATATGCCAAAAGGTTGTATCTACACTCTTTCTTCATAGTCGTTAAGTAAACAATTGATAAACAGTTACGTAAATAGACTACGAAACGTTAATAAGCAATATAATTAATTGCCAATGTTTTTAATTTATATTTTAGTTTTGGGTTAGAAATGATAAAATCATTATTCTATGTCGGAAGCAAATCTAGTAAAAAATAAAAGAAACTATCGTATACATTTTGTCGTATATATTTCTCAAATTTCCCGCTCTTTTATAATGGCTTACACTCATAATAAAGATTGAAATAAAAATATGTTATCGAGGTCTAACAATGGGATTGGTAGGTAAGGCAACATCCAGTTAAAATGGCAAAATTTTCTCAAAATATGTGAATTAAATGTTTAATATGAACAATTTCGAACCGTATACTGAAAAAGACGATCAGAATAAGAAACTTTGTAATGTTTTCTTCAAAAAAGGATCGTATCCGAAGATTGTAGGTTAATTATTTCTAATTTTAATCTCAAAGAGAATGAAAGCCTGCACATCGTAAAGCCGATTTTTACATGTAACCTTATGGGAAATGGAAATTGTCCCATGAACTCTAATCCGGGTCTTTGATCTCGAGTTCGATACAGTAATACATTTTTTTATTATATCACAATGCTGTCCTGAAAATTTCATCAAATTCGGTTCAGTCATTTGCGAGATATTATTAAGCTTCAAAGTCGATAGTTTACAGACGGACACTCGTGATTATTATAGTAGATACAGTAAAACCTGGTTAATTCGAAATTCACGGGAACAAGGAAAAAGCATTTCCAATTACGAAGAACCTCTATAATTCGAAATTTACAAAAAGCGTGCTTTACCAAATTTAAAAAATGCAAATATAAATTACAGAAAAACAAAAGAATATGACACCATATTAAAATACAGAAGAAAAGGATATACTACACATGCATACCTCAAAATATGATGTCGATGAATAAAAGTCAAATTTAGGATTACTCATTTAAACATTGAAACATATATGGACATATAATTAAACCACTAAAATGTTAATAATGTCTTTCACTTATTTCAACTTAAAAGTAAATAAACGAAAGTGTGTAATACAATATTAATTTAAATTTATTTTAAAAAGTTGGTTATTTTCCCGTTTCAATTTCAGGGCACTCCCTAGCACAATGTGTTGCGTAATGGCATCAACTTTTTCACAGATATTCATCGGCATGTCTGGCATCCTGGACACATACCTTTGAAGCTTTTAAAACATCCTCCTTAGATGGCAATGGCACATCCAACCTAGCATCGACGTTATCCACATCGTCTTCGTCGCAATCACTCGCAACGGTTTTCGATTCGTCGATCGTGGGGTCATACACAACCGACATAGCCAAGTCATTATCAAAGGAAACAAAGTCTCTGAAACTGACAGGCCCCAATACATTACTGTCGATTACTTCCTCCACTTCTGTACCTTGGAACACTTCTGCCGGCTGCGAAGATAGCCCGCTTTTCTTAAAACAGTTGGCAATGGTTTGAGGAGTCACCAATTGCCACGCCGATGACAAGGCCCGGCACGCGTCTAAAATCATCCATTTTCGTAAATCATCCTGCGAACGTCCATTTGTAATTTGCACCAAGTATGACGATAATAGTTTTTTTTCTGTAATGGCTCTTTAAATTTTGAATGATGCCCTGGTCGAGTGGCCGCAGAACACTGGTTGTGTTCGGCGGGAAATACAGCAACTCAACATTGGGCGTATTTATATGAACCACATGGTGAGCAGAACAGTTGTCTAGTGTAAACAAAATTTTACGATTTTGCACCGCCACACATCTTTGCATTCTTATTAAAAAACTTTCGAATATGTCTGTTGTTATCCACACCTTTTTGTTATACTCGTAAATTATCGGCAAATAATCACCATTAATACCTTTGAAACAGCGTGGGTTGCCATATTTTCCGATGATTACAAGTTTTTCTTTATTCGACCCGTCCATATTTGTGCAGAGCACGGCGCGGCGGTGAGACGCTCCTTACTACGTTTGCCGCCGTGACATTTTTCGCCTTGGAGAGCCAAAGTACGATCGAGCAACATGTTTAAAAAAATGCGTTTCGTCCATATTAAGGACGACTATTCTTCTACGGTATGAAATAATAATTTTGTCTTATAATGCTATTCATAATAATTTAAATATCTATACCCCAAATATGGAGAAAGTCATGTGTTGGCCACATCAGATTTTTTTAAAGTGGATCAATATGATTACTAATGATAGGATGCATGTGAAACATATAATTGAATTCTTCTGGTATTATTACTGAAACAAAAACTGTGTAACGCATTTCTGTAGAAATTTTAAGGGTAAGAGAAGAGAGAATATATATGTCTGTAGATTTTGTGGAAAAATATGACTTCACTTAGGTGTTTGTTTTTAAGTGTATCATGCTAAGAAGTTAACAAAATCAATGTCTAATGGAAAAATTGGTAAACAAAATAATATCTAATTCCTATAGTTTTTGTGTGATTAAGTCACTTTGTATTTTTTCAAAATCCGATGTCTTTTAAATACCCCTGATTGTCAAATCTTATGAAATTTTAGAAAAATAAAATTTAACATCTTACTTTCATGTACTGTATGAGGTTTGACCTGCATGTTGTCTGCCTTACCTGCACAAAACTTGGTCTTGGAATTTCATGACTAACACAGAAAATTTTAAAGGATCATTCAGTGATTGGCCAGAAAATGAATGGCTGGGTATGATAAAAAAATAGGAATCAACAAATTTCATAAAATTTAAAATGATTGGAAAACCTCATTTTGAGAAAAAATTATCATCTTAAGTAATTAAATGCGTCACAACATTTGAAAAAATATGATGTAAGAACTACTGGCACACAACTTTCATGAATTTCACTAGATTCATTTAGTAAACTGTCATGAAAATTAGAAATTTTTTCACGTGTTCCTGTTGTGGATTATTAATACATATAATTATGTGGTGCTATGTATGTGTTATGCAAGTGTTATACAGTAAACTCCCAGTTATCCAGCACTCATGGAACTGGAATTCTCAAGCAACCAGCATCTCCTGCCTCTCTATTTTTTATTACATCTAGTTTGGATACCGCTAAAATTGCTGCTTTCAGCAATTTTTTGTTTTCATCTGATTCGGAATGTTACCGCTAAAATTGGCATTTTTGGCAGTCGCAATATGTAATTGTCAGTGTTTCTTGGACTAGGTGTTAATAAAATATTTCGCACACTCTTTTTATATGCCTCATAAAGCTTCAATATGCGCTCAAGGTGATAAAAGGAAATGGGTTGTATTAACCTTAACCCAGAAATTTGATATAATAAAACGTTTAGAGAAAGTTGAGAACTGCAATGTTTTAATGAAAGAGTTCAATGTTGGTTCTTTCACTATTTATGACATTAAGGCACAGAAATCACAGTTAATGAAATTCATTATATCTTCTGATACAACTAGAGGAATTGAATATCGGCACACTCTTCATAAGCTGAAACTGGAGCAGTTGGATATTGGTATTTATGAATGGTTTTCTATAAAACGTTCTGAGGGAGCCCCTATATCTAGATAATGTTGAATGAAAAGGCCAAAGATTTTTTATGAACAAATGGAGATTAGTGAACCATGTGCATTTTCAGATGGATGGCTAACACGTGTTTTAAGATTAGGCATGGGATCAGATGTATAGATGTTTTGGGTGATAAATGCTGTGACTTTACTCATTGCACTGTATGTAATGGTGTCATGATTGCATGTCACTATTCACTTCTCTTTTGTTTAATATCAATTTACCTCAAGAATTTCTGCTAATACATTGTGTTGGGTGTGGATAATTTCTCTCCTTTTCTCAGACAAGGAAACCATTTTTCTTTTGTCAGAAAATCCTAAAGGTTGGACTATGTTAACCCTTACCTCCAGTTGTTATTAGAACAAAAGATAAGCTATTAGCGATAGGTATACGAGAAACTCCGTAGGATGTAGTGTTGTTAGTAAATATTAAAACATTGCAGTTAAATGTGTTGAATACTTGTATATTTGAATTACATTACTTCCTTGAATGTCAAGGAATTATTTAAGAACAATTGTGAGTACATTACCTTGTCTACAGGTTAGCAATTCCAAGGTGAATGTATAATTCTGCATCTGTTTCTTATTTTGGTATCCAAATTCTTTATTGAGGACTATCCAATAAAACTCTCAAGTAACCGGAATATTCACTTAACCAGAAAACCCAATTCCCTGGGCATTCCGGATAACTGGGAGTTTACTGTAATAATTAAATAATGATATTAAAAAATTTAAGCTGTGGAAGTTAAATTCAAGGCAGCATCGATGACAATGCATATGCTGTATTGGCTGCTGCCTAAAAGTTTAACTTCACTGAAAACCCTTTGATTAGCTTTCATCCGCTTACTTTTTATTATAAAATGTAATGAACTAAATATTATGTTAAAAATTTCATTTTAATTGAGTATCCATTAACACACAGCAGGCTTAATATAACCTGTGGGGTGCTTTTTTGGTGTCATTGGTTTTGTGGGTTGAGTTGTAGGTTTGGTATCTGATGCTATATCTTGCATTAAACTGTTGAATAATTATTTGCACGAAAGAAAATTGAATTCTGAATGTAAAGTCCCAAAAGGATTTTTAATGTTATAAAACATTTTAACATTTACTGTAGCAGTGATTTGTTATATAGTATATGTTTTCATATTTTATGACTCTTTTACATATGCCTTTCTAGTGGTTTCACTTATTACAAGATGAGCAACTTGGACACACGCATTGCCAATGCAGACCAACTTCTTACCACTGATGTTGAGAAGTTTTGTGACTCAGTTACTGACTTGTATTCAAATATTTTGAAGCCTCTTCTGGATATCTTAATTTATGTTTACAGACTAACAGCAAATATTGGAGCTCAGGTAAGCATAACTGTTGAGCGTTCAGTGAAGACTGCAGTTAACATTAAGCTGTAAAGATGCAAGAGCTATCAGCCCTTTAAATTTAATTAACTTAGGGTGTTTCTCTTTTTACTTCAGACTCCACTTCTTATGATTTTATATCTTTTGGCATCAGGAGTTTTCCTAACACATCTTCGGCGTCCAACGGGACGTATGACCATGAAAGAACAAAAGTTGGAGGGAGAATTCCGTCACATAAATTCCAGACTCATTGCTAGTGCCGAAGAGGTTGCATTCTACCAGGGTAACCGCCGTGAAAAAATGACTCTGTTAGCATCATTCCAGAAATTGGTATGTTTTCTATATATATATTATAATAATATATTCTTAATAGTTTTATTTGTTAATTTAGAAAGAAGTATGATTTATATTTGATATTAGTATTTTAGTTGGCATTGTGAAGTGCGCTGAGCATATTAACCTTATTACTACTCTCTTGAATATAATATTATATAACATTATGTATCTATCACATTAATCATCATATTTTAATCCAGCTTCTTATTTTATAATTGAAAAGGGGTTTGGAGACTACAGTGAAATGGACGTTTCAAAATTAAGAACTCCTTAACTGTAAAAATTTTGAATATTTAGGGACAATAACAACAAGAAAAATTAAAAGGAAAAACAAAAGAAAGAAAAAGAAATGTTAAACTTACAGGTTTACAGGAAAGGCACCTAACCAGTGACCTGGTGTCAGCGCTGCAACCTCTGCCACTCACCGAAATGGTGAAATGCAGGACACTAGTAGGTACAATCAGTCACTCAACTGAGAAACAAAACTGTCAGATGAACAATCAATCACAACACGTGCTCAAGAAACAGGAAACACTAAACTCACTCACTCAGACAGGATCAACTTGTCAGACAAACAATCACACACATGCACTCAAGAAAGAAAAAAAACAGGAATCTCTAAATATTCAAGGAACGCCGTAATCGCATTTCGTGAGCTAAGCCCCTATCATCAACAATTGATGTAGATGAAGGTGTGGCTTGTGGTTAAGGGCATTTAAATGGTGGCCTGTTTGTGTGAAAGTGAAAGGAAGGGGAGGGTGACCATACATCCCGTTTTTAATGGGATCGTCCCGTTATTTATTTAGGTGTCCCGTTGTCCTGATAAAGTTAAAACAGGATGCCAATTGTCCCGTTTTTTGTGGAAGTGCCAATTCATGTACAAAGTTACACACAAAATGAAGCCTAAAAACGAATTCAGAATATGGTGGCTTTTTCATTAATTTTATGTTGGCAGTGCAACAGAATATACACATTTTCGTAGGTTGGTAATGCACAACAGCAGCTAGTTTCAGTTTGCTTTGTTGTTGCGAACACATGGTTTTGGAAGAACGTGACCGGTTATACATGTACTGTTGGATTCAGAAAAGTAAATAAAACCCCGGAAAATGCTGAAAAGAAAATGTTTTTCCTGAAAGGTTAAAAACTGAATTCCCTTTTTTAAAGGATGATACACATATGGGAAAAGTGTTTGGTACCGTTTGCAAATCAGTGTTTTCTATAGAACACGGAGATCGTTCATTGTCAGATATACTACAGCATAGCAAAAAAAGCATTTGATTGCGGTAAGCAGTAAGAGTTGCAGCCAAAAGGTACCTAATCTCATATTTTACCAAGCAAACAATGACAGAAGAGTGGAGGAATTAAAGAATTTTTGTGACACTGTCGATATTGAGTACAAGCAGATTCTAGGAACTGTGAAAACTAGATGGCTATCACTACAACCAGCAATCACCAGAATTATTGAAATATTCTCTGGATTAAAATCTTACTTTATTTCACAAGAAAAATGTCTGACCATTCTGAAAAAGTTTTTTAATGATCCTGTTTCCATTATTTGACTTCATTTCATGGAGAGTCAATTAAAGGTTTGCTCGAAGCTATTAAAAAAATAGAGTGATAATATTTCAGGAAGTGAAGTAGCTGAAGAACTGGAAATTTTAGCAAACAAAATTAAAAACCAGAGAAATGAAACTTAGATTGGTTTTATCAGATTTAGAAGATTTCTGCAGTGAAAAACAATTCACAGGAGCTGCAAATTCCTTTTACGACGCACTTTAATGTATTTAGAAAAATGGAGTTATCGACCATTAAAAGTGTTTTATTGGGTGCAACTTAAGAGTCATACTGTTTGGGAACAAATTCAGGATACACTCAAATACATGTCAACAAAAACATCACTGAAATAATAGACGAAGATGAGTTTTTCGATAAATACCACCATGTCATGAACATCAGTAAAAACAAAATTGCCGAATGGAACAGGAACTTAACTGAAACTTTGGAACGATGGTTCAGAATTTTCAAGTTCGTGCAAGGTGAAAGAATATCGTTAAAAAATATTTAAATGATTTTGGAATTTGCTTTAGCCATACCCGGCACCAGTGGAACTATAGAAAGTGTTTTCTATCACAAATTCTTTGTGTACAGGTGAAAAGAAACACTTCCTCATTGAAAACATCAAAGCAGTGATAGTGACGAAAACTCATTTTCGGGAACTTTCGTGCAACTACTTTTACAATCTCAAATTACTGCAAGAAATATCTTCGTCCGCAAAGTACAACATGTCTCCGCAAGAGACTGAATCATCAACACTCATACCAGCTTCAGAATCAACTCCTCCTACATCAGCTGCAAATTAATTGCAAACAAAACTATGCAAAAGTAAATAAACCGAATTAAATATTTAAAGAGTAAAATAATTTGCTCATCCATAACTATTTTAGAATTAATAAAGTAAATTTCTATTTTTCCCCACTTGGGACAATGCTTTTGAACGACTCTTTTCATTGAATTAAAATTTACATGTCGGCTGTTTTTTTAATTTATAAAATCTGATTTCCCTATTGCATAATAAAGTAAAGATAGAAATCAATGCGTCGGAAATGAGAGAATGAATATTTTTCCAATATTTCATATTGTATTTTACTTCTTTAGAAGAAGTCCAGAAAAACTCGCTGACCCGAAGAAACTACACCCTGACATCGGATAGAGATCCATAGGGCCTAGACCCGGAGTCTGCAGGTCAAGCGATATTGTTGGCAATACTACTCACATTCTTAGTTGCCAATAATCTAATATAATTGATTATGTGTTCAACAAGTTCATTTAATTCTTTTTACTCCACACATCATTATCTAAATTTTCTTGTTAATGAGTTTGTTTTTCCTGTCTACATACATAAATCTTCAAATTCTTGTAAATGATGTATTGACCAAAATAAACCAAACGTCCGTTTTAAAAAGTCACACAAAAATTTTGTCCCGTTTTCTTCTTGAGAATTACAGGAAATGTCCCGTTTTAGTCTCGTGGAAATATGGTCACCCTAGGGAGAGGTGACCGTTAAGCAGTAGAGAGGAGAATGGGGAAGAGGACCGGGGTCATTATTCATTCCATTGTGTTTATGTTTTTTAATGAGCATGCTTTCATAGGCATCTAGTTTGTTGTCATTATGTACCGCTTTTAAAAGTGTTAAATGTTCAATGGTGATAGGATAGTTGTGTCCTTGTATGTGTGTTGCTACACATGGCTTATTGAGTCTGTTGTGTTTAAAATGTGCAATGTGTTCTTTGAATCGTGTTTCCAATTTACATTTACTCTGTCCTATGTATACTTGGTCACATGTTCCGCAAGATATTTTATATATGCCTGATTTCCATAAAAAAGATATTGTGTCTTTTGGATTGTGGAGGAGGCTTGCGAGTTTATTGTTGTTGACTTATACAGTTTTAAAATGGTGTTTGGAGAAGTTTGTTTGTGGTTCTAGGGGCGAAGGGAATTTTAATGTATTTTGCTTTAGCAGACGAAGTGTTTGTGAGGGTCAGGTTTTATTTAAAATCAGACAAAGTAAACATTGTTCTTATTGATTTTTTGAGGGTTGTTTTGCAGTCTGGTTGAAATGGCTTACAATTTTTTGCCAACAATGCCATTGGCTTCTTCAGGTGGAAGTGACAAGTCTTCCTTGGATCATGGTATTTATATTTTTCTGCCTTTCATTGGCCGTTTTCTATTCATTGGTCCTACTGTCACCTTTCACCAGCCATTGGTCATCAACCATCCTGTTACTTATCAGCCAGATGAGGCATTTGCACATGGAGGAGGTGTAGCCATCTTCTTTGTTAAAATTTAGCAGTCTCTTGGTTATTTCAAGCAGCAACAGCCTTCATGCCAAGCTTAGTTCTCATTTGTTTTGATTCGCCAGTAGTAGACTAAATAAGATCCTATTTTAAAATTGCTTCATTGTTTATATACCTAGGTAATATCTTTATGAGCAAATGCCCTTAAGGATTGTACTTGAGGGATGGGGGACAAGGAATTTTGAAAAGTGAAGACATTTAAAAGGCCCAGGTCTTATTGCTAAGGGGAGAGAGCTTTCAGATATTCCCAAAAGTTTTTCTAAGATGTTGATGCCTTGTGTACTATTAGAAAAGCAAAGAATTAGGTTAAGATTACTATTCATTGGTCTGGTTAGGTGTTTAATGAGATATTATGAGTTAAATTTAAGCTTTTGTGCCTACAATGATTATTCCCATTCCAGAGACAAATGTTTCATGTGTTCATTTAAAAAATCTATTATCAGTGAATCACTGTTGGTGGTGGTTACTTTAAAGCAGTGGTAGGAAACCTTTTCTATGTGGCAGGATACATTGGTAGTAACTAATTCCTAGGCGGGCTGCAATGAAAATTGTCAATGCTTTGGCAGACCATAGACTTTAAATCGGATGTTGCTTAGAGATCCTGAGGTGTCATATCAGTAAAAATAAAGTCAAAATTAGGTTTTAGGGTTATCAAGTGTTTTATTTTTGTAATTTGTATGTATATGATATGAATTTATATTAAATATCTTTTTAACCATAGCTTCGTGGGTCGCATAAAATGCTCTCAAGGGCCACATGCAGTCTGTGGGCCATAGGTTACTCACAGAGCCGGCCAAAGGGGGGATGCAGCAGATGCAAGGCATTCAGGCTCCTGAATAATAGGGCCCCCAGAAGTTGTCAATTATTCAAGTATTGAGTGTAAATTTTACAAAAACTTTTTAAAAAATCACTTGCAAACTGATTTCCAATAAAGAAACACTCCATAAAAGTTATAATATTAAACTGGTGCTCCATAAATTGTTTGTTACTACCATAAATATTAATATCGTGGTACTCCCATTGATATTCACATCTGGGCCCCCTTCAGTGCTTGGCCAACTCTGGTTACTCACCACTGTCCAAAATACACATTTGGTTTTCCTTAACTTTTTTGTGTATATTAATATAACTAAATTGTCAATTGGATTCCAGTTTTTAGGCAATATTGATAATTTTTTTGTAAATCATTATACTGAAGATTAAGATACATACTTTACCCCAGAGTAGACGACAAACTGATGTTTGGAATTTTCATTATTATCATTTTTTATCATTTTAAATGCCAACCATCTCTTATGGTTCTTGATTTTCTTTCATACAATTTGCTGATGGATGGATATAGTACAAAATGTATAATGCCATTTGCAATTTGATTTTATTTTAATTTTAAAAGTACCTATTTCCCTATTTTCTCCCATAATTTCCAGAATTTTGATTCTTTATATTTTCGTAAAATTGCTTAATCAATTAGGTGATAGATATCAAGTTTTGGTAGTGTTATTTTGCCTGAAAACTTCCTCAGTAATGTATATTGTGAGGCTTGTGATAAGCTTAATTTAGTAATTTCAGTTATCCTTTATATTAATAATATACTTTATGGTAATTTTCTGTCACAAGGTTAAAGGGTAGGCAAGCAAATGAAATGGTTAAAGTTTTTTATTATACCTTGAATTAAAAAATAATGGAACCAAACTTCCCTGTATTTAATGGTTCAAGATGATTTTATACAGAGGTGGATATGTGTTTTCAGAACAGGTATATAATCCTGAATTAGTGGAGTAGCAAGGGGGATGGAGGGTATGGATAACCAACACATAGCTGCATAAAAAAACCATTCGGGAACTAGATATATGGCACTTATCTGCATATACGTAGGTCACTCTGAAAGTTTTGAGACAAGGAAATTATTAGTCTCTCATTGTTGATCTATTGGAATATCATTTCATATGTAACAATGAGTAAACCATGCAAGTTTCAAATTGTTACGATGCATTTTTTAGAAGTTACACCATTTTGTATCAACACAGTTCTTCTTTCGTCCTTAGTAGCAATAGAGCTCAAAAGACAGCATTTTCGTGTTATAGTTTTTTATGACTTTAAAAGTGGTTTAAGGGTGTTGCAATAATTTGGAAAGCTAAGACCTATAGTCATGGATGCTTCTCCTTCCCAGAACACGGTGTTCTGTTTGTTTTCAAAATTTCTTAGAGGCAGAGATTCTTTAAGTGATGAAATTCACTCATTGTCAGAACGTCCTGCTACTGCTGTGACGGAGGAAAATTTCACGTGTGGAACATCTGTTAAGAAAAGACTCACGTTGCACATATGGAATAATCGAGGCCACCTTAGGGATAGGATCAGCAGCGATTTCAACAATTTTACATGAATACTTAAATCTAAAGAAAATCAACTCATTGGGCACCTCATTTGCTTCTCAGTTAGCAAAAGGAGTGTAGAATGAAATGGTGCTATAAAATGAATAAACAAGTTAGGTAGTGTACAACGTATCACAAATGGGTGCGTTTCGTGCAATGGATTATTAGAAAGAAATTATATACCTGTATGTAAGGGAAATTGCATTTTAAAGCTCTTTTCTTCATGATAAATAATCCAAATAATCCATTTTCCTCCTATTTAAAAATATTACATGCACATGTAAGTAAATTAAACGTTTGTTTGTGAGATTGTTTATGTTAGCAACTCGAATTAAGACATTTTTGTTTGATTTTCTCAATAACGGCTACTCCTACGATAAAAATGTATAGGAAAGAAAATACACTTCTTTACCGGTTCTTCAACATTTATTTGAAAAATATTTTTATATGAGCAATACTTTACGAGATATGATGAAAATTTCATTTTTCATCACCAGTAAAGTGGTACCCCTGATACGTGATTCATTTTTGCAATTTTCTTATTATATTTGATTGTAAGTCTTTAATATCAAATTTCATGAAAATCCGTTTGGTAGAAGCCGAGAACGAACATGGATGGACAGACTGACGATAATAGGCACTCACTCTGGAAGAAAAACGTGCCTAAAAAATTGATGGCAGCTGTTCAAAAAGAGTTTTTGACATCATAACCGAGGACGAAGGTTAGATGTAGCAATTTGATTCAGAAACAACACGGTGGATGAAAGTTTGGATCTTTCCAGGAGAGCATGCTCCATTGACAGTTAAACAAGTGCAAATGTTGGCAAGAAAATGATTTGCACTTTATTTCTGCAAGCGGCTGCATCACGACAGTTTGTCTTGAAAACAGGAAAGATGTTAAGGCCCATAGGTACAGCACTGTCTGTCTTCCAGAAATCTTTGAAAAAGTTGAATGAAGGCGTCCAAAGTCCAGTTTGTGAGGCATCCTGCTGCACCACGACATTGCTCCAGCGCACAAGGCTTCATGAACTGCCACATTTTTGGGAATGTCACATGTCCAATTGCTGGAAAATCCACTCTATAATTAACACCTGGTGTCATGTGACTTCATTCTTTTTCCAAAAGTCAAAGAAATCATCTGTGGGCAGCATTTAAAAATTCCACAGTATGCTATAAATGGGTATATGGCAGCATTAAATGACATCCCTCAAGAAGATTGGCATTCAGCATTTAAATTGTGATTTAAAAGAATGCAACGTTGTATACATTGTGGGGAGGAGTATTTTGAGAAACATTAATAAAAATTTTATTCCTAATTGCTTTAGTTGTTTCATGTCTCAATTTCAGAGTGACCCGTGTACATCTATTTCCATCTCTGGTTTAATTTAATTTGTTAAAATGTCTTTTTAAATATTATTAAATATTGCTGAAAGAATAATTCTAATGACGTCTCATATCCATAAAATTAATAGTTATATCTTTTATTTTCAGATTGACCATCTCAAGACATTTCTGGAATTCCGATTTGTAATGGGTTTTGTGGACAACATTGTAGCTAAATGTAAGAAATTATATTAATTTTTACTAGTTATAGCTGTGAATAAGTAAATTAACGTGATTTTTTGTTGTTTTTTAGATTAATGCTTTAAATATGATTCTTGTAGATTAATGCTTTAAATCTGATTCTTGTAGATGTGTACAATTTTTTTGAGATTAGCCTCGCAGAAGAGCAAACTGAACTATCAATATTAATTCTACATGTACAGGGTGCAGCGCGGCAGACTGACATATTTCATATTGTTATAACTAAAATAAAGTTCTTAGTGTGGCTAATTTCGACGTATTTGATTGAAGTACTACAAATAGGCATTTTTACATGTTATTTAAAGATAACATCACTTAAGTGTCCACCTTCTTTGTCAATGCATTCTTTGATTCTTTTCATGAAGCTTCCATTACTCATTGCCTTAAGTTGTTGTCAATTGCCTGAATCTCCTCTTTAATCTTTTCCTTTAATTCTTCAATAGTGTGAGGTTTGCGGATGTAGACCCTGTTCTTCAGATAGCCCCACAAAAAGAAGTCTGTTGCAGAAAGATCAGGGGACCTGGGTGGCCATTGCAACCGAATTGAGAAATGACACGGTCGTCAAACAACATACGTAACAAATTCATGCTCACTTGAGATATGTGCACTGTTGCCCCATCCTGCTGGAACCAAATTTCTCGTTTATGCTGAACACAAAGCTGTGGTTCCAAAAAAGTTTCCAACGTGGCTCAGTAACGCTGAGCATTTACAGTTACAGCATTACCGGTATCGTCCTAAAAAAATTACAGACTGTAAATGCCGAATGTTGCAATTCCACACCAAACCACAACCTTTGGGCTCTGCAACGGACATTAATGCATCTAATGTGGATTCCTCTCGGAGCAGTAGCAATAATTCTCTTTGTTTACAGCACTGTATAGGTGGAAGTTGGCAGGGCCGTTTTATCCATTAGGCACAATAGGCACAGTGCCTAGGTCCTACATGCCTTTCAAGGGCCTACGAAAATGTTTGATGCTTGAATAAGTGTTGAAGTATTGTTGAAGTAATTTCAAAAGCAAAATTATGAAAATGCTTTCAAATTTCTTCAACAGCAAAAAATTAGATATAACGTGGGTGCATTTTAATATACAGGTAATCTCCGATTTACGTTGTTTCGATTTACGTTGTTTTGATATAACGTCCTATACAAATAGTGGACAGTTTCTCTGTTTTACATCGTTCGTCGTTTCTATATCCGATATAACGTCGAGCGAACCGCTGCAATGTATCGAATGCTTCTTTCAATAGCTAGGCAGATGGAGAGTTCGAGTTAATCATTTAATTAGCTAATACCTTTATAACATACTAGCAGAAATACCCGGCGTTGCCCGGGGAAATTTGGTTCAAATCTGATTGGAATTCTAGATGGTATTTAAGAATCCACTCGGCCGCTGTGTTGAATAAAATGGGCAGAGAGAAGCAAAAACCACGTATGAATTATTTCTGGGAGCCCTCCACAATCGTACCAAATTTGATTAAAATCAATAGTAGGACTTGGTAAATACGCATAGTTTATGAGAACAGTTATTTTATTGAACAGTTTAGGCATCAGGACAGTTCGAAAAGAACTGTTCCATTCTTTCTGACATACAAAGTTATTTTGCTTTTTGTACAATTAATATAAAACATGTGGGATTAAAAAATATCCTCTGGCCTTCCTATTTGTGAAGAAAGTATCTGTTGAAAGTTTGATTACTCTAGCTTTAATGGTGTGGAAATGTATAGATGCACAAATAAACAAACAAACACAAACTTTCATAAATATATAAGAGATAAATATATGGAAAAAACATGTCCTATTTACATCATTTCGATATACGTCACCGGTTCTAGGAACACATCCCCGACGTAAATCGGAGGTTACCTGTATTTGATGTGATGTAGAGTGCAACCTTCGAGTGCAAGAGTGCCTAGGGCCTACGAAGATCTTAAAACGGCCCTGGAAGTTGGCTTCATCAGTCATTAAAAGTTGATCAATCAAGTTTGGATTTTGCTGCAACACATTTTGAAGTTGTTGACAAAACTGGAGACAAAATACCTTGTCACGATCACTCAACTCCTGAACAATCTGCATCTTGTAGGGGTGAAATGCAAGTCCAGATGCAAAATTCGTCTAACTGATCGATCAGATTGTCTGAGTGCTTGAGAATGTCTCCATGCTGAGCGATGTGGTCTCCGTAGAAATGCGTTTCTGACGGCTTTATTATTGTCAGGCATATGCACTGTTTTCTTTGGTCCTTCCTGTTTTACACGAACAACAGACCCTGTTTACTGCCATTGCTTTACCCACGAGATGATTGTGTTTCGCGAAGGAGCATTACCTCTACACGAAGCATCAAATTTAGTGCGAAAACTATGCTGCATTTGAACAATAGATTCGGTTTTAACATAACACTCAACAGTAAACACGCGTTGTTGCAAGTTCCAATCTCCCATGACTACACACAACCATATACAATACTACCCCGAACAAAACTAAATGCCCTTGAAGTGCTGATTACCAAGCTGTGATTTACAACACCATCTATCCACTACAACAACAGTTATTACGAAACGAAATCCGTCAGTCTGCCGTGCCACACCCTGCATATCCCACTTGTGCAGGAGCACATTCAATTAGCCCATGAAACTTTCACAAGATTCAGCTGTGTCACAAACCTTAGGAAACATTTAAATGTGTGTATTAAATATTTTTGCATGTTACTTTAATAATTATTAAACTGAATCTACTCATATAAACATTTTCTTCTGTATTGTTTCATGCTGTCTAATGTTTTTGAAAGAAAGAATTCTCCTCATTCAGTCTACCAGGTGATTGCATTCAGTTTACTAACCTGGAGTCCATATTATTGCCTATTGAAATAATGGAATTTTGCTTATTATATGCAATATTAACTATAAAGGCAGCTGAATACTTCTTAAATAGATGTAGAGCAGACATTTAAAACTGGCATCCCACAGGCCGCATGCGGCCCTTTCTCTGTCTTACTGTGACCCAAATGCTAATTTTTCTCTCAACTAAATTAATCAAAAATTTATATAAATGTTTTATTTTTGTGAAAGGGATAAGATTTTTCTTAGTTATTGAGATACAATAGAATGCAGTTTCTAAATAATTGTTTTTAATAAAAAAAACAAGTGACCAGTCTTCTAGGTAAAGTCTATTTGGCCAATTCTGGCCCTCATTAAACAACTTAAATCCTAATGTGGCCCTTCTGTAACATCCATCACTTCAATGAGGCCCTGATGCTTCGAGTTTGACATGCCCGATGTAGAGTATCATGCTCAACATAACAATGGTTTTTAACTTGTTTACTTTTGTCATTATTTAAGTGACTGATAATGGTTTACTTATATAAACATTGGTGTTCACTTAATGCATCAATGTAAAATGGTCCCAGTCACTTTTCAGGTGTGTTTTGCTTACAGCATGGGCAACTATTAGCTTTGGTCTGTCCTTTCATATGCATGTTTGATCTCAGCCTCTACTGAATGGATTTTCATGAAATTTGGTATTATGGACTTCTGGGCAAAGACAGTAAGAAAATAGTATAAATGGTTCACCCAGTCAGGGGTGCCACTTCATTAGAAATAAAAAATGAACTTTCCATCATATCTTATAAATACCAAACAAGTTAGGAAAGTGTACATCGTATCACAAATGGGCGCATTTCGTGCAGTGGTATATTAGAAAGAAATGATATAACTATACATAAGGGAAATAGCATTTTAAAGCTCTTTTCTTCATCATAAATAATCCATTTTCTTCCTATTTGAAAATAGTGCATGCACACGTAAGGAAATTAAACGTTTGTTTGTGAGATTGTTTATGTTAGCAACAATGAAGAAGTAACCATGCAAGAAATTTTCCAAGTTCAGCTCGAATTAAGGCATTTTTGTTTGATTTTCTCAATAACGGCCACTCCTACGATAAAAATGTATAGGAAAGGAAGTACACTTCTTTACCAGTTCTACAACGTTTATTTGAAAAGTATTTTTATATGAGCAATACTTTACGAGATATGATGAAAATTTCATTTTTCATCACCAGTAAAGTGGTACCCCTGATACATGATTCATTTTTGCAATTTTCTTATTATATTTGATTGTAAGACCTTAATATCAAATTTCATGAAAATCCATTTAGTAGAAGCAGAGAACGAACATGAGGACAGGCAGACGGACAGACGAACGACAATAGGCACTCATGCTGGAAGCAAAACGTGCCTAAAAAGTCTTCAAATGAAATTTGTAGACTAATCAAATAGAATACTTCTTGCCAATTACATTTTTATCAAAGGAATAGCTGTTTTCAAGAATGCCATAATTCATTTTGAACTTAGAAAGTTTCTTGCATGGTTATTTTTAATTGTTGTCCATGAAAATAATCTTTGTGACAACTGATATGAACATGATATGGTAAAATTATGTAAACATGTTAACCCCTCAAGCATGCACGACGACATATGTCATCCTGTGCAGGGTCAACTTTAAGAGCCCCTATACCCATTGCTTTTCGAGTTTTAGACATAAAGTAAACATGACCTTAATCACCTTAGACGACTGAACCTTCCTATACAAATTCCGCTTACCCAAAGATTTTTTTACCTGGGTTTTTCCCCCTCGTCTAGTTGAGTAACATGGCATCCACAAGTAAGATGTATTCTGCTGTAGATGTGCTAAATATCATGGAAAAAGAAGAAAGTGACTACGAAAGTTTTGTTTCTTTTGTGAGTAATAGTTGTGAAGGGTATTTGTTAACTTCTGAAAGTGAATTGAAAAAACTCGAGTGTGGTACAAAAAATTATTCAAACATTTACTATATCTACATCTACATGATATCCTGCAAATCACCAGACTGGTGGGTGGCAGGGGGTGCAGCGCATCAAAACCTATCTAATAACGTCCCTCATGGGAATCACTCTCCTATTATGATCCCGTATGGTCCTTGGGAAAAACGAGCCCTGATATCGCTTGGTCCTACAGTTGAGCTCTCATATTTTATCCTCGTGACATGTACGTAGGTGCCTCTAATATTCCTGAGACCTCCTATAAGAGAACTTCCGACCTGAATTTCTCCAGAAGCCTTAACCTAGCGCTAATTCTGCAGTTCTCTAGCGATATCTAATTCAACTCCTTCGAGAGTGATGTGACGGTTAATTTTTGCTCATATTTTTGCTGCTCTGCATTGGATTCTTTCTAACTCAAGTATCTGTCCCGTTTCGTATAGATCCCATATGCTGGAAGCATATTCGACCTGAGATCTGACCAATGATAAATAACACGTTTCTCGTACCTGTTCTGTGCTACTTCTTACTATTCTGCCTACGAAGCTCAATTTCTTATTAGCTGTGCCTATATGTTACGGTACTGAATGCATACATTCTATTCTACAAAAATGACAATAAAAAAGACAATCTATCATTTCGAATAATACTCATTGATGAGATATTCGCAAAATATTTGGAGTGTGGTGTTGAGAAGAAAAAGGGAAGGCCAATACAGGTCGATTCGGATGAGACGAGGCTAACACGGCATCACTTCGTAGAAGAAAATCCCCCTTCAAGAAAGACCAAAGTTGAGATGAAGAAGTATGTTTCTTGCACAAGGAGGGGAATAAGAAAAGAGACGTCCTACCAGTGTAAGCAATGCAACTCCATTTTTACCGGATATTATATTTGAGGAAAGAATTTCTCTTTATCACGATTTCTGCATTTTGTGGATAATAATGACAAAGATTTAATTCGTAGTTATCCCAAAGTTTAGTTGTTGTTGGCACTGAAAGTTGAACCAGAAAGGGATTCCTGCAAAACTAAAGAAAGGAGAGCAGCAACACTGCTAACAGGGCGTCACTTCACAGAAGAGGATCCCTCTTCAGGCAAGAGAAGACTCGGACAAAGGAACTGTGTTGTTTGCACAAAGAAGGGAATAAGGAAGGAGACAACTTATCGATGTAAAAACTGCCCTAGAAATCCTTCTCTATGTGTTGTACCACGTTTTGAAATGTACCACACATCCTATATTGCAGAATAAAGTTGAAAGTATGATGGATATTTGAAATTATAATGTAGAAATCTAAAAAAATAATAAACAGTAAACCATTCATGGTTAATATTACTTATTTTGATATGGTATGCATTTGTTCAAACTACAGTAATCCATCACAAACTGTACAGGTTACATTCCTGGCCTAGCATGGTTGGCAAAACTACAGTTGGCATAGGCCATTCCTTATGGGAAATTTAATGCACCACTGATTTCTGGACTTTATTTGTATGTCAGATGGTGAGATCTGAAGTTCTCACCAGATGTACAATGTACATCAGATGGCGTGAGAAGTTAATAAATCAGCAGCTTACTATTAGAAGTGAAAGAAATGTTTATATTGAGTTTGAAGACTCCCAGCACAAAGATCTAGCCATACACTGTAGATGGTGAAGATGATCGTTGTAAAAGAGAATGCGTTTTCATGGACTTGACCAGTTGGACTTCACTGGTCCTCGTAATTTGTTCGTCTTTTCCATGAACAGCCAATAGCTAAGTGGCATTATCACAGGACATTTTATTGTATTTGTGAATCATTATCATAATTAACATTTAAGATTCCTAAAATATTTAGTTTAGCATTATTACTTTAAAAAAGAATAATTAACCCCATTTAAATATTAAAATGTCAGGAAGAGATTGGGATAAAGGTAGAAAGTTTGAATCGGGAGCTTTTAAAAGGAAAAACTGTGCTCTTTTGGAAGAATCACAACGATCGCAAGGATATTTGAAGAAATTTTTCAAGGAGAGCAGTGGAAAAACTGATACTAGTTGCCGTTTTAATGAGAAAAATGAAAAACTTATCGATGTTAGCTGTGAAAATAGAAATGAAAATATTGAAGACCTCAGTATAACTGTGCATACTGTAGCTGAAACAGGTGTAATTATTCAAAGTGGCCCAAAAAGGTGTGATGACTTTGATACTAGTGTTCCGTCAACTTCTACGTCAGCAGAATTGGTTACTGTTGGGGAAGAGCCTAATGAATTCGCCAATTATAGTGATCCTGGTAAGTGGATTTTCCTTGTGACCCATAATCAATTGAGCCATATTGTTCAGAGAGGTCCGATTCGCATCTTAAGAGATTATTATGACTTTCCGTTAGATAATAAAAACCAACATTTTAGTTCATTTTATTGCAGTCGTGTTTTAAGCAACAGTGAAAAGCATCCCTGACATTGGTTGATATATTTCCATAGTAAAAACTGTGTGTTTTGTTTTGCTTGTCGCTTATTTTCGAGATGACTTGCAGCCATTGCTTGTGAAGATTCTTCATCCTGGAAAAATTTGAGTGCTTGTTTAAAATAACATGAAAATTGCAAAGATCATACATGCAATGCCTAGACTTAGAGAAGAGATGAGATGGTGGGATGACCCTGGAAGAACACACACAAATGCAAATTCAACTAAAAAAACAATGGTGGCGAGATATTTTAGAAAGACTTCTTGCTATAGTGCAGTATTTAGCGGCCCATAACTTGGCCTTTTGTGGTCATACAGAAAACATAGTTGAGCCTACCAAGAATAGTGGAAATTTCCTTGGATTAGTAAAATTATTAGCAAAATTTGATCCAGTTATGCAAGAACACATCATGAATGATGAAATACGTGCTCATTATATAAACTTATGTTCAGAAATCATAAGTCGTGTGCCTCACAAACTCGAATCACCCTCTATATCTGCCTCTGCATGGGAGATATGCCTATAGTCAAATAATGTACACTTCCATATTAAAAATAAGTATTACTTCAAAAGTATGTTTATTATATTTCTTGCAAAGTTAACAATGTAAAATAGTTTAAATTTTATTGCAAATGGCATAGTCGGTTATTGACTCTCTGCTTTGAGAGGACAGGTACATGAACTCGGTTTTGAATCTGGACCTTGAGGTTTGAACTCCTAATCTGAGTTAATGATGGTTGGGATATCTGTTGAGTTAGGAATTTTGTACGTGGCTATGTAACATGAGCCCTTCTTTGATTTTGCATGCCAAGTAAACACTTCTTTCATTTGTTTTGCACTCATGTGGAACTCATCATTTCCATGCCATGTTGGTATTAAGACCACAAGATTACTTAAGAGACACAGTTGCTCTTGGTAATAAATATATCTTTCCAGCTGTCTTCCTTGTTCTTCTAATATACTAGCAGACGTTCCCGTTGAATTTGAACCAATTTAGTGAATCTAAAACCGTGTAACATGTAAACATCACAAGAATAAAACAGTACACAGTTTTAGCCATCGATTAAAGCGAAAATGAAGAAACCCACTCTGAATTTACTTATTTAGATGAATGAAGGAAGAAAATCTTGCACTGTGAAAAATCGAAAATTACTTTTAAACTTATGGGAAAATAATTATTGAATTAACTCTCCTTCCCCCCCAAATTTTTTATCACCACATAGCCTATGTCACCCGCAGGGTAAAATTATATACATACCTATGCGGAATTTCGTGACGATATCTTCAAAATGAAAACTGTAAGTAAAACCAGTAAGAACACAATAATCAACAGAAAATTGATGAACAAAGGAACAAAAGAAATTAATTAATTTAACGAAAGACAAAAAAGTAAATAGAGAACATTTCAGAATCACAGAGTGAATATTATCCTCCGGCTATTAGCTCGATTCTCTCATTCTGTTATGAGAAAATTGTTACTTTGGAAACAATGAAATGATTTATACAATCACAGTTTGTGGAAAATCTGTAAATATTTAAATTACCTATGTATTTTTAAGAACAGTTTGCTTTGGAGAACCCCAAGCCACACAAAAAATATCACTAAAAACATTTATTAGTGATATTTCAATGAAAATCAACAAATTTTTGGTTGCTATGTAAACAAAGCAAAATTGAACACGGAAATTGAAAAACTATATTATGTTAAAATTTTTTCCATATAAATGCATTGGCAACAATGGAGTTGCCATGGTAGCTTATGATTAGTATTGCCATAAAACTGATAAAATCACGTGTTTTTCTCATTCTAAATGCATTTTTACACTAATTCGACCATGATTCAGATTCTGTCTTCAATAAAAATAAACTTTGTTCTTTCCTGCATAGAAACCTCTCAAGTTTGTACCATGTTTCTAAGTAATTTTAAATTTCAAATGAAAAATAAGCTGCACTCATCCCTATTTTACTCAAATGGGGAAAATGAAAAAGAAAATAATTTTTAAATTAGAAAGGTTAATCAAGTCATTATAAAAACCTGACTACACCACTTAACTCTTTATTCTGATTAAAATGACACCTTCTGCTTGTTTCTACATGCTGTAGTTGCTGAGTTATAAAAAAACATACATAAATACAAACACTTTACAGATATCTATAGATAGATAGGCTACCAAGAGCAGTACTATATTACTATTATTATTACTGAGCTAGGGCATGGTCTTCTCACCTTGCATGTGCACGCTAGTGATTTGTTTTACAACTTGCATTCTGTTGAACAATTAGCCTTTAGTTCCATGCCTTCCATCATTGTTTGAAGCTTATGTGGTATTTTTTTTATTTTTGGACCAAAATGAACTCACAATCTTTCAGGAAATATCTATCAGTTGTTCAATAGCTTTTACTTATAAATGTGACTTAACAATCTCAAGATCTTCAGCTATTTTTCATTTGACACATAATATTGTCCTATGAGATTTGTAACATTTTCATTACAAGAATGGGTTAATGTCATTATATGAAGGATGGCTTTATATGTAATTGTTTTCAAATCTTCACCTTTTGAAAAATCCTGAAAGTAATATGAGATTTTAAAAACATTTCATATTATCCATTATCTAACCTAATTTATCATTCCATATTATATGTGGTATTACCTATTTTAAATGTTTTTATTTATTAATTATTTCAGTGATTTTAAATATTATTGAAACTTCTTTTCAATTTCAGACATAGCCACTGTTGTGGGTTTCTGGGCAGTTAGCATTCCATTCCTTTCAGAGGCTCATCCTTTGTTGGCAAGAGTCAGTCATCATGAAAGACTTCAGGTGATTATTTAAAATATATGCTTACAATGATAAAAATAATTATTTTGATGACATCTTAAAGATAAGGTATTATGGCTATAGAAACCTCTACTTCAAATGTGATTTTATCTTAATGGTGTATGTGTGGTTCAAGTCAGTTGGAGTTGAACCATTTACATGCCTTAAAAAAAAATTGACCTCCACCTCTCAATTTGTGTAATATCTGCCATATTTTAAACACATTTGTGGTTTTAATGTGGAGATTTTGCATTTTTCCTCATAGGATGTGAATTGGAGTAATTAGAGCAATTATAGAGATCCTAAAATGTATTGTTCACCATTTTACCTGATGATGATGATGCTAAGCATTGATACTCTGGTCATTGCTTGTGAATAAATGAAAAACTATGGAACATATGTGTTTGCATGGAAAGGATTATGAGAGGTCCTGTGCATGTTCATTACAACTGTTCCATTAGTTATTCACTCACATTACAAAGTTGTATGGTTGAATATTCCAGGGAGAAACTTAAGAATGATGATGTTTAATGAAATATTTTTCTAAAAGCATTTTTATGAAATAACCACAAAAAAACATCCGATTGCTCCAGCAAATACTGACATTTTTCTGTGGATTCATTTTGTTCAGTCACAGTGGCATAGCTAGGGTCTTCGGTGCCTGAAGGCAAGGCATCTTCTTGTTGCCCCTAAGGGGGAAGAGGGTTATATCAACAGTCCAGGCCATATGACCTTTTTTTATTGTCGCCAAGTTCCAGGGGGGATGGGGTTTTCTTCTGTACTCAATTTTGCTTGTTGGCATTTTTAGGCAATTCCCTGTTTTGCTACCCCATTAGGTTTGCTCTGGGAAACTCAAGCATGCAACAAACATATTTGAGAATACATATTTGTTTTATATATATATGTTACAGGCAAATCCTGAAATCGGGCACATTGCTATTTGCCCAGGCATATCACAAAAATGCATTTTCTGAAATTATTTCTGACAACATAGTTTTGGGCAAATCCAGATGTTACCACATAGCTTTGGGGAAACCTAATGAACCATATTTTCCTTTTGCCCAACACTTACGTGATGGCCTACAGTCTTCTCAAAAGGATTTGGTTGGTTTGGTAATTCATGTTGTAGATGATAATCTTCCATCAAATAGAATTTTTCTAAAAATAAAATGTTTTTTAAATTCTTTAAAATTATGCTAAACTATACTTTCATTTTTCCCAACACTTGTGCGATGGCTTTCTAAAGGCCTACATCATTTGACCTGTGGCCTTACCTGCCTACATCTACAGTTTACCTTGCAATTCACTAAATTGGTAGGTGGCAGACACACCTACACACACCTAATTGTTGTCGCTTTTAACTATTAATTTCTTGTTGTGCTTCCTAATTGTCCTAAGGAAGAACAAACCTTGATATATTTCAGTCCTACAATCATTCTAGCGCAGTGGCGGCTAACCTTTTCTCATGGCAGATCACATTATAAGTTGTCAATGCTTTGATGGGCAAGGTTAGACTTTCAATCGGACGTTAAATAGAGAATGTGGTGTCATATCAATGAAAATCAAGTCTAAATAATGTTTTAAAAGTTAACATTTCAATGACAAGTATTTCATTTTTGTAATTTGAATTCATTGTATATTATATAAATTTGTGTTAATTTTTAATTGTTTCTTCATGGGTCACATAAAATGCTCTATAGTGCCACACGTGGGTCGTGGGTTTCTCACCACTGGCAGAATATTTTTCTGGGATAATCCTGTATTCCAATATATGTGGGTATTTCGATTTTTCCTATTAGGTACTTCCTGGGATAATCTTTGCAATCTGAACCTTTCAAGGAGATTAAAGCTTGCTCTTCTTCATCGTTCCCCTAATGACTCCTAATTTAAATCCTTAAATAATGGCATAACACTATACAGGCGCTCCCAAGTTTCGAACGTTTGAGATTCAATTAATTCGAGATTTCGACCTAGCCGATCGAATTGGGAACTACTTTACGCAGAATAATTTTTGCGGAGTAATTGGTTCTGACCAACCACGCGAGGTTTAGTTTTGGTGTAGACATAGTTATATCTGCTATAATTGTTTGAATTTGTTCTGATTTCACTCTTTTTTCTGTTAATCTTTTATTTAAATTTATTTATTTTATTGATTTATTTATAAATTTATTACTTGACATGATATCTAAAAGGAAATGTAATAGTGATAATGTAAGTGAATCAAATAAAAGAGTGCATAAGACTCATAGTTATGAATTGAAATTAGAAATTTTAAAGCATATTGAGAAAGGTGAAAGCCATACTGAAATCGCACGATCATTGGGAATATGTCGTTCAACTATTAGCACTTATGTGAAACAGAAGGAGAAAATTCTAGAATGTGATAAATTCAGGTAATATGATAACAACAATAAACAATTTTAAAGCATGTTGAGAAAGGTGAAAGCCATACTGAAATCGCACGATTGTTAGGAATGTGTTGTTCAACAGTCCTATACCCGTTTTCTACTCTTATGAAGCTTGACCTTGGCGCAGCGAATAGCCAGTCAGAGCGTTTTCCCCTTCCACCACCATTTGAAGTTTTTGAGAGGCGCGGGAAAGTAGTACACTCTTGCCAGATATCCACTCCTGAAGAAAGTTGCATGCGAACGCTAAGGCGTAAACGCGGTAGATCTGGCAACACAGTCGAACTCGGAGCGATGTGAACAGCACGATGGCGAGAGACAGACTGACTTTCTTCATCGACAGTCTCTCGAGCTTTCATTGGCTGCAGCAGTAAGTGTACAACTAGGATTTTCAAGGTCAAACTTCATAAGAGTAGAAAACGGGTATAGGCACGGTTTCTTCTGACTCGTAGTTGAGGAAGCAGATTCAACAATGTAGTTTACCTGTTCTTTGGTTATTATCAGTGTCTTTTCATGTTCTTTCAACTAGTGGTAATAATTTTTATATTTTATCATATACACAGTGTGGCAAGAAAGTAATGAGACTGAAATAAAATAAAAATATCCAGTATGAGTATAGTTCCGTGACAGACTGCTAGAGACACACTGAAGTGTGACGTTGGCAGTCCTGCTAGCCGTGACCAGATGGGATTGTGTTGCTGTTTCGTATGGATGTGTTTTGTGCGTCGTGTATTACTGCGCCGTCAGAAACCCCAAAATGGAACAACGTGTCGACATATTTTGTGTACAGCTGGGGAAAACCCCAATTGAAACACATGAAATGTTAGGAACAGCTTATGGGGATAAAGCTCTGTTCTGAGCACAAACATTTCGATGGTTTAAGAGTTTTCAAGAGGGCAGAGAGGATGTGGAAGATGATCCTTGCAGTGGATGACCGAAAATGACCTCCAACCCAGAATTGGTAGACAAAGTGCACAATTTACTTGCAAGAGACCGCCGATTGACACTCAGAATGATGACATGTGAAGTAAATGTGAATAAGGAATCGGTAAGGTCCATAATTACCACACACTTCTGGTTGGCGGCTTTTGCATGACAACGCGCCTGCTCACACAGCGATAAACGTAAGGACATTTCTAGCCAAAAATGAGGTTGCAGTGCTCAGTCACCCCCAATATTCCCCTGACCTGGCTCCAGCAGACTTTTTTCTGTTTCCCAAGTTGAAATTGAAAGGTCGCCGATTTGACACAATCGTTGACATTCAGAAGAATGTGATGGAGGAATTGAATACTATCACAGCAGACAAGTTTTCTAAGTCTTTCCAAAGTTTATATGAATGCTGTAATAGGTGTATTTGGTCCCTCTGGGACTATTTTGAGGAAAATGGTTAATAAGCATGTTGCCCTATGCGTCATGGTTTTTATTATATTTCAGTCTCATTACTTTTTTGCTGCACTGGGTATAATACTTCAAAAATTAGGTTTTAACTAAAACTTATTTTTTTATAACAATTACTATTCCAATAAAAATATTTACTGTGGATAAATGTTAATTAAATGTTTAATAGGAATATAATGTGTAGTATTAAAATATGTTCACTATATACTGTAAAAATTTCAGGTGTCTATGATGAATATTAACAATGTAATAGCTATTCTCAAAAAACTGCATTTTTCATTAAAATCGCTTGGCACTTTTCAGACCAATTTTGGTCATTTTACTTGGCATTCAAAGGGTTAAATGTATTTGTTTGTGAAGAAATATTTCATATAGATTTGTGGTTATTGCGCATTATGACACCTACTTAAATATAAAATCAAATTAACCAATAAAACTTTCATGTTATACATACAAATTTTTACGTTCATCTAGTTCTATTATACAAGTGGGCGGATGCTTGTGAAATTAGCTGAGGCAATTGGACGACTGGTGCTTGCTGGAAGGGAGATGACAAGACTGGCTGGTTTTACCTCCCGAGTTACCATGCTTCGTAAGGTTCTTATTGATCTTAATCAAGGAAACTATCAACGTTCAATGGTGACGCGACCACCAGGATCGACACCTGGTGAGTCTTCTGCTGATGGCAGAAATAATTTAGACCAAATCGAAATGCTTTTTGTAGTATATCAATTAAATTTTATAATGTCCAGCAATCTGCATATAAAACATCATCTAAAGTGTGCGTGTGTGTGTGTGGATGATTATGGTCTGTACCAAACTTAATGATCGCTGGGAGGCGGGCTTAAAATGTGTGGAAAGGGAACCTTGTTGCCGAATCAGTCCACAAACGTGGACCAATTACAGTGCTTCGCAACTGGGCAGAGACGCTGGATGGTTAAGAGACTTTGTAGGAGTGGGGTCAGATACGGGAGCGACAGGCGAACATCAGTAAATGAAATTATGAAAATGTTGAAAACTTTAATATTTAAAGCTACATAAAATGAAATTACGAGTATTTACGTTTTGTAATATTATTTTAGTAACTACCAATATATTACTCCTCCTTTATCTTTCATAAGTAGATATAAAACATCTTCCACGTTATAGTGTACCTATTTTATATGATTGTCATTTAAACAATATAGAATATTCACTCCTTAAATGACAAATAAGACAAAAGGATGTTATATTTTACATTTTTGAGAATGCGTAGAGAAAAGTAGCAGGAAAAGACTATTTGGTACGCGAATGGCAAAGGTCGGAGCAGGTAGTATAATAAACACAAGGAAGGATGAGGGAAAAGAATGGTGTGGGATTTCTAAGAGACCACATGTATGACCACAACATATGTTCCTTTCACACAGTTATTTGCTTCTGCTTTCAAGCAGCTGTTAAGTATACAACGGTAGAACTGCGTAGAACCATCTCGTAACATCTCAGCCAGACGAAAATACTGCCATGTTTTCCTTATCCTATCTCGTATTGCCGAAAATACGGAAATTTTAGTCATAGGCTGTAAAGATGCAGCATTCTAAAAGTTTAGGTCAAAATCTTATTGAACTATTAATTTAAAAAAAACCACGTAGTACAATATACATCATGAAAGGGAAGAGGGTGCGGAGTAGGAATAAATACGCAATATTTAATTTCATCTATTTATTTTTATTATAAACAATCAACTCTATATAACTTCAAATATTTAATATATCACATCATGAAGAAGAGCAAAATATTCTTCAAGGTAGCAGTTGGATTACAGAAGAATTACATTTCGAGTATTTTCTTACTTCTATTGTTACTAATATTATAATATAACAAATGCATTACACACATTAAAGCAAACACACAAGTTAATAATTATCATATTATTAGGAAATCATGATTGGATAAAAGAATAAAAATAACGCTTCTCATTGAGTAGGTACTTTTACTTATTCCAAAGCCAATAAACCATTACACATTATATACACTGTGATTCAGAGTAAACGTTTGCTAGAATATGGGAATATTAAAGAAATTCAAAGTAGTAAAATTACTTAATATATTTAAAACTGCAAACAAATTGAACATTTTTACAGGGAAAAACCAATAAGGCAAAAACCCCATTTGCAGAAAAACGCCCACAAGAAGGGGGACGTGAAAAAACTGCGAAACCTACTGAGGTAAACTAAGATATAGAGAGCTGTAAAAGAAACAATGATTAGAAAACATAACAATAAACACGATTAAATTGTGCACATAAATAGTAAGATCATCAATGTCACTAGTGAAATACAATGATAGAGTGAATTAAAAATAGAGTAGCTACATATAAAATTTAGGTTATTTGTAAATAGATGAAGTGAAAATAGGAGATGCAATTTTAGGATATAAAAGAAACAGTAATGGAATTATATACTAAGCATGAACAGTAAGTAATACAATAAAGTAGAAATGCATAATAATGAGAAAAGTTAAGACAAAAAGTACTTTTGAAATAATCACTTATCTTCACTTGCCTTACAGTTATTTAAATCAGTCACTTTCATGTACACACAGACACTATCCTGACACTATACAAATATATTGCAATTTACACTTTAATAAGGATAATAGGGAGAACCACATTTGGAAGAAAAAGCACTGAATAAGTAAACCATTATAAAGAATAGCCAATAAGCAAAAGCACACATGATTTTAAGCAGGCACTGTCACTTATGCAAATAAATTGATGCAATTTGAAGCGTAGGGATAACAGCAAGCCATGGAAGAATTCAAAACTGCACCTAAGAGATAACTAAGAAATGTAACAGAATCATATACTTTTCTTGCAGAAAAGAATGAAAATTTTTTAAAAAATGAAAGGCTTTCCACCATATAAAATTAATTAATATGTCTCAATTAATTGATGAAGGTTTTAGTTATATCATTGCAGATTGTTTTTATTATTAGCATTGCCTTAACTTCTAACTTATGAATTAATACTTACAATCAGCATTGGTTTTTGTTAAAATCTATAAAGTGAAATCTCTGAAAGAATGTAATACTCCTAAGTTAATAAGTTATTAGGCATTCGATTACATAAGCTCCTTAATCATATAATTATTTTTTCATTTACAATTATCTAGAAGCATACATACCTGATATTTGACATTGGCAACAATGAGAGAGTAAGGAGATTGCTCATTCAAAACATAAAGGGGAAGGTGATTTAATTTTAAAATAAAATACTGAAATTGCTACAGTACAGTAGCAAGCAGCATCCTCTTATCTTACCTCAACGGACTGGAAATGCTTTGACTTCTTGATACAAAATCTGTTGGTGTTACTCTGTATAGAGAGGAATATTTACTTTTAATTTAAGTTAGTTAATAATATACAATATTTGAATGATTATCTTCATAATATTAAAAAAGTTACCATTGGTTTAGTGGAAGTTAGAGGTTTAAAAAGATATTGCTCATCACTAATACTATACCTGTAGCAAGAAGTATTTCTAAGTAATGAGTATTAATTTCTCTCTTAAGTGTGCATGAGTATCAATTTTCTTTGGAAAATTATATAATCATTTTAAAGGGAGTCACATTTTATTATGCAAATGATGCTGAAAATCGAAGTAGGGAATAACCTGCTGAAAGAAAATGATCATGTATATACTGCTGGACTTAATTTTTATTGTACTTCAAAAATTCAGAATAATATCCTAATACCTGGAATTTACTGCAAGAATGTTATATACTCAAACTTAAGTATGAACATTGGTTGGAATTAAGTGGTTCTGCAAAAAAGAGAGGAATAGCGTAATGAATTTCAAAACACTCACTTAATAGTCTGGTAATGTAATACTCAAAATTTACTTACCTTGTGAAAATTAATTAGCAGCTGAAAATTTGGGCAAAGGCATCATGGAGGAACTGATCAACTCGGCATAGACTGAAAATTTAACTTATTAATAAGAAGTCAAGAGGAAATTATAACTCATCATTCACTTCACCTTCTTACCTATTAAAACATCAAGACATATTTTTAAATGAGGAGACAAATTGTTGATTGATTGACAGTGTTCAATTGAAGCTGTTCAAAAAAAAAAGAGAATTTGTATGAGTAAATGGAAAAACAATACAGCATATTAGTAATTATCTAATTTTACACTTAATTTTTTAAACAAAGAGTAATTATTCAATCAATACCTACCTTCCTTAGTATTTTAACAGAATGAAACAAATATAAATAATTTCTATAATTTTAAATATTTTTATAGTTACTTTCTACAGAGGTGAAACTCCTAATTCTTCCATTACAACGTGATCATCGCCAGTGTTGACATCACTGCTACTATTCGAATCCGAACTTGAGGTCATTGCTATTATAATTTCTTGAATTCCCTCTTCCATTATTCCTTCTTTAATCCAAGCCTCCTCAATAGTGAATGTTTTATTATTCGTTGCCACATACCCCTTCACCTGCGCCCAAATTAGTTCTATGGCATTAAAATGACAGTGATAAGGGGGTAGTCGAAGAACTTCATGTCCATGTCTTTTTGCCACTTCATCTATTTCGTATTGCTTACAGGGATCTTTATACCTATTCACTATTTCTAACAATTCACACTTCGTCATTCCACTATCGTACTCTATTCCGTTATTCTTCAACCAGTCAATTATCCCGTCCTTACGTGATGCCATCGTCGGCGCCTTGTTGATTATCACCGAGTGATAAGGCGCATTGTCCATTACTATTACTGAAGGTTTATTTAAATTCTTCAGAAGACTGTCGGTAAACCACTCGTAAAATCTTTTACTATCCATCTCCTCATGATAATCAGCCGTTTTTTTGGAGGAAAACATAAGGAGGCAATTCTCTATAAATCCTTCAGTATTTCCTGCATGACATATAATAAAACGGCCGCCTTTGCCTATTGGGATTCGCTTACTTCCTTTTGCTGTGTCGTCGGTCCATCCTTTTTTAATAGTATGCCCAGCATTAACCCATGTCTCGTCCAACCAAACAATGTCTTTTAAGTCTTTCGATCGTATTGATCGAAGAAATCTGCCCCTCCAAGCAGCAATATCGGACCTCTCAAGCAACATCTTTCTTCCATCGAGCGTTTTCCACTCAAAACCTATCTCCTTTAACACTCTTTGAAGCGACATTTTACTCCCTTTAAAAACGTCGAATTGCTCTAAACTAAATTTCATTTTATCAAGTGATGGATGCTCTTTGCGAATATAATAATCATATATATGATTCCTAATATCATTCTCTTGCTGTTCACTTAATCCAGTAACTCTTTTCTTACCTTTCCTCTTCTTTCCTGGGGTCGAGAGACCTGAAGTTCCAGCTTCTTCCTGAGAATATTTCTCGTTGGTTATCCTTCTGACTGTAGCCGTTCCCAAGTTAAGGGCAGCAGCTGATCTTTCTACAGCCTTCGAAATAGCAAGTAACGGTCCACCATTACTTTTCTCCCTCTCGAAGTAATTTCGCACACTTAAAACTAGATTCCGCGCGGAACTCTGAAGAACACGTCTCACAGATTTTCGCTCAGACATCTTTCACACAATACTCAACCACCGCAAGCAAAAGATGCTACGCATCTGATTGTATGAGAGAGAGCACGGTAAGTCCCCTGATTGTGAGAGAGACAGAGCGCGGTAAGTCCCCTGATTGTGTGAGAGAGAGAGAGCGCGGTAAGTCCCCTGATTGTGAGAGAGAGAGAGCGCGGTAAGTCCCCTGGGTAGGAAACAAACAGGCGGCAACACCGGATGCCTTTGATTCGTTGACGAAGGGAACGCCCTCATATTTGGTGGCCATGTCAGCGATCATTAAGTTTGGTACGTAGTATAGATGTATGTATGTGATTGTGGGCGCTCTAACTCAAAAAGTACTTGTCATATTAATACCAAATTTCATATATAACACTTTAGTATGAGCACAAAGAACTGATTAGTTTTTGGACAATAACGGTTAACCGGAAGTCAAGGTTTATACGAAACCCGATTCGGTTTTTGCGATATTTCTTCATTAAAACATCATTATTGTATATACAATTCTATACAAAGGTTATAGAGAATTTAATTTCTCATAACCTTCATTTGAAACAATTTTCTATAGCAGTTATTGTTTAGGAATTATTTATAAATAATCGGTTTTTTCGGTTTCCATCAAATATCTCCTTAAAAACATCGTTATTGGTAATCTTCATGAGGACCAAAGTTGTAGAGAATAATATTTCTTCCAGGTTTTGTTTGAAACAAATTTTCGTAGAACCATCCATTTCGGAGATATTTAACTTATTCCTAATTTCCAGTATAGAGTGCCACCACCATGTAGTGATGATTCTGTAAACATATTCAAAATATAATTTACGGCAGTAAGGACGACTGTATTCTTTTACGATACGAAATAATAATTTTGCCTTATAATTCTATTCATAATAATTTAAATATCTATACTCCAAATATGGAGAAAGTCATGTGTTGGCCATATCAGATTTTATATATATATATATATATATATATATATCATCATCATCATAGGTAGTCTGTCCATTGACAGGTCCGTGATTATTCTAGGTTAAACTTGGTTCTCCATATACTCCTATTTTCCGCAGTTTTCTTCATGACTTGATAGCTCTCTTTCCCTTTCAAGTCGTCTACTAGCTGAAACCTTTTCCTACCTCTTTCTCTTTTTCCATCCAGTTTTCCTTCTAGCACTTCTTTAATCATGCACTCTCTCCTCAGGTAATGCCCAATCCAGTTCGCCTTCCTCTTTCTGATAGTCTGTATAATCGTTCGCTTCTCTCCTATTCTTTGTAGTACTTCCTCATTTTTCACCCTATCTGTCCATTTTATCTTCAGCATCCTTCTCCATGTCCACATTTCGAAGCTTTCCAAGTATTTAATATCATTTTTCCTTAGCGTCCATGTTTCTGCTCCGTACAAAGCTATACTCCATACATAGCATTTTATCAACCTCTTGCGGATTTCCTGCTTAATATTTCCCGTTAGCAGGAGTTTCTTTCTTCTGAATGCGGCTATTGCTTTTGTTATTCTAGTCCTGATTTCATCTGTACATTTTGCTTCTGTTGTTATGATGCTTCCAAGGTATTTATAATCTGAAACTTGTTCTAATGGCTTTCCTCCAATACTTATGTTCAAATTTTCTTCTTCTTTACTTGATATTCGCATAACCTTGGATTTTTCTGTATTAATTTCCATACTGTATTTTCTACCTGTTATCACTAGTCTATTTACCATTTTCTGGAGTTCCTTTTCATTTCTTGCTAGAAGTACTTGATCATCCGCGTATTTCACTGTTCTTATAATCCTTCCTCCGATTTTGAAATCTCCCGTGCCTTCTAACGCTTCCTGCATTAGTCTCTCTCCATATATATTGAATAGAATCGGCGACAGACAGCAGCCCTGTCTTACTCCTCTACCGATATGTACTCTGCTGGTGTCCGTATTCTCCAACCTGACCTTTACAACTTGATTCAGATATAGATTCCTGATCAGTCTCCTGTCTTTCCAGTCTACACCTATATCCTTTAATATCCTCATCAGCAGTACCCAATTTACTCTATCAAAGGCCTTCTGCAAGTCGACGAAACATACGCAGCAATCTTGACTGTACTCTATTGCCCTTTCTGATATGATTCTCACTACACGGATAGCATCTCTGGTTCCTCGTCCTTTTCTGAAGCCGAATTGATCTTCCCCTAGCATTTCTTCGGCCTTTTTCTCTAGTCTTTTATTAAGAATCCTCGTGATGATCTTTGAAGTGTGTGACAGTAGGGATATCGTTCTGTAGTCCTTACACTGCATTGCCTTTGGCTTCTTCTTTAGAGGGATCATTGTTACATCTAAGAAATCCTGAGGCCACTCTCCCGAGTCGTAAATCTTGTTAATTAGTTTCGTAATCACTTTTAGTCCTTCTGATCCCATGACTTTAAGTACCTTTACCGGTATTCCATCGCTGCCTGTAGCTTTTCCTTTCTTTAGTTCCTGTATCGCCTTTTCTACTTCGCTTTTCATAATACTTGGTCCCAAGTTGTCTTTTTCAATGCAATTCTCTTCTTCCAGTTCCATTTGTACCGATCCTGCCTGCTTTTTATATAGTTCCTTAATGTATTCTTCCCATACCTGTGCTACATCCTTTGGTTCTGTGACTATTTTCCCATCTGTATTAATAATTCCTTTACCATGAATCCCATTAGACTTCTTATCTTCTAACTCCAGTGCCCTTGCGTACATCATATCGTATCATCCTAACTTCTCCATCTGTTGTATTTCCTCACATTTTTCTTTTATCCAATATATATATATATATATATATATATCATTCTATATCGACTCTTCTTACAGAGGATATATATATATAGGAGGATACTAATGTCTGGCCCAAACTACAATAGATGGAGAGCTGCAATTTTCAGTAATTGTTGATGGCATGGAGAAACCGCCAGAAAAATTGAGATCTCATACCTAGGTGTCATGGGTTCGACTCCAGAAATTCCTAAATTTCCATTTTTTCCCTTTAAGAAAAGCATTGCAGCATATTTGAAAATTAATTTATGGCACTTTCCGATAAGGTAGAGAATTCAAACTTGGAGGGTTGTTAGATACCCAGGAGATCTATAGGGAACCGTTATCACTTTAACCGCAAGTGTCCTGGGTTCGACTCCGGATGACCCGGTATATCTCCCATAAGAAAGCATGGAAAAAATGAATTCCTTCATATAGACGAAACAAAGAGGAATAAATAAATGATATTTTCAGGGTTTGTAGATGTCATGAGTATATCTCCATAGTATTTGACAACTCCTGCGTAGGTGTCACCGGTTCGATTCCAGGTAACCTCAAATTTGAGATAATTTCCCAAAAGGAAAGCATTGAAATAGGTGCAGGGCTCTTTTGCATTTAGAATTTTTTGTCGGCTTTTAGTCTTTTTTATTAAATGAGAGAAAATGCTTGCAGAATGCAAGCACACATTCACTTGTGTGTGTGTGTGCGTGTGCATGCGTGCACATTTTTTTTAAACAAAAATTCAGTTTTAAGCAAAATATTCAAGAAAAACTAAAATTTGACAGGAGTAAACCGCTACTTCCGGCTGACCGATTGTTATCAAAATCTTATCAAACCTTAGAATATACATAAAATAACAAATATAGAATTTCATGCTGATCTGATGAATAGTTTTTGAGTTAAAGCATCCACAAAATTTCTGTCTCACACATACAAACACAGATAGACACACAAACATCATCGAGAAAACGGTCAAAACGTGTTTAAGGGACCTCAAAACGTATTTCTGTTTAAATCTCGAATTCAAATTTTTCCATGAAAACAATATTATCTCTCATATTACGTATGGAGAAAGTAAACAAGTTAGGAAAGTTTACAATGTATCACAAATGGGCACGTTTCGTGCAATGGCGTTTTAGAAAGAAATTATATACCTGTACATAAGGGAAATAGCATTTTAAAGTTCTTTCCTTCATCATAAATCATCCATTTTCTTCCTATTTGAAAATAGTGCATGCACATGTAAGTAAATTAAATGTTTGTGAGATTGTTTATGTTAGCAACAATGAAGAAGTAACCATGCAAGAAAATTTCTAAGTTCAACTCGAATTAAGACATTCTGGTTTGATTTTCTCGATAACGGCTACTCCTACTATAAAAATGTATAGGAAAGGAAATACTCTTCTTTACCAGTTCTACAACATTTATTTGAAAAATATTTTGATATGAGCAATACTTTACGAGATATGACAAAAATTTTATTTTATATCACCAGTAAAGTGGTACCCCTGATTGCCATACATGATTCATTTTTGCAATTTTCGTATTATATTTGATTGTAAGACCTTAATATCAAATTACATGAAAATCAATTTGGTAGAAGCCGAGAACAAACATGCGGACAGATGGACAGACCGACAATAATAGGCGCTCACACTGGAAGCGAAATCCACCTAAAATCGGAAAACGACTAGAATAAACACCCACTTCTGGTGTACCAGTTTCAGCCAAAACCTATTTAAATCTTCATTTGCTAATAAAAATCATAAATATAAAGTATTGTATTGATCTGATTATTGGTTTTTGATTTAAAGCACCCACAAAATTCCTCTCACATACACACAGACATCATTGAGAAAATAGTCAAAACGTGTTCTAGGGACCTCAAAACGTGTATTTGAAATCTCGAAATTGATTTTTTTCATGAAAACAATACTTTCTCTATACTACATATATGGAGAAAGTAAAAATGGAGCTTATATGCAGGGAAAAATTTAAAATGTGAGATAATCATTAAATTCCATTTTTAAATGGCCGTCATTATATCATTATAAACATTGCAACATAAAAAGTGAAAGAAATATTGATGTTATTGTTATTTATGATGGGCTATAAATATTTTACCATATCATCATCATCATAGGTAGTCTGTCTGTAGACAGTTCCATGATTATTCATGGTTAAACTAGGTTCTCCATATACAGGTGACTTCCGAGATTTGACAGGGATGCATCCCTGAAAACGTGGTTGAATCTTGAACTGTCGAATCAGCAGAAATTCAAACAATTAGAGCAGAAATAACGACATCTAAACTAAACCTCTCATGGTCAGGCGGTCCAAAAATGACATCATGTAAACTAGTTTCTAATTCGACCGATCGATCAGCTGGGTCGATTTGACCAGTCGAATTCTCAAGTTGGTCGAATCTCGAACAGTCGAATCTCGGGAGTCACCTGTACTCCGATTTTCCGCAGTCTTCTTCATGTCTTGATAGCTCTCTTTCCCTTTCAAGTCATCTACCAGCTGAAAGCTTTTTCTACCTCTCTCTTTTTCCATCCAGTTTTCCTTCTAGCACTCTCTCCTCAGGTAATGTCCAATCCAGTTCGCCTTCCTCTTTCTGTTCATGTCTCTCCTATTCTTCATAGTACTTCCTCATTACGATAAAAAAACCCTATTACGATAAAAAAACCCTATCTGACCATTTTATCTTCAGAATTCTTCTCCATGTCCACATTTCAAAGCTTTCTAAGTATTTTATATCATTTTTCTTTAGCATCCGTGTTTCTGCCCATATCTTTCTGATATCCTCCTTTATATTCCCCGTTAATAGAAATTTCTTTCTTCTGAAAGGGGCTTTTGCTTTTGTTATTCTAGTCCTGTTTTCATCGGTACATTTTGCTTCTCTCGTTATGATACTTCCAAGGTATTTATAATCTGAAACTTGTTCTAATGGCTTTCCTCCAATACTTATGTTCAAACTTTCTTCTTCTTTACTTGATATTCGCATGACCTTGGATTTTTCTGTATTTATTTCCATACCGTATTTTCTACCTATTATCACTAGTCTATTTATTATTTTTGGGATTTCCTTTTCCTTTCTTGTTAGAAGTACTTGATCATCCTCATATTTCACTGTTCTTATAATCCATCCTCCAATTTTGAAATCTCCGATGCCTTATAACGCTTCTTGCATTAACCTCTCCATATATATTGAATAGGATCGGCGATAGACAACAGCCCTGTCTTACTCCTCTACCATTATTTACTCCACTGGAGTCTGCATTCTTCAGCCTGACCTTTACAACTTTATTCGCATACTAGCAGAACTGCCCGTTGAATTTCAACGGATTTATTGAATCTAAAACTTCGACCTTGTAACATGTAAACATCGTAAGAATATGATAGTACACAGTTTTAACCATCGGATAAAGCAAAAATGAAGAAAACCTGTTCGCAATAGGTATTTAGACGAATGAAAGAAGAAAATCTTGCACTCTGAAAAATTGAAAAATTGAAAATTACATGTAAACTTATGGGAAAATAATTATTGAATTGAACACCCCCTACTCCCCCCCCCCCCCCCCTCCTATAGCCTATGTTATCCGTAGGATAAAATTATTTACCTATGCGAAGTTTTGTGACAATATCTTCAAAGGTTTGACAGTCACAATTTGTGGAAAATCTACATCTAATTATTTAAGTTACTTACGTAGTTTTAAAAACAGTTTGCTTTGGAGAACTCTACGCCACATTTTATGTTTCTTTCTTCGCAATTTTTATCACCAATTAGCCTATGTTACCTGCAGAGTAAAATTATATACCTATGCGAAGTTTCGTGACGATTTCTTCAAAACGAAAACTGTAAGTAAAACCAGCAAGATCACAATAATCAACAAAAAATAAATGAACAAATGAACTTACGAGATGATTTAATTTAACAAAAGACAAAAAAGTAAATAGAGAACGTTTAAGAATCACAGAGTGAATATTACCTTCAGACCATTAGGTCGATTCTCTCATCCACGAGTTCTGCTACAAGGAAATTGTTTACATCAACAATACTTTGGAAACAATGAAATGATTTATCCAATCACAATTTGTGGAAAATCTACGTCTAATTATTTAAGTTACTTACGTAGTTTTAAAAACATCTTGCTTTGGAGAACTCTATGCCACACGAAAATACCATTAAATATTATTTATTAGTAATATTTCAATGATAATCAACAAATATTAGGTTGTTATGAAAACAAAGCAAAATCGCACACACAAATTGAAAAACGATATTATGTTAAAAATTTTCTAATATAAATGCATTGGACTCAATTTCAGCGACGATGGGAGTTGTCATGGTAGCTTATAATGGGTATTGTAATAAACCTGATAAAATTACGTATTTTATTGATTCTAAATGCATTTTTATGCTAATTCGATCAGGATTCGGATTCTGTCTTCAATAAAAATAAACTTTTTTCTTTTCTTCATAGAACCATTCAAGTCTCAAGTTCGTACCATGTTTCTAAGTAATTTTAAAATTCAAATGAAGAATAAGCTGCACTTTCCCTGTGTTATTCAAATTAAAAAAGAAAATATTTTTAAAAATTAGACGATCAATCAAATCGATATAAAAACCTTACTATACCACCATAGTCGTTATTCCGGTTAAAATGATACTTCCCCTTGTTTCTACGTGCTGTAGTTGCTGCGCTATAAAATTACATACAAACACTTTATTTTATAGATATATATAGATAGATTCCTGATCAGTCTCCTGTCTTTCCAGTCTACACCTATATCCTTTAATATCCTCATCAGCAGTATCCAATTTACTCTATCAAAGGCCTTCTGCCAGTCGACGAAACATACGCAGCAATCTTGGCTGTACTCTGTTGCCCTTTCTCTTTGATTCTCAATACACTAATAGCATCTCTGGTTCCTCGTCCTTTTCTGAAGCCGAATTTATCTCCCACTAGCATTTCTTAGGTCTTTTTCTCTAGTCTTTTATTAAGAATCCTCATGATGATCTTCATAGTGTATACTTGCCTATAAGCCAAAAATTTGTGGAAAAACTAGATGCCTAGAAGAAAGAGGATTCACTTATCTGCAGGTTAAGGTCAAAGTCAAAAATTTTAATCATTTTCCTGCTTATCTAATGGGTCTTGCTAAACAACAGTACTCGGAACTTATGCAAAATATGTAAGCAAATAACTGTGCTGCTACATGCACATTCAGTGTCAATGAGAAGCAAGTATGGGAGTGGCAAAAACTCATTGGAAGAGATGCGAAGAACCAAGAAAGCAAGTCTTACTAGTGTTGAATCATTCCCTGAATGGAAAGCACTCGATGATTGCATTATTGAATGTCAACAAAGTGGGTTGTCACAAGAATTGGACGTTGTCTGCATGCCTTGGAAGTGTCAAAAGACAATAAATACAAGTGTGTGAAATCATCATCTATCTAAGTTTGTTGCATTGGCTGGTTGACAGAGGTGCCTGCAGAAATTTTTTCAGGGAGAGGCAAAATGCTCATCCATTAGCATTGGTTACTCACCTCGCAGGAGCTACTTATACAAATGTAGCAAAAAAACACATTTTTAAATTGATTTTTTTAAGCAGGGCCTTCTTTTCATTTTAGGGGAGTAGTATTGCCCACCACAGATAAAATATCAGTTTCTAAAATTCTCCATAAAGTATTAGATCTAATGTTATTAGCAACGTGAGTTAGTTGCCGCAATAGATATCGAAAGATTCCAAATTACTCAGCGATATAGGTTTTTTTGTTATAGATAAAAGTAGATTGCGTACGTTGGATCAGAACTATTCGTGTTCGTTTATATTCGTAATCAGGGCTGGCGCATAAGAAATTGCCGCCTGAGGCAAGCGCATTTTATGCCACCCTTTGGTTCAGTAACAGGAGGTACGGGCAGAGCAAGGAAACGTGGATATACAGCAATGAAATGACATAAATTAAAATATTAGATTTGTTTTATTATACAAACAAAATTAAATTAAACTTTTCTTTAAATAACAATATAATTAAAAACAATAAAAAATAACTTAACTGTACTTTGCATGCTTTTTCTTTAGCAAAATCGTCTATAACATCTTCGAAATTTAAATTGGTTGAAATGTCATGTTTGATGGTCAATATTGCTATTTCTATCAACCTTTCCTGTGGCATTGTAGAACGTAAATAGTTTTTAATTAATTTCAATTTCGAAAAAGATCGTTCTCCGCTGGCAACGATCACAGGAAGAGTTAACAGAATTCTGAGTGATATAAAGATATTTGGAAAATTTTCTACCAAATTATTTTTATCTAATTTAAAGCATTTAATGGTGTCATCTCACTATTTAAAACACTTCTAATAATTAAAAGTTCATTGTACAAATTTAAAGGTTTTATATCATCTGTCAATGCTATATGCAAATCTTGGCATTAAAAAAAACATCTGAATCTGTATGGATAAACAATGTAATGTCGTACAAAAATTCAAATAATTGGTTGTGTGTTTCTAGTTGGGAAAATCTTTCCTTGATATAATTGATGCAAACATCTACTACATAATTAAAAAACTTCAATTTTTTTAAAAGGATCTACGATTGCTGTATCTCTTCCCTCATACTCAGATTGTCTGTTTTTACGTTGAATTCTAATCGGAGGTGTAAGTTCAAATTCTGCTGTTATTTCCATTGTCAGAGCAATTTTTTTGGCAGAGTAGAGCATTTGTTGGAAACCATTAGTATGGTATTCTTCCAAAAATGAGCTAATGCTTTTTAAAATTTTAATACATTCTGATATTACCATGTTTGGTCTTTGTAATAATTTTGATGCAACATTAACTTTTGATAAAACGTCGTACCAAACAACAACACTGCAAACAAATTTAAAGCTAGAAATTTTATCTGCCAACGATTTGCTTTTGTTTTTGGTATCGCTGTGTCTCTGCTCATCCAAAGAAATTTCCACTAGTGCATCATATATTTCTCCCAATTGGTACCTTAATGGCTTAACAGCATCCACACGACTTTCCCACCCCGTAGTACTAACACTTTTTAAAGTCAAGGATGTTATATACTTTTTTGTACAGTCCATCTTTTTGTGAAACTTAAGAAAAATACAAATATCCCTTGAACTAAAAAAAATTAACAATTTCTTCAGATTTTGCTGCTGCATCATTAACCACAAGGTTAAGCGAATGACACGAGTAAGTTACAAAAAGGGCCTTAGGATTTTGATTTAAAATCCGTCTTGGGACGCCGGAATGGGTACCTTTCATATTTGCCTCGTTGTCATAACCCTGCCCGCGCATGTTTTCAGTTTTGATGCCCAATGTATCCAGCTCTTAAAATATCAATTCGGTCAATCCACCTCCAGTGGTTAATTCAACAGGCAGAAATTTAATAAAATATTCTTTAGGAGAATATTCTGGCTGCTGTTTTTTAAAGGTCACAGTGCGAACTACAAACGACATTTGCTCAATCCTGCTAATGTCCAGAGTGTAATATAATATTATGCTGTAATATTTTGCTTCCTTAATTCTAGCAACAATAGTATTACGCATTTTTTGTCCTAGTAGATAAATAAGATTATTTTGAATGTCTTTGCTCATATAATGGACACTGAGGATTTTTTGAGGCTCTTCTTAAATGCTCACTTGTAACAGGATCGAGCTCCATGATTTTTAAAAAATTACTGTTTTTATGGTCAAACAATTTATCCTCTAAATGCCAACAGTTGTGAGGCACATAATTGAATAACAGCTATAATTCTCTTTAAAATATCTCGCCAATGTTGTCGTTTGAGTTGTGAGATTCGTTGATGTTCTCTATCAATGGTCTTGCCAAGCTTATATTGATGCTAATAATAAATGATATATATAATGAAGAAAATGAAATAAATAAAATAGAATAGAAACTTCCTTTTTTTGCACGAAATTTACACTAGTTACACAGATTAATTATTTATTAATATAGCAACAGCGAGTACTAGGACTTCCACAAAATATTAACACAAGGCGTTTGATCTAATAGACCTAAATTATCCAGTCTGCATCAATGCCTCTCATGGTGAGTTTATCACAATCAGTGACGTTCAGCCAGGTTAAGCCCAACCGCTGTCATCGGAGGTGAGATCAGCTAAATACAGGCATTGCTAGTGCTAGTACCATAGTGGAATAAACAGCTCGCTTAGCGGCATATTACAAACGTAGCCGAATCTTCGTATGTGCGTCGATAAGAAAATAGCGCAAAGGAAAGCTGCCGCACACGCTGGTGTGTGAGGAAAGAAAAGAATAGCTACACATGAATATACCTTAATTTGTCCACGGTTGCCTTTGTCATTGGGCACCCTTTCCTTTTTCACAAATCTGCAATGGCGGTTGATTTTTTTCTCAATATGTGCCTGAAAATGCCGTCCCAAGCTATGTGCCACCTGAGGCAGTTGCCTCACCCCTGGCGCCGGCCCTGTTCGAAATATTCGTTTATTTGTTATTCACAGTCGCACAGTAGAAGTAAAACTCCCCTCCTCCCCCTGGCTGTGCACCTGCTTGCAGTACTGCCCTGCTAAAGTTTCAAAGATTGATATCTGTGCTACTTTATATTCCAGCATAGGGCACTTGGAATAATGCCGGAGAGCAAATGATTACTTTAACGTGTTCCACCTTTTCTTCTTCCGTTTTGTAAATGGGTTTCCGGGAAGCTTCTCAGCAAGTGCTCGAATTACTTGTTCCTTTACTATTGATTATACAGAATCCAAATTGCAAAAAATTCTCGGGAAAATTACATCCAGTCATCTGCATTCCTTATCTTTCTTACAATCAACATTCAGAAATACAGTTTCAACAGAAGGAGTATGGGAGTGTTATTGCACTCAAAACATTTACTTGCAGCCACACTTCATCAGATTTTTGCCTGCAAATAAAACAAATACTTTAAGATAGCACAGGGCCCGGTGCAGTCACACAGTTTGCACCACGATCTATCAACTCTGCTTGTGCCAGCGTACACTTTAAAATGCCATATGTAAAATTTTTGGGAAACGGAGGGGGAGGGGAGGGAAGTGCCCCCTCTTGCCCCTTACTGCGGGTGCCCATGCTGGTTGGTCATGCATTTTTTACTGTTTTAATCTGGCAACGAATGGACTTATAAGTGTGCATATACTAAGTTAATTTAAGGTCATAGTGAGATTCTCAAATAGTATCAGGGATGCATTCCAGTGATCTTTTTGTTGTATGTGAAAAATGTACTTGATGCTCATACTTATACTAACAGAAATATCCTGCAAAATTTGGTCCAAATCCGGTCAGAATTCTATATGATACATGGTATTTAAGAATTTATTCAGCTGCCGATTTGAATATAATGGGCAGAGAGAAACAAAAACCACATATGAATTATTCCAGGGAGCTCATACTAAATTTCATTCAAATCAGTAGTAGAAGACATGCATAGTTTAATGTTTAAATCGGCTGCCATTTTGAATTAAGCAGACAGACGCACATTAAAACCTCGTGTTGACCTTCCCCTTAGTGCCAAATTTGGTTGGAATCGATTGAGAAATGTCGGCAAGCATAGACAGACAATTGAATCTGACATTGGTTGAGGTTCAGCAGATTTTGGGCGAAAAAAACTATCTAAAGTTGTCTGCTTAGCAGCTGCCTTTTTAACCCTATAAATTTACTCATAACAAGTGAGAACTTTCTCCAGTCCCCATTTGAAAGCAGAGCTTCTCTCCATGTCAGGGTCACTATCCTCAATATGATCTGTCAACTGCTTCGCCAGCTCGAATGCCTTTGTTGATGCTTTTGTGTCAAGAACTTTAAATTCAGGTGGTTTGTCTTTATTGTCCTCACAGTAAATGCTGATAGTTTAAATGCGGCGCATATGTCCTTCAACCGATCGCCTTTCTCCAATCTTTGAATAATATTTAGTTTCTGGGTTACACTTAATGCCCTTCTCTCTTTTTTCACTTTACCACTTGCAACACCTGAAAGGCTGGCACGTTTAGGAGCCATGATTCACAAAAATATGTCTTGATTTAAAAGATAAAAATGTACACCACTCAGCGAACCGAATTTCACAAAGAACGGCAACGTGCATACTGAGACCGAGATGATGGTTCTCCTTCGGAACAGCGTGATGCAATCTGGCGAACTTTACCAAGCTTTCCCGAAGCGGATAGAGCACATATAAGCAAAAATTTATTCGATATTTGAAAAATAGGATTTTCGTGCGAATGTAACAAACTCGTATAAGCGAAAATTTATTCGCAAATTGAAAAATAGTTATGAAATTGCTCAGTTCGTATAAGCAAAAACTCGTAAAACAGAAGTTCGTATGATGGCTGTATGTTCAAATAAGAGTAATCTGATACTGTAACCTTAGAGAAAAAGATTGAAACGACAGTGTACTCTCAATTATCCAGGCTAATGATGGGGAGAAAAAACACGAATAATTGGAAAATACGTATACCGTAATTTTCCGATTATAATATGCATTTTTTTCTTGAAATAGTTGACAAAAAGTTAGGGTGCGTATTATATATGTTTATAAATGCATACAACTTTTTTCAGTACAGAAATAATTTATATTTTCGAACATGTTTTTATCAATAAATCATACATTTCAATGCATTTCGATAACGAACATGTTTTTACAAATAAATCGTACATTTCAATGCAGTTCGATAACATTCCTTTAAATATTGTTTTTCAAAGCAAAAATAAGAATATTTATTTATTTACTTTAGCTGTCAGAATTACTAAAGCCTAGGCATTCATTACCACTTCCATCACTGTCCTCAAACAGTTCCTCAGTGACCTTTTGTTCTCTCTCATCGTATATGTAAATTGCATCGCCAAGAACATTTTACACACCTCGATCGGCTTGCATGAATTGGACTTGATGTTCGTGTAAACGATGTTGCTGGGCGGCAAAGGACGAACTGTTATTCCAACCAATCAGGTTAATACAAAAGGCAACATTGAGACTGGGATTTTGATACATTGTATCGATCTTTAATGGGAGTCAGAACATAATGTGATATTTTCGTAAACTCTCTCACACATATCTAGTTTGGCAGCAATGCGCAAACTTGTATTCCAGCCGACCTGATTAATACAAAAGGTGACATTGAGACAAAATGTTTTTATACAACATAGCAATCTTTAATGTGAGAGTCAGAACGTAATGTGATATTCTTGTAAACTCTCTCACACGTATCTCATTTGGCGGCAAGGCGAGAGCTGTCCCGATACTACACATAGTCAAGTAATATTACATTGATCTTTTACAAAAAAAATAGGTGCGTATTATACATAGTGATAAGAGAATTTTCACATTTCACTCGTGAAAACATGGGTGCATATTATATAGGTTGGAAAATTATGGTAATCCAAAATTTTGCTTTATTTTTCACATTCTGTCATATTACATACTGTTCAACCTGTTTTTGCACTTAACACAGTTTTCTTTTAGTAAATAGCCATAATCTTAGCTTGTTTTGTTGACTCATTAAGCCTTCCTTTCACATTCGCTCAGATTTTCCTTGCAGGTGTGATATCACTGTCGATAATTCCACTGCCCTATGTGATCAAGTAAATTGTCAACGAACTGGAGTTCTAAGCTGTGACTCATGCACTCTGTGTTTCTTTCCTCTTCGCTCTCATTCTCCCTTCTCCCATCCTCATCCCCTTCACCCACTGTGGCATTCACAATGTCTCTATTACTCATGTTGAAAGCTGGGTTCACAATCGTCACTTTTAAGCCACTCTTCCAGGTTCTCCTTGTCAACATTTTGAAACCCATTCATAACATTTATTAAACCAATAAACTCAGAGTTGTTTACTTCTACATTAGAGAAACCCTCGAAATCTTCAATTTCTGAAAGTTTCTTCAACGACCGAACAAGCATAATAGGTTTCACAGAAATCCACACAGTAAATAGCATCCAATATTGTAATTTTTTTCCATTAAGTTGTCATCTTCATTGGCGAGAGTTCTGAAAAGGCCTGAGAAGATAATGCCTTTTCATTGACGAAATGACGCCTTGATCCATCAGTTGCATTATGGAGGTGACATTAGGAGGCAAAAACTTAGTAACAATTAGACCAACATCTGAAGTAAATATTCTCTCATTTGAGTGAGAAGGGGCGTTGTCTGTCGGTTACACTGCTTTCTGTGGCAACCCCTTTTATTTCTAAAAAGATTGCACTTTGGGAACAAATATTTTCTGGAACCAATTTTCAAAAATCTCTCGATCCATCCATGCTCATTTCTGACTATAATAATGAACAGGGAGGCTATTAGCTTCATTGCCATTAAATGACTGTTCTTTTTGCTTTACCAATCATCACAAGTTTCATTTTGTGGTTTGTAGCAACAAAATTTATCACCACACACAATTCCAACTAACATGCTATATTTAGTACAAATTTTTAATACAAATGATAACTATGTGAGACGGAAACTTGTCTCGTAATTACAATCAGTGGTAACACATGATATATAGTTACAACAGGTCTTCAAAAAAAGGTCAGCACATCAGTCCATGAGAAAACTCTTCCGTGGTCATTGTTTTACCGGCTTCTTGCGCTGGCACACGCCTCTCTCCGTGTAGAACCGTGGTGGACGAACCAGGTAATTCAGGTAATGCTCTCCTGATGCTCACCGGCGAAGTTTTGCCCAAATGACATCAGCAGGAGGGGACTTTTTTGCAGAGGGGAAGGGAATGAGGTGAGGCAGTTTTTTGAAATGGGCATCTTCAGGATGTTGTATTGGTTAATTCTTTTGGGAGATTACATAATGGTAGAAAAGGGGAAAAGTTAGGAAATAGGGGTGATATTCTGAGTATATAAGGCAGGTTGCTATATGCCCAAGCCCTGCAAGGAGAGCCTCAGCGGGGAGAGTTTTAGCCATCGTTTTCAGTGATGATACGAATGGTGGCGATATACGATGGCAGAAGTGGTGCGGAGTGGGGGAAAAATCACTACAGGTTGCCAGATGCATTTCCACAACAAATGACTGTAAGATATTCCTTAGATGACTTATGGCCAGGAGCATGATTTTCTCGTACAAACATAAGGGTTCTTTTAGGTAAGCCTTTCCAATAAAATTCGGTCTCGTTAGCATTGTAAATTTGGTTCTCCCTGAATAGCAATTTCATGAATACCATGTCTTTGCTTGAATCTGGTCAGCTACCCAGATGAAGCATTGAACTCGCCTTCTAATCCCAATTCTTTGTGAAGAAACTTTGCTTTCTGTGCACACATTCTGCCAGAAATAGGTGTACCATCAGCTCATTTCTGGTTAAACCAATGAAGCATGGCAAAATCCAACTCATCGTACAAAGATTTCTTCATGTTTTTACGCTTTGAAGGTCCTGCTCCACTATCACAATTCCTCGCATATTCAGTCAATTTAGTTTTATTGTTCTTTATGTCACATACAATTTGTATTTCTGTGATATAATCTTTAGCTATTTTAATCACCGATTCCCCCTTCTCGAGTTTATCAATTGATTCTAGTTTCTGTTTTATCGTCAACGCAATTTTCTTGCGTTTTTCTGCCATCTCTTATGTGGTGTACACAAAATCACTTCCAAGTGAGTACAATAGTGTAAGTGAACGAATTTCCAAGTGAACTACTACACGGCGGACTGATAAACAACTATAGAGGGGAAGGGAAATTTTCATATGCATGGGGAAAATTTAATCACAATGAAACGATTTGTGTTTGCTACGTTTCGTAAAAGATGCAATGCAATATAATCAGCAGAGCATGATATAATTTTACGGTTGCTTTGTCTTAAAAAGACTTTATGTATGATCTTATTTACAGAATATGTCTTCTTTGCATAAGTAAACGAGCGAAAAGTATTATGCGACTCCCACATGCAGTAATGCATGGATAGCGAAAGTGCAATTTTCATAAATAGAAATTCGTGAGAAATACGGAATAATCATACACTGATAACCCGAAAAATGGATAATCTGCTCAGGGCTGGCAGAACAGGGTAGCAAAACAGGCAACTGCCTAGGGCACCATAAACAGCAAAAGTTTTGTTGCCATGATACCTTTATATACGTATAATATTTTTATTCACTTTTTTCTCGTAAAAGAGATATCTTTAAATCAATTTTCAGTGAGAAACTTCATCAGGTAGCGAGCGTAAACACTGTTACTCCTCCCTCTCGTTCTCACACATTGTAGTGAGAATATAAAAAGATTGGAAGTGAAATAATGTACAGGGGTAATACATTGTCGTTATAGCTGTGACAAAGAAAAAGCAGGTAAACAAATAAGAATTAAGAATAGATGTCGAAGCACCTACCCGGCAAGTGGGAGACCCAGGTTCGAGTCTGTCAAGTTCAGAATTTTTCTCCTTTTCAATCTTCACATTTGTGATCACTATTATGCACACACGCATATAAGTTAAATTTCCATCATTTCACTGTCGTTATTTAACATCTTCTCAATTTCTGGGATAAAGGAGGGGTGTTTTCCGCTGTGCCTCAGTGAGGACATCTAGTGTCGTAAGGTTTACTACTGAGTTAGCCATTTCTTCACCGTAAATACCCCAATTCGAGAATGGAAAATTAGCCTGGCTTGGTAGCTTAGTTGGTTAAAGCACCTACCCAGCAGTTGGAAGACCCGGGTTTGAGTCCTGGTCAAGTTCAGAATTCTTCTCCTTCTCAATCTTTACATTTGTGATTAGTATTATGCTCACATGCATATAAGTTAAATTTCCATCATTTCACTCTTGTTAAATAGGTGGAATCATAGAAAGGTGCTTTTGCTTACTATAATACAATGTATTTGATCAGTCTGCTCTTCTCCTACCGTTTTCCTCTACATTCATTAGTGATTGTTATTAATATTGTTTGTTCTTCATTTTGCTCTTTGTAAATATACGATTTTTGATTAGTCTTTTATTTGTATCAAAAGAGCCCCTTTATATGGATGAAAAGGAAGAATGCAAGATACAAAACATTTTTAAAAGAAAGCTTTGTAACTCACAATGCACACTTTTCCCAGGTTCAAGTAAGCAGATAAGGGCTTAAACCTTTACGGAGCCTCCTTGATTTTTTGGCAAGTTCTCGTAAACATAAAAAGGAACAATTTTTACAAGAGCGTCTAGCCCAGCAGGAAATTATAATTAATTCACCCTCCAAGTTCATCTTCTAATGGCCATTTTTACTGCTATTACTTACACTAAAGCTTCTTTAATGTTGAAAAAACATCGTTTTTAGCAATGATGATAAATATTAGTTATTAATAAAAACGATTTATATTAATATTATATAACACATTGGTGCTACTAAACTGGACTTACGGTGCTGTATGTAATTAATAATAAAATAAATTTTCATCTATTATAGTTTTAGTATAATTTAGATTGGAGTAGGGGTGCCAAAATAAAAGTTTGCCTAGGGCACCAGAATGTCTTGCGCCAGCCCTGAATCCGCCTATGGATAACTGAGAATACACTGTATGACCTTTTTTGATGCATAATTTCTCATTGAACATTCACTCTTGGGCCCTCTCTACATCCTCAATGGCTTAATTAGAGGTCTGCATGGATGCAGATTTCCGTATCCGCTCCCGACCTGTACCTGCAGGCTACATATCTGAACCATACCTGCAAAAATGTCTAAATTATCTGACCCGATCCAACCCGCAAGAATAAATTGTCCGACCCAACCCGACCCGCAAGTAGAACTCATACCTCCAGGCAAATTTTATCTGGAGCAACATCTACAAACCAAAACCCAAAAATTCAAAAGAAAATGACTCTCAGCAGAACATATCAGTGACCCTCTCTTAATGCATATAATGTTTTGGAAAAATTCCACCAGTGCTCCCCAAAGAATGTCACATCCCTTGAAAGGTAAGGGTCAAAAGAGACCCAAAGCCTGTAGGGTTATCGGCTTGGACGAGGTAGGAGAAGGTTGCAGCAACCAACGTTATTATTTTTTCTCAAGACACTGAATTTTAAGTTTAGCATGGATACTGATTTTCGTATCCCCCTGATCTGCACCTGTGGGCTATATATCCAAATCCAACCCACATCTGCAAAAATTTATGCATTATCCGATCTGAACCGTAACTTTTCGTGCAGATATCTTGAGTCGGGTCGGATAAATTGCGGATATGAAGATCTCTAGGCTTAATGATAATTGACAGTTACTGAATGTAACATAAAAACAGATAACCATCTTAACACCATATGTAATGGTTAAGAAACAATTTATAAAGGCAAAGAAACTTGCCAAGCACAGTAAAAATAAGGATTACTTGGTCCACCTCAACAAGAAGATTTTTGTCTATAAGCAATTGTCTACATTCAAGGTTTCAAGGTGTCACACTCAGTAGTATTTGCAAAAGTTAGATAACTAACAAATGATCCTTATTTTTATCATGAATAGATCCTTCCCCTAATCCTATGCATTTATGAGGTGGTTCCTGGAGTGGTATAACTATCTATAAACTCGATTGTGTGTCTTTGGTTCTGAGTGATTGTTAATTTTCTTTATCTTTCTTTACCACTTGTCCATCAACTGGTGCATATGGTGTAAAGGTGGCTTCCTGTATTTTATTTTATACTTGATGTACACACAGGTTTTTCATATTTACCTAATATAACAACTGTAATGATTGGATTTGCCATTGGTTTGAGTTATTGGTTTAGTTATTAAAAATTAGATGTCTTTGAAGTATTCATCAGCATTTAAATTTTTTTTACATATAGGCATGAAAATTAAGTGTCATTTTATAAGCTTCAATTTATAAGCATAAGGACATGAGTTTTTGTAAATCATGAATTTTATTTAGGAAATCAAATTATTGGCTACATTTTAAATTGATTTATTAAGAATTAAATTAATTTTAGCTCTTTCTAATTGAGTTTCCATGATATGCTTATGCTTCATATTAAAGCCAGCTCTCACCAAGTAAATGTATATGTATATGTGGGATATTAACAAACTTTATTGCTATAAAGTTATAAGATAATTCGTGTAAATCTGTTAATCAGCTGTTTTACTTTTATTTATTGTGTAATTCCTGATATCCAGTATATTCATTTATTAACTCAGGATTTATTTTGCTGGCATCCTTAATTATAGTGCCAAGAGACATGAATCAGCAAATGTTGAAAATATTATTAATTAATCTAAAATGAATGATTACTACATAAAATTTATTTTTCAAAATTTTAGGAGCAGAAGAAACTGCAGCATCTGGACTCAAAGTCGCTCCATTTCCTCTTATTCCTGGTTCTGGAAGAGTATTCTTTCAGGTTAGTTTGATGAATAATTGCCACAGTGCTACTAGAAGTTAAAATTCTTTCTTCAAAAGGAGTTCTAAACAGGAACTCTTGATTGCAGATTATCTATGCATGTAAAGGATTACATTGCACGGTATAGTACAGGGATACTGGGGATACACTTACCCCTAGAGCAGGGGTAGGGAAACCTTTGACGAGACAGGCCGCATTAGCCATTGCGATGGCTTAGGTGGACCACATTAACAGATGAAAATGCTTCAGTGGGCCATGTCAGGGTCCACATCGGAAGTTGTTTGAGGGTCCGCATTTACCTATTTAGATGAATGAAGGAAGAAAATCTTCACTGTGAACAGTCGAAAATTACGTGTAAACTTATGGGGAAATAATTATTGAATTAAGCTCTCCCTCCCCCAATTTTTATCGCTATGTAGCCTATGTTACCTGCAGGATAAAATTATATACCTATGCAAAGTTTGGTGACAATATATTCAAAACGAAAACTGTAAGTATAACCAGCTAGAACACAATAATCAACAGAAAATGGATGAAAAAAGGAACATACGAAATTAATTAATTTAACAAAAGTCAAAAAAGTAAATAAGAATATTTTAGAATCACAGAAAGAATATTATCCTCCGACCATTAGCTCGATTCTCTCATCCATGAGTTCTGTTACGAGAAAATTGTTTATGTGAACAATACTTTGGAAACTAAAACGAATTATCCAATCAAAATTTGTGAAAATCTACGTCTAATTATTTGCTTTACTTAGGTAGTTTTAAAAACAGCTTGCTTTGGAGAACTACACCACACGAAAATATCATTAAAAACTATTTATTAGTAATATTTCAGTTAAAATCAACAAATATTAGGTTGTCATGTAAACAAAGCAAAATCGCAGACAGAAATTTATAAATGATATTATGTTAAAACTTTTCCAATATAAATGCATTGGACTCTCAATTTCAGCGACAGTGGGAGTTGTCATGGTAGTTTATAATGGGTATTGTAATAAAACTGATAAAATCACGTATTTTTATGATTCTAAATGCATTTTTATGCTAATTCGATCAGGATTCGGATTCTGTCTTCAATAAAAATAAATTTTATTCTTTCCTTCATAGAACCATTCAAGTCTCAAGTCCGTACCATGTTTCTAAGTAATTCTAAAATTCAAATGAAAAATAAGCTGCACTCATCCCTATGTTATTCAAATGGAGAAAATGAAAAAAGAAAATATTTTTAAAAATTAGAAAGGTCAATCAAATCGGTTTAAAAACCTGACTACACCACTTAACTCTTTATTCCGGTTAAAATGGTACCGTCCTCTTGTTTCTACGTGCTGTAGTTGCTGAGCTATAAAAAAACATACATGTACAAACACTTTTTTTTATAGATAAGTATGTGTATGTATATGTGTGTGTGTGCATGCGTGCGTGTGTGCATATATGTATTTATGTATGTATATAAAATTAATATTATTTTATCGTCTAATCTTCACAAGAAAAGGTTTTCCGACCCTAATTTTAACCAAAAAATGCTAAATTGTCTGTTTTACATTTCATGGTTCATTTTTGTAATGATATCATGGACCGTAAGTGCTCCCGTGGACCGTAGTTTCTCTACCTCTGCCCTAGGGGTATGTGGAGAGTTTTATATGGAAATGGCAATATATTATGTTATATTTTTCTTCTTACTTTATTTTTAAAACATTATTTCAGAATCAAAATTTATAAGTTTATGATTAGGAATAGCATTAAAACGTTTTTGGCATGCTTATACTGACAAAAGAGAATTGGGATGGAAAAATTATTGTTATTTTTGCACACCTCTTCAGAGAAGTTTATTCAACACTAGGTAAGTTACTGGGACATAAGTAGGTCTTTTATCCTCCATATTTAAGATGTGGCATAAATCATTAATTTTGAACAAGAAGGATACATTAATAGTTGTAAAAAATTTGAAAGGTAGATACATTAATAGTTTAAAGTTCTTCAAAGGGATAGTTGATACACACATTGAGAATCTCTTTTTAAATTTGGCAGTATCTTTCATGGTGAAACTCAGGTAATTAAAGTATTATAACATTAACCTTTAAAAGCTGGATTCAAATGTCCCTTTGTAGACTCTCGCTGCCGGATTTAATTTTGGTCATTTAAATTTTCCTTGCAATCGTTCATAAACTGTTTTGTATTTCATGAACTATTAGTGATAAAACGTTCAGATATAAAGTATTTAGTCAGTCGTTTGGGGAATAGCAGAATTACGTCTTTTATCGAAAAAGAAAACAAAAAAAGTGCAAAACTGGCATAATTCTGTGAGATAACAATCATAAAAACAAGGATAAATTCAATAAAAGATATTAGTGATAACTTTTATAGCTGATATATTTATTTGATAAATATTAGAAATCTTTTTTCGTGTGATATTCCTTGAAACAGGAAAATACACACAGACCAACATCGCGTATTTTACATTTTGCCACTGTCCGTGTGTATTTTCATTTTTCTGCGCACACACGGCATCTAAGGCAATTTCCCTTTATTGGCCAATGATTGTTTTCTTTAGCTTCTAACCTCCTCAATGGGACCTCACTTGCACTGGGTCTTCCCTTTTGGGAAGTTTTTGAGGGGATAGCTGATGCCCCTTCCTCAATAAGCTCCCTCACAAGAGCAAGGCGAAACTGTCAATGAGTCATCTGCTTTCCTGCTGACGTCAGCAAAACAAAGCTATTGAGCACTGTGACGTTGAGGAGGTGGAAGAAGAGCTTTTTCGTACACTTCCAGCTACGGCGACTAATGTCATAGCTAGTCGCCATCCTATCCCCCTTGTCTATGTAACCCATGTGGCGATTGTAGTCTTCGATAATTTCTGACCTCAGAGCATTTCCCTGCTCATTGCTGAAATTTCCTTCTCCCGGTGGATCGTGAATATTGGTCAGCATAGAAACTTCTCTTTTATCCTTCCATACCATGGCTGTCAAGTCATTCCGTACTCTTAATCTTAAGTCACCTCGTTGCATTTTCAATTGTTTCCGGGCAAAGTCCCATGGCATGCCTTTGTGATTACGTCTGACGGTGCCACAGCAGTTGATTTTTTTCGTCTTTAGGTCGTCAAAGAGAATAGGAGAGGAGAATTTGTCCATATACAATTTATGACCTACCCCTTCCACTCTCCTAGTCAGGTCTGTTATGATCGCGTGAGTTGCTGTCATGTCTTTCATTGTGCTTAGTTGGTCTTTCCATAGGTACACTTTCATGTCATACATATGCCCGGTCTTGTCACTCAGTTTGTATACTTTTATCCCAAAACGTTTGTGTTTTTTCGGTATATATTGTCTAAAAATTACCCTCCCTTTGAAAAGCACAATGACTTCATCTACTGCCAAGTGCTCAGAAGGATTATAATACTTGGTATAGCTTTCATTGAGCTTATCAAAGAGAGTTCTAATTTTCCATAGTTTGTCATATTTTTCATCTTTTCTATCAAGTTCGTTGCTGTTGTCATTGAAGTGAAGATACCGTAAAATGTGAAGGAATCGGTCACATTCCATGGTTGCACTGTAGAAAGGAGTGTAAAATTGTTCTATTGTCGCCCAATAGTCCCTTAGTGTGTCTCTAACGTCATGTCCCATTTGTAAAGTTATCGCCAAAAAGAGAAACATTTCACGCTTGGTCACGTCAGTTTGTGTCTTATTTATCGTTATACTGATGGTGATATCTATTAGTTTCATCCACCAGGAGTTGGATAATTTCCACGAAAAAAGCAGGAAAACACTCACCGGAGATGAACCAGCTGTTATTCCCTGAGCTTCGTCAGTATTGATTCCAGGAGGACTGCCAGTGAAGGGTTGAACACTACAAGCATCTATTCGATGGTCACGTGGAGGCACCCATCTGGATGACTCTGCGGTATTTTCTGAAGAATCTTCTTCTGCCAATTCCTCCTCATCACCGGTTTCACTCTCCGTCTTGTAGGCATCAGAGTCGGAATCAACGCAAAGTTCCTCCTCTATCTGAACATCTGTAAATTTACATTTTGATGTCATTTCTATAAATAAGGGTGTAAATATAAAGACAATATATAAGGACAAAGGGAGAATGAATATAAAAAAAATCAACTTACCAAGGAAAGAATAGAGAGAGTTTCATTTTTCTGTCAAGAAAAAAAATTCTCGTCCTAGCTAACGCTCTGTTTGTAAGTCCGCTAACGAATTAATATACGCCATCTAAACATGCAGGAGAAAAAAGGGAGGAAGAAAATAATGGTAAGGGTTTCAAGAAACTTCTCCTATGCAAGGACATTTTTATTGCCCACACGTGGAGTATGAAGTAGGTTACAGTTAGAGAGCAGCTGGGCTAAGTCTGTCTCCCTTACTCTTAGTGTAAGGAATCCTCACCCCCAGTATTGGAACCTACGGCGTGTTTCCTCAACAGATCTTGAGAAGAGGCTTCTAGGATGATCTCTCCAAAATTTTACACATCCAGGATGAATGCACCATCTGTAGGAGACTTCCGAAAATAAGCGTTCCTGTACAGGCACACGAGGCCCCAAATGGGACAATTTTGCATGCCCATACGAGAACACGAGGCGTTTAAAGGTTAAAGAAGGATCAGATATATTTTATAATTATATTTCATATATAATTTTAGAATCGTTGGTATCAGTGCTTTTACAGATTTATTTCATAGATAGGTTACAAAATTGTGAACTAAATATCAAGTGCGGAAGTAGTATGTAACTAGTTGAAATCCGTCAAAAATGAGGTAAGACAATTCATCTTGATTGGATGAAAAAAATCACTTTAACAGCTCTTTAATCACCACATTCTTGGTGAATGTTTTTTCATTCATCAAAATCTTTCACATTTTTATAATTTCTTGCTCTTGTAAGGGCCACGTAGGGTTGGCCTTGTCCAAATACAGACTCAGGCAAGTAAACACCAACATGATCAAATGTTTGGCCCTGAACTTTATTAATTGTCATTGCAAAAGCCAAAATTACTGGAAATTGGCATCTTTGCATGGTGAAAGGTAAACTACTGTCACTTGCTATCAAATTAATGCGTGGAATAAACACTCATTCTCCTTTGTTACTTTCCATAATAATTTCCACGTCGATAAAGTTATTTTGCAGTTTTTTTTTTACAACCAACCGGGTACCATTAAAAAGTCCTTTTTTTGGATCTAAATTCCTAAGTAACATGATGAATGCTCCAACTTTAAGACAAAGATGATGTTGTGACATACCCGATGGACATTGCTGGTTCATTAACATTTTCTGCATTATCTGTTCGATGCTTGTTCTCCAGCTTCAAGCTCACATTGTGTTTGACATCATTTTCTCATGTATTCTCGCATGTAAGCGTTACGGTCTTGACATTTTCGTGTGCTTGACTTGAATGATCAGATTCTTGATTCATGAGTTATGGTAGAGGGTTTTTAGGATATTAATTTAGTATTAGAATACAACAATATTTTATATTTAATGTAAACTTTAATTTGTTTGTTTCTATGGAACGAAATGTTAACAAAATTGTTAAATCAATCAATCAATCACAAAGGAAATTAGTAGTATTAGATAGTTAATGAATATGCATAGTAACTTCAGTAGAACAAGTATTGCATATAACGAGAACTTCATTATATCATGCAAAAACACCATCACCATTGGTTTCATAACATTGTATATACAGGATTTAATTTTTCAATATTACAAGTACTCATTAGAATGAGTATTTTTATGAATTTTGTAAATTCTCACTATATCAAGATTACACCATATAAAAAACATAAAACAAGTGAAACTTGAAAAAGAGTGTTACCGGTACTTTTAAGTTCTACTTTTGTCTGTAATTTTTTATATTACTATTGTTTCCCATACGCCATATTTACTCATGTAACTCGTGCCCATGTGTACCATGCACACCTCTATTTTTGAGCCAGTTTGGAGGGAAAAAATAAATTCGTGCCAGAATATGCTGACATCTAGGATTAAAAGAAGTCTGCCTCTTCATTGATTCCTTCTCCCGGAAACAATGTCCACCCAAGTTAAGCATCTTCTCTCTCCTACGTGCATGACATAATTTATTGGGTGATCTCTTTATGCTGCATATTTTGCATATTTAAATGTAAACGTTTTCTTAATCATATAGATATGCTTATACTTCATAGATTTCTTCATCTTCTGCAAGTATAAACATAGATGCAAGCACGTTGCAGTGAATTTACCATCAAGACTCACAATTTATGTAACCTGTGCAGAAATCTTCATCAAAAACCCGCAATTCCTTATTTTACCGACATTTTAGGAAAAAGGTGTGAGGGGTACGTGAGTAAATATGGTATTTCTCTACCCCTCAATTCTTCATTTACAATTAATTAAGGGTACTGTATTTTCATTAAAATCCTACCTTTTTAAAATTAATAAAAACAGTTTCCTTGAATAAATCATAGTCCACTTCATTCAGTTGTTTTTATTTATTTCAGGATAATATTATAAAATTTGATCGTGTACCTTTGGTCACTCCTAATGGTGATATTCTTGTACCAGAGCTGTCTTTTGAGGTGCACTCTGGGATGAATGTGCTGGTTTGTGGTCCAAATGGCTGTGGAAAGTCCTCTCTCTTCCGTGTTCTGGGAGAGCTATGGCCTCTCTTTGGAGGAACGCTCACTAAGCCGCCACGAGGCAAACTCTTTTACATTCCTCAAAGGCCCTACATGACATTAGGCACCCTAAGAGACCAGGTATGATTTGATTTCATAAAATTATTGCATTTCATCATTGCTGTCATTTTTGAAAATTACTTTGGTAATGTTTAAATATCATTTGAATCCCTTAAGGTTACATATCCACATTCACGAGATGAAATGGCAAGCCGTGGCATAACAGATGCTGTACTGGCAGAGCATTTAGACCGAGTCCGCCTGGGATACTTGTTATCTCGCGAAGGTGGATGGGATGCTGTTGCGGATTGGATTGATGTTCTGTCCGGAGGAGAAAAACAACGCATTGCTGTTAGTTGATTTAGCCTATTTTTGTTATCCTTTTATTTATTTATTTTTCACAAGCTCATAAATAGCACTTTATGGCCTTTGTAATGAGCATAACAACAATAACGAAGATGAACACATACGACCATGCTCTTGGCAGGATTCAAACCTGCTACCCTATATTGGGAGCTTGACACGCTAACCATCCGTCTACCAACACCGGCCTTGTCTTTTTTTATCTTTGTATATATGAATGTCTATTTAAATCACTTTTCACTATCATTATTTGCTGTTGTGTCTAGGTAAATGGTTTTTCTATTATGTACGATAGAAGTATTTCTATTGATATTCACTTTTCTCTAAAAATTATCAAAAATTAGGTACAAATAATGGCTACTATTTATGCCGTCATCCATGTTCAAAGTTTTAAGAAACATCTGTTTGGTAGGTTCTTTTAAAAATTTATCTTAAAATAGGCTGTTTGAGGTTATGCAGAGTAGCTATCATTGTTAGATTTTATAGAACCAGCTTTTAATTTACTCATTTATCACCTTCTAATAATATTGTGATGCAAGAATGTCATTTCTGGGACTTTTGTTATATAGTACATCTCATGTTAGTCTCTGCTGATAATTTTTCCTTAAGTCTTTACTGAATATGTTAAAGCAAACTTAATAGTACTTTTAATTGGAGTATTGTTCTGAAGCCCCTAGTTGTGCCAATTAAGCTCATAAAGTCACTTAGTAAAATTTATTATGATAATAACTTTTTAGTTAGCAGTATAATTCAATACACATTATGTTATCACTTTCTGGACTGTAAAAAGGGGATGCATTGACAAAGTTTATAAAATTTTTTGTGGAAAATTGAACAATATATGAATCCTGTCGATAGTTTTCCTGTATTGTCACCAGTGGCAGATCCAATGTGGGGGACACTGGGGCACATGCCCTCCCTTTCGTCAGACCCACAAATATTTAATTAAAAATTATATATTAGTATTAATTCATAGCATTCATTTCCAATGCCCAACCATGTAGTATAAATGTTATTTCAACTTCTGTATGGGTAACAAAAGAGTAATTGAGCTTAACCCTTTCCATACTGACTTTTAAATATATGGCTATCCTTCTCAGTACCAAGCTGGCCGAAACTGGACACTCCACTTCGACCTGATCTGCATCATCTCTTTGGGCTGATGAACTTCTTCTTTGCACTAAGATGCATTAGCATAAAGCCGGTGTCCCACGGTCAAACTTTTTGACAAAAAATTTGTTCAAATACTTTTAAATATCATGTGACATCAATAATTTGAAGAAAAATGAAATTTGAGCAAATACACTTTTAAAATTTGAGCAAAATAACTGCTCAAAATGAATAGAAATGCTTCTTTATTTTTGGTCAAACAGCCAATTAGGGAGAAGCTGAATTCAAGATGGCTATTTCCGTAATCCATCGCATTCGCTAGCACATGTCGAAAAATGGCGAAAATGTGGTCGAGAGAAGCTCAATCACTTTTGATTGATAGTCTTCCAGAACATGCTAATTTGTACAATACAAAATCAAAACTTTACCACAACAGGAATTCCAGGAGGGATTCATTAACAGAAATTCTGAAGGAAGTGGAAGTTCTGCTTCGTGGAACAAGTTATCACAGCCGCTATGCTTGCATGACCTGGCGACGGAATGCATAACTAGTGTGAATTTTTGACAAAATTTTGATGAAACAACGTGTCATGTGAAATAGAATTGTACTTTTTGAAAAAACGTGTTTTATCACATTTTATTTGCTCAAAAATTTGACCGTGGCACACCGGCTTAACGTGTACTTGTGTTTTATTTGCGAATATGCAAAAACAAAAATATGTAAAATGCAGATGGGAAATGTAAGAACACCAAAATCATAGATAATCATAAATCATAATAGTACCTGTAGTATAGAAAAGCAAGCGGAAACTCAAAATTTTATTATTATTTTGTTTAGGTACTATGGTGCGTCTCCAACATTCTTGCGCCCGAGGCGGGTGCCTCACTTGCTTCACCCTTGTCCTAGCTCTGAGTAGCCCTAATGATATCTTCATAATCATAAAATGTCTGTACTTTACTCAAAATAAATTCATTACAACTGTTTTCATTAGAATATTATCCTCATCAGGTCACATGATCTAGGAGCTAATGATAAACTTTGTAGATTTGACTATTCAAAATCAGAGAATTAAAGAAAACTGCCAACTTCCTCACAAAATGTATTTATTATGGAAGGTTTTTCTAAGATTTAAGTGACCTGATTATGCGATGCATAGTCAAAATAACTATATTTTGTGTGGAAGTTTACCAAGTGTTTTCAATCTGTAATTAAAAATATCTGAGTCCACAAAGTGGAGTCTCAGCTTATATTGATAATATTCATCACATGTGATTGGTAAATTTGAACATTTTCAATCTAAAGTGGCACAAAGAATTTAGCATTAATTTCTTTTAATACATAAAACTTCATTTTAAAATTATTTTCAAATAGGTTTACTCCAGTTTTTATTTTGTTTTAATTTATTGTTTGTAGTTACTTGTAAATATGAACTTAATGAAATGAATGTATGATTTAAGGTCCCTGCATTTAAGTTTTCCCACAATCAAGTTTCATGTGTTGGTTCCTGGCATAACTCCATGACTTAACTTTATCTTCACTAATTGGTACTTGATTTAGTGATGTATCAGTAATTAATCAATGAATAGCTAAAAATTGGGAGAAAACATTGCCACGAGTGCAACTCAAACCCAACCCTCAAATGATGTGCACTTTCCATTAGCATTAATGAATTAATTCTTGTTGTTCTACTTTGGTTATTTTTACTTGGTCTATTTAATTAATCAATAATGACCATAACCATGGTATAACTGCATTAATAACTCTTTCATAATTTAATTTTCAGATGGCTCGACTTTTCTATCACGCACCACAATTCGCCATTCTTGATGAGTGCACAAGTGCTGTTAGTGTTGATGTAGAAGGTTTAATGTACCAGTACTGCAGGGAAGCAGATATTACTCTATTTACAGTGTCTCATCGTCGCTCTCTTTGGAAGCATCATGAGGTATGACTTAATAGCAGTGGTTACATAGACTTATCCAAATTTATTACTAAATATTAATACAATTCTAAGTAAAGTTTTAAAACATTTTTGCACTTAATATTGTTGTTATAATTGTTTGTTATAATTTTTTGGCATTTTGTCTTGGTTGTTTACTTTTCAGTATTACCTTCAAATGGATGGAAGGGGATCATTTGATTTCAAGCCAATTGAACCTGACACTGTTGAATTTGGATCCTGAAACTGGACAATTTTGTTATCTTGTTTAAATATCATATAACCTATATTCTCATAAAGCGTACTGGGTATGCTATAGATTGAGAAAAATGGGAGAATATTATTTTGTTTTATTTAACCAGTGAACATGCGGCTTTATGATGTATGAATGAGAGGAAATTGAGAATGTGGTTAAATTTAAGCCATGAATGAATATCATCCTCTCAGGGAATGTATTTACTACTATCCTGTGCTGGGAATGCAGTCAAATTAATAATCAGGGAATTTCGGAGGTTTTGGTTTTTTATGATCTAATTACTGTATTACGGTAATAGTTTATTATGAGCATTTGCCAGTTCTGTAGATCAGAACTTTTTATTTTGTTTAATCTTTTATTTGACCTAAATACCATAATCTAGGTTGTGAGTCTCCGAGTTACTGGTGAATTTTAGTATTATTATTTGAAATTGTGGTTTTTAGTGTGGTTTTGACTTGTTATATACGAAGCATTGAATGCTGTTATAAGTTTGTTAAAAATTAAATCGATTGTATAATATATTGTTTAAATTTAAAATTTTTTTAAAAACAAGCTATGGAGCAATAAAGACTGGCGAAAATTTCTACAATAATCGTTTAGTCATTGAAAGTAGAATTATCTCGCAATTTTCTAATAAGAAGTGTCGATAGTCGCCTTTAGCGCATTGCGACTGGCGGTTGTTTTCGTCTGCTAATGGAAATTCTGAATCCATTTTTTCATTGGCTGGCTTCTCCTTGAGGTAGCCAACCAGGCCTAGCTTTAGTAACTAAGGTAATGCTTCAGTACGTTCAGTACCGAGGTGGCTGAGGTGGTATTCGGAGGTGTTAGTGATCGCTTGTAGTTCTGGAATAAAGAATAAGTGCAGTACGTCGGCCATTATCGTCGAAGAAACCCCCCTCCGATATCGTTGTGTGTAGATAATTTTGTATATTGTAGAAAAGACATGGAGGGCGGTGGAAACTCTGGTACTCCTCATAGCGGAGAATGTTCTAAAGGCTCGAGCAATAATGTCGTTGGTACAGAAAGTGATCTTTCGGGGTGTGGCTGTGGCGGTGGTGTAACCAACTCGGAATCATCCATCACGGTTCGCGTAACACCTACTACTGGAGGACAGTTCGACTTGCAAGTGGCAAAGATGGAAACAGTGGAAAACTTGAAAAAAATTATATCTAAAAAGCTAAAAGTGCCCAAAGAGCGGATATGCCTTCTTCATAGAGACAGGTTCGATATCAAATTGTCGTAAGCGTGATTAAACACGCGAACATGAATATCCGCTGCTGCTCAATTAATTTTTATGACCTATTTAATTGAAGGCTATTGTTTACAGGCAACTACGTGATGGGACTTTACACGAAAATCAACTAATGGACGGAAGCAGACTAACCCTTCTGCCCAGCGTAGAAACTGGATTATTGGTATGCTTAAATTTTTAAAATCTTTAGTATTTTGTTCCGAGATATTATTTATTCCCATAACTGTTTATACCGCCCTTAGCGGATTTGGTTATATTGTCGCCGTTAACGAGAAACCCGTATTCCCACTGCTGGCAACAGGGTGTTCTGATTGGGAAAGCTGTTAGTAGGTCACGGCCCAAGACAGGTGTGCTTGCAATGCAGTGTTATGGTAGCACTTGATTTATGAAGATAATTAATTGTGAAAAACAATTTATTGATTAGGAATTGAGTAGATTACATAATTAGTTTAATTTTCCAATAGCGACTTCTAATAGTGCAGCCAAGCTGTTTGTGTTGTCGATGTTAAACTAGTAAAACACTAAATGGCTTTATTCTCCTTAGTGAATTAGGTTTTCAGAAACTTAAAGTAAAAGTTAAATTTTGTTGTATTCTAGTGTTTGCGTATTCTTTCATTTTGAACATTAAGGTTAGTGAAGCATCTTGATGCCATCTTGTAGCATTACTTCCAATGCGGACCTTGTTCGTCTGCTTTGCCCTTGAGGACGACGGCGTCAGGGCGTCGTGAGTTTCATGCGGATTGTTACATTGTACAAGTTGATTAAATGGTATAATTTTATTGAGTTTACATTTGTTTGACCACAGCGGGCGCTTGGTATTAACATGACTCAGTGCATTATGGGCTATTTGTAGCTCGTTAGAAGCGAGAATGTTGTGAATGAAAGTTTTATACTAGTGCTATTTTATGTTCACTGTTTTCCATTTGGTTATGTTGATGCAATTGCGTTCGACAAAAGAGCAAAGCATCTAAAATTCAGATTCCCACGCTTTTGCATCACGCCTATTTATGGCCTGATGCGCAATCCATTTATTTTCAATTACGAGCTAGCTATTCTTTAATTTTAACTTCTAATTTTTGTAAGTGGTTATTGCTGGCACCCAGAATTTTCTGTTGGGGGGGGGGGGGACGGACTAAATTCTAACAAAAAATAGTCCACCAAATATTTGGACAATTGGGGGTCCGATCAACTACAGGCAGGAGCAGAGGCTCCTTAGTACCTACGTATTTGGTTAATACAAAGTTTAAGGTTCTTAAGTGAGAAAATTTAGCGTTTGGGGGAGGGGGCTTAAGACCGTCTACCCCCCTGGTTGCGCGCCTACTGGCATTGCAGTGAATTTGTGATTTGCCTGGAACTAGTCGGTATTGTTTGATACTCAAAAGTGAGAACTTGTTTGTTAAGTGTATCGATGTACATATCTTCATACAGCTATATAGATGTTTTTTTGCGAATCTTCGTATTACGTATAACTCGAAAGTTATGAAGGGAAGCCATTCATATTAAGAACTTCCGTCCAAAGTATTAAGCCAGACTTAAAGCATGCCCGTAGGGACCAAGGTCTTCGGAGAAAATATAGGCGCCATTTTTAGAATTTTAATGTACGCTTGTTGCTACATTGTCTGTAGAGTTTACACAAAGTGCGTTTTCTCTAAATCGATTTGTTTTATCGAGAGGATCCAGTGAGTTCTCCCAGTAAGTCGAATTCAGGTAGTTTTCTAAATCTAGTAAAGTTTTTTTAACAGTAGGAAGTACTGATACTTATCTTGAAAGTGGTATGTACATGGCCGTGAACGGATTACATAATGCAAAATTTGCATTTCAGCAGTTTTCTTCCAATTTCCCAGTTTTTCAAACAGCTCGTAAAAAATCCACTATCCTAAGCAACAAATATCCTTGGTTCGGGTAAGATATTCTCCATTCATGCTTCATCGGTTATTACAAATTCATTTAATTAAATTTACCAAAATAGAATATTTATATTTCCGTTTGATACCTAGGTGCAGTTACAGGACCACCGAAGTTAACTTTTCGTCTTGCAAATTAGCTGCTTGGTTTTTATTTCTAATGACATTAATTTCCTATACTTTCGTTTGGATATTATATATTTAAAAAAGTTTATTTACTGTTGTATCGGAAACAATTTTCGATGGGAAGTCTAATCTCAGTCGATCGAGATAACGCCTATGTAAAACGTCCCCCAGAATGTGTGGAAATACTTGCTCAATATCCTTGAGGGGCAGTTACGCCGCGTTGCCTCAAACATGCCTCGGTCGTACGGCCGTTTTGGCTTTTGTCTTCTGCGTATCTCCCTGGAACGTCGGATTCTTTTTAAATCATACTGAAAAGTACGATCCTCATTTTTTCGGCACCAAGCAGCCAAGTATTCGTGTAAGTGGTGTTAAATGGCAACGCTGCGTCGTCTTCATCCGACAGGTGACGCATCGGCGGTTCATCGCACCGACGCTTGCCCTGTCCCCCTTCCCCTTTGATCCTCGCTTCCTCCCCTTGCGACCCGTACCTTCCTTCCTCTCCATCTCTTTCTTCCCCTCCTCCGGCTGCCTCTCTCAGCTGACTCCGCTCGGCCTCCTTCCCCTCGCTCCCTCTCCTCGCCAGACCAACGCCTCGCTCCGCCGCCGCCGCTTCTCTTATTTCGCCGGCTCCGTTCCCGTGACCTCGCCTCCGCTCATCTCCCATCCCTTTCCTCTGCCATCTATAGTCTTCCCGACGTTAGGGCGTCCTCGGACGCCTCTTTAGCCACGATTTTCAGCAAGCACCAAGGATTGTTAAACGCATGCTTTTCCGTTTCTCGAGTATAAATGTTACTATATCACTGCGTGTTGTCGCAGTTCGTATTCTTGAGAGCGGATCGGTTCATTAGATCTTGCGCAAATGAATTTGATGGCAGTACTATTCTAGTAGGAGCTTGTTGATGTCTACGTTAGTGTTGATAATGTACTTAAAAACAAATGAAATTGCAATAAAATCCAAAGCCATAAAGATAAAATACACAAGTTGAGTTTGCTTAGTCTACTTCGGGGTCCGGATAACGTGTACGTTATCGCGATGTATGACCTATGACTAGGGTTACCATACATCCCGGTTTGACCGGGATTGTCCCGATTTGTAGGTCTTGTCCCGGCCAGTTTACTGTTTTGTCCCGGAAAATAAGTATGAATCAACGGCAGTGCTATTCGTAAACCTGTGCTTTCTAAATTTGGTATTGCTCGAACAAAATGTGAAGCTATAGTTTTAAATGTAATCACACCAATGTGTAGTCAAGAGTTAAATGAAGACTTTGTGAGTGTTACAATTGACGCATCCAACCAGGGGCGGATTTATCGATAGTGGGGCCCTGCGCGCAGCCTTTTTTGGGGCCCTATTTTTTTGATAATTTTGGAATTCGGGGGCCCTCAGCATCACGGGATCCTACTTCTGCGCGCACTGCGCATACTTATAAATCCGCCCCTGCTTCCATCGGTAAGGACAAAAATCGTCCCCCAGGGATAGTGCGCTATTTTCTTCCACAGGCTGGTTTAAAGATAAAATTGCTTGACTTCAATTGATCCTCTGGAGAAACATAAGAAATGTTGACTGATTACCTTGTTTCTTCAATAAAAAAACATCTTACGAATAAAATTGTAGGATTTTGTGGTGATAATTGCAACACGAATTTCGGAGGAGTGAAAAAAGGGTGAAAACGTGCTTTATCGATATTGGAATTGGCTGTGCAGCACACACAAATTCACAACTACATTCAAAATGCGGTTGATGTTCTACCGATTGATATAGAAGGCATCGAAGTAAAGATTTATAAATATTTCCACATATACACTATTCGTGTTACTCAACTAAAAGATTTTGGCAACTTTGCAGAAATTAAGTACAAAAAGGTTTTAAAACATGGCAATACGAGATTTCTTTCCCTTTTACCGGCTTTAGAAAGGTTTCTTAATATATTTGAAGGTTTAAAAAACTATTTTTATTCAGAAGAACAGTGCCCACAAATAATTTTTTTAAATGTTTTGAAGACCCATGTGGAGAAGTGTATTTGCTATTTGTTCTCGGACAACTCAGTTTTTTTAATAAAGCAATACTGAACATAGAAAAAACCAGCGCTAGTTCAACAAACGTAGCTTGTGAACTACGAAATTCAAATTTTATTTTGCAAGGACGCAAGGATAACTGTTTGATCCCATAAGGGGCTTAAATTTTGCTAACGAAATTCGACGAATCTGCGAATGCGATTTCTAAAACGTTAATGAAAGAATTTGACGCTTTTTATATTAGATGCTTATCATAGATATCGTTGTGAGAAAACAGTTTTGAAGAAACATAATCATTTTATTGGGTAAATAGTACACATTCAATTGGCACGAGATTGAAAAATAGTGCAAACCACCAATCAAAGATATGGAAAGCTTTTAATTGATATCGAGAGTCTTTTCGATGAAGTGAGTTTAGCAAAGTAATTTGTGGTTCATAATGACACAAAGAGAAGTTGGGATGAGGAAGGGACGAAATTCGAAGATAGTTGGGTTGAACTTTTTCGACATTTTCTCGAACAAAATATTTCAATTGTCAATTTAACGAAAGTTACTGAATACGTATTCTGTTTACCCAGAACATCAGCTCCAATAGAGCGACTTTTCTCTATTATGAATAACGTGTGGTCCCTAGACCGAAGTTGCATGAACGAAAGTACAGTACGAGCGATATTAGTGTAAAATCAATATTGATTTGATTTGTGAAGAATTTTATGCTGAAATCAAAAATGATAAACTGTTTTTGGATAAAGTTATGCCTAGCGACAAATGTAATTGGTTTAATAAACAGTAAGATTTTTGTGTGTTGTCTTGATGTATTTAATATTGAAATATTAGAAATATTTCGTGTTTTTTCTTTTAGAATAATATACTTTTTTTGTTTCTGAAAAATGTAAAAAATGGAAAAGAATAGAAATAATGTATATTTAAACAATAAAAATGAAAGACAAGCCGTCCCGGATTGTTAGATTGTCCCGGTTTTTCTTCAGAAATCGTTTTGTCCTGGTTTTGATCGTTGAACATATGGTAGCCTTACTTATGACTAGTTTATCCAAACTGTTTTTATGGGCATAGGAGTTAAATTTATCATTAATAGAGAGATCTAAACTGAGCTTCATGATTCATTTTTAATTTTATTATAAGGCACCTTAGTTGATTTTTGTGTATTTTTTCTGCAGTGATACCTCTACTTTTTCAGATATTTCATATTGTAATGCACTGACGTACACAATGGCTATAATATTCTATTCCGCCTATATCTTTTTGTAAATATAAAATGTCGCGTTGTAGCAGACCTTATGCACTGTCTTCTATTAGTGCAAATTTTCCTCGTCTTGGCTTTTTGGAAACTTGGGTGCGCGGGGCTGGCGTTGGAACCAACTGAATCGGGGGTATCTGGGACAGTGGACTTCCGGTTGTATGCGTTGTTCTTGAGCATCATACTTAGAAAACTAAGTTTTTCCTACGCGGCGTTTTGAAATTGATTTGTCAATATTTCTAGCATTAATATACATAGTATATTGTGATTAAGAAACTTGTTTACGCGAACTTCGAGCGGCTGACGTTGGAACTGGAATTAGAGCAAGAAGATATAATCAACTCATCAGGAAGAAATTTTGTGGCTACTTTCTTGTCAATCTTTAATAAGCTTTTAAATGTCCGATCCCGAAGTAACTGTCTGTTATTACGCATATTAATGCCTTTTGTAAAAGTATGTGTATGCAGTATTTTAAAGTTGGCTGTTTTCAACTCGAACAAATTGTCAATAATTGTCAATTACGCCATTTCATTCGATTCATATTTCTTGTACGTGAAACATAACCTTGTTAACATTTAATTGCACCCTGTCTCTTTATAAGAGCCCTTTATTTTTTCAATTCATACTTTTCCATAGCACGTCATTTCAAAGATATGTTCCTCACAAATAGGTTCTAAAGTTTTCATTGAGCTATTTTATCAGCTGTTCACCTTTTTTATCTGCTATTTATCGGAGTATATCTTGCATCAGTGGTAACCATGACAATACATCCATGCTATGTTGCCCGTGCATGAGGTATCGCTATTGTTGCCTCGATCTCAATCCAAGCGTTCGCGGAGATACGTCTGTATGTACGTTTCTAGCGATCGTTAGCCGGGAGAGATTATTTCCTCGGGATTCCCCCAAACAAATTTCTCTCCTGAAATTTAGCGGAAGGAAAAGTGTCATCCGGCCGAAAGCAGTTGTTCGGCGCCATGTGTTGCTTGACGCAGCGTTCAAAGGAGAACTCCCATTTAGCCGCAGTATCCCTCCTTCCCTATGGTGTGTATTGTCTTTCGAGGCAGGAGAAGGGGCCACGCCCAAGATGCCTATTTTATGCTTCTCTCTTGCTTTCCTGTCTAGAAAGGAAACGTCCTGACATAACGCTGTAAGCGCCGAGACTCCCATAGAATACTTAATGATGTGAGCCACGGATATTCCGTCGCGCTATTACCGTAATGGAAGGAAGTAAAATGAAATCATGGGCAGTTCTGATTATTGGAATTCAATTAAAAGTATAGGGTTACTGACAGGAATGTCTTATTCGAGCAATAGAAAAACCTATTTATAGAGCTTCTAATATCCATATTATTATTTATTTAGTCCATTAACCGGTAATACATGGCCGAAATAGGCATAGTCAAACCAGAGATAACACGCAAAAGAATTAAACAACAGTCTGTGTAACTTTATATAATGTATAATTGGTCAAATTTTCTATGGTCTTATTGGATAGCTTCGTTTGGGCTATCCGATCAAAAGGCTTGTAACGAATAATTTTTTCCCTAGGTTTTCAATTGTTCGAATATTTTGAGGTATTGCATATAAACAATTTTTACCATCGGCATCTATTTGGGAAGGAAGACAAGACATTCAGACCGATATTCTGACCCGAGTAGAAAATCGTGAATATGTTTTGTTCTGTGAATTTTATTGTATATGTATTTTAGCTTACCTCAATCCACCATAGGCATATAGAAATTCTTACCCGTACTAAATGCCATTTGCATCGCTTTATGGGATATTTTGATTATTTATATTATTTTTAGACATTTAACCTGTGCGCTTGGGTATATTCATGAAATGTGGAATGAATAGGCGTCCATATTAGAAGAAATTACTAAATATAAGTTGTAGCTTCTCCAAAAGTGAACTATGGAGTCTACAAACACCTATATTTATTGAGAACAGTTATTATATCTGATTTTCAGGCGCGTTAAAACTTTTACATAATTTAAAATCGTAATAATTGCTCCAAATTTACAATTGAGATTGTTATTGTAGACAATTCCGAGGATATTACAGTGATTCGGAATGCTTTTAAACGCTGTCAATCACTCGCTTCTATTTCCCAGACCTTGCCCAAAACAGTCTTCCATTCACGCCCTCATTCGACTCGACATTCAACAAATACCGTTTTGTAAACGGTGAAAGTATCATTGAAATATTTAGCTGCCGTCCCAGTTATACCGATGTTATTTTTGGTAACTCAGACTTAACTGCCCCTTAGCAATTATGAAGTATTATTATTTATATTTCACATCCTGCTCAACGCTCAAAAGGATTTCATAAATGCCACGGCAGTAAATCTTTCAAGCGCACAAATGACGAATGGTAATTTGCAGGGTATTATGTAGATGTATTAGAATGATCATAATCATGCGTTCGTTAGGCAGTAGGAAACAATAGTTTTTTAAAATTAAGCTTTCCAGCCAATTGCCGATTCTTAACTTCTCCGACGAGATCTCTCTCCATTGAGTCTTACTTAGACAGTTCTCGTCCAAATCTTCGAGGGCCGTCTTCTTTTCTTCATGTCGGGTGGCGACCATCCAAAATCTCTTCGGCCATTTCTCTTTCATCCGTTGAAGGCATCCGTACCAACTATCGAAAACGATAGTAAAAGGGTTAATGAAATTTGGACTTGGAAGAAGTAATGGTCGGAAATATGTTATTGGACTTCTATATTTTCTCTTTCGCGATCTTTATCCTATCCATGTTAAAATATTATATGATTATTGGGTATTTTATATCGTATGGCTTCTTTTTGAAAATTCATCGCAGTTGCGTGGAATGCTTACAGCGTTTTCACTAAGAATACGTTGCGAACACGTTAACCGCGTACAGTTGGTATTTTTTGTGTGCTTGCGAAGGGAGAAGAGATTTTAAACAGCTTCGACTCAATGATATCCTAAAAGTCGGCGGTAAACACAAGAAAAACTTAGTTCTGCTCATGTGGCTATCAACTTGAAGTCCAAGGCTGCATATTTTGAAGGGCATACGGGTGCGCCCGTCTCAAATAGACCGGCGTTGCTTTCCTGGAACTTAAGCATTCGAAAAGTGTGCAATGTGTATCTTATTCATGATTATGCGCAGCATAATAACTTTCCTTTTGCAAGACTTGTACATTTTCTTTAGGAAATATGCATTGGATGACACGACTGAATATCCTCATAGATAAGAATGTGTTAATATGTATGTGTGTGTGTATATTTGTTAATCTTATTATTCCTTATTGCTTGTGCGATGGCACCGTATTGCCCCATCTTTCCAACATCCACTCCTTTTTCAATAGAGGTTATGGAAGCACTGTTGGGCGATTTGAAAATTGTCACTTTCCCGTACATTTTTATCTAAAAAGTAAGATTCGTTGTGTTCGTCTTTCTGTTGGCATTGCTTTTATTATTGTTCGCGAAGATAAATACTCTTGGTTACAAAATTGCATTTCTAAATGGGACATTGTTACTCTTTTATGCTAATGCACCTCATACATTGTTTTAATTTTTCCCAATTTTTGGGGGGCATGTTCTAGAAGTTTTAATTCGCGGAATGATGAAAGGAAATGGGATTTCTTCCTGTAAGGGGATCTTTTTGTACCACTAAATACTTTACGTGACTTATTTCTAGTCGCGTACTTACGAGACGATCAGCATTAAATAATTTCAGTAAACCTCAATATTCATCTTGACATTTCTGTCATATAAACTTGACTATTCGCAGATTCATCCCTCGGCGTCATATGTAAGGTGCTGATTGTGAGTTGCAATATTAGTGGTGATTTTCAAGGACCTAACCCCGCGAATGTTGAGAGCATGCTGTATTGTCACAATGAAATGTCATTATCATCGTAATAGTTACATACGCATTACGGATGTAAATAAGTTATGATATCTACGCTAATGAGTTTTAAAGAGTTCAGTGTTATCGTTGAATGTATTAAATAATATTGTTATTCCCCTTCCCCCATTATTGTATTTGGACGTTTTTTGTAATCTCTATCTCTTCACATGTCGACACAATAGTATCGTGCTATTTGTAAACCTTGTAGAAGCAATTCGTCGTTCATACGGAGTATTAGCTGAAACCTCTGTGAGCTCATGATTGATGCATACAAATCTGCATGGAATGCATTATCGATCGTTCTGATTTTTATATATTTTCTAGATAGGACACATTTTGGTCCATTATATTTCGTCTTAAAAATATGTAAATAATAACTGCAGGTGCAACTGTTTCTACTTTTTTGTCGTGTAAAATTGTCAAAAAAACTCATCCACATCACATTATTTATTTTTAACGGGCTCATAAACAGCACATTACGACCTTTTATGATGAGCGCAACAACGGTAACAATGACGAACACACGATACAACCTTCGGCAGGACTCGAATCTGGAGCTACACACGGTTACCATTAATGGAGAATTAATTAAATTAACGAAATCGAATTTTGGAGTGCAGACAAACTCGTCAGGAATCCTGCGTTAAACAAAAATTCCTAAAGGACTATTGCATACGTATCTACCAAGTTCTTTTTGTATCTACAATCGATGAATACCCAAAATGATCACCAGGTTATTGGTAACCTTGTTATGGCTATTGGAGATATCTGAGAAGTACAATTTTTTTTCTACGCTTTTACATGGGCATCTATGGTTAGGTAATTATAAAATTGCGCAAATCACCGATACTTTCGATTTGCAGGTATTGCTCTACTTGTTATTAATGATATATCGCCCGTTTGTATTAGAATTTATTTCCGCATCGTGTTGCGTCGCATCTCGTAGCTTACACAGCATCCCTGATGCGTTCGTCGTCTCCCAGGAACAGGAGCCACTCATGTCTCAGGTTTATCGCTGCCTCGGGCCCGACTCACACTCGTCCCCGCCCAGATAGAGCTGCTGCTGCGTCTTTCCCCCCCTCCTTGGGATTCTCTTCACGGTATCCCTCTCCTCCGTCGTTCTCTCTCCTACTCCCCACGTTGCTCTTCTCGAAGACCTCTCCTATCGCTGCCATGGTCGGTGGGGGCTGCAGAGTGCACGGAACGGCAACGCTGCTCTCACAGCCCCATGCGAGTGACGTCAGTGGACACGCACCGCCCGCGTCCCTCCTCCGTCCATTACTTGGAAAAGCGTGGCGTGCGTGACGTCATGTCCCGGGACAGGATGCGTCGTGAATTCCTCTAGTATAGGAGATTGTAGGTGTTTAGTACGTTTTATAGTAGGTGCTCTACTTATGTTCGTCAAATACGTAATTAGCCTTCGCTTCGAGGTATATAGTTTCATTTTAATTAAAGTATTTTTGGCGTCAACTGTTTTCGTTAAGGGTACGGCATGAGAGCTGCTTCTTTAGGACTAGCCACCTTCTTTTAAATGATAGCATGCATGTTCATGGAATGTTGTGCGTTATAATCCTGAATGAAATGCACCTTTTATCTACGATTGATAACGGCGATGATTGTATGTTTCTAACGAGATAAGTTTTAATTTTCTTTGGGGTGTTACTCTAAATCTGCTTTCATCACTTACAAACCATTTCATCGGGCTTATCTGCTCTCCATGCCTAAGTGAAGTATCGTATCGCGTTTTTTGACCTTGGAGGTTTCGAAATGTCCAAGGGGGAAGGCCCGAAAGCCTACACGTATTTATCGCCGTCCTAATTTTTTTTATTGTTTGTTCGCCTTGTACGTCTTTGTTAATTCGTCTATTTTTTCGTATAAATTTTTAATTCGAAATTCTAGTTTTACGGAAAAATGAACTCGGACGATTCTTCGCCAAAAAATGTTTTGTAAGATTTCATCATGTTCAGTGATATTTAGTTAAAATATTAATCTACTAGCAGAATTTCCCGTTGAATTTCAACGGATTTAGTGAAGCTACTACAGCACAACATACAAACTCTTTAAAATATATTATAGATACTTTTTAAATTACTATTAGCTTTTATTAACAAATAATCATATTTGCTTGTAACAATCCAATCCGTTTTCGAGCCTATTGCATCCAAATATAACGATAATTTTATTTCCTATCATATTACTTTCGCCAAATCCAGCTTCATTTCTTGTGTAATTATGTCTCGCTGAAATATTTACTTTTATGGTTTGAAAAAGCAACGTAGAGTTGTCCATGATTGAACACTGACTTCGGTAAATGTACATCATATACGTGAGCTTATTTACGTTAATAAACATTATAGCGTAAACTATAATTTCATTTAGAAAAAATGTAAGATTCCAGTATTCAATAGACCAGCGGTTCCCAAACTATGGTACGCGTACCACTAGTGGTACGTGAAGCTTTTGCCAGTGAGCCAGCGAGCAGAGTGAAAAGCAGCAGAATACCTGCTTCGAATAAGAAGAAGCAGGGACAGATCAATTGTGATACGTGAGTTTGGTGCCACATTCACTACATTCATACTTACTAGTACTATGTGGTACGAGGAAATTTTGTCATGTTTTTGGTGGTACGCGAAAAAAAGTTTGGGAACCGCTGCAGTAGACGAAAGAAGGTTCAGTTACTTTCATCAATAAACGCTTCCCGAATAATAATCCGTATCTATTTACGTTGCTATCCATAAACATCGATCGTTTCGTTGCTTAAACAAATGTGCGAATCGAATAACGCTAAACTTTCGTCTATTTGTAAGCTTCATTGAAGCTAATTGAATCGGAGGTAACAATGAGGCCGCCTTGGCAACGCCCGGGAGGGGTACATAAAGTTTCGAAAGAAATAGCGTATTTCTGACAACTTCAACCGTGTAACATGTAAACTTCGAAGGAATAATATAGTATAGAGTTTTATTCGTCGAATAAAGCAAAAACGAAAAATATCGGTCCATATTTACGTATTTTAATGCTTGAAGGAAGAATACCTTGCAAGTCAAGAAATGGATTCATACGTGTTATCTTATGGAAAAATGTTAATCCCCTATATTGGCAGCACTAATTATTCTCGGTTGACCAAACATTGATAATTCACTAAGTTAGGATGTAAGGAAGAATCGTACCAATTTTGGTTATTCTAGTTTTTATCGATTAAGAGGAGTTCCATGAACAAACACACAAACCAACAAACACACCCTTCAAAATATATTATAGTAGATTACATTACTCTTACAGCCTGGAAACGGTATAGTGAATATCTGAATACGTCCATGTCGGAATCGTAAAAGTTGTCATACCTTCGATATTCTTTTTGTTTTTTACGTTTTTCTTAAATATTCTAGTTCAGGGGTTTGTGCAGCTGGCTCGAATCAGCCGGTTGTTAATCTTTTATTGATTCAGAGGACCCATTGTAATGGCAGATGTAAAAACGATTTTGTCCACTGGGACTGCTGTTAGCTTTATTGCCATCAACCTATCGTTCGTTGCTATTATTTTTGCCACGCTCTTCATCATATCTTTCCTAAATACCAGAGCTACTCCCCTTGCTCCACTATTTCCCCCAGAGTAAACTAGCGTGAATTCTTCCGGGTCGAACTGCCCTTCTCCTTTCCATCTAGCTTCGCGCAGCCCTATGTTGTCAATCCTATTTCTTCTTTCAGGTTCTCTAGCTTTCCTGCCTTCTTCATGGTTTTTACATTCCAAGTACCTATTCGTATGTTACCTTCGATAAATGTTTTCCGCAAGGTAGTCCCCGCCCTGAGATCCGATTGGGGGGCTATTTTATCTCCGGAGTGTTTTACCGCGAGAGAACTCATATTGTCCAACCATATAATCATTACTAGGGAATTGTAATGTGGTAGTTTCCCTCTTGCTTTCCACATCGCAGTACTGTAGCCGATCACGCCTACAGCTCTATTGGATATAGACCCAGCCAACATCATTCGTTTTCTGTTCTATACCATGCTGATAGCACTGGTGCCTACTGCTAAAATGATATTTTTTTATTCTTTTTTAAGTTTATGTATAACGAATCAATAATTGCCAAAAGGACATAACAAGATATACAGTTTTTTATATAGTTTTTAATTGTTTACTCGATGAGATACGTGAATAGATGTAAAGATGCCGGTTCAATATGGAGTTGTGTGTAGCAGGGAAGCGTTAACAAAAAGGGAGCGCATCGGGGATAATTTTGTAAACGGAAGAGACTTCGAAGACGAGAGGCGCAGAATAAAACCACGAAGGGAAAGAAACGAATTAGAAAAACGATAGAAACCATTAATTAGAGAGCGTGGTTAAGTTAGATCGGTGATAAGTCTCACCTTACTTGAAAATAATATTCGAAAAATCCGTTGCACATGGTACCGTTCCAAAAGACTGGAAGCTAGCATACGTATCGCCCATCCACAAAGGCGGTGATAAAGAGAACCCCGAAAATTATAGACCGATTTCCTTGACGTCATTATCGTGTAAGATTCTAGAACATATAATCGTTAGCTCTATTCTGCGTTATTTAGATGGTCGTTCTTCGCTAAGTAAAAACCAACACGGGTTTCGGAAAGGTAGGTCATGCGAAACGCAGCTCGCGCTGTTCGTAAACGATTTGTTGCATTGCGGAGAGAAAAACACTCAGGTTGATGCCATTTTCATTGATTTTAAAAAAGCGTTTGACAAAGTACCTCATAATAAATTAATAGGAAAACTAGGAAAGTACGGCATAAACCCTAATATCGTGAGTTGGGTAAAAGACTTCCTCTCCAACAGAAAACAGATAGTAGTTATTGATGGGAAACCTTCATACCCGGTAAAAGTCACATCAGGTGTTCCACAGGGAAGTGTCCTAGGCCCACTACTATTCCTGATATATATAAACGATATCTGCTCCGTAGTTCGCTGCAAAATAAGACTTTTCGCAGATGACACCGTTTTATATAAGGAGATAATGAGGCAGGATGACCAAAAATCGCTCCAGGAAGATTTAAACGCCCTTTCAGCATGGTGTCAAGATTGGAAAATCGAAGTTAATCACAGCAAATGTTCCCTATTGAGTTTCCGGAAGAGTAAGAACAATGAATTAGACTCGGAGTACAGAATTGATAGATTGAATATCCAATCTGCGGAGTACGTTAAATATTTAGGAGTCACCATTTGTCGTGATCTATCGTGGAATATGCATATTCGAAGGATCTTAGGCGCAGCTATAGTCGATCCAACATCGGAAGACTGATGGCCTCGAAAACGGGGCGTACACGAGTTAGCAGCAGCCAATAGGAGACTGTTTGTTTGGGAAGGTAGTGGGGAGGAAACCAGTCTCACTCCTGCTCTCGAAGAGATCGCATCGCACTGCGTTGCCGTTTCTACCGCCGTTTCCTTGCTGTGGATCAAAAAGAAGGATGGGAAGTATTTTATTTAGAAACTGCGTAGTATATCAGCTGAGCAAGAGCTGCCAGCGCGCACCGATATCTGCTCTCCCGCACGAAAGTTGAGAGGGGCGATGGAAGGGAAAACGTTCGTGATTGGCTACTTGCTCTAAGTAGGCCAAGAGACTTCCGAAGTGGGATCGACTATAATAAGAAATTGGGCTTCGTAGTCAGAATAGTAAGAAGTAGCACAGAACAGGTACGAGAAACGTGTTATTTATCATTAGTCAGATCTCAGGTCGAATACACTTCCAGCATATGGGATCCGTACGAAAAGGGACAGATACTTGAGTTAGAAAGAATCCATCGCAGAGCAGCCAGATTCGTAAAGCAAAAATATGAGCAAAAATTAAGCGTCACATCACTCTTGAAGGAGTTGAATTGGATATCGCTATAGAATCGCAGAATTAGTGCTAGGTTAAGGGTTCTGGAGAAATTTAGGTCGGAAGTTCTCTTAGAGGAGGTCTCAGGAATATTAGAGGCACCTACGTACATGGGCAGGCACGATCACGAGAATAAAATACGAGAGATCGACTGTAGGATCGAGCGATATCAGAGCTCGTTTTTCCCAAGGACCATACGGGATCGTAACAGGAGAGTGATTCCCACGAGGGACGTTATTAGGTAGGTTTTGGTGTGCTGCACCCCCTGCTACCCACCAGTCTGGTGATTTGCAGGGTATCATGTAGATGTAGATATGTGAAAGGGAGGGGAAACTTGACATGTATCTCGCATCATGTGTGATGGCTGACTACAGCATAGGAGAATTTTTGTAGACTCAAGCCGTTTAAGTTGTATAGGAGTAGAAGCAGACCATATAGGGGTCAGTAATTTAAAATAAGAGAAGCATACCCATTGAAGAAGATGATTATTTTGAAAGAATCTGTGTAGTATCCCTGATAAGGACAAAGAAATTTTATGAGTTCTGATAGATAATTTTGAGTCCAAAATCACTCCTAGGTCATTTTGTTGGTTGACTGAAGGAATATATTTATCACTCAAGCTGTACGTTGACGGTGAAGACGAGGATTTCAAAGTAAAAGTCAATTGTATATTTTTATTTGGATTTATTTTTAGCTTATATGTTCAGCACCAGCTGTTTAATTAATGCAGTGCAGCCTGTAGCCTGTCTACCTTGATCTTACTTTAGCATTTTGAAGATATTGCAGTCTTCTGCACATAGAAGTATGTGGCACACATGAGAAATAGTTTCCTCCACCAATTCGTCCGCATAGAGGTGGAATGAGAGTGGCCCCAAGACACTGCCCTAGGGTACTCCTGATAGAACAGGAATATTTGAGGAAGAATGACTTCATTTTTATACTCTGCTTTCTAGGTTTGTGATATTTGTGGAGCAGAAATATCATAGGGCCGTTTGTATTGTACTATTTTCAAGCTTATGTAGGAGAAACTTGCGGTTTATTGAGTCGAAATCATGATCAATGCAGTAGATATTGTGAGTCAAACTTCTTCGTAATGTCTTGATGCACAATGGTTAGATTGTCAGACACGAATTTCCCGGGAGTAATTCATGCTACTGGAAGGAAATGTACCTTATGTATTGATGTTTAAAAAATCTGATGTGGCCAACACATAACTTTCTCCACATTTGGGGTATAGATATTTAAATTATTATGAATAGCATTATGAGGCAAAATTTTCGTATCGTAAAAGAATACAGTCGTCCTTATTGCCGTAAATTATATTTTGAATATGTTTACAGAATTCACCGCTACATGGTGGTGGCGCTGTATACTGGAAATGATGAAAAAGCAAAATATCTCCGAAATGGATGGTTCTACGAAAATTTGTTTCAAACAAAACTTGGAAGAAATATTATTCTCTACGACTTTGTTCCTCACGAAGGTGACCAATTACGACGTTTTTAAGGAGATATTTGACGGAAACCGAAAAAACCGATTATTTATAAATAATTCCTAAACAATAACTGCTATGGAAAATTCTTTCAAATGAAAGTTGTAGGAAATTACATTCTCTATAACCTTGTATATACAATAATGATGTTTTAACGGAGAAATATCGCAAAAACCGAATCGGGTTTCGAATAAACCTCGACTTCCGGTTAACCGTTTTGTGCAAAAACTAATCAGTTCTTTGTGCTCATGCTAAAGTGTTATATATGAAGTTTGGTAACGATATGGCACGTACTTTTTGAGTTAGAGCGCCCACAATCACATATACACGCACAAGACATAATTCCGAAAACAGTCAAAACGTGTATTTCCCTTGAAATTCGAAGTCGATTTTTTTCGTGATCAAAATACTTTCCCATTACAACGTATGGAGAAAGTACAAATGGTTGAGATGAGTCTGTAGTTCACCGCATTCAAATCCCCTTACATTTCAATTTGTGGTAGTCATATTTGCCAACTTATTTTTAAATCCGGGATTTCAAAGATTCGGCCAGATTAATAATTTGCGTTATACTATGATACAGTCCTAAATCAATGTATTTCTTACAAAAAATTCAAATAAATCTTGTAAATAATCCTAGTATTTCAATAGGTGCATTGATTCAGAACTTTAAAAATATATACGGTGTATTGATCATTCCATCCTGCACAGTTGGTAGTGGAATGGGAGAGTGAATGTCCATTGAATATGAAACTGTGTGAGGACTTCAAAAGCCTATATTAGAATGCGGCCCGCGGATTTAGTGCGGCGCCTTAATGTGGCCAGTGCACATATGCAAATTTGATACCTCTAATTTAGATAAAAACACTTCAAAGCTGTCTAGTGAACAGAATTGTACATGAACGGCTCATATTTTTGACGGTATTTTTCAAGAAACTAGAAATTCGTCGGAGCCGGTAGACTTTGGGGTCAAGGGATGAAAGCAGTTTCTCTACTGATGAGACTAAAACGGATATGTGGTGCAAAGATTCGGAGCAAACAGGGTTGATAGGAGAGAGTCAGAAGAAGTTAAGGAGGTAGAGAAATTAGAAGCAATGAACTCATTTAATATTAAAGGACAATATTTACCACTGAGCAATTTATTTTCATATGACAAAACACTTGGTATCCTTGTAGTTTGTCGCCTTTATTTTACCGGTGTCTAAACATGTATAAAGTTCGTTTTCAACTCGCCATTTACGCTATTTGCACAAAGTTTGTGTTCCCTTCTCAAAAGGCACCTGCTATGCCACATGATATCATTGAAGTCTCTTCGTTTCTGAGTGCAGATTGTTTTTAAATAGAAACCAACATGCCTGCTTCTTATTCAAGCAAGGGGTAGCTTAAGCGGATGTCCACGTTAGTTTCCTCTTCGTAATTTTCCCGGAAGGGACGCGATCTGTAATGGTTGCTTTGAGCTCGTAGGATAAGACGGTCACGTCCTCCAGGGAACCGTGGGTTTATCCCATGGCAGGAGGGAAGGGACCCGGTAATGGCCTCCCAGTCAGTCCTCCATACCCTAACTACATGTTGGGATGAGATTAAAGAGACTTTCTTCGAAGAAGTGATTCACAACCCCTTCAAATGAAACATGGTCTGAATCAAAAAGACTTCTGCCAGTCGAAACTGCTACAGGATATGACACGAGTATTCACACCGTAATTTTATAATTGGCAGTCCTGATTGGGTGATATGATCCAGGTGGACCATTTTTGCTTCTCAATTCAGTAAAAATCCTCAGCGTTAAATGGCTGCGTCCATATTATACAGCACATATTAGACAGGAAGTCAAGTAGCTTCTTCAAGAATTACCATTGTAAGACTCATTAAACTGGTTTGGTGGAGAAAATTAAACGTTTTGATGTAAATAAGTTCAGTTTATCCCATTTTGTTTGAAGAAAGATTTACTTATTGCCCAGTTGTAAATATTATAGTACATCTGCATAAGGTAAACATTACTGTATGCTATTCATGAAAGCTTGAATAATTTTTCTAAAGAATACTATATCATTGCCATATTATGAAGTGTAAAGAAACTTCTGTACAGATAATCACATAATAATTACACAACCCCAGTTCATTGTATCAATCATTAATAAAATTTATATCTTGTATTTTGTATATTTCGCAAATGTGTTGTAAATACATAAGCTAAGATCATAGGCCTTCCAATGTTAATTTTAGTTTCTTTAGTTAATTATTCGGAAAAATAAAAAAACAGCTGAAATCATTTTAATTTTGAAAAAATGGTTTTTAGCCAATTTTTAAGATTTAGAAGCAAATAGGAAGTGCTAGTTCTAGAACAACTTCCATCTTATAATGTTCAGTGTTTAGAACAAGCATGTATTGTAAAAGCTACTGCTCAAAATAAGTCACATATTTATGAGTTTCAGAATTTTGCATAATGGACTTATGCAATTTGTAGGTTATCAAAGCAAACCCAAGTTACACTACATAATATAATACTATGCTTTTCAATGGCAGTGTGTTGCAAAAGTATTATTTGTTATCTTACTGCAACATAATTTGATATGTAAAAATTGACAACGTATATTCACGTGATTGAGAATTAAATCATTATACATTTGAAAATGGGTATGAAGGACTATTTTAAAAGAAGTGTAATATTTATACACTTATCATGCTGGTGGAAAGAATAGTAATTGTTGCTCACTTATGATTAGCTGATAAAAAATTATATCAAAAGTTTATTTTTAATGTGATTTTAAAATATAGAAAAATAAGCTAATTTGTTAAGTTTAACAAGCTGACCACTGAAGGCTTTTATGGCTGGATTTTCAGTTGTACAGTGACTTTAATTTGAATAGACTTAAAAATATATCTCCTGAAATTTTATAAGGATTTGTTCAGAGTTCATGGTATGCTATTGGGACCAAACAGTCAATTCATGTGCAACCTTCCCATTTTTATCACGATTTTGGTCGCAACATTAGTACCATCAAAGGTAATTTTATTGTTGAAGGATTGATTTGGAATAAATGTTACTAGTTAAAAAAAAAAAAAAAAAAAAAAAAAAAGGCTTACTATCTGCAGCATTGTCCCTCGGACGGACTGCGGGTCTATGGTTTGGAGCCGCGTGGTGGGCTTGAACCGTAGGCTGTGGGACTTCTGTAGGGGCAATGGAGTGGACTTCGTTGACCTGAGGCCGGTGCTGGACTCATGTAGGGTACCCCTAAACGGTTCTGGTGTCCACTACACGGCCGAGGCAGCGGATGCGGTAGCGCGTAGGGTTTTTGAACACGCTAGGGTTTTTTTAGGTTAGAAGAGGATAACACAAATATATCTGTTAGAAAAGAGTCCGCCAACATTAACCGTAGGGAGTCCAAGAATAGCGGTAGAGTGAGAAGTAGAAAAATAAAATTGTTAGATCAAGTGGCGGGGAAATCCAGTACGAAAATACCCGTAGAAAACACAATAAAAATTATTATTATGAACTGCCGAAGCATTCGAAGGAAACAGGCCGATTTTTGCCACTTAGTTAAAAGCCATCGTGCAGACGTTGTATTGGGAACTGAGAGCTGGCTATCGGGCGACATTAATTCTAACGAGATTTTCCCACCAGATTACGTGGTGTATCGCAAAGACAGGAGGGAAAGAGTCGGAGGCGGAGTTTTCATCGCCGTCAGAAAGAGTATATCAAGCCAATTAGAGGAGATTAACGTCAGCGAACACTGCGAACAGATATGGTGCTCCCTTCGTACGAGAAATGGTAAAAAATTATTTTTTTGCTCATTTTACCGCCCACCTGACTCGGGAGTCGAGAACATTAGAGAACTCAGTCGTACATTGCAGGTGATAGCTAGGAGAAAGAACGATCCAGTAATAATTCTTGGAGGAGACTTCAATCTTCCATCGATCGATTGGAAATCCGTAACCTATGTTAGTGGTGGAAAAAATAGAGAAGCTTGTCGTGAATTAATTGAAGCATTCACTCTAAACTCGCTAGAGCAAATCGTCAACGAGCCGACGCGATATGACAACAACGGAAACGGAAACATATTAGATCTGCTAGCCACTACCCACCCACTATCGACTAGAAACCTACAAATCGACGACGGCATAGGTGATCATAAAATAGTAATTGCCGACTTCAAATACACCCCTGCGACAATATATAAGCCAACGCGATTAGTCTATATCTTCAGTAAAGCAGATCTCCCAGGCTTAAAAAATTATGTTACAAACCAAATAGCGACATTTATCAATTTTGCGAATAGTAACAGCGTAGATGACTCTTGGACGGAAATTTTGCGAATAATTCGAGAAGGGCTAAAAACGTTTGTCCCAACTAAAGCAATTCGTGATCGCAAGGACCCACGGTGGGTGAAACCGAAACTCCGTGCCTTGCTCAAGAAACAAAGACGGCATCACGCGCACATAAAGCACCTTAAAGAAGTTGGTAGGGACCACGCAAACGAGTATTTAATATACAGAAATATTCGTAAATCTGCAAGAGACGAAGCGCGTAAGGAATTTGACGCCTACCGATCCACGACACTCTCGGATTCACTCAAAAACGACTCGAAAGAATTTTGGTCGTACGTGCGAGAAATGCGAGGAGGTCAGTCCACAGTACCTCTTCTACGTACAGACAACGGTGAAAGTGTACACGATTCATTTACTAAGGCTAGTATGTTAAATCGGTTCTTTGAAAATTGCTTCACAATAGACAGCGGTGATTTCATTGATTTCCCTACTCGTATAGACTCAAATATGAGCGACATAGAAATATCCGAAAGCGGTATCGTCAAATTACTAAGTCAGGTCCACAAAAGAAAATCGCCAGGGCCTGAAGCCATACCTGCATTCATTATAAACTCGTTAGCAAACGAATTAGCTCCGTACCTTAAGCTTCTATTCAGAAAATCTTTAGATGAGGGTGTAGTTCCTTTGATATGGAAAACAGCCAACGTTACACCAATACATAAAACGGGAAGTAAATTAAAAGTGGAAAACTACCGCCCTATATCGTTGACGTCAATCTTCTGTAAGGTTTTTGAGCACATTATCGGTAGCTCAATAATGCGATTTCTCGAAAGCAAAGAAGCGCTTAACAGTAGCCAGCATGGTTTCCGGAGAGGCAGGTCATGCGAGACTCAGTTAGCTCTACTCACACAAGATATTGTGAAAGCAACGGATAAAGGAATAGGAGTTGATGCAGTATTTTTAGACTTTAGGAAAGCCTTCGACACCGTTTCTCACGTGAAAATAGTGCAAAAATTAAGGGCTTATTCTATTAACGAGAAAATTGTAAATTGGATCGCCTCGTTTCTTTCCGATAGAACCCAGAGAGTAGTCCTCGATGGAGTTGCATCAGACGTCGTCAAAGTGACTTCCGGCGTGCCTCAGGGAAGTGTAATCGGACCTTTGTTATTCTTGATATATATAAATGATTTAGCGGATAATATAAAGTGTAAAGTTAGACTCTTCGCGGATGACACACTTGTGTATGGAGAAATCAACACAATACACGATCAGGAGAATTTGCAAAAGGACCTTCAGGCTATCACGAAATGGTGTAAAGATTGGCAACTCGATCTGAATATAAAGAAATGCGCCGCAATGAACTTCACGCGCTCCACGAATTTCAACCGTTACCCGTACCAAATATCCGAACTAAAGCTAAAATACGTCAATAGCTACAAATACCTAGGAGTAATTCTCAGTAGCAATTTGTCTAGTAGAGAGCATATCAAATCCGTTATAGCATCGACAAACAGAATTCAAGGGCTTTCCTCTAGAGTCCTGCGGGGATGCCCCTCGAATGTGAAGGAAATCGCATACTTTTCCCTAATACGACCCATCGTGGAATACTGTTGCGCCGTCTGGGACCCTTTCGAGGAGGGCCTAACTAGAGAGCTCGAAATGGTTCAGCGTAGAGCGGCTAGATTTGTAAAAGGAGAATATCGGTATGATGCGAGTGTATCAGAGTTATTGAGAGATCTGAAATGGCAGACGTTGAAGAGTAGAAGAATTGAATACAAGAGGAAACTATTTGAAAAATTTGAAAGTTCCGAATTCGTTGAAGACGTACGCGGCATAGTCGTCCCCATCGGTGTTAGTGAACGTAATGTTAGATCACAGTGCAGGAGAAAATATCTCGAAATTACCGCTAGAACAGAGAAATACTACCGATCCTTTTTCCCAGACGCGATAAGACAATCCAACAGAGGAATTAGCTAGACTTCACTTGGTGTTGTGACACCCCCTGCCAAACGCTTCTAGCGGCTTGCAGGGTATTTATGTAAATGTAAATGTAAATGTAAAATGTGATAGTTTTTCTCAACTGGAGTCCGCGAGTCGAGTAGGACACAGTGTTTATTTTCATCTATAAATTGTTTAATCCCGCGCACAGCTGTAATATATCAAAGTGAATAAATGAGACAAAGTATGAAAAATGCATGAACTTTCATGGGGTATGCAGAAATGTTGAGACATCGTAGCGGGCCCGCGGCTCCAGAAAGGTTGAGAAGCGCCACACGGGTGGACAACCAGAGTCTGAGGAATCAGAAATCACCGATGTATTTTTTCAATGAGCGATTGCGATATGTAGTTGTATAAATATTTCAGAAAGAGGAATGGCAAAGTAAGATGTGGTTACCAACAAGACGTCGCAGCAACTCCACACCATATGAGCAGCCGCTGGGATGTCGGAAAGACATGTAGAAACGTATGGTTGAGGGTTTTTTTTGGGTAATACCTTCTTCATCCACGGAGATGAGAACTCTCTCTCCGAAACCTCTGTGACTCTCCATAAGTGTGTCCACTGGGCTTAATACGACACCTAATTGTTACCTAGATTAACGCGGTAGTTTGGTTCCACGAAAACACCGTGTAATCGAAAACCGTGTAAATCGTGACTAAGAACTCTCATAAAATAGGGGGTTAGGTTCTAAAAATAATTTAACGAATAAAAATCGGTATTATTACTTCGAAAGGTGTATTTCTTAAATAACTGCATAATAAAAAATCAATTCTATTTTATTAAAATAAAAATTCTATACATACAGTTCTCTAGGTAGGTGGGTGTGCGGGCGGTGTAACGCTTGGTTGCTATATGGTGTTAGATGGGAGAAAAGGAAAACCGCTCATAACTAAAAAGCTTTTCAACCATTTTCGATCAAACTTGCAGGAATCACTTGACTATTCAACTTTTCAATTTTAAACTGCTCGCCGTGTACATAGTAGCCCTGGGTTTGACTCCAGGAGCATATCTTTTCTCCATTTGAATAACATGGGTAGAGCTGTAGGTCCTCATCACTGGAACACCTGTCTTCCATAGTCACACATCTGTTTCTAAAAATTCCGTTATAAGTGATTGGTTGCTTTTTCCAGTAAATATTTATAGATTTCCTGAAACGGAGTTAAGCCAGGCGAAAGTATTAAAAAGTACGCTGAAACAATTGATTGTAGAATAATGCGGAGTATAAACTTAACCGGGTTTAGGAAGATTCCTCCTCACCAAAGCCTTCGTAATGAAATGGCAGAGTCTTACGCGTATTTCCACTGACGAAAACAAAAACATTTGGTATTTCCAAAAGGTTGAATACTCAGATACAGTATTTAAAAAAATAAATATGCTTTTCTACCACAATCTACGATAAACGCGTTCTAGTCACAGAAAATTATCTTACTGAATGTTCTCGAGTTAAATCATTATCTTAATGAATTCATCCATTGTTATATTTATAACAATAAAACTTTAATTAAAGCAAAAATGTAGCGTATAATGATATTACTAACTTAAGGATTCCATTTTTACGTCAATATGAACGTTTATTCGATGGTAATTGAATCAGAGGCAACAATTAAGGTCGACTTGGCAACGTCCCGAAGGAGAACAAAAAATCGTCAAAATTTCGAAAACAATTGTGTATTTCCGAAAATTTCGACCGCGTAGGGTATAAACATTGAAAGAATAAGATAATTTAGAGTTTTAGCCGTCGAATAAATCAAAAACGGAGAAAATCGGTCCATATTTACGTATTTTAACGAATGAAGGAAAAAAACCTTGCACTCTGAAAACTCGAAAATCCCGTGTAAACTTATGGGAACATATAATTATCTCCTGGAATCGAACCCGGGACTTTAGGAAATTGAGAGTAGTTTTCTAGGGACCTCCTGGCCTGTAGAAACAAAACGCAGTTTACTGAAAATCTCTACGGCAAACGGTTTTCGAGATGGACGGACAGACGGACACTTCAGAAATTATATATAGGATGTTTTACGTTTTAGTGCACATAAAAGTTGGTGTCATTAATTTTTTTATTTTAACGTAATACTTAATTCACGTCATATTTGACGGGCAATTACACTAGTTATAAACATAAATGTTCGTGATCAATTACGGTGTAGCATTAATTTCCTCTCTAATATTACTTTTTAAATGCAGATATCTGATTAACTTATGGGTAATTCTCCCTCGCGCCGGATGTGTAAAAGAGATGGAAGAGTTATCAAAACAATCGAATCTTCATTTCATCGTTTGAATGCTGGAATCTTACCTTTGAGTTAGTAAAATCATTATATTATACATCTATAATGCTTATTAACGCAAATAGGCTCACGCGTAAATTAAAAATTAGATGAGAATAGGGACGCACGTTATTTCTTTAACATATTGAATGTTACATGGTTATCCTCTCTTCGTAAATAATGTAAATAAACGGTTGTATTTTTTGTTATATATTTCAATAACAAGAAACAAAGAAAATTATAAACGTAAATGTTCGTGATCAATTACTGTGTAGCATTAATGTAATCTCTAATATGTCTTTTTAAATGCAGATTTCTGACAGACTGATGGGTTATTCTCTATCGCGCCAGATGGATGTGGAAAAGAGACGGAAGGCTTAAAACAAAAGCTATTAAACAGATCTAGAAATAGAAAGATACGCAGTTTTTACCGGCAATCCCACGGGGTTGGGCCGCGGAGTGGATCCTCTATAGAAATCTCGAGCGAAAGGAATTGAATTGAACTAGTATATGATCATACGACATGAGAGCGTAGTCCGATTATATTAGTTACAAAAACGAATATTTCTGAAGAATTAAAATAAGATTTCATTTCCGCTGCATTAAGAGTACATTTATTACTCTTAGATTTCATCAATAATAGCAATATTATTCCTGAATTCATCCACGCTTTGATAAGTGTTTTTAGACTCGTTACATCTCATACAATCTTGAGTACATCATTTTATGACAATACTGTGGCATGTCTCTTGAAAGCGAAGCTGAGAGAGTCAGATAATAGCTAAAAACTTCTCTACAATTCAGCCAGCTAAAATTATTTAGCTTTTTTTTAGACCTACAGTACTATTTGAATGTATTATTAAGTATTGGTTGCCTCCTGTAAGTAATTAATTCTAACTGCAATAACCGTGATATTACATCTATAATTCTGGGTAACTAGAAAACGGAATTTCATGGACGATAATGTGAAGCTCGGTAATTCCAACTTTTATTGTACTTCCACGAGGCTCGCCTATTTGTTTAGCCATAAAACTTTCGAGCTGGCGCTGAAAATGTGGATTTCGAGGCCTCCATTGCTCTAACAGTGACATAATCTCCATTTAAAACAGCTGTTGTTGCATGATCTCCGAAGTAATCATTAATTGAATCGTTTTCCTCTTTGGTATCGATGGTACCAACTGATGGAACACTTGGAACTCGATGCGACTATCGTTAATCGTAATTGAAGACTAATGCCCGAATTCGAAACCTTACGATTATTTCAGTTATTTGAATTTAAAAAGAGAACTTACGGATTTTTATCGTCATAGGACTATGGTTACCCAGAGGACGTAATATCTGCATAGAGCAGCTCGCGATGACGTCACATTCCTTCGTCGCATCGTGTATGCGTCTCTGTTAAGGCCTTGTATGTATATGGAAGCTGATAGATATATTTGGGCATGCGGTGTCCTGGCGATCACCTAGGCCACTCAAACTTCGCCATCGACACAATTATGGTGGACTTGTGGAGCAGCTATATGGGGAGGCTTGCCTTTTTCTATCGCTTCAGCCGTTGCCGCGTTTCCCAACCAATTTGACACACTTACGGGAAACCCCGAAATGAGAACTTCTACCTGCATTTTTAAAAAAAACTGTTTGCTCGTTTGTCGTCCGAAAGATCGGCATCTATAATAAGTATGTTCCGTCACGATTTATCGTATTTCGTCCTTGAAAGGTCCATTTTCACTCCTTGTAGCAAGTTGATGGACATATTCGCATTAATTGGCGTGATGGATTGATCACATTTGCTGTACGAAGCGATTTGTATGCATTGAAAAGGAGGAAATTCGCCATATGTTACGGTTTCGGAGTCCTTTATGTAATTCCACAAAATCATGTAATTAGCTATTTTGGTTTGTCCAGAGACTGCAGCATATTGGGAAATTGATCCAATTAAACGGGGCCCAGCGTAAGATTTGGCAGATTCTGTGGTTTCGAACAGTGATAGAATATTACGTGTTAATTTCCGAATTTTCGTTTCTACGAAGTTATTCTTTTGTATTTAAAAATCTCAATCTGTATTGATACGATGTATTTTTTGTTGCCAATAAAGCGTTTTGATTATTTGATGGCGCAGCAACATTTCGAGTTTCTTTCCGTTTTCCATACAGAAGAGAGAGTGAGCTGTAAAAAAATTCCCTACTGGTTTATCATCCAAAAAAACGACTTCGCAAAAAAGTTGATGGAAGACATCACATTCGCATCGATATAGAAGCATTTCGTGGCGATTCCGGTGTTATCGTGCGTTTTTCGAAAGTAATTAGCGTGGCACGGCGTGGTTTCGGCGAAATTATCTCGTCAGAACATTCGTGCTCACTCGGATGCCGTTCCACGTCTTTCTCGAGAATTTTCACCAGTGAGTCCTATCGTTTCGCCTCCGTAGCCTCCCGGTTCGCCCGCCCGTTAGGCCAGCCGCTTTTCCCGTTCGTTTTTCGGTTCCGTTCGTCTATGCGGGGTCCTCCTTGTGTGCCGCTCCCCCTCCTTCGCTTCTCCTCCCCACTCATCCCTGTCTCTCTGCCTACCTCTCGCTCCGTAACCTCTTCTCTCTCTCTCTATATCCATCCCTCTTTTCTCTTTCCCCACGCACCCCTTTTTTACCTCCCCCTCCTTCCCTCTCAGCTTCCCTCGACATCCCCTGCCGCCGATGTGTGCCGTATCAGCACGAGGGAGAAGTGGAAGGTGCGGCCGTTACTGCAACGACGACCTTATCACGCGACTCGTTGATATTATTGACCGCCCAGAGAACCCATTCTGCGCCAGTGTGCGTTATGGCAATCCCGGACGAGGATGATGATGGTTTTTTTTTTTGCGAAGATTAGTTTTGAGCATGTTTGATGCTTAAGACAGGTTAATTTCGCGGAGTTGTCGTTTTCTGTCGTCCGGATTACGGTAGCAGCTGGTAAATTGCCGTTTTATTAGTGGAAATGGTTTGTTTTAGGGGAGCTGCGCGTTTCGGTCATAAATAGTGTTTCTGATCATACAGGTTACACTGATTCGGTGGGTACGATCTTGGCACATTTTCGTCGCGTAGAAGGGGTGAAACACTTTGTGGCCTCCGTTGGTCAGGTATCCCGTTACATTTCGTCTGAAAGACGGTCTTTGTCCACTGTATTGGTATCTGGTTGGCTTTATTTGTGAAACGTCTGTGTTTGACCTGCAGAAATTTATCAATCGAAAGGTGTTTACTTTTTGGTAACATGACCTGTTTTTGATTATACAAGACGTCGGCAATGAAGGTCTAACGTCTGAAATTCGGCAACGTAGGGGCCGAGGCGATACCGGATTAGGTATTTTCCCGGATTTCTCGTACTTTTATCCGAAGCCTATAGTAAGAATGAGGGATAGACGAAGCTTTTTGAATCACTACGTACATATAAGTATTAAACAAGTTAGGAAAGTGTACAACGTATCACAAATGTGCGCGTTTCGTGCAATGGAGTGTTAGAAAGAAGTCATATACCTGTACGTAAGGGAATAGCGTTTTAAAGTTCTTTTCTTAATCATAAATAATCCATTTTCTTCCTATTTAAAAATATTGCATGCACACGTAAGGAAATTAAACGTTTGTTTGTGAGATTGTTTATTTTAGCAACAATGAAGAAGTAACCATGCAAGAGATTTTCAAAGTTCAACTCGAATTAAGACATTCTGGTTTGATTTTCTTGATAACGGCAACTCCTACAATAAAAATATATAGGGAAAGAAATACTCTACTTTACCAGTTCTACAACGTTTATTTGAAAAATATTTTGATATGAGCAATACTTTACGAGATATGACGAAAATTTAATTTTTGTCACCAGTAAAGTGGTACCCCTGATTGGCGTACGTGATTCATTTTTGCGATTTTCTTATTATATTTGATCGTAAGTCCTTAATGTCAAATTTCATGAAAATCCGTTCAGTAGAAGCCGAGAACGAACATACGGATGGACGGACCGACCGACCGACGATAATAGGCGCTCACGCTGTAAGCGAAACGCGCCTAAAAAGAAATGATATAAGGAAGTCTCATGCATAAATTTATATATAGATGGCGAAGAATATTTTTTTGTAGATCATATTTATCGATTACTACTTGGACGAAAACAGTACAATATAAGATGAGAAATGTTGATATTTATAAAATTTTAGTCAATAAAAATATTTCTCGATTTGTTTCAACTGATATGAGCTAATGTATTTTTTTTAAATAATAGGGCGAATCTGTGCAGTTTAGGGTATTTGAACCTGAGTGTTCGATTGAATATTGTTCTTTGGCCGAATTTTCCGATTTTCGGACGTAGCCCGATCTCTGGCATTCCTCATCGCTTCCCGTGAATATCGTGTTTTTTTGCATGTTTGCTTTACATCTTAAACACGTGTAATGTTAAAAGCGTCTAATGCAGGCGTGACTAACACTATCGAGCCTCTTAAGTCTCATACGATAATCTTCAGAAATTCGAGAGCCACAAGGGTCAAACAACCCTTGCAAGTATATTAACTGTATTCGAAGAAATACAGAGAAAATGCGAATTAGCATGCGCAACCATGCTGCGTTGATATATAACAGTGATGCCTAAACTACGGCCCGCGGGCCACATCTGGCCCTCGCGAGTTTCTTCATCCGGCCCGCTATGATATTAGTAATTAAAGGACAATATAACATATAATAGATAATTATAAAAACAATACATTTTGTGTTTACCTCTATACACCTATAATAGATGAATGCATTTAAAACAAGTCAGGTAATTTCGACTCAAAACTAAATCCTTAATTTCCTTAAGTTATTCTTAAACTCTATTTTCCACTGACAATGAGTGTGGCCCGCGAAGACTGCGGAATTGAGCTATGTGGTACGCGATGAGTGCAGCAATTGGTCATGTGACCCTTGGGCGAAAAGTTTGGGCACCACCGATCTATAAGATCTTGAATAGGGGTTACCGCATGCCTAAAATGGAACTAGTTTCTGTTTCTGTATAAGTAAAAGAAATTAGTGAGACCTGCTAGCCGAGGCTTGGCCACCCTTGCGTTTAGTAGAACAGTTGGATGCGTCTAATGTGGTTCCGGAATTTTAAAAGGTGCAGCATTGATGAATAATGTAAAGTAAATATTTTCACGCTTGGTATTTAAAAATATTGTCCCATACGTAATTGTATGAAATTAATCATTGATCGTCTATCTATTTTTCAGGCCCAGAGACCGGAGCAAAGTGTTATGCAGGCATTGGAAAGTCTGAATGACTCTCAGGTAAGCATAAAATTCACAATTTAATAACGACTTGATAAATAAGAAAGATTTTTTTCGTTGTCTGTAACCTGTATGTGTATTCATTTTGTCTTTCAATTCACCAAATTGGTGTATGGCAGAGGTTACAATACACCAAACTATCCCCAACACTCCCTATATGCCTTAATTCTCCTGTTGTAATTTCTATTAGTCTTAGAAAAAATCAACCCCATATATTTTTTACTTCAGTAGCTTTAACTTATTTTCATTTCGTGTTCGTGTCTTCCGATACAGATTGCAGTTTCTATGTTATTGCTAGTTACGTCAGCTGTTTTATCTGACCTTCAAGGTAATTGCGATGTCTAGTTAAAATTCTCCAATAATGACGTAATGCCTTGTTTTGCAAATCAAGTCGCTTTACTCGGAACTTTTCTCTCTTCTGTTTGTGGCCCTTATCGTTGCTTATTCCTTGACGCGTAAGCAATGGAGATTGCGTGCGTTATTGTAGGGAAGATTGCCATTTTCTCTATTTTTTAAAACATTTATTACCGTGTTACATTCATTTAGTTAAATTGTCAAATATTGTTAGAGATAAAAAATGTAGAATTAACAATATAGGTAATAGTTATAATATTAATATATATATTCTATAATATTAATATATAATATATTCACTGTTGGATTCAGTTGATCTATCGGAGTCGAATTTTGTAAATTCGGTTTCTTCGTAGTCTTTCGACTTTTAAGGCGTTTCAACAATCGATTGGCCCATTCAATGCTTTTTTAGTTTGACTTTTAACCTCTGACGTCCCAGTTACATCTATCTTGAATGTGGGAACAACACATTTCGAGTGAAGTCGAATGTAGGTTCCTCTTACAGTTATTAAAATTTATTATACTACTCAGTATCATTGAATAGTTTGAACAAATAGAACAAATATTGGTCAAACTTGTGTTCAACTATGCGCTGATCAACTGTAAACCTACAATGCGTTTTAAGGTAACTCTGAACGTATTCCTATATTTTTTAATTGGCATTCGTTGACCTGATGTTTCGTGGAAATAGTAGTTCCCGTACAATTTTCTAAAAGCCACATACGTCCCCCAGCCTTCTCAAGTCAAAGGGGGGTTTACGTTCTAAGTAAAGAGGAAAGCTGTCGAATGGCATACATTATCTTTCGGTTTCTCAATTTGGCCCGCATACCACACATCTGAACTCGCAAAATACTGGCTAATTTTTCAGTCTATCCCGCCATTGGTGAATGTGAACGTATCTCAATAAACGTTAATGGCACTGTTTCAGAGGTGAAAACTTAAATTGATAATGTTAAAAGAGTGTAACCCACTTCTGATATTACAGCAAGTCTATCAGCATGCTATTCAAATCTTCAGTTCGGTATAATTATGTATCGAATGTCTGTTATGTGATCGTAGCAATCGCCTCGAAATTTAAATGAGTATCCAAACTTCCTCGAGCTCTCTTGTAGCCTTAGCGCCTTCTCTTTTTGTCCGACGGAACAATGAGCCGGACCATCGTTGGCCTACATTATGCGTTACCGAAGTCGAGAAGAGGATTCCCGTTAGGAGTGCGATCCGTGCCGCAGACTCCTGTTTTCATCCCCACTCACTCCACGATTGGCCCTATGCTCTGGCATAAGTGGACCACGTACAATCCTATTACTCGTTACCGTCGTCGTCTCCTTCCTCCTGATTGCCCATATAGCTTGGCGTACAAGATGAACCACTCAGTGCTTGTTAGTGACATAAGTGAGTCGCGTACCCTTTTTGGTAGAAGTGTAAATCATTCGAAAAAGATGTGGGACGCGGCTCAGGAAATGGTGGGTAGGCGATTTTTAACCGGAAGAAACCGGAAAAAGATGATGCTGCATAAAAATTACGTCGACCCGCGTGAAAGCGAACCCAAAAAATATCTTACGTTTGCCGGATGTTATGTTTTTCTTGGTTATCTCGGTCGGTTGTCCTAGTCCGTGTGTTTTTATCCTATCAATCTCTGCAGGTTAGGCCGTTTACTGTCGCTGCACGAAAATGTGTTGTCGTTTTGATAACTGTATTGATGAAAGAAGCCGGCGGTACCGTTTTAAGGTACGTCTTGCGTGGCATACGTGTGTGGAAATTGATAATGCCCGCGAGTTTCGTCTGAAAGATCTCTTGATAAATTCATTGACGAGGAACATTAAAAGAATGCGCCCGTTACCATTCAAAATGTTTTTCTCACGTGCGTTATACGAGTTCAATCTTAGAAATTTTTATGAAGTCCTCATATCATTAATTACATCACAAAGAAAGTTTTATGAAGAATCGAAATACAGTTACCTCCCAATTTGCGAACTTTCGAGCTGACGAGCAAGGCTTAACGACACCGCGAATTGGTTTTACGACCTCAAAACTCTTGTCTCGCGAACTTGTGCTCAATTCGCCTTCGTTAAATGCTAGAAAATGGGCGAAAATGGAATATATATTTGAAAATATGCTTCTTTTTGTTAAAATAATGTTCTTTGTTATGCATAAAAGGGATAAAAAAATTGTTTAATATATGTACCGCCCCGGGCCTCGGTTGATTTAAGTACCGTGATTGAAACTCCTAAAAAATAACTCTTCGAGTTAAGATTATATTTCACGTTTAAATGGCAGACAAGCTACATTTTTTATGACCTGTATTATGTTATTCAGTGTAGCATAAGTCACTTTCCTTTGGGTTCGTGGCTGTGATTAATTAGCACTATTAGCACATAACCTTTCTAACAGAAGTTTGAGACTACAATTTTCTTCGGAACTCATTATCCATGGTCTCGTTTTTTAAAAATATGGTTGTTTCGTTTCATTTAGTTATGAATGTTACGAGACGTAAGAGACATGGTAAGGTGCTTAGTATATTTGGATTATTCGCAGGTTTAAAAAAAGTCAGCGAATAATGTTTTCATTTTGATAGCTGGCGCAATGGCGTTGACAATAGGGTGGCGCGAGGGGCCAAATGCCACGGTCCATGGGGGAGGCCTCGAATTTTTCCTAATGTAAAAATGTATATTTTTTAGCGATTTTTATTTTTTATCCTAATTTCTGAATGAATTTCCATTATTTTTCGACAGTAATATAAAAAGTCAGTCCTCAGCACATGCCCGATAATTGATTTATAAGCCCAACTTGGTAGATTTTACATTGGGTTTGTTTTAATTGAACATACGTATTTGAAGGGAGAGAGGGACCATCGATAATATTTTACCGCGGGCCCCATCCGCTGCTAGTTAGGCCACTGAGCTGATGATAATTTTTTTAAATTTCTAAATTTTTGTTTTATATTTGAGCATGGTGTACCTGCCCTGTAGTCTTCTTTCAGTCTTTAGTAGTGATGTACCGGGTACTAAAAATACCGGGTACCCGGGGAAGCAAAGAAAAATTACTCGGTCGAGTATCAGAGTACCTGGCCGGGTAGGATGAACCAATTTGGTTCAATATGTGTGGGCTTGCTTAAATGAAATTTTGTTTGAAAATTAAAGCAAACGAAGAATTTCGTGCTGAGGATAATATGTCTTATTCTAAAGAAGAGAGGCAATTTGAAAATTTTCTTAAATGTCCTAACATCCCTCATAAAGAAAATCCTTTAACTTGGTGGGCAAAAAATGCAGCTAGCTATCTTTCCTGAACAGTCAAAATTGGCCAGACGTTACTTGTCATCACCTCCAAGCAGCATACCCAGTGAAAGGATGTTTAGCGAGGAGGGAATCATATACGAAGAGCTGAGGAATAAACTCTTGCGAAATGCGGAAAAACTAGTTTCTTCATCATAATCTCCCATTGTTGAAATTTAATTATTAGAATTTTGACTGCACTTTTATTTCATTCTTTACTTAAGAAGATTTTATAAAGTTTATAAAATTTTACAAGTTGGTACTTTTAACCAGTCGTCAAGTATAATTATGCATATTATGCAAAATGTTATTTCATGGTTCAGTTTAACTTTTGTTAGTGTAATCTGTTTTTTAAAAGTGTATTAAAATTGATATATCGTGTCTATGAATGCTTCTTGCAGGCTAAATAGTAAAAGTAAAATATTAAGTTCCATTTTATTTGTTTTTATTGTTATCCTTTTTTGCTCCTGAGGGACCCGGCACCGGTCGCTGGGACCCGGTGCCGGGTCCGGGTAATTTCCGGGTACTGAAAATATGGCTGGGTATGCCGGGTACCGGGTAATTGCCGGATACCCGATACATCACTACTAAATAACATCTAGCGAAGTGAGTCCCAAAATGGGGTGCCGCAGTTGGTATTTATAGGATCTACGAAAAAAAATTTTATTAAATGAACGATTTGGATAAGTAATTAAGGTAATAAGTTTTCCTGTAATGAATTGATTATCGTGTTGTACCAATAAATGGATGCGTCCAATTGTTGTAATACCCGTATGGAAATATATATAAACCTTGTTTCGAGACTGGGGTGCCGCGAAATTCTGTTCATCTTCGAAAGGGTACCGCGCCTATAAAAATAATTTGGAAACCAGTGTTTTAATGCCGTTTGCATCTCATCTGCAGGCCTACTCTCGACCGTATGTATAATGACGAACAACTTTAAGTATGTATAAATCTTTATTATTGAGATGCTGTAATATAAAGTTTTAAAACTCTTAATTTTCAGAATTGAATTTAAATGTTGTCTTCGATCTGGGCAATTATTATAACTTCTGTAGTGTGTGTGCTCGTCTTGGTTATTGTTATTACGCTCATTGTAAAAGGCCGTAAATTGATGTTTATGAGCTTGTGAAAAATAAATTAATGTATACGAAGTCATTTTTGAAGCATTCTAAGTTGGCTTAATCTCTCTCGTCATGGTATTTGATTCAAAGCACGTGGAAGGTCTTTACCCTTCCTCATTTTTCACCAAGATAAGAAGACTGCTTGGCTTAGGAGTACATTGGGCTCGCATATCTTAAGCAAGCGCCCGATAGCGACGTAATGAGACATCGGATCAGCGGAAATTTTTGTTAAATTTTCATTGTAGGCTTCTATTAGTCGAATTAAAAGATTAAAAATGAAAAGTCAAGAGTCAATAAACCTTGAAAGATGGGTCGAAAAGTACATTGATCGAGTACTGTATTATCTATCGGTCGTTCGGTGGTGCTGCGTGCGACGGACTGTTCTAAAAATATTTGGAGCCATTCTTTCTAACTCGTTGCGTTTAACATTCCTGGTGTTTGTTTACTCTCCCTTCGAATTGTACGTTTCAGGTTAATTTTTGCGTAGTCTCGATCGGGCTGAGGAAATTTATCTTCTCATTAATTACTCTTTTAATCGGCGAAGTACGAATAAAGATTTGATTGCCTCGATTTAGCTGTTTGTTCAGTTTGATTGGGTAGCAGCGCATTGCGTCAGTCTGATCCCAAAGTATGTCGTAATTTGCGGCGAAGAAGAGGCGCCTCATCTTGCACTCCTTCGGAACGTAGGAGATATTCCTTGGGCAAGTAGGCCATACGGGTTGAGGCATCTTTTCACTTCCTCACGGCCCGAGGCGTCGATGATATCCCCGATAACGGCCATCGCAATTTCTCTATGTTCAATGTACGAGCGCCTTTTTTTTTTTTTTAGAGAAACGAAACTTTTAAATTGTTTTTGGGCTTCATCTCGTAATGGATACGCATAATGCGGGACAGTGATCAAACGCCGTAAAGATATTGGTGAAAATTATCCGTGAGAATTACTTGGTAATGTGTACTTAGGATGAGGTAGCGCAATTTCCAGGGGCTCACTTGATTTGATCGATTTATTTCCGTATTGCACGCCGAAATAAAATGCCGCGCGTGTACTTAAAAAGCGCTATTTTAGAGCACGCTCCCCGAAATCATACGACTTGCGGAACCGCGGGTCCACCACGGATTTCCTTCCAGTCGTGGAATTGCGTGGGAATCGGAATGCATAAATAATCGCCGTCCAACATTTAAGGACGTATTTAAAAGAAACCTAGAATATATTTGTTTCCGAAGCGTATTTGCCATTTCCGTCGCAATTATCTTCCTGCTGGCTGGGTGACGCCATCCACACCGGTTTCCTCACGCCTCTTCCCCGTTGCCACCCACTCAATCCACCTCCCACCCAGCCTCTTCCACGCCTCCTCACTCGCAAGCATCGCCCTCCACACACTCGTGCGCGCACACGCACACCTCCGCTCTCTTCTCAGAAACCCTCTCCCCATGCTGTCTTTGCTGTCCTCTCGTCAGAGGAGGCCATTCTGTGCGGCGGGGGAGTCGGATTGCCGACGTCTTGGGCGACCCGGTTTCACGCGCTATCTTCGCGGACTCCTGCCCCCGCTCTCCATTCCCCGTGGGGAAAGTAAGCGCTCCCACCGCTGCTCCCGAACGCGGTCGTCGAGGCGAGGCGCACGGGCTGACGTGACGTGCGTCGGTCGCAGTTTTATGGCGTCTCCTAGACCGATGGTATTCAACCAGGGATACGCTAGTCGTCGTTAGGAGGAGAGGGAGGGGGATTGTCAGAGTTGGTCTGAGAGGGTGGGCGAAGCCCTTGTGAGAGTTGGGACGGTTGTTTCTTAGTAGTTGGGAGAAGGGTAATGTTTAACACTGAGTAAATAGGGTCTGCTTGTGAACAAATGTGACTAGGCAAGTTACGCAGGTCTATTTTCAAATGTTTCCATGAAGGATCTAGGTATATACAATAATCGAGTCGATATCGGCTTCGTAGTCCCAGTATTGCTCGTTTTCATTGCGTTGGTAGCCCGCATATGGAGATGACACAGGAGAGATTCGCCAATAACGATGGCTATTCAGCCTTTCGGAATTAGGGCGTTGGATATGATTGGGCAAGATGAGATGCGTGCGAAAATGTTTATAAGCGGTTGCCAAAAAACGCCGCCTGCTCGCCCAAGTGTAAACTGTAAGGTTGGAAAGCGATAACAAGTCGAAGGAAAAGTCGATCTCTGCTGGCTTAGACGAAATCTCATAAAATTTTGAAAGTCTTGAGTCCAACGCCGGAGGTCGTTTCTAAACCGATTTCACGTATCGGTATGAGGTCTGGTCCTTTCGTTGTCCAAGGAATCCTCGACGTGCCAGGGGGCAGCTGCCATGATCGTGCAGTGGTGGAGATAATAAAAAACTGCCTTTCTTATCATGTACTATGGCAATGAAATGGTGAGGAAAAATGAAACTTGGGTCTGTAATCTGACCGAACTACCTTCCCTTCTTTTGTTTCGAACGATATCGATAAAATATAACAGAGGAATTGGATTTTCCAAAATGGCCTCTTGAAATAATCTATTTTGAGAAATCATTTCGGACAGCTGTCAAGGTTATAAAATCAATTCCTATTTTGGGAGCAGTGCTTAAATGATATTGTCAACGGATGAAGAGCGTTCAGAAGTATATTCCAAACGGCGATCAGCCTTATGAACCGAGTGATCGGTAATTACATAGCTTTAGCCAAACTTTCTCATAGTGGCAAACTTTTTCGCATTTCACCTGTTTAAATTTAACTATTTTGAGAGCTGATGTTGTTGATTAATTATATTTAGCAGATTGAGAAGGGATAGGGGACCAACGTAGCTAAATATATTCGATAATAAAAAATTGAAAGATTTCGATAGAGCAGGTTTATGAAATTCAGAGAACTGTAACCTCATACGAAAGTATAAGCTGGCAAAGGTTAGAAATATATACAAGGAGCATTTTGGCTCAGCCATAACAAAAACTTTTGTTAGCCAAGTGTTCGACTTACGAAAGCAGCTTTAACGAAAACCTTACGTTTTGCTGTAATTTTTTCTCGTGGTGAAAATAGTTCATTGTGAAATTTTTTATAGGCTAAAAATAGTTCGCCATAGGTGGTTGTATTCATTTTATAATGGTTTTAGTTGGTACTCCTAAGCCGTAGGGAAAGTCTTGACGTATTTTCTTTGGGTTGACGCATTTCTATGTGGACTCAGGTCAGAATTCCAGCCGTTGTCGTATGCGTATATTCTCTTGGGCCCCTTCCGCAGAGAGGATCTCGTGTCGTCGGCATTGTGATTGATTGCAGCCATCGAAAAGTTCTTTCGCATTTCCGGTCACGTTGCTTCGCACGTATCCCCCTCGCCGTCGAAATAACCTTACCGTTTGGGATGGCGAGGAGTGTTTTACTGTGTGACATTGGAAAATTTATTGATTCGCTTAGACTGGCATGAGAGGTTTGTGTATCATCGAACTATAGTTAGATCGTTAAAAAAGAGTTTGTTCTAATCGACGTGCTATAAAAACGAATTTAGGAATCAAAATGAGTCCTGATTTTTAAATGCCCGCCTTTAGAATCGGGTGGCGAAATACGTTCCGAAAGTCGTCATTTCGTAATGACCAAGTTTTGGAAGTGAACTTTTCTACGAAAATTCTTATATTATAAATATGCTTCAAAGTTTCTAGTCTTTCTCAAGTTTTATATTTAATCAAACCAGTCGAACGTTTCGGGAATTAATGTCGATCGAGTGTAATGAGGAACGGTACTTATTTTTGTCGTAGTTTATAATAGGAAATGACAGAGGTTTGGCGTCGGGCGACTTGTAATAATCGCTTTCTCATCTAGTGACTAATGAGCGGATCGGTGGCTGTAATGTATGCTCGGACGGATGGTTCGTCGCGCGTGGCAACGTAGGTCCTCTCTCTGTCACTTCTCTGCGTGCCCATGGGTTGAGGAGTGGGTGGGTGTTGGGTTGGCGGCGGTGTCTGGCCGGTAGGGCCGCAGGGGAAGCCTTACAGAGAGGGAGAAAGAGAGAAGGGTGGTGGGAGCCGCTGCTGCGCTCGTGGGGATCGATGGAGCGGGCGCTCGGAACTGCTCCTCGCCTCGGGAGTTGCCCCGGAGGTCGGGGGATGGGGCAGGAGAGTAGAAGGAGCGGCGGCAGGAGCCAGGACGAGGCGTCTGGGTCGACAGTCGGAGCGTGTGGAAGGGGGAGGAGGATGCACATGGGAGAAGGGGGACTACTACTGCATGGGAATAGGGGAGAGAGAGAGGAATAGGCGAAATTCCAGTCGAACGCTCGATCGCTTTTAACGCGTTCACTTGTTTGGTCTCATAACGCTGAGATAGTAATGGATGAATTATCCTAAGTGTGTTAGTGATTGGTTGAATGTCGCTTGGCTATTCCAAAAGCTAGCTGTCAGTCGATTGCAGCCAGCTAATTGGTTGCAGATGTTGGGAATGGAGGGATATGTTTGGTGGGGAGGTTGGGAATAGGAAAAGGGGAAGAAAAATAGTTCCCAGTAGTAAGAATTCCTGGTATTGGTCCTCTCTTCCTGCTTCATGTAAATCTCGGGATGACGTGGTAGGTTTTCTAATTTTCCTTTTTCTCTTTAATGGTGAATGTAAACGAAGCGAAATGTGTGATAAGCAGTGTTAGAAAACCGATGGGCGTTGGGAAGCGAAGGGAAAGTTGCGGTACGTGTCAAATTAATTTTGTAATCCCTCCTTCCACTCGGTCAAATTATTCTTAATGCATGAACTGGCTGGGAGATTATAAAATTAATTTTTACCACTAAATAGCCTAGTTTACTGGATAAATTGTTTCTTTTCGTGTTTTTCCGTTGCCATAGCAGAAGTAGCAGTAGGTAAGCGTGGAAAACTTAATGCAACCCACCAATATCCCGTGTACTTGGTAAATTCATTTTCCTGCCTCTATCCTACACTGTTTACTTGATCATCGTTATCATCCCCGGCGTTATTCGACGTTAATAGGAATTCGTATGCTGCTTCGAAGGTAATCTCTAAAATATCTGGCCATCCATGCACGGGTTTGCTACCTCGTCCGAATCGGGGATGCAAAGTTTAAAGCGGTGGATGTCAGCGTAATGGTTTCGAAACGTACGCCTTCTGTCGTCGGACTTCGATACGTAAGCTGACTCGTCGGTCGTTTTTAGAATGCCTAGCGCACGCTTTCTGCTAGGTTGTCCAATCGCAGTCGTCGAATGAGATGGCAATGTGTGACGAAGTTCTCAGAGGGAGTCGTCGATCTCTCTGAAATGTATTTTCTGACGCGAGGAAATTGCCCAGCCGTGTGTGGGTGTGTGGGATATTTCGTTTTAATATCTTCCGAGTGCAGAGGAGGAGTATCGATTAGAATATCTCGTTATAAAACATCGCGATTATATACTGGCCGAACTTTCGCTCGAGAAAGCCGAGGGAAAGTGTGCGTATTTAAGTTCTAAACGGAGAAACGCGTCGTGGATCATTTTTCCGTCTTTTCAATCGCGCTCAAGTTGTTTTTCTGCTGCTATAATTTTGTGCGATTCCGGAAAATCTCGTGAATTGCCATAAAGATAGCACGCGAGTTTCGAAAACAGCTTCGCTGAAAAAGGCCTGGCGAAATTAGTGCGCGAAAAATATAACGAGTTGCGTGGGAAGTCAAAGTTATGTCACTGTTTGCCAATTTCGTACAAGTCGCAGTAAGTTATTTCAAATTTATTAAAGAAATTTTACCCAAAATTTGAGCATTAACTCTTTTAATGCATACGATGGACTCGTTAATAAAGTTTATTTGCACGTAATGCGCCGTGTGAATTTGTTTGGGATATATATTTGGTAGAGGGGTGGTTAGCGTGTCCAGCTCCCACTGCAAGGGTCGCGGTTTCGAATCCTGCTGAGGGCATGGTCTTTTGTGCTTGTCATAAAAATGTATTACAACACGTAATTGGGGAAACCTGTTTGTGTTAAATAAAATATATATAAAAAAGGTCGCAGTAGTTGCCTTATAAGACTTCTGACTGACAATTAAGAAATGAGCTTCGAACGGTTCTTTGTTCAGTTCCCTCGCTGCATTGCGGAACCAAATTTCGTCATTTCCATCTTAGGTGCGCAAAATAATTGCGCTGAAAAATATTTCTCGACGCCATTTAAATCCTTTTACTTCGTTCGGCTCTCTTTGATCTGTGGTCATAAATAGGCCTAAAGTTCGTCACGACTTAGTAAAAGTCCATGTATTGCATGTCAGTGGATTGTGAGTAATATAAATTTCAGCCGGAATCTCCGGTGTGACTGAAGTGTCAAGCTTTTTTCCTAAGTCCTTATCTTTCGTTGCAATTGCACGAATAAGCACATTCCCGGGTCAAATATTTCGTTCTCCAACTCATCCTCTGAAGGCATGCAGTTCCATTATACCTAAGCGTAAACGAATGCGATGACACACAACGTAGCCTCGCGCGAACGAAGCACCCGACTACGTACATTTTTCCCCGCATCCACCACCACCACCACCTCTCTCAATTTCTCTCGGTCTCAGGTGACCTTCTTCGCCGTTCTCCTCGCCATCTCCGTCGAAGTTTTTCTTTCCGCCCACCCGATCTCCCCGGTCGCCTTTGCCTGCCTTTTTCCAACCCACCCATCCTCGCTCGGAACGGGGGAAATGGAGTCGGGAAGAGCGGTTGCATCCGGAGAAGGAAGCTCGCCCTCCCACCGCCGGAGAATGCCTCATCGTTCTCTCAAAACCACATCCATCGGCAGCCCACGCGGCTCTCTCTGTCTCTCTATCCCTATCTCTCCTTCGTGATGTTCCTCAATCTCGTTCCTGCACCGCTCCTGCCCCCGGTCTCTCCCCCCTTGCTTTCCCGCTCTCTCCCCCCTTGCTTTCCCGCTCTCTCCGACCCTTTTGCCTTTTCCTTCTTTCCGAAAACATTTCGTTTCGTTCTCTTTTGTCGGTCCCCCGCACCTTTTCTATCTCCGTCTCCCCCTCTTTCGCTGTCCTCACCCGACCCTCCCTGCGTTCCCACGTTCCTTTCGCCATAGTTCCCTTCCTACTCATTCAACCTAAACACCTTGCCTTCTTCCCCTATCTCCCCTCCTCTCTCTCTCCCTCCTCTCCTCCCCTCCTCGCACCTGCTCCTACCTTCCCATTCTTCCTTTCAGTCCATTCTTCCACCTTTATGCTTCTTTCCTTGCATTACTGTTTCCCATGCTCGGCCCTCTCTCTCACTTTGCTTCATTCCACAACGGCATTTCCCTGACACCCGCTTTTGGTGCCTGGCAGTCGAGATGTCTGGCAATACGACTCTGCCGCAAATGTGTGGTCTCGTGATTGAGAATGCTGTCGTCCCGCTGTTATCGCATAATCTCTCTCGATGGTTGCTTTCTTTTGCCTCGTTCCGCGAGGAATTATGTGGCGGCAATTAGTTTTCGCCGCTGGATTTTAATTTTTCAAAAATTCTGATTTGAAAACGAATGTAGTCGGGTTCTTACGACATTTTGGAAACCTGACCGTAAGCGTATTCGTGTTCATTCTTCTTTATCTCCTGTGGCAACACCCGTGTATTCTTTCGCGGGAACCTATTGTTCCGGTAATAACTTGTAAAGGTCTTAAACAAAGCTGTATTCGCCGGTTTCCGTTGCGCGCGTGGAAAACTCGTTGGAAGGTTGAAAATCTTCCTCCCTTATAATCTTTTAAATGTTGGCTAGGCATTTAAAGTGGCTTTTAATTCTTTTGTGGAAATGGTTAGTTTTCATTTCTTACATTTTTGACGAGTTATTCTTATAAAACAATTATAAAAAATAATTGTTCATATTTTTTTATAAGCTGTCTTATCCGTATCATGAAATTTGGATCGTATTTTTCGTCTGCATTTACGTAGGATATTTAATTTTAAAGGCTGCTTTGATTTCTTTCCTTAATCGCTATTTTTTGTCCTTCTGGAACAGACTGCGAAGTTTAAAGCACATACCTGTATTTGATTTAAAGCTCAAGGTTAAAAAAAACTCCCGGAACACATTCATTCTAACAATATTGTCTCCTTATCAATTGGGCCTTTGCTTTTGGCTGGTGTTCCCCAGGGGCCACGGTCATCTTTCCTATCTATAGAGGTTGAAGGTTAGGGGTAGTATGGGCGGTCATGAGCAGGTGTTGTACTCAAAGGACTGAGGATGGATGCTGGCAAGGAGTTGACAGGTATACAGGGGTTGGAAGGTATCTTTGGGAATTCGTTCAATGCATTTCGCCAGGTAGATTTTCAGGCTGTCGGTAAAGGGACTGGATTATTTCCTTTCATTTCGGCTTTCTCAATATCCGAACCCGAGGCTATTTTGGTCCCAAAGGCTCTAGTTCGGAGGCATTCAAACGGCGATTTTTTAAAAAACTTTAATTGACCGAAATTAGTGTCAATAAATAGATCTCGAGCTTTCTTTGTTTCGAAAATTCGAACGGTTTTTTATGGTACATAAAACAAACTTAAAGACGTATGAAGTTTCTGACACTGAATAATAAACGCTTTGCTTTATTAAAATGTTGAGCCAAATGTCGATTTAGCATTCTGGATAACAAAGAGAATTGTTGAGATTCCGATATTTAGTATTTTGAGTTATTTTAATGCTTTGATCAGCAGCTCACTGGGTGATTGCAATGTGCATTTCAAAGGAAATGATGTCAAGTACGATTGTTGTGCGCTTCCAAAAACGGCGCCCTAGCTAAGAATGCGGTGCTGCGTGGTTGGTGTGCGACGTTTCAGAGCAGACTCGGCTGGCTGTCCTCTCCATCTCCGTCCGAATCTAAAATAGAATTAGCCGAACCTCGTCTATCTATATTCGTCTCCCAAAAGTGGCATTTCGCACTTTCCCCCTCTGTTTGCGTTTCTTTTAAGCAAGGTGCACCCTATCACCTTAAAAAATGGTGCAAGAATCCCAAGGAAAATATGCGCTTATTCTGTCTGGCTTTGATTCCGTTCTCGAAACGTAAAACAGCGAGAAATAATACTTTTTGTATATACAAATCGTAAAACCGAGCTCTGCTCCAAATTTTTCTTTTACAGTTCTGAATTTCGGCGATTTCGTCTCGGTATTTTCTTTAATTTATTAAATTGGGGCGTTTTCTCCCAAGGCGAAATTGCACTCTATCGGGAAGAACTGTTATTTTGCCATTAATGAATCGTTCGACCACATTCTGCTTTCTTTATCACTCATTCGGAACTCGTTCGTTCGTGAAATTCCATCTGAGAATCGTTCCATATAGCTTTTTGTGTAGAAACGTGCGTGCGCTTGTAATGCATCGTTATGATCATGCTTCCCCTTTGAATGACTCATACAAAGAGGATTTATTATCTATTTCCCTCATTTTTGTACCACTTATTTTTAGGACACTGTCGAGCCCTTTACATTAAGAAAGTTGACTTTGAGGAAATAAAATGTGCTCTGTGATCCGGTTTGGTGTCATCTGCGTATGAATGTGTGGTTTTTTCCTTGTTCCGATATCACCTTGCGTGAATCCATTGTGCAACTATCCTTGACCGAAATAATTCAAGGTAAAGTTCTATCTAAACCGATAAAATTTATTTATATAACCTAACCAAACGACATACCCGCAACACACACACCTTAAGTGGTTCAAAAAAGTCATTTTACAGCGTCTAGCCATTGACATTGTTCCATTTTCCGCGGTGTAGGTAAAAAATTATTATTACCATTCTTTTCATAGGCAAATTCGACCCGCTAGCATAAGTCGGAAGTCGGTTTAACATTCGGTTTGCGTGCGTGTTCGCGTGTCGTGCAACCGCAGATGTTTGTGGATACGTACCTTATTAATATTAGCGTCGATGCGAAATCAAAAATCTTTGCCGAGGCCGGTTTGAGTCGGTGCGATGAGGGGAGGAGTGAGAGAAATCGGACTCAACTGGGCAGCGAGGTGGAACGGGGTACCGTTGTTCTTTTTCCCGCTTCGTTTTGCCACGGATTTCGAGGCGAACCCAGCCGTTGCTGCGCATCGCGGAAAGGACTAATTTCGCGTTGTGCGCAGGAACGCGTAATTATACAGAATAGGACGGGGATAATGTTTGGTTATCCGGTGGAATTGAAATGTATGGTATCGAATGCGTCGGTTCTTTGCGAGTCTCGTCTTTCGCGTGTGTACGCTATCCGGAATCGATAAGCGAGTTGCTAGGTTGACGTTAATAGAAATAGGAGAATATTAAAGCATATGGATCGACCTATTCGTTTAATAATTTTTGGGCTGGTTTGGTTATGTTAATATAGATTTAAAGAGTATTAAACGTACATTTAGGATGAAAATTATACGTGATAAAGCATATTATATGTACAATTATGATGAAAATAAACGTGAAAATTATTGCAGTTTTCTTAACTTTTGTGCTTGATCCACCGGCGTCTTGTATTCTTTTCGGGTTTGATTCAGATTTCAAACTGCGCTTGCGCAGGTACAGGAAGGCTTAGGAGTTGCTCGTTTTCCCGGAATACAATCTAAGTACCCCCGTTGCTATAAGTAACAACACAAAATAAACAACTATTATTATAGGTATTATCTGTAAAAATGTTTTGTTGAAACTCCTTTGTCATCGTATATAGGGAGTTGGCAATCTTACTAGTTATCATTTGTTTAATTTTTTGTTTATGGTAAGTTTATACTGCGGTTTGTTGTCGCATTTCAGCGATACGCTGTAACTGTAATCGGTCTTTTAATATTTTCCAGGTGAACGATTTCCTCTCCGGGAAGGCGCCACTCAATCTCACCATGCGCCTAGGAGACCACATGATGCTCATCCAGCTCCAGCTCTCCACCGTCACGCCATCCACCGCCTCCTCATCCACCTCCACCACCGCCCTCTCCTCCTCGCGGCGCTCTTCCTCGTCCGCCTCCTCCCGCCTTATCTCCTCCTCCGCTCCCTCTTCGCACCACCACTCGAGATCTGGATCCTCCACTCGGACCACACCCCACCCTCCACCGCACCCTCCGCCCAACCTCTCCTTTTCCAGGCCCCCTACGTCGTCCTCCGCTCTGCCCCCGGCCTCTTCTCCGACGTCCACCCAACTCCAGCCACCTCCTCCCTCTCCTCCCGCCGCCGCCACCCCGCCCTCCCACCTAGGCGGAACCTGCGCCGGGCGAGGAGTGACCTCCGCCCACCACCCCTCCGCCGCCTCCACCACCAATACCACCACCGCGCCCTCGTGCCGCTGCGACGCCTCTCCGTCCGCCCCCACCCATGCTGCCACCTGCCCCCTCTCGTCCTCGTCCTCTGCCTCGCCGACGCCCGCCGTCCAGGCGCTCGCGACGGCGGCGACGACCGCCGCGACCCCCACTCCAAAGCCTACATTGGACACGCGCGCTCTTGCAGAGGCTAGCCGCAACCTAACGCAGACCCTGAAGCAACTCTCGTCTGAGGTACTCACTTCTCGCAGTGATGTAGCGGAGGTGAGTCGGCCTGGAATACGATGCAGCAGTTTCCTGGGCTCGAATTTGTCCTCCGTTTCTTTTTTTAACTGCGTTTTTTCTCTCGTATATTAAAACCTTTTACTAACGCATGTTGTTCCAATAAAAAATAATAATATTTTGTTTCAGGGAGATTTTTCGTCGACGCAAAAAAAATTAAAAAATCGTAATAGTATTGGCAATTGGAAAGATGTCTGCTTTTATATAAGAGAAATTAAATTGTTGATTACGTAAGCGCTGAAAGTGTTTCCACGGAATTGTAGATGAAAATAAAGTACAGCGGAACTTCTGTAAATCAAGCCCCAAGGGAAACAAAACATACTCGACAGAAAATTTGAGTTAAAGAAGAAAAATAACATGAAAAATATTTTTTCCTGTAAAATGAATTAACTTCGAGTAGTAGACGTTCGGCTTATAGAAGTTGGACTGTGTTTAGGATGGCGTTTGAAATTTTAATCACGTCTTTACTCGTGATCATCCTGTTCATCATTGAAATAAGGCTTTAATCCAGATAGAGTGTTTGCTTTGCAATTGCCTGATACTTTATTTTATTTAAAACGCATACCAATGGGAATTACGTTCGCCATAATAAAATAATTGTTCTATACGACGATACTTTATAGTTACCTACTGATGGTTAGTGTTTTTTATCATAGGCGGATATTTCAATCTTCCCTGCGCTTTATCGCGTCGACGCCTATCTGCTAAAAGAGGTGTCACTCCGTGACAAGAGTTTTCGAAGAATTCTTTATTAACCCATTTCCAGAAATCGCGAAGATAACCAATTCTTCGATGCCATTGTTATACCAGAGAGGAAGTAGAGGGGAAAAAGAAAACAAAAATCATTTTTTGCGCATGGCAAAGTTGCTAACAACAACAAAAACAACAACCATATCTATTCCTCTCCCCTTAGCGAACACGCAACCCGACGAAAGACCGTACAAGGTCGCGTTATAGGACTTTTATCGATTCACGCTCGTTGTGCAGTGACTATCATCATAATGCGTACTTGCTTAGCTTCTGTATCCGTTGAGCATGTAAAAGCGGCTGTTTCTGCCTGCTCACCACTGATTGTCTGCCATCTCCTTTTTCTCGCTCTCTTCCCTTCCCCTCCATCTAAATCCCAGCTCTGCACTTTTCCTGTGTCAGCTGTTGGCATGGGAGGGAGAGGAGATAGAGGGGGGGGGGGGGGGGGGGGAGGCGGTGGTGTTGCCCGGCTGCCTGCTTCAAAGGTCGAAAGCTGCGTCCGTATCGGCGCGAAGTCATTTTGAGCTGCGCGAATTCTCCCTTTCGTCATGGCTTTGGAGTACATTTATAAGGAAACTATGGGAATTTATTTGAACGCGGTATATTTCCACCACTACTCGCTGCGGAGTTTTATCTCAAGACGAGAAATTTCCTCGCGATCGTACCGAAAGTTGGTAAAAATATCGCCATTATCATCGGTGGTTATTCGAGATAGATTGTTTTCAGGTCGATTCGCGATCGCTCTCGCTTATCAACGAGAAGTACTCTCGAAAACGTTTCGTTAAATTCTTGGTGTAAAAATGTCTGTATATATATATATATATATATATATATATATATATATATATATATAGTTCTCGCTCGTGAATACAGTTTGTGTGCCGCAGTGTGTCCGTAGTTACTTCTCGCTCCCTTGCCTCGTTCCCATGCCGACCCCCCAACTCCTCCCCCTCGCCCCTTCCTCACCTCTCTCCCTCCTTTACTTCTGTCCCCCCCCCCATTCCCTCTCCCCTCACCCCTCCGCTCTCAACTTGCTCGCTCCCATACGGCCCAACTCCCCAGCCTTGGAGCACGCGAGATGGTTCCAGGTAGTACGCGACATATTTATTCTTCTGGAAGAAAATTTTTTAATCGTCTCTACCATTCTCCGCTTCCCCCCAACTCCCAAATGCCGCCATAGGACGCGCATTGTAATTGTAAGAGAAATGGGAGAGGAAGGGATTTTGAGATCTTTGGATCGATTGTTAACGTGCTTCATTCTCGGAGAGCGGGTTTTAATCGGTTTTGGTCACGGATTCGGTGTTGGCGTAAAAATAACTTCGCGAGTTAGCCGTAAACTTTCTTTCGACATGAAATTCCTCGAGTTTTTTTTGATCGAATCCATGCGTAGCTTCCGAGCACTTCCCCTATTTTTTTCTCTATCCTATCGTCACGAGGGAACGGGTTATATCCGATTCGGTCGTTACGTGTACGTTTTAGACATTTTTTTTTCGTCGGCGAGGGCTCATGCCACCCACAAACTTGCCTTGGAAGTATGTATCGGTTTTAATGCTCGCCAGTCTTTTCCTGAACTCGTTCAGATGTTAATAAGGTAAGGTGAACAAAGAATAACATTGGGGGTTTTACAATTACCGGAAGTGGACTTTCCAATTAAATTAAAAATTTGGCATTTTTTCATCGCGTTAGGACAGTGTAGAAGTATGTTTTCTCGGAGATTGAGTCAAAATGAAGGCGTCAGATGCCGGGAGCTGCATCGGTTTTTGATACTAAGACGATAGGTTGATAACACAAAAGTTGAGTTGGTGCATTGTTGAGCGTCGTTGTTTTGTCAAATAGTATGTTTATTATTCGGCGAGGAATCCCCCAAACCCGATCGCAACTGATGAAATTAATGAAAATCTGTATAAAGAGCTGCTTGGATTTTTTTGACAAATTATAATAGAGCTCCACTTTCCCTATTGTATCTATCTCGCGAAAGCGCTTATGCAATCTTACGGAATAATGTATGTACGTTTTTCCCTTAATACTCTGTAACCAAAACTTGTCCCCGCGGTGTTCATCATGTACTTGTCATATCCAGACTTCTCCGTAGTTACGTTACAATCTCATTGACTCGGTGAGTCCCCTCCTCCCTTTCCTCTTAAACGTCCGCAGCATTTGTACTCTTCCGCGAAGGTAGTTCTTTTTTATCTCATTTCAGCCGGTATCCATGCGTTGTCATTTGCCAGTTGGCTGTTTTTTTCCACTCCCGTCAGCTGGGCGACGAGGCAATCACTTAAGGCGAAACAATGGATTTGTTTCGCGCTCTTCCAAATGTTGTCTCAAGGTCCAAGACATTTCCTCGCCCGCAGCTATGAATCAGAGACTACTTCCTTTCCTTCCCTAACATGGCCGTCTTTAGAAATGTTTGCTTATTAAAAATACTATTCGATTCATAATAGGGCGACGGAATGCCACTTATTACCTAAAGTCGGTTGACACAGTCGAGTCTTAAGTGAAGTATTTTTAATGTTCGTGTGTTATTTTCATCTCTTGTGGTCGCGAAACTCGAGATTCTGTTTTAGAAGTATAGTATCCTGCCCATCGCGGTTAGATTTGTTCGAACTTTGTTTTAATTACAATTAATTTCACTGGAATATTAAAGTCTTCATTTTTTACTATCACCTCCCATTCAAACCTCAACCACTCGATGTGCAAATTCGTCGCAAGCCGTGTGTTTCTCTACCCTATAGAGTGAAATATCCTCGAATTCGCCGCGCTGACGCAGTCGTACTAACCGCCTCGTATATGCCGCCGCCGATATGCCGATTTCCTGAGAAGGGAGGATTACTCTAGTTGCGGACGTAACATTTTATCGCAACGCGATTTCGTGTCGAAACGTTGGAATTGTTTTCTTAATCTCTCGCAAGTTTTTTTTTCTTCGGGGTCGTCCTGGAATCGAACCGCGCGTGGTCGCTCAGAGGTCATCGCCGTGCGTCCTAAACCCGATGGCCTTCGAGACCCACCGCATTCCGGGCCGGAGCCGCCCTCCTTGCCTCACCTCCCTCCCTTCGCCCCCCTCCCCTGTTTATCTCTTTCTCTCCCTTTTGCGGATGGTTGACGCTGCATGCGGCGCTTTTTGAGAACCCTCATACGTTCCTATGGCGATGTAAATGGCTCTGTAATTCACGGGAGACTTGCTGCTTTTTACTTTTACGTCGAAGTTGCAAGAGGCGAGGTGAATTTCTCTCTCTCTCTCCATTGGTTGCCGTGGAGTTTCCGAACGATTATCGGGGCGATCGAAACTAATCTGCTTTCGGTAGCGTACCGACTTGGAAAGAACGAGAAGGTCTGGTCGATTCTTCATTAATTAGAAAGGAAATTTCGCGGTGCGAACGGGAAAGGAGTGGAAAGTCATGCGCGTTAAAGTCGCGTCATTGAGTTTTCCTGCATTATTTAACCTAATTTAGGTCGGAAGATATGCAGGAATCCTTTGGCCATAAAACTTTTATGGTCTCTTATGTTGCGTATATCTTTAGTTACATCCTAATAGGTAACTTTCCCGATATTTTGTCTCGGATGAAGCTTAAAGGTATTCGCCGGATCAGTTCGAAAATTATATAACGTGAGATTGTTTTTCCGAACGTCTTTTTAAACGCGAGGGGATATCCCCGAAGTATTCAATTGGAAATGATTCAAACGGCTAAAAAAAATTATGCTCGTCACGCTCTCTCTCATGCTAATTGCGTTCCTTCGTACTTGTGCACTAAAATCTCACAATCAGACACGAACTTATAGAGGCGCGTATGAATGCAGAGACCTTTAAGAGCCAGGAAAACTTCGTATTTGATGGAAATGGGGATCTCCCTCCCGCAATGGTTTGTGAAGAGGGGGAGGTGGAGTAGTCGGGCGGCGTGGCGAACCAGCTGTGCGTGGGTGGAAATGTCGCAACGCCGCAATGTGGGAGGGTCGGAAGCGGTCGTTCGGTTGTGCCGAAGAGGTGGAGAGAGAGAAAGAAGGAGGTTACGGGAGGAGGAGGCGTTGAAACCTCGCCGTCCTGGATCAATGCTGCCAGGCTGCTATATAGCCTCAAGTGGACCTCACCTCCCTCTCACTTCCCCATCCTCTTTCTATCTCTACTAGACAGTTACATATTGACGATTTTTTTTGTTTTGTCCATATCGGTTCTCGCGGATTAAATTAGACTTTTGTGTCACGCCTCTATCCGTTATTGATGATCGAAGGACGAATGGGTTCCTTTTATCTATTTCCCGTAGCGTTGGTGGTAAACCGTATCTTTTGTATCCCCGATGCGAATGTGTATATTTGTAGGCACTCATCCTTCTAGTTAAACGCGACAAATTAAATCTCGTCCGCTAAGATGCGTGTTGTATCTCGGGTTGAGCACGCTTATTTTTAACATGGCCGTGATAGTCTGCCTAGTAGGCGATAGCGCATTCTACGATCCGGGAGTAGAATCGTTGGTTATAAATCAATTCTTAGTAAGAAATAATGTTGGAACCATGCGCTGTGCCGTTACCCATTTGTGTGTTCTGTGGGAGTTCGCTTTTCTCCAGGAATTCGTGTCAAAGCTCGGTCGAAGGCATCGCTGTATTGTAATGGTTACCGATTTGCTCATGCCTTTAATCCACCGAATGGATAAATACAGTGGAACTTAAAAAAATCGAGCGTCCATGACTCGGGTATTCTATTATTAGAACGCCGTTTGGATTCCAATACATTGACCTTTAGTTAAAACTCGACGTCTTTCTTTAAGATTCGAATTCGTATTCACTTGGCATGAAAGATATTACAGCAACCGGCTTTAATGGTTTTGAGGCCGGTTGCTCGATATGCGGCGAATGGTATCAGAAAATGCACCGTGTGGTTGAACTTGTGAATTGAAAATTTTATTTTATTTATATGCAGCTTTACGTAATATATCTTGAAATTCGGGAATTGTATGATGATTTTAAGCAGTAAATTCTGCTGGAATCGAAGTTACTTTTTCCATTCATACTCTACTTAAGTACATACTCTACTCAGGTCAAATGAAAACTTCCGAAGGCAAAATATCCTGGAAACGCCTTCCTGCGCGCTTTTTGTTCAGTGAAGTTGAATTTCGTAGATACAGTAATTGCGGCGTATTAGATACTTCCCAATTTCATGGCTTTTTGCGTAATTTATTAAACAGTATTTTTTGCATTGCTTTTTCTTCCATGATTTGTAATATGCATAACCGATACCAACGGTAATGTTCACCGAAACATTTCTGGTAACTTAAAGAAATCACCCTAACATTTTCTCAGATCACCCAACATTTTCTCATCGGCCTTTATGAATTTCTTGAATGTTTCGAGAATTTAATATTTGGTTAATTTTCGATTTGATACGGTATTTGAAGTATGGAGAAAGCCATGCATCTTCATTTGCACTCCTTGTCAACATTCCCTCGATGTGTCATCGCTTTCCTAGCATTTCGTCTTGTAATGAATGAATTTTCTCCGACCTCCGCATTCTATTATGCCATTTCATACACCCTGTATTAAGCATTTTCCCTTAAAATGTTCTTGTGGTTGATGGCTAATTGGAATAAAGAACTTTTTACTTTCACTTCGTCAGAAACTAATGAAAAGTATTAAAATGGTAATATTAGCTAGAGAGTTAATATGCTAATTAAATATTTTACTTTGCGTATAAATTATTTATGGCAACTTTAATGAGATATTCGGGTAGTTTCTTATTTACTAAGTTCTCGAATCGATTTGATTTACAAATATTGTAATCAGTGTAAGATTCTTACAGTTTTCGTAAATGCAACCGTCAGACTTTTAATTATATGATAAGATAACCCGCGGCGATGTCATGAACATAACAGTTTTTACGTGTTCATATGCGTGAACGTTTTTGATATCTGATATTAACCTCCTATGAGTTTGACACTTGAATTGGAGAAACTGTAAGTCGTAGCTGTAAGTCTAATCGATTCAGTTATGCAGAAAGTACGTCGACCTTTTATTTAATTTAATTTTAGTTTTGTTTAACTCGAGAAATAACAAGTGACACCACCGATATTCCTTTGATGAAAGCATTAACAAATTCTATTTTACAAAGACCTTCTTGAGTTTATATGCGAGGGTTGTTCAAAAAGTAATTTGACGGTGTTTTTAAGAAATTGATTTTATTACGAGGCAAGCTATTATTACAAGTATTTAAACAGCACCTTCTTACTACATGCCTAACAAAATATTGTACTGCAAACAAAATTATTGTACTATGCGTAATGCGCCAGTAATTTTGTAACCGCCCTCGTATGTAGGATAGTCACACCCCTTACAAAGTTGCGTGACAAAAAGTAAATTTTACAGATTGGAGAAGTTGTAGGAGTTTATTATGACCTTAGCAGGCCGAAAGACTAAAAACAGTATTGTGCCGCTTTCATTTCGATGATTGAATGCCATTTTTGGCGCTGGTATCATTGCGAAATTGGATATAAATTCATGGTAGGAATTTTAATTGTAATAGTCTAACCGTATCGACCAAACTACCGTCCGAATGCGTCTTATAACTCCATATATTGATATTTTAAAAATAATACTAAAGAGAATTGTCGGGCTCAACTTATTGCTGAAATCGAATAGTCAAATTGTGTTTATAATAGCTTAAAAAAGTTGGGTACATCAGATGTTTTTCGGCTACAAAGCAGCCACCATCAGTCGATGACAGATTCTAAAATTAGAAAAATATCTCTCAGATAATTGCCAAATTTAACAACTATTGACTTTAAGATCCTACTTTGTGCGATTTATTGCCAGCATTTGTATGGGATGGTATGAGATCACGTTTGCCGAGTATGGAAATATTATCGCCAAACAACAGCTAGCAGTAGAAGGGAAGGGACCCTTTTGAAGATAAGATTAGTTACTCGCGTTTGAACTTAGTAGTGTCCAACGCAAGATAGCCCTAATAATCAAAATGTTATTATAACGAGCTTTCGTTAAACCGGAATGGTTTAGAGAAGATACTTCAAACGAGATCCATAAATGACATTCTGGCTTTAGTCCCCACTAGATTCTTGTTACCGAATCCCAAACTTATATTGTTCCTTGTAACATTATGGCCTTTACTACAACGTCTGCTATAAGGATGAATCCTTTCGGGGGGTAAATTACTAGGATCGTATTATAAGGCGATGCCTAGAATTTATTTTTAATGTGGATCACGAATGGCATTTTCCACTCATTAGTTTCATAGGCAAATTCTCAGCAGTGCATCTCTTTGACACTTCCAGTGTTTGCAGCTTAGAGCAGGCAAGTTAGCCTTGCCGAGCTTAAGTGACAAGTGCTCGCTCTAAGGGGCGATGGTTGCCGTCCTCGGCTGCTCATAGTCTTGTTAAATGTGGCAACATAGCATACGTGTGAGCTTTGGGAAGGCCATTGGCTCCAGAGGAAAATGGGCACTAAGCTTGCGGTGCTTTCGGAAACAAAAAGGAAGTTTTCCCAAATGGATTTTTTTAACGAGTTTATTTTTTGTTATTGCCTCGGAAATCTCAATGTGAAATATCCGGGCAGTGGTTTTTCTTTATTTGTTCATATTTCCAAAATTTACATTTCGCTATTCATTTACCACTTCTTACGATAGCCACAGTTTTAATTAATATGCATATTTCTTTTTTATAACGATGTATATTATAATTAAGTAACCAAGTCTTTTCTGACTATATTCTTGCAAAACCGTGCTTAGGTAACTATGAACTTGAATCGAGCACACATCAAGAGAAATACAATCGCATTTGTGCTGTTTCTTAACTGGTCTGTCCTTGCAATATGGAGTTATTGCTACCGCGTTTGCTATTTTTGAAATATATCGATTCTATTTTGTTTAAATGTTTTGAAATGTTATAAAATTAATCAAAGCTGGAAGAGCTCTGGCGCACAATTTTTGCTCATCGCTCTCCCCTTTCACATCCATGTGAATGATAGTGTCCGGGGCCTTGTAGACCCCGACGCAACTGTGCCCCATTTAATCCAGTTTTGAAACCAATTAAAATCATTATCACGAGTCATGTTTTTGTGAAAATATTAAACTTATGTTTAAGGATGTGAATAACTAATTAGTATCTCCACTGGATATCGTCGATCCTAGCCCTAAAATTGTAAAATCATTTACTCAAACTCCCTAGGTTGAATATTTCATTTATAAATTTTTTTAAGTACTTCCACCGAAAAAGAGTTGGTCAGCTGTCTTAGGCATCAATTTTCTGGCACCCTTCGCATTCATTATCAAAAGAATTACATTAAACTCCAAGTTCCTATTTTAAAGAACTTTATGACTGGTTAGTTTGGAAGGAAGACTAGCATTCTTGACTAATCATCTTATGGTTGATTTATCCCTTGTCTTTAAAAATTGCCACCTTATATTGAATATTCCATTGTAATAATATCAGTTGAAATGGTGATCTTAGCGTTAGGCTTGTATTGAGTGATTTCTGCAACTCCTATAGTGGATTTGCTGTTTTGTTTTGCCTAGGGTTGTAGGATCAGAGCTTTGTTTCAGTGTGTATAGAATCCTTTCCAAATTTTTGGTAAATAACTTCAAATTTGGAATAATTCTTAATTGATGCATACAAAATGATAAAATCTTGAAAAAATAATAAATGTTTGTGTGCATGCGCATGTGTGTGGATAATTATAAATGGAATTTATCACTGTTTATGATTGAAATATTTAGTGTACTTCATTTTTTTACTCATTGTGGAGTTCAGCTTGGTAAAAAATAACTGCAAGCATGCTCTTTAAGATTAAATAACAATAATGATCAAGCTGAAATGTTTGTGAATATTTTTATTTAAATTTTGTCTTGTTAATTTGCCTCCCATTAATTATGGTGACTGTGCCTTACATGATCATTGCTTGCCTTGAATTGTGCATGGCTCGGTGGCCGTAGGATGTCAACTCTAGCAACTGTTGAGACTTACAATTTATCTTTGTCATTAATTGATGTTAAGAAATTCAGAATAACTTTTAAGAACATTCTGTATTGCTTTTTATTGATTGGCTTGCTGAATAAAAAAATAATTGTTTTGTTTTACTTGAAAGAAAGAATGGAATGTGTGTATTTGGTGTAATTTCAGGAGAACACATCAAGTGCTAATCGCCGCCGCCAGGGAGCAATTATTGAGAGTATGCACCATCATGGGAAGGGAGTCTACTCTGGTACATTCTCGGGTAAGTGATTTAGATTATTTTCATGTGCTTGGAAATAAATTATATATTTTTCTTTATACTTATAAGTTTGATTTGATAGTTTTTTCTGTAAAATGCTCTATTAAAATTAGTCCTTAAAAATGAGAAAAATACTCTATGTAACCATTTAACAATTTTTGTAACTGGCATGGTTGTTTAATGCAGTGGTTATGCAAATGAAAGTTTTTGTTATATACAAATTTACTATCTACATTTCCATCTTTTCTTAATTTTCTACAATTAAAAATATATTTACCTATATTATCCCCAAGCTATTTCACAGACTAATTAAATTTAAGGTATTAAGCACAAAATCAGGATATTACTATGTTGGTTCAGATTATGTGGCTAATATTACTTTTTGGTCCCTTTATAAGTACTTGGAATACTTAATTCAGCAAGCTGGCTAATATGTAAGTAAAATTTTAAAATTCATATATTAAAAAGTTTTGGTTCCTTGAAATACCTTTAAAATATTTTTTTTGTTCTTCAACATATCATAGGATAGGATGAATTTTACTTAACAAATAACCTCTTGACCAACAAGGTTTATAGTCTTTTTTGCAGGAACATTGATATTCATTAAAAATGTTCAATAGTGCATTTTTTATAATGTGTGGATCTAGTCAATACTTTAATTTCCTGGAAAAATTCAACTTTTTGAGATTCCTTCCTGAGAGTTTAATGCCAAAAATGAAGACATTGAAAAAATTAGGATGTATGGTAGTTCTATACTTTCGCCATGTGGGAAATTATTTTAAAAAATAACCTCAGCCTTGTTAAAAATGTCAATTTTTTAAATCTTGTAGCCTTCAGTTTTATCTGCTTCAGGTAAAATTATCATCGAGTTTTTGCTACTGCATAATCACTTGTTGTGTATGACAGTTTATTGGAATGTAAATTTTAAATCCCACTTGAGTTTGCGACATTTGATCATAATGTATTGAGGAAATTTTACACCAGAATTTTTAAATATATATAATGAAAAGATAATTTTAAAATATGATAATTCAGTTATTGATGAGGTCTTTTGCAGTGTCAAGTTTTAAAAAGTCATTGTATGTAAGTTAGGTTGTTTGGGATGGGTAGTGAAAAAATTCATTTTATACATTTAGCTTCAAATTTGGATCGTAATAGGACTTAATGTATATCATACATACTTAACTGCATGTTTAAATAGTTGAGATAATTGTTTTAATATGTCATGAAATTATTTTCATCAAGAAAGCAACATGATGAAACAGCATCATTTGGAGACTGGGAGCTTGAATGTATGTTGCAGTATTATGAATGGTATCTTTATTCCTCCACTTGTAGCCACTGCGAGACCAAATTTTCTATCCAAGTTTAGTTGTGTTGTATATTTATTATAGTTTTTTAATTCCAGTATTTACTCACCCCTTATAAAATTTGCACTGTTAAATTTCTATTATTATAAACTGATTTATTCTCTTACCATTAATATCTCCTTACCTGTAATTTTAAATATTTTTCCTTTCAGAATTTCTTACCTCAATAACATGTTCACATTTTTATTTTCATAGATTTAAATATTACTACTTTATGGTGGTTTTTGATTTCAAGTAATTTTTTAAATTCTTGTTAAAAGAAAAAAATGTTACACTTTCACTGCTCCTAGTCAGGTTTTATCCACTGAAATTGTAAAATTTGTTTTACTAAATACATTAGGAATATCTCGTATAATTATGAGGAAAAGCTGTTATTGTTAAAATTCATATTATTTGAAGTCTCAAAGTAATGTTCATTTTCAAGATGAAGAAAAGCTTTGGAGACTTGGTCTGTAGTTAGTAGTGGACCCGATGGAGACAATCCTCCATTGCCTCTACCTCCTACCATTTTGTGTCTTTATTTCATTTCGTGGTGTTGCATTTTGAGTAAAAGAACAGGATTAGTTATTTGGAAACTATATTGTAACCATTTCATTGTCACTGAAAGGAATAAATAGAAAAGTGAAAACTCAGCGTAACTATCAAAATTTAAACTAGGAATCTGTAACTAGAGTATAGCTCGTCAAAATGATGGGAGTAAAGAAAATTCAAAATGATGTTATCATACCGAAATTTCCAAAGTGAGAACAGTTATATCTTAAACTTAAAATAGTTGCGTATATTCTTCCATGGAAGAGAATTGACTATATTCAATATAATAATTTACAAATGTTGTTCACTTTGGTTGCTATGAAAATCATTTCTCTCTCCTCTCTCCCATATTAAAAGCATTCAAATCATGCTTACACCCATAAGGATTGAAATAACAATATGATTTTGAGGTCTAACAATGTAACTGGTAGGCAAGGCAACATCCTGTTGAAATGGCAAGATTTCCCCAAAATATGTGAATTAAATGTTTAACATGAGCGATTTCGAATTGTAGGCACAAAAAGATGAACAGAATAAGAACCTTTATAATTTTGTTTATAAAATTGTTCATATCCGAAGATTGCAGGTTAATTCTTTCTAATTTTAATCTCAAAAAGAATAAAAGCCTGCATGTCAAAAAGTTGATTTTTACATGTTATTTTGTAGGAAATGGAAATGTCTTCCTTGGAGTCGAAGCCAGGACTTTTTTAGAGATTTATTTTCGTCGTCACCTTAAAATATGTGAATCGAACATTCCTGCCAACTGTAGAGTTTCTATCTCGATTCTTTCTCGAGTTATTGGTAGAGGGTTGTTAGCACGTCAAGTTCCCAATGCTAGGGTCGCAGGTTTGAATCCTACCAAGGGCATGTAAAAATAAATACTTGTATTTTTATAGTGAGCAGGTGTAGAATTACATCAGATAAACTAACAAACAAATGTACAGCTCTCTGAAACTAGTACAGTAAATTTTGCCTCTATTTAATGCATGTAAAATTTTCATTTAGCTTCCATTTGCAAAATGTGTAGTTAATAGAAATTTGCTAACTATTCATTGTAGAAAATGTGGAAACAGGTAAAATATCGGGTAGGACTTGCCAGGCAGATTTTCTACCACTGAACTACCATAGCAGTCTAATTCCCATTTCAGAACGGGAACATTTTCTTAGGTTGCGACCAAGCTAGCTGTAGATTTAGATTTTTTCACCTGTTTCCACATTTCCCATCATCATAGCTTATGCCTGTCACATAAGGATCTTCGGATCATTCATTTCCATCTATTCATTGTAGCATTAAAATTCTTTACAAATAATGCGTAATATTGTACTATGTAATATCCATTTTATTTTCTATAATAGGAACACTAAATCCAGCACTACAGGACAAATTTGGACGTCCAAAGAGAGACATAAGCACAATTATTCATATCCTCAATGACCTATTATGTGCAACACCTCAGTATCGTCGTCATGCTCGTCAAGGACACACTATAACTATTGAGACGCCTGGACCATCGCCTTCTTCCCAAAGCCATCCCTCTGGTACTGTGTCGTCATCAACCAGTGGAAATAGCAGTAGACCTGAAATGATGGGTAAGTAAATAGATTTGATTTTTAGGAATATAAATGGTCAATTTAATTAATTTAGAGGACTTGTAAAATCATTTATTATATTTATTGTAATCCTCTGCAAATTAAATTACATGTAAATAAGGTATGGATTTTTGAGGTTTAAAAAAAGTTTATTCTTGACTGTGGTGCAAATGGCAACATCCACATAACACATAAAGAACTAAGTCCTACTATCAACCCTTAAAAATAATCCTGACTCTTGAAGAGTTTATGGGAATTTTTGGATACATAAAAGACCGTACAATTTTTAATTGGCAGTAAAATCATTGAATCAAACTGTTGGGTTAAGTAATGAATGTTTTGTAAATATTTTTTTAAATGTAGGCGACTCCCGAGATTCGACCGGGATGCGTTCCTAAAAATGTGGTTGAATCTCGAACAGTCAAATGTCGAATCAGCACAAATTCAAACAATTAGAGCAGAAATAACGATGTCTAGACTGAAACTAAACCTCTCGTGGTTGGGCGGGCCGAAAATTACTTCGCATAAACTAGTTTCTAATTCGACCAATCGATCGGCTGGGTCGAATAAGTGTGCTTTGACTGGTCGAATTCTCGAGTTGGTTGAATCTCGAACGGTTGAATCTTGGGAGTCACCTGTACTCGGTATTTAAATTACTTCCTAAAAGTTGTTTTTTATGTATACTTGTTTTTAGAAAGTTCTTTTACTTGTCCTAATTTCAGCTGTTTGTATGTAATTAACATTTTAAAGTGCATGCATCATCCATTTAACGTACTGGTTACATTGCTGTAGAAAATTTAGCTGGAATATTGTACCACTGCAATTATAAATTAATAAACATTAAATTTAAGAATATAAACAATAAATTAATGCAATGATTAATTGTAAATATGAATACTTGTTTTAATATGATATCTTAGATGAAATAATATTTAATGGTTGCTATAGTTGAGTTGTTAAAGGGCAGAAGAAAAATTAATGGCAGGAGGAAGGGGGCTGTTTTCGGAGGACTTTGAATGGGATTTAGAAGGAGATTCAAGAAGTGACTTTGGAGTTTATTTTGGTGGTGATTTGGGAGTTGAGGAGTTGCCATTTTTGAATATTTTATCGTCCATTATGACTAATACGTAGTTTCATTCCAGTCATTTAAATATAGGCTTAAGCAAAGTCCAAGAAGTGAAGATGGTATGTTGCATAGCAACAGTGTACATGTGCAGACACGCTAAACAATATTGTCTCCCTGAGAATGATGTAGTATTTATCAGCGGACAGTGTGTGTCTGCACGGACAGTATCATTACATAATATACATATTGGCGAATGTATGCTAAGTGGACGTACATAAGTAGCCACTGTCTGTATTATGCTAGTAGTGTTATTATGGGAATTCCATCTTAACAGCATATCATTATCTTATATATTTGCTTTTAAATTTCTGAATGTCTAAATATTATAGGCAGAAACCATATCCGTTTTTTACTTTCTCCATACGTAGTATAGGGAAAGTATTGTGATCACGAAAAAAATCGACTTCGAGATTTCAATGGAAATACACGTTTTGAGGTCACTAGAACACGTTTAGACTGTTTTCAGAATGTCTGTGTGTGTGGGTGGGTGGGGGGGGGGGATGTATGTATGTATGTGATTGTGGGTGCTTTAACTCAAAAAGTACCATAATATTCCGATTGTAATACTAAACCTATATAATACGCACCCATGTTTTCATGGGTGAAATGTGAAAATTCTCTTATCACTATGTATAATATGCACCTATTTTTTGTAAAAGATCAATGTAATTTTACTTGACTATGTGTAGTATCGGGACAGTTCTCACCTTGCCCCCAAATGAGATACCTGTGAGGGAGTTTACAAAAATATCACGTTACGTTCTGACTCTCCCATTAAAGATTGCTATGCTGTATAAAAAAACATTTTGTCTCAATGTTGCCTTTTGTATTAATCTGGTCGCTTTGCTGCCAAACTAGTTATTTGTGAGAAAGTTTACGAAAATATCACGTTACGTTCTGACTCCCTTTAAAGATCGATACAATGTATAAAAACCTGTCTCATTGTTGCCTTTTGTATTAATCTGGTTGGTTGGAATATGAGTTCGCATTATGCTGCCAAACTAGATATGTGCAAGAGAGTTGACGAAAATATCATGTTACGTTCTGACTCCCATTAAAGATCGATACAATGTATAAAAATCTCAGTCTCAATGTTGCCTTTTGCATTAACCTGGTCGGTTGGAATAACAGTTTGTCCTTTGCTGCCCAGTGACCTAGTTCATACAAGCCGATCAAGGTAGGTAAAATATTCTTGGCGACGTAATTTACGTAGACAATGAGAGAGAACACAAGATCGCCGAGGAACTGTTTGAGGACAGTGAGGGGAGTGGTAATGAATTTCTAGGCTTTAGTAATTCTGACAGCTAAAGTATATAAATAAATATTCGTATTTTTGTTTTTAAAAACAATATTTAGAGGAATGTTATCGAAATGCATTGAAATGTACGATTTATTTGTAAAAACATGTTCATTATCGAAATGCATTGAAATATAAGATTTATTGGTAAAAACATGTTCGAAAATATAAATTATTTCCTTACTGAAAAAGTTGTACACATTTATAACCATATATAATACGCACCCTAATTTTTTGCCAGCTATTTCGAGAAAAAATGCGTATTATAATCGGAAAATTACGGTACTTGTCATGTTAATACCAAATGTCATATACTATAACACTTTAGCATGAGCATAAAGAACTGATTAGTTTTTGGACAATACCAGTTAACCGGAAGTTGAGGTTGATTCAAAACCCGATTCGGTTTTTGCAATATTTCTCCGTTAAAACATCATTATTGTATATACAATTCTATACAAAGGTTATAGAGAATGTAATTTCCTACAGCTTTCATTTGACAGAATTTTCCATAGCAGTTATTGTTTAGGAATTATTTATAAAAATAATCGGTTTTTTCGTTTCCATTAAATATCTCCTTAAGAACGTCGTTATTGGTAATCTTTGTGAGGACCAATGTTGTAGAGAATAATATTTCTTCCAAGTTTTGTTTGAAGCAAATTTTCATAGAACCATCCATTTTCTAGTATACAGCACCACCACCATTTAACGGTGAATTCTGTAAACATATTCAAAATATAATTTATGGCAATAAGGACGACGTATTCGTTTACGATAGAAAATAATAATTTTGTCTTATAATGCTATTCATAATAATTTTAATATCTATACCCCAAATATGGAAAAAGTCATGTGTTGGCCACATCAGATTTTATTTATTTATTTTTAACTAACAAGGGGACGTTGTCAAGTCGATGTCAAGAATCCGGTTGAAACTTCTTGTGGTGAAACTAGAGACAAAATAAGCAGACACATGTCCCGGCTTTCTTCCTCATAGGCCCGGGTTCGAGAGAAAATGGGCAAAATAGATTTACACGGACAACATATACCAGTATTTAACTCCCATTTCAGCGAGCGCCGTGGCTGCGGTCGCTAAGGTGTTAGCATTGTAAGGCTACGGTCAGTGGTTCGATTCACGCTGGCGGTGAATGTCTTTTTCGTTTTTTTTCCGTCTATTTTTTCAAATACCAAGCTGGGTACGTTTCTCAACTTTGTTATTTGTGATTAAATGTTTTTTTATAGTATTTACGAGTTAAATGAAATAATTTTTCATATTTTAATATTATACCGTGCTTCTCTATGACGAAAAAGCAACGTGCAATGCAAAGATAGCCACACCACGCTGTTAAATGAGTTTCTCACGGTGCCCGTGACGCCAAGCAGGGTGACGCATGCTAAAACTCTACATATTTCCCCACGACAATGTTGCTATTGTGGTGCTAATGTGCTATTGTGGATCGCTCTTACAATTAATTAATTAATTATTCGATTAATTAATTAGAGGCCACAGATCATCACCAATTCAGTTATTGCCGTTCGCTGCTTTTGCTACGTTCTTCTCTCGCTTTACTCCTTTGATTTGCTTTTTTGATATCGATTTCTGCTCGCCTGGATCATTTACTCTCCCGTCAACGACCTCTGCACTCTTTTTGGATTACGATTTACATTAGCTGTTTGATCGTTCAGTATCGTTTTTTTACGATTATCGTAATATTTTACGAATCTTGATTACCTCCCTGATTTCGACTTTTGCCTTCATCGATGGAGATCGATCCAGTTGCCAGACCCTCCGGAAGTAGCTTTGCACCAGACGAAGAAGACGTCGTCAATGCTTCGTTTTTATCATATAATCACGATAAACAAGATATAACGGGGGCTGTTCGTTTTTTTATAGGTAAGTACATTACATTAATATGGCATCTTGTGGATGAAAATACTGAAAATACTACGCATTAAATTACAAGTTGTTTGTTAAATTACAGAAACCTTGCAGAAAATGCAGGCAATTGACGACCCTTACTCTATCAAAGCACTTTCCTTGTGATCGAAGCTCATTGGGGAAGAAGCTGTGAGAAGATTTCTTAAAATGCTCAATGAATTTGAATTGATTGAAACAGACGAGCTGTATATGCACAATGAAATCCACGATGGCAATCCATCTGTTTCTGATGAAGAGGGGATGCAGGAGACAACTGAAGGAAGCACTGATCCGTCACCATCGGACGAGAGCGAGGGATATGCGCCCGGCCCGAAAGTTGCCAAATGCCAGCAGGTACCACTTGATATTAAAATTAACGTAGTTAACTTGGCGAGAGAACATCCCACTTGGAGTCTTTCTACTTTGCGGCACCAAGGGTCGATGCTATTGAAACGTAAAGGGTTGATATCTGTTTGGCAGAAGGATATTGAAAGAGGAGGTACGAGGCGTGATAAATACCAAGTGATAGACAAGTGGGTGTATGATCGCCTTATCGAAGCTCGTAAAAGACACGAACCTGTAATGACGAGGACATTGCAGCAATGGGCCTTGTCTTCGGCATTTTAACATACGTCGCCAAGTTTTGAATTTACGGTAAGTGCATCCTGGGTGACATCATTCAAAAAACGTTTCAGGATTCGTCATAGAAAAGTGACAAAATACGTGTTGGCAAATGAACAAGTTTCATTAACCGAAATAATAAAATCAGCGGAGTTGTTTCAAAAGCAGACAAAATTATTGATTTCGATGTTTGACCCTGATTACGTAATAAATACCGATCAGACTGGTTGTGCTTATCGAGTGGACATTAAAAGAACTCTAACAGAAAAAGGACAGAAGACTGTAGAAGTTGCTATTGGGGGAATGAATAAAGTAACACATTAGTACACGGCACAGTACTCTATAATGGCTTCAGGAAAACTACTGCCGAAAGTGTTCTTGTGTATGCAGGAACCTGGTGGTGTGTTTGACCCAAGAGTTCATGAAAATGTGGAAAAATTGGTACATGAATATTCCAATATGCATGTGGTGTGTTCAAAGTCCGGAAAACTGACATCGTTTCTATATTCCAAATTCCTTGAGAATGTGCTAAAAAGTTACGTGAAACAAAAAGAGTTTTTATTGCTAGTAGATTCTTGGGGGGGTCAAACCAACATTGCTATATACGATGAAGTCTTCACGGACGAAAACGACAAGCTGACGTGTACAATAAAAATTATCCCCCTCAAATGCACACCGTTGTGCCAACCCTGTGATGTGTACTTTTATAGGCAGGTAAAACAGTTCATTTCCCGGCTCCAAAACAGTAGCTATCATCAAAAAAGAGAAATTACCTCTCGGGAGGATAGTATTAAAATACATTCCCTGGTGCATAATCAGCTGTCTTCACCCACATTCTGAGAAATGCTCCAGTATGCATGGTATGCATCGAAATTAACGGACACCAGAAGTGTTTTCATGAACGTTCAGGAAGTTTGTTTTCCCCAAGACCTACGCAAACGGAAGTGCAAATGTTTCGCAATAAGTTTCGTAAGATGCGTGTGGTGCTTTCCTTGTTTTTACTATAAATACCATCCAAGCTTTTGCCTTAAAAATATTCAATTGATTGGTGAATAGTGAGTGGACCACCTATTTTTACCGCTGGCAAATAAAAAATAAAATATTAAAATATGAAAAATTATTTCATTTAACTTGTAAATACTATAAAAAAACATTTAATCACAAATAACAAAGTTGAGAACCGTACCCAGCTTGGTATTTGAAAAAATAGACGGGAAAAAAAAACGAAAAAGAAATTCCCCGCCAGTTTGAATCGAACCACCGACCGTAGCCTTACAATGCTAACGCCTTAGCGACCGCAGCCATGGCGCTTGCTGAAATGGGGGAGTTAAATACTGGTATATGTTGTCCGTGTAAATCTATTTTGCCCATTTTCTCTCGAAGAAAACCGGGACACGTGTCTGCTTATTTTGTCTCTAGTTTCACCACAAGAAGTTTCAACCGGATTCTTGACATCGACTTGACAACGTCCCCTTGTAAGTAAAAAATGACATGGTTATTCCCATTGACAAAAAATTTTCATTGTATTTATACTGCTATGGAATAATTTTAAGTAGAGTAGTTATTTCAAAATTTAAATGTTTGATTATACTCAAAATGATAAAAATGCTATTTTATAAGCTGGCACCTCAAAAAAGTATATTATCATTAGCAACAGATATGTTATGGATAATATGTTTATTTTTTATAGAATTATGTAATCTACATTATTTTAGGATTTTGGTGTCAATTGAGTTTTCCTAAATGTTAAAATTTCTCTCTTTTTATTTTTAGCCCAAATTCTTTGTGGTGATTAGTTACAATGCCATTATATCAATCTATCTATATTTTTAATTCAGATGATGAAGAAGAGTCAGTGGAGCTCTCTAGGGAAAATCAGGCCACACGTGGAAAAATGGAACAGCTTCGTCTCATCATGGAGGAGAGGCGAGCGAGGAGGAGAGCAAGACGTGAAGCTCGTGCCACTCCTTATTCCCAAATTGGTTCAGCCCAAACGTCTGGTTCTGGCTGCTCCACTTCCCAGTGGGGCGGTACAGTCGCAGGGGCTAATTATGCTCAATCTATGGAAATGGGAGAGAATTCCAGTACCCTGAACCCTAGCGTTTCATCTGCGATGGATACAGAAAGTAGTACCCTACCTGTCAGTGCTGGCACTGCCACAATTCCTGTGTCTAATTGTTCATCTGTGTCGATTGGAAATTCAGCTGGGGTTAATGTGCCTGGAATTGTACCACTGTCCGAGCCTCCTACCGGTGGTGCGGTGGCTGAACTTCAGGTTGCGGGTCGTGATTCGACTGCACCAGGAACTGATGTTAGTGGAAGTGGAACGGGACCGGTAGCCGTTTCGGATGGAGGATCCACCACGGCAGCATCGGGAGGAGCTAATGGGAGTGGGACCAACTCGGCTTCAGGCTCAGGAGATTCTCCAATGGAGACAGACTCGAGCGCCGAAATATGTGAACTCAATGCGGAACCAGTAGTCGCTTGACCTACATTAATAGATAGGAGAGTTGTTGGTGGGCACTTTGCTTAGTGTGACTCCCAAGGTAAATTCTTTTCTTAAAGAGGGGATGTGATTGACCAAAACCTTACAACATGAAGGTTGGGATTTCCATCAGGTATTGGTTTCTGTATTCTCCCTGTTTATTTCTCATTGCAGCCTCTATTGTTAAACCCGCAAAAGTTTTGTAATTAAGGGTTCAAGTAGATTTTGCTGCAGTGAATGTGATATAGTAGGCGTAGAAATGGATCCTAAGTGGGTTTTGGTTTTCATTTGATACTTTAAAAAAAATGCTGTGCTCTGAGCTCTATAGTTTATTGCTTTATCTGTCTTTATACATCCAGAAGTTAACTAATTTTTTAGGCTTTCTTATTATTCTTTAAAAATCTACCTCTTTATTAAGATCTTAAATGGACTCCAATAAAATTTAAGACTGAGCCTTATTAAAGTTCACGTTAACTTTCTGGTAACAATTGAATAGTTGCGAGGGAGTATACTTTCTAATATGATAAGTCATGTATGACCTTAAATTCCACCACGTCCTTCCTTTTTTAGTCAAAAGGACAAGCCCATCTTTCTATATGTTATGAGAGTTAGGATGATTTTTGTCAGTGGCAATAGAAGATATATTGCTTTGCAGAAATAAATTCTCTGGTTAGCGTTTGTTTTTAAAAGTGACAAATGAGTTCATAAAAGATAAAAAATTATGTAAATTGAAGACTTAGTGATTGTGGGATTTTGTGTTTGTGTAAATGTGTATGTGCACTTCTAATTAACATAGTATAAGTGTGAATGACTAGCATGACTGCCGACAAAAATCCACCTGTAATTATGGGTTTGAGGGATGCCTCAAACATTGCTATGGGCTGTGTAAGTATTTTGGTGTGTATTTCAATTTGTTGCATATTTAGTTATTTTCAGGAAAATATTATTAAAAGTCATGTATGTGAATAGGGACAAACATTTCGAGTAAGTTTTTTGAGTGCTTTTCATTGGAATGTGTGCTTGTACCATGAAAAAACAATCGCTTGTGATCTTGAAGTTTCAGGAGTGGCCCATGCATTGTAGTGTGTGCTACTAATCTCCATGATTGGTTAAGGTGCTCGAGAACTGATGTCAGTGAGAGTGAGACGGTTAGGTAACATAGGGGATTGGTTCAGCGATTAATGCATGTAGTGCAAAAGTTTGCTTGTGAATGTTTCTGAAAGGCTATAAAGAAATGATAGGTTTTTAATAGTGTTAAGGTTTTGGATAAGTATTGCAACGCCCATTTATAAAATTGTTATAGTACGTGATCATGAATTTATATTAGTGACCACTTCTATTCTTTTTTATTGAAATGGGTACTGATACTAATCGATGAATATGGACGGTAAATTCTGGCAAGTCATTTGGATCTATTACCAAAATGAATGACAAGATGGATTCAAAATTAATGTATCTGTGTACTGGTTGCATGAATTGTGTTTAGTAAATACGAAGACAAATCGCAAAGCAATGCTGCTGTGTGATGCATACATGAATTAGATCTTGAATCTTGACGATTTTGGTTACTCCATAAGATGGCACCCAGACCTAGTTATTAGGTATTGAGAAAGCCTCACTCTATTATATCAAATTAGATAACATCATAATGTCCTCACTCTTTATCACTATAAAATTAGGATGTTGTGGTTGCAGTTTTTTAAAGTGGCAGTTGATCTCCTTGAGAATGATCATAAAAAGAGAGTAATTTTCTTTTGAGAGGACATCTTATTTCCTCAGCATTTTAGATTGTGTAGTGGTTAAAAATGCTGCCACTTTTCATAAGTCAACACGAACTCACCAACCGATATATTAGTTTTAAATCTTCAAATTTCCACTATAGAGTAATCTCCAATGACTAAAAGTGAATAAGCAAAAATGCAAATGTAAAATAATGTAATTATTTCACATGTATATGAGTAATTGTATTGTGTATGGTGCATTTGCAATATGCTGTCAAATATATATGAAAAACGATATTGATTGTCCAACAATATTGCCTGTAATGCTATACGACACAGGCATGCTCTATCAAAATCAGTTTGCAAACACATGCATTGCACACTAGTAGAGTTTAAAAGAAATATCTTGTGAAAATCTGATTTCTTGATGAGAATTAATGTCATGCTTATCTGGGGAAGGTGTGTTTTCGTGAATCATAGGTTTTATTTGCTGCACAAAAAAAGGGTTACTTTTGGATGAAAAATAAAACTATTACTTCATGAAATTTTATATTTGGGTGGAGTTTTTCAAAAAACCTTTCCTCCCGATGTATCTTTTTCAAATTTCAGATTCCCTGTTTCTTCTCTGTTACATATCAATTACTAGCATAATTTTTTGTTTATTAAAATAACCTATGAATTAAGTTACAAGCATGTGTTTGTGAAATCAAGACTGGAGACTGGTAATTGATACTGAAAAATGCTTTCCTATACTGCAGTTACCAATGAGTCACTGGCACAACTAGGCGACTCCTGTGTATTTGAGCACATGGAATTGTTTGATGTAATCTGGAAAAGAAGTTAGGCTTGTTCTGAAACCATGGTGGTACAGACACACTTAATTATTTGCAATTTTGCTTTAAATTATTTCACATTCTGTTATCTGCCTGTTAGAAGGATGTGTTTGAAGTGAATGCATTACCCACCTTTTAATCTCTTGGTTTGTATTTTGTTTAATTATTCGAATTTTTGTCTTATATGTTGTAGAGTTTGTTGATTGAAGGTACATCTGTGTGTTTAGGCTTCCAGATATATAGAAATAATATTAAGAGAACATGGTTTTGAATATTAAGTATATTATATATATATAAATAAAATAGCCTTTATTCTCTTATTGAGACATGGACTTTTTTATGGAGAGAGTGTTGATTCATGTGAATGCTTGAGTTTTCTCAGAATAAAACAAATAGTTAAACCAGGGAATGTTTTGAAGTTATTTTTTATTTAAAGAACGGATTTGTATAAAGAACTTTTCACAGTTAAGTTACTGTTAAGTTTCAAAAGAGGAATTTTACCTACAGGGCTGGTCTGAATTCTATGTACTGACAAACAATTATGGTTTGCTACTCTGGTACTCGAAGCTTTATTATTTTTTGTCCATTTGTGACAGATTTTATTTACCTCTGTTCTAGATTTAGATAGGCATGTTTAATGATGGAAGCAATGTGATACAGACACATGAACACGTTAAAAATTGTTTTTTGAAAAATATTTAAAATGTCTTGCTGAATAGCAGCTGAAGATATTAATAGCACACAAGAAATGTTTCGTTACCTCTAACATTTGTAGTTTGGCATAACTTGTATTAAATATTTTTAGCTATCATTCTATAAGCTCTCTTCTTACAGAGGAGGATATACTATATGGGTGGCCCAATAGTTTTTGGACCGATTTTTAAGTGCCAATATCTCGGAAAGTATTGAAGCTAGAGACTTGAAGAAATCACCAAATAAAAGTTCAATTCATCCACTTTCCAATGATGTATGGTTTTCCAATCGTAGGTGTCATGCCATGGCCATGTGAAAAAACAATACCTGAAAAAAAAGTTGCAAGCATATTTTAATGCTGCTATCCTGCATCCCTGTCACACCCGGGAAGACCAGATGCAAATGTACCATGACTGGCACCATTAGGTACGTAGAAATTGTAAGATTCTGACCAAACAGCTGACCAGCAGACAGCTAGGGAAAAGGAAGTGAGGGATTAGGATATAGGAGGATACTAATGTCTGGCCCAAACTACAATAGTTGGAGAGCTGAAATTTAATACATAGGTGAATCTAAAAAAATAATCAGAGGAATAATTGAAAAATTGCAAGAATGTTTATTTTCTGGGACGTTAAAATTTATGAACAATTTTACTAAAATTTTATAGTTTAGGTACTTCTAAATGTGCTATGAAGCTGCAATTTTTTCAATTGGTAGAATTTGCCAAATGATGAAAACATGATTATAGAAATTTGAAAATTTTTATTCGTTCGGCCGTAATACTAAAATTTTAAAGAAATTGACTAATGTTTATGTACTTTCGGTAGAGCCAGGAAGCTGAAAATTTTTACAAAGGAAATAATGTTCCAGTGGTAAATAACATTCGAAATTTCATGAAAGTTTTATATTGTGGCTGTTAAAAATTCATAAAGTTTAAACAATGAAATTCTTATAAATGCACTTCTAGAGGTGCTATATCCATGAAATTTTGAATAAATGTGAGGTATTCCTAAGAAATGCTAAAAACCTATAAATATATAATAATTATAAATTTTAGGGGTTGTTTTTACCCCAATATTGACCATAAGGAAAAACACGAAAATCGACAAGAAGGTGTAAATTGTTGCTTATAAAAATTGTCGGCTCATACTCTTTGCTTTAGGGTGAGAGAAAATGCTTGCAGAATGCAAGCACACCTTCACTAGTAAATAGCTATTCCTGCTTAAGCTTCTGGTGCCGACTCGCATCCTATAAATTTTATCTTTAACATTATGATTATACAGCATCGCACAAAGAATTTAGTATAGCATCTTGTGGAATATCACATTACCCTGCTTATTCTCCATTAAAATAGTAAGTTTTTCAGTAAAATGCAATTGTGGCACATACTTCAAGTAAATTTTATACTAAATCTTGTATTTTTTTATCCACTAAAATCTTAGGAAGCTGTTGAAAAATTGTGTAAATGAAGTATACCAAGCATAATATTGGAAGCTATGACAAAATTTCAGCTTATTTTCATCCAAAATTGGCAATTTTTTGATGTGACAAAATGTCAGTGAATAACAAATATGTACAGTGAAACCTCGATTCTGCTCTCTCCGATTTTGTTTTTTCCGATTTGCCTGGTCCCGGCAAAATGCTCATAAGAACAATGTAAAATTTTATCCGATTTTACATTTCCTCGAATTTACATTTCCCCCGAATCTGCATCTTATTTTTAGAGTCCTGACAATGGAAATTCACTCGGTTTTACGTTTTCAATTTTCTATTTCGGAAAATGTGAAGAAGCACTGACGGTGTTCCACTCCTATTCAAGGTTAAAATAGGCTTTATTCAATAGTTTTCGTCGTAACTTTGTAAAACTCATGTTTAAATAGGCATATGTTTACATAAGAAATGTTTGCAACCCCACGTGGTAATCCATTTATCGGTCGATGGAAAAGAAGAGCACACTTCATGCTCACCGTTACGCTTGCGTAGTTGCAGCCATTTGTTTTTGTAGGAAGTTTATATCAACACGACGCTAGGCATTGTATATACGTAACGCGGTAATCCATTTATGTATCGGTCGATTTAGTAGGAAGTTGACGACATCTACACAACGCTTGGCGTTGTTTATAAATGTGGCAATCCATTAATTAATGTTTGGCCTGAAATATGGATAATAAACCAAAACAGAAAGTATTTACGATAAGTGATAAAATTAATATCTTAGCTCAACTTGATGCGCATGTTGGAACATATATCAAACTTTTTGACTGGTTAAAGAAATAAAATATTATGTAAGTTAGTTTATTTGCAATTTCATTGTTATTGTGTTCAAACATGTATATTTTACCAAAGTTATGATATAAAGCAACCCACATTTTACTTTGTTACATAATCTTCATTTCCCCAATTTTACACTTTCCTCTATTTTACATTTATTTTAGGTGGTCCCTTCAATGGTGTAAAATCGAGGTTTCACTGTATATGCTTTAGAAACACAGGTGTTTCATATGAAACACCTTCAAAATTTTAGCAGTCATCATTACACTTCCTTCAGGTTTTGTATTGTGCCTTGACATAGTCAATCTGCTAGAAACCTCTTTCCTGATTAATTCAGAGGGGTACATCTTACGAATTAAATTTGAAGAAATGTTGAAATATTTTTTAAGGAGATCCTAATCAAATTTTGTAGTTTTCATGATAAAAAGGAACAAGATGCACATTTGTGCTGGATTCTAAACTAAGCAGTGGCTAATATGTTTGTGATATGGTAATTTGTAGCAATACAATATTTAATTGTTATAAATCAATAATGATTAAAAGTTGCTTTTATTAGTCTAATTTTTATTTTACGTTGAAATTAATGCTAAATTTACAAATAAAATAACTCCAAAGTATTATTTATCCTACAAAATATACTATTACTACAAATTGGTTACATTAAATATAAAAACAATTCAGTATATTTTTACATCAAATTAATTTAATACTGTTTTGCAAACAAAGGTTTCGGTGATTCGGTTTAGAAATGACTTCTCTATAATTCATGATTATGTAATTCATTCTCAATGTTTCAATCACAATGGCATAGTTTTTTCCATTGTAATTTCATTGGAAGTAAGATATAATAAGATAACATCATTTAATGTAATGGTTATATTTAAAATCATTATTTAAAGATTTTCCTATTTAGCCATAGATAACAAATATAATACTTTACAGCACTGATTAGCTTTGACCAACTCATGACTTTCTATAGTAGGAGTGTACCTTTGTACGAAGACTGATTTGTAAAGGGAGCATGAAAATTTTCATATACTGGTGCAAAAAATTTTTAAAATCACAATCGTTAATATGGTATACTATCAAGCTACTCTTATTTTTATTCAATAAACACCATGTATGAGATGCATAGTAGTTAATGTTGTTTTAATTTAATAAATGAAAGAAATTTATATATTATAAATCAATTTTTGGAGGAGGCAAGGATAAAATTTACTTGCATGAAGGAAGTTGGGTGAAAATAAATGCTGTTGTATGGTGAATTAATTGCACATGTTAAGATGTTGCAGTAAAGTCAAGGCAATAATGGTTCAAGAAAGATTAGAGAGAAAACATTAGATTTTCCTAATTTTAATTAAGTTTGGCTTGTGTGCATATTTTTCCAAATTTTATACTGCAATATTTCAACGGTGCAAAATTAAGAATTCATGTTTTCATAATGTGATTTCATCCATGCATATAATTATATTTCTGCTTCGTGAAATATTCAATTTAAAGTACAATCCACATTATCATCAGTGTTTATTATCTATCACTTTTAAGCAAATGCAGAATTCGAAAACTAAATACATTTTTAAATTTGCAATATGGTCTCACATACTTTACATTTTGATCAAAATTTTACGATTGCTGATAAATGAAAGAAAAAAAAGATCCTGCATATAGTCTGATAATAGCATTGAACACAAAGTCCTTGATTTAGATTGTGGATGCGTTCCAAGAAAACAGCAAATCTAAACTTATTTTTCTATAAATGTAATGATATACACAGGGTAATTTACTGGGTGTGTTTTGGTTGTAGTTTGCAGGAAAAACTTAGTAAGAACTGTAAGACAGTGTTTACTATAACAGTATTAATTAAATCAAGGACATTCATAAATAGATGTGAACCAGCTTTAACCCATTAACGCCCAGATTTTTTTTCGTTCTTTATGAGAAATATGTATTCTTTTTGACTGAAAAATAGGTTTGGTAAATTAATTGGGGGTTATGGGAGGTGGAGTGTAAAAAAATAGATAATTTTTTTGATCATTGTATTTTTTTATATTAAATATTTAACTTTTACAATTAATTTATTTATACCATTCAATCATACACTCAATATGTAACCCAACATTACATTTTGAACAGTTTTCTTGCATTTTGTTTGCATACAGCACATTTTCTGTTTCCCATCATTCGTCCTTTCTATGTAATGTAAAGATATAAGAACAGATCCCATAGGATCTGTTCTTATATCTTTAAAAACACGATTGCAAAGTAATTTCTTCAATGAAGGCCTTCCTGCATTTTTCGGATCAGAGATAGATGAAACACGTAAATAGGTTCTTGTAATACTTCTCCTAAATTCAAGGAGGGGCATACTTCCATTAGCAAGACAATATAATGCATAAGCGTTTACTACAGTTAAATCTATCAGACTGGTAAAAATAAAAAATACCACTTTTTTCCACAAATTTTTATCCTATATTTGTTTATGCACCAATCTAGTTTATCCACATCGCCCATATATTTTTTGTAGCGGTCTAAACATTGAGGTTGTGGGATTTTCACTTGTTTCTTCTCTTTTCTAGACCATCTGCTTACTTTATCTAATGATAGTATTCCTTGATGAGTCGATAAAATTTTAACAGTTATTGTCTTTCCATACCACGGCAAATGTTTCATTTTCGACGTCAACCCTATAATCAAACGCACCACGACATTCCGTTTTCATGTCCTTGTCTGTTTTTATGGGACAGTTGTTCATGCGATTAGATCGCGCTGTACCAGTAGCAGCTATATTTCTATCGCTCAATGTTTTCATCAGCTCAAAGCTGGTGAAAAAATTATTGAAATAGAACAAATGATTAGATGGATTATCAATGATAGAAATATTTTTCATTATGAATGAGGCACCCAATCTGTTGACTGGATAAATTCCACCTTGTTTTCCTTCATATAATTCAGCGTAGAAGCAATATCCAGTTTGGGCACAACACATTGCCCATTGCTTAAGTCCAAAAGGTATCGACTTTCCTCTTATAAATTGTTTTAGGTAATGATGGCCATAATAGCGGATCATCTGTTCATCAATACTTATATTCTTTGAAAATACTCCAAATTTTAAAAATTGTCCATCTTATCAAGAAGTGGACGTATTTTAAAAGTCTTGTTCTTAGATTTTTCATTGACTAATTCAGCATTATCATTGAAATGCAAATTTCTTTTTATTTCCAAGTATCTGTTTCTAGTCAAACATTGTCTTACGCTTTCAATAGATATGTCTTCATCTTCATCCCAGTACATTCGTTCCTGCAGCAACGAATGATAGCCAGTTAGTGGTAGAAAACCCAAAAACTTTTTTAAACAGTCCAGCGAAAAAGTGAAATCATGCCGGTTGTTTTGTGCAGCGTACACAACACTTTGTCTTACTATATATGTCATAATATTTTCATCAATTAATGTCTCAAATACTTCGATGGGTGATTTGCCTTTTAGTGACTATATTATATTTTCCCTTTTTTGCAAAATTTCATCATCTTGCCCCATTTCTTTCGAATAATCTGGTCTTATTTTCCACCAAACTGATTTAGTTTTTTCCTTTTTGGATTTTTTTAGATGTCTTTGAATTTTCGACAGTGGTGTATATTCATCATCTGATTTCATAGAAGTAGATTCTATAGGTAGTGCGCTTGAATGAACTTCTGCTCTACCAGGGACATCTCTTGGAGAAGTATCTTCTAACAGATCATCCATGTCTTCTTTGTCTGATATAATATCGACGTTGTCGGGTGGAAGTTCAACAATATCTATCATTGCATCTGAATCAAGGTCATCCATGAAATTTGGGTCATTAAGCATTTCTTTCATTTCAGCAAGCGAATAAAATCTTCTCATACCCATACCTACAAAATAATAGAAAATTATATAAACAATAATTACTAACATTTTTACTCTGCATTGCCCATAGGCCCCAAATGGGTATAGGCATTAAAAAATCAATAAGATTGGTTGTGATGATTTTAAAGTTATGGCCAAGCACTGACATTTACCATAACCTATAAATTAACCATATAGGTAGTAACAGTTAAAAATTTTGTGAAATAATACAAAAATTATGCCCTTTAAAAATCATATTTTTCCTACACAGGTCTTACCACTAAATTTTCACTTCATTCAACTATTACTCCTAATCAACAAAAGAAATGTAGATTATTTATTGTCACCACGCACGTCTGAACTCTTCCAAATCTTACAGTGTTACCAGTTGCAATATTTCAGCATGTGCTACCAATTGCAGAGCAATAAAAGGTGCGATCCCCAAATGGGGCCTATGGACAGTAATGGGTTAATTGACAATAGTTGTGGGTAATTCAAGACAATAGGTGGGGAGGGATTACTGATGCAAAAAATGCTTTTTCATTTGAAGGTCACTGACAAATTTCTTGTTCTTGTCTTAAAAAGAAGAGAACTGTATATCCTTTATCTTCAAAAACTTGTTATATCAGAATGGCAATGTATATGAATATTTGTTCCCTAATATTTTAACTACCTAAATTGAAGACTCCCTTTGTTGTTAACTATGATGAACACAGCACACAAGAGCCTGCAAGTTGAGCAGTACTTTTATTTAAATTTCAGTTTCCAATGAATCTTTAATAACAAATTTAATTGTGTTAAGAAATAATTTTATAAATAAAAATGTTGAAGAAATGCAGTGATATGTCCACAAGAAAAACAAATTTTAAGCAATAGTGATGCTTTTTCTAAGTGTAGTCAAAGATGAGGGGTGCTTAGGCCATTTTTACAAATTTAATTTTTTAAGCCTCTGTACAAATGAAAATATGAACAGAAAAAGAAAGGTGCTAAAAGTATGACCATGGAAGAAGCACTACAATAGGTGTTTTTGAGATGCTAGGTTGCCATTTATTTTTATCAGCTGCTTAGTGTTATCAATTAACTTGAATGTTTATCAACAAAAAGTATTTGAAATTGTGCTTCAACTTGCAAAATTACAAAATATTTTTATAGTACATATAATGTTCAAATAATTAGTGCAATTGACATAACATAATGTTAAGGCTAAAATGTGATTCATAATGAGAAATTAAAGATAATAACCATTAATATGAGGGCTTAATTGCTAACTTATGGAAATAGAGGTGTATTTGCTATCCATCTCTGTATCTTGACATAACTTGCCTGAATGGGAAAACTATCTAGTGTTGTAAGACTAGCTTGTCTTAGTTAAAGTTAGTATTTCAAATTCATTACTTATGATATAATTAGGCAAAGAATTTTAAACTAATAGAAATTCTTTTACTTTGGAGAGGAATGCTATTTCTCTTCAAAATATTGTTTTTATTGATGAGGCATAATTGAAGATGTGGGTGCATAATAGATAAATTTAACCTGTAAATTGTCATTTATTAACATGGTACAAGCATGTGCAGTACTTAAATAACTATTCTCTATAAAGAAAAGTTTTAATATAGAGTATTTTTCATTTTATTTATTGCTCCCATATATAAATGTTAAATTCAGCTTTGTCTGGATTTGAATGGAAAGCTTATTTTGTTGATAATACTTGCATCAGAGTATCTTGAAGTTTGAAGGGATATTGCTGAAACTTGTGTAAATCTTGCGAACTTGAAAGTTTATGATATAAGCAAAATTTTTATTCTTCATAAAAAAGTATGCATGCATGTAATATTTATCAATAAATCAAGTTAACAAATATACTGTGTTCATCTGAGAAAGAGACTTAATCTTTCAAAATTAATCATTGTTGACAAGTCTAAGCAATTTCAATTTTTGTCAAATTAGTTATACCAGATATTAACTTTTTATCAAAGAATAAAAATATGTGAGCTCATAGTAGACTATCACCTCATTATTTATTCAACCTTACGAATAATATACAGTAAACCTTCATTTTATAATAGTCCGTAATGTTTCCTGGTATTTTAAATAATTGTTTTCAAAAATGTCCCTGTGATATAATTATTAGATGCAAAACAAATACAGAAACTATATAAGCAGTTGGCATTTTTCTCATACATGATGACTTAACGCATAATTAATTTCTTCTTTCATATGTTCTATTAAATAAAATTTTAACAAGATGAGGAATGCGATATTTCAGAAACAACTGTTATTGCTTTGCGTAATCATGCCAAACAATTCAAGAAAATTTATTTTTGTGCCCATGAAAATTTAAAGAATTTTCAGTCTCATAAATAAGTATGTAATTCGGAATTTCTGCTTATATATAGAAGTTGGATAGACTAAGTACAGTAAGTCCTCGATTTATGCGAGTTCTGCATATGCGAGCGAGAGAAATTCTCCCAGACGCTTGTTATATGTGAGAAAATTTCGCTGTTATGCGAGTCTGTGTGGTGGAGCACAAAGTGACAGAATGCTCCCGTGCCTGCTGCTTTCCCGCCACAATGTGTGCGCCACTACGTGCACATGCTGGTCTCACGCTGGAATTGACCCCCTTGCCACTTCATGGGAATTTCCCACGAAGTTGGGAGGTGTCGTGGTATACAAGGACTATTTAATCTCGCAGTAGGCATTGTGCTGTGCGAATCTGTGCTGTTGTGCGCTACGGATATATCACTTACCATCCTGTTTATTGCACCCTGCTTTCATCTTATTGGTTGTTATGGATTCCAAACATCCTGCAAATGCTTCTACTACTGATGGAGCAGTAAATAAACGGAAGAGAACCTCTCTAACTTTATAAATGAAGTTAGAAATTGTACGACGTGCTGATGCTGGTGAATGGTCATCGGCACTTGGGCGTGCATTCAACCTGGGTGAGTCAACAATATGGAACATAAAGAAGAATGCTGACAAAATTCATACTGCTGTCGGTCATTCTACGCCGCTGTCAGCCGAGATAACCATGAAGATTAGAAACCCACTAATGGAGAAGATGGAAAAAATGCTATCACTCTACATTGAACACGAAACGAAGAAGAAGTCAAGTTTTAGTAACCTGGCACTTAGGTCCAAAGCTCTCCAGATTTATGAGCTGAACCCGTGCCATTTCTAGCAAGTAAAGGATGGTTGGATAAGTTCATTAGATGCCAAAACCTGCACAACTTGAAAATTACCAGAGAAACTGCAAGTGCAGATCATGAAGCTGCTGGCAAGTTTCCTGGAGAATTAACAGCAGCCATCGAAGAAAATGGATACGACCCCAAGCAATGTTCAATGCGGATGAAACTGACTTATTTTGGAAGCAGATGCCATCCAGAACTTACATCAGCAAAGAAGAGAAAGTTGCTCCTGGATTTAAAGCAGCTAAAGATAGGCTGACGCTGCTGCTATGTGGCAATGCAGTAGGTGACTGTAAAATGAAGCCTCTACTTGTCTACCATTCTCAAAATCCCTGCGCACTGAAAGGCTTAAGCAAGAACATGCTACCCGTGCACTGGAAAGCAAATAAAAAGGCTTGGGTAACTTGCCAAGTCTTTGAGGATTGGTTCACAAATCATTTTGCATTTGAAACAGAAATATTGTCGGAAAACTAACCTTGCTTTTAAAGTGTTACTCATTCTCGATAATGCACCTGGCCACCCTAAACACTTGGAAAACATTAACCCTAACATTCGTATGTTGTTCTTGCCCCCAAACACAACTTCTCTGATCCAGCCACCAGACCAAGAAGTCATATCAACTTTCAAGGCATATTACCTGTGCAGGACCATGTCCCAGCTCCTTAAAGACACTGACGATTTTGATAACCCAAGGAGTAAGCCTACAATTCGGGAGTGGTGGAAACGCTACAACATCAAGGGTGCTATCGACAATATTCAAGCATCGTGGGAGGAAGTCAAGACATCGATATTGAATGCGTCATGGAAGACTTTGTGGAATGACATCATTGATGACATCAAAGGTTTCCCTAGTTTCTCAGCGACATTGTGTAACATTGTGGAGATTGGATGGAAGGTGGGTGGAGACGGCTTCTCTGATATGGAAGAGGATGATGTGATGGAGTTAATTGACTCACATGATGAACTTAATGTTGATGATCTGATGGACATGACCCAGGAACAGAAGGAAGAAGAAGAAGAGGAGCAGGGTGAAGCTCTCCAAGCGAAAGATTTGAGTATGAAGAGATTGGCATCATTATTTTTGCAGTTGGATAACATTGCACAGCAGTTTTTAGATGAAGACCCAAGTTTTGAGAGAAGCCTGCAGTTTAAGCACGGTCTTGACAACATCCTTAGGCCTTACAAGGAAATCTATGCTCAGAAACAAAAACTGGCTAGGCAGACCAGTATGATGCAATACCTCAGACCACGGTCTGGCTCTCATGTTCCAACTGCTTCTGAACCAGGACCATCAACGTCAATCCTCCTTCCTGAAAGTGAACCTAAATCATCTTCAACACCTTCACTTTTGCCACTGGTGCTGTCTGCTGCTAACAGCCCCATAGAAGAAGTTTCTCCCATTGATGTAACCCTGCCTGGTTTGGATGATTCTGACGCAGATGACCCTACACCCACCTCTTCCGATATGTAAACATCTACCACTACAACCACAATCTCATCCGCTGGAGCCAGACTGACTGCTTATCTTGGTGAGTGTTGATTTATTTTAGTAAAAATAATTTCCCAAATGCATAAAATAATCTTTCTGATGTATTAACATGATTTCAATGTAGTTAAAATGCATTTGAGACATTATATTTTACGTTGTTGCACCCAACCCCCTTTTCTCTGTATGTTAATGCATTCGATATATGCGATTTCAATTTATGCAAGGTTTTCGCAGAACGTAACCCTCGCATAAGTCGAGGACTTACTGTATTAAAATTGTTTTATTATATGATTACTTTCCAATTCCAATTCTTACAGCTGTAATAATGATTTAAATGATTTTGAAAAGTGTTTTTATAAGAAATTTCACAATTTTCTAATTTGCTGCAGAAGTATACGTAATCAGGCCTACGATGGATTTAAAATGTTTAAATGTCTTAGGTGAACTGCAGTCAACCTAGTGAATTCTTTTGATTTGAAAACCAGTTATAACTACAAAGAATCAACACTTGGTCATCTAACTTATTTTCTCTGTTGCAGGGATGTGGGCATCAGGGAAGCAAAGGAGGCAAAAACTTGGAAATGGCAGAAATTCTTTTCTTTGCATAAACGGGTAATAGAAATATCTTGCATCCTGGCACCAAACATAGTTGTTGTAGCCCAGCACTTGTGATTTGTTCTGGTTAATACGCCATAATAAGTCGTTTATAACAATGCAACCAGTAAAGCTCATTACTGAACTCAAGACATACACATGCAGTAAAAATTTCCAGAAGTCACCCTTGTTTACATTTGTGCAACCTTCTGAGAATCCCCCTCTCATTCTTCTTTTGCCATAGTAGTCGCTGTGTCAACGTTTCATTTGTCAGTTTTAGGAAGTTTTACCCATTACGGTTAAGAAAGGTTTTGCCAGCCGGAGATAAAGGAAAAATCATTAACAAAATTGGAAATGGTGTAAAGATAAGTGAAGTATGACGTGATTTTAATTAGATGAATTCCAACATGTGTATGATTGTATCAAACAGAAAATATTCCAAACAAGATGTCTATAAAAAGGTGGGCAAAACCAGATCTGCATTTTGGCTAAAAAACCACCATCATCAGTGGTGATTCTCGATGGTAGATTCTAAATAAGAAAGTAAAAGACTGGTTATGCGTGTGAGAAATCGCCCAAAAGCAAAATATTTTTGGGGAGGGGAGCACACCAAGATTTGAAAGTTAATACATATAAAAGCGTAGATCAATATTTTTATCCCAACGCTCAATTAAGCCTTTAATAGATAGCGTTATTCACTCCGCACTTTTGTTTAAGCAACGAAATTATCAAGCTTTATACACAGCAACGTAAATATATACTGTTAATTATTCGGGAAACTGCGTGTGGGAAGCGTTTATATGCGTTTATAACGACTGACCAAACAATTGTCATCGGCCATTGTTGAAGTATTCGCTTTATTTGTGCTATTTACACATGCCACACAATCAGTCGATGGCATTCAGCGAATGTTAAGGGCGTCCAGGGCCCCCTCTGGCCCCCCTTAGTTACGTCCCTGATAAGACTAGAAAAACCAGATGCGTATTTCTGCTAGAAAGCAGTCATCATCAGTGGTGTTTCGCCCGACAGTAGATAAAATTTATGTTCGCGTAGAAACATTTGAAATTCTTGAACGGAAAATCAATAGGTTAATTATTATCTCGTCATCATACTGTAATTTACAATTAGTGACTCTGATTTGTGACGGTAGGTATTAGGAAATCTTGGCAAAGATAGTAGAAAAGTCATTCTCAGAAATATTGATTCGGAGGTACATATGCTGTTTTTATCATTATTCAATCAAAAATGCCGACTATCAATGACACTTGAATAATGAACTCGAGTTGAGTGGGCAGTTTTTTTTATTTATTAGAGCTCTATTTTTTAGCTCATTTATCTAGAGCTAAAAAAGTTTTTTTTGGAAATCCTCCAGCTTTCCCCTCAGTAGACGTAATCTCTTCTCTCGTGTTCCATCTTTCAATAGAGATAAGCCCCTTCGAAGGACACGGTCTCGATACCAATATCAAGCGATTAAATGCCCAAAACTTATCAATTCCAATTAAATTTACCTGTGTAAATCTGTGTATCACTCTAAAACGATCAATTAAAATTATAAAGAGCCGAACCGCATGAAAAACTAGGAAAATTACGTTAAGGTCCAAAGGGTAATTGACTAATTACGAGGACGCAACAAGAAGGATGGCCAAACCCTCTCAGAGCTTCAGAGAGGCCCGGACCACTTCCATATTTTGAGGCCACTGGGCATAATAAAAATAAAAAGACACGCAAATAAAATAAAGCAATCATCAAGTAAAGAATAGTGAAATGTATTTTGTATATTTCTTATTTATAAAATGCTATTCTAGCCTTTTCCCATGCCAATGTACCAGTTATTGAAGGAAAAATCTAATTTTTGTGATATCCTACAGTTGATATTAAAAATGCCGAGTCCATTCAAATGAAAATTTGGGCCTTCTTGATCCAAATGGCCCTCCTGACCCTCCCTCTCAGAGGCCCTGGGTATTGCTGACGGACTTGAGTCACTCTAGTATCTAGTGGACATTTTAAAAAATTAATTCAATACAAATTGTTTTGAACTCTGTGTTGGTTAAATATATATATATTTAAATATAATTATATATTTAATATATATTATAATGTAAATACGCAGATTTTTTACTATTTCGTAAAGTTTTCTTTGTTTCAATGTAGGAAATTTTTGTGAACCTTACTATTGAGAAAGCATTTTTCATTTTTTCTGATTATTAAAATTTTCGTCTTGTTAAAATATTTTAATTAAACAATAGTAATTGTATGTGCTCCGGAAAAAAGATGCGACATAATAGACAAATATTTTTATCATTTAATTCTGATCAAGTTTCCACTCCATTTTATAAGATAGTTTGTATTCCTCAATATTTTATGTTTATCTCCCTGTTTACTTAAAAACGCCAGATCTTCAGATTTATCATCAACTCTTGTTTAAAATATCAGTCATTTTATCGATTCTTTTCTTTAGCGTAATAAAAAGATCAATTTTAGGATCGATAATTGTCTTACATCACTGATAAATACTTTTATACAGTTATACGTAAATAATTACAATCGGTATTGCCAAATCCTTCTTTAACCCTTTTAAACTAAATAATAGTGATATACCGGGTACTAAAAAATACCGAGTACCCGGGGAAGTAAAGAAAAATTACCCGACCGGGTAGGTTGAACCAATTTGGTTCAAGATGTGTGGGCTTGCTTAAATGAAATTTTGTTTGAAAATGAAAGAAAACCAGAAGAATTTCGTGCTGAGGTTAATACGTCTTATTCTAAAGAAGAGAGGCAATTTGAAAATTTTCTTAAATGTCCTAACATCCCTCGTAAAGAAAATCCTTTAACTTGGTGGGCAAAAAATGCAGCTAGCTATCTTTCCTGAACTGTCAAAATTGGCCAGACGTTACTTGTCATCACCTCCAAGCAGTATACCCAGTGAAAGGATGTTTAGCGAGGAGGGAATCAAATACGAAGAGCTGAGGAATAAACTCTTGCGAAATGCAGAAAAACTAGTTTCTTCATCATAATCTCCCATTGTTGAAATTTAATTATTAAAATTTTGACCACCTTTATTTCATTCTTTACTTAAGAAGATTTTATAAAGTTTATAAGGTTTTACAATCTGGTACTGTTGACCGGTCATTAAGTATAACTGTGCATATTATGTAAAATGTTATTTCATGGTTCAGTTTCATTTTTGTTAAAGTAATCGGTTTTTTAAAAATTTATTATAATTAAAATATCGTTTCACGGAATGTTTCTTGCAGGCTAAAAAGTGAAAGTAAAATATTGTTTTTATTGTTATCATTTTTTGCTCATGAGGGACCCAGTACCCGGCACCGGTCGCTGGGACCCGGTGCCGGGTCCGGGTAATTTCCGGGAACTGAAAATATGGCCGGGTATACCGGGTACCTGGTATTGCCGGGTACCCGATACATCACTACTAAATAACATCAATGATTAATTAGAATGGTTTACTAACAATAAGAAACGCAGAGGATTGGAAGGAGACTTCTCCTAATAAACGGCATTTAAAAATCATTTCTGCATTTACCACATTTTTAGTGCATAAGTGCTTTCGAATTACAATTCACCGGCCAGAACTCAGTTTCAAGTTCACAAGGAAAAAGTAAGTACTATTGCATTAACAAATGAAATATATCGACAATGATTGAGAACGAAATCCTAATATAAAGTACATGGATTTATTTTAACGTCTTTATTGCGAATCGTGATATAAAAAAGTTTGCAAAAACTGCTCCATAAATAACTTTGAAGAAATGGTTTATATTACAGGTAAATCGCTCAAGTCGACTGAAAAATTCCTCTGCGATAACTAATTCAGCCAAGTAGACAACCGGAAACGTGAGGACAGGGACGCCGAGAGCCTGGGGCAAATACCATTGTCGGACCCCTTTTCTCTGTTTTAAGTTCAAAAAGGGAACTTGGCCCCTCGGCAGGCCCAAGACAGCCGACCCCCCCTCCTCCTTATCTACGGTATTGGCTCGCAGTATTATAAACAGAATTTCTCAAATTCCATCCAATTAAAAATGTTTATCAAAATTACATGTAACATATATGTTAGTACTATATGTATCACATCATAATTAGACTTGGTATGATTCGATTAATTTCGATAAACAGTGAATTTGTAAAAATCAAATATTCGACGAAATTTAATTGCCGTCGATAAGTGTAGGTTTTTCATCACTAAATTTTTTGCGCAATTACATGTCATGGTTTTTAAATTTGGTTCTCCAAATTAACACCTAAAATGTATTTTAGTACCAAAAAAGCAACGCGTAAAAAAATCGGTACTTGTCATAACAGACGACCACATTTGAATCGGAATTTCCTACACTTTGCATTGTGAGGTCCACCGTGACATTTTTAAGTAACTGCGTATCTTGCGCAGCAACAGAGTCCAAAAGTACGAACTACGTGAGAGTAGATCTTACAATTAGTATGAATGGATACCTATCGCCAGATGTCCCTATAGTACTTTAACTAATGAATTCTCACAAAATTTACATTTCTAGGGGCCATACCTATAATCCATACTCCGGTCAGTTTCCCATCATCATCGTTCTGTGTTTGCGTTCTAGGCATTTTTCTAGATTCCTCCTGATTGTTTTACCAACATCGCAACTTTTTCCTTCATAATATTTACGTATAAATTTGGTTGTATATTATAATAGCGTAACATTAAGTTTGTTATTGAATAGTCACGATTTCGTAATTGTACGATTCAACGAAAAATTTACTTTTTCATCTATAAAAAATTGGGAGTAAACAATATTTTTCTTTAGAACTGACCGTACGACGACACTCCGAGTACTTGTAACTCCGGGCCCAAAGACGGTATTTCCCGAAGGGGAGAAAAATAATATTGGAAAGGAGTTTCAGGGTGCTAAGGGTTGATAGAAAAGCAGTGGGTTGAGTTGGAAAAACCCAAATCCAAATCTGAGAAAACGCCGCCCGTTGGTATTGGTTGCACCCGCGTATTGCAATATGACAGATCCTAATACCGGGCCCCTCAGAGGCCCGGACCCCGGGGATTTTGCCCCGGTATCTCCACGCTCTCGGTGGCCCTGCGTGAGGATCACTATGCAATTAGTCATTCGGAACAAGAGTTGTAGATAAATTAAATTGAAGCGCTAACATTTCTCCAATTCGTTTGAATAGTCCCATGAATGATTGTTTACCGTTTAAGTTAATTTTATCCGTTGTATGAGAATTCCGCCCTGTTTCCTGCCCAATAGTAATCTATGATGGATAGGTCCAGGAGTAACTTTTGGGATCCTTAAAAGCAGCGGTTCTCAATTTTTTTCCTAGCGCACCGAAAATGAATGAGTTTGTACCTCGCGCTCCTCTTATGTTAGTGGTCGCCTCAGCCCCTAACTCAGGACACTGTCATGTCGGTATGGCGAATTGATTGGAGTGGATGAAGTTTTAAATACAATTAAAAATCATATTTTCGTTTTGTATATATAACGAACAAATGGTTTAGTAGAAAAAAACAAAAAAAGAAAGCGAGTGGCAATGGCGCTCCTTGTTAAAACGCAAGTTTATTATTATTTTTAGAGAAGTGAGGAAATGTCAAACGATGAGATTTTTCATTCTTAATGGTATAAGTGAGCTGAATGCGATTAATACCATTTCCTAAATAAATTTACACAGTGCAAGAAGGTAAACCATGTTATGCTATAATTGAAGAGCATCATTGGTTAATAAAAATTGTGCGGTAATTTGATTGACGAGAATAAGGTACGAGCCCTTTGCATGGAAATCTGCCATCAATACTAAGGCCAGGAATAAGATTCTTTTAAAACATTAAATTAAATTATAAATTACGGAATAATTCAATTCGATTCAAAATTATTCATTAAGTTTCAGCAATACAACGGCATAAAAAATTGCGATGCGTAGTTTTATAGGATACTTTTAATGCGGATGCAAGTGGTAATAATAATTTACATAGCGTGGCTTTTAATATCAAACTATTAAATCGGAGTAATTATTTGATATCGGCATCTCGCTGCTCATTTAGGCAAGGGTTTCTAAAATGCGTTACCTTGTCCCGGATTGGGATGTGTAGCACATTTTATGTTATATTTAACGTATATTGTATTCGTTTCCTATTATTAACTCTTCTAATATCATAAGCGACAGAAAAAATACCTCTGAAATCTTCAGCAAGTTTCACAATCAGATTTCATCGGATCCCCTTATTATTGTTTAATTTGCTATTAAATTTCCGTACCAACACATTGTTACCTATCTATCAAACACCGGTCAACTTCGCTGTTAATAAAATGTATTACATACTTCCCGTTCGTGAGTTGGGCAAACTCGAAAATGGATAGACGGTTATAAATTTCAAAGTACAAGTCATTCCCCAGAGATAAGAATATGAGTAAAAATAAAAGGTTGAGGAAAATCACGGTACGCAAAATACTTATTGGTTTGTAGTAAGGCAAACTTTTTCCAGTGATTTTGAAAAAAAATTAATTCTATCCTGTCTCATTTGATAGAATTAAAACCTTTCGAGGAGGGAGGGGCTAACACAACATTTAAGATTTCTATATATAGTTACGGTGATTTTTTGTAGAATAAGATCGAGGAAGAGCTTCTTAACAGCTTAAGGGCATTTCTCTTTGCAGATTTATTTTTAATTTCTTACATTAAATTTATGGACTCTGTCTTCGTGTGTGTGGAAATTATGTCAAATGTTCTTCGCGCACAATACCATGCAGAATAAAGCGAAAAAATTCAGTTATGACTCAACCTGAATATGTGTCATTTAAAATATACTGGATTGAAAAGATTTTACTGTCAATAATTTTTTAAATTAGAAATTGACCTAATGTTATGAGACAGTTTGGTGAACTGCAGCAAATATTTTAGCAAAATCATTGACGTTTCAATATCACGCCAAATTTTGTAAGAGATGACCACGTTTCAAATTTTCTTGTCGTAGGTTATTCTAGGACTACTTTCTCAAATTAGTGAATATGGAACAACTATATCGGTCAGATATCGTTCAATAGTAATTTCAGGAAAAATTAAACATCCCCGTAAATTGCACATAATTAATGTTTTAAATACATATTTAGTTTTATTTACAACTTAATCAATTATGCCATTTGCAAAAGTTACAATACAAATTAAATATTTCTGACGATACAATGAAAATTCTGCTTCCCTTTAAACACCGAAATAGTTATTTACCATTTCCTCGTTTGCTACAATAATCGAAATAAGATAGTATATCACAAAGGGGGCGGAAAGTAGTTTAGAAAGATAATACGTATAGTTATTTTACGTATTTCATTTATGAGTACCTTCGAAAATGCATCGAGTGGGATTCGTCACTTCTCAAAGCGTGGTAAATGTTCATTGGCTGAATGAGATTCGCCAATGAGAGCTCTCCATCTGTCCGTCTGCTGGCCTTCAGTAAAAGAAAACGGACGTCGACACGGAACGCCAAGGAATCATTCGGCTTTGTGAGGGCGTGAAAGCGGTGGAAATCATGAGGGTTTTAGCCGGTGTATTTGCCATTTTGGCATTTTCTTTAGTTAAAGCCGACGTTTATTATGAAGAGAGGTTTCTTGACGGTTAGTATACAGTAATTTTCAATTAATATCGCATTATCTGCATTGTTGTGGTGAATGATTTTTGTTCGTTGATGTGGCGATTGCTTTAACTTAAATATGGGCTCAAAAATAATTTATTTTATTTTTATAGATTCCTGGGAAACTAATTGGGTAGAGTCTAAACATTCTGGGAAAGAATTTGGAAAGTTTGTGCTGAGCCATGGAAAATTCTATAATGATCCAGAGGACGATAAAGGTAAAAAGTTATTCCTTCAGTAATTGTTTTTTTTATATATCACATTATGAATTAAGTTCAATGCATAATAATATGCCCGTTTTTGCAGGAATACAGACGTCTGAAGATGCAAGGTTTTATGCCCTTTCAACAAAGTTTAAACCTTTCAGCAATAAGGACAACGCGCTTGTTGTTCAGTTTACTGTTAAACACGAACAGAATATTGATTGTGGAGGAGGATATGCGAAAGTTTTCGACTGCAGCTTGGATTCTAAAGACATGCACGGAGATACACCATATCTGCTTATGTTTGGTATGTTAAATTTATCAAGTATTTGATGCGGACACTAGATAAGTTTTAGAAAAAATGGTTAAAATTACGCCTTTAAAATGTCGATTTACCCATAGAAAGTTTTTAAAAAATTTTGTTTATAGGCATTTTAAAATGGCATTTTTTTCACAGGGCCTGATATTTGCGGACCGGGCACGAAAAAGGTTCACGTTATCTTCAATTATAAAGGAAAGAACCTCCTGATTAATAAGGACATTAGGTGCAAAGATGATGTATTTACACATTTATACACGTTGATTGTACGGCCTGACAACACGTATGAAGTGCTTATTGACAACGAGAAGGTCGAATCGGGAACTATGGAGAGTGACTGGAACTTTCTACCGCCTAAGAAAATCAAGGATCCGGAAGCTAAGAAGCCCGAAGACTGGGACGATAAGCCTACAATTGATGACCCCGAAGATAAGAAACCAGAGGTTAGATTTAGTTTTACTTTAACATTATTATTGCACTCAATTCGAACCTATCATATAAGTTGCAGATCAGCAGATAATAAATTTTGTTTTTTTTCTATTAGTCATTGTCGCATTCATGATTGATGTTTTAAAATTATAGCCGAGAGCTGGTCGTTGATTGCATTTTGCTGGGTTTTTATTATTCTAATATTGGTTAGTTTATCATTTTATTCGAATTTCGCTCCCTCCAATCAAACTTTTTGTTATGCATGATATAAGAGTCAATGTTGCCTACTTTGAAGAGTAATAGCTGGACAAGCCAGGAAGTCTTAATTGTAATTTTTAAATTGAAACTTTTATAATTATTCTTAATATTTTGAAGTTAGTAAAAGTAGTTGGAATAAGCTTTTATGTATTGCTAGAATTATATTTTAAAAGTTGAATATAAATACTAGTTTATATTCACAGAAGAAGTAATTCGTAACATACACGAAAATGTTTTATTTATAACAAGACAGGTTTCGCTACATTCATCAGGTTAAACAGTGCATTGATAATTTCTAACCAACATCTAATTTGCGACCTTTGGGTTCAAAGTGCAGGCAAAAGGTATTTTGAAAACTTGGAAGAAGTGCTGTGAAACTTCTCATTTGTATATACAGCTCTCCAATCATTGCATGAAAGTTTGTATGAGCCACTATTGAAGACTTAAGGGTTCTTATCATTAAGGGTCCATTTGAGAAGTATATCCAGGTAGTAGGTGGCAGGTTCCAGGTTAATTTTAAGGAAAAGGTTGTTGTACAGCTTATAAGGTTTCATGCAATTGGGTTTGTAGCAACTTTAAGATTTAGAAGTGTTAACAGGTGGGATAGACAATTTTTGTAAAGTGATGAATGTTCATTAATCAGTTGGCTGTTATTATCGTTATTAATTGCAACCAGTTCAATAGAGTTAGAGTTCATCATTTTGATTTGTTTTGATTGTATTAATTCTTAAATTACGTCTACTTGGGATTGAATTCAAGTGCTTATAAAATTTTAAATTTAAACTTCCCATCATCTATCATAGCATTAATTTGTTTCATATGAATATTAAATTGCTACATTTCTCCTAGACATTTAGAATTCCTGTTTTGTGTAACCTTCCATCTTCTCTAAGATGCTAATATTGAAGTACTATTATTTATTCTAATAGCATTGTATTTTTTAATACTTACCAAATGACCTTCATATGATGCCAGACATAATTGCTGTTGTTTTAATGAATTTAATTTTGTAGCTTGATTCTATAAAATATTGGCCATCGGTTATTACATAATGCCATTTTCCCAAAAATAACTAGAGGTAAATATGTATCTCATTCCTTTACTTTTTCATGAATTATGGTCTGGGGTCATAAGTCATGAATAAGGCTGGTACATTTTTTATCTCTAGTTTCTAATTACTTAAGGTCACACCTTGCAAGACATTTCCCGCATTTTAAAGCCTTTTTGCCTTTCTTGATTATTATACTTGCTAATTTTGAAACATCTTTGCTTGAAAAATAAAAATTGTAAGAAATGTCTGATGGAGAATATTGTCAAATAATTTCATTGGCAGCAAAGAATTTAGTTTTGAACTGAATTCGATACAATACTTAAATAGTAATAAGTCGCCATAATCCCTAATAGAGAAGTGGTAAAATTCTTTCCTGAATCTATTTTTTTTGTTCCATTAAGGGTAGTTATATTTTGCTTTCTTAATTCTGATTAATTTTATCTAGCTGAGCAATACAGCTGCATTATGCCTTAGAATAACAAAATGTGCTAGGTACATCAGCTTCTCTAGCAAAGATACATTTTGGGAACTTTCTAATGAAATGATTTTATTTCTGAAAAGGATTGGGATCAACCAGAACATATCCCCGACCCTGATGCCACCAAACCAGAAGATTGGGACGATGAAATGGATGGTGAATGGGAACCTCCAATGATTGATAACCCAGACTTTAAAGGAGAATGGAAACCCAAGCAGGTATGGTTATGTGATTTAATGGTACCAAGTCCATTATGAAGTAAGTTATGTTTGCTGACTTAATTAAACTTTTTAGATTGACAACCCAGCATACAAGGGCCCTTGGATTCATCCTGAGATTGATAACCCTGAGTACAAGCCAGACGCAGAATTGTATAAGAAGGATGAAATCTGCGCTATTGGTTTTGATTTGTGGCAAGTTAAGTCTGGAACAATATTTGATAATGTTCTTATCACTGACGACCCAGAACATGCTAAAGAAGTTGGCGAGCAAGTGTGGAGGCCAAGGATGGTAAGACTTTGTTTATTTACTAGTTTATACTTCAAAAATATTCTTAATGTTGTTGATAATAATATTTGTATACTTGTTTAGGAGGGTGAGAAGAAAATGAAAGATGAGCAAGATGAAGAAGAGAGGAAAAAAAGGGAAGCAGAAAGCAAAACTGAAAAGGATGATGATGACGACGATGAAGATGAAGATGATGAGGAAGAAGGTGGTGAAGTAGAAACTGGAGATGAAGAACATGGAGAGGTAAGTGTTAGAAAAGGATTTCCTTTTACATTCTGCTTTTTATATGTTTACAAAAAAGTTGCTATTTAAGAATTTATGAAATTGTAGAGTATATTTAACAATTAAAAGTTAAGGTCTGAAAATATAATGCATTCTATCCTTTTATCTTGCTACAGGAGCACGAGGATCATGATGAACTATAAATGTGTGTGTTGGACATTTTTAAGGATATTTAGTGACATGTGAATCATAGTGAACCATGCCAAGACTGATTTTTGGAAGATGCTGCTTTGAGTGGCAAAATATTCCGGCAAATGGGGACAGAAGAATTATTCTGAAAATAATTTCCAGTTTGGAGATAGTGACATATCGGCCTCTTTGTTATTTATGAGTTTTGTTTTCGCTGCTAATGGGCATCTGATGTTGCCTGATATTTTTTGTTACATCACTGTGTGGTGTTTTCATCACACACAAAGTGTTACTGTGAAATTTTGAAATCTGATCATTGTTGATCATGTTAACACTATTTCTTATGTAATTTCATATTTTAATGTATCCCATGGGAAAATTTTGCACTTTTGTGACTTTGTTTTCTCTGAAGTTTTGCTGTGATTGACAATAAATGTTGTCAAACTCCGGAAATATCTACAATTTCAGTTTGCCACACATGCTGAAGCATTTATGCGTTTGTATTACCAAGCGCACTTTTGTGTACATTTTCCCCTTTTTGTTAGTAAAAATCCCAATTAATGTTTCAATGTGCTGTCTGTCAAATACCTGGAAAGGGAGTCATTCAATAAAGTTGGATAAAAACCAAGTATCCTATATATGCTTCCGTTTAATACCTGAAGAAATTTATTAATACCAGCCATTTAAAAGACAGCGAAAAATTTGTTAGTACAGGAACTAGTAGAAAAATTAAATACTTTGAGGCAGTTTCAAATTATTAGAATGCTCGAGGTAGTTGAAGGAAGCCATATTGAATAGGTTTTACAGGTCATTTCAAGCTAATTGTCTCTGAAATTAGAAGTAACCTAATTAGTCGACTGGTATGGCATATTACGAGAATGAAGTTGTGAAACGACTGCATGTAAAGCAGTTTTGACGAAAATATCAGCTGCAATAATCTAAAATGTTAAGGAAAGCGGCAAGAACTAACCGGGGAATAATTAAACGTGTTCATTTACCATAAGCAGAGTGTAATATTTTAATAACCGAGTCACTTGGTAATTCAACGGTGTTAATGAATTTAGATTGCACTTCCAGAGGAAAATGAATAAATACCATCATTTAATTTAAAAATGTGATTGAGAACGGTCATGTAAAATACACCGAGGAAAAACATTGTGACGATGATAACTAGTTTGTTCATGTCTAGTTGTATTATAAAACTAATGAATTTGGAATAATGTAAAACGATTTACAACGTAGCGGAAAATTGTAATTAAAAAAAATTGGTAGGCAATTTTTAGATACGAATTTCTCTTATATCGCTTCACTTGTTATTCATAAATGGAATAGTGGGAAGAGCACTTTTTTTGTTTCTCTGAAGTTAACCCGAAGGACTTAAGGGCATTTGAGGGTTTCCTGAAAAAATGCAGGCCGGTGTTTGGACCCGAATTACATCTTCTATCAGGGTAAATTGTGCCGAAACTATTAAGTTTATAATAGTCAGTGATATCTCTGTAGATTTAATATAAACATGGAAAATGTTTTTATAGCTTCATTAAATTAATTGTACCGATGTAGTACCAAATAGTTGCAATATAAATTTTTTCCATAGTATAATTAAATTTAGGAACAACTCATCATTCAATGTTTTTAAAGGAATTCTTTTGCCATTTAATTAGCAAATGGCAATATATATTAAAATTGATATACTTACACCATTATTTATAACAATTATTTTGTAGCCTACTTGTGCTCAAAGATGTCAAGTCACAGCTATACAGCATTTGGGCATTCAACAGCGGCTTTATTCAGCTGATGCTGAAGAAGCTGATGTGGTAGTAATTGGGTCAGGGCCCGGTGGCTATGTTGCCTCGATCAAAGCAGCTCAGTTGGGCCTTAAAGTAAGTTGATCCTATTTTTCCGAAAAATGTATATGTTGCCGGCAGCGATTTTTTGTTTTAGACATGACAAAAATCGGGTATGGCTACACGTAAAACCTAAACGTTCCGTCCGATGATTTTTTTTACAATTGAATAATTAGGCTATGTTGTTGTGTTTAGATATTGATTCGATTGGTGTGGTTTCCTGGATTAATCTATAATTTTTATTTCTCATGAACATGCGAAATGTTCAATTCATGAGCCTTGTTGAGGACCACGGCATCAAATAATTCCCTGGAAAGCTATTTCATGATAAATATCAAAGGACTTAGAAGTTATTTTTGTTTCGTTTCAATAATTTTTTTTATAAAAGGGCTTCTGTTTAGGATAAAGATGCTAATAATTTTTCATCTTCAGTGCAGTAATATCTATTGGAAATAAGATATTTTGATGAAGTTCCAGAAGTACAGAAAAATATGGAGAAAAAGCTTGGTTCACTATTTTTTTTGTTACAATGTAATTTTTAGTTTGGAGATACCATGAGTTGCCTTATTTTGGCCTAATATAAGGCTTTTAATTATTGTTTCATAATGTTTTGGCATACAGGGTACTTCCCATTTGTTGATGTTTATGTTATACCTTATGGAAGACTATTTAGTGATTTTTCTATTTTTGTGGGTAAAACAAATAGTGGTTCGGTTAATTTACTCATTTTGATTGCATAAGTTATATAATAAGGTAATTTTTTTATTTTAGACGGTATGTGTTGAGAAGAATGCTACCCTGGGAGGTACTTGTTTAAATGTTGGATGCATTCCGTCTAAAGCTCTGTTAAATAACTCCCATTATTACCACATGGCACATAGTGGAGACTTAGCTAATCGAGGCATTGAAGGTATGCTATCTTTATTTGATTGATATTTACCAATTTAAGATTTTAAATTTGTTCCTGTAAAAATTTCATTTTAAAACATTTTTGATGCTAAGCTTTCTTTTATTTGTGCTTGTTTTTGTTACACACATTTTATGGAAAAACATACGATTTCACGTATCTAAATTAAAGAAAAATCTGATGTGGCCAACACATGACTTTCTCCATATTTGGGGTATAGATATTAAAATTATTATGAATAGAATTATAAGGCAAAATTATTATTTTGTATCGTAGAAGAATAGTCATCCTTATTGCCGTAAATTATATGTTGAATACGTTTACAGAATTCACCGCTAGTTGGTGGCGCTGTATACTGGAAATTTAAGAATAAGTTAAATATCTCTGAAATGGATGGTTCTATGAAAATTTGTTTCAAACAAAACTTGGAAGAAATATTATTCTCTACAACTTTAGTCCTAACAAAGGTTACCAATAACAACGTTTTTAAGGAGATATTTGACGGAAACCGAAAAAACATTATTTATAAATAATTCCTAAACAAAGCTGCTATGAAAATTGTTTCAAATAAAAGTTGTGGAAAATTACATTCTCTATAATACTTGTATCAATTTGTATATACAGTAATGATGTTTTAACGGAGAAATATCGCAGAAATCGAATTGGGTTTCGAATAAACCTCGACTTCCGGTTAACTGTTATTGTCCAAAAACTAATCAGTTCTTTGTGCTCATGCTAAAGTGTTATATATGAAATTTGGTATTAATAGGACAAGTACTTTTTGAGTTAGAGAGCCCACAATCACATCCATCCATCCACACACACAGACATACATCGTTCCGAAAATAGTCTAAACGTGTTCTAGGGACCTCAAAACGTGTACTTCCATTGGAATCTCGAAGTCGATTTTTTCGTGATCACAGTACAGTAGAACCCCCGTTAACCGAGGTAATCGGCACCGAGCCCACCTCGGATACCGAAAAACTCGGTTAATACAGAGGTTAAGGTAAAAATAGAGATTATGATCAGAAAAAATTGTAAAATTAACACATATTTAAACACACTAAAGTCATTTAAAAATCATTATTAAACAATAAGACTAACCTTTACTTTTTCTGAAAAAAGTGTGTCAGAGTCCTCTGTTTTATCTGATGTGTTTTCTTTTTCGCAGCAATATTCCTCCAGTGCTTAAGCAGTAGTAAATCTGCCGGCGTCGCTTCCTTTTGTTCGATGTAGGAGATTGCAGCCTCTATCGCCTTTAGTCCATCAGAATGAGATATTTTGGCTTCTTCTTCATCACTCTCCTCCTCTCCCTTTTGGGCCACTGTCTTTACTATCATTTCATCTGAAAGTTCGTGTTCGTCGTCTGCACACATCCATTCAGCTATGTCATGTGCTTCAATGGGCCCAGAGGCTGGAAGTTTTTTAACAAGTTCAAAAAGAGTCATATTGTCTTCATCATTATCTTCTCCTTTATCATCATCAGCGTATTCTTCATTCTGTCTAGGCCTCTCAATTTCAATCAAGTTCCTCCATGATTTTTCTAAGGTCGCAGATTTTACATTTTCCCATGCCTCAGCAACCCAATAAACGACATCCTTCAGCGTTATCTTTTTCAGGTAGTCTTCAACTGTAAAACCTTCTTCCACACCTTCAACGAGTGCTTTCAGTAGGGACTTTCTGTAATTTCTTTTGAGGTTCTCGAGTACACCCTAATCTAATGGCTGAACAAGTGAGGTGACGTTTGGGGACAAAAACGTTGTTTAATATTGCCACTGACCAAAGATTCAGCATCTGAGTGGGATGGAGCATTATCACGCAGTAATAACGCTTTTCTTAGAAGTTTTTTTTCTTTAAAAACTTTTCAACAGTTCAAATTTATTATCAAACCAGTCTTTAAACAGAATAGCGTCCATCCAGGAACTTTTTTGGTGGTTATAATAAACAGGCAGGTTTGGCAGATGAAGATTTTTAAAGGCACGGGGATTTTTGAACTTGCCTATGATCATGGGTTTCAGTTTGAGGTTACCTGATGCATTTGATCAGGCTAGCACAGTTACCCTCTCCTATTTTTTTGTAACCAGGCGCAGACTTCTCATCTCGGGCTGCTAGAGTTTTTGATGGGAACATCCGATAATTCAGACCAGTTTCATCACAGTTAAAGAGTTGGTCTAAAGTCAACTCTTCTTTTTCGATCACTTTTTTAAAATTTTCTTTGAATCTTGTCACTTCTTCACAATCCCCAGATAATTTTTCCTCACTTATGCATAGCTGCCTTATCCCATACCGCCGCTTCCAACGGTCCAGCCATCCAGAGCTAGCAGTGAATTCTTCTTCACCATCCTTGAAACGGTTATGAAATTCAAGAGCTTTGGCTTGCAACATAGGACCACTTTCTGGAGTCCCTTTAGCTCACATTTGAGTAAACCATAAAAAAATGGCCTCTGACGTTTTCTCAAAATCACACTTTTTCATTGTTTTTCTCGGGTTTTCAACACTTCCACTCACATTCTGAGAGCACCATTTTTTGATTTCCCCCCTCTTTCTTCGCCAGTCACCAACAGTCACTTCCCCTACGGCTAAATCAGCAGCAACTTTTCTGATTCATTCACCATTATCAACTCGCCTGATTGCCTCTAGTTTAGTTTCTAAAGAGAGCATAACTCTTTTTCTTTTAGCACTCATAGCTAAAAATAACTTAAACACGAACACGTAAGAAAACAATAAAAACAACGAAGCACGCTTACACAGTCTTGACAGGCCAACAGACGGTCGAACACTGCTTGCGACATTTTGAGACAGGGTCAGGAAACTACCTAGAGACAATGTATACAAACCAGCGAAATGAGAGGAATGAGACAATTTGAAACGGTAAAAAAACTAACTAGAGAAAATGTAATCAAACGAGCGAAATGATGGGGAATGACCTTGGCGAAGACCCACCTCGGTTAACACGGAGGCTCGATCGACCGGGGCTCGGTTAACGGGGATTCTACTGTACTTTCCCTATACTACGTATGGAGATAATAAAAATATTACTGCTGTTTTTACTTTTATCTTTACTTCTTTTAGTATTCTGTTTTTAAGTATTGATTTAATCTTGAAATTAGGCCAACTGAATAAAAACTAATCTACATTATTATTCCTTTTGTTATTTATTTGACTTTTTTGCCTTTAAGAAATACATATTTGAAATTGTGATTATTATGAGACTTAAAGGTATGGTATTCAGTTCTAATAATTGCCAGAGCAGCCTACTTCCATTCTTGTTATGAATTTCATTTTTACTTCATTTATTTTCTCTTGTAATTAATTTGTACTGTAATGGATTTGGAATTTAATTCCATTTAAAATTAGATCTGAAAGAAAATATCTATCAATTCATTATTATAATTAATGGTAATAGAGTGCAATTGTTTGTATTTTTTTACATTTTGGCAGTTTTAGGTCTGTGCAAAGTGCAGGAGTGTCCTGAGGTATTTTGGCACCCTGGGTGAAAATACATTTCTATACCCCCTTTTGACAATTTAAGAAGACATCATTTATTTATCGTTCTTAAAAATTAAAGCAATGACTACAAAAACTGAAGGAATGCAATTGATATTTTGCCTTTTCGGGGTTATATACACGTATTACTAACAAATATTTACCTTCATGCAAGCAATATACGAGGTGCTGTCAAAAAGTTTCCGAACTGGCCATGTGGAGCGCTTCTTGTATGAACTGCCGAGTAACAGTGCGATAGCACGTGGCGTATTGTTTTGGCAGCTCTTTGTTTCATGTTGTGTCAGTGTGTGTCTGCGATCCTTTTTAAATAAAAAATGACATCTTTGAAAGAACAACGAGTGTGCGTGAAATTTTGCTTTAAGCTCGGTAAAACGGCTTCAGAGACCCACAAGATGCTTCAGCAAGCTTTTGGTGAGGAAGCCATGGGTAGGACCCAATGTTTCGAGTGGTTTTCCCAGTTTAAGGAAGGACAAACGTTGGTTGAGGACAATGAACGTTCTGGCTGTCCATCAACCAGCAAAACTGACGAGAACATCGAAAAAGTGCGGGAGGCCATTCATGAAGACCGTCATCAGAGTATCCAGGACATTGCAAACATTGTTGGGATATCGTATGGGTCATGTCAAAGCATTCTGACAGAAAACTTGAACATGAGGCGAGTTGCTGCAAAATTTGTGCCTCGTCTGCTGACGCCAGACCAGAAGGAGCAGCGTTTGAATGTTTGCCAGGACCTCAAACAACAGCTCGGAAAAGAGCCAGACTTTCTTTCTAAGGTCATCACTGGCAGTGAAAGTTGGGTTTATGGATACGACCCGGAAACAAAACAACAATCGTCCCAGTGGAAAAGTAAGAGATCACCAAGACCGAAGAATGCCAGGCAAGTCAAGAGCAATGTGAAGAGCATGCTGATCATTTTTTTTTTGACAAGGAGGGAATTGTGCATAAAGAATTTGTTCCTCAAGGGCAGACAGTGAATCAAAATTTTTACATTGAAGTCCTGAGACATTTGAGAGAGGATGTGAGAAGGAAACGTTCGGCGCTGTGGGCGTCCAAAAACTGGTTGCTTCACCACGACAACGCACCTGCTCACACTGTGCTGTCTGTCCAACGGTTTTTGGCTGAAAACAACATGGCGGTGATCCCTCACCCCCCCCCCCCCCCCCCCCCCCCCCCTACTCCCCTGACCTCGCCCCCTGTGACTTTTTCCTCTTCCTGAAGATGAAAATGGTACTCAAGGGGCGGTGTTTTAACACCGTGGAGGAGATTCAAGCCGAATCACAGGAGATACTTAAAAACATTGCCAAAATGGAGTTCCAGAACTGCTTTCAGAAGTGGGAAAGTCGCTGGAATCGCTGTATTGTTGCCCAAGGAGAGTACTTCGAAGGAGATAACACCGACTAGGCAATTGGGTAAGCCTAAACTTTTTTTTGAGGTCAATCCGGGAACTTTTTGACAGCACCTCATATATGTAATTGGGCAGGATTATGCCTCTTAGATTATGGTGCCTCAGACACAAGCCTTGATTGTTGGTACAGTAAGTCCTAGATTTAAGTCATCCCTCTTTACATCGTTTCGATATAATCTTGTTGCCGAAAATTCCCACCGTTGTGCTGCTTTGCTGCTGCGGTTACTAGCTACAGTGACGAGTATCTACATGATTTCCTTAATGTAGCTAAATCTATTCTCAAATGTTACTGAATGGATTCTCTATAATAAAAATTAAATGGAATGATTAGAAATAAATTATCCTATTTTACGGCCTGACATATTTTTTTCATTGAAAATTGTTTTAGAATGTTTTTGAGATGTATTGGACAAAAGAGAGCTGGTGGCTGCGTCGTATAAGCCAAATTAGCCTCTCCTGTCCTAACACAATATCGACTAATTTAACATGAAGGTCGTTACTTTATTTATACCATTATTTCTCTCAAACTTTATTTTGATTTAACGTTGTTTGTTGCTGTTTTCAATCACAATTTCATGTAAACATCAAATTTACCTCATTAGAAAAATAGTTTCACATGACGTCTTGATATTCACAAGCGAAGTACATGTTTTCATCCTTAACATTGTTACTGGATGTATCTTATTATATCTAAAAGCAATGTCTAGGCTAGTTTAGGAGCAGGCAATTGGGAAGGAGAGGGGAAGAATGATATTTGAGTCAGCAGACATACCTGAATGTGTGCCCCTCCCTCTCAGTAGAAGAGGCATTATCATAGAAGAAATACTATGCATCTCTTCTCTGATGACACTTACAAAGTCATCTAATTTGTAACACCAAAGATCGGGGCATGTATTGAGTCAGTGTTTTTTCTCCTCTTTGGCATTGCTTGTTCCGTCAAGGCAGCTTTTTAGTGAGTGTGTTCTGACGTAATTACGGTCGTTTTTTTAATTCGTTAAATTGCACACAACCTTTAAATTTGGCTGACAGACATGCAGAAAATGCTTCAGTGAAGAGATCTTGTAAATCTATCAATTTGGAGGTTAAATTAGAGGTGCTACGTCATTTTGAAGCTGGGAAGCGGGGTCATAAAAATCAGGTTTCGTTATACATTGTTTCACATTACATTGCATTTCCCGGGAATGCAGCCTGGATGTAAATCGAGGACTAACTGTACCTCAGGCCAGCGCTGACGATGTGTGTCACTGCACTTGGGCAGAGGCTTATGGAAGATGGCCTTTTTGGTTGCTATTAGATCAGTGGTCCCCAACACGGTACCCACGGGTGCCATGACACCCGCCGAGCCATTTGGGTGTGCCCGCTACCGACTAGTCAACAGTTTTATATAATTAAGTTCACTGCAGCTAGCGATAATTTGTGATATTAGCGGTACTGCTTCATTTTAAACGATAAATACACATTTCGTATAGAAATACTAAGTTATTCTGTTTTTTAATGGTATATATGAGCGTAAGGCATACATAGCGAAATGATTACCTACCAATTACGGGTCATTGATAGGGTGACGAGGTGACAAAGAGTTTACCTCTGCACAAGCTGACTGCGATCACCACTAATGGAGCACCAGCAATGACGGGTAGCACCGATGGATTCATTGCACTTTGTAAGAAGGATGAATCCTTTCCGAATTTTGTGTCCTATTATTGTATTATCCGCCAGGAAGTTTTGTGTGGTAAAGTACTTTTGTTTGGTCATGTCACGAATGTAGTTGTGAAAAAATTAACTCCATTCGAGCAAAATCTTTGCAACACCGACTTTTCAAGGCCTTGCTGGAAAATGTTGAAGATAAACAAGCTGATATTATCTTGCACACAGAAGTACGATGGATGAGCAAAGGTAAAGTTCTTGCACGGTTTTTAAGTCTGATTGAAGAGATCAAAGATTTTCTGAAGTCCAACGATCAGAACTTCGAGCAACTTGGTGACTCTTCCTGGTTAATGGATTTGGCTTTCCTTACTGACATAACTGACAAATTAAACAGTTTAAATCTCGAGCTCCAGGGTAAAGACAAACATTTGGCTCAAATGATAGGCTCTGTAAAATCATTCAAAGCAAAACTAGCATTATGGATGTCACATATGAAGACGAAGTCTCTCGCACACTTCCCAGATAGGAAGAAAATGGTAGGTGAGAGTGATTTTAGTCTGTCATCATTTGTTCGTCACCTTCAAACACTTTTGGAACAATTTGAAAAGAGATTTCAGCAGTTCACTACCATTGAGCCTATAGTTGCCTTTTTTGTAAATCCTTTTATTTGCCAAAAAGAGGTTGCAGAAATGGCTGCATCGATTACGAGACTCATTCAAGAGTAGAAGAACTGGAACTGGAGATTTTGTACCTTCAAAATGACATTGTTCTGAAATCCTACTCTACACGTGAGGACTTTTGGAATCTGGTTGATTGAAAATGGTTTCCTTTCTTAAAATGTGTAGTGTACAAGATAAAGTCTTATTTTGGTTGGGTTGGGTTGGTACTCTGAAAAAAATGATTGGTGCCCGCCATACCCTCCTGAAGGCTTGAGTGCGCCCTTGGGCACCAAAAGATTGGGGACTACTGTACTAGATGTATTCCTCTTATAAACATATTTAAATTTACATTTTAATTTTATATTAAATAAACTGTATTGCATATATTGGAAACACATAAAACAAACTCATGTAAATCAAGAGATATCTGTATTTGATTAAGATAGAAGTAGGAATAGCCAAATTTTATTTCATACATCCCAGTAAAAATATTAGGATCAGCCCTGCCTGGATACATCTCTATTAGAGAATTTCCATGCTAAATCATGCTTGAGATATTATAATATTTTATTAAGGTTTTGTAATATTTTGTTCAGAAAGATAGTCACATTTTTTTCTAGGAATAATTCATAATTTAAAGGTTTTATCACTCCTTTCAAACTTATTATTGGTGAGCTTCAAAATGACATGTATTCATTATACTTAACCATGTATTTTAATTATGGTCTGGTTTATCATTTATTGTAAATCCCTGTATAAACTATTTTCGACAACTAATATTTCATTCTTTCAATTGGAAATCCTGTTAATACATCAGTCCAAGGTACATCTTTGAACCTAGAGAAAATGATGGGTGCCAAAACAACTGCTGTAAAAGCACTCACCGGTGGCATTGTTCATCTTTTTAAACAAAATAAGGTATGGTCCTTGCTATCTGAATATCCTATGTTATTATTAAAATATTTTCCATATGTTAAACTATTTGAGTGGTTTTTCACAAATCCTCGCTTCAAATTTATGTAATGTAGGCAAAATGTATTAAATTAACTCTAGCTATTTACTGAGAGAATATTTCATTTCTAATGTGAAGGATGTTGCTTTGTCAATTATGTTCTGTTATTATGTGACAAAGAGTTGTTTGTTGATTTGGATAGAAGATGCTATAAATTTTCATTTTACTTATCACATCAAATATTATTTTTTTAATTTGTTCTCAAAAATATGAGAACATTCATAAATAGTTGTATTCTTAAAAATTGAGTATAGTAATCACAGTGCAAAAAATTGGGTTTGTAGGTATTGTAATTCAAATTAACTGAGTCTGGTTATTAACTTGCTCATTGTTTTATTCTAGATTTTTTGTTTTCCCAATGTCCATGTCCTTTTTAATTTATTAATGTAATTTAACTACTGTATATCTTTGAGTATAGTATAAGGCGATTTGAGTATAAGTCGAAGTGTACTTTTTAGCCTAAAACAGCACCTAAAATCCAAGACTCGAGTATAAGTTGAAGCAAAGAAACTGAAAACGAGATAATTTTGAAATTTACAAAACAATTAATATATATGCAGGTGAACCTCTACTAACGAACATTCAAGAAATGAACAACTCGTATTTATGAACATTCCACGTACCAATGAATTGCGCCTCACGCTTAATTTACGAACACACCCTCCCGCACTTACAAACATCGCTCACAGTAAGAACACGTAATCTTGTCAACACTTGTCATTTGCCGTTTGTATTTGAAACCTTACGGGCATGTGTTTATATTCGTATTGTTTTTTATTACCCTTGAAATATGGAAAACAATCGTAAATGTAGTTTGTGAAAGTGCTCAGAGTGGTAAAAAAAGTCGAGTGTTTTCAATGGAAACTATAATGGACATAATACATAGATCAGAAAAAGGGTAGTCGCTTCGATTGGTCGTGTTTATGATCTCAATTGTTCAACAATTGCAACCATTATAAAAGACAAAAGAAAAATTGGTGATCATATTCGCAATGCAGGCTCTGTTCAGTCCATGATTATAAGTAAAAAACAAAATGCCATAGTTGAAGAAATGGAACGGTGTTTAACAATTTGAATTCAGGATCAAAATAAAAAAACCTACACTTGAGTGCTAAATTGATTCTTCGCTTCAATCCACTCATTTGGGTAAGTTTTTTAAAGATAAAAAATAAATTTTTAGTTTTCTTTTGAAACTAAGTACAGCGATGCTGTATTATTCTATCATGTGTCTTTGCATTTTCCACTGATTAGTGTAAATTTTTCATTCTAATGCACTTCAAGTTCAGTCAAATGTTATTATTAGCACAAAAAATGTCCATCTAGTTTGCGACTCAAATATAAGTCGAAGGTTTGATCGACCTAAAAAAGCAAGAAATTTCTCGACTTATACTCGAAGATATATGGTATGTTTATTTTATTGTTGTAGGCTTGTATATTCATGATGAGTCCTATGCCTGCAATATTTATTGCATGGTCTTATGGACAATACATTAATAATAATAAATAATAATTAAATTTGCCATTTGCAGGTTACACTGGTGAGTGGATATGGCAAAATTACAGGAACAAATGAAGTCACAGCTCTGAAAGAAGATGGATCATCTGAAGTTGTTCGAACAAAAAACATTTTAATAGCAACAGGTTCAGAGGTCACACCTTTTCCTGGAATTGAAGTAGACGAAGAGAAGGTAAGATTTTACATGATTGGGGAGCTGTTTGAGTTGGTCACAATTAAGTACTTGTCCCTCTTGAAATCGTTGAACTTTTATCTACTAATTGTAAGTCAGTGTTTCCCAAACTAATTTGATCACAGAACCTTTTGGGGCTTTGAAAGTATTGGCAGAACTCTTAAGAACATTCTTATAGTATTGAAAAAGTAGACAAAAATGTCTATTTTTGGACAATTGGTACCTACAAAAATGAACAAAGTTATGTAAATAAACTGATAAAAAATATATAGAAAATATCAGTTATTTGATTAACAAATTTTTTTACCATTTTAAAATGAGAAGGGTGTTTTTCCTTCTTTTCTTCACAAATCCGTTTCATATAAAGAATGATGCATAGGAGCTGGATTCTCATATCAGTTGCAGCATTGAGTCTGTTCCTGTATTTTGTTTTTGTTGCAGTTCTTTTAATTAAATAATTTCATATTTAATATTATAGAGGGGCATTCATGAGAAAAACTACTGCCATCGAAATTTTGTTGGGGAATCCCAGGGTTCTGCAGAACACAGTTTAGGAAACACTGTATTATGTCATTGTTTGGATATTAGGGATATTATTTGTAAGTCCCTGAAATGGTGCCTTTAAAATCAGACTGAACTGTATGTATCTAGGATCACCTCTGGGTTGAAGTATTATTTATCTTAGGTGAACTTTTCCTGCATGTAATATAAATCATTTCTACAATAGTGTCATTAAAAGCAGCTCTGCTGAGCTAACTTGTATAGCTGTAGCTATCTCTAATTGTTAATTATCTCCATCTGATGACCAAATTCAAATGTTACATTTTTTTACAAGTTGAGTTAAAATTTTACTAAAACTTCAGCCGCTTTACATTATTGCAGGGCTGCCATTTTCACGGATTTTATCCGTTTTCACAGATATTTTTTAATGAAAAACAGACATTTCCGTGATTCGCGGATATTTATAAGGAAAAATTCTGTATTTATCTGAGATTTTCGCGTAAAAAATATGTAGACTACTGAGAAATTTTGAGATTATTAATATTTCTATACGAATAATACGAATACATTCGATGAAATTGTTCCGTATGTATGTATCGTAATATACTTTGGGTGAAGCACGAAAATTAGAACTTATTGTGAAGCTGAACACATAAACTAGCTGTTGAGCTGGATCGGCAACCTGTGGCATATTTATACAGTAAAACCTAACATAGCGCGAATTCACAAGACACAATTTTGCTAAGATGCAGTTTGACAAGTCCAAGACAAAGTTAACCTTTAAATTTCTCGTAAACTATAAATGATAAAAACTTCAAATTAAAACATTTAAAGAAAAAATACTGACAAATTGATTCATGTAATTATTTTACCTCATTAAAATGCGTTGAGATATTCGTATGTGTGCTTCTCATATTGCGCTGATATGGCAGGGCTCCGCAACCGGCGTGCCAAGGTGAAGTCCTTGATGTGCCGTGGTATATTTTACATTATAAGCAAGGGAAGAATATTACTACGTTTTATTATCCTCCAGCTACATACATTTTTAATAAACAGGGATACTTTATGGCCGAATTTGTTACTATTTCGGTTACTTGAAACTACAACATAGTTACTTCTTATAATTAGAGAAATTAAGTCATACGGAACAATTTCAGGTAACGCAATCTCCACAGTTTTGTATGTAACTGTGATGTTGCTGTGTCAAAATGCTACAGTTTTTCTACTCTATTTATGATAAATTCAGAAATTTTTTTGTTTCACATTACGCGCGGTATTACTGTATTTACTCGTTTAATACATGCGCATGTGTAATGCCCGCAACCCCGTTTTTACAGCTAAATATTAGGAAAAACTGAAATTCTGTATTGCTTCCAAAATTTCGATTTTGATATTTTACAGTAACATCAGTTGAATAATATATCTGAAGTGAAACCGTGAAATCAGTAGAAATATTTTTCATTTTATCTAATTTTGTTGCACCATTATATTGATATCATTAAAAGTGAAAATTATTTTAACAGATTTCCTAATCTAAAGCCTGTCCTGTAAACTAGGCATATGGTTACTTATTGTTATCAATGCATTTATGCTATTTATTGTATATTTAAAATTTGAATACATTTTTGAAAACTTTCTATGCCAATACAGTTGATTTCATAAAAAGCATGATTACATTTAAGTTACAGGGCTATGTATAAACAGTTGTAAATAAGTTTACATAAAATATGCGATGCAGGTGCTGAAAATATTGAAAGCATAAATTTGTACACTTTGCATAAAAAAACCAAGATATTACATATTACAGGATTTTACAGGATATTTTGATGTCGGTAACAGGATTTAGAAAAAAAATTGGTGACAACCCTGCATTATTGCATTTAGATACAACTCTCATTATAATAATAATTGCACTGTGATTTCCATCTGATTTTAGGTTGTGTCTTCCACTGGTGCATTGAGTCTCAACTCTGTGCCTAAGAGACTAGTTCTTATCGGTGCTGGTGTTATTGGACTAGAATTGGTGAGTAAATCAATTTGTAATGATGGTCTATAGTTATGTCACTGCTATTCATTCCTGGACATCAAATGTACAAAGTAGAGTACAACAAACCTGATATCAAAATTCCTTAACTTGTAAAATTGGGCTTTTTTGAATTAATCCACTGTAATTTCTAATGAATTAATCATTGGTCAAGCAGTTGCATGCTTTGAAAATTGTTAGATTTTAACATTATCTTTAACTATAGTCATTAGACCAGCAACATGCTTGAGGATTCTGACTACAAAGATTCCCTGCTGAGATTTTGATTAAATGGAACTCAAGGAATTTAATTAAAAATTGTATGCTTTCAGAAATTCTGATGTTATCCACACTCAAAGTACAACTTATTGTTTCCTTAATGGAGTTTTGGTGCAAACAGAACATACTGTTTTTAATAGATGTGTTCACAAACACTGAGATTCCACAAGTATTGTCAGCCTTGCTATTGTTTTTGAAAGTGTATAAATGCTAGCAATCTAGGGTACTAGTTTGCTAGACTCAGATTGCTTAACTTATTGATTGCCCTTATTTATCTTTTTTATCCTATTATGGTTATCCTCCTTGTTTTATTTATCAGGGCGTTTTGGCAGAGCACATGAATGCGACATTGAAAATAAAATATATGTGAAGTGACAGTGATGGACTAGGTGTAATTGTATTATGATCTAAGTTGAAAATTATTGAAAATAACTTGAACCAAGGATTACCTGTACTTGACAGAAATAGTGAACATCCTATAAAACCACGGTTTGGTATTTTATTTTAGAATGTTTTCTTAGCCAGTTTACTTCAACTCTAGCAGGTCAAAATGTATAAAACAGATGAAATTTGTTTTCCATGTAGTATGTTTTTTTCTATTATAGGCATGCTGATTTTTTCAGTTAAGTTCTTTAGCATAAAAAAATCGATTCAAGATGAATAACATGGTACTGAAGTCATTTAATTCCTGTATTATTTCATTTATAGGGGTCTGTGTGGTCTAGATTAGGTAGTGATGTCACTGCAGTAGAATTTTTGAGTACAATAGGGGGAATGGGCATTGATGGTGAAGTATCCAAGACGTTCCAGAGGGTACTTACCAAACAAGGGCTGAAGTTCAAGCTGGGCACTAAGGTGACTGGTGCAACACGACAGGGTTCTGATGGCCCAGTGGTTGTATCAGTGGAGAATGTCAAGGACCCAACCAAAAAAGAACAGGTGTGTTTTTACTATCGGTATTATACTTTTATGCAATATTTCTGATTTTGAGTTATTTGCATTAAACTATTCATTTTTATTTTGGCTAAAATTTATTCATGCCATAGAAAAAAGATCTCTTTGTCTTGTTCTTTTGGTCCTTAACTATGCTTTTTGCAAAGGATGTAATTTTTAAAATTCTAGTTTGAAAATCTCTAAAGAGAGAGTATGAGAAATGTATTCAATTTTGCTTTAAAAATTTTATTGCAAATAATATTTCATGCTCTCCTTATTGCATTTTAGGGTGAGAAAGCAAATAATAAAACAAAATACAATGAAAAAATAATGGTATATTGCAAATAAACTGTACAGGGTCACAAATGTAAATGAAGATGCTTTACGTCAGTGTTTCTCAACCATTTTGAAAGTCGCTTCGTGGCTGTTTGCTGTAGTCTAATGAGTTTCTAGTGCACATATTAAAAAATTTTTCTTATGATGAAATTATGATAAAGTGAAACACTATAATCAGTGAACAATCCTCCTAATGAATTGCGATAAACAAATTAATGATGAGGACTTACTGTAATCAGGAAAGTGGTTAAAATTAGTAGTCTTATCAAACTTACTGACTTTTTCCTTCCATGTATAAATGCAGTCTATGGTCTCTCCTGGCATTTCTTAGGAACAGTGATGATCAGATAAATATTTTATAAATAAAACATTGCTTACAATGCTGTAGTTGGTTACTTTTCATTTTCGGTTCAGAGTCAAAATGTCCAAAGGAAAATGTCCAAAACAAAAACATCCAAAATACATAATTTAAAATAAGGCCCAAACCAATTAGTCCAAAGTAATAAAACCCAAGATACAGAAATGTCCAAATAACAGGAAAGTCCAATAAGAAACATCCACAACAATTAAGTCTGAAAATCAGAAACTAATGTATATCAATGCATACCAATTGAATATTTAAGAGTCATGTACCGTATATACCCGAATATAAGACGACTCTGATTATAAGACGACCTTCTGTTTGAACTCCTAATAAAAGGAAAAAATTTATTATTCACACAATGACAGAGGTTTATTATACCATTGACTAATAAAATTTGAACCAATTGAAATAAGCAATTTTGTAGTGTTAGTTGGCATATACAGTTGCTTTCCTTCAAGTGTCTATCAATGACTGATTTTAACTTCTTACAGGACCTACTATAAATGCGATGTCAGTGCAAGCGTTTATTTAGATTATCAATGAAGAGAAGATAACAATAACGCTTTTCTTTCATCTATTTGAAGGTTTAATTGGCCTTAAATGAATCGGAGGCAACAATGAGTCTCCTTGTTAACACCCGGAATGAGTACGAAAAATCTGCAAAATTTCGAAAACAATTGCGTATTTCTGAAAAAATCGGTCCATATTTACGTATTTCAATGAATGAAGGAAAAAAACCTTGCACTCTGAAAAATCGAAAATCCTGTGTAAACTTATGGGAAAATATAATTGTCTCCTGGATTCAAACCCGGGACACTTTAGCAAACAAAAATATTTTTCCATAGCCAGTAGAAACAAAATGCCGTTTACCGCATATCTTTACAACGAACGGTTCTCGAGAAATACGCCGATATAATTACACGAGACTTCATACTCACGGACGCACGCATCTCACTATGCACATAATATATAGGATAAAATTCAAAAGAGTATTTGTATTCGAATACATTTGAATCGATTCAATTTCTACTACTACTTTTAATAATCGATTGTTTCGATTGATTTTAAGAATCAAATATTTCGATTATACTCTGCATTCGGTTCCTCTGTCAGTCAAACTGTTATGCGCGATTATAAGACGGCTAGTGATTTTTCAGTCATAAAAATTGGAACAAAACCTCGTCTTATATTCAGGTATATACGGTACACACAAAACAAGGAGGAAACAGAAATGACAGTGACATAGATGGAATTCCAAGTAAAATTTATTGAGGAATGTTTGAGTAATGCTGTATAATAATCTGTAGGTAGCTAAGTACTTCAGAAACTGTTCACTTGGCATTGCCATCATCTTCTGGGGTGATGTGAATTTTCAGGTAATAACTGATTGCTTGCAAGTAGGCTTTAATGTTATTTTCTTCCTTATAATCATTGTATTGGCCTACAATCCCTTCAATTCGTCTTTGGTTGGTTTGATACTTCTTGTTGGTAGGTTGTCTGATGTTTGTGTGACCCGATCGTATTTGAAGCATTAGATTTTCATCGTCGTGTTGTTCCTGTTGCAAATTTTCAATAAAATGCCAAACAGATAAGTGGTGGGCAACTAACGTTCTTTGGAAATTAGAGTGGAATGCTTCCGCATTATTATATACCTCTCTAAGGCCCATATTGATTACCTTTCGGTGTAAGGTTTGAGACAAATGAAAGAGGCAACCTCTCACTCCATCAAAAGAGCACGCACTGCATTCATATTTGCAGTTTCAAAGTCCGTCATCACTGCGTTGGGATTTAGCTGTAAAGAGTTTCTTATTGCAAAAGATTTCAGTTGTTTGTAGATTCTCCAATACGTGTCTTCTGTTTTTTGTGAATTTAGTGCAAACACTTAAGGGGAAAACAAATGACCTCAGTTTGCCATGTACTGTAAACAGCTGCATCAACAGTGCCGGCACAGTTTTGAAGGTACCGTCAGTGAACAATATACTGCTTCCACAAAGAATTTCAACATTTCTTGATGTTTTTAACATCAGAATTCTATCAGGGTCTCCTATGCCCAAATCAAAAATGAAGAATGGCTCACCTCTATTAGTGAGTGAGTATATGGCTGTCGCAAATTAAATCTTGCAGTGACTGCATGTTGGCTGGCCTGTGACTGTTCTGAACTCTCTTGACAGTTCTTTGCAAGCTGTTACGATCAGGTAGGCTGCTGAACAGTTCTTCATCCTGCACGTCATTTAAAACTGAATGCACAACACATAAGGGTGGTTCATTCAGCGGCTCTTCTCTTAACAGCATTTACGGTTTCCCTGTTGGCTGCATTCACAGTATTAGCCTCGTGCAAGTGGGAGTTAGTTCCATCTGAGATAATTTGTATTTCGTCCAATTTTCGACCAGTTGTGCTGCGAGCATTGCATTCATTTCTTTCCGTACAACACCAGTAAATTTTGTCTTTATACTGCGAGTGCTTGTTGTATAAATAACCATTATATTGAAGTAAAGGCTTTCCTTTTTGTGACTGGATAATTTGGGCCATGGTAAATAAGGGTTGTTGTATGAATAAATAAAAAATAACCGTTATGTCAATATTTGTTTTTAATTGTTATATAAATAACCTGAAGTAAATGGTTACCTTTTTGAGATTGGATATAGAAGATAAAATAACAGTTATATTAATTTTTAAATTTTAAATTATTATAGTAGTACTATAATAATTGTAATTATTTTTTATTTTTTTGGAAATTGTTTGTAGGACATTATCGTATCGGACCTTTTGCCTTGGATATTTTATTTTTTTGGACAATATTGTTCAATGGACTTTTTTGTATTAGACATTTTGCCTCGGACATTTTATTTTTTGGACATTTATGTATTTTGGACGTTTTACTTTGGACATTTTGACCTGGAATGGTTAAGCTTCATGTGGTTTACCCAAAATCTCAGGGCTATGAGTTTTTTATTTTTCAAATACTTAAGGTACTACTGGTTTTCTCCTTATATTGGCTAATGGTTGGATTGTTTGATATATTTTTATTGCTTGTTAATTAGTTAAAATAGGAAGGGAAAAAGGAAACGTAACATTTTCAAAAAAGTAAGAAATTCTGCAGAGAATACACTTTACAATAGGTATGAATGATAACTGAATATGAGGTAATGTCTCAGGATTCAAAGAACTCTGTTAGTAAAAGGGAGGGAAAATTCTTTATGAGAGTATTTATCTCCACTAAACCCATTATCTTTTTTTTAAATCTTTTATTAACAGTTCTTTAGAGTGACTTGTGTTTATGATGACAAAAGTTGATTTTAGGGATCAGTTTATTGATATAGTTAGATCATCAGCTGGTTCTGTAAAAAAATTCTCAAGAGGAAAGCCTTCTCAAATGTTTGCAGAACAATAAAAAAATCTCTTTACATAAGATAAGCTGTTCAGAATGGATGGGAATTATAGTGTATACATAGTGGACTGCTCAGCAAACAGTAAATACACATTACAGTCCCTCTTGGCAGTTAAAGGTTGAAAACATGCATATTCATCAAAATCTCAATGTCAGACTTTTTATTATAAGAATACTTTCTCTGTATAAGAAAGTAAAAATTTGGATCAGTGAAATATGGTGAGAAGGTTTGCATTCAAGCCTCATTTTTTTTAAGGTGGGTGTTTGAAATTGTATTGGCAGTTTCTCGAATCAACAATTAGGTGAGAAATTATATTGGCAGTTTTTCAAATCAACAATTAAGCGAGAAATTGCATTGGCAGTTTCTTGAATCATCATCACTCAGGCGAGAAATTGTATTGAAAGAGATTAAAAACAGGTTGGGGAAGACTGATACGGAGGGTTGCATTATATGGGTGCGAGACATGGACAATGAGAAAAGATGTGAGGAGATTAGAGGCGTTTGAGATGTGGGTATGGCATAGATTAGAGAAAATCAGTTAGATGGAAAAGAAAAGGAATGAGGAATATAGCAGGGGAAGAGAAGAACTTTGGAGTAATAAGGGATAGACAGAAGAAATGGGTGGGTAAAAATTTGAAAGAGAATGGCTTACTGAAAGAAGTCACTAAGGAAGAATGTTAGGAAAGAGGTAGGAAGAGGAAAGGTATATTAGAGTCATTAAAAGAAGGAATGGGATATGAGAATTTTAAGAGAAAGTCTTTGGTTAGCCTGGACTTGGAGGTGTGTGCCTAAAACATACTGGAAGGTAGAATTACTTTGTATTGTATGTTTCTTTGATTTCTTATTCTGAAATAGGCAATGAACAAAAGTGTATTTGTATAAAATGTTGGTACAGTTTCTGTATGTAAAATGTTAATAGAATTATTTACATTTATAAATTAGTTTTCTAGTGGCCTTAGTAGGGAGGTTTTTAATCTTACTGCATGAATTTATGAATTATATTTACTTTGCAGTTGGAGTGTGATGTACTGTTGGTTTGTGTTGGTCGTCGTCCATTCACCCAAAATTTGGGCTTGGAGGAGATGGGCATAGAGCGAGATGAGAAAGGAAGAATTCCTGTTAACTCTCGTTTTCAGACTGTCATTCCCAAGTTTGTATTAAGTCAATTTTTAGATGAAAAAATATTTTCACCTCTATAAACATAATGCTATTTCTAATTATATTGTTTCATTGCTTAACTACTGTATTATTAGATACATAGTTTATCACTATCGACTTTTATCTTTTAATTTAATATTAAAAGTAGATGATTATGCTGATGGTTCATTTTGAACATGTATGGCTATCATTGTAATAAAAAGCAAAATTAGCACTCAAGGATTAGTATAAATTTGCATGCTTAGATGATGCTAACACTAAATCAGAAACCATTTCTAACTTGCAAGTTGTGTTCAACTTCTATGTCAAAAAAGAATTATACAGTAAAACCCTGTTATTTCAATCCTGGATAATTCAAAGTATGATGTAATTCGAAGCTAAGATCAGTCCCCAGTCAACACCATAGAATTTTGCATACTTTTTGTTACAGATTATTCGAAATATGCCTATAGTGAAATTCGAAGTCATGATCTGGTCCGGTGACTCACGAACAGATCATTTAATTCAAAACCTCGATCTTGTGTAAGTGGAAGGTTCGTGGACATGTCATCACATCACCTTCTTGTTCCCCATTTCTCACATACGAAATATATATAGTGCCTCAAACAGGTGACTCCTTTTTACTTATTTAATAGTAGGCTGACCAAACGTCCCATTTTTGCTGGGGCAGTCTCGGTTTTTTGGATAAGGGTGGCAGGAGGCCTACCTGCCAGGGGCACCAGATCGCTCTACTGTAGTAATACCGTTCTGCTAATTTAATAAGTGTTCTGTTCGTAATATATTCTGTTTCATACTGCGTGCATGCGTTTATATGCTAGCAGAACTGCCCGTTGAATTTCAACAGATTTAGTGAATCTAAAACTTTGACCATGTAATATGTAAACATCGTAAGAATAAGATAGTACACAGTTTTAACCATCGAATAAAGCAAAAATGAATGCTTTGGAGAACTCTTTGCCACACTTTGTGTTTCTTTCTCCACGACTTTATATTAGGTATACATATATTATTTCTTTTAGTTAATAATAATACTCCAAGATATCCTGTTTATTAGCAATGCAATATTCCAGAACAATAAATAATACATTGTTCTGTACTGCTGTTGTTGTTCAAATTTTGTTTATTTAATTAATTATAATGAAAACATAAAGAAAATTAGGTACTTTTCTGTTATACCCCCCACTCGCTCAGTTTTTATTTTGCACTTCAAACTGTCACTGGGTTTGGCAAACTCGGGTATGCGAGCGAAATAAACATTTGATGCGTGAAATAAAAACCATGAGAATAAAAAGCCTTTTCATGTGATTACAGTTAATTATTGAAGCTAATTCAGCACATTTTAATTCTGCTTTCAAGAATAAGCAATTCCATTCTTTTTTCTATATAACAGTTTTTGCCCCAAGTTCGTATGTTAATTTTAAGTACCGTATTCACCTGAATCTAAGACGACCTTTTTTTCCAAATTTTCAGCTGTAAATATCAAGAGTCGTCTTACATTCGAATACGAAGTATATTTAAGCATTTAATCAATGGTTTTTACAACAAATGGTATATTAGAGTAAACAATTCACAACAGCAAATTCAAGTACGTACATAAAGAAGTGAAATAAACAAATAGTAATAACAATAAGAAAAACATGACGGGAATAATAATTATTTAGACTAATAATCATCGTCGATGATCATAACACAGACGATGTTCTTTCATCTTGCACGTAATGGCAACCCAATGTCAAAACAAAAGAGAGCGGAAATCATTGGGATTCCCCTTTCAAACGACGCACCGCGTTTCACTAACAATAAGTGTGACAGTAATTTTGAGTTGTGCATTCTTGATTTAAATGCACAACCCTTAAGTTAAAATGACAGATCATGTTGAAGTACGTGGCACGAGTGCAAAGGGAAAGTTAACAAAGGAATTAGACGGAGCTAAGATACAAATTTTAAGCTGATCGTGATAAATTACGCCGAAAAAACTAATAACTGTGATGCGAGTAGAAAGTTCGGTGTATCTGAGGCAAATGTGCGTCAATGGAAACTCTCAAAACAGGAACTAGAAAAAGCCAAAGCCACAAGGAAGTCGCTCAGTGGTCCAAAATTAGGCCGATTTCATGGCATTGAAGAACAAGTAGTCAAGTTTGTGCGCACCATGAGGAAGAACGGTATGCCTGTTTCGACTGAAAGTATTATACTTAAAGCTAATGAAATTACTAGAGGACTTAATATATCATTGTAAGAATTCAAGGCCAGCAGAAGTTGGTGCGTGAGAATGATGCGGCGAAATAATTTTTCTTTACGGCGACGAACTTCGTCAGAAATTGTCAGAAGACTATGTTGAAAAACTTCTCGCGTACCAGAAATACGTAATTGGACTTAGAAAAACCAATAATTACCTTTTGAGCCAAATAGGAAATGCCGATGAAACTCCGGTTTTCTTCTACATGCCATCTAATTATACTGTGAATGAAAAAGGTGCGAAATCCGACCTAATTAAAACTACAGGCAACGAAAAAATGCGAGTCACGGTAATGTTGGCGGTTTTAGCAGATGGGACTAAATTACCACCATATGTGATTCTGAAGCGGAAAACAATGCCTAAGAAACATTTGCCAAGTGGAATAATAGGTGTCAAGAAAAGGGGTGGATGACTAAAGAACTAATCAGAGATTGGTTACATGTGGTGTGGAATAGACGGCCAGGAGCTTTACTGAAACAAAGAGCAATGCTTTCACTGGATGCATTCAAGGACACTTATCTCCTGAAATTAAAAACATAATGAGTACGATGAATATTGATCTTATTGTAATACCTGGAGGAATGACATCGCAACTTCAAGTTTTAGATGTTGCTGTCAATAAGTGTTTTAAAAATAATTTAAAGGTTTTGTATTCTGAGTGGTTACAGAGTGGAACTCACACTTTAACACCAAAAGGAAATCTTAAGAAACCTGAAGTTGCAATGCTCTGCCAATGGATCAAGGCATCGTGGCAAGAAATAAATGCAAAAGTAATAGTGAAAGGATTTAAGAAATGCTGCTTATCTAATGCCATGGATGGGAGTGAGGATGATGTTTTGTGGGAGACTGATGATGAAGTTGAGAGTGATAAAGATAGTGAGCATGAGGAAAATAGTGAAGGTTGCATAGACAGTGATGATGACTAATTTACTTTATTTTTAATGTTATCTTAAAATGAATGCTACCATTTAATTTGTTTGAAAACCTGAATGGTTCTATTTTTGATGTGATCTTATGATTTTAAAATGTTAAAAGACAATGACATTCAAGAAAAGTATAAGAGAAAATAAATATTTCACAAGATTTATAATTTTTGTAGTAATGAAGGTCAATTTGAGCTTTTTTCTCTTTTGGAATCATAAAAATGGGGGGTCGTCTTAGATTCAGGGTCGTCTTGGATTCGGGTGAATACGGTAATTTGAAAAAATATTTTTGTACTGGCTTGTACAGAAACCCGTGCTACTCTTATGGTCTATTGAAATTAAACAATGAGCTCAAAAATAACCCCATAAAAAACCATTATGTTGACCAAGCCTTGACCATTCACTAAGTGAAGGGGGGACCCTACTGAGTTTGAAATTTTTAAAATTTTTAATTTGACTTAATTCTTTGGCAGGTTTGTTATTTATGATAATGAAAAGCGTTTCACAAAATTTGGCTTAACGTCAACTTATAGTTTTCATAAATAAACAATTTTATGGAAAAAGTGCATTGATTTAAAAAGTACCAAGCACTCCAATTTTTTAGTTTTCACTTTCAAACTTTTATATATTACACTTAGTAAGGAGGAATCATACCAAATTTGGTTGTTCCAGCTTTTATCTTCAAAATATATAAGATTTATATATATATATAATGTACACTAGTTAATATGTGCTTGAATTTGCAAGCATTTTTAAATTTTAGAATTTTTACAATTTCGAATTATTCCCTGTCGATTTTGAAAAAAACCTTTATCCGTGTCAGATTTCAAGTTTGTAGCTCTTAGAAGTGCGTTATAATTTTATTCCTCGTATGGGGCAATAATAGGACAAAACAGCCCATAAGATTTCGAATTTATACAATATCGGATTTCTTCCTTCTGTTGTAAATAAAATCCCATAATTCTGCCAAATTTCAAGTTTGTGTCTCATTAATAAGTGCTTTATAATTGTCACACTCGTATGGGGCAGAAATGGGGCAAAACCGCCCCTAAAAATGGGAATTTTTGCAATATTTAATTGTTCCTTCGGTTGTGACGATATTCATATACCTAATCCTGCCAAATTTCAAGTCTATAGGTCATATGGAGCTGCCTCATCTGTTTTGTTCTCGTATGGAACAATACTGGGGCAAAACATTCTCAAAAATGGGGATTATATCAATATTGGATTTCCTTCATTAGTCGTAGATTAACATTATTGGCATTAAAATATAAGCCTCTGATTCCCATTAAAAGCTTACCCATATGAAAGGATTAAGCTCGTTTCCTAGGCAGCCGATTGTTGTGACCCAGAAAAATTACCACTTTTTTCCATAAAAACTATAATTTTACGCTAATTCTACTCTGATTTGAATTCTGTCTTCAAAAATAAGAAACTACAATTTGTATCCTATCCGATAGTTTGTCTTGAGTTCGAATCTTGATGGGAAATAATTTTAAAATGCAAATATAAAAACCTCTACACCAATTTATGTTTTCTTATGGGTTGAAAATGGGGCAAAAAGGGGCCAAAATAGCTCCTCAAAATTGAAAGTTCGCCAGTTTTGGATTTTTTCCTTCGGTTGTGACCAAAAACCTATAATCCTACCAAATTTCAAGTTTGTAGCACATCTGGAAGTACCTCATAATTTGGTATCCTCCTATATATATGATATATGCTATATGATACTAGTTAATTGTGCTTGCATTCTGCAAGAATTTTCTCTTACCTTAAAGTAAAAATAAAAGCCGAAAAATAATTTTCAACGCATTAGTTTGCATCTCGGCTCCGAATTATGTGTTTTTCTGTTTTGAAAATATTGGGGTATAAACAACCCCTAAAGTTTATCCTATATATAATTTTGGAAGTGTCCGTCCGTCCCCCCCTGTATCTCAGAAGCCGTTCATCGTAGAGATATGCGGTAAACTTCATTTTGTTTCTACAAAATAGGAGGTCCCTAGAAAACTATTCTCATTTTCATAAAGTCCCTGGTTCGAATCCAGGAGACAATTATATGTTCCCATAAGTTTACACGTGATTTTCGAGTTTTCAGAGTGCAAGGTTTTTTTTCCTTCATTTGCTAAAATACGTAAATATGGACTGCTTTTCTTTGTTTTTACTTTGTTCGATGGCTAAAACTCTATACTATCTCATTCTTGCAATGTTTACATGTTACACGGTCGAGATATTCAGAAATACGCAATTGTTTTCGAATTTTTACGTACTCTTTCCGGGCGTTACTAAGGCGACCGTCATTGTTGCTTCCGATTCAATTAATACCAATTAAACCTTCAAATAGGTGAAATAAAAGCGTTATTTGCTTCGCACTTTTGTTTAAGCATCGAAATTAATGATGCATAGCAACATAAATATTTACGGATAATTATTCTGTTGACTTCATATGGGAAGCATGTATAATGATTCAATCAAAGCAGTTGAATCTTCCCAATCTTCCTTTCATCGTATGAATGCTAGAATCTTATCTTTTTGTAAGTAGAACCATTATATTATATATCTATAATGTTTATTAAAGCAAATAGACACTCATAAATTTAAAATTAAATGTGAATAGGGACATAAGTTATTTTTTGACACATTACATGGTTATCTTCTCTTCATTGAGATAATGGAAGTGGAAAAATATGCTGCTGTGGAGTTGTATTATCCATTATTTACATTCCTCTATAAACTAATCTTACCATTTCAATTACCCTTTTATTTTCCACTTGAACTCCAGTATTATATGCATTAAACGTTTAACTTGAACTATTTCGAACTGTAGGCGGAAAATGATGCACAGAATAAGAAACTTTATAATGTTTTATTCAAAATGTTTCATAACCAAAGATTGTAGGTCAATACTTTATTTTTATCTCAAAAGGAATGAAAGCCTGCAGGTCGAGAATTTGATTTTTACGTGTTATTTTATGGGAAATGGAAAAGTTCACAATCAGTTACTGCGTAGCATTAATTTCCTCTCTAATATGAAATTTAAAATATAGATTTCTGATCAACTTCGCATAATAAATTGTCAATACGCAAACGCAGCCGTGCCCTCAGCGAGATTCGAACCGGCAAACCTTACCAATACCTGGAAAATACATTAATATAGTTAAATGTGAATTATTGAGGTTAACTTTTTTTACACCTCTTAATTTTTGATAAATTAATTGAAAAAAAATGCACAAATATTGCACGGGTTCAGCTAGTAATTATAAAACATTTATAGGTTTTTAGCATTTGTTATGAATGCCTCACATTTATGCAAAATTTCATCAATATTGCACCTCTAGAAGTGCATTTATATGAATTTCATTGTTTAAATTTTATGAATTTATAACAACCACAGTATAAAACTTTATGAAATTTTCAATGTTATTTACAACCGGAACATTATTTCCTAACTTTGTTAAAATTTTCAGCTTCCTTGATCTTCAGAATGTACATAAACATTAGTCAATTTATTTAACATTTAAGAATTTATTACGGCCGAACGAATAAAAATTTTCAAATTTCTATAATCCCATTTTCATTTTTTTGCAAATTCTACCACTAGAAAAAATTTCAGCTTCATAGCACATTCAGAAGTACCTAAACCATGAAATGTTAGTAAAATTGTTTATAATTTTTACCGGCCAAGAAAATAAACATTGTTACAATTTTGTAATTTTTCCTCCAATTATTATTTTTCATTCACCTATGTATTAAATTTCTGCTCTCCAACTATTGTAGTTTGGGCTGGACATTTGTAAATACTTCCATTGTACCTATGTGGCTTGTTCTTTCACATGCGATTTTAAACATTTCATTTTACATGTAACCAATTTTTTATAAGAAAGCCATATTAAAAATCGAGCAATGTCTATAGATAGATATCTATAAAGTAATGTGTTTGCATGTATGTTTTTTATAACTCAGAAACTACAGTACGTAGACAAAAGGAATGTGTCATTTTAATTGGAGTAAAGAGTTAAGTGGTGTAGTCAGGTTTTTATGCTGATTTGATTGACCTTTTAATTTAAAAATTTTTTTTCATTTTCTACATTTGAATAACAGAGACAAATGCAGCTTATTTTTCATTTGAAATTTAAAATTAGAAACATGGTACGAACTTGAGACTTCGATGGTTCTATGCAGGAATCAACATTGGTCCAAAAATAGGGGCTCCCTCGGATTGCTTTATAGAAAACCATTCATAAATATCAAGTTTCAGCTTATGAAGAGTGCGCCGATATTCAACTCTTCTAGTTGTCTCAGAAGACAACGAATTTTATTAACTGTGATTTCTGTGCTTTAATGTCATAAATAGTGGAAGAACCAACATTGAACTCTTTCATTAAAACATAGCGGTTCTCACTTTTCTCTAAATATTTTATTATATCAAGTTTCTGGGTTAAGGTTAGCACAGCCCATTTCATTTTATTGCCTTTAGCACATATTGGAATTTTAGGAGGCGTTTAAAAAAAGTGAGCGAAATATTTTATTTAACACAAACACCGAGTTCAAGAAACATCCACAATTGTGTATTGTGACTGCCGAAAACACCAGTTTTAGCGGTAACATTCTGTATTAGATATAAACAAAATATTGCTGAAAATGCCAGTTTCATCAGTAACATTTCGAATTAGATGTAATAAAAAAATCAAGAGGTGGGAGATGCTGGTTGCTTGAGAATTCAGCTTGCATGATTGCTGGATAACAGGAATTTTACTGTATATCCAAAGTAATATAAAAGACTTCGTTACTTTGTGTGTAGTGCTTTTTGAAGCTTAATATCTCGCAAATGACTGAGCCGAATTTGATGAAATTTACAGGATAGCATTATGATATAGATATTAACAAAACGTTTTAATGTATCAAACTCAAGATTAAAGACCTGGGTTCAATTCCACGGGATAATTTCCATTTCCAATAAGTTAAAAATCAATTTTTCACAGTGCAGGCTTTCATTGTTTACTTTCTCATACAAAGTATCGAGAAAGTATTGTTATCGCAAAAAAATTCGACCTCGAGATTTTTACGGAAATATATGAAATACGAAATATACGAAAAAGTGGTTTTCACAATGCCGTATGTCTATCTGTCTGTTACTGGCTCTGGAGCCTAAACGGTAAAGCATCATGAGCATTTAGATCCCAGATCATAAGACATGAATAAATCCAAATATTATTTAATACTATAATAGCCCAGGTCTGTTGGTTGGTTGGTCACGATTTCACGAGGGCCGATATAGAGCGTTTTAACAAACTTCCCAAATAGGTAGAAGATTGAAATTTGGCAAGGATGCTTGATTAACATATTTTAAGGTAATAATGAAAATAAATCTCCAAAAAAGTCCTGGGTTCGACTCCAAGGAAGACATTTCCATTTTCCGTAAGGTAACGTAAAAATCAGTTTTTTGATATGCAGGCCTACAGTTCGAAATTGCTCAATTTAAATGTTTAATTTACACAGTTTGAGGAAATCTAGCCATTGTAAGGGGATGTTGCCTTGCCTACCAATTCCATTGTTAGACCTCAATATCATATTGTTATTTCAATCCTAATGGGTGTAAACATGCTTGGATTGCTTTTAATACGAGAGAGAGGGAGGGAGTGGACAAAGGGAGAGGGAGGGTAAGAGGGAAAGGAGAGAGGGGAAATGAAAGAGAGGGAAATGAATTTCAATACAATTTGTTTTTGATGCCAAATTGATCTCCATAAATAGCTTGAATGATCGAATCTTTACTCCCATTGAAATTTCAATGGGCATTACACTAGTATGTATATATGCAGCAGTATGGAGTATAGATGAGTGATAATCTTTCAGTGCATGGTTGAGTGTCTTTTCTTATGAAATGCGGCATAAAAGAGTAACTTGAAATGTACTGGGAAAGTTGGGATATTCACTCGAACCTATTTTTCACAAGATGTGGTGTTTGTGAATCACAAAGTAAGCGTTCACTTCAGCTCTGTTCGAATTCGCTGTGTACTAACTTGTAAGGCCAATTCATTTGTATAACAAATAGGTAAGATTCTGTATTGTGATTTTGCTGTCCAAGTATCGGATCATAAGAAAGTTCATTTTTTATGAAAGTTCATATATTTTGAACCCAGATACTTCAAAGTCGTAATTTTTTGGTCCCTTGAACTTTGAAATAATGAGGTTTTACTGTATCTAAATTTTGTTCATTTGTATTTTTGATTCATAGACCAGGTTGCAACACCTGTATTGATTTATGCTTGATTGCTCTTTTAATGTCATCTTTGGGAATATATGGAAAAGAATTATTCTCTTGCATATTTAGTTAATGTGGCCTTTATTTAAACTTTTATTTAAATATTTGGAATGTAAAACAATACTTGCATAAAATAGTAATTTAAATAATGTGTTGCTTTATGATTTTTTTTAGCATCTATGCTATTGGAGATTGTATACATGGTCCAATGCTTGCACATAAGGCAGAGGATGAAGGCATTGTTTGTGTGGAAGGAATTGTAGGAGGTCCTGTTCATATTGATTACAACTGCGTTCCATCAGTTATCTACACACATCCTGAAGTTGCATGGGTTGGACGTTCTGAGGAGGATCTCAAGAATGATGTATGTTTAATTTAATTGATTTTGAATTAAGCATATCTTGTATGCTCAAGTCATAGATTTTCAACCATTTTTACTCGTGCACCCTTTAGTTTTTTTTAAATGGTCATGTACCCCTTAGTGCAGTTTTATGATAGCATACCCTGAGTACTTTTTAAGAGATAATGAAATGAATGACACTTATACTAAGATAGATAACTCATGTATATAACGTTAAAATTCACAGTTTCAGCATATTTTTGTTTTATGATGTTATTCTTAGTCATAACATCGTAACTTTTGAATTAGAAGTCGCACATAAAAGATGAAGTAAGAAGAAAAATTATAACCTTTAACACTTTTGCGTATCCCTTCATAACTCTTGACGTACCAATAGTGGTACACATACCACCAGTTGAAAATTCCTGGCCTAGAGAACATACCTGCATACATCTATCTATACATACAACTATTTATTGCAGCGAAATTAATATAAAAGTTATTTAAAAAGCACAAAATAACTTAAGAATAAAGAAACAAAATAAAAAATATTTTCATACCTTAAATCTTTTTCAACTGCACTTACTGGACTTGGTTTATTAATTGAGAAGTTGGAAGAAGAAGAGCTATTGAGTGGGGAACTGGATGGACTATTGACTGGGGAGTTCATCAGGATAACTTGAGGCAGCATCAGTATTTGCACTTGCAGCCTCGCCAGTTAATTTAAGGTTATGCAAACCTGCCCTTCTCTTAAATCTGTCAAACCAGCCATGACTTGCACTAAATGGAGGCTCATCAACAGAAATTTCATCCATCCTTTCCTTCAAATCATCATTGAGATCCTTAGCCTTTGCTCTAATCATGGTCTCACTAATAGGAATGTGTTTCTGACACTGATCATCTATCCAAAGTTTTAAAAGTTTTTCCATTTTAGGAATCACACCGCGTCTAGGAGTTTATTGTTGTTATCAAATTACCTGAATTTATCACATCTTCTAGAATTTTCTCTTTCTGTTTCACATAAGTGCTAATAGTTGAACGACCCATTCCCAATGATCATGCGATTTCAGTATGGCTTTCACCTTTCTCAACACGCTTTAAAATTTCTAATTTCAATTCATAACTATGAGTCTTATGCACTCTTTTATTTGATTCACTTACATTATCACTATTACATTTCCTTTTAGATGCCATGTCAACTGATAAATTTATAAATAAATCAATAAAATAAATAAATTTAAATAAAAGATTAACAGAAAAAAGAGTGAAATCAGCACAAATTCAAACAATTAAAGCAGATATAACTATGTCTACACTAAAACTAAACCTCACGTGGTTGGTCGGAACCAATTACCCCGTGAAAATTACTCCGCGTAAAGTAGTTCCCAATTCGATCGGCTGTGTCGAAATCTCGAATTTGTCGAATCTCGAACGGTCGAAACTCGGGAGTCGCCTGTAATGAAATTTATAATAAATAACTTCATTTTTTTTATAATCTGCTAATTTTAGCCAACAATATAGAATTTTCTTCTACCTTTATATACAGGTATTGATATATAAATGGGCCTTATTATAAAAAAAGGTTTAGAATTGCTGGTTTTGAAAATTTGTAGCATGTGCATCTTCTCATTCCATGCTTTTGTTAAGGTATTGTTTTGTTTCAAAAAGAAGACTCATTGATTCAGATGTATCAAAAAGTGATATTTATATGAATCTTATCATTATGACTATATTTAATGTATATTTTAGTATAACTTGGCAGTATTTAACTGATAATTCATGATGTTTTCTTTTATAGGGTGTAGAATACAGAGTAGGAAAATTTCCTTTTGCTGCTAATAGCCGTGCTAAAACAAATAATGACACTGATGGGTTTGTTAAAGTGCTTGGTGATAAACTCACAGATCGCATTCTTGGAACACACATTATTGGGCCTGGTGCTGGAGAAATGATTAATGAAGCTGTTCTTGCCATGGAGTATGGAGGCTCTTGTGAAGATGTTGCAAGAGTTTGCCATGCTCATCCAGTAAGTAAAATACAATATAGCCCTCTTAATAAGTACTGTTTTCTGGACCATAAGACGCACTTTTTTTCCTAAGAAAATGTTGCCTAAAATTCCCCTGCATCTTATGGTCTGAAGGTATAGTAGGATGACATCTCTTTCAACACAGGGATTACTTTGAGGAGAAAAGGGAAACAGAATATCAAAGATATTTTTATATTTCATGGTGTTACAATGTAGCAGTCCTACATTTTACGGTATCACAATGTAGCAAAGTCTGAGAAAACATGCTATGGTCAATTGAGCTGCGTGATGCGACATAAAAAGAACTGTTATATGTATTGTTACCAAGCCTGCATCTGGAAAGTATGGTATTCCATGGGACCAGATGTTTATAACTTGTTAAGAAGGAAATCTTGTGAAGAAAATGTTTGTTAAGGTTTTGGTAAAAAAACTCATACTAAATACTTTTATTTCAGGAGCAAATTATTTATTAAATAAGAAGCAAATTTTTTGCATGCTTATATGTATTTTCTGTTAAGTTGACAATATACAGTCATGCCTCGTTTAGCGCATGTTTGTTTAGCACAATTTCAATATAGCGCAATTGGAATCCCATGGTATACATTTTTATTTATTTTTTAATAAAATAATTGCTGTATGTATGGTACGTACTGCAAAATGAAAATACTGTTCATGGTGCACATTTTTGCTGGCTTTTGTTTGCTTAAAAAACGAAGGAAACCTGTTTTCACATAATCAGTTACAATGACATATTTGCGGTGTTTTGTTTAATACCGTATTTACTCATGTAACATGCGTACTCCTATTTTTGGGCCGGTTCAGAGGAAAAAAATTAATTTGAGCCAGAATAAGTTTTTTTTAAGTCACCGATTCTCACTCCCTGGAACAAGTTCCGCACAAGTTAAGCATCTTCTCCCTCCTACATCATGCAATTTATTGATCTCTTTATGACAATAGTAGCAGAAATCTCACCGATGGTCCTCTTTAGTTAACCCCTTAACTGTTTTTGTTGTATTATTATGCAAATTCGTCCCCACTTCTATTTTTTATTTTATTTATTTTTTTTAAATTTTTCGATAGCTCTTAAACAGCACATATACAGCCTTTTACAAAGAGCTTTTAACAGTAACAAAGACAAACATACAGAAAAACAACATATATCACAACACCCATGCCCAAAGCAGGATTCGAACCCGCAACCTTTGGGTTAGAAGGCAGGCACTCTGCCTACCAATCTAACCTGCCTGGCGTGATATTCAGTAATATTACAAACAGATGCCGAGCTTCACAAACTATTTGTTCATTTATGAACGGGAACTTCCTTAGGTGGATGGGGAGTTTTTTCGCGTATCGTCTAGTGCAGCGGTTTCCAAACTTCACAAAGCCGCACCCCCCCTTCAACTAAGAGAAACATCCTTGCACCTCCTTATATGTTATATACATGACAAATTATACGCCCTAGAATTCGGCAACTGCATATTGTAGGTCTCACGATTGTGACAGCTAAAACGACAGTAAATACAACGTGAAGTATTTTTGCGCCCCACGGTTTGGAAACCACTGGTCTAGTGAGTAAATATTTCCCCAGCATATCGGGAAAAAATGTGTATGGGATACACGAGTAAATACGGTATCCATGGCAAAATAACATTTTAACAGTAAATAGGGAGAAATAATTTCAGTAAATCATAGCGATCATGGCAGAAAGGAGAAAATTGAGTAAAGGCAGTCAAAGTGTAGAAAATAATCCTAAATTATCAAGGAAAAGCATAAATCTTGAGGAAAAACTTAAAGTGATTCAGTGTTTTGAACAAGGTGGGCATCAGAGCAATATTGCATGGAAGTTTAACTTCACAGCTTCTACAATTCATACAATTTTGTTAAATAAAGAAAAAATAAAAAGTTCCATTGAAGCAGCCAGTGCAGTAACTGCAAAGAGACTCACACGATCACTTATTGTTAGTAATATGCATGAAAAAGTGGAGAAACTGCTAGTGTTGTGGATTGATTCTAAGTGTGCTAATGAACTCATGCCCCTTAGTCAAGCAATCATTTGCAGTAAAGCACTTTCTCTGTTTGAATGTGTAAAGCAAGAAGAGGGTGAGGATTCTTCAGAAACATTTCAAGCCAGTACCGGTTGGTTTCAAAATTTTAAACGCCACGCAAATATACATAGTGTTCGTTTTACAGGGGACTCAGCAAGCGCTGATGAAGATGCAGCTATAAAGTTTCCTGATGAATTTCAAGCAGTTATTGAAAATGGTGAATACTCCCACACACACATACATACAATAAGTAATTTACGCATAGATTTGAGCCTTGCAGTGACGAAAATGATAACACGCAGAACCTAGCGATCTATACATAAATGCGAGCACCGCTGCAAAAGATTGAAAATTGTATTAATATTGATTTTTAATGACAATATTAAATAAATAAAAAAGTAACATTAGCAAACCTTGCAATTTCATGAACTAATCACTACTAAGTACGTTATAATCGGTTTGTTTAGCACAAATTTGGTTAGCGCAAAGACCGTTTGGAACGTATCCTTTGCGCTAAACGAGGCATGACTGTACATTACTACCAACTTGGTTTTGTTTTGTAGGGATATTATTTCTGCCTTTTAGGGAAATTTATTTGTAATGAACTATTTTGCCACAGCACAGACATTCCCACTTAATCTCTAGTTTCCTTTTGTCTTGATGTATAATTTAAAAGCAAACTGTGCCTATACTCATAGTTCTAGCTTGTGTTGAATAACTTATAGTGTCATATGTCGGTAAATTGTCAGTTTTTATGTATACAAGTGTGTCTAGCTCAGCAATTGAGAGCTTAATTCATAAAAATAGCCACTTTTTTTAATTCAGAATAAATTTCAAGACAAAAAGGGCTGCTGTACAGCAGTGGTTCTCAAATTTTCAACAGTCGCAGCCCCCTTGAATGTTATGCAGCCCCCTTTGAATTAAAAAAAAATCTGATGTGGCCAACACATGACTTTCTCCATATTTGGGGTATAGATATTTAAATTATTATGAGTAGCATTATAAGGCAAAATTATTATTTCGTATCGTAAAAGAAGACACGTCGTTGCCGTAAATTACGTATATTTTGAATGTTTACAGAATTCACCGCTACATGGTGTTGGCGCTGTAGGCTGGTATTAAGAAAAAGCGAAATATATCCGAAATGGATGGTTCTACAAAAATTAGTTTCAAACAAAACTTGGAAGAAATATTATTCTCTACAACTTTGGTCCTTACGAAGATTACCAATAAAGATGTTGTTGAGATATTTAACGGAAACCGAAAAACCGGTTATTTATAAATAACTCCTAAACGATAACTCCTATAGAAAATTGTTTCAAATGAAAACTGTAGGAAATTACATTCTCTATAACTTTTGTTTAGAATTGTATATACAATAATGATGTTTTAACAAAGAAATATCGCAAAAACCGAATCGGGTTTCGAATAAACCGCGGCTTCCGGTTATCTGTTATTGTCCAAAAACTAATCAGTTCTTTGTGCTCATGTTAAAGTGTTATATATGAAGTTTAGTAACGATATGGTATGTACTTTTTGAGTTAGAGCGCCCACACTAACATACACACACACACGTACACACACACACACGTACACACACACACACGTACACACACACACACAGACATCATTCCGAAAATAGTCTAAACGTGTTCTAGGGACCTCAAAACATGTATTTCCGTTGAAATCTCGAAGTCGATTTTTTTCATGAATACAATACTTTCCCATTACTACGTATGAGAAAGTAATAACAAACAATATGAATTCCTTTATTTTATATAGGTAACTGTTAATAATGTTTATGACATCATATTTTGTAAAATTTCCTGAACTCCTGAATATTTCATATTTTGGCATTTCACCTAACATCTAAAATTATAAAAAAAACAGATTTAAAACTTTCCCGGAGAATATTATTGGTGAATTATTCAAGACATCACCCAGTGTGAAACCCGAGAACAATTCACCATCTAAAATAATTTTGTGGTCCCCTGGGGGGCTGCGGCACACAGTTTGAGAAACACTGCTATACAGAAAAATGAGGCAATATTTAAACAAATTCATTTCACATTTGAGAAAGTTATCTCTTTTTACTTTTCCATACATAGTAATGGGAAAGTTTTGTGATCATGAAGAAAATCGACTTTGAGATTTCAACGGAATTACGTTTTCAGGTCCCTAGAACACGTTTAGTCTATTTTCGGGTTGATGTCTGTGTGTGTGCACGTATGTGATTGTGGGTGCTCTAACTCAAAAAGTACTTGCCATATCATTACCCAATTTCATATATAACACTTTGGTATGGGCACAAAGAACTGATTAGTTTTTGGACAATAATGGTTAACCGGAAGTCAAGGTTTATTCAAAACCCGATTCGGTTTTTGCGATATTTCTCCATTAAAACATCATCATTGTATATACAATTCTATACAAGGGTTATAGAGAATGTAATTTCCTACAACTTTCATTTGAAACAATTTTCCATAGCAGTTATTGTTTATGAATTATTTATAAATAATGTTTTTTTGGTTTCCATCAAATATCTCCTTAAAAACGTCGTAATTGGTCATCTTCGTGAGGACCAAAGTTGTAGAGAATAATATTTCTTCCTAGTTTTGTTTGAAACAAATTTTCGTAAGACCATCCATTTCAGAGATATTCAACTTTTTCTTAATTTCTAGTATACAGCTCCACCACCATGTAGCGGTGAATTCTGTAATCATATTCAAAATATACCTAATTTATGGCAATAAGGACAACTGTATTCTTTTACGATATGAAATAATAATTTTGCCTTATAATTAAGGTGACCAGATTTCCGATCAGCTAAACCGGGACAAACTCTGTTTGCCCCTGGAGTATAGGCAATTTACCATCGAATCACCTCCCTCTGATCAAGTGAGAGGTTGTACATTCAAAGATGGAAACAAATTTAAAGTTTCTCGTCCATTCTTCTAAATAATTCAATGCAGTCTGGAAGAAAATATCGACTGTCTTATAGAATGTCTCAGGCATTAATTCACCTTCGTCTTTGATTCAACCATCATTGACACCTTCATTCCAACAAACTTGGCTTCTCTTCTTTCTACCATCTGATTTCTCAAATTAGCCAGGGCAGTGGCTATTTCCATTAATGAAATATTCTTCTCTTCAATTTTTAAGACAGTGTCATTAAATAATTTCAGTTGAATTAGTAAAAAGTGTAACCATAATTCAGATGTAGCATCTTCAAAAAGTTTGCAAATAACAGCTGGGTATGCGTTTTCGGAGAGAAAAAAGGAACATAAACCTGGATATATGTCAATTATTCCTTTGATTGCTGGTAATAGTGCCAACTGATGTGTACTCCTATATCCAATAGCTTCTTATATGTATTCTGTTTGAGCAAACAAACAAAATTCTTTCAGTTTCTCCACTCAAACAGTATAAATGTAAAAATATTTGTACATCTTTACAATTATTGCCTCAATGTCATAAGGGAGCTGATCGACTGCTGCTTGAGCAGCATTGTGAACGATATGTGCTGCACATCCTGTTTCTATCACATCTGACCCAACATTTTCTTTTAAGACATTGTTTTGACCACTTTGCTATTTGTGTTGTCTGAACCAATATCTGAAACTTCTTTTAAATCATTACCAATCAATTTCGAGATTTTTCATGGAAGGTCTTTAAATTCTAGGAGCTTGATTTTAATCCCTTTGTATGCCTTAAAATATTTAACCATAACTGGAACCAATTTTAAATCCTTATGGTTAGAAGTGTCTGTGGATAATGACATAAAGTTACATTCATTCAAATCAGCTTTAACTTCATCTTCTACACTCGGAAAAATTATGTTTAAAACTATTGCTTCAGTTTTTGTATGGGCACAGCTGAATTTTTTTTCATACATGGCTTTAATAAGTTGAGATGCACAGGCCATAGACCTAAAGCTGTGGTTGTACATCACTGTATGATAGGCATCTGTAGCTTCTTTTGCTGCTAAAACAAAATCATCTTTTCCAAATTCCTGTCTCTTAAAAAAGGCATAAGTGTTTGGCTTGAACTTGCTGCATTCAGAGCTCTCTGATGCTTTTTGGATGTCATGTGATCATTAATATTGGAACGACCGCCATGGGCAACCAAAAATTTCATTCCACAAATAGTACATTGCACTTCATGTTCATCTTCAGGTTTTACTTTTTTAATAAATCCAAACTCTTTCTTTAAATCGTCATTGAATTTACATTTCCTGAGGGGTCTTGATGATTTAGGAGTATTTTTCTTTTTTTATTACTAACCTTACTAAATAAGCTAACAAGGCTGAGTTTTTTCCATAACAGACTGTGGGGTTTACACACCATGAAAGCAAACCACAACAAACAGTGTTTCTTTACATTATTTCTCCAATAAATCCAAGCCTTACTGTTGAATATGGTTGGGTGGTGGGGTGGAGAGGGGAATCCAGTCTTCATTTCAGTCTGGAAAATGCACAATTTGTTGCAATTGCAAAATTTCCCCTGGCATTACTTTCTTCTTATTGTCTTTAGGGTTGCCAACATTCGATCGATGCTGAGAAAAGTAATTTAACATAGAATAGGTTAAATAGAAACGCAAAAATTATTTTAAATTGTTGTTAACAACTTCTTACCTCATGGAACGACTTCAAATTATATACACGTCCTCACATCTCATTTCCTTCAAACTAGTGGAACACGCGGAAATTCCACAGAGTAAACAGAACAAAAAATGTAATGGCAAACGAAGATTGGCGGCGTCAAAACTTCGAGATTGTTACAGGCCAGTTAGCTACATTTTAGTACACTGTGGTAGTATACATCAATTCTCATTCTTTTTGTTACCCCTACTACCACAATTCGCTGGGAACAAACAATTGGGAATCCCCGTCTCTTACCGGTTATTTCCCCACGTGTGCAGTTCCACCACTCTCTCGGCAATATGCCGTAAGCACGCGCAGCAAAGCTTCCAGATCATCTACCGCCCGTACTTCGGCTAATTATATGTATATAGTAGATAGAGTGCTTTAATGTCGCTATGTATAGTTACTTCGTTCCATCGGTCTTTATCAAATCTATTCCCTATTTTCGCTTGTGTAGATCGATAGTATTATCGAAACCTTGGGAGCATAAATCCCAAAACCGGTACAAATAAGTATTTTGGTTTAATCTTTCGGGACTCGGGACAAGCCCTCCAAAACCGGTACTGTCCCGGCCATACTGGTACATATGGTCACCTTACTTATAATGCTATTCATAATCATTTAAATATCTATACCCCAAATAAGGAGAAAGTTGTGTTGGCCACATCAGATTTTTAATATTTATTTACTTATTTCATATACTGCATATTGAATCAAAATCTTTACAAAAATAACTTCCAATAAGTTCCATGAAAAGGAAGTTAGTTATTTTTTCTGTGATTATAATGAATACATTCAACAGGAGAGTCTGATTTCATTGATGTAATTTGAATTGAGCCATTTTGCAAATTTATAGTGAATTTTGAAAATTCTCTCTGAAACTTATCATCGACATAACCCTATTTTATACAAATTTTGCTTAGTTCAAAATCATCAGGAACCTATCTGTCGCATAAAGTGAGTGTATGTTGGATGGTGAATCAGCCTCTTGATTGTTATTGGTGTAAAGTGTAGTATGGCTGTATTACATTAATCACATTTCTGATTTATCAGATTTAACCGTGAAATGAACTGAACCATTGTCAAAACTCAACTCTTAACCATTACAGTGAAATCTCAATACAGCGTACTTCACAATTATGTATATTTCAAATTAATGTACTTTTTTTTAATCCCCGTCAATTTTTCTCTATAAATACTGTATAAATATTTCAAAATAACGTACTTCAACTTAACGTTTTTCAATACTATGTATTAAATTCAGAGGTCCTGAAAAAAGATTTTTGTGGTTTTAATGTGTGCTTTCATCCGTAAATGACTCAACTATAACCAATTCTTGCTCATTCAAGTCGTTTACACCAATTTTGAGGGCATCTTTTGTCTTTAGTATGGAAAGATCTGCGGAATTCTGCCAAAATCCCAAAAGAAGGAATTTTCCGAGATGAAAAATCATTATTTTCACAATAGCATTGAAATAAAGTCTTAAGTTATAGGAAATATATCTCTTGTTAGACTCATTATCGCCAGTTTCGATTTGCGCCAGACCTGCGATAATGCCGATCCCCCACTGAGATGCTTCCAGAGAAAATACTGTACTCCTTATGGTACCATACTTTCAGTATAAAAATTCATGTTCCATAGAGATACGTTGTATCGAGATTTTACTGTATTATTTACTGAACAAGGGAACAAACCACTTCAAAATATGGAATGATTTGCTGCTCTAATTTTAACGTCATTTATCTTTACTTTAGCTCCATTCTTTATAATAAGTTACATTAAGGTTTAATTTATTTAATCATTAACATAAAGAAAATAAGATATGTTGAATAAATGCATCCTTGCATGCTTATTTGATATTTGGCATCTGTAATTATAATTATTTGATTTTTCATTGCAGACTTGTTCAGAAGCTCTGAGAGAGGCAAATTTGGCAGCATTCTTTGGAAAGCCCATCAACTTTTAAATTGGTCTCATTATTTTATTATAACAGCCTTGATGACCATCCATGTATTCCTGTTAAGTAATAAAAACCTCATGCTTAAGTCCAGAATTATTCTGAGACATTTAAATATTTGACTGGTCATCTGCATCAAGAGACTTGATGCCTGTGAAATTTTCTACCCTGTAAATATCCATATGTACACTACAGACCTAAAAATCATCCATATATTAACTTATATGTCTGTGATTTACAGCTCTGTAGTCTTCAATTATGAATAAATGAGACTCAAGTGTGATTTGTAGTAAAGTTATATGAGCATTTAAAATAAATTTTATACTAAAACACACAAATTCAAGATTCCTGTTGACTAGAAATAATGAAGCACAAAAATCTCATTGGCATGCATATTAAACTCAGTGTAAAAAGTTTTCATAGAAATAATATAATAACTTTGCCCAAAGAACAGTTGTGATATTAGTAAATTATAGAAATTTTTCATAAGTTAATTCCAACTGCCTGATTATTTATGACATTTTAATTAACCCTATCTTTTGATGCCCATGTTTTGTATTTTGTTTGACCCTGTATGGCTTTCTTAACATTATTTTTAGTGCCCCTGTAATATTTTTTATACTCAAAACTTAATTACGGGGTATTTAATAATATACTCAAATAAAATTGTTTTGAGAAATCTGTGTTTTCATTATTATCTTATGATTAAAGTTGTTCAGTGTCATTGAAGTTAAGATTTTTTGTGAGTTTCATGTTTGTTTTATTTTGTCGATTTTGTCCAAGACTGATTAATTCATAGATCAGTTGTTTTGATTGTTGCAAATTTATCTGATATTATTTCCACTTTGAGAACTATTTGTAGTATTGACTGTTGTCAACTTCCTAAACATATCTGTTTTCTAACAAGGGCTTTATTAACCCTAATAAGTATTATAGTATTTGGTTCTTCATACCATATTGAAGTAATAGGTAATTATAGTGGCCCTCAAAACCAAACAATTACACTCAATATCAGATTAACCAAGGTGCAGTTACACACTGGATCTGTAATCAGTGGAGGACTGTATCAGTAATAGGTTTGTGCATGGAAGGATGGTCAGTATAAAATTCTGTGCCAGAATTCTGTAGTTCTTTAATCCACCCTTGATTATCCTTTTCTCTCATAACCTTAATCTAGGCTTGATTCTCAAGCAACTAATTTGCTCCTCATACAAGTAATAGGTCAAGTATTGCTTAAATTTTAGGAAGGAGATATTTAAAATATGCATTTCGAGATTAAACTACCAAATACCATTTCTTGTTACAGCATAAATATTTGTTTTGGTATGCTTCTGATGAACTTATGTATTATTGTAATTCATGGGAATTAGGTTCTAAAATCATCACAAAGAATATTTGCATAAAATCAATAGTAAAATAACCATGTGCAAAATTATCAAATTAGCACTTGCTAAATAACGTAAAAGTTTGCATCAACAGCTTACATATTGCAATTAAGAAACAATTACAAACCTTTATGCAGATAATGAAATGCAAAATAATTTGGGTAAAGCAGGGAAATTATATAATAATGAATGCGGGTATTACATCCAATTATTCCGATGCAATCAAACTGCATAAAAATAGCATACGAATTAAGGTTCAAGAAGTTATACTGGCATGAGCAGCTTATGAGTCAGGTGATATCAGAGTACAGTAAATCCTTGATTCTCCAGACCATGGAGGGAAAGAGTGGCTATGGCTACGTACTGGGAGATTGTGCATCATAAACGTTTTAACAACTCCATACCTCAAATTCCATGTCTGTAACATTATTTACCGTGACATACATTGTAAGTTTATGGCAAAAAACGACATCTTTTGCTTCCTGATGCTTTTGAAAGTTTCAATAATTTCTCTTGGCCGAGCTTGGTTATAAACAAAACAACCAACCAGTTTCACTCTATTATAAGGATTAACTCTTACTTAACTCGCAGATTACTTTCACCCATCCACGTTATCCATTACGAAAAATAGCGTCTTAACGTAATCATTGGATAACTGTGATGTACATGATTTCCGAGTTAAATGAGGTGGAAACCGTAATTATATATGACAATACAGGAATAAGTAGCTACTACAAACTATTCAGTAAAAGAACAAAATTTAAATCTCATTGGAATATATTTACATAAAGTTTAAAAGTATAAATTGGATGGAAAGAACTATAAAAAGACAAAATATTAAAATCAACCAGGTTTAATTAAGTTATTCACACGATCGCCACTTTTCATATGCTCACACGCAGTATTACATGTGCGTCTTCAGTATAGTCAAACAGTGTGCTTTTCATCCAGCATACACGCTGCAGCCATTCTTTCAATGTCATCCAGGCTTAGAGCGGCTAAGGATCGATCAAATTCCTGTAACAGGAATGGAATTTTCAGTTATTATACATCTTGAATTGCATTAATATCAATAAAAAATCATTCAAATATAATATTAACTCAATTATGAAGGAAAAAGCTTTACCTTCATAAACTCATTTAATACTTTTTTAGAGTCTGATTCGTTGTAATACTTTCTAAGAAATTTTGACACGGCCTCCTGTAGGCTAGTAACATCTTTAGTTCCGACACTATTGGACTCTTCAACCTTCTTAATAACAAGATTCATTTTGGCACCATCTTTAATTAAATACTCTTTCAATGTTTTCGAATCTGTAAAGGTAAAAACATAATTTCAACATGATGAAATGAGCTAACTACCATTACAATTACCTTGTATTTACCTGACAGTGGCTTTCCCATAAATAGAAGTTTCTGATTATCAGGAGATACTTTAAGTTTTTCCTCTATCATCCTTTTAAGGTCAAGAATATTTGTATCTTCCACAACCTAAAGTTAAACATTATTTAGAAATGAATTGGGTAAATTCGTAATAACGTACGAGAAATTAATTAAACCAAAAGTTTACCTCCAGAGTGCATTCTTGTCCCTGCAACACTTTTACGGTAATTTTCATAACGTTACTTTTATTATTCAGCAATGCTTATAATAAATTACAATTCAGGGACAAGATCAACTTGATTGACGCGGACTGCTTCTCATTTCATTGCATTAAACATGTAAGCATCGATACGATCGATACTATCGAACCGACTATTACTTTGGAGGTTAATACGAAACGGTCTTTTTGACTTAACATTCTTTAGAATATTATGTGAGGAATTCATTCAAATTAGTGTATGTACACTTACTAAGTAGTCTTTTCGCGTTTAACTGTTAACTGTTAAACTTCTTCATGCCTCATAATAATTATAAAACCAACACTAAAAATACGAATGCTTCTACACTGTCAGTTAAGCTAGAAATGTTGTGAATGACATATTTTGAAAACCATACCCTCAGATTTAAACTCTAATCCAGGGGGTTCCCTTTTCAATGCGGCGAGCACCAAATTGTATTCTAGAATGTCAAACGAACACAACTATAATTTTGCAAACAAAGGAATGATCATAAATATAATATAACCAAATACAAAGTTATCAAGAATGTTCTTATGAGTTTAGAAAGAAAGAAACTGAAGAAATTAAATTTCTGGTGCTAGGAAATGCATTTTAAGCATCGCAAAAGACCACAGTCAGGATGCAAAAGATTACAATTAGGCTCCCAGATAGCATAGCGGTCCTCGCGAGCACCAGGCTGGGAATCCCTGCTTTAATCCGTCCTGCTGAAGGATTTGCCACCGCCATATAATTGTTCACCCCTAGTATGCTTGGGCTGGGATCGATCAATTTTTCATTTAATTATTTTTGTCCCTCTTGGTTTAGTAAAATTTCCCCCAACCTTTGATGCAATTATGTTGGAAAGTGTACTTCATTTTTATACACAGAGACATGCTAGACCGGTGGTTCCCAAAGTTTTTATAAGCGTGGCACACTTTCAATGATAAAGAGAATTCTGCTACACCTCAATCATGAAGCATGATTTTATATTTTAAAATAAAGATTCTGTTTTGATCGGGAATCGAACTGAGGTCTTCAACTTGAGCAACTTTTCGTTCCAATGATAGTGATAGGATTGATCTCAATCAGGGGCAGAGAAGTTTTCAAAATGTTAATATTACCTCGTTTGAAGCGGAGAAGCGACAAAGATTTTGATTGCGTATCTAAGGTCGTTTTATAGATTCGCAAGACATCCCTCCTTAGCTTTTACATACTTGCATAGAGATAAATAGCCTCCCAATTGTGGAGGGGAAACATGATTGTCAAAAATATTTGAAGGGACACAACAAATTTTTTTAAAATTCAATAAAAATAATAATACGAAGACAATATTTAAACTAATTTTATCGCATTAGTCATACAATTGAAAGGAATTTTTGTATGAAGAACAAAACATAGAATATTTTAATAATAAATTTTAAATATAATATTCAGCAGGGGAGCAAACTTATGGAGGCCAGAGCCTCCCCCCTCCTCCCAGGCCTTCTCCAGTTTCGTCCCTACTCGCATTCAATTATGAACGGAAAAGCGCCTCGAATTTCTTTCCGGAATGCTAAGATTAGAGCTCGGAACTTCAAACGAAACTTCTCCTCACTCTTCTCTTAAGTGAAATGCATCCATTTGTAGATATAATGATTTTGAAATTAATTAATCGTTGAGCATTAAGCCGGAGCCTACACAATGAACGAAATCACCCTCAATTGGTTCTGCCTTTACAACGATTTGATGAGATATCGCATACATTTTAATGGCTTTGACTTGGTACATATAAATATATTTTTATAAATATATACTGAGTTTCCTTTGGTTTCCTTCAAAGATTTATTTCGATACTATCGTAATAAAATTAGTACTCACTGCGATTGTACCGTTTTTTAAATTTGTTTGTTGTTACTGTTAATATGTTTCCTTTTTCTAACAGTAAATCAGATTATATTGTAAGAGAGCATACACGGTGCTCTTTGTGGAATGAGATGGTACTAAATAATTCATATATTTCTGTCAAAGAATTAAATAAATCACCGTGGAACTTCCTGTATTCGTCAAAAGAGGTGCTGCGTGAACGATCTTTCTAATTCATATCCTATTTTCATGACTTCCATGTTTTACCGGGATAACTGAGCCGCGCCTCTACGAGGTTAGCATAAATGGTGTATATTTATATTCTAATTACATACGTATTAGGATGATATAACATTTACTGCCACTTATGGCATAAAGCTTGTCTTACTCTTAGTGATGAAAGAAATCTTAAGCTTCTTTCTGAGGCCCTGAAGCTATTTTCAGAAGTGGTCGGAAAGATGTAAGATTTAATTTTATTTCAGGTATTTACATAATGGCCACCGTAATTGGACGGATATTGTCAACAACGTCATTGAAGGTTTTACCTTCAATTGGTCCGTCGATAAATCAAGGGAAACTGAGATATGCTTCATTCAAAGCAGCTGTTTTGGAGAAGACAAACACTCCCCTGAAAATAGAAAAATACAGTAAAAAAAATGCAAAAAAAGGACAGGTAACATTAAATTAGTATTTATTACCATTCTCAATATTTACCTCTTAAATCTGAAATTCATCAGGTATTTCATTAGAATTGCTTTTACGTTTATAACATTGTGTTTGTTATAGGTAAGAATAAATGTGCGTGCGTGTGGTGTTAACGCGCCGGATATTCTCATATGTAAAGGAGAGTGGGATAAAGAGATAAAGCTCCCATTTGTACCCGGGTTTGAAATTTGTGGAGAAGTGGACGAGATCGGCTCAAACGTCAGAGAAATTGCTACTGGAGATCGAGTTATAGCCCTGAGCAAGGATAATTTCTCAGGATTTGCGGAACAGTGTATTGTCCCCCAAGAGGTGACTATCTACTATGTATTGAAATTATTCAGCGATTTAGCATTGACGAACCAGAATATGCATGTTGTCATAAAATTCCATGTTAACTTGTGGGACGTTGACAAAATGATTTTAATGTTGTGATGTCTTTAGGACCAATGACAAGCCTGATTTTAAATCGTTATGGACGGAATAATAACCATCTTGTATCATTTCAATGCCCAATTAAATAGTCATCTAAGTTTTGTTTGGGTAATGGCATTCATAGGAATACTGAGTAGTGAGACCTAACCAGTTAATAAAAGGTGTTGACAGAATTCTTTGGGATAAATATAATTTATAAAGTTAAGATTTTTCTTCTACTGTACTTGTATAACCGATTAGGATTAGAATTACATTATTTAAAAGAGGGTAGTTTGGTATATCCTTGAAGAAAATTATGTAGTTACCTTATCATTTGAATTTTTCAGACTTTGAACTCTCCCTCTATAAGAGAATGCTATATGTACATTATTGACTAATATAGTTTTTTTAAATATTGAACAATCAAGTACAATATAACATTGATTTTATAGACATCTTTTTATTGTTTAATTATTATTTGCACAAAATAATTTCGATTCGTTATTTTGTCTTTGGCTTTCTAGGATGTGTTCAAGATACCAGTGTCAATGGATTTTGAAGTTGGAGCAGCTCTTGCTGAATCTTATGCCACTGCTCTTCTGGGACTTTCAAGACGGGCCTCACTGAAGCAAGGTCAAGTGATGTTGGTCACTGGAGCAGCTGGAGGTCTAGGCTTAGCTGTTGTTGATGTAGCAGCAAATGTTTATATAGCCAAGGTCAGTGCTTTGCCAAAATATCAATATTGTTTTTAGGCGATATTGATGCATTTCATTTCCTTTTTTGTAGCACAGGTGACTCCCGAGATTCGACAGGGATGCGTTACTGAAAACGTGGTCGAATCTCAAATTGTCGAATGCTGAACACTGTTTTTCCATATACTTGAATGTTATAATCGGGGGATACGGTCCCGCATCTCAGGAAAAAGTCTCCCCTCACGTTCTATAAAGATAAAATAACATTACTATTATGTTAATACAACAATATAAAATTATGAATAATTTAAATAATAAATATTTTAAATGTATAACTTATTTTTTGCACTAAAAAGGAAAAAATTAATTTTTGTTTCGAACTTCAAAGATGTATGCAATATGTTCAGCAGATGGCCTGATCCAGCTAGCATGAGTAAAAAATGACTCGCGTGAACCGGACAACATACCTGCTTACATCTATCTATACAACAACTGTTTCATCACAATTAAAAACACGATGAGAACAATGCAATCAATGCACACAATTCATCAGGATAACTTGAGGCAGCATCAGTATTTGCACTTGCAGCCTCGCCAGTTAATTTAAGGTTATGCAAACCTGCCCTTCTGTCAAACCAGCCATGATTTTCACTAAATGGAGGCTCATCAACAGAAATTTCATCCATCCTTTTCTTCAAATCATCATAGAGATCCTTAGCCTTTGCTCTAATCATGGTCTCATTAATAGGAATGTTTCTGACACTGATCATCTATCCAAAGTTTTAAAAGTTTTTCCATTTTAGGAATCACACCGCGTCTAGGAGTTTATTGTTGTTATCAAATTACCTGAATTTATCACATCTTCTAGAATTTTCTCTTTCTGTTTCACATAAGTGCTAATAGTTGAACGACCCATTCCCAATGATCATGCGATTTCAGTATGGCTTTCACCTTTCTCAACACGCTTTAAAATTTCTAATTTCAATTCATAACTATGAGTCTTATGCACTCTTTTATTTGATTCACTTACATTATCACTATTACATTTCCTTTTAGATGCCATGTCAACTGATAAATTTATAAATAAATCAATAAAATAAATAAATTTAAATAAAAGATTAACAGAAAAAAGAGTGAAATCAGCACAAATTCAAACAATTAGAGCAGAAATAAATATATCTACACTGAAACTAAACCTCACGTGGTTGGTCATGACGAAAATTACATCGCGTAAATTAGTTTCAAATTCGATGGGTCGAATAAGCAGGTTTCGTTGGGTCGAAATCTCGAATTTGTTGAATCTTGAACAGTCGAATTTCGGGAGTCACCTGTATTTGAGATATATTTTAAAATTGTCCAGATTTTGTGGCCTCTATTAACATTCCCTTGGCATGAAAAATTATTTCAGGTCATCGGAGTATGTAGTAATGAAGAAAAGGCAACCTTTGTGCGAGATAAGGGAGCCTGGGCTGCATTAACTTATGACCTAAAGGACCTACTAAAAACAGTCAAGGAAGTGAGCAAGGGAAAGGGAGTATCTGTAATTTTTGACACTGTAGGAGGGGAAGTATTTGAAAAATGTTTGAAATGGTAAGTTTCTTAGCGATAAAAATCATTTGTGTGAATGTGCATGTTTTAAATGTAAATTTGAATACCTAACTGTTAGAATAAAATATTTAAATGGAATTATTCCATTGTTTTAAGGGATTGGATTTTAGTTTAAATTCACAATGTAATTTACTGTGATGTAGTGGAAAAAATGTGCATAAGTATATTTAATGTCCGAGTAGTTAGTGAAATTTAACAGCTGAATCTCTTTTATTCAATGTTCTTTTGAGTGATCTTTGAAATACTCCAAAATTTATTTTATTTTTTGATAATCATTGTATTATTTAACAATTCTCTATTTTATAGATGATTTAACTGCTCAGACATGTAAGGTTGAGTTGACAAATTTTTGTTGTTGTGAAAGTACTGTAATTTTCCGATTATAATATGCATTTTTTTCTCGAAATAGTTGACAAAAAGTTAGGGTGCGTATTATATACGGTTATAAATGCATACAACTTTTTTTGGTACCTAAATAATTTATATTTTTGAACATGTTTTTACCAATAAATCATACATTTCAGTGCATTTCAATAACGAACATGTTTTTACAAATAAATTGTACATTTCAATGCATTTCGATAACATTCCTTTAAATATTGTTTTTCAAAACAAAAATAAGAATATTTATTTATTTACTTCAGCTGTCAGAATTACTAAAGCCTAGGAAGTCATTACCACTCCTCTCACTGTCCTCAAACAATTCCTCGGCAATCTTGTGTTTTCATCTACATAAATTGCATCACCGAGAACATTTTACACACCTTGATTGGCTTGTATGAACTTGACTTGATGTTCACGTAAACGATGTTGCTAGGCAGCAAAAGACGAACTGTTGTTCCAACCGACCAGGTTAATACAAAAGGCAACATTGAGACATGTTGTTATACATTGTATCAATCTTTAATGGGATTCAGAACATAACGTGATATTTTCGTAAACTCTCTCACACACATGTAGTTTGGCAGCAAAGCGCAAACTCATATTCCAACCAGCCAAATGAATACAAAAGGCGAGATAGAGACAAAATGTTTTTATACAGCGTAGCGATCTTTAATGGGAGTCAGAACGTAACGTGATATTTTCGTAAACTTTCTCACACATATCTAGTTTGACAGCAAAGTGCAAACTCGTATTCCAACGGACCAGATTAATACAAAAGGCGACATTGAGACAAAATGTTTGTATACAGCATAGTGATCTTTAATGGGAGAGTCAGAACGTAACGTGTTATTCTTGTAAACTCTCTCACATGTATCTAATTTGGCTTTGTGGCAAGGCAAGAACTGTCCTGATATTCTACATAGTCAAGTAAAATTACATTGATCTTTTACAAAAAAATCGGTACAACATGCATTGTACAAACTTTCTCATATATAGGTACTACTGCATCGTTTAGTTATCTTTAGAAAATGAAAATTGTATGAGCCTATTTTTAGAAAATCCAATTTTTGTTAAAGTTACCCAAGAATAAACTAGCCTTATATTCATTCATTGAGAAAAATGAAATATGTAGATGTAGATGTATACTCAAGTAACTGTATGAAATTTGATCAAAATCGTTAGAGCCGTTTTTGAGAAAATCGAATTGTTGTTAAAGTTGCCTAGAATAAACTAGCCTTATATTCATTTTTTGAGAAATATAAACTATACAGTATTATTGAAGACATAAACTCAAGTAACTGTACGAAATTTGATCAAAATCGTTTGAGCCGTTTTTGAGAAAATCAGATTGTTGTTAAAAATGTGTAGAATAAACTACTCTTAATTATTGAGTAATGTCAAGCATTTCTAAGTATACTCTGCTCAGTATGATAAAATGCCTAAGTACGAGATTTCATTCATTTTTGCTCTACCGTCTAGGCTCCAGAGCCAGTAACAGACAGACAGACGGCATTGCAAAAACCACTTTTTCGGATTCAGCGACACCTAAAACGTATATTTCCGTAAAAACTCGAGGTCGAATTTTTTCGCGATAACAATACTTTCTCGATACTTCGTATGAGAAAGTAAAAATAGGTGCATATTATACGTAGTGATATGAGAATTTTCATATTTCACTCGTGAAAACATGGGTGCGTATTATATAGGTTGCGTATTATAATCGGAAAATTGCGGTAGTTTTCATTTTCCATAATATCTAATGCTTTTTTATTCCAGTGAATTGTGATATTCAGGTTTGCATGCTGTCCATCATTTTCTTTTTTGTTTTTTACTCATTTAATGCATCTGGTAATCCACTTTGTTTGCAGAGAGCTCACATGTCATTTAAATAAACTTAAGCCTATTGCCATAAAATTTATCAATGAATGAACTGAAATATTTCAGTCTTCAGTCAAACGATGTTTTTGACATTTGAGTTGAAATAGCTTCAAGAATACCATTAGACATTAGGTGAATAGTATAGACTAGGTGTCGGTAACCTATGGCATGGCATGATATTCCAGAGAAGAATTGCAAAAAAATTAGCATTGTAAAATGAATTTTACTTTTTTTTTCAGTTGTATCATAATAATACTATATTACATTTAGTATGCCTTATAATATTAGAATTGCTTTCCATAAGTGTTATAGACAAATTGATTTTAACCCTTAAGTAGGTGCTTGGCCTTTCGTAACTTAAGTGGGCCTGTGGGGTCTTTAAAGACCCCAAAGGAAATGTTTATATCTATGCTGTGTTGTTGATTTTCGTAACGATTATTTTAGACGGGAAGTCTAATACCTTATATAGCAATGTGCAACCATCAGATTTTTCATATTGTTAATGGCATTTAATTATTTCTAATGTTTACGTTAGTTGCTATTTTTGGGTGTCGCTGGCGTGCATTAATGCAGATTCTTCTGTGTAAATTCATAGCGAGTTAACAAATTAATTTAATCTCTACTAAGGTCTTCTATAAACTTTATTTAAATATTATATAATTGTTATATTCGTTTAGTACGTTATTTAATGGGTAAATTTTTTCTGGTAATATGCACCTCTTTTTCCTCCCAAAGAATTGTTACCTTGCATATGATTACGCTAAACTCGAGTGCATTATTAGTTTTTTGCAATGAAATTTGAATAATCTTTGCAAATAAATGTACAATAACTTATAAACATTTATTTGGATACATGAATTTGTTTTTCTCTAACTCATGTATGATCTCCACCTTCAACTTTTTTAGAATAAATAAATGGTTATAGTACTTGATGTGTTACTGAACTAGAGGGTCAAAACAATAAATTAGAAACCACTTTGGCTGCATAAACAACATGTACATGTATTTAACCTCTTGAAATTTAACAACACAGTCACTGCATACAGTTTTCATGTGATTTAAGCACATCATCTTGGTACAGAAATTGCAATGCTGATTCGTATTTTTGTCCACGTTTCTCGGGCAAATTGTGCACCTATCTCGGACATTGGGATCTAAATGAATGCGTTTTTCCAATGTTGGCGATCCCATTAATTTAGCGGCTTTTTTGCAGAGTGATCTTGGCACATATGTACTTAGATGCTGCCCTTTTGCGAAAAGACGAAACTCAGGTACTCGTTTGGAATCGTGTCGGCGTGAGATGTAGGAGACACACCAAGTATGTAGCTTGAAACACACAGGCAGGTGGTGGAAACAAAATTTCTTGCATAATAAAATGGACTGTCGTAAGGATTAGTGTGAGAAATTGACAATAGCATTGACGAGGAAAACGAAGAAACAAGTGAAAGGATAGGAGCTCAGGACAAGTGCACACTGACGCGGGGATCCTTCCCACCTTCCACGGTCTTCCGGGAAAGGATCTGTGCAGGTCATATCCCTCGCTTGTGTTCAGGCCAAGGGTTTTCCCCATGCTGATAAAGAATTGCTTGTTTTCCTAAACCAGAATGGAGAAGGGTATTTCCAGATGTCTTACGTCAAGGGAAGAGATAAAATCTAAAATATGGAATAACAGCGATGCTGCCAGTGTTCCACTACTGTCATTTTTCTTGGAAGGCATTATGGTCCTTGCTAAAGGCTTTTAAATAGCCTTGGCAAAAAGGAAATGCTTCATTTTATAAAAGGAAATACAGACAGGTATGTTTCTCTTAAGAGAAAAATATATAAGTTCGAAATAGTCGTGCAAGTAGGCACATGAGGTTTTAAATGACCCCAACGTTAAAAAATGAATTTTTACGAGAAGGCCATAGAACATATTGTCAATATTTTTACAGGAACAAAAGGAGATTATTATTCTAGGAAGGTACTGAAAAAATCTACCTCATACAAGTAATTGCAAGAAAAATACAGCATTTTTAAAAGGAATGGGATCTTTAAAGATCCCATGTGCCTACTTAAGGGTTAAGGATGGCATGTGCAGATGGTCAAAGATTATGAATATTGATAAAGAGTGGCACCCATTGAATAAATGTTGCCAACTACCAGTGTAAAATATTTTATGAGGAAGAGAGATGACTAAGAATAAATAGGCAAGATGAGTTAAATATATTTCTTGTTTATATGATTTATTTTTATTTGCTATCATAATTGCTAATGATGCAATCCTTTCTGTTTAATTTAACAGTGCTGCACATGAAAGCAAGGTGGTTGTGGGAGGATTTGCATCTCGTCAAGTCCCTAAGATTCTTACCAGCTCACTCCTCTCTGCAACATACAGCCTTATGGGAGTGTGTCTAGCTCAGTACCGATCTGCTGATATTGAAACTTACAGGTAACAAAAATGATAAATATATTTTGGCCATTAAAACAATACTATTAGCCAAAATCTTCAATTTGGGTAAAAGTTAAGTCTTATAGCATATCATTTTCTGGTTATAAATTATCCATATTTTTATCTAAACATTTTTCATGTTTCATCTTTCATAAACTCAATATTGGTTTAGTGACCTTGCCACCAGGCCTGGAGCCCAATTGCATTGTCAATTTTTAATGATAATAATATCCACTTGTCACATTTTATATGCATAATTCTGTAAATTTACATGAGCCATGCATTGTAAATAAATTAAATTCTGAAATATTGTTAAGGATTTGACAGCCATAATAATGAACTGCAATAAGGTATATTTCAATTATAAAATTCCTCATTCAGGAATCATTTGGAAAAATTCTCTCTCATAAATAACAGAAATTTTACTGATTGACTTTAAAATACATTTTGTTTTTAGGGAGGTAGTTCTTGATGCAATTGATATGTGTGAACAAGGTCTGCTGAAACCACACATATCGCATACTTTTAAACTTGAAAAGATAAACGAGGCAATAGAGTTGGTATCCCAGCGTAAATCAATTGGAAAAGTGGTCATAAAAATGGATTAGAACTTTGCTATTTGTAAAATATGAAAAATGTAAGGAATAGGAAGCTAATGTTTCTGTTGTAATGCTTTTGTCCGTAAAAATTGTTAAGTTTTAATAAGGTTTGGAAAGTATGCTTCATATGGTATTGTATTGTATTTTTTATAATAAACCTTAAATATTTGCTTACTGTTTTTCTTATTAATTACCCATCCTATGTTTACAATACAGTCAGCCCCCGGTTTTACAACAGGTTAGGTTCCAGGCCACCATAATAAAGCAGAACCTATTATTTTTGGGGTCTGTTGACATTATAGAAGTAATAAAAATACAGGCGATGCCTGAGATTCGACAGGGATGCGTTCCTGAAAACACGGTCAAATTTTGAACAGTCGAATGTCGAGTGCCATTTTCCCATAAAAGTACATGTTATTGTTGACCATCTCGGAAGAAAATTGTTTGGTTCTATCTCACATTACATAAAGTTAAAATAACATTACCAACATGCTAAGAAATCAATATTAAATCATTAAAAAGCATAAATAATTTAAGACTACAGAAAAACGACTCATATAAAAATATTTTCATAGCTGAAATCTTTTTCAACTGTGCTTATGGGATATGGTTTATTAATTGAGAAGTTGTAAAATTTTTGTTGGAAGAAGATGGGTTGTTGGTTAGGGGAATGGATAAAATAGTTTCAACTCTTCAGATCCAATAATATTTTTTTCTTAGAAAAGGTAATAAGGGAAAGCCCGACCCTGAATCGCAGTGACGCCTGCTGCACTGCTTGACATGAGCACAAACAATGAAAATGAACTATCATGAATTTTTCTTTTGCTCAAAATTACTTTTAGAAACAATTTTTCATTCCATAAATTTTCTTTCAGTTTCTTCTAAAAATAAATTTGAAGAAATAAAACTCAAAAGTTTTTTGAAAATAGCAGCTGAGAGAGAGTATGCGACTCCAAACCTCGAACTGCAAAGTATACTCCCCAAAGATTTCATTAGTCCTTTTGTTTGTAAACAAAAAAGATACCCTGACAGCAAAATAAATCTAATAAGCAGAGACTCTATAGGGATAAATTCTTGGTCTGCTAGCAGGTAAAGATTTGGGAGTTAGCTGATGGACATAATCCAAACAGTAGAAGTAATCTCACTGAAAATTCATCAGTAGGAGCTTTCATAAGTATATCCTATAAATATTCCTTTTTGTTTAATGGAAAATTCTATTGATTCTTTGAACAGAATCACAGAAACTTATGTAATTCTTTGTTGTTCCAAATTCGACCAATTGGCTTGGTTGAATAAGTGAGTTTCGACTGGTCAAAAGTCAAGTTTAGGTTTTAATGTATAACAGTCGAATTCTCAAGTTAGTCAAATGTCAAACGGTCGAATCTCGGGCATTGCCTATATAAATCTATCTAAACAATTACATAATATACACAATATTTCTCATCAATGTAAAACTAGATTTGGTGACTTAAAACTGGAATATTGGTTCTATGGTGAAGACAACATAAAAGTAGATTGTTGTAAAGTGGGGCCTGACTGTACTGCATTTACCTCTATGTAAGATAACCCTCCTAATTAAACTTCTTATTAGAAATCCTGATACTACATCTGGAAGTGTATGCAATCCAGATGCTGGATATTTTGACACATTTCAACCATTTCTGAACTTTGAACAAAATCCGAAAGGGTTGCAATCTTACTTTGCCACAGTGAATCAGGAGTGGTGACATAGCCTACCCTCTTGCACTTCACCTGAGAACATGTTGCAAGTGCATTTCCGTACCCTACCATCCATTTCCCTTAACTTCCATACTGCCAGCTCTGCTGAAGTCAGTGTTACAGGAACTATAATTCATCTATATAAGACTACAAAGTTCCTATTGAACTTTTGAAAGTTTTGTTATTTTTTGTGGTGTTTAAACAATTGGAGCTTTAATATGAGCCAATTTCCAACAAATCAGTCCAGCCAGGTTCTATATATAAGACGCAAAAAATCATGCACTGTCTTAATATATAGATTTACAGGTAGTCCTCGAAAGTGCAACATATCTCGAAACTCATTTTTCCATAAGCCACCATTCTGTAGCGGGAGATGCATTCTATCTCTATGATCTTAAGCACATAATTTGATAATTAACACATATAAGTTTAAATTTTCGAATAACTTATTTAACTCATGCAAAATAATTGTTTATATGGTTACTTTGTCGATTACAAGTAATTATATCAGTGGTTTAAGAGGCCAAATTTTAATGTAAAAAAAGGGATTATTTGATTTGAAACAATATTTGTGATTATGAAAGTAAAAAAAGAAGTGACAAAAAGAATGACAATGCCAACTTTGTCCTCGAATGAATTTCAGTGCTTGCCAAAAATGACATATAAGCAAAACTTCAGTGACGTAGATATGAAACCTATCCCTAATTTCTTGACAATACATAAATGAAACGACGTATCTCAAGGACTACCTATACTGAAAAAATATTGACGTAATAATCACAGCTATAAGAATTTCTAGAGTAAAACTGACAATATGCAATTATAATTATGGCATGAAAATTAATAGTTGTAGTAAGTTTTTATCATGTATAATTATATAAATAATAGTTAACCATAATTTACATTTTGAAAAATCTTTCAACATTGAAAATAATTTGTTTCCTGCAAGTTGAAATATTGACAAGCTGCTCAGCTACCTGAAGTACCAAAATCTTGAAGATTATTTGGTAAGGTTTTATTCAGGGATGTGCTCCAGCAGGCTCAGTTTGGCTAGTTCAGCAAGAAATTAGAACTTAAATATTTATAAAAATATAGTCCCCATTATGCATTATATTATACATTGTCTCATTATATGTAATTTTTCTTATAAATTTTTAATGACTAGAATTACCTATTTTATTGTACATTGTGCCATTTGCATAAACAAATTATTTTTAATATTATTTCATTTTATCTATATTTAACAAAATATCTTACTAATGTGTCACAAAAAGTCTACCAAAAGCATTATCCATCACTTTTACCATTATGTGATTAAGAAAATTGTGTTTAGCTTTACATTGTTTCATTATACATTGAAATTTTCTGGACTGTGTCTCTAGCTGCACCCATTCTGGGCCAATCCCTGCTCTTAAGTACTGTTCCATTGAGTGTGAAGAATAAATAATAATGGGTTTATATTCACACTAATAAAAACCTACTACGCACTTTATTTTAACCCCCGTCCAGAGTCGGCCAAGCACTGAAGGATGTGAATATCAATGGGGGACCCACAATATTAATACTTATAGTAATAATAAACGATTTATGGAGCCCCAGTTTAATATTATAACTTTTACACAGTGTTTCTTTATTGGAAATCAGTGATTTTTAGTAAAAGTTTTTGCAAAAGTTACGCTTGATACTTGAATAATTGAGCATTTCTGGGGCCCCCATTTATCGGGGACCTGGATGCCTCACATCCGGTGATTCCCCCCTTTACCGGCTTTGCCCTATCACATATCTTACATTTAGCAAGTTTGTTGTTAATTGATTGAATCGATGAGTCTATTCTTACAAAGGTTGCAGGTAGATCAGTGCTGGCCAACAGAATTTTAAGACTTACTAAGCTTGTGGTGAACAGATCATGTCCACCACATAATGACAATGAAATTTATGAAATATTAATAAGAAAAACTCTTTATATACTAAAAATAGGTTTTAAGTCATCGGGGTGACATGACATGCTAGGTTGGCACAACGGTTAATCAGGTGACGTGAATATTTCATAAATTCACAGTGTATCATATTCTGGCTTATAAACATAAATAAAATAAACACCCATGTTTATTTTAATGCCAGAATTTTATCTTTATTTGATAGGGAAAGCCCAATTTATCTTTAAAGGTGACTTGAAGATAATAGAACTGTAAATGTGGTGACACGTAACTGAATGAACTGACCACAGGGTATTCAGACAATAAAAGGTTGGGAACCACTGTTTTAGGTTTTATTGTTAACTAATGTTATTTAGGTATTAACCTGACTCTTCTTATTATATAAGAATATTATTTATCCATAAAAAGCATAAATAATAATATGTCCTTTCTGAGAAAATAAACAGCATACTAGACAGTTAATGTATTCATTTTTACAAATTTAAACTCTCAGTGTGACACTTGGCAAACGTTTTGTCAATGTCTTGAATATTGGCAGAAACTTTAATAAACTGAGCATCTCAGCAATACATACATCTGATGAAGAGCATCAATTCGTAACAGGTCTGTGGCTGATTTGCCAAGTGGTGACTGTGTTGGATCATGCAGAGGTAGATTAATGTTAGCTTGGAATGGATATTGCTGACTAGGCAGATTTTGAGATATATTTTCTTTATTTTATTTTTACTATTTTGATTCTTATCACTCGGTGAAAGATGCAATAAATAAATTAACATGTAACAAATTTTTTCTATAACTTTTCTGGAGTACTAGAATGGATCATTGCTTGTGGAATCCCAAAGCCTCTGGCCAGCACTGTTCATATTTTAGAATGGTTGAAGATTTTGCCAAAATCTGGACTAGACTAGAATCTGCAGTGTTTTCTATTAACTATGAAAATACGTTCTCTAATTCACAATGTGACTGTACACCTTTTGTCCTAAGATTTCATCTGGCCTTATCATGGCAATACTTCTAGCAAAGAATTAGGATTTATATTAAAAAACGCACTTAGTTGACAATTCATCATATTTATATTTTTGAATTACGAAGTAATTTATTTAAATGCAATTAAAAGATTATTTTTCAATGTTTTAAATACGACTCATAATTGTTTTATAGACTTGATTTCCATTCTTAGTTAAAAGTAAATTCCGAATTAATCACTGAATTAATATATTTCAGTAAAGATTATCCATCTCTTTATTCTATGAACATAAGAACTATGAATGTCTACACTACATTGGAATGGAAGTTTTAAACAAGTTAGTTACTAAAACTTACCAAAAAAATGTGACGACTTTAAAAAAATACCTTTTCTGAAGCTCAAGGTTAAAGTTAGGTTTTATCGAACTCCTTATCATGATCGATTATTTTGAGTCAATTTATTAAAACTTAACAACGTCACTCATATTTCGTTCAAAGCTCCCGCTGGCGATTAAAAATCATTATCATTGTTAAAGTAAAGAAGAATTTCGCGGATGTTATCTTCGTCGCTCTTAATAAATGATTATGAACTATTATCGGCGATTGTTCGAAACTGCACCGGTGTATTTCAGTGTATATTTTAATTGAGGAAATAGCCGGCATTGCGCTAAACGTATATTAAATGAATATTATGTCGTTGCGGAGCATGATTGATGCATTTCGCTTTTCCGATGTTATTTGAAAATTCTCATGGGGCGTTTTTATTGGACGCGTTCAACAGCATTAAGTAGTTGAAAGATGGCGAGTTGGATGTTCCGGGCAAGAACTGGAAGGACGGGTCGTTCATTGCGGAGTTAGTTGTTGAGAGATCTTAATGGCATGACAAAAAAATATCATATCTATGTTATGTTATAATTTATATGTTTTCTCATTTCATGATCAGATCGGCGTGGCAGCGAAGATGATCATGTACATCTGGACTTATCTAAAGGTAGTACTGTTACATTTTCTCTCTCTTTAAACTAGTTTCTTTGATTTTATAATGCAATAAAATGACACAAAAGTACAATAGCAAAATATGTATGTGCAATTTCATAAGTGTCCATTTTCTCAGCTTATTATTTATTTGTTTTTTATCATCTATTACTGTTATTGTTACAGATATATGTGAAAATACCAACGAAATACTATGCAACGTTTGTAAAAAGCATGGCGTTTCAGAAGGCAAAAAGTTGGCCTACTTAAATGCATTTGTGAAACTTATTACCGAAGTGAAAAGTAACAGTAGCCTTGGATACAGCAAGGAAGACATACTATGTTGGTTAGTGATCTTTTTTCACAGAAAATTGTCATTTTTTTCAGAGAATTAGGTTTTGATTTTGCATGGATTATGCCGTAATTTTAGTGGAAGAAATCGGTTTTACTGGTCGTGTAAAGTTACCTAAGTATATACAAGAGAGCTTGTTGAAAACTTTATTTTTTACTTTTTGACAATTTGTATGCTGTGCAGCATAAGGGTAGCAGTGGTGCATGATTCCACGCAAGTTAGAGCTGGCGCTCTAAGGGCTGTGCGACACCTTGTGACTGGGGAGAGAGATGTTGTGACTCTTATTAGACTGAGGTTCCCATATTTAATTGCGAGGTAAGACATAATTAATCATAAAATCTGCGTATGCATATATTTTATCTATTTCGAGGAAAACTGAGCTTTTTGGACATCACATTTACATTGTTCTTTCTCAAAATCTTATTTGTAGCTACAATATATGTGTGATAATATTTGAAAGAATGGGCTAGATTTGTGCCAATGCTAGACCAATTATGAATTATTCAAAATTAATTCTTATATTCAGTTTTTGACTTTTAAGAAAGATTGTCATCCATAAAGTAAATCAACTGACCTTCAACAAAATAAACTTATACAAACTGCAAAGAATAACAGCCCAATCCAACCTATTTTGGATAAGTATACAAGCATAATTGCTACAGTGATTAGTATCCATATGTAGCTCGTTAATTATTTATTAATTACCATCCATTATTTGGGTAGTTATTATCCATATGAATATAGTGAGTGTGAAAAATAAAAATCCTTTATTTCAATAATTATAATCATTTACTGAACACAAATGACACAAGAATATTTGCAGAAATGCACACATACGTACATACATGAAAGATGTTTTTCTTTTAGTATTCTTAAAAAAAGCATCTTATGTAATTTGCTCTGAAATTCTTTCCTCACTTGTTCATTATTCCTTGCTAAAATATTACCATATTCAATTTATGAAGCACATAGTTGACGTTCTAATATATATCTTTTATATGATTAAGGTAGATTAACGTACAAGATAGATAATAAGAGTTAGGTCTTATGGAATGAATAGGAATTTAATTAAAAAATCATTGATAGTCTACATAGCATTTGTAAATCAACGTATAAACTCAATAATTAGTATTATAAAGACTGAAAAGTAGCTGTATGTTTATGTTTAAAAAATTAAATAGGCAAAATAATATTGAGGCGATGCACTGGTATCACCTTTGCACTAATATTTTATTGTAGTAATTATATAAAGTTTAAAGTAATTTGTCATTTAATCTTTCCTTCTTGTGTTTGTCTATTTAAAATAGATTTTTTCCTTGTACTAATTTCATTTTCTTTGAATGTAGCATTATTATCTTTAGTTTTATTATTGGTAAATCTATTAATTATGCGGTCTTTCTGTTTTTAGAAGTATAGATTTGGTACTGCGGAATGAAATGGAGAGAATTCAGGCTTTACGCTTGGCTCGTCGAATTCTTAGTGAAGCACCTCGACTATTCCCACCGGAATTAATATGCTGCCTTGTTTGTCTTGCCAATGGAGGGACTGAAGAAAAGGATAGGCTCTTCAGAGCTGCACTTGCCACGTTAGCTGAAATTTGTAAGTGTGCACGTGTATTTGTGTTGGAAAAATATGCTCCTATAATGTTATTTGTTACTAGCAAATGTTCTTAAAAGTTTTGTGTATTTAATTTATACTGTGATTCAATTCTTGTTTGAATATTTCATTTATGGACATCTGTTATTGGATTCTTCACTGATATTATTTGCATTGCATCTTGAAATGTAGGTGTACTGAATCCAATTGCCTTTGTTGGTTGCGGAGGAGTTGGAACTCTTGGACGCAACTTATTGGACTGTAATGCTCCAAGAGTGTCAGAGTCCTTAGCAGGCTGTCTTCTTCATTTGCTTGATCGACCAGAGACTCGAAGAGAAGCTCATGTCTGCTTAAATGCTCTAGCAGCACCATATTGTGATTTTCATTACCACCAAACAGGAGGCAGTGGAAACAATGCACCTGATAAAAACAGGCAAGTTTAAAATTTATCTTGGTCCATAAAAAATACTATTACCAATTTATGATCATAAAATTTTTTATTTTCACTAATTAACTAATTAAACTATAAAAATTTTATTCAATATTATTTGAGTGTGCATCACTCAGTAACAGTCCTTTGGATGTTTAAATTAAAAACTACTGATTACTGAATTTGGTTGTTAAAGCATACTAAAGCTGTAGGCAAAAATGGGGAAAGTTGCAATACTCTAATTTAACTTCATAGAAGAAGACAAAGTATATTTTAATGTGTATTTATTAATGAAAAGTATTAGACATTAAACTTCAACAATATCTGTGTGTTTTAGTTCTGGAGAAAATTTCACATTTTATGCTGAACCTAAATTTAATCAAAATTTTTTAACCCAGCAAAATGATTCCAGTAGTAGAGGTCAAACTTCTTTAAACAATTTTTTGGGATAAACGAATGACATACCAAATTATATGATAACATCTTAGAATATTTTGTCACAATAGGTTATTTTAAATCCATCAATTACAACCATTCCAAGGCTTGTTTGAAGTAAGAATCAATAAATTATAGAACTTGCCTATGTCATATTTCCTGGTCATGTGCCCGTAACCCTTACCATCATCCAGGTGAATGAAATATGTATTTATATTATTTCATTGTTATATAAAGTATGCAAAGAATAATTGTTGCATTATTCAAAATTTACTTGCAGAGAAGACAGAGAGATGCGTTTCAACTGTAGTCGATTGGCTCTGTTGACTGTGCTGCGATCCTGGCCTGGCATACTGCAGTTTTGTTGTCCCAATAACACTTCAGGTCTTCGCTCAATTATAGAAATTCTCTACCTGAGGCAGCTAGATATCAGGGTTGGTAAAATGTATTCTCTTAACCCTTTTTCAATTCACCTGCATGCTGGAATTGATAATGTTGTGACTGTTATGTCATTGTTTTTAGTGATTCGTTTTCTTTTATTGCCACATCATTCATCATCTGTAGGTGGCCATGCAAATTACTTGGATTAATAAATGCATCTAAGAGAAAATAGTTGAAATTGAATTCATATCTGAATATCAATATGAAATTAATTATAAAAAACAGTTTTTGTTTTGCTTTATTTTAATGGATCACTAGCTGAGCCCACGCAAAATTTGCGCGTTTAATTTTAAATTGATTCATAAAAAAATAATAAGTTTGTAAAATAAGTTGATGTTAATAATTCATATTTTACTCTAGCAGTGAATTTACACAGTATAGGATACTTAGATATTTGACTCCCAATGTAAGGTTTGCGTGTTAGAATTTCACTGAGGGAAAGGCAGTGTGCGCATATTTAAAAAAATGTTATCCGTAGGTAATCAGAAATCTGTATTTTATAAGTTATGATAGAGAGTAAATTGATGCAGCACAGTAATTAAATTGAAATGATTAGTGATCGGAAGATTCTTACGCGTCAGGCATAAACTGTAGTGATGTGAAATGAGGAAACAGAAGAATAGAACTGCTAAGACCGGGAGTCAAACTGGGTCTTAACACCTCAAAGAAAGCAAATATTGGGAAAAGAAAGATGTGAACTTTCTGTAATTAACAGGAAATATACACTTAATCAATCACAAAACATGACTCTTGTAAAAGCGACGCCACAAAAAATAATTATTTATGCACTTAAGCCAGGCGAAAGTATTAAAAAAGTAAGCGCTGAAACAATTAATTGTAGAATAATGCGGAATATAAACTTAACCGGGTTTAGGAAGATTCACCAAAGCCTTCGTAATGAAATGGCAGAGTCTTACGTGTATTTCCACTGACAGGGTGATTCTTGGTCGCTTCAGTCACGAAAACAAAAACATTTGGTATTTCCAAAAGGTTGAATACTCAGATACAGTATTTAAAAAAATAAATATGCTTTTCTACCACAATCTACGATAAATGCGTTCTAGTTACAGAAAATAATCTTACTGAATGTTCTCGAGTTAAATCATTATCTTAATGAATTCATCCATTGTTATATTTATAACGATAAAACTTTAATTAAAGCAAAAATGTAGCATATAATGATATTACTAACTTAAGGATTCCATTTTTACGTCAATATGAACGTTTATTCGATGGTAATTGAATCAGAGGCAACAATTAAGGTCGACTTGGCAACGTCCTGAAGGAGAACAAAAATCTGCAAAATTTCGAAAACAATTGTGTATTTCCGAAAATTTCGACCACGTAGGGTATAAACATTGAAAGAATAAGATAATTTAGAGTTTTAGCCGTTGAATAAATCAAAAACGGAGAAAATCGGTCCATATTTACCTATTTTAACGAATGAAGGAAAAAAACCTTGCACTCTGAAAACTCGAAAATCCCGTGTAAACTTATGGGAACATATAATTATCTCCTGGAATTGAACCCAGGACTTTAGGATATTGAGCATAGTTTTCTAGGGACCTCCTGGCCTGTAGAAACAAAACGCAGTTTACTGCAAATCTCTACAGCAAACGGTTTTCGAGATAGAGGGGGGACAGACACTTCAGAAATTATATATAGGATTATTATTAATTTGAAGCATAAGAGATTGAAAATGAAGGCACAATTTCTGAAAGTTTGTGTTGCAATTTTATTTTGGCTGTTAATATTACCCATTTGATAACAGAATTTATAACGTGGTACACAGATTCCACCAGAAATTGGATTTTTGAACTGAGTTATGCTAAATTTTGTATTAAAATTATTTATAATAATTTTCAATGTGCAATTCCACAAATTTGCTGCTTACTTAGTCAAATTTTTATTGATTTTATGGAAGAGTTTGAGTTTTCAGTTAAAGTGGCTTTGCAAATATGAACTACCATACATACTCGTGTGTAGGTCAATCGCAACTTTTAAATAAAAACTTGTTTTTTTTTAATATCTCGTTTATAAGTTGACCCCAGTTTTTCAGGTGTAGCAAAATAAATTTTTTTTATTCAGTGCATATTAATCCATTTAATTCCATGTAAAGAATCAAAAACAGACCATTTGTTGCATCTCTGTAATTCTTCAAATATCAAATTAACTACGTAGTTTCAAGTAGCAGCAAAGTAGTGCAATGCCTCTCTTTGTTTACATATTGTGCCTCTGTCTTGCTGTTGTTCATTGTCCTGCTGCTGTCACGTTACTGAATGTTGTGTTAATGAAAATTGTTTAGTTACTTGCAAAGCATCAGAGATCAACTTAGGATCACCGAATTGTATAGTAACTTTATTCTTTCATATACATTGTATACGTCGGCCTTGGTAGACGGATGGTTAGAGTATCTGCCGACGGTTACTAAGGTCATGGGTTTGAATCCTGCATAGGACATGGATGTTTGTGTTTGTCAGGTTTATATGTAAGAATGGACATTAATGTCTAAATATTGACCTAATAAAGACAGCTTATTATTATTATTATTATATTTAAAAATTCAATAGTTATCAATACAGTTTAAATAGTTTCAGTTCCATCAAATTTTAATAACCATAGGGCAAATACAGTAGACTCTCAATTATCTGGGATGGATTGAAAAAAATAAGCCAAGATAATCGAAATCCCGGTTAATCCACCATCCATATAAAATTTACAAAAAATTTTCAAACATTTAGAAAAATAGCGTACAGTCAACTTAGGTTATGCCGGATCTTCGGTTATAATGATTTTTTTGTCGTTCCCTGACCGTTTTCCTATGCTTTATCACATAAACTACTTCGGTTATACCGGTCTCACATATGCCGGATTTTTGGTTATATCGGATTCCTCCGACAGTCCCTAACAGATAATTTTCTTTGGCTATAACGTTTTTGAAAAAGATGATGGAGTGCTAAAGCGCTTTTGCAGGGTTTAAAAATCCTGTAGTACACAGATGACTCACTCGTCACGAAGACATAATTATTAAGGCCCCATTCACGGACCGGTTGCTTGGCAAAGACCAACTTCGATGAATCGTAAGCAGAATTTCCAAAGTGTTCTTCCGCACACGCCAATTTCAACTCTCATAAAGCGTGTGCCTTCGGGAGCAGCTGACCAAGTCAGTGCATGCACGTATCACCCGAGCTGCCCGAATTCCTTTGATGCCCTCCCAGTCCAAATCATACCACCGAAGACGAGACCGTTGGGTTCCATTTCAGTTCAATATTCTTGATTCATTGCGTCTTTTGCATCGCGCATGTTCATTGGTTAAGTCAAAAACAATCAGTAATTGTTATAAATCAGTAGGATTTACTATTGATGAAAACAATGACGTAAATTTGAGGGATGATTTATCAGATTTCACAGGATTTGACTCTAACAAAATTGATTGGAATGCACTTCAGCGCTGTTTCCATTGCCGATGGAGTCAACTTTAATAATTATGCCTCTATTGACGATAACACACCAGTTTCTGAAGTCCCTACCGATCGAGACATCGTTGCTGCTGTATCCTGCCATGCTGTAGCCAACGACAGCGATGATGAAACCGAGATCGGTACGCCCAAAGACGAAAGTGAGCACCCAATTGTCACAGTGCAGGAAGCTCTGAGAGCTTTTAAAATAATTTCCCAGTATTATGGTGCGCATGATTCTGATGAGAAATTAGACAATCTGTTCTCTATTGAGAAAGACTTGCAAACACGATTATCTTGCTCGAAGAAACAAACGAACATAACCGATTTTTTTTTTCAGTAAAACAAAAGTGAGCAAAAATTAACGTGTAAAATGTGCTTTTTGGTGATAAATGAATGCATTTCTGTTAATATGCAATAAAACTGAAAATAAACGTAATTTTAATGGTATTAATTTAAAATTCATTTTATAAAACGTAATTTCGTCAGAGTTCGGTTTTAACGGTCTTCTGCTATATCGGATTTTTTCAGGGTTCCCCTGAAGATCCGTTATAATTGAAGTTGACTGTATTAAGAACTACATTATTCATTTAAAATATGATAGCAAAGAAGTTTGCTTTTTCCCTCCATTCGTCTTTCGGCTGCGCAGATTTCTCAGCATTAGTTTCTCAGCAAGGCTGCTGCCTTACTATTGCTTTAAGTAGTCAAGCAGAGTTTCAGCATACGTTAAAGCAGCACTGTTACTGATCCTTTGCTCTAGTATAAGGTTGTCTTCTTCCTGGTCGAGATCATTGGTGGCTGTTGGTTCACCTTCGGTAGTAATACATTGCACGTTTTCTTTGTCATTTAATACTTCATGAGTGGGCAAATTTTGATCTGCATTTAACCACTCACGCATAGCTTCCTTGTCAACATTCGCACATCCACTAATCAGCTGTAAATTATTTAATACTTCAGGTACCATTTCATTAAAACTGTCCTCAAGACCAAGAAATTCCTCATTGTTTCTTGGTAAAAGTTTTTGCCATGGTTTTTTTAAAGTCGAGCTTTATACCGATTTCCATGCGGCATCACTGTTATTTTTTTCCAAAACAACAGTAAATCATTACTGCCTATCTTTACGAAGTTGAGAAGTAAATTTCTTCGATGAATTGTTTTCGTATTTTGTATCACTCCTTGATCCATAGGTTGGATCAAAGCTGTCACATTAGAAGGTAAATACTTCACAAAAACATTTCCATCTTCGGACTTAAAAATTTCTTCATTTGGGTGACTAGGGGTGCTGTCTGAGCTTTTTGTGGCAGATCTAGAGATTCTAAGTGTTGATGCACTGAAGGAGCGAATTTTGTTTTAAACCAGTCCATAAAAGTTTGTCCATCCATGCTGACTTATTGTTATAATAATCGATGGGTAAATTGAGTAAAACTTTACCTTGTGAGAAAGTAGGAGGTTTTTTAGGAGTCCCAATAACACATGGCTTCAAAAGATGAAACCCGGCGGCATTATCGCAGCATTGTTTTTGAATTTTATGCCCTGCAGCACTTGTTTCAGATTCATGACCTAAAGTATTTTGGGTTAAACATTTCCAGTATAAACTGGTTTCATCAGCATTATAGATTTGTTCTGACATGAAACATTTTCGAGGAAATGCTGAAAATGAGACTTAAATTCTTCCGCTGCTGGCTCATCATTGCTCAGTTTCTCACCTTGGATAGCATTCTGACGAATGTCATGTCTTTGCTTAAATCTCATCAACCAACCAGAAGATGCATTAAACTCCCCCCCCCCCCCCCATATTCATATTCATTCCTCCACACTGCATATCACTAGCGATCTCAGCCTCTGTTACGCTGTTGCATCGTTTTTAGAGGTTGCCTTCTCGTATCCCAAATTATTTTCGTATATTATTTTTTCTATTTTTTGGACATCCCAGTTAATCTGATCCCGGATAATCGAGAGTCTACTGTAACGTCATGCATTTTAACCTAACACAAATATTACTTGTGCATAAGTCAACCCCTGAGTTTTTTGCTAAAAATTTTTGATCCTAAAAACTCTACCTATACTTCAGCACTGTATTTAATCGATTGTAAGCCAACCCCCAGTTTTCACAAGGGTACAGGGGGAAAATTCCATGTTGGGTGTACAGACGCCCTAGTTTTCCAGGATTTGTCGCGAAAAAAATACCGAAATGTATGAATGCCCCGATTTTTTTTTTCAATTCGTCGTTAAATAAAAAAGGTAGTAACTAAAATTATGACAACACAAATTACATTATATTCAAGCATTCAGTACAATTTTTACTAAAATGTAATTTGTCCCGGTTATGTCCCAGATTTTTAATCTCGCAACAAAAATATCCTGGTTTCTCTCTTAGTGTTCTCCAATGTCTCACATTCGACTCATCAATCCCGTAGCACCATTTTGCAGCTAGATTTGGTGTTTCTTCCGCATATGCTATCACTTTTCTCGTAAAGTCCGCAGAATAATGCGTTCCTCCCCAAATGAGATTATTAAGAAAAAACCGAAAAACTCGCCAGAGTAAATGGCAAAAATGTATGCTTGCAAAGGCATTGGGAAATGAAGGTTTGCTCGAGGAAACCCAGGATTACATGCACATGCATACTAGAGTTGGCTCGGGAATGAATCTATCGAAACATTTATTTCGATTTTTAAGACTCGACTAAGACAAGTGGCAATTTTTAAGGAGGTAAAAAATTTAAAAAAAGGTCTGCTTACAATCGATTAAATACGGTATATATGGGTGAATTTAAGAAAAAAACATGATGCATGTGAATGGGTAGCAAAAATAATTTCTGGTTAGATCTCTGTTATTCAAATGATTAACTCTGTTTAAAAAGCATATGTCCTATTTGGTGGTGTAAACCAGGAAAGCCAGAGAGGATATTTAGGCATAAAAATTTATTTTAAATTATGTTGCTGACAAAGTGAAATGATTTTTAAGATTAAAAAATAAATTGTCTAAAGCAGTATCAAGTTATTAAAAGTTGTTATTTATTCTGTGTTTTCTTCTGCAAAACTTGTATAAGACTATTCTAGTTATCATTATTCTTCACAGAAAGCTGTTTTAGATTTATTATATAACCTCTTGGGTGTTAATGTGCCTCCCTGGACAGACAAAGCCAGTGTTGCATTAAAAGCTGTTGATCCTAGTAGTCACAAGGATAAATGGACCCTAGGTGAAGCATTTCTTGTTGCAGAAGCAAAAGCTCTTCTACCTCACCTTGCACGCTTCAGGTAAGACCTTTTTTTTTAAATAAATGGCAAAATATAGCGCATTGTCATTATGGCAACAATATTTTTATATGATTCTTACTTAAAATCCTTTTTGCTGGACTGCAACCTTGATGAGGCAAAAGGGCACGAGTACTCCTTAGTTCTTGAGGGTTTCTCTGGGTAATTAAGCCAAGTAAGTTTAACTGTGCCAGTAATGCCATTAGGTAGGGACCATGCTCAGAGCAGTTCTGTACCTCAGAGAGGCAGTGGCAGAAGTATCTAGTGTAACTGGTTTGGCACAGTGATGTGTTGATACCATGCTATAAACATTTTAGGAAGGTTGCATGAAATAACATGTACCGTAATTTCTGATTATAATACGCAACCTATATAATACGCACCCATGTTTTCACGAGTGAAATGTGAAAATTCTATCACTATGTATAATACGCACCTATTTTTTTGTAAAAAAATAAATGTAATTTTACTTCACTATGTGTAGTATCGGGACAGTTCTCACCTTGCCGCCAAATGAGATACATGTGAGAGAGTTTACAAGAATATCACGTTACTTTCTGACTCCCATTAAAGATCATTATGCTGTATAAAAACATTTTGTCTCAATCCTGCCTTTTGTATTAATCTGGTCGGTTGGAATACGAGTTTGCGCTTTGCTGCCAAACTAGATATGTGTGAGAGAGTTTATGAAAATATCACGTTACGCTGTGCTGTAGAAAAACATTTTGTCTCAATGTCGCCTTTTTTTTATTAATCTGATCAGTTGGAATACAAGTTTGCGCTTTGCTGCCAAACTAGATGTGTGAGAGAGTTTACGAAAATATCACGTTATGTTCTGACTCCCTGTAAAGATCGATACGATGTATAAAAACCTGCCTCAGTGTTGCCTTTTGTATTAACCTGGTCCGTTGGAATAACAGTTCGACCTTTGCCACCCGGCGACATCGTTTATGTGAACATCAAGTCGAGTTCATACAAGCCGATTGAGGTATGTATGTAAAATGTTCTCGGCGACGCAATTTACGTACACGATGAGCGAAAACACAAGACTGCTGAGGAACTGTTTGAGGACAGTGAGGGAGTGGTAATGAATTCCTAGGCTTTAGTAATTCTGACAGATAAAGTAAATAAATAAATATTCTTATTTTTGTTTTGAAAAACAATATTTAAAGGAATGTTATTGAAATGTACAATTTATTTGTAAAAACATGTTCGTTATCGAAATGCACTGAAATGTATGATTTATTGGTAAAAACATGTTCAAAAATATAAATTATTTAGGTACCAAAAAAAGTTGTATGCATTTATAACCGTATATAATACGCACCCTAACTTTTTGTCAACTATTTCAAGAAAAAAATGCGTATTATAATCGGAAAATTACGGTATATTTATGGAGAAAAATGTTTCTCACAGTAAACAGAAATATGAGCCATGAGGACTCTGCTTAGGAAATGAATATTAGAATACATCTGGTCATGATATGTTGCATTGTTATAACATGGTTTTTACAGTATGGTTATTAACATAAAAATTTGGACACTGTGGTTTATGGTTCATGTTAATGCAGTGGCCAGGATTAGGTGTAGAATTCCTGTATGTAGAGTAGGAAAAAGTCATGCTATAAGCACTAAGTAAAATCACATCTCAATCATTGTGATAATGACTGTGTTAGACTAAAAGTTAGGAGAATTAGGAAACAAGTAAAGGTATTTCATTTTATGTAGCTGTTGGGGAAGATTAGCCTTTGTAAACATTAAAACAAAAAATTAATACAAATAAATGCAATGTCTATCAGCAGAAAGTGGCTTGGAAAAAGTAGTGCGTCCCCTCAGGAGCATAGATAAAATTACTGGTTTATGAAGAGTGCAATTCTTTTGAAGGATTATTTCTCTTGGCTGATCCATATTTGCAAATTGGTCAACTAATGCCTTTCATTGCCATGCTGTCCTCATTCCTTAAAACTTATAATAACATTATTCATGTCATAGGGAAATAAACTTGCATTTAAATTCAATATTTAAATGTTTGTCTTCCATTATCAGTTGTTTGTAACAAAATCCTCAGATTTAAAGTTATTCTCTTAGACCAAAATATTGTATTCTGATTCATTAAGCGAGGTTAGAAAAATTTTTTTTTGAATTCCTGTCGTCCCTGTGTGTGACAACATATCGTATGAATTAAAACTCACTGCAATAGAGACATGAAATCTTATTTTTTCAGTTTTCAGAAGTCTTTTTTTCACAAATTTTCCCCCCATATTTTATGGCAACCCCAGTTTTCAACATCTTGAAGTTCTGTGACCACATTAATGTCAGCATGGATAGCACTTTGAAAGGTGACAATATGGTTTAAGAGATTCCAAGTTTAATGACATTTACATAAATAAGAAAGGTTGAAATTTCAAATATTTTCATATATTATTGACCATAAGCCATAAAAATGACATAACGAGGGTTGTGAGAAGTAGTGGCTGTAAGTTACTTAGTTTTACTTTTGGTACATAAGCTTCACATTTTATTTAAAATGTCCTTATTGTGCATAGGACTGAAAGTATTGTTTCAGAAAAATGGTGGATTACAAATGTTATAGTGAAGAATTTTATTGTTTTTAACATTCTTGCTTTACTCTTGCAGGCCCAACATTGTAGAAATCCACTTGGCTTTGCTGCTGTACACATTGATGAAATGTGGCCTCATAGAAGCATTGGTAGATGTTATTGTTACTAGTGATATTTTTGTGTCTATTCGTGCTACTATACTGCTTGGTGAGTATAATTTCATATTACCAACATGTAGAACTTATTATTGTTGCAGTTAATTTTAGATTTGCATCAATATAATTTTCTTGAGCATGTAATATTTGTTTCAACTTAATTGAAAAATAAATATTTAGTGGTCCAGTTACCATGAACACTAGTAAATATTTCTTTGAACTTTTTAACAACATATTCAATTTGTAAATTTTTTAAAATTCTTAAAACTGAAATTTCATGTTTTGCCAACTAAGAGAGATATTTTAAAAATATATCTACTAAAAGGTTTTTTCCTTCCCTAACGATATGTCTAAGGAGATGTAGAAGTGATAAATCAACCTGGTAAAAAGGGAGTGGGAGGATGAGAATTGTGTTAATTAGAAGAGGTAATGAAAGTGTACACATACTGATAACTATGTAGTGATAGTTATTATAAATGAATTCCTCAAATGTACATTGGGGATGAGGTCTAGTGCAGAAGCCTTCAATGAATTTGTGAAGTTGGGCACCAAAGGCATTTGAGGCAAAACCATTGCTGTTCTCTATTTAAAAAGTAACATATTGATTAACAGCACCTAACAAACTCAAAGATTCCTCGTAGTGTAAAATGTGTCCAGACCACTATTTGGCCATTTAGCTATAAGGGTTACAAAACTTTAGAATTAATTGGTGAAGAAAATTGCCTCAGTCATCTTTCATGTAAATATAAATTTTTAATGTTGATTGAAGATGTGAGAGATTGTGCATATTTAATTTTTTTTGTTAAGAATTACTTCTGAACGTGTGAAGTAATATGTTAATTACAGTAATACCCTGATTTATGTTGCACCTATTTACATTGATTCAAGTTACATCATCGATCATTTAGTACCTGTGTACCGATTTATGTTGGTTTGCTTCGTTATCTCAGATTTTTCGGAAAGTGGGAAAAGGTGGAAAATCATCAGACTTTTCTGTTTCCATCTTCTTGAACCTTTTAATGAATTACAATACTTAATTAATATACATTTTTAAAGTATTAAGACAAAAACAATTATATTCACTCATAAATTAGAAAAGATAGTGTAAAGACGATGGAATTTTAGAATTTGGTTCGGATTCACCGCTCCCTCCTACGTGGTGCAATTTATTGGGTGATCTCTTTATTCCGATACCAGCAGAAATCCCCTCATCGATAGTCCTCTTTTGTTAACCCCTTAACTGTTTTTGTCATTCTATTTGTTCATCTATAAATGGGAACTTCCCTGAGGATGGTGAGTTTTTTCGTGTATTGTCTCGTGAGTAAATATTGGAAGGTTAGGAACAAACAAGCCCAAACACTTGAGATGGGGATTTTCATCTTCCTTTCGAATGATGAAATCTTTCATTTGCAACAAAATTTCATCACTCTGAATTCCTTGAAGTGGATGAGGGAAAAGAAACAAACTTATGTCTACCTGTCCTCCAGCCAGCAAACCCTCGGTAGTCATTGAACTATAGTTATCAGTTAGTCAGCATATTCTTTCTCCCTACTTTTGCTAGTTCATGCCTGCAGCGTGAGCGTAAGCTAAACGTTTGCTTGGTCGCATAAATACACATATACTTCGTAGAGTTCGGTCTCTTTTGTGAATATCAACGTACTATTGATACAATTTATATAACCTGTTCAGAAATCCCCTTGTAAGATGCACACCCCCTTTTTTTCATAAGCGTTTTGGGAAAAATGGTGCACGGGATACACGAGTAAATACGGTAAGTAATATTCAAGGTAAAATTCTGACGTCTTGCACACATCACCCCCTTATAACGTTGATTCTTATGGGAAAAACTGTTTTGGTTTACGTTCATTTGATTTACGTCGTGATTTTCAGGAACGCATCCTCGATGTAAATCGGGGTATTACTGTATTTGCTAAAAATTCCTGCTTCCATAAGCAGTTAACATAGTCAATGCTGTCATTAGAATGAATAAATATGTAATTTTTAGAATAACTTCTCTAAATCTTAATTATTTAACAATTATATTTTTATAGACTTATGTGTATTAATCAATGAAATGTGTAATTATCAGAATGTATGGCAATGTTAGATACAGATATAATTTCATAATGGTTTATATGACTTGGAACATTAAATGTAACACTTTGATTCTACGGATGAAATTCTAAGTATGAATAGCACCTTTTTAACTATTATTTAGATCCATATGTAACATTTCATTGATTATAAAAATAAATTATAATGTTTCTCAATTTATGAAATAAACATTTTCCCCTTGCTTCTATATAGGTGAACTGTTACATTTAGTCCATCTGCTGCTGCCTCCTCAGTGTTGTCAGCCAACACCAGGCCTACCAGATTTGATAGGCTATGCAACTGTGAGTGAATCTAAGCTAGGGAGAGAGCGTTGGGTTATTGCTGATGATGAGGAGCTTCAACTTTGGCGACAGCAAGCGTTAAGTGCTGTGGCAATCCTATCTAGAATCCATGCCCTCAAGGAACGCCATCCAACTCCTTCATCCCTTTTCCTTGATCAACTCATGCAGTTTGCAAGTCCTGCCACAGGAGCAAATGATCGAGCTGCTCGCGCAAAGCTTTATCAGGTCAGTTGTCTTATTAACATACCGTATATGACCGAATATAGTCCCCCTGTTTTTGGCCAAAAGCGAAGTGCAAAAGTTGGGGGGGGGGCTATTTTCGGGCACTAAAAATTAGGTGGGTACAAACAAGTGTGCAAAGCTTCAATAATGATGAATTTCATTCGAGTCAGTAAGTGTTTCTATCCATTGTAAGACTAAACTACTCGGGTTGTGAATATTTATTTGCAAGGCTGATTGACGTCACCATATAGGAAGGATTTTTCTATTACCTGATCGCTCTCATTATTGTCGAATTGCAAGTTTTGCCGTATTTGCTCGTGTAAGCCGAGACCTCGTGTATTCCGCGCACCCCGGTTTTTGGGCCAGCTCTAGGGAAAAAAATTTATTTGAGCCGAAAAAGGGTTTTTTAAATCACCAATTCCTATTTCTCAAAAATGCTACGCTCAAGTTAAGCATCTTCACATTCCTACGTGACGAATTTATTGGGTGATCTCTCTATATCGGTACTAGCAGAAATCTCGGTAGTCCTCTTTTGTTAAACACGTAACTGTTTTTGTGGTCACATTGGTCATGTTCGCAGAAATCACTCCGGTAGCGATCATTCTGCTGTACGTAATTTTCCAGCCATATGGTCACTGATCCCTACCGTAGCGGTCGTCATTTTTTTGGCGAACTAAAATTATGATCAGCGATCATTCAATGATCACCACGGTGGCTATGACTTTCATAGACGTATCATAGAATAAAGGAAGCACGCCATATCTGAACATGGTAGGCGTCGTCTGCCGTGAGAACAAAACCCCCACCAACCCGAACTGGTCGCGCATGCGCCGTGGCCTCCGTGACGATTGCAGCAGAAGACTTCGTCGAGTTTGCGGAGCACCCGTTAATAAACTTAAAACTCATTTAAAATTTTTATACAATGAATGAAAATTACTAAATATACCGAAATTCAGAAATAGAATAATAGATGCGGCATGGGTGCTAGCTTAACGTATATTTGTTTACCGACACGACATTTTGGGAAAAAAGGTGAGCGGCAAATAAAAGAATTCGTGTAAGACACGCACCCCCTCTTTTCCACCAGCATTTTGGGAAAAAAGGTGCGCAGCTTACACGAGCAAATATGGTAATACCAACAAAATTAACCTTGCCCGAGAATGGACTAATTGCCTGGCTAAGCTCGAATTGTTAATTACACAAACGAAAGATAGATCGAAATATGAGCAAAGTGCGAATTTATATTGCTGCATAAATTGGTATGTTATTTCGACTTGCTAATATTGCTGCATTAATTAGTATGTTATTTCGACTTTTTAAAGTTTATTTTTACTCCCTAAAAATGTATTTTTGTTCAATTCCTTGTCAAATATCTCTCTCGTTAGTATACCCTCTGAATTCTGAGGAACAAATCTGAAAACCTTAAAATTCCAATTAGCATGGTGTTTTATCACTCGCTAATTGGTACTTTTTTATTAAATGAGTGCAAGTTTGATATTTCTTCAAATTATACGACATGTTTCATGACATTAAAGTTCTAAAATTAATCGTCCTTTCAGGGTATTAAAATATTTTCTAGATTTGTGTGAGAAAAATGGGTAGGGGGGCTATATTGGGGGGGGGGGGGGGGGGGGCTATATTCGGTCAAATACGGTATATGTACTGAAAATTGGCATTTATACAATAGGAGCATTTTCGAAGTATTACAGCTGGTTATGTTTTGAGTGCTCTCGTTTTTCTAAATAGCTGGGTTGTTACCCGTTTTTGGAAAATTGGTGAACTACATCATCTCTACTCATTTAACTTCATAACATCCTTTTTATTATAAAAATATCATGTATAAGTATTAGTTAGGTGATTGTTTATCAAATTACCTGTACTTCTTTAAATGATTTGGCATTCTTATCATTTACAGCTTGTGATGAAGGATGGAGATGATGCCATGAAAGAGTCTGGCGTTCTTGCGAATAAGGACCCACTTTTTTGGAATTGGGTCATCATCCGAGCTGTCCTTAAGGTTTGAATTCTTGTTCTATTATTTATTGAACAATGTTATTAAGTGTACAATGAATAATTTTTAATTTATTAGGAATCTGTAGGCCTCATGTAATTCATGTAAAAGATGCTCATGTTCGTTAACATTCTAATTTACAAACAGATTCTTTTATTATTGAGTTATTTTGATGTGCTGTATTCATAATACATAAATTTGTATTTGTCTTAACTGCAATTTTTGTTTTTATTTCAAAAGAATCGTAGTGAGCAATTTAAGCGGCTTGAAGACTCTTCACAGAAAATATTCATTCGACGCCTATTAGATTACTTTAAACCCAGTACACCCGGTGGATATGGAAGATCTACAGTTACTGGTGCTGCGGATGAAAATACACAACAATACCACATTCAAACTCTTGTTGGAATTGAACTGATTGAATTTCTTGTTGAGGCTGATGAGGTAGGTGTTATTTACTTTTTACAGTGTATGTGAAATCTGGATTTATTGATTCTCATGATTAATAACTTTTAGTTGATTAAATCCATAAAAGCTCAAAATCTATGTATATGCTTTTACTGCTAACTATTGGTATTATTATTACAGCATTTTCACTGCATAAATATGCCTAATGACAGATATATAACTTCATAGCTTTCCTTAGGGTTATGGCAGGTTCATTTTATTGAATAAGGACAATTAATTTGTATATGGTCTGTGATTCACTCTTTTTCATGTTATCTTTAGGCATTTTGTACGATATAGTTAAGGTGACCATCCGTGCTGAATTTCAGGACCTTGTCCTGTATATTTTAAATTATTGAACAGGATGCCCAAATTTCATTAACTGTCCTGTAAAAATTGTGTATTTTCTAACATAAAAAAATTTTAATGGGTACATTGCAGTAAGCACGTATGGCAAAAATTTTTCATATTATATTCTTGATTTTGTTCAAAATTCAAGCTCTTGTTCTTATTTCGATAGAAATATATCGATTGGATATCGAATTATTCTGTTTATTGAACGTCTGAATGTTGATTGCTATACGAGTACTTTTGTTTACGTGGCAATTTTTTCCAAAAAGAAAATGCCCCGAAGAGAAAATGTGGGTACTTAGGTAGTACTTAGTAGTACTTACTGCTTAGATAGTACTGGTTTCTTAGGTAGTACGGTACTGAGTGCAATGTTTCACCGCTAGATGGCAGTACTTCTGCGTGCTGTTGGGCCTTCCAAGAACTTCCAATTTTGGCCAATAGTTAGCACTGTGTGCGTCAGTTGTTCTGATGGGTGGTTTCTCTTGCGTTCCGATTCCTGGAGGAATAATACACTGGGTTTCTTGCTACTCTTTTGTTGTGTGTGAAGGGAAATTGGGTTTCCTAAATTAAGTCAAAAAATGGTTGAGCTGGTTGGAAAAAGGGTTTCAAAAAAATGGTTGGGTTGTGGTGCGCTCACGGAAATCCCATTCCTCCAGGAATCACGGTAGTATTGCCATCTAGCGACGAAACATTGAACTCAGTACTGCTACCCATTTACTCCTTAAGTACCAAAATGTGTTTTCATTAGCAATTTATAAAAGGAATATCCCTACATTAAGAAAACCATTTCCAGCAGTGCTGTTCAATGTGAGAGTGTTTTTCATCATTTTCAATGGCTAATGGTTTTTATTACCTGTATTTTCAAGTCAAAATAGAGGATATAACTAAGTATGTCCTGTATTTTGTCTTTCAGAAAATGATCACCTTACCTTTATTTCAATACCCACAATTTTCCCCATTGTTCAATAGCCGGGTACCCAGGTGCCCATTATTCACTCCGTGCGTCTTAGGTATAGAACCCAGCTTTCTATTCGAACACAGCCTTCAGTTTTCGAACAAAAGATGGTTTTGGGACCATTTGATGGAACCCTAGCTGCTGATATACTACACAGCTGTATTCTATGCCAGTCTTGAACAGATTTTAACGTGAAGCGGACGTGCTTGGTTTCGTGTTCTGCAGTGTTCATAGGCATTAAAAATCATTGAGAAATGCAGTTTTTGTTTCTTTTCCATACTTTTTGTGTGAGAAAATGGAAGAATTATCACCGGAGCAATTTTCAAGGTAATTGTGGAATTTGTATTAAAAATTATTCCGTAGTTCTTTGTATGTTTGATAGTATTATACATGTAGAAGAGTTTCTTTATAGAATGACTACTAAGGAGAAAGATGATTATTTGAAAGAATTATTGAGAGATGGGGCTTCGTCAGAATCAGGTGGATTTTCCGACAGCGGAGACGAAGATTGGTTTCCGCAGAAGCTGCAAAAATCTCCACAGTGCGACGAAATTTCTGACAATGATCATGATGGTTAGTACATTGAATATCGTAGCATTTTTGTTGTTTTTGATAAATAATGTAATATATTCAATAATATTTAATATTTATTTCCAGCTGAAAATCGAGCGAGTGAGCCAGAGGCAGACGAGGAGCGCGATGATGATGACGATGAGGAAAGCGACGATGCTATTGATGAATCATCTACATCTGTGAGTGTTTTTGTGGCTGAAGATGGAACAGTATGGAATCGAACAGCACCAACTCATCATCAAACACCATCTCATAATGTTGTTCGGCAGAGAAGTGGTCCACATCGATCTACAGTCACTTTATCAATTCCTGACACATTCAAGTATATCTTTACTGATGAAATGATAGACATTATTATCAGACATACTAACTGAAAGGCAGCAAGTGTCTGCGACCAATACAACCAGCATAATCCTGGAAAAAAACCAATGGCGTTGAAGGATCTAACTGCATGAGAATTCCACGCTTTCATAGGAATTCTGATAACATCTGGAGTGAGTAATTCAAACACAGACCATACATTGGACATGTGGAAAACAAGTTCATATCCTTTGTATCGAGCAAGTATGGGAGTCAATCGCTTTTGGAACATCATGAGATTCATTCGATTTGACGATGCGAATATGCATGCGGATCGTCTGCAAAACGAAAAAGCTGCTCCTATACGCGATATATGGACAATGCTGAATTCTAATCTTGCAAAAAGATACAGACCAACTGAGAACTTGACAGTGGATGAGCAACTTTTCCCTTACAGAGGGAGAACAAGATTCACGCAGTACATTCCATCGAAGCCAGCTAAATACGGAATAAAAGTATGGTGGATATGTGATGCTGAAAATTATTATCCACTGACTGGCCAAATTTATACGGGAAAAGTTGCTACGGGCCGAGAAAAAAATCAAGGGGAACGAGTTGTGAAGGATTTAGCTGCTCCATACAAGGGATCTGGGCGAATTATTCCAATGGACAACTTCTTTACGACTCTACCTTTAGCAAAACATCTATTATCGTGGAACTTGACAATTGTCGGCACATTGAAAAAAAAATAAAAAATATATTCCTCGCGAAATGGCACCATCTAAATCACGCGAAATCTCTTCAATGTTATTTGGCTTCATGAAAATGTTACGATTTGTTCTCATGTGCCAAAACAAAATAAGGCCATTTTGTTGCTGTCCACGATGCATCACAATAGTGCAACTTCTGGATCAAAAGAAAAACCAGATATAGTCCATTTCTATAACAAATCAAAATCTGGCATGGATGTGATGGACAAATTAGTAGGACGATATACCACACACAGACGGACGAACAGGTGGCCACTCGCCTTTTTATAATATTATTGATATTGCTGCTCTTGCTGCCTACATTATTTATACAGAAAATAATGACATGCTCAGAAAAGATACAAATCAACATCTCATCTTTTTGCGTCAGTTGGTTGAAGAGTTATGTCTTCCGGAAATTGAAGATCGATCGCAAAATGCACAAGTCATGAGGAATTTTTCTACAAAGTTGGGCATCGATAGCATGCTAAAAAAAGCAATTGCTGTAAGTGATAGTTCTTTGGCTTCTGGCTTTGCACCATCACTACCACCACCACCACCACAACGAGATGTAACTGGGAGAAAGCAAGTTGTTGAGTCATGCCACATTTGCTATGAGGCTCCTCATAAAAGAAGAAGAAAAACGAGAAAATCATGCCACAGCTGTAATAGACCAGTGTGCGATGAACACGCATACACTTTCACGAGATGTAAGGCTTGACCAACTTAATTAATATTTTGTTATTAATTAACAGTAATAAACAATAATTTTGTTTTTATAATGTATTTGCAACTCTTTTGTTTATTGGTAGCTAAAATTACCTGAATAACACTTCCTTTCCTAGTTCCCCAATACGAAACAGATGCCTGGGTACCCGGCTATTGAACAAGCATATAAACATGTTTGGAGCTCAATATCTATAAATGTTTTTCCAAATATCTTAAAGTAAGATTGCATATCGATGTAAAATTGTCCAAATAATGGGGATCTAGATGGAGTTGGCGATTTTTCGGCGAGAACTACAAAAATTTTGCGCAGAGAGATGGAAAAGGGTACCTGGATACCCGGGTATTGACATAAGGGTAAAGTAGTATAGTACTTGATTTTTTCAAACTGATTTCACAGTATAGAATTTTAATGCATAATAATTAGGAATAATATAAATCATATTTGTTATTGTTAAAAAATCTTTTGACGTCTCTACATTAGAAAAGCAGTAGTGAAATATCAACAAGATCAAACTCCTGAGATACAATGAGACGAACATTTTTGACAATCAATTTGCATTAGTAGCTGAAATCAGTTCAGACAGCTTGATGATAAGCTCTGTTAAAACTCATGGAAATTATCCAGTGTTATTTATTCATGAAACTCATATAATTACTCTACCTTTAACATAAAGAATAATCTAGTGGTTTATTAAGATATATTTAATCATGCAGTTATATAATTGTTGGTAATAAATTTAACACTTGACTGCTCAACCAAATATACTATTTTTTCGCCAGAGGCCAAGTCATTTCATAAGCTGCCAAATTAGAATAGAACAATGGTGGTGGATTCGGAAACCAACACCACAAAATGAAAGACTGAAACTTTCCATAGTCCCATCATAAATACCATTTAAAACAAACAAGCAAGTTTTACAGAGCAAAGGGAAAAGGAATGATGCCATATCGAGTTAACTGGAGGTAGACAACCTGCTTAGGCCACTGATGTCCAGTTCTTTAGATATGGGCATTCAAAGTGCTAAGGTCCCTTTTGTAGAACAATTTTACAGGAAAGAGAAAGTGATTATTTTGGCCATATATGAATTACAAATTGGTTAACTGTAGTCTCGGGCCAAATTGAATTTATGAAATTTCAATATCTTTTATTACATATTCTACCTTTTCCTATCAGCATAGCAAACTGATTTAAAATTTACAATAGAATCTTATTAAGTTAATTTAAAATTTTTATCTTGATATATATTTGTTATATATTTCTCGTTTTATCATGTTTATCTTTTGTCCCTTTTTTAGGCAGAGGGAGGAAAGTTTTTAGGAGAACTCTTGTCTGATATAGCCAGAAACATTCAGTGGATCAACACAAGTTCCTCCGTGCACGATATCTTGTACAGTCCTCAGCAGATGGCAACTACATTATGTCGCTATTATTTTCTGTTTTTGGGGCGGCTCTCACATCATAGCAGAGGATTGCGGGCGCTTGATCGTGCAGGAGTGTTCCAAGTGTGAGTATATAAATAATTTTTGTGAGAACTAAAAGAAATTATTTTTGTGATAGATAGTTTTACACAGTGTTAAGATATATTTAAATTTTAATTGAAAAATTATATTTTTTGAGCCATTTCTCTTAAAGAATCTGATGAAAGAAAAATAGATAAAAGGATCTAAGTAATGACATTACTGGTAGCCTGTGAAATGTGGTAGGAATAATTTTTAATAAAATTTTTCTATTAACAAAGATATGAGATATAGGGCAGAGGCTTACTTTGGCTATAAGCTTAGTAAAAATTTCTTCATATCAGTTTGTTTCATATTCCTTTTTTTATTCTTGTTATATTAATTAAGCACATTTATTCTTTTCTGCTGCAGGTTGTTGGATCTAGTTGCTTCTACAAGTCATGATTGCTACGTTAAACTTGTGATATCCAGCTTTGATTATAGCATAGATGGTATGGCTAGGTAAGAATTGTATAATATTAACCACAATAGTTTTCTTAAGCCCTTTTTCTCTTTCTTAAAATGTGTTATTACTATTTGTATTTCATTGAACATATGTTATATTTATTTATTGCAGAGTTATACTGAAGCGAGCATTAACAGCCCCTTCTGAAAGTTGCCGTCTGTATGCTACTCACTTTATGTTAGTGTTGATTCGTTCTCGGCTACCTGGTTTGCACAGATGGGCAACTGAGTTATTGGTTGATCAACTTGGAGATCCGAAACGTTCTGTATCATTGGCAGCTGCTAGTATACTCAGTGAAGCTTGTGACGATCAGGTATTTAATACAGTTATTACTCTCATAGCAAACCTTACTGTGTAATTAAATCTGTAGCTCAGCTGTGCCGTTGTACTGCTTAATTTTTCCTGTTGATTGAGAAAATATCATATGACCAAATGGTAACATATGCCCACACCTGGGGAACACACAATATAAGTATGCTGGTTAAGGATTGTAATATAGACTTATTTTCATACGAATGATGAGGAGTAGAACAAAATGACTATTTGTCATGAATAATTTTAGAAAGGATGATTTGTTTTAGATATAAAGTAGAAAATGGTGTGAAGCAAGATTAATTTATGCTACTCGTATAACACCTACTCGTTTGCCTTTCTAATATCAGGATTATAAAATTCAGTCAAGTTCTTTCATAGCCAGCACTTTCATATTTTCATTGTAATGCAGATTCCATGGCTGCCTTTGCTGTAATTTTGTCGAAAAATAGTCTAACTTTGTGGTTCTCTCACCAACAGGAATTCCTAGAACGCCTGGTCTCTTTGCGACCATCCCTCCTGCATCTTGGGGACCCAGGACTCCTTCTCCTTGTTCGTTTTCTCTCTCTTCCCTCTGGGTTTACATCCCTACACGATGCCAATTTTGTCACCAATGAAATCCAACGATGGACTCAGACGTACAACTTTAAGTGAGTTGACTCAAAATTCAGAGCTGTGAAAGTATTAGCAGTCTATTGTGGATGTAAAATTGAATTCTGTAGCTCACTGTGCAGTGAATCTAATCAATGGTACTTGCATTACCATAAAACTGTTTGAAACCATATTGCAGCTACAAAGTAGCTATCCTCAGTGAAAAAAATATTTTTATCAACCATTTTGTGGCAACAATAATTATTATGATCATTCGATTTTGTTCACTTTTAACTTTCATACATGTAATAAATATAGCCTTTACCATGTTAGGTGGCTGGACTAACCAGTTGGTTAAACTTTTTTCATATATAGTTTTCTTTCATGATCTTAGAAATGATATTACTTTACCCAACAGGGACACATGTATATATATTGATGAAGCAACCATACGAAATCACTGCTGATGTGAACCTTTTAAAGCATTTACTGTATTGGCTACTAAATACCTTAATTTGAATTTTTTTAGCTGATTGCACCTAATGTTAAAACTTATTCAGATATTGTGTATATTTTTGTCCCAGGTATGTCAGAATTGTTGAAGGGATGACTCATGATGCCCTAACCGTTTACCAACATGCAGATGATGGTAACGTGTGCCGATTCCGTGGAACTGGTTCTTCTATGTCACATTCTGGGGTTAATGGCATTGGTTCTCAAGGTGCTCAATGCTCTGGGGGGTGGTCAGGAGTGGCTGGTGGTGGTTGGGGATTCCATCCGCGAGGTGGAGGGAGGCAACTTCCTGAAGTGTATGTCCCCCCACATTTGTATGGTCAATTGGTGCAACACCAGAAAGGAGTAGATGTTTTAGTCCGTGAGGGAAACCTTCCACATATCTTTCAGGTAGGAAGCAGTTTAATCTTTTCTATAAATCTTTTATGCAGTTAAATTGAAAAATCAAAATTATCCCATATACTTGTATAGACTGGATTGTTTCTGATGTAGGTTTATGGAACTGTTCCATTGTAAACACAGAAATAAAAACTTCCCTTCAAAAAGGTACCTTCCTTCTTACCTCATCTCCCTTCTCTTCCACTTATCCATTTCTGCCTGCATATGACAGTTCAAATTTGACGTAGGGTTTAATTTTTAAAACATTTCACAATTGTCACAGAGAATGAAGTATACCAGAAAATTTATCTTTATAATACAGTAAGTCATCAATTTACGTCGAGGATGCATTCCTGGGAAATGCAACATAAAGTGAAGCAATGTATAACGAAACCTGATTTTCGTGACCCTGCTCTCCAGCTTCAAAACACCATAGCATCTCTAATTTAACCTCCAAATTGATAGATTTACGAGATCTCTTCACTGAAGCACTTTTTGCATGTTTTTCATCCATATTTAAGGGTTGTGTGCAAATTAATGAATTAAAAAATCAACAATAATTATGTTGAAACACACTCAACACTAAAAGAATGGGCAGACATTTGAGCCTTGATGGAACAAGTGATGCCAACAGGGAGAAAAAACACTCACTCAATACATTTCCCAATCTATTTGGCATTACAAATTAGACAACTGTAGGTGTCATCAGAAAAGAGATGCATAGTATTTCTTATATGATGATGCCTCTTCCACTGAGAGGAAGGGACACACATTTGGTATGTCTGCGGACTTAAATATTCCTCCCTTCTCCTTCACATTTGCCTGCTTCTACACTCGAATTGACATTGCTTTTAGATACAAAAAGATACATCCAGTAACAATGTTAACCACTTGAGTGAGTATGCTGTATATATTCGTCATGGCCTGTCATAATCCATGTGCATATGCTGTATATATCCGTCACGCTGTTATGCAGGCCATCCGCTATGGGTATGCCAAATTAGTCCGCCATGAAGCATCTCCGGTATCTAGCTGTGTCCTTCTAGTACAGGTTAGAGCCCATAGATGGTGTTTTCTTCCTTTTGCTTAGAAAATATGCTTCATACGAAAACCATGCATTTGTAATGCGGGGATGCCTATATCTGCCCCTGCTGTAGTGAAAGCTGGGGTGTGACCTCTAATGTCTTTTTCGCATCCCCTTTGAATTTTAACCAGTAGAACCACTTACCTCTGACTGTATAGGATATTTCTAGGTAACTGGTGCAATAAAATCTTCCTCTCCATTGCAGTAAATATTTCACATGCAAAACATATGTGAAGAAAATCAGATAGTTGGCTTTTGGGCAGCATAGTAGATGGTGTGTTGTGAAGTTTTTCAGTGTGTTGTAGTCTGAATAACGCCTACAAAATTTTATTTGCATTTAATTTGTATAAATTTGGTCATGTTTCAACCCTTGAAATATAGGAATCATTCATCTAGGCAATGTGCAAAATATTCTCAGAAGATTGAGAAGGATATTTGTGATATTATGAATAAAATTGATACCAGTGAAGATTTGGCAGACGTTTACTTAAACACTCATGTAAGTGACAGTGAATCTTAGGGAGAAATTGAATTATTTGAAAAAAATCTATTTCCCATAATTAAATACCCAAACGGAGTGCACTCTTTGAAAAAAAAGTACCCACTCAAGTGGTTAAGGATGAAAACATATGCTTGTGAATATTAAGACGTTATGCGAAACTATTTTTCTAATGAGGTAAATTTGATGTTTACATGAAATTGTGATTGAAAACAGCAACAAACAACGTTAAATCAAAATAAAGTTAGAGAGAAATAGTGGTATAAATAAAGTAACAACCTTCGTGTTAAATTAGCCAATATTGTGTTAGGACAGGAGAGGCTAATCTGGCAAATACGATGTAGTCACCTGCTCTCTTTCGTCCATTAAGTCTCAAAAACATTCTAAAACAATTTTCAACGAAAAAAATACACCAGTCCTGCCATAAAATAGGTTAATTTATTTCTAATCATTTCATCACGATGTTTTTCGTGTAATACTTTATTATAGAGAATCTATTTAGTACTTTAACATTTGAGGGTACTTGTTGTCACTGTAGCTAATTACCACAGCGGAAAAACAGCATAACTAAGTGCCACAGTGACGGTAGGAATTTTTGGCAATGTCGTTATATCGAAACGCCTAAAGCAGGATGACTAAAATTGACGACTTACTTTATTGTCTTTATATAAATGTTGTTACTCTCCATCTGTTTGGACCCATCAAATGGGTAAGAGGTAAGAAATATACAGTGGAACCCCCGTTTAACGTTTGCATCGGGGACAAGTTTTTTGTACCTTAAATCAAGTAATACATTAAATAGGGGTTATCTAAAATTGAAAGACTAAACGGCAGTTCGTTAATGTCAAATATGTTTTATTAGTTAAAACACAAATATTAAGTGTATAGATTAATTACGATCAATTTTTTCATTTGTAAAATTTCACAGAAAGAAGATGGTTGAGAATAATACCAACTGTAAGTCCTCCGGCAAAGGTGATTCTTCTAGCTTATGGTTTTTTTTGCGAAATTAGTGGTCGCTTCATGGCTGTGACCCTCACTGCACCTCCTAGCAGTGAATTTGTGATCTTTAATTCTTCCAAGACAAACTTTCTTAAAACTTTTAAGCAAATAAACACACTCCTATATAGAAGGAATCAACCAAGCATGCAGATCCTTTCAGTTTTTTAAGTTCGCATGCTATAATGAATACATGATATAATTGGGCTCGCATGGGTTATATAAGATAATACAGTAAAACACCATTATAACGCAGGTTTCGGGAGACAGAATGTACACACGCGTTATCGGCAACCCGCGGTATTTCGAGAAATAATTTTAAAAAACGTATAACCATATGCATTATAACAAATTTAATTGCAAAATACTATAAAAACTGATATCGTATTTTGATTTAAATGCATACCTTACTTTAATCGGTGTTTTTAAAACAGTCTGATATTTTCTTTTGGCGTGACAGCTGATGGCGTTTCTTCATCACATACATTTTAATATTTTGCAAATGTAAAAGATGAAGATGATCACTATCCCTCTGTCTCTCCATTCAATTCATCACTTCACTGATGTTATCCAATACTTTGCTTATCTAAGGGGTCTCAACCTCATACATCTCTTCATTCTCGCTGTCATCTTCCGATAATTTTTCTGCTCTTCCGCGATTCTGGACTTCAGCTACAATTTCTTATCATTCTTATCGACCGCGACGGGAGTTTAGCATCGCGGTAAAATTTGAACCAAGTTGTTTACGAAGAAAATAAATCACCGTAAAATTTGAAACGGATGTTTATGAAGAAAATAAATGGAATCATTTTGGGGGACATGACTAGACCCGCGGTAATTCCGAATCCGTGGTATAGTGAGGCGCTTTATAACAGAGTTTTACTGTATTTACGAGTTTCGAATAATTATCCCTCAGTGAAGCAGTTTTTAGTCTCATATGTTACATTTCGGCCCTTTATGTGAAGTGGGCTCGCAAATTTGATTGCGTGTCTTGTGCGGTGTAGGGAAATGCTACAATGACTGACGAGTAAGAACATACAAAGTTTTAATAACATCGCCGCCTCGATGTAACAATAACATTGTTGGGAATAAGACTTCCCTTATTTTGAGGGATTGTCTTCCTTTCGGGTTAACAAGGTAAATATGGCTGTGGTAAACGCGGGTGGCCCAACTAGCTAATGCGTCACGTTAGTGAGCGAGCGCCTTCGAAATGAAACGTAAAAAAATCCGTGTTCATGTGATGACGTCATCGCAACTTTCGTGAAGTACGTAACAGATTAGGACATTTAAGGTGGATTGACAAAACAGCACGACTAAATATTAATTCTTTTGAGTTTATTTAATGTAGTAACAATGCCAGTATGTGTTGTGCCATTGATGGCCATTGAATTAATATATTACATCTCCAACAAATGAAATATTCTCGAGTCATAGTGTAAACGTACCTGAAAACGAGGCGATGCCCCGCAAGGGACCAGAATTTTGTCCCTTAATTGCAGGCAATTCACTAAATCGAGGAACACTAAATCGGGTGATACAATACATTATTTATATGGAGCTTTGGTCGGGGCCGCAAAAAAACCGCCTTAAATGTGGGTAAAATTTAAATGGGAGAACCTTAAATCGGGATTCCACTGTATGTTGATGGCAAGGTGAAAATCAGTCCTAGAATGGTGTAAATTAAAAAACAGCAAAAGACCAGCTTTCAGAGAAATAGAAATTGTATACAGAAAAGAGAGTACTTTGTAAAATACTATAATATAAGATTGCTTTGTTAAAGCTTGATATAAAAAATAATATTCTGCATCAAATTTGAACTACATTCATATATGATGATCTTGTGCATCTGGTTTTTCATTTTGCACCTCCTCAAGGAGAAGTTTGCATTGTTTTAATAAATAGTTGATTTTTCCATGTATTTTCTTTGTTTTTGTTAGGTATTTTTCATCCAAAAGAAACCAATTTAAGATAATCTTTTTAGTAAAGTTTTGTGCTACAAGAACAATATAAATTCAATTACATTTTCATCAGTCTTATCTATTATATATTTTTGAAAGTTTGGATATTTGTGATGCCAAAACTCAACAACTACAGAACATAGGAACTAAATGAAGGTTTTGTTTTAACTGCAATAAAAATAATAGAAAAATGGTGCAGTTTTAAAACTAATCTGATTGACATTTTTATTTTTTTAAAATTATTTCACTTCATCTTTTTCTATTTAATTAACCTGGTGATGGTGTAGCATAATTTTCACTTGCATTTTAAAATTATTTTAAATCATTGTACGAATTCAAGACAAGCACCCAGGAATGGAGAAAAGTATGAAGTTTCATTTACTTGTGTTCAAATTACAAATGCAGATCAAATTTTTCCAAATCTAAACTTTTAATCACAAAGTTTCAAGTTTTTTTAATCAAAAAATTTTTCATCTCACGACTACTCAATTGCTGCTAATTATGGAAATAGCACAATCCAAATTACATTGATATTGAGGGCTTAATTATTATTAAAGTACATGACAAATTGTATTAAATGTACCGTATGTTCACATGTACCGCACGCACCTTTTTTCCCTGAAATCACCCTCGAAAAATAGGGTGCGCGTCTTACACGAGTGCATCGTCAAAGCCATTGAAACACGATGTATTATACCAAATTTGCACAATGTATTATATCAACAAATCGTCTTTTAGTATGACAGTGGGACAGTTGGTGCTGATTACTCCATAAAATCCCAGAGAAAAAGTACTGATGTAATAGCTACGAAAATTTTGATTTCGTTGATTTCACAAAAACAGAATACGTAAAAGCGGGCTTCAGTAGGTTATAGGTTGAAAGTATATACGTAGTAGTTGTCTTTAGAATGTTTGGGACAACAAATATCAATTTCATAGAAATATGGTAAACACCGTAAGCGCTAACATGGAGACAGTCTGACTCTACACGTAATTTGACACATCCTAGAACTTGCACGGCTTGCACCACTCTGATCTTGTTTTGCAAATAAACTAAAGATCAACCAACTTGAAGGTACTGGGAGTGGTAGGGTGTGATCCTAAAATGAAACAGTGTTAAAATATTTAACATTTCACATGGAATCCAGCAGAATCCACAGTAGTACTTATAGGTTAAGATGACCTGGGATTGACGTAATAAAAAAATTTAATTTTTGCCGTTGTAATTTTTTGTCGGTTTTTCCAAATTAACTTTTTTCCTATATCTTGATGCTCAGAAACGGGGTGCGTGTCTTACACGAGTGCGCATGGTACACATGAACATACGGTATTTTATTGACTTGCTAATATTAAAATAAAATTTTTCTACACTTTTGTGGTTTTACGTAATAAAATTATTATTACAAATAAAAATGAATTATGGGTTTTTTGTTTTCATTGTTACTATAATAAACAGTTCATTATTGGTATCGAATGATTGAAGTTGCAATTTTTTCAAGTGTAATTATTTGATTTTAGATTCTAATATTGAACATGTTTTTAAGAAAGTGTGTAATTCTTATTAAATATATCGGTACAGTACCGGACCCCTTATCCGGCAAGCTTGGGACCAGATATTTGCAGGATTTGGGGATTTTGTAGATTTCAGGTCCTTAATTTAGTATATAGTTGTAATATATCAATGGAATATAAAATTAAATGATAATTTTACTTTATATCGAATTCTAACACTAAACAATTAAATTTGTTCAGATAAATCAAATCTTTATCATTGAAAATTATTATCATCTAAAAGTATGTTGTTTTCTAGAATGAATCTTTCCTCTCTATATAGGTAGCTAAAAAGAACGATCACACATTTCATCTATTATTTGTATTAGCTCATTCTTACTTGTGAATTATCATTTTCATTTCACTATCTTATATAGATTTCAGTGTTTTTAAATGAGAGCTCATCTCACATGCTACCTAGAAAATGAATTAACCACATCCAATATTTATTTTAATTAAAAATCCTCAAAATAATTTCAAACGCTAGACTTTATTTTATTTAAATATAAAAATTTCGCAAATAAAACTTTGAAAACATAGAAATAATTTTTCATCTCAAGGTTTTAATCATAAACCACAGCAAAGCCACAAAATTTTGCTGGGACAGTTATTCTGTAAACTCATCTGAAGGACAGTTATCATCAGAGTCTGTTGTTTCATATGTTTTGGTCTCTCTTTCTGGAACACTTCTTGTATTTAGTAAACCCACATAATATGCTGCTCTGTAATAAAACTCTTCTGTTCCATTCCACAAATTAGTTCTTCTGTTAATTGTATACACCTATCAATGGATACTTATTCCTTTTCATACAGCACTTCATCATCCCCTTCAGTATCACTCTCATTCATTTTATTATGATTCATAACCATATTACAAATTTCACTATCTGTAAGTTTGACGTAAACTGGAGCTCTGTTGTCAATGTTTAAATAATCTTCAATAGCTCCTTTAGATACCAATTTTGCTGTATCACATGACAACATTTCTGCAAATGCCAATAAGTCTTCAACAATTTCACTTTCTTCAGAAGAAGGAAAACCTTCAAAATTGGATTCAGTTTCATCATTATTATTTAGAAATTCGGTGGATGTCCATAAATTGTCCCGTCCATTCAACAAAGTAATCTGGGAAACATTGTCCCAAGCATTTGGGGTTTACTAAATACAAGAAGTGTCCCAAGCATTTGCTGACTCACCTGCCGTTACATATGTTTTTCTGGAAATATATCACCAAAACAATGCCGACTCCTCTGCATAGTCCACCTGTTCTGTTGTTAAACCCTCTTTCGATGTCATTGAAGAAAATTCTTTCAAATATTCCTCTGCGGCTTCATGATCAGCTGCCACTTTTTCTTTAGTAACACTTTGTCCACGTTGATTGTCTTTGACTGATGGAGTGTTTTTCTGTTGTTCATTAACTTGGGACTATCACATTCTGCGTAAAATTTCATTAATTGACTCTTTTGCTTCTTCAAGTCATAAACAGTCGATGAACTAACACCATACTCATTGCACACTGTTTTCATCGAAGTACCTTTCTCTAAACGCTGTAGCAATTCCACTTTCTTCTTAATACTAAGTGTTAAGTGCTTCCTCTTTGCATTTACGATAACTATGGGTTTTTCCACTTATTTTTTCGACATTTTTATAGAAAGAGAACTTCAAAGATTTTAAATTTGTGAAACAGCATATTCTAACAAAAGAATTACTATAAAACAGCAGCGCAATTATTGTCACTTTTTCGAGATCGCGAAAATTTCCAGTATCTACCAATTTCAAATTGGTAACCACAAAAGTTTTTGCCAAATTTCAGGTCCTGCAGGATTTTGGGATGCTGAATAAGGGGTCCGATACTGTACAGTAAGTAAGCGGCTTGCACTACCTAGTTCAATGTTTATCCACTAGATGGTACTTCTTATGCATGCCAGTCTTCCTCCTAAGAACTTCCTATTTTGGCCATTACGTGGCAGTGTGTGCATTAGTCACTCACATGTGATGTTTTTTCCATTCTCATTCACAGCGGGATAGGATTTTCTGGAGTCCAGAGATCCTCAGAACCCATCCATTATTTTGAAACCCTGAAGTGCGATAATAGCGCTGTCACAATTATGTTTTGTGTGAAAGTTATAATGGGTGCCTTAAATGGAAGCTATCCCTCAGTCCTGGTTTGCAAGCTAAGTAGGTTCCATTTGTGGCACAACAGTCAGGAGGAGATATATTGCACTTTAACCACCAATTTTCCTTCGTGTATAACAAAAGAGTAGCAAAAACCTATTGTTGCATGCACTCGGGAAAATCCCATTCCACTGGGAATGAGAACGAAAGAAACGTCGCATCTGAGCGTCTAATGCACACAGTGCCACGTTGCGGCCAAAATAGGAAGTTCTTGGGAGGCAGAACGGCGTGAAGAAGTACCATCTAGTGCAGTGGTTCTCAGCCAGTGTGTTGTGACATGCTAGTGTGTTGTGGACGAGGTCCAGGTGTGTCGCATAAATTATAAAAATTTACAATACCGCAGATATTAAAAGTTTTTTTGCAACTCATGCGCTATCTTTGTTTCGGGACAGCAGGAGCAGCGCTAGCGGGTAGCAAAGTAGGCAGTTGCCTAGGGGCACCATGGTAGAAGGGGCGCTAAAAAGAATTGAAATCCATGCCTGTTCCAGATAGACAAATAAAGAAAGCCTTAGGGCACCATATATGGCGGCGGCCTCCTAGCGTGTCATAGGCACGATCCCTGGGATGAGTGTTTGTAAAATATTTTCCATGGGGCCATTCGCAGTTGTTTCTGTCTTTTCCAATTGTCTTATATTTGTCCTCTCCTCTGTTTTTCCCAGCTCGAGCATTCTCACCCTTTGCATTCCTGAGGTAAGGAAGTCAGAGGAAGATCCTCCCTCCTCCGGTTTACTGTGTTTCCATGTGCACCCAGGCACGCTCAAAATTATCAGATTATTGGTAGCGGCTCCTGTTTGAGAATGAATCAGAATGTTTTGTTTGTTTATACATTTTGGAATTCTGTATTCAACTGTTTTTTATGCTTTTCATTGCAATGTCTTTTTAAATATGCAAAAATCTTTGTTATATACATTATTTTTAATAATAATAAATACTATTTGCATATATTTTTGAGTTATATTCTTTAAAGATTTCGTTTTAGTTTCACAGGTGTGTCGCGCTAGCAAAGATTGCCTGTCAGGTGTGTCGCGAACTAAAAAAGGTTGAGAACCGCTGATCTAGCGGCTAAACTAGTTACTGCGAACTACTTTCTACTTAAGTACTAATATATATATAAGAACATATTTTAATAATTATGAACACCATATCTATAAATATAACGAATCTGTAACTAAACATAAATTCGTTATTTATCTTAACATTTGTCAGTATCAAAAATGATTTTTCTAAACAAAAATTATAGAACAATTATCCGTGTTATCTGAAGATAAAATAATTCAGAAAAATTTTTCAAAATTATGAAACTCCTTGAAAATTAATTTACAGCAAGTTCAACATTCAAAGTTTTAATGTATCTTTTACATTCTCACAAGGGAGGACCAGGCATCGATGTCATGAACCGTGACCAAACTTCGCTGGTGGATAGAAGGATAAAAATAAACAGACATGTGTCTCAGCTTTCGACTCCATAGACACTAGTTCGCAAGAAATTGGGGGTCAAAGTTTATTGAAGATTACTGCGTCCCTTAAAACCTCTTAGCAGAGAGTGTATTGTTAGGTTGTCAGGACGGTTGAGTGTCTAAGGTCCTAGACTATGAAGCTGATGCTTGTTGTTTTGAGGTTCGAATCCCTATGCTGGCATTTTTTTTATCTTTAACGTTGAAGTACAGTGGTGGACATAAAAACTGCACACCCTTGCGAGCGCTCCACCGAAATTTCAGTGAACTACTAGTCTCGAACGAGCTGTCACGCGATATGGCAACAGAGATGGTAGAGGAGGGCGTGAAGGGTCTTCTTCCTCTCTCTCCCCCCCTTAGAGAACGGTTTACGGTTCTCTCCTAGCTCTAAAGGATCGAATATTTTCCCTCAAGATAATGGTTTTGAATTCAGTAGCGCTTACTTTCCCCATTGCGGTAACACGTGAATGAGTGTCAGATATAATTCTTTTCATTTCAAAATTAGTTAGAATCGAGACATGAACTCAGGAGTTTAACATACGGACGTCAAAAAGAACGATGTTTATTTTTCCATTCAAGATTAAATTAATTAAATTCCGAGTTAGCATAAATATTTATTAGGAATCGAAAGGAATACACATTTCAACGCCTTAACAATGAGAAATGTTTAGTTGCGACTACTTCACGTATTATTTCATTGCTTCGACGCCCAATATCTGTTTATGAATGCTATAAGTTGAATTTGAACAATATCTTTATTCATTTACATAGGAGGAGAATTTTGGTCAGTTATATGACGGGATGCCTAGCACTTAGATAAGCAATTTTAAAAAATAACAAAGTATAGAAAACTACGAAAAACGTAACATTTCAGGAATTAAGTGAGAAACTATTAAATTTAAGTTTATGAATTATGTGTAACCAAAAGTTAAGTAAATAACTTTAATAAACGAAACATTTTTTTAAACGATAAAATTACTAGCATTCTTAAATAGGAATTACCGTATTTACTCGTGTACCCCGCGCACATTTTTCCCGAAACGCCGGGGAAAAAAGGGGGTGCGCGTCTTACACGAGGATTTCTGATCAGGTTATATAAATTGTGAGTATCGATAGTAAATTCTCTGCAATATGATTGCATCTACGTTTATTTTCGTAATTCTACGAAGTATACGCGTATTTATGCGACCAAGCAAACGTGTAAGTTACGCCAACGCTGCAAAAACTCGCAAAAGTCGGCGGAAAGAATACGCCGACTAACTGATAGCTATAGTTCAATGACTACTGAGTGTTTGCCATTTAGGTTCAATTTCGGTCCTTTTCCCTCATCCACTTCAAGGAATTCCGAATGGTGAAATTTTGTTGCGAATGAAAGATTTCACCGTTCGAAAGGAAGAAGGAAATCCACATCTCAAGTGTTTGGACTTGTTTGTTCCTAACCTTCCAATATTTACTCATGAGACGATACGCAAAAAAAACTCCATCCGCGTAGGGAAGTTCTATTGCTTTTGTGTCGTTGAACGATCAAAACCTTGAATATTTACTTCATTTTATATTTTAAATGAAATTATAACAACCTAACTAAACTTTTTTTAAAAATAACTCCATTTGATCTGTGGACAATAACGTCGTTGGAGCAAAACCACAAGAACCTCCTTTTCTGTGGAAGCCCTGCATGTGGTAAATAAGAGCCACCTTGAGAAAAACTTGAGATAACTCTATGTTCTTCCAAGAAATATTGCTTCCATTATCCATGAGTACACTTTTCGCCACTCACCCCCCATTGCTTGCTACCTGCAACCTTTCTACCATCTACGAACTCTTGTCGGCATCTCCCACCGGCTCCCATACCCGTCTCCGCCCCTTTATCCTAACCCACACCTGCCTAGCCTTCCAAATAAGATTCCTATTGCGCTATTGTAAACTTATTCTTTCATTTTGCCTATCTGAGTGATTGTAATCCCGACATATAACTGAGAAGAATCCTCAAAAGCTCTTTCGTGTATAGAAAAACTATAAATAAATGCTTTGTAAAATAGCATAAAGATATTGTTCAAATTCAACTAATAGCTTTCAAAAACAGATATGTATTTGGCGTCGAAGCAACGAAATAATGCATTAAGTAGTAGTGGTAAATAACATTTTTTCATTGTTAAGGCGTTAGAATGTGTATTCTTTTCGATTCTTATAGCCGCGTTTACACGAATCGAGAAAGCGGTCGTGAATTCTCGAACGACTAATCACGAAGTTTCTCGCCCCATATAAACACTCCCTTGAATGGAAAAATAAACATCGTTCTTTTTGACGTCCGTATGTTAAACTCCTGAGTTCATGTCTCGATTCTAACTAATTTTGAAATGAAAAGAATTATATCTGACACTCATTCACGTGTTACCGCAATGGGGAAAGTAAGCGCTACTGAATTCAAAACCATTATCTTGAGGGAAAATATCCGATCCTTTAGAGCTAGGAGAGAACCGTAAACCGTTCTCTAAGGGGGGGAGAGAGAGGAAGAAGACCCTTCACGCCCTCCTCTACCATCTCTGTTGCCATATCGCGTGACAGCTCGTTCGAGACTAGTAGTTCACTGAAATTTCGGTGGAGCGCTCGCAAGGGTGTGCAGTTTTTATGTCCACCACTGTACTATTTGGCATAAGTTTTATTCTTTTCTGAAAAAATGCCTTGGATTATTATTTTAAGAATAACAAATTATGCAATTCATTCATGGTAAGCGTATGCATGAGAGAAACAGTTCCTCTTGCTTACATAATGCATATTCGTTAACAATTAATTAAACTTATAAATGAATTTCAAAGCAGTAGCATTACTGAACAGCAGGAAGATATAGCTAGCAAAATATTTTACTAATTTGAAAATAATTTTATTCTAATGGAGAGAGAACTAACAATTCAAAATGCAAGAATACAAGGTGTATTAACCCATACACGTGCACACACACTATGAAGAAAAAATACTCACTGGATATGGAAAAGATCGTTGTTCATACCACATATACTAAAAAAGTAGGAACTCCAACAAAGACTGTTATGCATCACAAACATAAAAACATTGTCCATCTAATTAATATAAATACATTACGCACACGCATAAAAGTAGGCTGTGTGCCAGGTTTATTTATCGTACATGAATAATTGAATTATTGGTAATCAGTAATTCTGCTTTTCATTAATCACTTTCCGATGGTCTGTCCTCACCAGCACATAATTTTGGGTGATACTTGTCATAAAGACAAGGAAAACAAAGAATGGCCACACACCTAGCACATTTTATGAAACTTTTCCCGCCACATTTTCTGTCACGACTGCGTGGTTCACTGGAGAAGCACAGTTCATTGACTTTCATGAACACACTTCTTTCCACAAGTTTTGAGGCATACCACGCATACTGCAGCATAGGTGTGAAGCGTGGTGCAGAGAGCTGGTGATGCAGCAGTGAGTGGATTCTGATTGCGAGCTGATTTCTCGCCTCTCTTGAAGAAGATATGTAGAATTTTGGATGTGGGCAATAAACTGTTTCACTTGCCTATAGAAATAGACGGTGCATTGCTGACACAGCGGCATACATTTGGGTGGTATAGCTTTTAGTTTGCAGGTTGGCACATCATTTTCATCAACGAATTTTTCATTGTACATGGCTCCATTCGTTTGCCTGCCCCAAGAGTCTATTATCAGCAAGAAGTTTCTATTCCCGATGTAAGGTTTTAGTACGTTCTGAAGAAACGATTCATACAGGATCGAAGTCAGTTTTCCTGATTTGGAACAGGTGACAAATACACTTCCATACTCACCCTGTAATTCCTCGACTTTTTCACTTGGTCCAAATTTGCCAGCTGATTCTTGCATACACAAAAACACTACTGACAGTAACTTGCCTGATGCAGTTAGCATGTATTGTGCTGTATAGGAGTGAGTTATTTAGTCATATCTTTGACAGTAAGATGCACTGATTTTTCTCCTTTATGGGATAATGTGCATGAATCTTGTTCTTGGATAAACATAGCATATATTACTGCTACAGTTTACAAGGTGGCTCTGGGTGAGCTGTTAGTGTACTGATTTACATTTTACAGAACGAAAAATCAATTAGTATCATTTCAGATTTTGGCATAATTAATTTAAAATGTGTTATTGTTATCATAACCACAACACTAATCTCTGTTGCCAATAACGTTTAGAAAGTAAAATCTGTTTAAATGAATAGCAAATTTATTGTTTTAATTATTACATATGATATGGATTACCATTTCAGGTAATTAGACTTCAACAATGTTCAATGGACGATGAAATATTGTGCCTTAAGGCAGCTTTATGGGCTGCAGGACATTTATGCACAAGTGGTCTTGGTGTATCTATTGTGGACTCTGAAGGCATTGTTGGAGAGATGGTGCGTTGTGCAACAACCTGTTCAGTATATTCAATTAGAGGGACTGCCATTTGTGCTCTGGGTCTGGTTGCTACTACTCGAAGGGGATCTGAAGCACTTACCCGGGCTGGTGAGTAAATTTTTAATCTCTGATACCTTTAGATTTGGATGGATTTCTATATTACTTATTGCAGGAGTACATTATTAGAATAATTTAGGTTTTAATCTTAGAATGGAGTCAGCAATATTTTTTTATCAGATCCCACTCTTTTTCTATATATAAAATTTGCTTGTCATCAACAAATTCATTTTATCTTTTACACTTAAAAAAGTATACACACACACATATACATACAGGTGAGCCCCGCTTAACGCAGGGGATGCGTTCCTGAGATCTCCGCGTTAAGCAAAAATCCACATTTGCCGGGGCACCATAACCTTTATGCGCCCAGAGGGAAATAACTTCCCAAATGGTATTTTTGGACACATTCAATATAAAACATATTTCTACCGAACTTTTAGAACGTAATTTATTATACAAACTATAAAATTACCTAGTAAATAGTAAGACAAAAAAGCTTTTTAGTGGTAGATGCACATAATTTCAAAATATTTCTCAGAACACCTACGAAGTTTTATTTAAAAAATAGTCCAGGGTCGACTGCTTAGCTTTTTTTCGCACATTTGCACATTTGCCGGGGCACCATAACCTTTATGCGCCCAGAGGGAAATAACTTCCCAAATGGTATTTTTGGACACATTCAATATAAAACATATTTCTACCGAACTTTTAGAACGTAATTTATTATACAAACTATAAAATTACCTAGTAAATAGTAAGACAAAAAAGCTTTTTAGTGGTAGATGCACATAATTTCAAAATATTTCTCAGAACACCTACGAAGTTTTATTTAAAAAATAGTCCAGGGTCGACTGCTTAGCTTTTTTTCGCACATTTGCACATTTGCCGGGGCACCATAACCTTTATGCGCCCAGAGGGAAATAACTTCCCAAATGGTATTTTTGGACACATTCAATATAAAACATATTTCTACCGAACTTTTAGAACGTAATTTATTATACAAACTATAAAATTACCTAGTAAATAGTAAGACAAAAAAGCTTTTTAGTGGTAGATGCACATAATTTCAAAATATTTCTCAGAACACCTACGAAGTTTTATTTAAAAAATAGTCCAGGGTCGACTGCTTAGCTTTTTTTCGCTTATTCCGTAAAACTTGTTGGTAGCATTCAAATAGTCCGTCGCAGCCCCGCTTCATGGCACTCACTCGTGTGAAGTCATTGTGCTCCTCCAACAAAGTCACGCACTGATCGACAATGCTCTTGCAGCACTGCTTATAGATCAAAACCATAGTAGTGTGTGTTGGGTTTTCTGCAATTTATATATCATTATATACAGTGATGAGTTTTAGTTAATTGTTTTTACTTTTGAAATTGACCTTTTATTGATCCCATGAAAGATATAGTTCTATCTATGAGTTTGTATTGAATTGCACGAATTTAGCTTTAATGTGCTGTTTGTTAGCTATGCTGCAGCATATAGAATTAAGAATTATTCATTTTGGCTACAGGTTGGTGTACTGTTCGGCATCACCGTCATGAAAAGTGGCCTGTGATAGAAGAAGATGTGGAAGGAGAAGAGTCCAAATCCGGTAGTAGTGATCCATCGAAGCAGTTATGGACCACTTGGAGGGATGATACTGAATCATATTCTGGAGCTCCTACCTCAGCACCATCATCAGCACCAGAGCATTCTCCTCTCTGGTGGGGTGAAAGCCATTCAGTTTATGCAGTTACCATGGTTCAGCCAACCATGAGTTCATCCCATCCTCCTATGACGGGATTCCATCCACAGTCCAGCCAATCTCATCACCACCACCCAGCTCATCATGCTCCCCTCCATGCATCACTCTCTGCATCGTCACACTCTTCCCTTCCCCACTCATCGTCGTCCTCCTTGCTCGCAACCTCTCGCTCGCATTCAAGGATGAGCCTATCTGCTGCAAGTGCTTCGCAAGCCAGTAGGATTCCTGGTCACGAAGAAGATGGTAGCGGTGAAAATTCAAGGGACAGGCACTTTTATATCCCTGATGATTTAGACAATGAAAGTGTCGGGAGCATAGGTGACTACTAAATCTTACCATATCAACTGTTGTTTTTTCTATCATTAGTTGTGGTCATTGCTTTAATGCTTGAATAACATCAAACTAAAATCATTTATATCTTTTCTGAAAAATTATGTAAAAAACATAGGCTCACATTTAGAGGGAAATCTTCTATGGCCGATGTGTGGGAGGTTTCTTATTGTACACAGTACAGAAAAATGTCTAGAATTTGGTATCTGTAAGACTTGGAAGTTGATGATTTTTAGTCGTGTTTCGCTTCCAACGTGAACACCTATTAGCTTCATTTTGTCAGTCTGTTAATATGCATGTTCGTTTTTGGCTTTTACCAAACAGACTTTCATGAAATTTGTTATTTAGGACTTTTGGGCAAAAGCAATAAGAAAATGACAAATGATTTACATAACCCAATGAGGAGTGCCAATTTACTGGAAACAAAAAAAATAACTTTTCCTCACATCTCATAAAATATTAGTCCTAACAAAAGAATCCTCAAATTACATTTGCCAAATCTATATATATAAAACACTAAGGCAATGCGTGGCATGCTTCAGTAGTTTGTCTATCTGCCGGCAGATGTCTCATTCTTCGCTGCAATTGCCAATAGATGCCTCATTCTTAGCTGTGATTGCCAATAGATAAAACTACTACTACTTTACTATATACTTTAAAATATACTTTCTAAAAGATACTTAACACAAGTAATGGCTTCAAGAGCAACACGTTACGCTGATTATAATGCGAGAAGAAGAGCGGAGCGAGCAAATCAATCTGTTGAAGAAACAAATAGAAGAGGAACTGAAAGAAATCAAGCCGACAGAGATCGAAGAGCTAATGAAGATGAACAACAAAGAGAAGGACATAATCAAAAACAAAGAAGAAGACGGAGTTTGGAATCGAGAGAAAATCGACTAAGCAAGAGAAGGCAAGCTAAACGACATAGATTAAATGAACATGCATCGGATGCAAATAATTCTCAGCTTGAAGTTACCATTGAAGAACATAATTGTGGAAATATGACTCAGACTTGCAATTACTGTGGTGTGCTTTACTGGCCGAATGAACTCAACACTTCTAAAAAAAAATACACCAAATGCTGTCACGACAGAAAAGTTTCACTCGAAGATTTATCGGAAACGCCTGATTTACTGAAAGAATGATTAACAACAAACTTACCTGAAGCTAAAAATTATCGAGAACATATTAGATATTACAACGCTGCTTTAGCATTCACTTCAATGGGAGCCAAAATCAAAGCACCCCAGGGAATAGGACCATGCTGTTTTCGTATTCATGGACAAATTTACCATAAGGTTTCTCCACTGTACACGAACAAGCAGAACAAACCAGAGTACAGATAACTGTATATATTTGATTTGGGTGAACCAACAAACAAATGTATGGATAATAACCAAGGCTGTTTACGAATTGTAATGGAGAGATTAGATTTGATGTTACGACACATAAATCCGTTTGCTGAGTCTTACAACCAAATGTATAGGATAACACAATCTAATCCAACAGTAAAGGTTAGAATGGTTTTTATGGAAGATCCGATGTACTCCTTTGACATTTTAGAAGAGCAAGCCAAAGCCAGTCAAATACAGAAAAACTTAACGATGAGCAACGAATGGCCATTGAAACAGTACTTGATGCAATATATGGAAATCAAAGAGAGAGACCGAAATGTTTCTTTTTAGGCGGACCTGCAGGTACAGGAAAAACATTTGTTTACTCAACACTACTACATACAATCAGAGGAAAGGGAGATCAAGCTACTCTTGTAGCTTCAACTGGAATAGCAGCTACTCTATTACCTGGAAGAAGAACTGCTCACTCGGTTTTCAAAATACCACTCATCCTAAATGCTACTTTGACTTGCAATTTAAAGCCAAACACACCCGAAGCAAAAGCACTCTTAGATATGAAATTAATAGTGTCGGATGAAGCTCCAGTGATGCATGTGCACACCTTCCTGGCTGTAGATAGACTTCTCAAAGATCTACCAAAATGTACCGAACCATTCGGTGGTAAAATCACATTACTGGGAGGGGATTCCATCAAGTCTTGCCTGTAATCTTGAGAGGTTCAAGATCTCCGAGTGTTGCCAGCTGTTTGAAGAGACATCATCTTTGGTCTGAACTTGATGTAATGAAACTCACCTGAAACATACGTGCTCTTATTACAAGCAGTCCTCGACTTTTGTACATAATGCATCCCTGAAAACATGTCCGAAAGTCGAACATAGATTTACATGATATAGGAGGGTTCCCAGAGAGCCAAAAAAATATAAAATCTCTAATTATGGTATAAATGTTTAGTTTTTTTGTGCAGGGACCTTTTAAACATAATAGTCGATTTTATAATATAGAGAGATAGGGCAAAATGAAATAAAATATTTAAATAATTGCAGAAATAAACACTGCTGTACAAAGATGCTGATGTGGCAGAAAGTGGTGGCCTGGTGGCTGGCAACCAGCACCACTCGAAATATTCGTTCATTTAGCTGACGTGCGAAAGTCTGATCGGCGCACAAAAGGTGGTTCAGGGGTGACAGTCTATGCTATCTTGGGTTCTTGTTCCCTTGTATTATACCCGTTTTTTACTCTTATGAAACTTGACCTTGAAAATCCTAGTTGTATGCTTACTGCTGCAGCCAATGAAAGCTTGAGAGACTGTCAATGGGGAAGGGAGAAAGTCAGTCGGTCTCTCGCCATCGTGCTGTTCACATCACTCCGAGCTCCACTGTGTTGCCAGATCTACCAAGTTTACGCCTTAGCGTTCGCATGCGACTTTCTTCAAGAACGGATATCGGGCAAGAGCGTACTACTTTCCTGTGCCTCTCGAAAACTTCAAATGGTGGTGGAAGGGAAAAACGCCCTGATTGGCTATTCGCTGCACCACGATCAAGCTTCATAAGAGTAGAAAACGGGTATACCCAAAGGTTGTCACACACATAGTGTAGTTGATTATTATCTTTTTATAATTTATCATTATTTGTTTTTCATTCTTTTTTCTCAAGAAATTTTTATTACTGTAAGAGTTACATTTATTCATACTGTTTGTAACACAGTGCTTCCATCCTTATCATAATCTAGTCGTTGACTGTAGTTATTATATCTTGGTATTAAGTTCCCTTTTTCTTGTTTATGTCTATTTATTTTTTTGTATTTTTGGTGAAATTATCTTTGTTTATGGAAGTGTCTTTTCTGGAAGAGGTGGAAGACCAGCTGTTGCTGAACCCCAATACCGTTTTACAGGCTATGAGTTGGATAAGAAATTACTTTGTGATTAATGAAACTTATTCTGTGATTTGTGACTACAGTGTGATTACCAGCTGTAAATAAATATTATTATTAATGTGAGAGTTGTACAAATATCGAACACAAGAAAGTCGAGGACCGCCTGAAGTGCACATACAAAATCCCTCTTTTTTCATTAAAGCATTTGCTATTTTCATAGTTTTTTTGTAATATTGCCTAAACTTGGCCCCAAAGAGAGTGATGATTGAAATGAAAGAAAAGTTGGTAAAAAGGGCAAAAAATGACGAGTTTGGAGAAGAAAATTGAAGTTTTAGATAGGCTTGTGCATAATGAATTTGCTTCATCAGTTGGTAAATTACTTGGTGTGAACGAGTCCACAATAAGATCGATTAAGAAAAGTGAAGAAGCGATCAAGAAAGTCCCGCTGAGTTCAATTCTCATTCACGAGAAAGCCAAGCTACTGCACAATCATTATGTCTCAAATTGTTTCGCGGTCTGCTAATGGGATATCGCCAACGTCATCGAAGCGTGTGTAGTTGTAGTCCTTGCTCTTTAAAAAAATGTGGCGTTTATTCAGAACGCCACAGTACGTATTGTATTATTATATTTGTTCGTCTCCTTCACAATTGAACACACACTTGATCGGCTTAAGTCCAATGAGCGTCCGATTGAAGCTAAAGATTCGCCGCTTTCGGCACGCCTAATTATTTCCATCTTTATCTCAATCGTGTTCAGTTTATGAGTCCTACGTTTCTTTTCACTTGTATTAGCACTTTCAGTTTTCCATTTCTCACTCATGTTTATAAAATAATAGGCATAAAATGCACAAATAAAGAAACACTGCTGTACATACAAACAAAGACGGTAACGTTGCCAGACTGAATAATAATAATAATTGATTGATTATTAACCGACTTTACAGTGGTATTAATCTTGTCAAATTTCAGTACAATATTAAAAAACATTACACACAAATCTTACATTACAAACAATACGTATATTATTACGTAGCATACTTTAATTTATTAAAAGTGTTGGCTTGGCTGACAGACAGCGCCATTATGTGATAGCTCGAAATGTTTGATTGTCAGCTGACAAACGAAAGTCTGAATATGGCATTTTTTGGCATACAAAAGGCGGTTTAGGGGCGAGAATTTACAATGTAAGAAAGAGCGAATTGTACGAAAGTCGAATGTACGAAAGTCGAGGACTGCCTTTACTGAGAGAGAATTTGCAAAAATGCCTTTTAGAAGTAGGCGAAGGCAAGAACGGAGGAACAATTAAATTACCTCAAAGATGCTATCCACAAACACAAGATCCAGTTGAACAACTCTATGGTGATATAAACTTCACTACAGTCACCCCTCAGCAGCGTAAAGGAAGAGCAGTTCTCAGTGTAACGAATGAAGTATCACTCGAACTCAACAATCGCATACTGGAACCTATACCAGGAGATGAGGTAGTTTACGAAAGTGTAGACAGTATTGTGAGTTAGCATACTGAAGATCAACTTGCATACCCTGAGGAATTTTTGAACAGTCTAACGCCAACTGGAATGCTACCTCACAAACTGAGATTGAAACCAGGAGCTGTGATCATGTTACGTAGAAATTTAGTACCCTCTAAAGGTCTGTGCAGCGGAACGAGACTCACAGTTACACGATTGCAATGTAACATAATCAAAGCAAGAGTTATAGATTCAGTAAATACAGAAACCATTCTCATACCCCGAATAACACTTATCGCATCAGATACTAACCTTTTAAATTTAAACGTAAGCAATTCCCTATACGATTATATTCACTAGAAATGGAAAAATATTTCATATGTAAAAGTGTGATATTAATTATTTTAAATGAAAATAATAATAATCTATCTATCTATAATTCTTCCATTGATATTTCAACGGGCATTACACTAGTTGCTTATATTAACTGTGTAGCCAATCAACAATACATACCATCTGTATTTCTTTACTCCAATGGAAAGATAACAGTTGGTGGATAAAAGGGCCTTATGTAACTTACACTGAAATTCTTCTTGTACTTTTCTTTATTTGCAGCTGTTACATTTTTTTATTTGGTTATTAGTTTGTTTTATGTTTGCATTGTTTCCATCAATTACAAAATGGCTGATTGGTTGCTCTACGTGAACTCTTTCACTATAAATAAGTTAATACAGATGTGCTATTAAAAACTTTAATCTTGAAAGTTGTTACATTAATAAAATTTAACCACATAGAATGTTATATTTAAATTTCCTGTATTATTCATCATACTAGAAGGCTTCTTTTACAGTTATCTGTGTTCAAGCCAAGCTATTTCTAATACCGTATTTGCTCGTTTACCCCGTGCACCTTTTTTCTGAAATACCTGTGAAAAAAAGGGGTGGGTGTCTTACACGGGGATTTCTGAACAGGTTATATAAGTTGTATCAATAGTACATTCTCTGCAATATGCTTGCGTCTTTGTTTATATTTGCAAAAGATGTTAAATTCTATGAAGTATATGTGTATTTATGCGACCAAGCAAACGTTGGCTGCAGCCACAAAATCGCAAAAGTAGGCAGAAAGATTACGCCGACTAACTGATATCTATAGTTCAATGACTACTGAGGGTTTGACAGTTGGAGAATAGGTAGGCGCAAGTTTGGTCCTTTTCCCTCGTCCACTTCAAGGAATTCAGAGTGGTGAAATTTTGTTGCGAATGAAAGATTTCATCGTTTGAAATGAAGACGAAAATCCCCATTCCAAGTGTTTGGACTTGTTTCTTCCTCACCTTATAATATTTATGAGGCACTACGCAAAAAAAGCCCATCCATATAGGGAAGTTCCCGTTCCGAGATGAACAAGCAATACGAGAAGCTCTGCATCAGTGGGTAATATTATGTCAAAAACAGTGAAGTGTGGATGAAGTTGCATAATATTACAACAAAAACAGTTAAGGGGTTAACAAAAGAGGACTATGGAGGAGATTTCTGCTAGTATCAGCATAAAGAGATCACCTAATAAATTGCCTTACATAGGAGGGAAAAGATACTTAACTTAAGCAGAACTTGTTCCAAGGAGTGGAAATTGGTGAAGACTTAAAAAAAACTTATTCTGGTTCAAATTAACTTTTTCTTTCTGAACCGACTCCAGAACTAGGAGTGTGCAGGTTACATGAGTAAATGCGGTATTCCTTAAATATGCAGTGTGCCTTTTCGTCATTCTCTTGTGTGTTCTTCCAACGCTATATCTCATATTTTGAATCAGCATTAAAGATATTGTCTTTAAATTCAGTTCATCTACTAGAATGATTGTTTATGTACACTTTTTATTGATTATAGAAATTATTTCTTATTGTTTCTTCAGGTGTTGAAGAAGCTGTAAATGAGGATGTAGTTGCAAAGAACACCACAATGCCTGAAGAAAGAGATATTCGACCAAAATCGTCTACCTTGCCTTGTCCTCGTCCATCTGGTACTGCTGCTATTACATATGCCAATGCTGCTAGAAATCAACGTTCAAACCATTACAGAAGCTTAAGTGAAAGTAAAGGACCATATCCTTCACGTCCTGCATCTGGACCTCCATCTGATACCATTACCAACCACAGAGGATCATTTAGGCATAGTGGGGTAACTGAGGTATCTTATCAACTCTACTTAAATTAGTTATCTGTATGAACTATGCATTACTTTTTTCTTTAATAAGTGACATTCCACTCTGTAAATTTTAATCAATGGAGTTCTCTTTTATATATCAAGCAAAATAGTTTATTTTGTTTTAAAAACATTAAGAACATTTCATCTGAGACAAGCTTAAAGTTACATTATTCTGTTCCAAAATCACAGCTGTGTTTTCAGTTGATGAAACATTAAAATCTGCATTGGTGCTCAGAAACACTTTAAGCTGACTTTCTGTTCAATATGATCATTCTGATTTTAATAAATTTCAAAAGTATGAATATAAAAAACCATGAGCATAAGGGAACAGGAGAAAAAATCTGCCATGACCGGGAATCGATTCCCGGTCATGGCAGATTTTTTCTCCTGTTCCCTTATGCTCATCATAACAGCTTATGCCTGCTAGCATAGTGATCTTCAGATCTTTCTTTCTATGAATAAAAAATCATCTCTTCATAAAGAAGGCTGCAAAGGGGTTCTACTAGTGGTACAACTATGCCAAATAAACATTCCATGCCCTTTTATATAAAGCATATATGGCTACTTCTCTAGTGAGAAAATTTTAGAATAATATTGATATAGTTGTTCTTGTAGATGTATCTATATATTACTTATAGTGCACTTCCTGGATAGGGGATATACAGTAAAACCACATTAATTCGAAGTTCAAGGGACCAAAAAATTACGGCTACGAAATACAAGGTATGATCAAAAAGTTTGGTGAATGATATTATAGCCCCTGAACGAGTAGGCCTAGAGAAATGATTGTGAGCAGAGATTATAGTAGTAATCCTCACGCCTCTGCACAACAATTTTCAACCTCTTACAACACGAGTGCGCTTAATGTAAGGACGTGTTTTTTCCACTCGTCGCAAGTTGTGACAAAGTCGAAATTTGAACAACATGCAAACATGAAATTTTGTTTCTAACTGGGAAATACGGCAAAGGAAACTCATGAATCGCTCGTTACAGTGTACAGAAGTGATGCTATCACAAAGAAAACAGTTTTTAAGTGGTCTGAAAGGTTTCACGATGGTGATTTCTCACTGGAAGACAAAGAACGAAGCAGTCATCCATCAACTTCCCGAAACGACAAGAACATCGACAAAATCTGCTCTCTCATTCGCTCGGACTGGCATCTAACTGTCTGTGAAATTGCAGAAGGGACTTCTCTTTCTTTTGGTTCAGGTCAGACGAGGATTTGGAAATGATATGTTTGAGCGCCAAGTTTGTTCCATGCATTCTCAGCCAGGAGCAAAAAGAAACTCGAGTCTGCATTTTATATGAGTTGTTTGAGGAAGCCGAAGCATATCCAACTTTTCTATCAAAAATCATAACTGGTCTTGGATTTACGGTTACAATACAGAGACCAAAATTCAAAGCTCCCAGTGAAAGACACCCTCGTCACTGAGACCGGAGAATGTCAGAATCGAAGGTTAGGGTCATATTGATTTCATTTTTTGATATTCAAGTGATTGTATACTCAGAATTTTTTCCACAAGGTGAAACTGTTAACGCAGCTTACTACAAGGGAGTTTTGACGAGTTTGAGAGACACAGTTCCACATAAACACGGAAAAGTGGCGAAACAGGTGACTGTTGCACCACGACAATGCACCGTGCCATTCTTCTCTCTTCATTCGGCAATTTTGATCTGTAAAACATCACTGTCGTACCACACCCACCCTATTCACCTGATTTGGCACCCAATGACTTCTGGCTGTTCCCAAAATTGAAAGAGACCATGAAAGGAAGGTGTTTTGACACCCTTGAAGACGTTCACGAAAAATGACATTTAAGAAATGTTTACAGCAATGGCAGGCTCGCTGGAGCAAGTGTGTATCTGCGGAATGACAGTATTTTGAAGAATATTAATAATGCAACTACTCCTCTTTCACTAAAATTATTGCATAACATCATTCACCGAACTTTTTGATCAAACCTTGTATCCGGGTTCAAAATGAACTTTCATAAAAATCAAACTTTTTTACGATCAGCTACTTGGGCAGCAACACTGCAATACAGAATCTTATCTATTCGTTCTACAAATGAATTGGGCTTACAAGTTAGTATACACAGCGAATTCGAACAGAGCTGAAGTGAACACTTAGTTTGCGATTCACAAAGACCACCATGTGTGAAAAAAGGTTCCAGTAAATATCCTGAATTTCCCCATACTGCTGCAAATGTATTACATTGTGCTCTTCTTGTATGACATTATGGGAAAACCAGTGATGAGCTGAAGCCAGCTCCCGCTAACTTGGTATCTTGTCAACTTGTCACAGTCAATTCAGTTGGAAAAATAATTATAGAATTAAGCTCTCCCTCCCCCCAAATTTTTTATCGCTATATAGCCTATGTTACCCACAGGGTAAAATTATATACTTACACAAAGTTTCGTGACGATATCTTCAAAATGAAAACTGTAAGTAAAACCAGCAAGAACACAATAATTAACAGAAAATGGATGAACAAAGGAACAAATGAAATTAATTAATTTAATGAAAGACAAAAAAGTAAATTGAGAACGTTTAAGAATCACAGAGTGAATATTATCCTCCGACTATTAGATCGATTCTCTCATCAATGAGTTCTATTAAGAGAAAATTGTTTATATCAACACCTTGGTGGCCATTTGGAATTGACAGTTGCTTAAATGTCGCTACGATACCCCGAATCTCTTTTCTCGAGATAATCATGAGTTACCTTTTATTCTTAACAGAAAACAATTCCCCTCTCAAAATAAAAATTACAGGAGCTAAAAACGACATGGAAACTCACAAGATTCAAAATATTGTGTACGATGAAGTATTAAGAAATCAATAGATAGTAGGGATCTACCAAATATTTGAAAACTATTCGGTATTCGGCCATTTTTCCACTATTCGGAATTCGGTAGTATTAGGAATTTGACAAAATGGATATTCGGTTTGGTATTCGAATTCTGTTAAAATTTACCAATTATCATATCGAATGATGAGCAGCAAATATTGAAAATGAAATAAAATTAGTAAACTTCGTAAAATATTCAACTTCAATTACAGTACAGACTGAAAAACACAAAATATTAAAAACGAGAAAGAATAAAAAAACTATAAAACTGATTCTCGAAACTATTGGAAAGCGAGGTAAATTTGATAACAATCCAAAGCTTGAAAGAGAAATAAAATTCCAAGAACCAAGACCCAAATAGGAGTATTTATTACTGAAGTGAAATGTTTTCCATCACATAGTAACCACACGCAATAATGATGACAGAAAAATTAAAAGTAAAACGCCCTCAAATATTTTTTCTATAATTAGGACACAATAAGGCACAGTAAAGTTTCTAATTTCCAAACACCGAAGGTTCTTTGTGGTATTGATTTAATAGATATTTTATAAACTTCCAATAATAATGATTTTACTGAAATCAACTTGATATATGTGGGTATTCGGTGGCTGAATATTCGGTATTCAGACTATCAGTATTCGGTTATTTATTCGGTATTTTTTATTCAGCTGTAACAGATTTCGGTTACTTATTCGTTATTCGGCAATTTTGATATTCGGTGCATCCATAACAGAGAGTTATATTTTCACCTCAGTGATGAAGAAGGATGGGCAGTGAGGTCCCGAGGCCCATACATATATACAAGTACGATGAAAAACTGTAATACGAGTAATTTTATAACTTAAATAATAATGACTTTAGTACATTGGCCTAGATAAAAGATTGGCAGAGTAATAGTAATATATTGTGCAATCCGCTCACAATGGATGAAAGGAGTGCACGAAGCATGCTGCCGGGGGGGGCTGGGGGCGGAGCCCCTAGTTGTCATAAAACTGATAAAATCACATATTTTTCTGATTCTAAATGCATTTTTACGCTAATTCGATCAGGATTCGGTTTCTATCTTCAATAAAAATAAACTTTGTTTTTTTCTTCATAGAACCATTCAAGTCTGAAGTTCGTACCATGTTTCTAAGTAATTTTAAAATTCAAATGAAAAATACAGTAGAGAGCTGACTATCCGTTGTAATTGGGAGGAACCGGGGCTCGGATAATCGAAAAACATGGATAATCCATATTGAATGTATTTATTGGAATTATTGTTACATTAATAGACTACATAATTGAAACAAAATGTGAATAGAAAGTCAGACTCCAACAATGTAAACGCTTAAATACTTCGACAAAAAACGGCGACAGACTAAAGTTAAAATGTAATTTTAACTCTCTCCCACACTTTTATTCAGAAAATAAAATACTCAATGTAAATGTGTAAATACATCGTCAAAGAACGATGACAAACTAAACTTAAAATGTAACTGGAGTGAGAAAAACAAGATAAGACTCTCCGCACACGACCATGGATAATCCACCCTCATGGATAATAGGGCCCCGGATAATCGGCACTTTACTGTAAGCTGCACTCATCCCTATGTTATTGAAATGGAGAAAATAAAAAAATAAAATATTTTTAGGCGTTTCGCTTACAGCGTGAGCACCTATTATCATCGGTCTGTCCGTCCGTCCGCATGTTCGTTCTCGGCTTCTACTGAATGGATTTTCATGAAATTTTATATTAAGGACTTTCAATCAAATATAATAATAAAATCGCAAAAATGAATCACATACGCCAATCAGGGGTACCACTTTACTGAAGACAAAAAATTAAATTTTCTTCATATCTCGTAAAGTATTCCTCAAATCAAAATATTTTTCAAATAAAAGTTGTAGAACTGGTAATGTAGAGTATTTCCTTCCCTATACATTTTTATTGTAGGAGTAGCCGTTATCGAGAAAATCAAACAAGAGTGTCTTATATCGAGCTGAACTTGGAAAATTTCTTACATGGTTACTTCATCATTGTTGCTAACATAAACAATCTCCCAAACAAATGTTTAATTTCCTTACGTGTGCATGTAATATTATTAAAAAGGAAGAAAATGGATTATTTATGATGAAGAAAAGAACTTTAAAACGCTATTTCCCTTACGTACAGGTACATAATTTATTTCTAATACTCCATTGCACGAAACGCGCCCATTTGTGATACGTTGTACACTTTCCTAACTTGTTTAAAATTAGAAAGGTCATTCAAATTGGTATAAAAACCTGACTACACCACTCAACTCTTTAATCTGATAAAATGACACCTTCCTCTTGTTTCTACATGCTGTAGTTGCTGAGCTATAAAAAACACATGCATACAAACACTTCTCTTTAAAGATATCTATAGACTATAGATAGACTAGAGAAAGATAGATAGATGTAGATTACAATTTAACCACTAAAAAATTGCCCAGCGTTGCTTGGGTTGATATGATATTTGGCACTTTCCATTGTTAACACGTTCTCGGACAAGACGGCTATAGCCGTCGTCATGTATGCGCTGTTTAGGGCCAAGCCGGCAATAGCCATCTTGTCTTATAATTACTCATAAAGCATTAACATATATATCTGTCTTTATAAAAGTTTCAAAATCTATTGGAGAATATAAATATGCATGTGCGTTTCTAGAATTATACGGCAATCATCAACTGTGAACGTGTTAAAAAGCTAAAATAAATACCTTTTTTCATGATTAAATACTACATTTTATCCAAAATCGGCTTTGATGCGATTTATGTCTTTTAAAAATATAAAGTTGATTCTTTCAGATTAATGTGTTTTTATCTCAAGTTCGTATATTCATTTTTAGAAATATAAATTTGCAAAAGAATAAAATTTTACCCCTCAAGCAATCGATTTTTACTTGTTATCTTATGGAAAAATGTCAATCCCCTATAATGGCAGCACTGACTAATCCCAAATGACCAAACCTTTACCATTCATTATGTTAAGATGTAGGTACTGTACCAAATTTAGTTGTCTAGGTTCTAGTACTTATAGTTTTGGCATGCATAATGATTATGGAAAAATGTTAATCTGAATGATTTCATGATGTAAAACTGTAAGATTGGTAAGAAGCCATGTTACTGGGGATAAATATAAGGATATGTGAAAGAGAGTAAATCCCTATGAATAATCTTTTTGAAAACGATGGATGATAGGGGGAGGATTGAAAATGGTCAATAGTTTGAAACATAAGCTCTGATTTTACTTTTTAAAATGGGAGTTTCAATGGCTGACTTCCATTTAGCAGGAAAAAGACCATTTAACTTGAAACTTGTTATAAATAATTGTAAATGGATAACACAAAACCTCCGATGTATTTCTTAAAAAGACTGAACTAATTCCATCAGAGCCAGATGATTTTTCATATTCAGAGATGCAAGTAAGTATCTGAACTTGGAGATAGATGTGGAAAACATTAGAAAGGGAATCCGAGGAAATTGATGCTGTAGAAGGAAGGGAATCAGAAAGAGAGGTAGGCAGAGAGACATTGGAGGAAAAATAATCGTTGAAAGTATACAGGCGATCATTACCTTGACTAACGATGTTCTGATATTTCACAAGATTAGGCATCCGAGATGTTTGCCGATAGTTTACAATGGAGCAGAAACGTTTACAGCATGATTTCACTTCATCTGTAATACCCTCTACATAGTTTTTAAAATAATAGAAATAGCAGTGTCTCCTTATATTATTAAATTTTGCTTTGGTGTGTTGGTTCGGATTGCTCTTATATAGAGCCCAACACACGTGTTTGTTTTTCATGCAAAGCATTGCTTCCCCTACATCCACGGAGGTCTTTTCTTTGTTATTTTCTTAGAAGGGACACAATAGACCAGTGATGCCCAATCTTTTCTACATGGCGGGCCACATCGGTGGTTGTGAATTGGAAGTTGCAAATTCTTCTGCAGGCTGGATTAGAGTTTAAATCGGAAGTTACCTATATATTCAGATGTGCTATGCAAGCAAAAATCATGTCAAAATAATGTTTTTATGGTTAACTTTTAAATATCGAATGTTTTATTATTAAAATTTTCATAAAAATGTACGAATATGTCTGATAAATTATTCGGATTGCTTTTTCATCATGGCTTTGCGGGCCGCACAAACATACTTCCCGGACCGTACTTTGGGCACCACTGTCATAGGCAATGACTGCTTCAATAGCATTGTAGAACAGGGGTTCCCAAACTTTTTGCAGCCTTATATTAAAATATTTTTTTCTCGTGGAACCCTAACTAAGAGGTAGTAAGGCAAATCGCATTAAAATTTATTTTAAAATCACTATAATTATTCTTTACATAATGTACGTGTGTATCTTGCAGTATACAGTTTACAAGTGAAGTTCGTTTCCTGCTGTAAATAAGAGAATGCAGAATGTGTTGGGTCTCTTCCTCAGTCTATTGCGGAACCCCATTACCTTCTGTGGAACCCTTGGGTTTCATCAGAACACAGTTTGAAGACCTACGTCTTCCAGGGATACATGAACAAGCATGTCCCATGTCAGGAGAGAAAGGGAACAGTTAACGACCTTCTAGTTGCCTTCCTCCATACCCTAACCATGCGGGGGGAGGAGGGATGGATACACTCTGAGGTTGAAAGGGTAGAAAGTGGAGCTTCCAATGACATATGGTCAGAATCAAAAATGTTCCTTCCCACTGAAACAGAAACCTCTTCAAGGGAAAGGAAAAGATCTAAAATAGCCTCATGGGTAACACTCATATTTATTGAAGACAGCAACCAAATCTTGACTGAATTAGCAGAAAAATGCATTTAGAACAGGGGTCTCAAACTCGCGGCCCTCACATGGCCTGCTTGTTCATTTCATGCAGCCTTCTCACTGATCTTACTATAATTATATAATTCGGCGTGGCCCAGTGTCGAAGAATTTTTTTAATTTAAAAATATTTTTAGTCCTTTTGAAGTGTAATATTTTTAGTTTTTGGCCCACGTACGATTTGAGTTTGAGATCTCTGGTTTAGAATAAGAAAAAGACATGATTTTATCAGTTTGATTACAACACCAAATATAAATTAACATGACAATTCCCATTGTCGCCGAAGTTGAATCCAATGCATTTAAATGAGAAAACATTTAACGTTGGTAATATCGTTTTTCAATTTCTGTGTGCGATTTTGCTTTCTTTATATGGCAACCAAATATTTGTTGATATCTATTATATATAGAAGCTTCTTACTTAAGATATAGGAGGAGGATACAAATTATGAGGCACTTCCCGTTGCGCTGGAAACTTGATATTTGGCAAGATTATAGGTTTTTGGTCACAACTGAAGGAAATAATCCAAAATCGTTGAAATTCCAATGCTGAGGGTCTATTTGGCCCCTTTATTACCTCATAAGAAAAGCACGTAAATCAATGTAGAGGTGTTTATATTTGTTTTTTAAAAATTATTTCTCGTCAGGATTCAAACTTGGTACTTGAACTATCGGAAAGTATAGTATACTAGTGTTAATAATAAATGGTTTTAATGATATTTTTGTGTGGAATAGAGTTCTCCGTAAGCAAACAGTTTTTAAAACTGTGTCAGTAACATAAATAATTAGACGTAGATTTTCTGCAAATTGTGATTTCCACACCTTTGAAGATATCGTCACCACACTTAGCATAGATCTATAATTTTCCCCTGCGGGTAAGATAGGCTATATGATGATAAACAAATTTGGGGGCAGGGGGTGATTGATTCAATAATTATTTTTCCGTAAGTTAACATGTAATTTTAGATTTTTCACGGTGCAAGATTTTCTTCCTTTAATCATCAAAATAATGGACCGATTTTCTTCATTCTAGCTTCATTCGACGGTTAAAACTGTGCACTATCTTATTCTTGTGATGTTTACATGTTACACAGTCGAATTGAAATTCAATGGGCACTTCCGCTAGTAGCATTATAATGCTATCAAAAGTATACATCAAATTGCAAAATCTTATGTATTATTATAACTTGGCATTATTTTTCTAGTGAAAAAATTAAAATTAATAAGGCTCAGCTTTTATTAGTTGAATTATAAAGTGGGTACCACAAAATATGTTGGATGGCTTTAGGCAGCCTCGGTTTAAAAAAGTTAGGGAGGGACAACGTGAAAATATTGCTTCGTCTATTTCTCAGCCGGTGTAGACCGCACTTTTGTTTATACACCCATATCATGAGAACTACAAACTGCATTGGGTTGGTATTTTTTCCAAAAGTAAATTTCAACATGTATGCACATTTTCTTCACTTAATGTATTCCTCTAAATTAATTAGGGAAAAAGTTTTCCGCAGACCGACTTTTTCATTTCCCAAGCAAAAATTTCGTATATTTTGAATATGTTTACAGAATTCACCACTACATGGTGGTGGCGCTGTATACAGGAAATTACGAAAAAAGTTGAATATCTCCGAAATGGATGGTTCTACGAAAATTTGTTTCAAACAAAACTTGGAAGAAATATTATTCTCTACAACTTTGGTCCTCACGAAGATTACCAATTACGACGTTTTTAAGGAGATATTTGACGGAAACCAATTATTTATAAATAATTCCTAAGCATTAACTGCTATGGAAAATTGTTTCAAATGAAAGTGGTAGGAAATTACATTCTCTATGACATTTGTATGGAATTGTATACACCAGCCCCTTAACATTCGCGAGGGATACGTTCCCAATAACCTCGCGAATGTTGAAATTCGCGAATAAGAATTTTGCTCTGATTATACTACCCAAACTTAATATTCAACATTCACACTGCTTTGTGCTCAACACTAAACCTAAAATTAAAGTTTGTAGGCTAAAAATAAACACGAAAAAACTAGAAAACAGTTAAAACAAAATGAAAACGTAGTAATACGTAGTACGTATTATATGGTATATATTCTTTGATCTCTTTATACTTGATTCACTTTTAACAGATGATTTTCTTTTTGAAAACATGGTTAAGTAAAAATCGTAATTATTAAATTAAAAATTACAGTAATAAGTAAGTCAAAGCGCAAAAGCTGATGAAAAGTATGTAAGAGCGACACAGTCTGAGCGAAATGCAGGCAAGAATGAAAATGCCCAGGAGGTGGGGAATGGTGGTGGCGTAGCGTTTGACTCCATGGCACGGTTTTGTAACTTTGTATGTACATACATAGTGCATACTATATAACAGAATGATTTCAATTTTTGGAATTATAGCTTATTGTAGGTAGGACGTTATGAGTTGCATTTTTGAAAGGTTAACATCTACTTTCCTCAAGTATTTATACGGTTAACACCAACTACTTAGATTGTAATTGCATTAATTAATACCTTATTGATTACAACAATTCTAAGTGCTTTTATCGCAAGAAAAGTAATATTTTGGATAGTCACTTACACAGCTTATGGGATTGTTGACTGTCTGATTTTAATTTTATAACCTGAGAACGGTTGCATTTTTGAAATAATGAAATTTTATGGCTACCTCGCGAATGCTGAACTCATGGATGTTGAGGTGCTGGTGTATACAATAATGACGTTTTAATGGAGAAATATCGCTAAAACCGAATCGGGTTTCGAATAAACCTCGACTTCTGGTTAACCGTTATTGTTCAAAAACTAATCACTTCTTTGTGCTCATGCTAAAGTGTTATATATGAAGTTTAGTAATGATATAGCAAGTACTTTTTGAGTTAGAGCGCCCACAATCACATACAAACACACACACAGACATCATTCCAAAAATAGTCTAAACATGTTCTAGGGACCTCAAAACGTGTATTTCCGTTGAAATCTCAAAGTTAATTTTTTTTGTGGTCACAACAGTAAATAACTGCTATGGAAAATTGTTTGAAATAAAAAATGTAGGAAATTATATTTTCTACATTTTTTGTAATGGTCAGTGTATACAATAATGACGTATTATCAGAGAAATATCGCAAAAACCGAATCGGGTTTCGAATAAACCTCGAATTCCAGTTAACCAGTATTGTCCAAAAACTAATCAGTTCTTTGTGCTCACTGTAAAGTGTTATATATGAAATTTGGTATCGATATGGCAATTACTTTTTGAGTTAGAGCACCCACAATCACATACATACACACAGACATCATTCCGAAAATAGTCTAAACGTGTTCTAGGGACCTCAAAATGTGTATTTTCATTAAAATCTCGAAGTAGATTTTTTTCATGAACACAGTGCTTTCCCATTACTATGTATGAAGAAAGTAAAAACGTTATTCTACGGAAAACTGAAAACCACTTATAATGAATACTTTTTCACCTAGCTTTTCTTAACAGTTAACCAAATTTATTTGTAAACAATCCGCTTCCATGTGTTTTGCATTCAGGTATAACAATAATTTGATTTCCTATCGTATCACTTTCGCCAAATCCAGCTTCATTTCATGTGTAATTATGCCTTTCTGAAATGTTTACTTTTATGCCTCGTAAGCAAGAAACCCATGAAAAGGCAACGTTGTCCATGATTGAACACTGGCTTTGATTCAACTTGACCACTGACTTTGGTTCAATTTTTTTCGATAATAACTAATAATCCAAACCCTGCCCAAGTTCACTAATCTTCAAGTCCCTTGGTTCGTCCCACGAATACAATCTTCAAGTCTTTTCTAAAATAATATCTACCAACTTCTGCTAATTCCATCTGGAAATTTACCCATTTGATAATTCCTTGAACCTTATGAATGCCTAGTGGGAGAAAGGAAGTTTTCCCCAATGTTTCGTCTGCTACACGTGTCCACAACCTTTCATTCCTTCATATAAACTGTGCGTAGCATCCACCTTGCTAATTATTGAAGAAGGATCATTCCACGTTTGTTTCTCAGATTAGTTGCCCTTTGTTACAGGTTAGTAATTTTAAATAGGTATATATTGTAAACTTGAAAAATTCAATTTTATATTGGATGTTCTTGAAAATAGGAATAAAAAATTAATGTATATTTGTTATTTCTATTAAAATATTTAGCTTAATGGTGTGAATAACGAAGTATTGCCAGCATTAAGAAGATAAATCATCCAGCGCAAATGGAGAAGCTATTATTTGTTGATATTGTTATTTCTGTTGTTCAGTGTGTTTTATTAATTGTCGAAATTGTTTTTGTTCTTCATAAGTGTTGAGTTTATTGAATGAGGTTAGTAATTTCTTTTTCGAAAAACGGGGCGTATAATCCACAAGAGGCAAACATTCTTTTGTTCATTGTTCAATTATCTAAGCTCGCAGTTACTATCACGAGACTTACAGAGGCATAATAAAAAGGAGAGGCTACGAACTTCGGATCACATATTTGGAGGAAATGTGGATCATGCAATTCTACATGCAAATAAGTGTCTCAGAGTTGATGTGAATGCATCCCTGGTTTCCAGCATCAAAAATATCCAAAAACATCGTGTCGTTTATAATAATTATTTGGATTATTGTTACTAACAGTCAGGTTGGTTGGGAGGCTAGTGTGCACACATTGTATGTTAAGGGCTAGGCTTCGATTCCTGGTGGTAATATTTTTTTCCTCCTTTTTCCCCAATTCTCAAAACGTTATTAGAAAATAATATTATCTGATAATTTAACTCTTTTTGATTTTTATTTTGAGGGAGTTTGTTAATAGAGCGCTTTTTTTACATCTAAATATTATCTTGTAATCCATCATATTGGTGGGTACAGTGGGTTCGATGCATCAAATTTTTCCCTTGTAACAATATTACTCCTGTTATGGTCCCTGAAAGTAAAATATAAAGGAGATATATATTTAATGGTATATTGATGGATAGCTAACACATGACATTCGTTTGCATAGTTGTATGTAAGTAAGTTACGTAGATCAGGAATCACAATTGGAGGTGTACCCTTGACAACAAAAGTCGTTAAGGACTGCTTAGTGAATGGCACCTCCTGCCACCCACCAAGTTGGGTAATTGCAGGGTAATATGTAGATGTACGTAGATGTTTTTTATTTTCTGCCATGCGAAAATCACGTTTTCACATAGTGACAGTTTTTCGAAACGGTACTTATCATTTCAATTTCATGAAATAATAAAGTTTAACATTCTCATGGTATTTAAGTGATTAAAAATATTCAGTCATAGTATCATGTTATTAAACATTTCTCAGCCTTTTTGGATTCTCGGACCCGCAATTTCTGCAGGCTTCTTCCTCATAAAAATTGTATACATTTTTTCATGCATTTACATGATCTTAGGATGAAAAAAATAAAGCCGTGCATGTACAGTTTTTACTATAATATGAGCAGTGGACATGATCCACAAATTGTTAATGAAAATAACGTAAGGTCTTATTCAACTTACTGGCACTATTGAGACAATGTGGTCTCTTATTTTGCCGTACGATTTGTGAATTAAAATATTAATAATTCCTTATTAGGCATTCAAGCTTTAGCGCATATTAGCTTCGGTCTGTCCATTCTTCTATCCGAATGCAATTCTTTTCTCTGTAGCTATTCATCGGATTTTAATGAAATTTAGTGCTAAAGACTAAGCACAGTAAATTAGAAAATGAGATGAATGGTTTACATAACATAATAAGTTTAGAATACTTTATTGCTAGAAATGAGCTTATTTGTAATTCACTTTACAGTTTCCTAACCTGTTGAAATCATTTGCGATGCATGTATGATTTGTAATAATTCAATTCTAAATAGCTATAATCTTAAATAAATAAAATAAATTAAATATTTACATTTAAATTATTTTCATATTTTTAATGTTAGTTTTTTTGAAGATGTATTTGATTTAAATAAAAAATTGCGTAAATTAATAAATCATTTCTTGAAAGTTTCTTAAAAATATTTTAAGGTTGGAGCGAAAAAGCCAGTTCGAACCGGTTCACTGATGGTTGCCGGAGCGAAACCGGAACTGAACCGAATTGTGTTTTGAGTGAACCGGAACAAAAACCGGAGCGAAAAAAAATACAATTCGATGCTCTGCTTCAAAACAGTACAAAATGACTTTTTTGATAAAAAAATTGGACGTTTGGTCATCCTATCATTAAATAAGTAAAAGGGAGTCACCTGTTTGGGGCGCTATATGCATTTCGTGTGCGAGAAATGGGGAACAAAAATGTGATATGATGGCATGCTCGCGAACCTTCCGCTTATACAGGATTGAGATTTTGAATTAAACAAACTGTTTGTGAGTCACCAGACCAGATCATGACTTCGAATTTCATTGTAGGCATATTTCGAATAATCCGTACCAAAAAGTATGCAAAATCCTATGGTCTTGGCAGGGTCTTAGCTTCAAATTACATCATACTTTGATATCCGGGATCGAAATAATGGCATTTTACTGTATCTGGAAGAGTTAACATAAGATAGTTTTTTTTCCTGATAGAGATTTTTGTGTCTGTGAGTTCCTCTTTGCTATCTTTCAGGTTGGTAGTCAAGAGGGAGCACCAAAGATAATAACAGATGGAGCTACTGCAAATGCTACAATAATTGTCAGTGGGGGAGTAAAGAGTCGTTCGAACAGCTGCACTGATTCCACTGCAAGTGGGGTGAGCTCTTGTGACTCTGCTCATGCATCTCGAACCTATACTGTGTAAGTTGATACACCAAATTTGTCATCTTTTCCACTAATATAAAATACATTTTTGCTAAAGTATCAAATATATGGCATTAAAAATGACATTATTATAAAGGTTAGATGTAGTTGATATAGAATTGTCTATATGTACAGTAGAGCAGTGGTTCTCAAACTTTCAACTCTCGCGGCCCTCTCGAATGTTAAGAGGCCCCCTTTGAATTGAAAATAGTAAAAATAACAAACATTAATACAAATTCCTTTATTTTATATAAATGTTAATAATTTTTATCACGTATTTCCTAAAATTTCCTGATGAAATTTTATTATTCATAAATTTTGGCATTTCACCTAACATCGAAAATAATTTTGCCGCCCCCTGGGGGGCCACAGCCCACAGTTTTAGAAACACTGCAGTAGAGTTCCGATTATCTGAGGTAGACAAGACTGCACCATCCTCAGATAATAAAAATTACTTGATGATTTTCATGAGATATAGTATTAACAAAAACTCACATTTTCCCGTTTATTATGTAGGCCTATATACTGTATGTGACAATACATTAGTTACATTACATGTTGAAATAAATAAAAGTTCAAACAGGTTACTGTGAAATAAATTGAATTTATTAACAAAATACTCTAAATGCTAAGTTCAGTGTTGCCACTTTGATACATATCAAATATGATACTTTTCAATTGCAAATTTTCAAAATAATACTTAGCTACTTTTTTCTCATGTGCCTTGGATAATACAGAGCCTCAGATAGTCGGGACTGTACTTTGGGAATAAATTAATATCAAAAGTTTGCTTAATGATCTAGGTTGCTCATTTAACAATAAGAGAAGTATACCAAGCATTAATTTCACTGCTGATAGTAATTCTCTGGTAATTCTTTTTGATTACATTTTGTAATATTTATTGTAGGACATTAGATTTTCAGTATGCAGTATGTACATCAGCATTGCTCATGGCAAGGATATGTCAATATTATTTTATTAAATATTTGTAAAAGTTTTACAGAATATGTATTTGCATTAGTAAAATAAATTGATTTGTCCAACATATGACTTTCTTCGTACATAAGTTGCCAACTAAAATCAAATAAATATGGAGATAGGAACAACTCAACGTACATGCTTCAGCGCTACCGATTCAATTGTTTTGTAAAAGTAAATAAACAGATTTCTTAACCATCATCATGGGTGCATATGTTGGTTCCAAATATGCAGAGAATGGCGCTATTGTATGCAAGTAAATTCACAAAAAGAACTAAATATCTCGGAAACTATGGGATTCACAAAAAAGTTTTCATGCGTAACAGCTTCTACTCTCTGTGAGAAAAATGTTAGCAAATCAACGAACGTGGCAAATATCCCAGATGGATAGTCAGTGATATATTTTCATATAAGAGATAAACGTTGCAATATAATACACTTTATCAGTAAAGTGAATGTCACATGTTACATCATCTCCTACTCTCAGCGAGCTCCAGCATTTACTGAATCGGTCTCGTAACCGTCCTGGCTCACGTACCATTCGGAACAAACCACCTGAATCGTCATTTTGCATCAAAATCTGCACATACGTCCTTTCAACATCGGCTATTTTCATTAATAGCTCATAGAGAAATAGATATATTTAAATGCTGTTTTCACTAAACGATAGTGCAAGGCCATGGTGGGCCCAGCACCTCCTCTTCCAGTACTTTCGGCACCAGGAGCGGCTGCAAAAAGTAGATATGATGAGAAAAACTCAACTTTCCAAGTCATCCTTTCTGAATAATGCCTCTCCTGGCCAGAATACATGCTTCTCGACATCATTAAAACATCAGAACACAGAAGTGCTTTCCTAGTATCCTCGCAGCTGCATTTTGCTGCGCCTCACTGCCAACAACGACGGTAAATTCACCTTTGCCATCACTACCACTACTGCCCACTAACCATCAATTTAGAAGAAAATTGAATATCTCTTGAAAAATTCCTCATTTGAAAATTTAGTTCAAACAAGAGTTGTAGAAAAAAATAATATGTACCTACAACCATCCCTCCGAAATTTGGTATCCAAACAAAATAAATTGAAGACAACTTGGATTAAATTTTCTCTTAATTATAACGAAGAAAAATAATTTATATTCCTTAGAGTTAACCTATGTCACTGATTAGATTAGATTCTGGGCATATTTGGAACCAACGTATGCACCCACGATATATGTGTGTGTGTGTGTGTGCAAGTGCGTGCATGCACGTGTGCATTTTTTTTTTGCTCTAGAACAGGGGCGTGCAACCTACGGTCCATGAGCCGCATCCGGCTCGATAGAGTATTTTATGCAGCCCGTGAAGCTTTGGTGAATATATGGTCTGCGATATTTATTACAGACAATTTTGTACATTTTAAGAACTACTGTTGTCATAACATATCATGTAGAAGTTTTCACGCAAAATTTGTTAAAACTTTAATTTCATATTTAAATCTCTTGAGTAAATTCCTGTGTAAACTCTCAGCCGGCCCGCCAAACTACTTGTGACTTCTAATCTGACCCGCCAAAGTACTCACGTGTATGAATGTGGCCCACCACGTAAAAAGGTTGCATGCCCCTGATAGACCCTAAACGGTAGAGCAAAAATGAATGAAATCTCGTACTTAGGCATTTTATCATACAGAATAGAAGCTATGAAGAAATGGTTGACATTGCTCAATAATTAAGGGAAGTTTATTCTAGGCAATTTTAACAACAATTTCATTTTCTCAAAAACAGCGTCAATGACTTTGAACAAATTTCGTTCATATACTTGAGTTTACGTCTGCAATAATACTACATAGTCCATATTTCTCAAAAAATGAATATAAAGCTAATTTATTCTGGGCAACTTTTACTACAGTTTGATTTTCTCAGAAACGGCTGCAACGACTTTGATCAAATTTCGTGCAGTTACTTGAGTTTATGTCTGTAATAATACTACATATTTCATATTTCTCAATAAATGAGTATAAGACTAGTTTATTCTTCCGCAACTTTAATAACAATTGGATTTTCTAAAAAACGGCTCATACGATTTTCGTCAAATTTCACATAGTTACTTAAGTTGATGTTTATAATGATTCTACATTGTTCATATTTTTCAAAAGATAACTAAACAATGCATTAGTATAAGGGAAAGTTATACAATTATATTGTACCAATTTTTTACTTTCTCATACGAAGTATTGAGAAAGTATTGTTATCGCAAAAAAATTCGACCTTGAGATTTTTACAGAAATATACGTTCTAGGTGTCGCTGAATCCGAAAAAGTGGTTTTTGCAATGCCGTCTTCCTGTTACTGGCTCTGGAGCCTAAACGGTAGAGAGAAAATGAATAAAATCTCATACTTCGGCATTTTATCATACTGAGCAGAGTATATGAAGAAATGGTTGACTCAATAATTAAAAGTAGTTTATTTTATGCATTTTCAACAACAATTCGATTTTCTCAAGAATGGCTCTAACGATTTTGATGAAATTTCGTTTACTTGAGTATACATCTACAATAGTACTACGTATTTCATTTTTCTCAATGAATGAATATAAGGCTAGTTTATTCTTGGGCAACTTGAACAAAAATTGGATTTTCTAAAAACCGGCTGATACGATTTTCATTTTCTAACGACGCATTAGTATATGAGAAAGTTTGTACAATGTATGTTGTACCGATTTTTTGAGTGGGCCTCATACTCTTTCATATTGAAACATTTTATTTTCTGTAGATTATTTTCACCATAGTCTCCCATCATTATTAACATTATTATTATTTATTATTATATAGGCAATTTGCATTTTGGCTCTGTATATTTACTTATAATGCTCAAAGCTCGCATTGAAACATGATATAAAGGAATTATATGCCAGTGGTACGTTCTTCAGGAGCATTAAGCATGTGAGAGTAATAGTTAACAGAAAATATTACAAAAGCTAATCTGTCCTATGTTTATATTACCTTAATTTTTAGAGCATAAAAATTTTTTGTTGCAGAAAACTTGTAATTATTGACCATATTCATTATACCGTATTTATTCATGTACCCAACACACCTTTTTCCCCAAAATGTCTGTAAAAAAGGGAGTGTATCATACATGAAGATTTCTGAACAAGTTATATTAATTGAGAGTTTCGATAGTAAATTTGCTGCAACACACTTGCATTTAAGTTTATACTCACAGAAGACGAAGAATTCTACGAAGTAAATGCGTATCTATACGAACAAGCAAACATTTAGGGTTTAAATGCTTGCTATATACTGCCATTTGTGCATCTTTAAGGTCATGATGGACATTTTGACAATTGAGATGGTGTAGTATTTTTATAATATTAAAGCTCTACCTTTAACATGAGTGTTAAGTTCTATTATTATTGTTACTCAAAATAAACAGTTGTGTCATTAAAAATTTACTATCATTTTCTACCTATACTTTTGCCGGAATAAGTTGGCATCTGTTATCTGTGTTCGGTGAATTCATCGTGAGCCGCTGACGCTCCTTTAACACAAGAGTGGCGACTACTGAGGAGATATCTGCTGGCAATAAATTATGTCATGCAGGTAGGAGAAAAAAGATACTTAACACGTTCACTGCGGAGGCTACTTCTCAGGGCGGGGGACGCACCGGTGCGTCCCGTTACGTATTCTATTCAAACGCTTGGTGAAACCAGCTGCCTGCATCTACGGCGCTGCAATCTTCTCCTCGCCCTTGGTTACGTCCTGATCTTTCTAGGAGAACCAGCCGTTTTTCAGTGCGCCTTTTATTTCATCCTCGGTGGCTTTTTGAGTGTGATACTCACTATTACTACCAAATTTCATGCAAATATTTAGGTTTCGTTTATGATTTTACTACACTGGTCTGGGAACGTTTTTCAGTTTATTTGGGTTATATTCTTGTATTTTAAAATGGTTCAATCATTAATAATTTGGAAATAGTATCCTGGATAAATATTATTTACTATAATAAAATTGTGCTTTAAATTTTAAAAATTTTAATCTCATTTATTATTTTAAAATTTTGTTGTTATCCTTTATCTTACGAGCGTGTATATCCGGCACAAAAAATGTATTTCTCGACTGCCGAGTGTGTTCCTTTGGTACATTTTGTCCTCCTTCCTTTCAAGGCCATGACGACACACGTATGTATCATAAAAATATTTTTTTCTTCGCCGCGTCCCTCGAGTATAGTCAAGTCGTCCTGATGTCCTCCTTCCCGTAATTAAAACCCGCAAGTTTTTGCGTTTATCAGGCCACCATGTGAGTTAGATATGCACGAAGCACCTTTTACGTCAGAAAATAATTCTCTGAATTCTTTCCAATTTTTTTTGGTAAAGAAGTTCTTGATCTCTTAGTGACAGAATCAAATAGATATTACCATCAGTTCATGCAGAGTAAAAGGGCATCTCCGAGAATTCCGGAAATTACTCCATCAGAAATACTAAAATTTGTGGGCAGTTTACTACAATTGTTTTGTTTATTTTTTAAACAAATTTATAAAGATTTTGATAAAAAATAGTATTGTAGACTTTTATCAAATGGCATGAATATAATATTTGCACATTTTTCATCAGATAAAGGTTAAATACATTTTAGCAAAGATTTCTGACCTGGAGAACCTCATAAGCGAAATAAGGTGTATTGCATGGTTGCATACGAAATCGCAACGTAGAGCGGAGGACACACCGGTGCATCCCTTCGGTTTTTAGTCTATAATTTTACCATAAACATTTTAAACATTATTACTAATATTTCTAGAGACATCAAATTATCAGTGCAGAAAAACGGGTGCCGCCCACTGACATTTGTTTCCGATACAGGAATCCACAGTGAACATGTTAATTTGGATGGACTTGTTTCATGGAGGGGGAATCAGTGAAGAGGCCAACCTTTATTTTAATTCTTGGTGTCAACTTATTCCAACACAAATTAATTTTTTCCCCTCGAACTGGCTCAAAAATAGGGGTGCGCATGGTACATGAGGGTGCGGATTACATGAGTAAATATGGTGTATACTTTTACTATGGTTAAAAAATGAACTTGTTTTTAGCTGTATGGTGTAATGATTGTTCACCTATTTCTTATTCCAAATGCAATAGTCAAATATTGTGCTCATTGTGATGAACTATATGGTATGTTGCAGTTATGGAGTAGGGTGTGCCAAAAATGAAAAATTTCCGAAAATTCATCGCGACAACCTGTAAAAAGTTTCCTTTTGATGCAAAAACACTCCTTGCAAAATTTGGTGGAAATCCGATTACTTTTAGAGGTCGCTATTTTGTTTCAAAGTTTCGGTTTTTATGTGAGAATACCATTGTAACATATTCCTTCATATCTCGTCACCAATAAGACCTACAGAAAATGTTTGAGATGGTAAATTGTTAGTTTTGAGGTGTTCTATCGATTTTGGCCCATACTGGTTTTGAGGGACGTGTTTTAGATTTTTTAGATTGCCTACCTCAAAGGGGGCAAACACATTTTTTTCCCAGTTGGAAAGCTTAAACAGTACCATTATTCAATACATGAGTTTTGGATTGGTAAGAAATGAAACTTAATACATGCTTTATGCTAGTTAATGTCAAGAAGTTCAAAAATATAACGCAAAATGTAAGGAAAACTTGTGAAACATGTCACATAATACACAAAATATTTTGCTAATTTTTACTACTGTTTAGCATTAGTACACTTTGGAAAGGTCTTCCTGTGCTCTGCTACAGTCTGAAGAAGAGCCTGTTTATCCTCTTCTCCATTTGTAAGAATGGTATTGTACATTTTCGTCAGACCCACACCTCTTTCTGCGCTGTCGTTCATGACGCGCAAATGCTGCACTTTGCGAAGAGCTTCCTTAAAGCTATCATGTGACTCCCATTCTGTCGGCTCAGTGTCCATAAATGTAGGAGAAATACCAAGGCGTTCAAAGAAAACAAGTGATGGCTTGCTGGCAAAATCGTGGAACTCCAGACAATCCACATCCACATCGCCTTCCCTTATGAAAGCTCTCTTTGGTGGATTTTCCAGGCCATCCCTCTCCCGAAAAGCCTCCAGTATCTTCTTTTTCGCCTCTTTTGTCACCATGAGGTCAAACGATGCAAGGGGAACCATTTTAGCACTCAGGTACCATAGATGGTTCGAAAATTTGTCATAAGCTGCCTTCCACAAGCGAGACTGCCCGGCTTTCTTCTTCAATTGTTTCAGCATATGTAGATCATTGTCCGGAGCCCGCACAGCCGCAGCAGATGCGAACCAGAACTCGACATACGCGGAAACAATAAAAACAGTTGGTGCTCAGAAGACATCTTCTCCTCTTGCAAGATGAAATTCTGCCCTAACGAGCCAAATTTTCAGAACATATTGTATATTGCCTTGACCATCCAATGCATTCTGTGAAATGCCCTGGGCTGCTTGAAATCATCACTGATTTTTGACCACCCGGTATTCTCCTGACGTATCGTCGTCATGTTGGTTGTCTTCCTCACTACTTCCTTCCAATTCCACTTTAAGTTCAGAGCTTCTGCAACGAGAGGCTTCCTTCTCTAATCTTGCTGTCTCTCTTTCTGATCTAGTTAATGATCTCTTCTCCTTCAATGTCAGTTTCACATCTGCTGATCCCATAACACCTCCTCAATCATGCTCCCTTTGAGCAAGGAGAAATTCCTGGTCTTCGTTAACAGTCATAGTGTCAAGGCATTTTCATGAACAATATCAAATATGCAGTCCACATCTTTAGTGAAATCCTCTCTATGAGCTCTCTGAGTTTCAGACTGATTGTTTCGGTTTTTCTTTAGTCCATCGTTTGTGGACTATGAACAGCTTGTTGGTTGCACGACTCACTGCCTGCGTTGGTATACTGGCCTTATTCCAGAAGTTGACAGCTTCTTCGATGGCATGCATAGCACTGTGCCTTAGTGTCTCTTTCAGTGTGTTGTGACGATGGAAGAACAACTGCAATACTTGACGGGTTGATGGAAGCTTACATCCTAATATTTTATCATTCGGCTGGCCTATGAGCCAAATTTGGTGTCACTCCTCCGCTGCATATTGAGTGCGACTGCAGAAATGCACACGAGATACTACTAGCATGAGGGATATTTCCAGGAAGCAGCGAGAGCGAGCGCTGGACAGGCACAGACTTGCAGCTCGGACGGACGGAAAGCAGCGGACGAGGGAGGAGCAGAGGGAGAGGGGTGGGGAAGGGGAGAGGTAGGGAGGTGGGGGAGCAGGCAGCAATATCCCTGCCTCACTGAACACGTTAAACAAAATTTTCTGTAGGTCTTACAGGTGACGAGATATGAAGGAATATGTGACAATGATATTCTCGCATAAAAATTGAAACTTTGAAACAAAATAGCGACCTCTAAAAGTAATCGGATTTCCACCAAATTCTGCAAGGAGTGTTTTTGCATCAAAAGGAAACTTTTTACGGGTTGTCGCAATAAATTTTCAAATTTTTAAAATTTTTGGCACACCCTATTATGGAGGCATCTATTTTGTATTGCAAATTAAATATCTTGTTTTTAAAATATTATGACACAGTTTCTAAAGTTTTTTTGTGAAAAGATGTTTCCTAAAAATATAAAACTGCATTCATATGACATTACTGTGAACTTTTCAGACACCCTTGAAATTTTCACAATTTAACGTATATGTTATTTAAGCTGTTGGATAAATGGTTTTCGCACACCGCATGTAAAAGAAAGATTTTTTGCTGTGTTAGCTCCACTTATTAGCCAAGTTGTCTTTCTCTCAGAGGTGGTGTCCAGACTCTTAGTCCGATACCCAGCTCAGCATCTCTGAACACGTTGCGGTCTTCCTCACAACGTCACCACCAACCACGGTCCAGGAAGAGCAGTGAGGGAAGGAGTCGGGCTGGCTCCTTACAAAGTGATAGAGGTTGTTCTCATGTGGTTCTTTAACCACCAAATGTTTATTTTCCTAGCTTTAAAGCCTCTGTGTTATTGATAAAATATCACTGCATAATTCATCAGAAAAACCTAATCGGGAAGGATCTAGGATTTAGTATAGTTATGAGTGATGTTTTAAATGCAGTCAACTTCATCAGATCACGTGCTCTAAACCACAGACAATTCAAAGCTTTTTTTGAAGAAATTGAAGCTAAATATGGCGATGTTCTGTACTATTCTGAAGTCCATTGGCTTAGCAGAGGCAAGGTTTTGCAACGTTTTATATCACTCTTCGAGGAGATAAAAATGTTTCTGACAGAAAAAGGACAAGCAGTAAATCACCTCGAACATCCAACATGGGTATGTGACTTGGCACTTTTGACTGATATTACTGCACATTTAAATGAATTGAATCTGGGATTGCAAAGTAAAAACCACCTGATATTTAAACTTGCTAACAATGTATCAGTGTTCCAAATTAAATTATCATTATTTCGAGAGCAACTGTTGAAGAATAATACCTTCACTTTCCTAACTGCCAACAAATACTTAAAAAATACGTGAATAGTTTCAAATATGCCTGTCATATAGAACATATTCAGCAGTCATTCAGTGAGAAATTTACAGACTTTGAATGGGACAAAACGTTGTTAAAAACATTTGCAAACCCTTTTGAAGCCTCATATAAAGACACTGACTCCAGTTTACAGTTCGAACTCATTGATCTTCAGAGTAATGATGAGGGCAAAATTTAAGGAGGGAATTCTGCTAAATTTTTATAAATGCCTTCCTAAAAAATCCTATTCATATCTACGATGGATGGCAGCTATTTGCACAAGTCTGTTTGGAAGCACTTAAATATGCAAACAGGCTTTTTCATTGATGAAATTGATCAAATCGAAATATCGGAACCAGTTGACGGATGAAAATCTGTGTTCAGTCTTGCGGCTGAATACAGCAAACTTTACACCAGATATTAAGCGTTTAGCAAGGGCAATGTAGACTCAACAGTCGCATTGAGACAAATTAAATTCATTTTAAAATAGAAAGGTTGATTGTTCTTATTTCCTATTAATTTTGTGTAAGAGCTTTCTTATTTAAATGAAAAGTTTATTTTATGCAGAAAATTAAGTTATTATTATTATTATTATTATTTAATAAAAACTTTACAAATCCAATAAAACATAATAAAATAAATTTTAATTCAGATTTTCCTTAAATTTGTGTGTTCAATATAATTTTTTTCGTAATGCGGCCCGCAGACTTGGAGAAAATGTGTAATGCGGCCCTTTGATAGGAAAAGGTTGTGCATCACTGATATAGATGTTCTGTTTTGATAAATTCTTACTTTTCTCTGGTCAAAAATCAAGAGTGATATGCAAGTAATTAACTCTTTCCTATGATACTGATCTCTTTATATTGTAGATATAGACATGGCATTTGACATGATAAAGTCAGCTGAGTCAGTTTATGAAAGGTGGTTCAATGTTTATCTCCAATTTCAAGCTGCAATTAAAATTAAATGACACAACTCTGCCTCTTAGAAATAATCAGTTTTTGTAACTATTAGCAAATTTTGACAAGAACTTAAATGTAGTGTTCATACAGCTAGTGCTGTGTCACATTTGCTAATTTTTAATTGAATATTTCTGTAGGTTCTGTGGGTGGTACAAGCCTTAGTGGTTGGGTGCTTTCAATGGGATCAGGTTTGCGGGGCAGTATGGGAGGTCTGAGCTGGGAAGGAGCCAGAGGATTTGCAATGCTTAGGCTTCTTAATAGATCTCGACGTCCTCTGCCTTCAACGCCTCAGTTTTTTCCATCAAGAACGTCACCATCCTGTGCTGATCTTGCAGTGGGTCGAGATCTCTTGGAGACCTGGGTCAATGTTCCCTCTAGGCAAGGAATCACCCTTGGACTTGGCCTTTCTCATGGCATTCAAGTTAGACCACAAAATAGCAGGGCATTGAAAGTCCGCTCTCTGGATCGAAATGTTCATGCAGGGTAAGTGATGGCTGTCTTCCATTCGTCAATTGTTCTTAAATTATCCTTTATCTAAATAGGTTATAAGCCCAAATAGATTATAAACCTAGTTTTAAGTATAATGAAGAAATTCGAAAATATTAAATACAGGCGACTCCCGAGATTTGACCGTTTGAGATTCGACCGTTCGAGATTCGATCAACTTGAGAATTCGACCAGTCGAATCGACCCAGCCGATCAATCGGACGAATTAGAAACTGGTTTTCGCAAAGTAATTTTCGGCCTGCCTGACCACGAGAGGTTTAGTTTGTCTAGGCATCATTATTTCTGCTCTAATTGTTTGAATTTGTGCTGATTCGACATTCGACTGTTCAAGATTTGACCACATTTTCAGGAATGCATCCCTGTCGAATCTCGGGAGTCGCTTGTATTGCAATTTCAGAATCTTATTTATTTTAGTGGTACATCCAATATTTTACTATGAATGCATAAAGTTGTTCCTTGGTAGAGTGAGATTTTTTATTCTTATAGTAGCCAATGTATGTAGCCAAGGTCAGTATTCGCATGCATAATTGAATTAATAAATTGTAGTATACTTGTGATTAACCATGCTAATTGAGAAGGAAGATATCAAAAAATGAGGACAAAGTACAGGCGACTCAGAAGGTTCGACCATTCGAGATTCGACCAAGTCGAGAATTCGACCCAGCCGATCGATTGGTCAAATTAGAAACTAGTTTACGCGAAGTAATTTTCAGCCCACCCAACCATGAGAGGTTTAGTTTCAGTCTAAACATCGTTATTTCTGCTCTAATTGTTTGAATTTGTGCTGATTCGACATTCGACTGTTCAAGATTCGACCATGTTTTCAGGAACGCATCCCCGTCGAATCTCGGGAGTCGCCTGTAATATCACTTTACACTCTAAATTTGCCCTAAACTTACAGGCAGAGGTGTATATAGTGCTAGGCGACTTTAATACACTATTGTTGTATCACAGATAAAATTTGAGAAAAGTTTAAACCATCCATGTAAGGCAGTCAAAACAAAAGTAATTTTTTCATATTATAAAAAATGTGTTCACATATCTCTTTGAATAGAAATAGTGTGAATAATAGTTCAAACTGGCCAAATAAAATCCAATAAATAAGGAGATGTTTAAAAAATAAGAGATCTCTATCGTGAGTCCAAAACATGTTTCCTGTATTAGGAAGTGATAATGAATGTAGAAATTTTATATGTTAATATAAAAGTGCAACGTACTTCTTTTTTGTTGAATTATAGGATGCCTCCAGAGCTAGAGGCTCCTCTTCTTCGTGCTCCCTCTACATCCCTCAGTGCTGCTTCGCTACGATCCTTTGCCATGCCATCTTCAACTGAGACAGAGGCTGCATGTTATCGGGGTGTTGCCTTACCAAAAGACTTGTCGAGCGTGTACCCCCACGACGAATACATAGAAAGTGCCGAGGAGACACCAGATGAAGTGAAGGAAGTGAGTAGCGGAGTGGATATGGTTGATGATGAGGTTGGAGGTGAGGAGGTAGCAGAAGGCGATGTAGGGGATAGGGGTACGAGTTCATGGTGGAGGATGGGAGTTGTGCGGGAGAGTGCAAGGAGACGGAGGAGGCATGGCAGAAGAGGTGGAAGTGGCATCTATGGCGTGTCCTTTGGGGAGCTGGAGGAACTCAGGGAAACAGGTTGGTTTTAGCCATTTATTGACATTGGAATTAGAGTATAAGCACTTTTCACAAAATAGTAATATGCATATTCCAAATTTAATTAGTTTACAGCAAAATTTCACTGCATAAAATTGACAAGAATTAAGGATTGTCTGTCAAAATTAAGCATGCACAAGATTTTAGCTTTCTGTCAGATAATTTATGACATCATTTTTAAAAATCCCATGTATCGATATTAAGAAGAGATTACTTAAAGAGGAAAGTGATTATTTATTCCTTCCGAAAACTGGTATGCTGTTTTTGTAAGTTTTCAAGAGAATACCAGAAATCTAAATGCCATGTGACAGCTGATTTTGTGGTAATATTATTAAGTAGAATGTGCTATAGTTACTTTTAGAAAGAATCAATGGATATTTCCCTTTTTACATAGGATAAAAATTTTTTGTGCAAAAATGAATGTTTCAATAAAACTATAATTTCAGCAGCCCAAAGTTTTTTTAACTTAATGCAGTAGAAGTTTAGATTCGATTGTTGAAGCTATTTATGGAGATCAAATTGGCATCAGAAACATAAATTGTATTGAAAGTCATTTCCCTCTCCTTCATTCCCCCTCTCTCACTCTTCCCCCTCTCCTTTCCCTCTCCCTTCCTCTACCTCCCCCTCCCTCCCTCCCCCTCCCTCCCCTCCCTTTGTTCCCTCCATCCCCCTCTCTTGTATTAAAAGCAATCAAAGCACGTTTACACCCATAAGGATTGAAATAAGAATATGATATCGAGTTCTAACAATGGAATTGGTAGGCAAGGCAACATCCCCTTAAAATGGCTAGATTTCCTCAAACTGTGTAAATTAAACGTTTAATTTGAGCAATTTCGAACTGTAGGCAGAAAAAGACAAACAGAATAAGAACCTTTATAATGTTTTCTTCAAAATGGTTCACATCCGAAGTTCGTAGGTCAATTCTTTCTAATTTTAATCTCAAAAAAATCGGTACAACATACATTGTACAAACTTTCTCATATAATAATGCATCGTTTAGTTATCTTTATTAAATGAAAATCGTATGAGCCTGTTTTTAGAAAATCCAATTTTTGTTAAAGTTGCCCAAGAATAAACTAGCTTTATATTCATTTTTTGAGAAAAATGAAATACGTAGTACAGTAATACCTCAATTTACGACCCTTCTATTTATGCCGATTCACTTTTATGCCTGTTGCAAAATCAACCTCTAAAAAATTTTTAATTTTGAAAAAATGTAGAAAAATCGGAAAAAACTATGCATTAAAGTTATCTTGCAGCATGAAGCAGTTTCAGACATTGTTCACATCCGATGTTTGTAGGCCAATTTCTTCTAATTTTAATCTAAAAAAGAATGAAGCCTGTGCATCGAAAAGTTCATTTTTACGTGAAATTACGTTATCTTATTGGAAATGGAAATTATCCCATGGAGTTGAACCTGGGTCTTTAATATCGAGTTTGATACATTAAAACGTTTTGTTATTATATCATAATGCTATCCTGAAAATTTCATGAAATTCGGTTCAGTCGTTTGCGAGATATTAAGCTTCAAAAAGCATTACACACAAAGTGACACTGTCTTTTACATAGTTTGGATAATATATAATACAGTAGGTCTGATTATCTGGACTAATTAATAACAATGGTGATCTGGTTGATCAAAGATCTGGAGAATTGGACAAAATTAAAAAATTTTATAAATGGTAAAAAGAGGTAAATGTATTTTGAACAAATTATTTTAAAATACATAAACTGCCATTCTCCTCCTCCAAAGCAGGAACAAAATTAAGAATAGAGTCACTAAGTTTTTGTCTAATATTGTTGATTTTCAAACATTATTTCATTTTGCCAATTGACAAAGTAATAACTTTTGTATTTGGTAGCTATTTTAACACTGGCAGTGAGCAACTTTGGGTTTAAAAGAAACAATGTTAAATTTCAAGGTAAAACAGAGCAGCCCTACATTCTACACTAAAATTTTTTGTGTAAAAGACTTTACAGGGGTAATTTTGTCAATGTGACTTTTCCGCCTCATCTTTGCCATCAAGATAGGCAACGTTATTTTGATTGTTGAAGGTTAAACAAGATAAAATTTTATAACAAGTTGCATTACCAACTTTTTATGATGCATCAGATTGACTCTTTGTTGCCATTAGAATGGCAATATTATTTGAATGAGAGGAGCTACATGGTCAACTTTGTTATCAAAGTAAGTAGCCAGGGAATGTCATCTTTTGATGAGAAAAAATTTACTGCTGAAATTAAGAAACATTCAGCAATTTGAAATTTTATCTGGATAATCGGAGTTTAGATAATCTGAGTTTTACTGCATGCAAAATTAAGAAACAGCAATTTGAAATTTTATCTGGATAATTGGAATTTAGATAATCTGAGTTTTACTGCATGCATGTTTTTTTGTTTCATGCAAATTTTTATATATTGACTACTTGAAGAAAGGCATAGTTAATTTGTATATAAATTGAAAATTAAATTTCACTGGGATTGATTTAAGGATTCTTATCTTTATGATACTGGAAAATTTTGAATTTTATTTTTCCATTTGTTAATTGTTAAATATTTTTTCTATGGATGAAATTATAACCATAATAAGATTGTATCATACTCGATATTAACCATGTAATTGACTATAATTGCCTTATATTCTCTGTATAAATATTTTGCATTAATTTCTTCATCTGGTGATATCACGTTACCGTATTTACCCGTATATTAGATGACTCTGAATGTAAGATGACCTCCCTTTTTTAAACCCAGTACAGTAAAACCCCCAAATTCATGTGCTTCGCAGTTTCGCGGGGTTTTCAACTACTGCTGTCATCTTTGAAGTGAAGAGAAAAAACACTAAACAAATGAATTTCCCCATCTGAGAGGTTTTTTTCATCACACTGTGACCCTGTTTTTCAAAAATGTCTACCAAGATGAAAGCAAGTGATAATACAAAAAGCAGAAGCAAAAAGAAGATGTTGATTGAGTTGCTAAATAAACTTGCTAGTGGCCAGAGTGCAGTATCAATGGACAGGCAATATGCGATAAACTGTATGGCTACGGCAGATTTAAATGCCACATTGTATTGGTTCAAAACCAGTTTTAGCCTACCTTTTCATCATTTATTGTTGTCAAAATAATGGAGAGGCGTGGACCTAACCCCCATTTTCTCATATGACCTTTGCTTATATTTTTGCGGATTCCAAATTCACGGTGTTTTTGGGAACGTAACCCCAGAGAATTTGGGGGTTGTACTGTATTTAAGAAAAAATATTTAAACCAGTAATTTTGACAAATTTTTCTATTTGACTATTTTCAATTATTACAATTTTTGCATTCAAGTTGTAATTACAATTATTAAAATTGCTGCTGCGATGAGATTGTTTCTTGTTGCATAACTTGGCCATATGTTCAATTATTACAATTTTGCATTCAAGTTGTAATTACAATTATTAAAATTGCTGGCACGATGAGATTGTTTCTCATTGCAAACCATGGCCACCAAGCAACCTCGTGTGGAGATCATTTTTCCTCCTGCAGGACCTGACTCCAGGAAGTGCGAAAGGTAACCAATGATGCTATGTTATCCACATCCAGCAGGAGCTTTCTGGCATACCATGCATTTCCCTCTCCTGTTTCTGTTGTTGTCTTTTACAACACATGATTGATTTACAAGAAGTTATTCCATACTATGCGAGTATAAGATGATTCAGTATTTTTCAGGAACTAAAATTGGATAAAACCCTTGTCTTATATTCAAAAAAATGTGGTATTCATAATATGGATTTTTTTTGCACCTGTGCTGATTTTCATTTGGGACTTTTCAGGTGAAGAAGATGAAAGTGAGCTTGATGATGGCCATGAATTGGTAGAGGGTGAAGTGAGGGTTGTTGGCACTAGTATTGATTCTTCCACATCTTCTTCCTCCTCCTCACCATCATCCTCTGTGTCGATGGGGGAGGGGTGGGTGTGGCGTGGAGGGGGAGGGCATCGCACTAAGAGAGGGTTGACTGGAGGAGAAGTGTCTGTAGGTCCCCATCGGCCAGATCGTTGCCTTGCATGCTGTGTTAGAGTCTTAGGTCAACAAAGGCGTAACACTCGTCGATCTCGAGATGTTTCTACTGGATCTTGTCGCAATAGAACAGGTAATCTACCTAGTGTTGTTTCATCAGTGATTTGGAAAATCTCTGCAAATGAATTTACTAGAAGTAGCTGAATGGGTGGCTTATGATAAACCTTGAAGTAGCAATTCCCAAATTGCAGATCAGAGCCCTCTTGGGTTAACATGAACGTTTTTCAGGCTTATGATGAAGATGGAGCTATGAATATATAATTGCCTTGGTTCTTTTCCCTCATTCACTTCAAGCAATTCAGAGTGGTGAAATTTTGTTGCAATTGAAAGATTTCACGTAATCCAGCTAAAATTAATTTTTTTCCTCTGAACCAGCCCAAAAATAGGGGTGTGCAGGTTACACAAATAAATACGGTATATGATTTGTTATGTAACTTCTTTACACCTTTTTCAGGGCTTTGGTAACAAGCTGAACTTTGAAATATATAAATTTGTTTGAAGAATGCTTTAATATCAAAGAAAATAAGGAAGAACCAGATATTTTGTAATTTAGATGTTTGTCAGTGAATTATTGAATGAAATTTTTCATACTTGTATTGTGGTACCAAAGGAAAATAATGTATAAACGAAGTAAATATGAAAAGGTTAATGGAGACAGTTTGGGAATTGCTTTTCGCAGGCATTACTGATTTTTGTCACATTTGTGAGTTTATTTAAAAAATAAATGAGATGGAAATGATGAAAGATGAAAATCATCCTTTCCTGAAGCATTTTTAATAGCATTTTTATGATCATTATATTACAACATTTTTGATAGCCTATGCTAAATTGAAAATAATAAATTCTCAAGTGCCATCAACACAAATAATGCCCATAGAACTTTTTATTAATACTTAAATTTTAATATTTTATAATTTGTAGTCCTCATAGAAATATAAAAATTGAGTTAAACAACATTCTTGATTATACCAATTATTTAATATTTTTGAAATTTTGTTAATTTCTCATTTTGAAAAATCTGTGTCGTCCAGCACTTGACTTTCTCCATACAAAACAAAGAATATGATTATTCTTGACATTGGCATTCTCAGGAATAATTATCAGCAATTACACTCATTAATAAGTTTAAAACATTTTCAAATAAATTCAGACGAAAAATTGAAATCTCACTGAAACTATCGAGTTTATGAAAAAATGTTTCAAACAAAACCTGTAGAAAATTCCATTATCTACAACCTTTATAATGGCACATATTTAGGTTAATTGACTTCTAAAGGAGATCTTTGGAAAAATGGAAAAACGACTAGAGTGAATCACTTCCAGTAGACCAATTACAACCAAATCCTTTTCAAATATTCATTCAGTAAGAGAAATCTTAAATATAAAGTTTTGTGTTGATCTGATTATTAGTTTTTGAGTTAGAGTGCCCACAAAATTCCTATCACATACAAACAGACATCATCGAGAAAATAGTTAAAACGTACTCGAGGGACCTCAAAATATGTATTTGAATTCTCGAAAACGATTTTTTTATGAAATCAATAGTTTATTATACTACATATGGAGAAACTATAAAGGAAAAACGACACGAATAAACCTTCACTTCTGGTTGAGCAGATTCAGCCAAAACCTTTTTAGATCTTCATTTGCTAATAAAAATCTTAAGTATAAAGTTTTGTGCTGATCTGATTATTAGTTTTTGAGTTAGAGCGCCCATAAAATTTTATCACACACATGCAGACATCATCGCGAAAATAATCGAAATGTACTCAGGGGACCTCAGAACGTAGTTCTGTTGAAATCACGAATTCGAATTTTTTTCACGAATACAACACTTTCTTCTATGCTGCATATGGAAAAATAAAAATATTAATGCATTAATATGCTTTTGAAGGTTGCATACTGTATTTATGTTTACATTTTCTGTAATTAATATTCACATTTCAAATTATTAAAACCAAAATACAATGTGTTTACTTCTTGCTACCTACTTAAATTAAGACAAGGACTTTATCAACTTTTTATTCTTAGACACAGAGAGCAGTGGTGAGAAATATTTGGCTTCAGGTGAGAAGGAGAGCCCTGTGGCACGCAGACGTAAAGGCACAACACTCTCCATGATCCCTGGTGGAAGTATGAGTGGTGGGAATGCACTCACAAGGGGCAGTGAAGCCAGTAGCTGTAGTGTCGACATAGGTCAGTCAATTCTCACTTTCTATTGCTCTTCATTGTTGTACATATGCTGTCATATTTATTATTCACAAAATCTGATGTGTCCAGCACATGGCTTTCTCCATACTAAGCAATGAATATGATTGCTCTCAACATCAGTGTTCTTAGAAATAATTATCAACAATTACACTCATGAATAATTTTAAAACATTTTCATTAGTCTTTATTTAAAAATAAACAATAAGTAAAGAAAATTGCTAGCTTTTTCTATGGATAACAAAATGTCAATGTGCAATTATAATTACCCTTGGCAATGTATGCAATGCTATCAGCAATTAGAAAATTTTATCAAAGCATCGGAAACAATGGCATCACTTAGCCATATATTTAACATAAATTTAGAAGAAAAATCAAAATATCTCTTAATTTAACAGTTTTCTAAAAAAATATTTCAGACAAAACTTGTATAAAATTACATTGTCCATAACTTTTATAATAACAAATATTTATGTAATTTGCATTTTAATGGAGGAATTTGGAATAAAAGGAAAAACGACAAGAATAAACCCTTACTTCCGGCTGAGCATTTTCAGTCAAAACCTTTTCAGATCTTAAGTATAAGGTTTTGTGCTGATTAGTTTTTGAGTTAGAGCATCCGCAAAATTTTGTCATATACAGTAAAACCTCTTTATAACGAAATTGAAGAACCCAATTTTTGGCACTTTTTTGTAAGGAGGTTCTTTGTATGGAGGTTATATCAGGTTCATGCATATTAGCATATTATTGTTGGTTATAACAGAGTCGGCCAAGCACTGAAGTGGGACCGGATGCAAATATCAATGGGGGTCCAAACGATATTAATATTTATAGTAATAACAAATGATTTATAAAGTCCCAGTTTAATATTATAACTTTTAAGGAGTGTTTCTTTATTGGATTATTACATGAAAAAAGTATCAGAAAATAAAATCTTATTTAAGTTCCGTCCATATGTGTGATGTGTGCGACGCACACGGGCGGCCAAACAATGGTGGCAGCCGATTTATCATCAGATATGTAGAGTATTTTTAACAGTAATGTGAATTGTATTATGATATGCCATATCTTCTTACACATTTATTGGCTACGAAATTTATCATACCATAAGGCGTTTTTTAAAATTTTTGTAAAGAACGCCTATAAAGGGCGGCAAAAGAGAGACTTGAACATGGGCGGCCAATTAGAGCCTTGCACGGAGGTGGCCGTGAGGCAGAGCACACCCCTGGTTCCGTAGTAAAATTGAGAAAATATTAACAGTGGCTGCCTAAATTGCTGGAGCTAATTTCCCAAATACGGCAGACCTCGTCTTTCTTGGGTTACATTCCTGAAAACTTCGCGAAACTCCACCAATAGTAAATGCGTAAAATGCAAAGCGTAACTTTTGAACTACGTCAAACCTGACACACAGACATCATCGATAAAATAGTTAAAAGGTACTCAGTGGACTCAAAAAGTGTATTTCCATTGAAATCTCGAATTCAATTTTTTTCACGAATACAATACTTTCTCCTATACTAACAGTAAGTATGGAGAAAGTAACAAGGATAAAATAAATTATGTTACCTAACAAATAAAGCAATGAAATTCTTTTGCTGCTCTTGTTATTAATTAATACAAGGAAAAATTTCCGTATACAGGCAACCCCCTACTTTGTACACACACGTTCCTGAAAACGTGTACGAAAGTCGAATGTACAAAAGTCGAACATAGATTTACATGTTATAGGGGGGTTCCGTTCCCAGAGAGCCAAAAAATATTATAAAATCTCTAATTATGGTATAAATGTTTAGTTTTTTGAGTAGGGGCCTTTTAGACACAATCATCGATTTTACAATATAGAGAGATAGGGCAAAATGCAATAAAATATTTAAATAATTGCACAAATAAACACTGCTGTACAAAGATGCCGATGCGGCGGAAAGTGGTGGCCTGGTGGCTGGCAACCAGCAGCACTCAAAATATTCGTTCGTCATTTCGCTGATGCACGAAAGTCCAAATTCGGTGTACGGAAGGCGGTTCAGAGGTGTCAATGTATAATGAATGAAAGTGCAAGTTTTTTCATTAAAGCATTTTGCTATTTTCATAGTTTTTTTGTAATATTGCCTAATCATGGCCCCAAAGAGAGTGGTGATTGAAATGAAAGAAAAGTCAGTGTAAAGGGTGAAAAAAGTGACGAGTTTGGAGAAGAAAATTGAAGTTTTAGGTAGGCTTCATCAGTTGGTAAATTACTTGGTGTAACCGAATCCACAATAAAATCGATAAGGAAAGTGAAGAAGCGATTAGAGCTAGTGGTACTTCAATGAGTACCTAAGAATCCGTATGTAGAGTAGACAAAGAAGGCTTTAAATCTGTGAATCGAGACCCAAACTCCCAAGGAAATCGCACTGAATTCACTTGTCATTCGCGAGAAACCCAAGCAACTGCACAATCATTATGTTTCAAATTGTTTCGCGGTCTGCTAACGGGATATCGCCAACGTCATCGAAGCATGTGTAGATTGGTTCCTTGCTCTTTAAAAAAATATGGCATTTATTCAGAATGCCACAGTACATATTGTATTATTATATTTGTTCTTCTTCACAGTTGAACACACACTCGATCGGCTTAAGTCCAATGAACGTCCAATTGAAGCTAAAGATTCGCCGCTTTCATCACGCCTAATTATTTCCATCTTTGTCTCAATCGTGTTCAGTTTATGAGTCCTACATTTCTTTTCACTTTCAGTTTTCCATTTCTCACTCATGTTTACAAAATAATAGGTGTAAAATGCACAAACAAAGAAACACTACTGTACGTACAAACAAAGACGGTAACGTTGCCAGACTGAATAATAATAATAATTGATTGATTATTAACCTACTTTACAGTGGTATTAATCTTGTCAAATTTCAGTACAATATTAAAAAACACACATAAATCTTACATTACATATATTATTACACAGCATAATTCAAGGTTAGTTTTGTCTTCAGAAATTTAAATCTGCTAGGTCACTTTCTAGAAACTCGTCAGTTGAGTAGAATGATTTAGATTTCAGCCATGAAGCCATTACTTTTTTGAATTTTATTATATTTATGCATTTTGCATCATTTGGTAATTTCTTAAAAGTGTTAGCTTGGCTGACAGACAGTGCCACTATGAGATAGCTCGAAATGTTTGATCGTCAGCTGACGTACGAAAGTCCGAATTTGGCATATGAAAGGCGGTTTAGGCGTGAGAATGTATAATGTACGAAAGAGCGAGTTGTACGAAAGTCGAATGTACGAAAGTAGGGGGTTTCTTGTACAGGTATACGTTGTGATACGTTCAGGGTGCATTCTAAAAAACCAGAGCATATCGTGAATCAACATATTGAGAAACACATTAATGCATTAGAATAATGCTATAAAAAAGGTGCATTCCTAGATGGATGAAAATCAAGGGTATTAAAAAATGCATGCACAATAAAACCTCAATTATTCATATGTATTAAAACTGGTTAAAGCAATATTTATGGATCAGTTTTTAAAGAAAATGTTGACAAAATATCTTCTAATAGCATGTGATTTTATTAAGAATTCATGCCATATTCAAGCAAGTTAAAAGAAAATCTATGGAAAAAGTTATTGCTTCATTTAACATTATTGTTCATGCAATATAGTCAAATAGAATAGAAACCATTTCACTTCCAGGAACAGGAAAGAAAAATATTTGAATTTTAAAAATATAATGCTTAAAAATTCACTACTTGGTTATTCGTCGTGAGTTTTACTTATTAGGAAAATTCCTATTAAGGCACACTATTTATCTCTCATGTTTGTTGGGGGCCGGGACAAAATTCACATTCTTTTTAAAGTGTCAATCTTCCATTTGGTCTGCTTCTTGGATAGTACAAGCACAGACAGCCTGAGGTTTACTACAAAAAAAGCAAATTTTTAATAGACATCAGTGAGTTATAAAAAGCGTCCAGTCACGGTTGACATCCAAGTCTTGACTGGGATCAGGGTTGTCTGGAATTTCTCTTGATTGTTGACTTTCATTATCTCTACACTGTCTTTTTAAAGTTTAAAAGTAATTCGTACATATTGAAACAGTTGCTTTTTGTTGCTAGGGTATAGGCCCTTTCCAGTGGGCAGAGAAATGCTCCTCATTTTCCGGGATTTGTAAAGGTGTATGTCCGAATCAAGCGAGCAGATTAAGAGGGATTGGTATCACTTTCCAGAATATCAGTTTCCCAAATGATCATTTTCCTGAATATCACTTTCCCGAATATCAATTTCCCGAATGATCATTTTCCCAAATATCACATTCCCGAATTATCATTTTCCAGAATATTTTCCCGAATATCTTTTTCCGGATTATCACTTTCTGACTATCAGAAAATGTTTTCCCCTCCACATGAATATCCCAGAAAGCATACTTGCTCTTGCCTCCCCTCCATGAGTGTGTTAATGAGGAATGCTGTATCTTACCGGATGATGCGAAAAACAATGACTAGTGACCAGTCCTTGAGCTTTGTGCTGCGGGAGTCTACCTTTACAATCATTAGCACTGAGACACAGTTGTGTAAGTTTGGATGTACTTGAAATTTGAAGGGGGAGTGAAAGGATAACAAGGCCATATACTGAAATGCTATCGGAGGAGCAATAATGTAGCAGTAGCGAATAAACAGACATTTCTCCCTTTTTAGGGTAAAGGAAGTCTATGGACTTTTAGGTCCCTCCTACCCATCACTAGCAATCATTATTTATCTCTTCTGTTAGTCTACTGGAAATGCATTTCAGTTAAGCAGTACAGTAACTGAGTTTTATGCTGAGTATTATCAGGTGACTAACAGTGCGTGGTTTTTCACAACCAAGAAAAGCATCTGGTAACATCTGCCTTTTCAAACTAAATCGGGTCCACGGGTGTTATAAATAATTGTAAGTATATGTCACTAACGGGAATATTCTTGGTGATAAAGTGCAATACTTAATAACCTTTTATTGATATATGTATTTTAAAATCATTTACTCCTCATTTTACAGTGCTTAACAGTATGGAAAACTTAATAATTTTAGAAAGTATGCATTCCAATCAAGGTGGCTTGAAGTTGAATTACAAAGGATTTATGAGGTCTGTCCCGAAAGTAATGAGACTGATTTTTTAAAAAATTATGTAATGAAATTGCCTATGCCTGAATGTGGTCTTCTTCGAAGTAGTTTCCTTGGGAAGCCACACACCGCTTCCAGCGGTTCCCCCACTCCTGGAAGTCTTCTTTCGTGAACTCATTCAGTACCTCCATCGTGACTCTCTAGATGTTATCAACCATCTCAAAATGACGTCCTTTCAAGCGATTTTTCATATTCGGGAAAAGGAAAAAGTCACAAGGAGCCAAATCTGGGGAGTAGGGTGGCTGCGGAAGGACGGGAATTTGTTTAGAGGCCAAAAACTCCCTGACAGAGGACACACCGTGGCAGGGTGCATTGTCATGGTGCAAGATCCAGTTGGCCAGTTAAGGTCAGACACGCAAAACCCTTCTCCTTAGCCAGTCAAGGACCTCCTGATAGAAGGTTTGATTCACAGTTTGACCTCGTGGTACAAATTCTTTGTGTACCACTCCTTGGTGGTCAAAAAACATGATGATCATTGTCTTGATTCTTGATTTGCTCATTCAAGCTTTTTTTGGCCGCGGCGAATTTTTCGCATGCCACTCCTCACTTTACCTTTTGGTTTCCGGGTCGTATTCGAAAACCCATGACTCATCTCCTGTTATCACCCGATCCATGAAGTCTGGTTCAGTTTCCAAACGATCGAGAAGTTCTTGGCACACGTTCCGCCGATTTTCCTTGTGATCCTCTGTCAGATTTTTTGGCACCATTTTCGCATGTGGAAATGATCTGTCAAAATTTGATGGACGGCATTTTTACTCATGTTCAGCTCATTTGCAGTGAATCTAACCGTCAACCGCCGGTCTGTAGCAATGAGAGACCTCACTCGATCCACATTCTCTTCTGATTTCGCCGTGGAAGGTCTTCCCGAGCGATGTTCATCTTCCACATGTTCTCGTCCTTCCTTAATTGCCTTGTGCCACCGAAAAACTTGTGCTTTGGATAAAACGTCTTCACCAAAGGCTCTTTTTAACTTTTCAAACGTTTCCGTAGCAGTTTCGTTCAGTTTGACACAAAATTTGATTGCGTACCGTTGCTCGATTTTTCGCTCCATTTTCACCGTGACAGAGTGCACAAACATGACCTTGAATAACTAAAGAATACACGACCAGCACTCAACGGAAAAAGTCACAACTGGTCTCGTTGTGTAGAGGAGGGTTATAGCTACACATTGATAAACGGTCGGCGGGGGCAGCATTGCCACATCGTGCATAAGAATTTGTCTCATTACTTTTGGGACAGACCTCGTATGTATATGAAGGATAAGGGTGGAAAGAAAAACAGAACATATTAGGAATGTGAATTGCAGAAAACTAAGGGTTGTAAAGGAAGAATAATCACTATTGAATTGGGTGACATGCACCACGGATTACTTTCGGAGAGTAAGAAAAAGCATAACCATCCCCCAGAGGTCACCAGGCTAAGAGTTTCCAGAGCAATTGACTCCATTAAGTGCAAGACTGAGGATAGTGCTGAAGTACCAGCTTTGATGATACAGAATATTAAAAATTACTTGCTTCGCCAGTGATGGAGTATATTTCTGTTGATAAACTTAATCTTCAAGAACATTTTTACACTAAATATTATTTTTTGTATTGCTGCCAATAAACTTAATTTTCAAGAACATTTCTGCGCTAAATATTATTTTCTGTATTTCTGGCAATAAACTTAATTTTCAAGAACATTTCTATCCTTAATAATATTTTCAGGAAAATGATAGTTCGGGAAAATGATAATTCGGGAAAATGAAATATTCGGGAAAATGAAAATTCGGGAAAATGAATTTGGGAAGATGATCATCTCCTATAAGAAAACGCTTGTGGTCTTTGTCGGTGTCTGGCCGGACGGTCTCATCAGTTAGTTATAAATATCTCAACATATCTCGGCCATTTCTTCAGCCAGTCCAGCCAAATTCGGTAGGATTGCTATGAATACGTTCAAACAGCGATTTCTATAAAAAAATTTCAAATAAGTCCCGGGTTCAACGCCAGGAGATGTTTTACATTCCATATGAATCTCATATCTCGGCCCATAAGTTTACACGCTAAAATTTAATTTTCGACATGCAGAGTTTTACTCTTTTGGAAATTAAAATTAGAAAGAATTGACCTACGACCTTCAAATTAAGACCATTTTAAAGGAAAATAAACGGGCCCTTTAATTTTGTTCGTCTTTTCTCACCTAAAGGTAAAACTTTAGCAAATTTTACGTTTAAATTCGCCGATGTAAGAAAAATCGTTCATTTTCGTCAATGATCGCCTTGGAAACGGGCATTGTTGTTTCAAGCCATATATGCTCATATAAACCTATATTCGTTTACGTAAATTGGATGGATAAATGCGGTAAATTACGTATTTTAAAACATGGTAATGTTTGAAAAAATTCGACGATGTTTTAACGTGCCTTCGTTGTCTTATCGAAGTCTTTCTGAATAATAAAGGCAGTTGCTTGCACTGCGCCTTCGCGTTATCTGAATATAACAGATATTATGAAAATAATTTTTTCGTGCTGTTTATTTATAATTCGCGTCAATCCAATTATAGGGTAACCAAACAAACGACTATTACATTGTTATCTAAATAATTAAGGTATATGCGCTGATTGCGTGTGTATTGAGATATCTATTGAGATTGTTCTTAACTGCTGTTTAGTGGAATTGAACGATTGATTGTGATTACTTACTAAATACTGCTTTTCATATGGACAGCTGTATGTAGTCATAAGTAGAACACATGACAAACATAATTTGAAATTTTTGGTTAAGGATAAAGATAATCAAGGGCAATTGCTGTTAAACGAAAGAGTATTTACAAGGAACGTCGTTATAAGAGAGCTACTGAATAGGTAAATTAATATTATTGAGGTATAAGACTATTTTCCTCTTAATTTTTTAAAACTATTCCTTTGTTTTCATTTGTAGCCCTTTCCAATCTTATTCAAATATTATAATTTTATCATTTGTTTGTTGGTTTTATTTTTATATTGTTTGTTTACAAAGGTCGTTTTAAACGGGATCATGCGCCTAGTTAGGGAAAATAAAATTCAGGAAAGTGATATTCGGGAAAGTGAATGTGACCGGATTGAGAGGTAGAGTCATAAAGTGTAATGAATGTAAAACCAAAAAAGGTGTATTGTGAAACAGCTTATCGCAAGGTATACCTGTATTGTACAAGGCATGTTAACTGTGAAAGCCTTCTGCTGTATTTCTGGCATGATTCATTTGTATAGCATATTATTTTCTAGATTTATTAAAGTAACCTTAATAAGTTTGTATTGATGAAATTTATTTGTATTTTTAAATTTTCATATCTTTGTTACTTAGATGTACAACAGCTAATTGTGTTGTGTGATTCGTTTTTAACTAACAGGAACCTTCCATAAATCTGAAGATACGGAGGACGAGGGTGAAGGCTCAACTTCAAAATCTGTGATTCGTAAAGAAATTCTCAAATATATAATGAGAATGAGTAATCCACTTTGGTGGAAGTTATCAAGACAGACATTACTGTTGTAAGTTTTATAACAGAATTTTTATTTTGTTATTATTTTCAACTGCTAATAGCGTTAATTTTGATGTTGTTTTGACAAAGAAGCGTAGTTATTGTGCTTCACATATATATGAATACAAACATTCAATTTTCCTAGATTCTTAGTAGTTTTAAAAAACTTCGTCTGAAAATTATATGTTAATTTTTTATTACAGTGAACAGGGATTTTAATTGAATGTTGATACGATGAAGATAATTTGCTTGATTTTTAAAAACTTAAAATGTTCTTAATTATTTGTGTTATTATTATTTCAGGTTAAAGCAAAAGCACCCTCAATCATTCCAGGATGTTTGCCTCTATTCTGAAGTTTCAGCTTGTCTTGGCTCAGCTTCATACCGCTTGATATCAAGGCATTTTATCCAGGAACTTTTTTTTGATCTTACATTTGATGAGGTAATTTTAAATTTACTAACTTTCACTTTTGAATGTGATAGTAATTTTCATAATTACTTTAGAACTGATCTTTAGATTTTTTTCTAACTTAGAATGTTATTACGGTGATAAATATTTTTTAAATATATTTTTAATTTTTGTCAGAGTTTGACTGAAGGGAATCTATAACACTACTGATTTTTTCAGGGTCAAGGATTGTAATTTAAGTGACACCTGATAATTTTTAATAAACTGCATTTACTGCCGCTTTAAAATTAAATTCATTAATTTCCCGCATATATAAAAATTTGTCTCCTTGTAAGGTAGAGGTGTGCATTACCAAGAGTTGTTTTATTTGCACATTAAAAAAGTAACCTTAAATGCTATTTCCTGAGCTTATAAACAATTTAAGTGCAGTTAATTTTTGTTTTCATGGCTAGAAAATAAATTGTTAGAAAATAAACAAAATTTGGTTTCATCACCGTATAATTGTTTCTTTATTAATGGGGCATTTGGCCAACAAACCATCTTCTCACTCACAAGGAGAGTTAGACAACTCCTCTCCTGGTTTCCGGATGAAACCACCGCTGCATGAAAGAACAAAAATTAATAGGACATGTATTTTTTTCTAGCCACCATTGGCCATTCCTTCGCAAGTTATTAACATTTAAAGATCACGAAAAACCTGCCCGCTATTTAAATTCCTTCGTAAAATCATTACTGACAAGTAAGTGGCATAACTGTGCGGGTAACGGTGCAGGTTGTTTAGTTTTGAACCTGTGGACCCGGGTTCAATCCTGACATGCGGCATATTTTTTTCGTCACCTACGGACATTTTCTTAATTTGAACTTTTACCTTTACATTATATTAGTGTGCATCCCTCTCAGTTGATTTTTGTATAGACTGGAAAGACAGGAGACGGATCAGGAATCTATATGTGAATTAAGTTGTCAAGGTCAGGTTGGAGAATGTGAACACCAGCGGAGTAAATATCGGTAGAGGAGTAAGATGGCTGTTATCTATCGCTGATCCTATTCCATATACAGTGGAACACAACACAAAAACGGATAACATGAAATATCGGTTAACACGAAATGCTTGCTCGGTCCGTTCCTATGCCTATACTTTTCAATGTAATTTTATTCGCTTAACCCGAAACGCTTAACACGAAATACCAGTTAACTCGAAAATAATTTTCGGTCCTAATAAAATAAACCTATGCGAAATTCTTCAGATAACATGAAATGGCACTGAGAATTTCCATTAACCCACTAGCACTGAAAATTACTACCTCACCCATCCTCCTTCTAAGCCTTTATCTGTCATTAACCATAGTCCTTAGTAGTTCAATGAATCCCAAACATGCAATATTGGTCTCGTGGCAACCAGTGAAGAAAGTGCTCACCTAGATTAGGCTTTATTTCGGGTACCTGTTCCACAATAAACACATTCCTGGAACTTCAATCTTTGCACTTAAGAAACTGACTTAGAAACTCAGCTTCTTATTGGCGTTGAGATTGGTGGGTATCTCCCAATACCTACTGGTCAACCAATTACATATTTCCTGTAAACAAATCCCTCCTACTCCATTTACATTTAGCCAATTCCTTCGCATTTTTCTCCTCTCTAAATCCCTATAAATAACATTCATGAAATTCTAAACTATCGGTTGCTGCTGAATTTCTGAGTGAAACTGTTGGTGCACTTTGAAAGAATGAAATATTTCCTATTCATTGGAATCATTTAAATTTTGGTTTTATATAGTTATAAAAAATGAAATACATAGTCCATATTAAAAATGGCCAATAAAGTCCATAAGCAAAATGCACTACCGCTAAAAGTGAAAATGCAGCTTCTAGAAGCGGTTGATGCCGGTGATAGATCCAAAACCAACATTTGCAAAGAGTTCGGGATTCCAAATTCAACATTGTCGACGATTATTAAAAACTGTTTTTGAGAGCAACAAGTTTGAATCTGAACGGAAGCAGCTACATAAAGCAAAGAACAAAGATTTAGACGCTGCACTGCTCATCTGGTTTAAGCAGGCAAGGGCACAGAATGCTTCTATTTCTGGCTCTGTTTTGATGGCAAAGGCAGACATTTTGGCTACAGAGTTGGGAATTGAGCTCAAATCTAATCCTGGACGGCTAGAACGGTTTAAGATGAGGAATGGGATTGTTTTGAAGAACGTTTGCTGTGTATCAAAAGAGGTTTCTCCCAACATGATGTCTGATAGGATAACGTCTGCCTTGCCTTCACTACTGAAAGGCTATGCGACTAAGGACATTTTTAATGCCGATGAAACTGGTATTTTTTTTCGCTGCCTTCCTAGAAAAACTGTGGATTTTAAAGGTAAAAAGTGTTCAGGTAGGAAAAAATCGAAAGAACGTATAACTGTGATGATTGCTTTGCAATTCCGATGGTATGGAAAAATTGCCTCTCTTGGTTATCAGCAAGTTCCTAAACCCTCGCTGTTTTAAGAACGTGAAGAAATTGCCCGTCGAATACGCAGCAAATAAAAAGGCTTAAGAGGACGGCAAATATTTTCAATGATTGGGTAAAGGCATTGGATAAGCGCTTTCAACGGGAGAAGGGCACTGTTATTTTGTTTGTTGACAATAGTCCTGCCCATCCGAAGGTGGAGAGATTGAAATCAATCAAATTGGTTTTTTTGCCGCCAAGTACCACGAGTGTGTGTTGCAACCATATGATCAGGGAATAATTAAAAATTTAAAGTTATACTATCGTAGAGGATTACTGCTAAAATACTTATCTAGTATTGAATCTAAAAAGGAAATTAGACCAGTGACACTTTTGGACTCGTTACATGTGTTGCGTGCTGCCTGGAGGTCAGTAACAGCGAAAACAATTGCAAACTGTTTTCGTCAATCTGGATTCTATTTTCCACAAGCAAACGATCCTTTTGTAGATGTAGATGAAAGCGAAGCGACATTGACAACAATTAAGAACACATCTAACGAATGTTATATAGCCAATATCTTCGGTCGAGTGTCTTCCATTGCGAGTTTGTCAAAGGAAATCACACTTATGACTATATTGGAGTGGATGACCATATTTGTAATGCAGCAATTTTAACAGACAGTAATATTGTAGAAATTGTTAGACCTGGGTTAATAGCAGAAAGTGAAAGTGACAAAAGTGCCGATGATGATAATGACGAAGTATTGTCCTCGCAAAGTACTGCGGATATCCTCGGAATGTTTAAATGTGTGCGGAGATTTTTAGAAGCTCAATCAGGTGGAGAAAATATGTACGAAGTGTTGGACAATTTGTGGAAAAGAAAATGATCGTTAACGCAGTTCAGAAAAAATTAACTGATTTTTTCCCTAAAAAGTAGAGGCTAGAATTGTCGTAACTACTTTAATATTAAATTAATTTGTTTTAAATGTAGTTATGGCATGACATTATTGTTATTATAATTATATGATAAATAAAATATTTAACTAAATGCAATAATTTTGTTAATTACACAGCAATGCTGATAGATCATAGTAGTATCATAGATTGGCCCCGAGATTATGTTATGCATTGAAAATGAAAATTTATCTTAAAAAATGTTAGCATGAAATTCGGTTAACATGAATTTCGGCTAATACGAAAGGTTTGTGCCGGTCCCCTGCATTTCATGTTAACCAATTTCCACTGTATATGGAGAGAGGCTAATGCAAGAAGCATTAGAAGGCACGGGAGATATCAAAATTGGAGGAAGGATTATAAGAACAGTGAAATACGTGGATAATAAAGTACTTCTAGCAAGAAAGGAAAAGGAACTCCAAAAAATAAGTAGACTAGTGATAACAGGTAGAAAATATGGTATGGAAATAAATACAGAAAAATCCAAGGTCATGCGAATTTCAATTAAAGAAGAAGAAAATTTGAACATAAATGTTGGAGGAAAGCCATTAGAGCAAGTTTCAGATTATAAATACCTTGGAAGCATCATAACAAGAGAAGCAAAATGTAGCAATGAAATCAGGACTAGAATAACGAAAGCAAAAACTTCTACTAACGGGGAATATAAAGGAGGGTATCCACAAGAAGTTGATAAAATGCTGTGTATGGAGTATAACTTTGTATGGGGCAGTAACATGGGTGCTAAGGAAAAATGATATTAAATACAGGCGACTCCCGAGTCTCGTTGGGGATGCGTTCCTGAAAACGTGTTCGAATCTCGAATATTCAAGTGTTGAACGCCGTTTTTCCATATACTTGCATGTTATAATCGGGGGATATGTTCCTGCATCTCGGGAAAAAGTCTCCCCTCACATTCTATAAAGATAAAAAAACATTACTAATATGTTAATACAACAATATTAAATTATGAATAAATTATATAATAAATATTTAAAATGTATAACGTATTTTTTTGCATTAAAAAGGAAAAAATAAATTTGTTTCGAACTTCAAAGATAGATAGATGTATGCAATATGCTTTACAGACAGCCTGGTCCGGATCGCACGAGTCGTTTGTTACAAACTATTTATCGCAGCGAAATTAATATAAAAGTTATTAAAAATGTACAAAATAACTTAAGAATAAAGAAACAATAAAATTAAAAATATTTTCATAGCTTAAATCTTTTTCAATTGCGCTTACTGGACTTGGTTTATTAATTGAGAAGTTGTAAGATTTTAGTTGGAAGAAGAGGAGCTATTGGGTGGGGAAGTTTATTGTTTTTATCAAATTACCTGAATTTATCACGTTCTAGAATTTTTTCCTTCTGTTTCATATAAGTGCTAATAGTTGACACATTCCCAACGATCGTACAGTTTCAGTATAGCTTTCAGTATGTGTTTCTGACACTGATGATCTACCCTAAGTTTTAAAAGTTTTTCCATTTTAGGAATCACAACACCGCGCCTAGGACTGTTTATTGTTGTTATCAAATTACGTGAATTTATCACATCTTCTAGAATTTTCTCCTTCTGTTTCACATAAGTGTTAATAGTTGAACGACACATTCCCAACGATCGTGCAATTTCAGCTTGGCTTTCACCTTTCTCAACATGCTATAAAATTTCTAATTTCAATTCATAACTATGAATCTTATGCACTCTTTTATTTGATTCCCTTACATTATCACTATTACATGTCCTTTTAGATGCCATGTCAAGTGATAAATTCATAAATAAGTCAATAAAATAAATCTAAATAAAAGATTAACAGAAAAAAGAGTGAAATCAGCATAAATTCAAAAATTAGAGCAGATATAACTACGTCTATACCAAAACTAAACCTCACGTTTGGTCAGAACCAATAACTACACAAAGTTTATTCTGCGTATATTATCGATCGGCGGGATCGAAATCTCGAATTAATCGACACTCGAACAATCGAGACTCAGGAGTCGTCTGTACTTGGAATGCTTCGAATTGTGGAAATGGAGAATGCTGAAGATAAAATGGACAGATAGGGTGAAAAACGAGGAAATACTACGAAGAATAGGAGAGAAGGGAATGATTATACAGGCTATCAAGAAGAGGAAGGCGAACTGGATTGGACATTACCTGAGTAGAGGGTGCATGATTAAGGAAGTGCTAAAAGGAAAACTGAATGGAAAAAGAGAAAGAGGTAGGAAAAGGTTTCAGTTGATAGACGACTTGAAAGGGAAAGAGAGCTATCAAGACATGAAGAAGACTGCAGAAAATAGGAGTATATGGAGGACCAAGTTTAACCATGAACCTGTCTACAGACAGACTATCTATGATGATGATGATATTTCTAAATGTGCTACGATGCTGAAATTTTTTCCAATGGTAGAATTCACTAAATAATGAAAATGGAATTATAGAAATTTAAATGTTTATTTATTTGGCCGTTAAAGATTCATAAAAGTTAAACAAATTGGCTAATGTTTATGTGCTTACGGTCGAGCTAGGGAGCTGAAATTTTGCAGAAAGTTAGAGAATGGTGTTCTAGCAGCAATTAACATTGAAAATTACAATGAAGTATATTTCTGTGGCTGTTTAACATCGAAAATTACAATGAAGTATATTTCTGTGGCTGTTAAAAATTAATAAAATTTAAACAATTAAATATAAATGCACTTCTAGAGGTGCTGCATCATTAAAAATTGGCAGAAATGTGTGCACAGGGGGAGTTTTACTTCTACTATGCGACTGTGAATAACAAATGAATATTTCAAATATAAACAACAATGATTAGTTCTGATCCAATGTAGGCAGTCTAGTTTTATCTATAATGAAAAAACCTACATCGCTGAGTAATTCGGAATCTTTCTATATTTATCGCTGCAACTAACTCATGTTGTTAATAACGTTCGAGGTAATACTTAATGGAGAATTTTAGAAACCAACATTTTATCTGTGCTGTGCAATACTACTCCCTTAAAACGAAAAGCAGGCCCTGCTTAAAAAATCAATTTAAAGACGTTTTTTTTTTACTATATTTGTGTAAGTAGCCCCTGCGAAGTGGGCAACCAATGGTAATGGATGAGCATTTTGCCTCCCCCCCTCCGAAAAAATTTCTGCGGGTGCCCATGACCACTTTTTAGTTTTGCTTTTATATTATCTTCATTCATTACTGCAGCTGATAAAGCACTTATAATTAAAAATTGTATTGTAGCCAACCAACAAAATAAAAAATGTTATACATAATCTAAAATAAAATTCTAGGGATAGAGAGGGATGGAGCACACACATTCATGAATTCATCTGCGATATAGTCTCGGAAAAAGTTCTTTTAATACTTAACGATGTTTTTAAAGAGAAAACCGAAAAACCGGTTATTTATAAATAACTCCTAAAAAATAACTGCAATAGAAAATTGTTTCAAATGAAAGTTGTAGGAAATTACATTCTCTATACCTTTTGTATAGAATTGTATATACAATAATTATGTTTTAACGAAGAAATATCGCAAAAACCGAATTGGGTTTTGAATAAACCTCGACTTCCGGTTAACCGTTATTGTCCAAAAACTAATCAGTTCTTTGTGCTCATGTTAAAGTGTTATATATGAAGTTTGGTAACGATATGGCACGTACTTTTTGAGTTAGAGCACCCACAATCACATACACACATAGACATCATTCCGAAAATAGTCTAAACCTGTTCTAGGGACCTCAAAATGTGTATTTCCGTTGAAATCTCGAAGTCGGTTTTTTTCGTGAACACAATACTTTCCCATTACTACGTATAGAGAAAGTAAAAATACGGCACAAAGTGCATCTCGTATTGATTTCACATGGGATACGGGACATATGAGGAAAAATTGGCCGAAAAACGGGACATGTGGTTACCCTATAAGAACCTAACCCCTTATTTCCTATTAACTTAATGCATCATATAACGTGATTTCAAGGAATGCAACTACTGCGTTATGTGAGGTTTTACTGTACATGTTTTGAGGTGCGCAAAGAGAGAAATGATTGTATTACCATATAATACATAATTTTATTCGCCAAAGACGTCTGGCATAACCCAGGCATCGCTGGGTACTTTCAGCTAGTTTAATATAATAATGATGAGCTTATTTTCGATAATTTTCTCGAAGTCAAATACAGTATAGAACCTTTTAATTAGCAAGCTTGGGATATGGGGATAGCCGGTTATCTGGAATTTCCAGTTATCTGGAATATACTCATAAACAATGCTCAGAAAGAGCTAGAACTCACTGGAACTGTGTTATGGTGCATCGCATGTGTTGATAATATTGTTCTGTCTCATTATTCATAACGTTTTGTTAACTTCATTTAATAAAAATCATAAAAAATTTTCTTTACTTTATCGTACTATATAAGGAATAAATCAAAATTTAACTCTATTGTAAATGTTCCATCAGTTATTTTGCATCCACTGCTTTCAGTTCCACTACCAGAATGTGCATTCCATTTCTTAATATTTTCCATTTCAAGCACTATTATAATATATACTTGTAGAGCCGGTCTTAGGGATGGCCGAGCCGGGCAGTCAACCGGGGCCGCCACTTTTGGGGGCCGCTGAATTGTACAGTATGCACTGTATCACAAAATTTTCGGACAGATATTTTTATATTTCTCCCGGCTGCGATTAGAAGATTAAGTAGAAATACAAATTTTTCGTTTTGTAATAGTTAGTTGTTTCCTAGTGGCAGATAAAAAGAGCGATTAAAGGGTGTGAAGAAGCATTAATGAAAAATATTATTGATTTGGGATTGTCCATTTATAATTGCTGTGGTCAAGGTTACGATAATGTAGCAAATATGACTGCCTCAAAGAATGCCGTACAAGCTCAAATGTTGCGTATTAATTGGCGAGCTTTCTTTATGCCCTGTGGTTGCCATAATTTAAATTTAATACTCAATGACATGCCAAAGTCACCTCTTGCAGTCAAATAGTTTTTTTTAATTTTGCAGCAAATATATGTACTTTTTTCTGGTTCGACATAATTATTGCAGGTTTTTAAAAATCATGTGACTAAGTTTACTATAAAGCCATTATCAGAAACTCAGTGGAAATGTAAAATTAATTGTGTTAGAGCAATTCGATTTCAGTTGGGCAACGTTTATGACGCGTTATTTGAGGTTTATGAAACTGCAAATGACCTAAAACGCTGAATAGAAGCATTTTCATTATCTAAAGAACTGAAAAGCTTAAAACTTTCAGTAATATTAGTAATTTGGTATGATATTCTCGCGCAAATGTTGTTAGCAAGATGATGCAAAGCAAAAACATGCATCTAGATCATGTATTATCACTTTTGCAAAGTACAGAATGTTTCCTAATTCAATTAAAAGAAAATGGCTTTGAAAGCTTGAAAACCGAAGCAAAAGAGCTATCAAAATAACTCAAAGTGGATCCAGAAGAAGCCATTTTTCCGGTGGAATCGTCTGTTCGACAAAGAAAAACAAAGAAACAATTTTCATATGAAGCCGAAGACGAATCAATAAATGATCCTGAAGAAAAATTATGAGCTGACTTTTTTAATAATTTGTTGGACCAAGCAATTCTCTCACTAAGGGAACGATTTCAGCAAATAGAATATTTTAATGAAACCTTCGGTCTTTCGTACTGTATTTCGACACTGAAAAACATGTCTGATGGTGATTTGCTTAAACGGTGCAAAGACCTAGAATTATTGCTTTCTGAGCAACGTGGTGAATTTTAGAATGGCATTGAAGGATTAAGCCTTTTTACTGAACTTAAGACTGTCATGAATTATGCCAGACCATTGTGAAACGGCACTGGATACCTTGCGATATGTTTGTGACAACCGTTTTGTTGAAATTATGCCAAATTATTATATAGCACTTAGAATTTTATTGACTATACCGGTCACTGTAGCTAATGATGAGTGTAAGTTTTTGAAGCTAAAATTAATTAAAACATATTTGTGTTCAACGATGACACAAGAAAGGCTGGTTGATCTTGATATTTTTTAAATTGAAAATTCTTTAGCATAATCGCTTGATTATCCCACATTAATTGCTGATTTTGCAATTTGTAAAGCAAGAAAAATAAACCTTTGATTGGTAGAAGTTAATTATAAAATACTTTAAACTTAAAAAATATTGTACCTTATAATCATTTTTTTTGTTTTGAAATAAAAATTTTCATCTAGCTTTCACCCTTTTTGTTTGTATTAGTTTGCGGTTGTTTCTCACAATATCGTGCAATCAATAATGATATGTGGGGCCGCCAAAAATTTTTGCCCGGGGCTGCCAACTGCCTAGGACCGGGTTTATATATTTGTATTGTACAGTAATAGAAATATTACAGCAATTGGGTACTTTCCAATATAAATTCCTAGTTCTCTTCCAAATTATGTGCCCACTTGTTTATCAGAACATACCCTACACATGGTGGTACTAGTGAGGCATTAAATTTAAATTTCTTTCGCCTGACAAATTTTGGAAAATGCATTATTTTTTAAAAATAGCATGTTAACTGGATTTCCAGATAAATGGAATCCGAATAAAAGGTTCTTTACTGTAGTATATGATTGCAGTTAATGTGAATATTTTAAATGAAGAAATTGTTAAAAATTTGTTTATTTGGGATTAATGTGGACATTGATTTATATTTTTAGCTGTATGAACATTCTGCAAGTATACTTCATCTAACTGAATCCAGCAGTGTTCCTGTTACTAGTGGAACAACTTCAACGACAACCAATGCCTTAACCACAGCTCACTCAGCATCTCCTAGTCAAGCAGCTGGTCTTAATTTCTCTGGCAGTTCTGACCGTGTCCCACCAACTTCAACTAACACTACCACGTCTGTTCAATCGCCAGTTAAAAATGTTTCATCTAATGCTTCGAATCCATCTCCTGTATCTTCAAACCAAATGTCACCCAGTGGAGTCAGAACTATTACTGGACTGCCATCTTTGGCTGAGGAAGAATTACAGAGTGATACTGTTAAAACTCCTTCAAAATCAATCTCAAAAAAAGAAACTCCCATAAAAGTTTCTGATGCATTGTTATCCAAACCCCCTTTGGCTCCAGAAAAGAATAAAACTGTTAGTGATACAAGTGGTAAATTGCAAGTGGCATCCAATGCTCCAAGTCTCTCTCAAAAATGCCATTCAGCAAACATTTCCAGTGGTGTCAGCAAAATCCCTCAACTTCCTACCTCTCCGGTATTAGCACCATTACCTGCCACTTCCTCTGTGGTCGGCCATAGCTCATTGGTTGCAACAAAAACTTCTAGTCTCACAAAACCTACCTCATCTGCCATAGCCTTGCCTTGTGCTTGTATTATGCCTACCCTAAATGTGAGGTCTTCCTCTGTTTCTCAACCTGCTCGAGATGAAAAAAGTAATCTCTCGAAAAGAAAAAGTTTGAAGAAGAAGCCAACTGATAGATGAAAATAGATTTGCTTCAAGTAGGGCTTGTGTTATAATCTAAATAACGATGTGTTGGGTAGGCATTAGACAATATAAAAGCAAATGCCTTAGGTAAATTAAATACTTCCTAGGTTTTTATTCAGCAAATTTCCTTATAATGATGACAAGTTGAAATTTGTTGACTCATTGTTTAAATCCTATGACGCCTCTTGGCTTTTACCATTGTTACATAAATAAATCATTTTCATTGATGTTTCTAATGTTTTAAGTCATTTTTAATGGTGATTTGAAGTCTTTCCTGTTTTAACTGTATGTATTTAAGCTATTCTGTTTATATCCATTGTCCAGGTAAGCCTCGCTCTTTCTTGGTTCCAAGGAAACAGCATTATGTGAAACTGCTAAATGGATCTTACTTCTCTATAAGAATCTATGTAAATAGTTTTAATTTATTGCCATAGCTCTTCTCAGTGCTATGAAATTACTTTTTTTAGAGTTAGGTAAATGGTTAATTTAATTGGAACACACAAATAGTATTTTAATACAGTAAAACTCATTTAATATGTATATGAGGGGACCAACTCATTGCTTTGTTATAAGCGTGACTATGTTATATACGAGAAACATGGTTTTTGGCCTATACATCCCATATAACCCTTATACACATACAGTAAAAGCTGAGCTATTTGGCTATTTAGAACCGGCCAGCCTTAGATACCGGCAATTACACAAATACAATTCATTTTGTATTTCTTTTTCTTTTTTTATGAATTTTTGTGTGAATTGTATATGTGTAATACCACAACTTCCACTTTAAAATTTCTTAAAATATAAGATGTATATATTACATATTTACTCCGTATACTTCTGTGGCTGCTGAGTAAGCATGGCGTTTTTGGTTACGGAAGCCATTTGCATTGTCTACATGTTTTGGTGTACTTTACAATTTCCAATTTTATCGCTTTTTATTATTTAAAAAATTACCCATCCATTGAATATGGCATCTAAATAAACACATAAAAGCAAGGAACAGGAGAGAAAAGGTTGTTTTAACGCTAACACATAAGCTGGAGCTGATCAAACGAATTGAAAAAGGAAAAAATAGAGCAGCCATAGCAAAAGAATTCAACATCAGATCTTCCACGCTGTACGATATCAAGGCTCATAAGGCTAAATTAATGAAATTTGTGTCATCTTCTGAGACGAGTAAATCAATTAATAAACATAATACGCTTCATAAGCCAAAAATGGAGGAACAATAAAATATTATGACTGGTTTTCACAGAAATGTTCAGAAGAATTAAATAATTTCGTCCTTTTCTAATAGAGTAAATAGAGATAAATAAGAAAGATATAATCCAATAAATTCAATTTTGGGAACAGGTTCACTGCCGTAATCCTCAAACTTCCCAGACGCCCTAAACTTTTCAATATTCTTTTTGTTTTGCATGTAAGCGTAGCAATGTATTAAATAAGAATGGGTAAATAGTGTCTATATCTAACTAAGTGCAGAAGAATTAAAATGGAAAATGCAAACCCCATGCATAGTTATGTTTGGGGAGTACGATAGTGAACCTAAGCCCAATTTTCTTTGGTTATTGCTAAATTTGCGATGTCAAAATCGAAAATCGCTCCCTTAACCGGCTATTTCTCCTAATCGGCTTTCCACAGTCCTCAAGATAGCCGGATAACACAGCTTTTACTGTATTTGCAGTGAGTAGACTTCAATGCCGTACTTACATATGCAAAGAGATGCTTATCAACTTCGCGGCATGTAAAATTTTCGACTGCTATTACATACGATTTTTTAAATGGTCAATTAATTTACATAAACATTTCACATTTTTAATATCAATTTCAAAGCAAAGGGAGCGTGGAAATTCGTATGGAAGGGGACCTCTACGAACAAGTGCGCGGTAAATGGGCAGAAACTATTCATTACTTATCGATCTGCTCGCCAAAATTCGTTATATATGGGGCATCTTTTGCCACGGGACCAAACATTTATTCGTTACAGCCGAGAATTCGTAAAATGCGTGTTCGTTACATCCGAGAAATTTAACCAATGCCCTTATGGAGAAGTTCAAGTATTCGTATTTACGAACATTCCACATACCAATGAATTGCACCTCGCTCTTCATTTACAAACACACCCACACTTATGAATATCGGTCACAGTAATAACACATAAACTTGTCAACACGTCATTTGCCGTGTATATTAGAAACTATGTTTATATACGTATTGTCTTTTATTACCCTTGAAATATGGAAAACAATCATAAACGTAGTGTTTGTAAAAGTGCTAAGAGTGGTAAAAACATCGAGTGCTTTCGATGGAAACTAAAATGGGCATAATAAATAGATCAGAAAATGGCGAGTTTCTTGCTTCAGTTGGTTGTGTTTATGATCTCAATCGTTCAACAATTGCAAGCATTTTAAAAGACAAAGGAAAAATTGGTGATCATATTCGCAATACAGGCTGTTCAGTCCATGATATAAGTAAAAAATGAAATGGTGTTTAACAATTTGAATTCAGGATCAAAATAAAAAAACAACGATTGAGTGCTGAATTAATTCTTCTCTTCAATCCACTCATTTGCAGCGATTATTAATCTTTACAAAGAAGACTAAGGACAATGTACCAAAAGAATTATTTTTTTACAGAGTTCTTATTGAGCATGACTTCAGAGCTACATGTCCAACTGTTGAAATTGCTTTGAGGATATATTTGGCATTAATGGTATCCAATTGCAGTGGGGAACGATCATTTTCAAAGATGAAAATCATAAAAAAACAGGCTTCGATCGACAATGAAACAAGATCGTCTCTCAGCGCTTGCATTGCTGAGCATTGAGTGTGATTTGCTTTGTGAGATAGAATCCACAGATATTATTGAGACATTTGCTTCTCTAAAATCACGAAAAGTTAGTTTGCATTTTTAGTTATTATAAGAAAAAAAGGAATTGTCAAAACATTTCCCTAATAAATTTTTTTAAATTTATACTTAATTATTGTTTATTTATAAGTAATTGCATTATAACCTAAATTTGTTGTTAATGATAGGGGCATCCACATTTTGATTGCACCGGGGTCCCCACGACTGTAAATCCAGCCCTGCATAAGATAATCATAGTTTATCCCGCTAGATGACAAGGCAGTTGGTAACCTCAAGAGTATCATAGTTACGATAATTCGGTTGACTTCGACTATAATGAGCTCCCGTTATAACGAGTATTTTTTGGCTGTTATCAGCTCTCGTTATAAGGGACTTTTACTGTATGTAATTCATAATTTTTCCACTTTGGATACTCACGCCAGATGACGAGGGGTAAGTTAATAAGAGGAATAAGAGCGATATAAACACACCGAGCTATTGTAAGATCATATCCGGGAATTTAATTATTATTAACTCAGCCAGATATTTAGAATTATTAAATTATTGGATTTCTTTTATAAATATTGCAGAGGTACCGATAATATAAGCCTTGAAAGCATTCTAACGAGCTTATAATTCTAAAGTCCCAAAAATGCTCGGCTCATGAGAACACAATGGATATCTGGTCGTGATATTAGTAATTCATGTTCGTTGTCGCATTTAGTATTTGAAATTTTAATACGCAGAATACAAAGCGATTTTTATGATACTGTATATTAATCAATATTAATCGTGCTATTGCAGCAACCGTAAAAATTCAATTTTGTAATTTTATCGTAGGTATGAGATTTGAAATGAAGTAAAGCATAGATACAGACGCAAAAAGAAACTAAAACCTTAAAAGGGAGTAATTTACTGCAGAGTTTTCAAAAACATTTAGACTAGAATATTTTTTCTCTGATGTGAATTTCAGTAGTCATTTGTCTTTCGTTGATGGTGGGGAGACAACACGAGGGTAGAGTGCATAGCTAAAGGAAAGTATAGTTCTCGTTTATTTAGTCCTATTGAAATGGGTACTGAATCTGGGCAAGAAAGGCACCGTCCAGGAGACTACAAGCAGCAAAATAAAGCTCACAAACATGGTCGGCACAGAAGTAAAGGCGCTATTGATAACGCAGCCAAAGGTATTTTATATTTCTCATTTCTGTGAATGTTTATGTAGAATTTCAGAAAAAATATATATTAATTCAAATTTTTTTATTTATCAGGCAAAGTTTCCGTGAAAGCTTTGACTGTTAAGGCTCGTCGTGAATTAAAGCGAGATGAGAGACGTAATCAAGCTCTCCAATTACGAGCTCTTAAAAGAGCTGAAGCATTTAATCGTAAACGGTCACTTGGAGGTTCGACAAGTCCTCCGTTCCTTACAGCATTGATTCCGCTTTCAAACGCTATAGATGTTGAAGGTGTGCGAAAGGCAATATTACGTGCTGAGGGTGTAGGTAATCTTACTTGGAGCGAAGAAGGCCTTGCTCATATCAGGTTGGTGGCTTAGAATTTACTAATGGATTATATATTTCAATGGCAAAGGTATGTTACGTAATGTATAATAGCGTATGTATAGGAATAGATTGCAACATACAGGGTGGGCCAACAAAATGTACCCAATTTCAAATTTTTAAAAAATCGAATGAACTAGGATATGAATGTGAAACAAAAATCAATCAGTAGATGGATCTTTCAAATTTATTTTCATCAATGCAGATTTTCTGAGTACAGATGCAAATGGGTGCAGTACAGTTGCTGATTACAGCCTGTAGGATTTCATGCCTAATATTGACAATAGTTGTTGTTGTTAGCTTGTGAGACATTTTGAGCCTACGACAAAAAGGATTATTTTTAAAAAAATATTTTACTTTTTCCTGATTAATCAACTTTGTCATTCAATCTTATCTTGTATGTTTATTTTGTAATCTCATTTTTAAATCGGTACATTTTTTTTGTCCACTCTGTACCTGCCTTAAAGAAGTTTACATTATCTAGTGTATAGAATGCAGCTACCCAAGATGTTGACTTAATTTTTTTGTATGAAACTTGGCCATATGCATAGTAGATTTTTTCATTGATTATTTTAGTAAATTTTCTATTTAAAAAATTATTTTATAGAGTAAAGTTGTTTTCTTGTGGTATTATTATGTTATTTCAATTTACTTCATAGCGTTCCACGTTTTAAGCAACGTTTCTCCTTTGTGATGCCCTCTCCGGGTAATCTTTTTGCTATTTTGGATACTCTGAAAACTGCTGATACAGTAATTCTGCTTGTTGATGGAAGTGGATGTGGGTCTCCTGTGGATGAAGATGGTGAAATTCTTCTGTCTTGTATATTTGCTCAGGGACTGCCCACTCCAGTGGTTGTTGCCGCTGGAATGGAATATCTACCGCAAAAGGTACCTATGTCATGTTTCTTAATATTGTGTTAGCATTTCATTGAAAACTAATGCAATAGGTATGCTGCTAAATGACCAGACCTTTAAAATGTTATTTTACAGATTTAATAATGCTGTGTTGATAAATTGTATTTGTAATAGATTTATATATAAAGTGTATCAAATGTAATATTTTATTCATGTTATATAGAAAAAAGGAGAAGTACGGTTGTCCCTGACAAAAGAAGTTTCCCGTTGGCTTCCAGATGAGAAAGTGATATCTATTGAGTCACCAAGTGATGCATTGCTTCTCCTGCGTCGAATTGGTTCACAAAAGCAGAGACCTATCATTCATAGAGATCGTCGACCTCACATCTTAGCAGAAAGAGTTCAATTCATACCAGATAGTACAAGCGAAGGAGTAAGCTTTTATTTCACTTGTTACATGCTTGTGTGGATTAAATTAAAAAGTCTTTTTATTTATGATATGTAGTATAGATCTTAATGCATTTAACATTTAATAGTATCCGGAGAAACATGCTGGAATAGATCATATTGGCATGATTGTTAGAACATTATCTTTTGTAATTACAAGTACAGGGTGTCCATTTAATCTCTCTGGTATTTTAAGAAGCTATATTTTTTTAGCAATTAGAAATATCGTAAAAAAGCCAAATTGTGAATTGAAGCCTATCTCAAACAGTTTTAGGTAGGGAGTTGTGTACATCGTTGTCTGCACGGCACATCACTGTCTGACCTACGTGTCATTGTGCTTGAGTGCAATGGAGACTCCACAAGTGAAAGCACAGTGCGTTCTCTGGTTTGCGGAATTTAAATCAGTGATTTGTGTGCAAAGAGAATTCAGACAGATGTACAACAGAGATCCTCCCACGGTTAAAATGATCAGGCAATGGTATCAAAAGTTTAAAGAAACGGGTGGTGTCTTGCCAGCATAGCAGCCAGGCCAAAATTGATTATCGACTAGAAATCTGCCGTGCGACAAAAGGAGCACACACAGAAGTTTATTAGCCTCAGGTTTTAAACTTTTTTAGTTCTACATTTTTATTGTTTTTCATTTTCTATTATATCTGTATTGGTTTAAAAAATATAGCTCCTTGAAATACCGGAGAGATTAAATGGAAACCCTGTATATTTCACCATTCGTGGTTTTGCTATTTCCAGTTTTGCTTATTTTTTGAGAATGTTTTGCTCTTATGCATTGGAAAATCACAGAAGATGCCTTGTAGGTCTATCAATATCAAAGCAGTGTTTGAGTGGAAGTAGGTTGTTTTAATTTAATTTTGTTATGCTCCAAGTCAGGTAGAGAGTCACAGGGCAAGTGGAGAAACATCTGATTGGAAATTCAGTATTTCAAATGCTGAATAGCTTTAAGGAAAAAAGTTCAATTATAAAAGATTTTGTTGAGAACCTGCTTCTATTAGTAAAATCCTATATATAATTTTGGAAGTGTCTGTCCCCCCCCCCCCCCCCCCCCCCCTGTATCTCAACAGCCATTTGTCGTAGAGATATGCAGTAAACTGCGTTTTGTTTCTACAAGCTAGGAGGTCCCTAGAAAACTATTTTCATAAAGTCCTGGGTTCAAATCCAGGAGACAGTTATATTTTTCCATAGGTTTCCATTAGATTTTAGATTTTTCCGAGTGCAAGGTTTTTTTCCCTTCGTTCATCAAAATACATAAATATAAACCAATTTTCTTCGTTTTTGCTTTATTTGATGGCTAAAACTCTATAATATCTATTCTTGCAATGTTTACATGTTACATGGTTGAAGTTTTCAGAAATACACAATTGTTTTAGAAATTTAGCGGATATTTCGTCCTCTTTCCTGGCGTTGCCAAGGCGACCGTCATTGTTGCCTCTGATTCAATTATTGTCAACTAGCAGAATTTCCCGTTGAATTTCAATGGATTTATTGAAGCTACTATAGCACAACATACAAACTCTTTAAAATATATAGTAGATACTTTTTAAATTACAATTAGCTTTTCTTAACAATTAATCATATTTGCTTGTAACAATCCATTTTCAAGCTTATTGCATTCAAATATAACAATAATTTTATTTCCTATCGTATTACTTTTGCCAAATCCAGCTTCATTTCTTGTGTAATTATGCCTCGCTGAAATATTTTCTTTTATGTATTGTAAGCAAGAAGCCCGTTAAAGAGCAATGCTCAGTTGTCCATGATTAAACACTGACTAGTAAATGTACACCAGATACGTGAGCTTATTTACGTTAATAAACATAATAATACAATGATTTTACTTACAAAAAATCTGATGTGGCCAACACATGACTTTCTCCATATTTGGGGTATAGATATTTAAATTATTATGAATAGCATTATGAGGCAAAATTATCATTTCGTATAGTAAAAGAATACAGTCACCCTTATTGCCATAAATAACATATATTTTGAATTTTTTGGTGTTAATATGACAAGTACTTTTGAGTTAGAGCGTCCACAATCACATACATCCACACAGACACACACACAGACAGACATTCTGAAAATAGTCTAAACGTGTTCTAGAGATCTCAAAACGTGTATTTCCGTTGAAATCTCGAAGTCGATTTTTACTTTCTCCATACGTAGTAATGGGAAAGTATTGTTTGTGTTCATGGAAAAAATCGACTTCGAGATTTCAAAGGAAATACACGTTTCGAGGTCCCTAGAACACGTTTAGACTATTTTTGGAATGATGTCTGTGTTTTTGTGTGTGTGATTGTGGGCGCTCTAACTCAAACAGTACTTGCCATATCGTTACCAAATTTCATATATAACACTTTGGTATGGGCACAAAGAACTGAATAGTTGTTGGACAATAACGGTTAACCGGAAGTCGAGGTTTATTCGAAACCCGATTCAGTTTTTGCAATATTTCTCCATTAAAACATCATTATTGTATATACAATTCTATACAAATGTTATAGAGAATGTAATTTCCTACAACTTTCATTTGAAACAATTTTCCATAGCAGTTATTGTTTAGGAATTATTTATAAATAATGTTTTTTTGGTTTCCGTCAAATATCTCCTTGAAAACGTCGTTATTGGTAATCTTCATGAGGACCAAAGTTTTAGAGGATAATATTTCTTCCAGGTTTTGTTTGAAACAAATTTTTGGAGAACCATCAGTTTCGGAGATATTCAACTTTTTTTGGTAATTTTCAGTATACAGCGCCACCACCATGTAGCGGTGAATCTCTAAATATATTCAATATGTTTACAGAATTCACCGCTACATGGTGGTGGCGCTGTATACTGAAAATTACCAAAAAGTTGAATATTTTCGAAATGGATGGTTCTACAAAAATTTGTTTCAAACAAAACCTGGAAGAAATATTAATCTCTACAACTTTGGTCCTCATGAAGATTACCAATAACAACGTTTTTAAGGAGATATTTGACAGAACCCGAGAAAACCGATTATTTATAAATAATTCCTAAACAATAACTGCTATGGAAAATTGTTTCAAATGAAAGTTGTAGTAAATTACATTCTCTATAACATTTGTATAGAATTGTATATACAATAATGATGTTTTAACGGAGAAATATTGCAAAAACTGAATCGGGTTTCGAATAAACCTCGACTTCCGGTTAACCGTTATTGTCCAACAACTATTCATTTCTTTGTGCCCATACCAAAGTGTTATATATGAAATTTGGTAACGATATGGCAAGTACTGTTTGAGTTAGAGCGCCCACAATCACACACACAAAAACACAGACATCATTCCGAAAATAGTCTAAACGTGTTCTAGGGACCTCAAAACGTATATTTTCGTTGAAATCTCGAAGTCGATTTTTTTCGTGTTCACAATACTTGCCCATTACTACGTATGGAGCAAGTAAAAATGTAAGATTCCAGTATTCAATAGACAAAAGAAGGTTCAATTACTTTCATCAATCGTTATAAACGCTTCCTGAATAATATTCAGTATCCATTTACGTTGCTATCCGTAAACATCGATCGTTTCGTTGCATAAAGAAAAGTGCGAATCGAAAAACGCTAAACCTTCGTCTGTGTATAAGCTTCATTGAAGCTAATTGAATCGGAGTTAACAATGACGGCCACCTTGGCAACGTCCGGTAGGAGTATGAAAAATCCACAAAATTTCTAAACAAATAGCGTATTTCTGAAAACTTCGACCGTGTAACATGTAAACTTCGCAGGAATAAGATAGTATAGAGTTTTATTCGTTGAATAAAGAAAAACGAAAAAAATCGGTCCATATTTACGTATTTTAATGCTTGAAGGAACAATACTTTGCAAGTCAAGAAATGGATTCATACGTGTTATCTTATGGAAAAATATTAATCCCCAATATTGGCAGCACTGATTAATCCAAACCTTGACCATTCACTAACAATAAGTTAGGATGTAAGGAAGAATCGTACCAAATTTGGTTATTCTAGCTTTTATCGTTTTGGACGAGTTCCATGAACAAACACACAAACACATACTTCAAAATATATTATAGTAGATTAAACCTTCAAATAGGTGAAAGAAGAGCATTATTCACTTCACACTTTTGTTTGAGCATCGAAATGATTGCTGTAGCAACGTCAAACTTGATACATAGCAACGTAAATATTTACAGGTAATTACTCAGTTAACTGCATATGGGAAGCGTTTCTAACGATTTAATCAAAGCAGTTGAATCTTCATTTCATCATTTGAATGCTGGATTCTTACCTCCTTGTAAGTAGAACCATTAAACTATACATCTATAATGCTTATTAACACAAATAGGCTCGCGCATAAATTTAAAATTAGATGAGAATAGGTACATACTTTATTTTTAACACATTACATGGTTATCTTCTCTTCATTAATAATCTAAATAAACGGTTGCATTGATTGTTATATAAAAAAGGACATATAATTCAATATAAAGAAAAAGAAAATTAAAAAATAAAAATTTGCAATCTATTACTGTGTAGCATTATTTCCTCTCTAATATGACTACCCTATATCTCGAAAATGCATCAGTATAGTTAAATGTGAATTATTGAGATCAACTTTTTTTACACACCTTAATTTTTTATAAATTAATTGAATAAAAAATCACGCAAACATTTCAAAGGTTCAGCTAGTATCAATAAAATGTTTTAAGAAATATGAAGCTAGTGATATTTACATTGTTGGCTTTTTCATATTTTATTAAAGTTTGTATCATATTCTGTGTAAAGATGTATGCAGCATTCATAGGCACTCCAAAGTAAAGCAACTTGTGAGAAAAATTCACATACCTCTTTCTTGTTATATTCAGAACTAGACACAAATGCAGGAAAACCAAGTTTTGGGGAAGGGAGCTCAAATTGGCTCACCTTGGTTCCTGACAAAATTTGTATTCATCTGATACTAAGGGAATTTTGATGATTTGAAGGGTGCCTTATGTTCACAACAAGCACTTGCTATGACAATATTATTTTCTCATTCATAAAATCTTGTTACAGCAGTCTACTTTTTCGATCACCTTTGAAAATTATTATTAACGATATATGTTGACACTTTGCATGAAAAATTAACCATTAATGTGAAAAAATGCTAATGAACCTAATGAAAAGGCTCTTCTCTGTCAAAGGAATCTAAAGGATCACTGCTGCTTAGTGGATATGTACGTGGTAAGCGGCCATTATCTGTTGACAGCCTTGTTCACATCCCAGGTTGGGGCACCTACCAGATGTCCAAGATCACTGCCCCTACTAAGGACCCTCACCCATTACACCTTGGGAAGGAGGAGAGAAAGAAGAAAGATGTGACAGATACTGCTATGGAAGATGTTGACAATGAGGATGGGAATGGAGAAAAAGTACTTCAGGTGCCAGATCCCAGCAAACAGGTTAATAAAGCTTTTTTCACATTCAGCATTGTTTTATACTCACTTGACATTAAACTCATAGGCAAAGAATAAGTTTGTTTATGAAAGCAATAAAGGTTAAATATAGCCACTTTTAGGCAATGGATTTCTATAATTCCTGTATTATTTAATTCAATGTTAATGCATTTTTGCAAGTAAAATTAAACTAACCAATGCTCAAAAAAGGTGAGAAATTTAAATATTTTGTGATAATTGTTTTAAATCAATTTTTATTGGAATGTCATTTTTTAAGTTTAGAATCTAAGTATTATTTAAAGTTTAGAGTCTGTGGATACTGTGCAAAAAGACTTATATTCCTCCTTCTCATGCCTTCTATAGTAAATATTTAATTTACTGGTACATTTCTAGCATGCAAGTATCAAAAAAATTATCTAGAATGTTTAAATTATTAAATTAACAGTTGTAACTGCTTTTAAGAAAATATTGTTACATTGGTCTGGTTTTCCAAATAATGTTAATTGAAATTGGTGAGTGTTCATATATCTTTGATATGTATAATTAAAGGAATGTCTACAAACTGAAAATGAGATTGATCCGATGGAAGGGGAACAGACCTGGCCTACTGAAGAAGAACTAGCTGAAGCCTCACAGAGGGCATTGATGGCAAAAAAGAGGATGAAACGTGTACCTAAGGGAACTTCCGAATATCAAGCTGCTTGGATTCCAGACTCTGATTATGGTAAGGTTGCATTCCTAAATTTTAAAAATCTGATGTGGCCAGCACGACTTTCTCCATATTTGGGGTATAGATATTTAAATTATTATGAATAGCATTATGAGGCAATTATCATTTCGTATCGTAAAAGAATACAGTCATCCTTATTGCCATAAATTAGGTATATTTTGAATATGTTTACAGAATTCACCGTTACATGGTGGCGGCGCTGTATACTGAAAATTACGAAAAAGTTGAATATCTACGAAAATTTGTTTCAAACAAAACGTGGAAGAAATATTATTCTCTACAACTTTGGTCCTCATGAAGATTACCAATAAGTAGGGGTTACCGGACACTGAAGGGTAGAAGGGAGGACAATAAAGGCAAAAAAGGAGGACACAAAAGAAAAAAGCCGGACAAACAATATTAGGGAATAATTAACAGGCTTTTTTGGAATAATGAGTGTGTATAATTATTTATATATGTTTTTGGATATTCTTTTGGTTATTTGCTCCTTAAGATAGTTTCCATATATATTTATTAAAAGAAAATTTATCCATTTCTCTAAATAATCAGTGCATTCTTGATACACAAGCTGCGTCTCCTCAAGAAAACTCTGGCATTCTTTACCCATCCCCTTTGCTTGTAGTTTTTCCATGAGCTGTCTAACTGATAATGAGATAAAATTTCCCCTAAGTCGTAATTTCAATGAATTTACCACAGTTTTAAGGAAGTTCACAATTTCTAAAACAGAATTCTTTTCTCTTTCAACTGCCTCAATTTTGTTCTTGAAAATAGATGTCAGCAAGAGTAAGAACCACAGGTATAATTCGGACATTTCACTTTTTAAAAAAATTTTGATCAGTGTTGGTGAGTGAGTAAGGGATAGAAAATATTGCTTTAAAGCAGGGAACAACTTCAAAAGTCTTTCTACAGCTGGTGCTAAACTTAGCCATTTGGTCTTAGTTGAAGATAACAAGTTGTGATACTCAATTTCTATGTACTCGCAAATGTCTTTCAGAGCCTCCGTTCGAACGGTATATATTGAAAAATAATTAAAGATCTTCAAAATAAGGGACTCCACATCAACACTTAATACGTCTGCTCCATGCTGCATGCAGTTGTGGATAATGTGAGCTGGACACCCAATACCTACAATTTCTCTATTTAGAGCCTCCCTTAAGTGAGAGAGCACATTATTACCCTTGTTTCTATTAATGCCTCCGAAATTCTGAAATTCCTTCAGCAGCACGTGCTTTTTTATCACACAAGTTGTTTTGGAGACAAAGAGATGTTAAGACGAAATTCGCACCATTTTTCTATGTTTCTCACTTTGTATATGATGCTCTAAAACAGTGGTTCTCAACAGGGGCCACGCCGTATTTCTGAGGGGCCACGAGTAAAATACGTAAAGTTGGGGGGCCACTGAAACTTCTGAGTGGGCCACGAAAAGTACAATGCTAGAATAAAATATTACTAAAATATATAAATAAAAAAGAAATAAGAATATGAAATTTGGAACACAGAATGGAATGAAAGAATTTTGGTTTGTTAGGTAGCAGTTTCTTATTTTAATATAATTTATTCTTTTCCATTTTGATATGGTTTTTTCCCATCCTACATTTTTCCACTATATTTCCTTTACTACCGACAGTCACTATTACCAGCATAAATGTGAAAATATTTAATTTACGTCGTGCTTTACTACACTTATTTGGCAGGACCTCCGAAATAATTTTCATTTCGTCACATTTTGACGAAAAAAAAACTACCTTTTTTCTCTCGAGTCACGGCAAAAGATTTTCTGTGGTCTCAGTTAAGGATTTTGTGATTAAAAATATACGTGATGACTTGTCAGATCTTGTGTCAAAAGGGAGTAGACAGTTCTCGCACCGAGCCACCGGTGGCGGGAAACTGGTGACTATGTGCGAAAGCTGCATTAATTACAATGGTACCACATCTTACACGAGGGCTACCTTCCAAAGACGGCATCCGAAGCCAGAATTAATCTTAAATTGACAATAAAGTACCTACATACCTTGGATACAGGGCTGTACTGATGAAAAGGCGCATGAGGTGCTAGCTGGGGGCCTCGCCAAAAAGGGGTCTTTCCCTCACTAATTTTAATTTTTTTCAAAATTTTGAAATTTTTTCTGCCATAGGCGCTGAATAGAGAATATGTCGGATGACAAGGAACATTCGCAAAAATATACATATTTCCATCCTTACGCTATCAACAGCATTCATGGAATTCTGGACTCACAATGCAGGTCATCCTCGTCCTGCGGCATTTTAGCGCCTATTTGAGAAAACTTCGCCTGATAACTTTTTGTAGTTATGATTTGCTGAATATAGTGATAGTGCATTTATTTCACAAATATTTAGTGGATAAAAAGATACTGTAAGTGGCCAACGTCGTGAATTTCTTCATCAGGTGTTACCTCCTTTCTTTTCGACATAATTCCAATATGTAAAGCATAATATTTTTACTATAAAGACTATTACAGTGGTAGGATTATGCAAAAAATATATCTGCATCAAAAATAAACTTCTAAACAAATTAAAATACGTTTAGAAGACGCGTGGATCACATTAGAAACAACAACGAAAAGGCAAAACGAAGATAAAGTCACAGCAAATGAATTTATATTGAAATATGAATTGTTACAGTGAAAATATAGTTGAAATAGAGAAATAATTCAAAAATAAATTTCTTAACAAATAAAAATCCGTGACTAGGTGGGTGGATTACAATGATAGGTAACAAAGATGATACAGCAAAACAATGATTTGCTCGTCACAGATGATCTCACACTGTAACACAAAGTACTTATCTCCTTGAAAGGTACATGAATGCACATGACTTTTAGTCGCACTATGTAGCAGTTCCGGCGAAAACAAGGTGTGTGGATTACTATTGTGATCCACGTGCCTACTGGAGGGATAAATACAGTTCAGAGATTCCTTCAGTTTATTTTGTCTTGTCGTGAAAGCAACATCGATCTATTCTGTGTGTGTGCTTATTTTCTTTTTTCAACCAGAACAAGTTTTACTTTTTGTGTGGAGATATTTTGCAGATTTTGTTTGAAAATATCATATCCGCCCACAGTTAGGAAACAGCGCATCATCATTTGGAATATAAGAGGTAAGATCTATTTTTGTAAGCTATTCCTATTCGTAGAGGAGTTTCACAAAATCCCTCATGAGTAGGGTTACCACCTGCTAGACCTTCATGACCCGGAGATTTTAGTCTGAAACCTGGAGAATTTGAAGGAACACCCTTTTTAGGCGCGTTTCGCTTACAGAGTGAGTGCCTATTATCGTCGGTCGGTCCGTCTGTCCATCCGTCCGCATGTTCGTTCTCGGCTTCTACTGAACGGATTTTCATGAAATTTGATATTAAGGACTTTCAATCAAATATAATAAGAAAATCGCAAAAATGAATCACATATGCCAATCAGGGGTACCAATTTACTGAGGACAAAAAATTAAATTTTCATCATATCTCGTAAAGTATTGCTCATATCAAAATATTTTTCAAATAAAAGTTGTAGAACTGGTAAAGTAGAGTATTTTCTTTCCTATACATTTTTATTGTAGGAGTAGCCGTTATCGAGAAAATCAAACAAGAATGTCTTATATCGAGTTGAACTTAGAAAATTTCTTACATGGTTACTTCATCATTGTTGCTAACATAAACAATCTCCCAAACAAACGTTTAATTTCCTTATGTGTGCATGTAATATTATTAAATAGGAAGAAAATGGATTATTTATGATGAAGAAAAGAACTTTAAAACGTTATTTCCCTTACGTACAGGTATATAATTGCTTTCTAATACTCCATTGCACGAAACGCGCCCATTTGTGATACGTTGTACACTTTCCTAACTTGTTTTTTTTGTAACAAGTTTTCAGTTGTTCACTAGTTGTTAATTAACAAGTACGATAAATGACATCGATACATCTTTGAACATCAATGAAATATTATTTATTTCGTAATGTATAAATATGGTAAGTGTATTATTTTTCTCTCTTTTGAGAAAATTCGTTTCATTTGAAGTTTTAACGCCATGACGTATTTGAAATTCATTATTTTCATTGGTTAGTATCATGAAATTATTTGACCCAGAGAAATTATAGTGAAATCTGGATACCAGAGATGAGGTGTAACAACCTGGAATCTCCGGGTGAAACCCGAAGAGGTGGTCGCCTGTCATGAGTGGGAGAGTAACTTCTTCACTCTTTTTGATTAAAAAATGGAAAATTTAAGTTAATTAGTAATATAATGCGCAATTTATGATGAAAAGATTTGGTGCTAAATCTTTTGATCAGAATTCGCCTTTGAATGAAGCTATGATTGGGACGCAGTACTGAACAATTTTTATGCATATAAAAATTGCTTTTCAGTTTAATTTGTTATAAAGTCGGTTTTTGTATTTTATTTTGTAGTTGATAAGACATCCTGCTAAATATCTTTAATTTATCTGTTAAACTATTACTCACATACAAAGTAGCTTTTAATTTATTCTTATGAGGTTTCTATGCATTTTAGGACAATTTATTTTCATAAATATATGATTCAACATTATCTCACTTGCAAAGTACTATTGAACTCCGACTCACAAATATCCAAGCTCGCCAGCCATTTACCAGCCGAGAGTGAAAAGTGAGACGAATCTATTTCCATCAGACAACGAGGTGAGTCTTTTCACTTATTGAAGGTAAATAAATGTTTTTTATTGATAACACATTTTTACTTTCTCCATCATTTTCACGAAAAAAATCGAATTGGAGATTTCAACGAAAATACAGGTCTTGGTTTTATTGTCAAATAATAAATTTTGCAATGTTAATATTTATTCCAAGTGATTAAATAATATTACCTATTTTATTATAATTCTGCCACATCGGCTTATTTTCTATCCATATGTCTATAGTTATAATTGTATTGTTACATATTTTTTATTTTTGATTTATTTTTCTTTTTTTAATATCAGATTACCCATGGCTACTATGGCGAAGAAAAAATGTCGGCAATATTCCACTGAATACCTTGCCCACAGTTTTATTCCATCACCCCAGGACAAAATGATGCCACTGTGTCTAATATGTATGATTACACTTTCAAATGAAAGCATGCGGCCATGTAAGCTGTGGAAGCATTTGGAGGTAACGCACAAGGACAAGGTGGACAAATCACTAGATTACTTCAAAAAACTGCATGATAATTTCTAAACAAGGACAACAGTAAAAGAAATGTTTAATGGAAGAGTCTCTAAAGTAGACAAAGGTTTACTTGCATCCTATGAGATTTCCAAGTTAATTGCAAAAGCTAGCAAGCCACATAATATTGGCGAATCATTGATTTTGCCTGCAGTGTCTGTTGTAATTTCAACTGTTATGAATCAGAGTGCACATGAAATTTCTCAGGCCATCCCTTTGAGCAACTCATCAGTATCGAGGCGTATTGATGAAATGGCAGATGATGTGGAAAAACAACTAGTTGCACAACTGCAAGTTAAGAAGTTTGCCCTGCAAATCGATGAATCCACTTTACGCAACAATGAAGCCTTTCTGATGGCATATGTTAGGTTTTTGAATGGTGATCAGCTCAGTGAGGAAATGCTTTTTTCCCGAAAGCTTAAGACAGACACCAAAGGTGAGACAATTTTTGAAGAAGTTAAGAGTTATTTCAAGGAAAACAATATTCCACTAGAAAATATAATGGCTTGTGCAACTGATGGTGCTGCTTTGATGGTAGGTAGATACAGAGGATTCATTGCTTATTTAAAAAATGCTGTGCCTGAAGTTTTTTGCATACACTGCGTGGTCCACCGTCAACATTTGGTTGCAAAAAACTTGGGAGGACGTTTGCATGATGCCCTTGCTATTGTAATAAAGGCTGTCAACTTCATAAAATCAAATTCACTTCAAGATCGTCTTTTCCGACAACTTTGTGAGGAAAATAAAGAAGATTTTGATCGCCTACTAATGCATACAGAGGTCTGATGGTTATCAAAAGGTAATTGTCTTTGTCGTTTTGTTGCACTATGGGACAGTATTGTATCATTTCTAAGTGATAAGCATCTTGGAGAACAGATCGTTGCTGCTAAGTGTGACATTTTTTATCTATCAGATATGTTTGAAAAGCTGAATTTGTTAAACAAGCAGTTACAAGGAAAAAACTGTAATCTTATACTTTACAAAGAGGCTATTACTGCTTTCCTTGGAAAACTCAAGCTATTCTGGAGTAATATTGGACGTCGCGAGTTAATGCAATTTCCATCACTGGCCACTCTTGACATAGAATTGCAAGATGATCTCATTTGAAGCATTTGTATAGTGATATGCAATTTCGGTTCAGCGACCTGCTAGAGATGAATATTCCAGATTGGGTGGTCGATACATTTGGGGTAAATGCGGTTGATGTTGACATCATATTCCAAGAATGTTTGATTGAGCTGCAGAGTGATATAACAGCTCAAGCTAGATTCAAAAATGTCGAACAGAATTTCTGGATAAGTAGCGAAATTGCAAATAAGTTTCCACAGCTCTGGGAGAAGGCAAAATTGTTTTTTATCGGATTTCCCACTTCTTATCTGGTTGAATCTGGGTTTAGTCGAGTACTTCACCTGCTATTAAAAGCTCGTAACCGTCTTGATATTGTGAAGAGAGGTGACCTTCGATTATCTCTGACAACACTTCAACCAGATATTCAAAAGCTTGCTAGTTTGCATCAGCTGCAAGGATCTCACTAAACAAAGTGACAATAATATTATGGTAATATTTTTTGTATTAAATACATTATAAACAAACAATTTTTTGTATTACATTTAATATAAATAAACAATAGGTATATTATAAATATGGATTATATTATAAACAGTGCAGTTGAGAAAGTACCTTTTTTTTACCAACTAACAGCGACTATGATGGGCGGGGGCCACAGAGGTGAATGAAGCTCAGAAGAGGGCCACGAGGAAAAAAAGGTTGAGAAACACTGCTCTAAAACATAAGATCCCTTATTTGCAACTGATATGTAACAATCACAAATTTTACACTTCGTCTCATATTCATTCCTCCCTATGTCGAAACAAGGATACTTCGCCTTCAGATTACTGGAGGATTTGCACTTCCTTTTAGGTGATGCCATTTTAATGGGTTGGAGTTCCTTGAGTATTCTATAGCAACCACTAGCCACACAAATAAAATAAATCATTAGTTTTATTAATTAATTATAATTTTATATATATATATAGAGAGAGAGAGAGTACCTAATCGATGTTTCGGTTATCTGCATAATAAGAACATATTGTACAAACCAAAATAATTAAGGTTGAAGATCTGCCTTTACTCTTTTCTACTAAGAATCGGAGCGAAAAAGAAACTGGTCTATTCACTGCAACAGGTAACTTAGAACTGAGATGAACCCATGAAAGTCTTCAGTTTCTTTTCTTGGAATTTGACCATGTACATCTGGTCATTCCGTAACGTCACTTTACCACTGCCCACCATGACCACCAGCAAAAGAGTTGTTTGAAGAAAATTAGTGACAAATTATTGAGTGCTTGACCCTCACAGAGCGGTGACCCTTGCATAAAAATTTTAAGAGGGAAAGGAAGGGTGTCATAAAAATGCCATTCTCACCCTTGTCTCTTTCGACAACACATGCAGGAGGGTTTATGAGCATAGCCTTTGCAAGGGTTTGGATAGGATTCCACCACACATCGGAATTGAATGGTCTCCCAGTCAGTGGAGCCTTAAACTCACATTTCCTAGAAAAAAGCCGGACAAAATCCTAAAATTTAAAATGCCGGGAGGATGGAGAGGCAGAATGAAGGACATGTCCTCCTTTTGCCGGACGTCTGGTAACCCTACCAATAAGGATGTTTTTAAGGAGATACTTGACGGAAACCAAAAAAACCGATTATTTATAAATAATTCCTAAAAAATAACTGCTATGGAAAATTGTTTCAAATGAAAGTTGTAGGAAATTACATTCTCTATAACATTTGTATACAATTGTATATACAATAATGATGTTTTAATGGAGAGATATCGCAAAAACCGAATCGGGTTTCGAATAAACCTCGACTTCCGGTTAACCATTATTGTCCAAAAACTAATCAGTTCTTTCTGCTCATGCTAAAGTGTTATATATGGAGTTTGGTAATGATATGGCAAGTACTGTTTGAGTTAGAGCGCCCACAATCACATACACACACACAGACATCATTCCGAAAATAGTCTAAACCTGTTCTAGGGACCTCTTTGAAATCTCGAAGTCGATTTTTTTCGTGATCACAATCCTTTCCCATTACTACGTATGGAGAAAGTAAAAACTTAGACTTATTTAATTTTTAAGAAATACGTTGATGGCTATGATGTTCAAAGCAGTTTTGCCATTGTTACTAGTTAATTTTAATATCTGTTTTGAAACATTGGACATCATGTCTTAACTATGAGGGTCATGTTTTGTGTGCTTTTCCATGTAAAGCAGTTTTCATCAGTGTTAAGTAACATATCACATACAGTTAGGATAAGAATTTGGGACTACATGCAGTACTGTAACTAGGGCGGGGCTAGCTGGGCATCTGCCCTGGGCACAACTAAGTAAGGGGTACAAAAATTGTTGACTATAGTGACTTAATAAACTATAGACAGTGATTTTTACTTTCTCCATACGTAGTAATGGGAAAGTATTGTATTCATGAAAAAAATCGACTTCGAGATTTCAACGGAAATACATGTTTTGAGGTCCCTAGAACACGTTTAGACTATTTTCGGAATGATGTCTGTGTGTGTGTGTTAGTGTGGGCGCTCTAACTCAAAAAGTACATACCATATCGTTACGAAACTTCATATATAACACTTTAACATGAGCACAAAGAACTGATTAGTTTTTGGACAATAACGGATAACCGGAAGTCGCGGTTTATTTGAAACCCGATTCGGTTTTTGCGATATTTCTTTGTTAAAACATCATTATTGTATATACAATTCTAAACAAAAGTTATAGAGAATGTAATTTCCTACAGTTTTCATTTGAAACAATTTTCTGTAGGAGTTATTGTTTAGGAGTTATTTATAAATAACCGGTTTTTCGGTTTCCGTTAAATATCTCCTTAACAACATCGTTATTGGTAATCTTCGTAAGGACCAAAGTTGTAGAGAATAATATTTCTTCCAAGTTTTGTTTGAAACTAATTTTCGTACAACCATCCATTTCGGATATATTTCGCTTTTTCTTAATACCAGCCTACAGCGCCAACACCATGTAGTGGTGAATTCTGTAAACATTCAAAATATACGTAATTTACGGCAACGACGTGTGTTCTTTTACGATACGAAATAATAATTATTTATTATTTATACTCATAATAATTTAAATATCTATACCCCAAATATGGAGAAAGTCATGTGTTGGCCACATCAGATTTTTTGAAGGGGGCACATACTTAGTACATGAAACCTCGATTTTGCACTCTCTGATTTTACGTTTTTTCCAATTTTGCGCACTTTTTGTCTGGTCACGGCCAAATGCTCATAAGAACAATGTGAAATTTTATCCGATTTTACGTTTCCTTGAATTTACATTTCCTCCGAATCTGCATCTTATTTTTTGAGCCCTGACAACAGAAATTCACCTGATTTTACGTTTTCAATTTTCTATTTCGGAAAATGTGAAGAAGCACCAGCGGTTTTCTGCTTGTATTCAAGGTTAAAAATAGACTTTATTTAATAGTTGTAGTCATAACTTTGTCAAAATCGTTTAAATAGGCATATGTTTATATGAGAAATGTTTGCAACCCCACGTGGAAATTCATTTATCGGCCAATCGAATAAATGAACACACTTCATGCTCACCGTTACACCTGCGTAGTTGCAGCCATTTGTTTTTATAGGAAGTTTATATCAGCATGACACTAGGCGAATACCGTATTTACTCATGTAACCCGTGCACTCCTATTTTTGGGCCATTTTGGAGGGGAAAAATTAATTTGAGCCAGAAAAAGTTTTTTTTTAAGTCACCGATTCCCACTCCCTGAAACAAGTTCTGCTCAGGTTAAACATCTACTATGTGATGCAATTTATTGGATGATCTCTATATGACTATACGAGCAGAAATTTCCCCATCGATAGTCCTCTTTTGTTAACCCCTTAACTGTTTTTGTTGTAATATTACACAACTTCATCCCCACTTGATTGTTTTTGATGTAACATAATGCACCGATGCGGAGTTTCACGAACTATTTGTTCATTTATGAACGGGAGCTTCCCTACTCAGATGGCGAATTTTTACGCGTATCGTCCCCTGAGTAAATATTGGAAGGTTAGGAACAAACAAGTCCAAACACTTGAGAGATGGGGATTTCTGCCTTCCTTTTGAACGATGAAATCTTTCATTCGCAGCATAAATTCACCACTCCGAATTCCTTGAAGTGGATGAGGGAAAAGGACCAAACTTGAACCTACCTATTCTCATGCCGGCAAATCCTCAGTAGTCATTGGACTATAGTTATCAGTTAGTTGGCGTATTCTTTCTGTCTACTTTTACAAGTTTTTGACTGCAGTGCAGGCATAACTTACACATTTGCTTGGTCGCATGAATATGCGAATACTTCGTAGAATTCAACGTCTTTTACGAATATTAACGTAGACGCAAGCATATTGCAGAGAATTTACTATCGATACTCACAATTTATATAACCTGTTCAGAAATATATGGATAATAAAGCAAAACGGAAAGTATTTACGATAAGTGATAAAATTAATATCTTAGCTCAACTTGATGTGCATGTTGGAATACATATCAAAGTTTTTGACTGGTTAAAGAAAGAAAATGTTATGTAAGTTAGTTTATGTGCAATTTCATTGTTATTATGTTCAAACGTATATTTTACCAAAATTATGATATAAGGCAACCCACATTTTACTTTATGTTACATAATCTTCATTTCCCCGATTTTACACTTTCCTCGATTTTACGTTTATTTTAGGCGGTCCCTTCAATGGTGTAAAATTAAGGTTTTACTGTAGTTGGCCTTGGGGCTCAAATAGCTAGTTACGGTGCTAACTACACACAGTTACATTATTTGCTGTAAATCCTTAAGCTTAAAAGATATTTGTAAATAAGGTTTTGGTGTTTATTATGTAAGACTTTAAATTTTCAGTTATTTTGTGGTTGGATTGTATTTAGCATTTTTCTATATTTTGAAAACCTTGCTGTAGAGTTGATATTTTAGGTATGTTGAAATGTTTTGCTTGTTATGAGTCAGATGCTTTTAAGTGTTCTCAGATCGCAAAAATTTTATATCTGTTAAAATTTTACCAATCCTGTTTTTACTTTCTCCATATACATAGTATAGAGAAAGTATTGTTTTCATGAAAAAAATCGACTTTGAGATTTCAATGGAAATACATGTTTTGAGATCCCTGGAACACGTTTAGACTATTGTCGGAATGATGTGTGTGTGGATGGATGTATGTGATTGTGGGCGCTCTAACTCAAAAGTACTTGCCATATCGTTACCAAATTTCATATATAACACTTTAGCATGAGCACAAAGAACTCATTAGTTTTTGGACAATAACGGTTAACCGGAAGTCGAGGTTTATTCGAAACCTGATTCGTTTTTTGCGATATCTCTCCATTAAAACATCATTATTGTATATACAATTCTATACAAAGGTTATAGAGAATGTAATTTCCTACAACTTTCATTTGAAACAATTTTCCATAGCAGTTATTGTTTAGGAATTATTTATAAATAATGTTTATTTGGTTTCCGTCAAATATCTCCTTAAAAACGTCGTTTTTGGTAATCTTTGGGAGGACCAGAGTTGTAGAGAATAATATTCCTTCCAACTTTTATTTGAAACAAATTTTCGTAGAACCATCCATTTCAGGGATATTTAACTTACTCGTAAAATTCCAGTTCACAGCGACATCACCTATCTGAGAAATTGGAAAGTATTATCTACCCAATAATGGTGCTTAAAGAGGATGACTGTATTCTTATTTCACAAAAAATAATTATTTTAGCCCAAAAGTTTCGAACGGGTTGAATTCCAAAAGTTCGTTCGTATTTTGTTCGGAACTCTGAACAAAATTGCCCATAAACACAGTGCTATAATTGGTGGTTAGGTTCCCAACCAAAACAACGAAAGTCTGCTTTACCCTTAATTAAGTTTAATTTTACCCTTAATAAAGTTGAAATGATGAATCTTTATGATGAATAACAGTAGAAAACAAAACTGTTGCAATATGTACCATTAACATAACATGAAAATAATCAAATAGAATACAAAATAGTTTTTATTTACCTTGAATGCTGTTGCTGAGTAGCATATTATAAGTGGTTTTCTTGAGAAGTAGCTTTAAATAGATGAAGTCGAGGAAGTAGGAAGAAACTTTTCTGATGATGGAGAAGGCTTATGGGAAATCGTAAGTGCCGTAGAACTGGATGGAACAGGCTCATTCGGGACACTCTTCTTTAAATATGTTTCTGTTGAAGTTTGGACAGATGCTTTCTTGTTCTCACGATATATTTCCTTGTAACATGTAAGGGAATTTGAGACAGCTCTGGATACTGATACTCAGCCACAACTTCTGCCGTCTCTTTTTCAGACATTTTTTGTGCCTCCAGTTGCATCAGGTCATCATTCGAGAGATTCTCAGCATGTGAATCCAACAACTTCTCAACATCTTCCACTTCAAGTTCAAGATCAAGTTGCTTTCCCATGTCAGTTATATTTTCAGTGACCTTTATCAAAGTCCACTCAATCCCTTTAAAATCAACAACAAACTGAGGGCAAAGTTTTTTCCAAACCCCTTTCATGTTGGTCTGTGTGACTTCATTCCAGGACTCACTAATATTCTTTACTGCACTGTAAATGTTGTAACCCCTCCAGAAATCTTTGAGAGTAAAATCCTTTTCTACTTCTATAGCCCTAATTGCCTGAGAAAAGGTTCGGTGGGTGTAGTAAGCCTTGAATGACCTAATAACTCCTTGGTCCATGGGTTGCAGCAAGGAGGTTGTGTTAGGAGGCAGAAACACAACCTTGATGTCAGGATGAAAATCGTCTAGGAAAACTGGATGCCCAGGTGCGTTGTCTAACAGAAGCAAAATTTTGAACGGAAGATCATTTTTGGCACAATAAAGTCTAACTTCAGGCACAAAATATTGAAAGAACCATTCTGAAAATTTTACAAGTTATGTAAGCCTTGGGATTACACTTCTAAATAACAGGCAGAGAAGCTTTCGAAACACCCTTCAATGCTCAAGGATTCTCAAATTTGTACACCAGGAGTGGCTTCAGTTCATAATCTCCGGAAGCATTCCCTCCAATCAAAAGAGTTAATCGGTCTTTCGCAGCTTTAAACCCAGGCATAGTTTTCTCTTCCTTGGATAAGTATGTTCTCTCTGGCATCTTTTTCCAAAAAAGGCCTGTCTCGTTGACATTGAACACTTGATGAGCACTGTATTTTCCCTCCTCAACTATAGCAGCAAATGTCTCATGAAAATTACTGGCTGCTTTTTCATCAGCACTAGCAACTTCCCCACTCACCTTAATGTTGTGTAAATTTACCCTAGCTTTAAACCTATTAAACCATCCACGACTTGCTGTAAATGGTCCAGCAGAAGAATCACTGACACCCAATTTCTTGATTAAGTCTTCATACAGACAAAGAGCCTTCTCTTGTATTAACTTAAGGCTAATAGGCACCTTATGCTGATTTTGTTCCTCAATCCACAAAACCAACAATTTCTCCATGTTACCAATAACATTACTTCTTTTCCTTGTTATTATGGTTGATTGCATGGGTGTAGACACCTTCACATATTCCAAAATTCTTGCTTTATCTTTTATTATTGTTCCAATCATCGAACGATTTAAACCAAGCAAGTGGCTGATCTGTGACGGCATTTCTCCTTTCTCAGACAGTTTTATCACATCCAGTTTCATTTCAAGGGTTATGGCTTTCCTTTTCTTTAATACAAGTTTGTTATCAGCAACACTCTTCCGCTTGTCAGTCATGATAAGGGTATTTTAAATCACAATTTAAATCAATGTACAGTTTTCTTGCTTGGAATTTAACGAACTCAGTAAATGTACAGGATCACCGTGTCTCTGAACATACCATGCATGGTTGATAGGTGCTACTAGATGGGAATGATGAGGGCATGCACTCCTCTTGCCTCAGAGGTTATTCCCCTAAGCCCAGGCATAGGGGAATCCCTCTCACACTTAGGAAGCAGAGGAAGAGGGTTTTCTTTATGCTGATTGTGAGTAAAGTTGGGATTAAAATATGGCGCAGGCGATGTTTTCATCAATGAAATGGAGGAATCATTAACTTAGCTACAGAGAATCTTATTCTAAACCCTACTTCACGAAGCCATCCTAAAGGTGGGATTTCACTTATAAAAATAACACCATGCCATGCTTCTGCAGATCTCCACTTAACTTGATTTCACTTATACAACCCAAGTCACTCCATTCACTCGGATGCAGCTGTGTACATACGCCAGATCAATCTGCTTATTTAAACATCTCGCCCTTTTATAGCAGTTAATCCGACGATGCCTTGTTAACAATTTCAGATGATTGTATGTATATAATAGATACAATATACATACGCGAAAAATACCTTTTGTTTATCATGATTACACAGCAAGTTATAAAGAAATCCCAGAAGAAACCTACATTTTTGTATTTAAATTTTAAAAAATCCACCCAAAATATCCTTAGATGGGCATTTAAATTTCACAGTTCCTTCGTTCGTAAGTACAGGTTGTTCGTAAGTCAGACGTTCGTAACTCGGGGACTCCCTGTATATATATTTTTGAAGTAATTGATCTATTATAAATGTTTTGCGTTGTCAATGTATACTCTTCACTATAACATGCAATTTCGTATTTTTTTTGTTTACATAGCAACTGAATTCAAAGCGTCAGTTGCTACGTAAAATTACCTTGTGATACATTGAGGTGAGGAGATTTTTCGGATGGTGTTTTTTTGTTCTTTCCTCTTTGTTTTTAATAAAGACTATTGAAAATGTTTTAAAATTTTTCTCTAGTGTAATCGCTGATAAATATTTCTGAGAATGGTGATGTCAAGAGCAATCATATTCATTGCTCTGTATGGAGAAAGTTGTGTTGGCCACATCACATTTTTTGATTAAATATTAATTTTGAAGTAGGTACATACCTATTTGGAGATAAAACCTTATTATTTGCTATATTTGTGCAGGTTTTTGATACTTTTTTTTACATATTCTTGGTTTTTCCTAAGGTTATTAATGTAATGTTAAAATATTTTCAGAGGAAGAAGAGGGGGATGCAAATGATGGAGAAATGGAAGATGATATGGATGAGGAAGGTGCCCCTGAGCTTGTGGATGCAATGTCTCAGGAGGATTCTGATGATGGAGCAGAGGAAGGTGAAGATGAGGAATATGAAACAATTACAGTGACTGAAGGGGGAGTGGATCCTGAAAAGTATGACATGGAACTAGATCTTGATGAAGAGGCAAATGCACTAAAAACAGTTAAAGGTAATTCACTTTAAAGGATATGCATTATACTTCTGTTCATCAAAACTGATTATTCATTTTTCAAATGACTCTAATTAAATTTTAATTATTGGGATTTTTTTCTTTTGGAAAAAAATTTATTGCTTTATATGTATACCATATTTACTCTGATATAAGCTGCACCCAGGTTTTTTCAACATTGAAAATAGAAAAAAAAACTTCCCTCGACATAAGCTGCTTTTTGAACTCAACAATATGTCTACAAAAACCCATGCCGCATCATAAAACACGTGATCCAGCCATGGGATGCTCGAAAATCATTACGAGGAATACACAATCTTTTCACGATTTCTGTTTTTATCTTAATAACTTCACTTGTTACTTGAAGCCCATCTTTACATTGCTTCCTCACAAATTTTTCAACTTCACCGTCAATTTCAGGAAGCGAACCTTTCTTGGCCCTAGGGAAGGATTTCTTCATTGATTTTTCTTTAAAAAGTTTGTAACACATTGCTCTCCATCTCCTGATGCATCTTTCATCCACTTTGTATTGCCGCCCATCCTTCAGTTTCCATGCGTTTCAGAATATAGTATAATTTTTTTTAAGATTGGTATATTGGGGTACTGATTAAACATTATACTTTAAATCACTGTAATATAGAACCTACCATCAACTCAATGAAACTCATGTAAAAAGCTACTTAAAACATTAACCACACAACGTGTTTGTAGCTTTTGTCTCATCCACGAAAATTGCGGTTTCATCAATTATTGAGCACTGGTGTCACTGGTGGTTTTGGCTGAATTAATCAACCACAAACCAGCTGTTCATTTTAGGCACTATTTATCTTGAGACTGGAAGCTACAGAGGTGTCTAGGAGGAATAATCAGGCAAGGCAGCCACTTTGAGTGTTACAAAAAGATACTTTGTATTGAAAATATCGCTCTTGTATTGATTTTGTCTGTACTGCATTCTTGAGGAAATCACGAGAGCTGTCTTATGACTAATCAAAAATAACGTAAATGTGGAAATTGTGATCGTAATGTGAGAATATCTCACTTTAACAATGTTTTTCCTTTGTATTCGTGCATATGCCACATCCTAATTTTTTTAACAAAAATTTAGGAAAAAAGTGTAGCTTATATGCGAGTAAATATGGTATTTGCTTTCTTAATGTGTAACTTTACTCAGATGTGGCTATAGATGTAAATATCTCATAAAACAATAAAAATGGTAATACGATGATGAAGATTGTCAAATTCATTGGCTTTCAAATGCTTGGAAACTCACAGGATTTAGCTAAATAACAAATGTTTGTCAAAATAGGTGTTACTCATTCAGTTCTTTTCTCAAATAATTTATATTTTGTTTTATGTATTGCATTAAATTTTTCCACCATTTTTCCTAATTAATGAATTAATAATTAAAAATAATAAGTAAAACCTCAAATAATGCAGTAGTTGCATTCCTTGAAATCTCTGCATTTCTGAAATCACATTATATGAAACACTTGCTGTACCCGCGCAATGTTTGCGCATTTTTTTTCAATTAATTTATAAAAAATTAAGAATTGTGTGAAATAAGTTGATCTCAATTCACATTCAACTCTAATATTGCATTTCTCTGGTATAGATTTTAATGTATTTGGCTCCCAATTTAAGGTTCGCAGGTTCGAATCTTGCTGAGGGCATGGCTTTATATGATGGTGATTATTCACCAAAACCGGACTTGTGGTTTATATTAAATTAATTTATTAAAAATTACGAAGTGCATAAAATAAGTTGATCTCAAATCACATTTAACTCTAATAATGCATTTCCCCAATATAGGATTTTAATGTATTTGGCTCCCAATGTAAGGTTCGCGGGTTCGAATCTCGCTGAGGGCATGACTGTGTGTGCGTATTGACAATTTATTATGCGAAGTCAGTAAGTAATCTGCATTTTAAAAGTCATATTAGAGAGGAAATTAATGTTTCACAGTAATTGATCACAAACTTTTGTTTTTAATTTTCTTTGATTCTTTCAACAGATTTGGTGAATCTAAAACTTTGACTGTGTAACATGTAAGCATCGCAAGAATAAGTACTCCCTCCCCCTCACTTCCACCCTCTCCTTTCCTTCTTCCCCTCCCTCCCCTCTCTCCCTCCTCTCTCTTCCCCCTCTGTCTTCCCCCTCTCTCTTCCCCCTCTCTCTTCTCCCTCTCTCTTCCCCCTCTCTCTTCCCCCTCTCTCTTCCCCCTCTCTCTTCCCCCTCTCTCTCCCCCTCTCTCTCCCCCTCTCTCCCTTTCACACCCTCCCCCTCCATCTCCGATTAGAAGATAATTCAATTAAAAACAACAAATATTTGGTTTCCATGTAAACAAGTTAAAATCGTACACAGAAATTGACAAACGATATTACATTAAAATTTTTCCCGTATAAAATGCATTGAATTCTCAATTTCGGTGACAACGGGAGTTGTCATGGTAGCTTATAATGGATATTGTAATAAAACTGATAAAATCACATATTTTATTGATTCTAAATGCATTTTTATGCTAATTCGATCAGGATTCGGATTCTGTCTTCAATAAAAATAAACTTTGTTCTTTTCTTCGTAGAATCATTCAAATCTCAAGTTTGTACCATGTTTCTAAGTAATTTTTAAAATCAAATGGAAGATAAGCTGTACTCGTCCCTATGTTATTCAAATGGGGAAAATGAAAAAAAGAAAATATTTTTTAAATTAGACAGGTCATCAAATCGATATAAAAACTTTACTATACCACTGTACTCGTTATTCTGGTTAAAATGATACCTTTCTCTTGCTTCTATGATCTGTAGTTTTCGAGTTTTAAAATTATGATACAAATACACACATTTTTATATATTAGATTAGGTTAATAGGAAAAAGGGAGTTAGGTTTTTGGATCTCATATGTTTTACATTTCTTTAGAATAATTTTTTGACCTGTATTTAAATACGTAAAATAATACTCTATTTACTTGCATAATCCAAACCATCATGTAATTCATGCATCCATTTTTGGTCACCTTTTTTGTTTCACGGAACACCTGGTTTGTTCAATCCTCATGGCACAGCTAACCAGATTTCATGCTGATATTGTGTAAAACACTTTTATCACTAACTATGAACAGGGGCAAGAGAAAAATCACTTTTTTCTATATAGATGGATCAAATTGTGACTGAAATGGTTCACTTTCATTTTGAAGATGAGAATTATAACTACTGAGGAAAGTAATGGAGAATAGATGGAAATAATTGACGCTTGTCCACAGAGTAATATGAATAATAAAAAATTCCTGAATTTATCATAAATAGAGTAGAAAAGCTGCTGTTTTCACACCACAACCTCACAGTTACATACAAAACCGTGGAGATCGCATTACCTGAAACTGTTTTGTATGACTTAGTTTCTCCAAGTAACTGAAACGGTGTAACAAATTTGGCCATAAAGTATCGCTGTTTATAAAAAATGTATTTTCTGTAGTCATAGCTGGAGGATAAAATGCAGTAATATCCTTCTCTTGCTCATAACGTAAAATATACCGTGACACATCAAGGGCTTTATCGCAGCAACCTGGCTGTGGAGCTCTGCTATATCAGCACAATATGAGAAGCACATACACAAATCTCTCGATGCAACATTTTTATAAGGTAAAATAATTGCATGAATCAATTTGTCAGTATTTCTTCTTTAAAATATTTTAATTTGAAGTTTTTATCATTTATAGTTTACGAGAAATTTAAAGATTAACTTTGGCTTGGACTTGTCAAACCATGTCTTAGCGAGGCAAACCACCGTGTCTTCTGAGGTTTGGTAGGGAAATGTATACCGAGTCTTAGAGAAATCACGTCTTGTGAATTCGTGCTGTGAGGTTTTACTGTATTTATTTTTTGCATGATTTTTTATAGTATTCAGTTATGTGGATTTTTGATTAACCAAACCACCATTGGCCCCTGTTCATTCACTAAATAATAATTCAAATGTAACTTGCACTGGAATTAATTTTTCACCAATAGTAAAATTTTATCCTTTTAAGTTTGTCTGATGTATTAGTGCTTGTTGAGTAAACACAGGCCAAAGTCAATTCCAGCTAAATTTTGTGTAATGTGTTCATTTTTGACAGAGGCTAAGAGTGAGATGATGTTTCCGGATGAAGTTGACAGCGTACCCAATGCTAGAATGAGATTTCAGAAGTATAGAGGCTTGAAGTCTTTCCGGACATCTCCATGGGATCCCAAGGAGAATTTGCCTCAAGATTATGCCCGCATATTCCAATTTAAAAGTTTTGAGAGTACTCGCAAGAGATTAGGAAAACAAATTCTAAGCTGGGAAAATATGGATGTTGAAGGTGCTCAGGTCAGTACTATAATAGTTAGATTGTTTATTTGAACACACTATTTTATTTAAATTCGTAATAAAATTTTTTGAGGCTTCTTTACTTTTAAATTTTACATCCTTATTAGGGTTAAAAAAGAAGTTTATTTGCTTTATAAAATGCTTATTGGAAATTACTGTGTGCAGGTTTGAAATTTGAATACTAACTGGTGCAAAAAGAAAATTTTGAGTTTTATTTTATCACTTTTAAAAAAAATTGATATTCAACCCTAGAATTGAGGCACTGCTTTTGAATTGTGAATTTTGACAGGATCATTGATACTTATTTTATTTTAGTGGTGAAGTTGCCTATTTGGATTTTTTTTCATTAAAAAGTTTTTAGTTTGGATTCTGTTCTCTCGACCAGTTTTGGCTACAAGAGTTTCTTAGATTACCCCTTGGAATTTTAAAGTCATTACATACTAACTTAAATCAAATTTAACTTTATATCATTTCTTTTAGTTTTCCATCTTTAACCTTTAACACACAGTGTTAATTTCACAATATACCAAATCAAAGCCTTATATATTTGGGGCATTGAATATTTATTATTAGGAATAATGTATTTGCTGAATTTAATTCAAGCATGAAGCATTTTAACCCTTAGACGCTCAAGGTGTCGATACATCGGCCTCACCTAGTCGCTTTAAATCGCTCAACCTGCCGATATATCAGCTCTAGCTTTAAACCAGTTTAAAAAACTTCATACAGTGTTTTTTGCATTATAATTGGTGACAAATGGAAGATAATATATTAGTTTATATTTATTTTTAAAATAGTAATCTTTATGACGACTTTAGTATTTTTCCTAAGCAAATGTGTTAGTCCTTTCTCCTTGGCCGTCTGCCGCAACATGTTGGCGGCGAGATATCAGCCAAGAAATGATTCGCGTTTCAAGTCTGTAGATTATGCGTACTCAGTCTTCCACCGACCTTTTGTAAACAGTGCCTGCCACTGCATTTTTATCACAATGTTATCTATCAAAGGCTATTTCATTGTAACAAACTGCCTAATGAAGTTTTCTGAGGATTTTTTTTGATTGTTTTATTTTTTTCTCCTGAGTATGAATCTCTCTTGCTGGTAATGTAACCTGTAGAGTTCAACTTTGTCAGCAATCTTCGCGTAGCCGTTCTGATATGATGCTATATATTTACATGGATGAACGAAAGTGTGAAATATTATAAGAAAGTTGCATTCAATATTATTTCAAGGATGGTTTTGAATAGCTATATTCTGTACAAAGGAAACTTCAAAGGATCTGGGAGACTACAGTCGAGACTTACGTACTTAGTAGATATAATTGAGCATTTAGGTAACAAATGGCTTTCAGTAAGGAAAGAAAATAAGAGTGACAAAAGAGCAGCAGTGGGTGTACGAAAAGTTGATGGAAAAAAAGAAGTAAATTGTTGTGTTTGTAGCACTAAAGAAAGAAAAAATATCGAGGACTGTCTGCAGTAGATACAACAAAGGCTTACATGGGGAGTGTTTGGCCAAGCACAAATGCTGAGGCGATGAGACCAGTTTTACATCATTTCACATTATATTCAATATCTCCGGTATAAATAACTTTATTTGAATGAAATTTGGATATGTTATAGAATATGAAATATGCTTTTAGAATTTACTTATAACAATATGGCAAATGTAGAGGTTATGAAGTTATATGACATTGGAAATGAATTTTTTTCAATAAATAATATTATTTAACTTTTATTTTTTATACAGATAATAAAAGTCTGTCTCGCATGAAACTTTTTTGATTTAAACTACAATATATTTTACACTACCACAAAACGTTTTGCTTTCCTAGAGCAAATATTAGACTCACAAAAAAACTTTAAGAAATGCATGACATTTTCAAAAAATGGACATGAGCTTTCTGGAGCGAACAGTGGCAAATACTTTGAGTGTGAAAGGGTTAAAGACAGCATTTTGTTAAGTGGATGAGTCATTGATCAACATTACATCGTCACTACTTGTTAAAATTAACTCTGTCATTCCTTTGTTTCTCAATGAAATTGTGTTGATGGATGAGAAGTTACTAATGATGCAGCTCATTATTTATATAGATATTATATCTATATTTATAGGACCTCAATAATTGGTTCCTGGAAACCCCAATGATTAGTGAAACGATGATAATCAAAACCGATTTTTAATAAGCTATAAAATATTTAAGAAATATGGGAACTGTTGACAAATGAGTTAACAGTTGTACTGCAGCAATCCGTGAAGGAATGTTTTGCCGTTTGATACTTATGTTTGAATGCAAAATTCTAAATACTGTTAGTCTTTGTTTAACCCTGTTTCAATTTACACTAAATTTTTTCACTCTAACACGATCGACTAAATGTTCTCTGATAACAGCCACGGTGCACTGTTTCGATACCAACCCAACCTGTGGCCTGCGGGCTGGATGTGGCCCACTAAGCAATTTTATGTGGATCACCGCCAGTGTTTCATAGTTTTGAAAATTTTTTTCATTTAGCACCAAATCCAATATCAAAAATATTATCTTTGCTGATGACGCAAATTTTCTGATTTCGGCACCAAACTTCAATGCATTATTGAGTGAGAGTCAGATGATCCTGAATAATGTTTTAAATTGGTCTACCACAAATAAACTCTCCATAAATTGCAGTAAAACCCAAGTGATAACTTTTTTAAAATTCCTCTTCAAGACATGTTTGAACTGACCTTAAACAACAAAAATATTATTCCCACAAACCATACTAAGTTCCTTGGACTACATGTTGAGCAATCTGGTAAGTGGTCTCAACATGTCTCATACCAAAATTAATTTCTTCCTTTTACTGTATACGTTTCATAGACTTCAGCTTCCCTCGGTGTCTTACTATCAGTATATTATGGATATTTCTAATCATATGCCTGTTATGGCATAATGTTTTGGGGTGTCTCACCATCACTACTCTACAAAGTACTACTAATTCAAAAGCTTACAGGCAGTCCATGACATCCATACATTCGACATCCGTACAATTCGCTCTTTCGTACATTATAAATTCTCGCCCTTAAACCGCCTTTCGTACTCCAAATTCGGACTTTTGTACATCACCTGATGAACAAACATTTCGAGCTATCACATAATGGCACTGTCTGTCAGCCAACCAACACTTTTAATAAATAACTAAATTAAAGTATGCTATGTAATAATACGTATTATATGTAATGTTTTTTAATATTGTACTGAAATTTGACAACATTAATACCACTGTAAAATCGGTTAATAATCAATAAATTATTATTATTATTCAGTCTCGGCAACGTTTGTTTGTACGTATAGCAGTGTTTCTTTGTTTGTGCATTTTACACCTGTTATTTTATAAACATGAGTAAGAAACGGAAAACTGAAAGTGCTAATACAAGTGAAAAGTAACATAGGACTCATAAACTGAACATGATTGAGACAATGATGGAAATAATTAGGTGTGCTGAAAGCAGCGAATCTTTAGCTTCAATCGGACGTTCATTGGACTTAAGTCGGTCGAGTGTGTGTTTAATTGTGAAAGAGAAGAACAAATATAATAATACAATACGTACTGAGGCATTCTGAATAAATGCCACATTTTTTTAAAGAGCAAGGAACCGATCTACACACACTTCGATGACGTTGGCGATATCCCGTTAGCAGACTGCGAAACAATTTGAGACGATGATTGTGCAGTTGCTTGACTTTCTCGCAAATAGTCAATTCTAACCGATATTTACTTTCAAGGAACATTTCTGTGTAAAATGTGTCAACAAGGTTTTCTAAGATATTTCGACCCCGCTGATTCCGAAAATCGCTGTTGCCACCTTGTATTTCTGACCGTTACCCTGGAATTCAAGATGGCATCCAAGATGGCGTCCATTCATAAAATCACGCATTAATGGCTCTTTTCGACCTATGAAGGAGATTTAAGTGTTCGCGTCTATGTTTTCTAGAGCGAAAAACACAACGAAACATGTTCCAGTCATGTTTGATAGCAGGAAATGTCATAAATTCAATAAATATCGCTCTATAGTGCCATCAAAACAAAAAAATTAGGATTTTCCATACGTAAGTTTTCCGGCCATGTGTGTCATGTATTATTTTGATTATGACTCATTACGATAGGAAAGGACTGCGAGTTCATGTTCTTCGAGTGCTTACCTAGTGCTGTCAATTATTGGCGTAGGAAGGACTGAATGCAGAGAGTAGTTTTGCTGCAAAATTCTAGTAGACTTAATACCATCCAGGACGTTAAATTCGTTAGAATACTTTTCACCGTTTGTGTATAGAGTTGTCATGAATTAATAAGTATTAACAATATAGAGGTAATAGCTCAATCTTCAAAACATTATTTCTTTTGCGAAGTTCTTATTCCAATGAATCTTACCATTGATACATTGCGCGCCACACTGGCACATATTGGTGCAAGGTAGTTGGCCTTTGCTACATTTACACTGCCTAGTACCACACCCGGTTTTGCACCTGCACTGAACAATATCCAGACAAGCCTTTGGGATTGGTTCCAAAGATTGCAAGATGGGAACCAATTGGTCGTCCTCAAATTTGTATCCACAGGTCGTTGGATCAGGACACACGGGATCCTTGAAGTGTGCATTTTCCCACACAACAGTTTGCAGGTGGCTGCGTTTAATGTGGAACTGCACAGCGTCACTAGTAGGTGGTAGCGCTTCGGACTTCCTTTTTTTTCTGAAAACAGTCAGTTTGCTTTATGCTGAGATCAACCTGAAAGGAAATAATAAACTCAATTACAAGTTATGATAGGTGCTTGATGTTAGAAAAAATCAATATGGCGAAAACTTACTTTATACAAGCGTGTAACAAACTCCTCTGCTGCTTCCATGGCATCCTTTGACAGTGGTACTTTACCCAGCTTGCTGAGCAGATCAGCGGTTGTCTCATAGATTTTCCAGGCTGCCCCTTTAGTAATGGTGGCCAAGAAGGAGGTGGTGTCGCATCCAGTTATTCAATGGATAGCAAGTAGATTTGCTTTTTGGATGAGAGGTAGTTTTCCGCACACAGTGTGGATAGGAACGTATTTCCTCTCCTTTGACATACTGGCCTTCATCCACAACTCGGAGCATTTCATTCAACTGAAGTGGTGCACCAGAAGACAAAATACATCAGTGTCTTTCGCAGATACGACTATTCGACGAGCATTACCGTGAACATCTTGCAAGACTATCCTGATTTCTGCCTCCATGTGAGGCCATCAGAGGAGAGACGTCTATGGCTGAATTACTCGACACTACCTTCATCTCATCCTGGAATCCACCTGCAATGACGAGATCAATACCACTAGGAGCATGTGCAGTCAACTGCATAGAAAGGAAATTAGCAAGATCTGACTTGATTTCAGGGAGTGCCAAGAAATTTCCCCAGTTTTTGGAAAGCGGAACGTCTCTGTTGTCAATGATGCGTAGTATGGGTCTTGTATTTTGGTTCCGTTTCTCTCTAGTGCAAACCTTCGTCAAAAATTACGTTGATCCTGCCATAATTTGATTCAACTTGATACACTCGTGCAACAAATATGTCAGCATACTCTCCAAATTGCCTGAGTTGACTTTCTCAGCACAACGACCATCACATGCCCGTCAATGATGAAATGTGAATCAGAGGAATCAGGCAGACATTCAAGAGAAGGTGGACATAGGAGATCAGTTATCAGCAAATTCATGAGGAAGGCTTTATCACCGGACTTCAGTGCACTGTTCATTTCGGCTAAGGAAATGGGCACCTGGAGCAACCCATGCTTTAGTATTGCTTGAAGATCGATGGATCTGCCTGCGTCAAATGCCATTATGACACGCTTGAGGACATTTCTGTCAGCCTGCATTACCTTACCAGAAGAATTTGGCGTTTTGATTTCGTACAAATCTTCAAATGTCAGGGCATTGTTTTTTCGGAGACTTTGGTGGAAACTTATCTGTGGTTTTCTGCTTGTCGGTGATGCCACAAATCTTTGTTGAACAAATTCTTTCACTTGCTTCAACCCCAGTTTCTCAGCGTTCAAGAGCGGCATGCTTACTGCACGTGTGGCAGTATCCTTCGTGGCCACATTGTGTATTTGCGTTAAGCATCCATTTCCAGAGCACACGTTAAATCGTGTCATTACAGAGAGAATGACATCCTCGTCTGCGTTGTCCCTCTTCCATCGGCCGGGAGGAGCTTCAGCGGTGGGTGATAATTTGTTTTCCAGCCCATACATTCAGTACGTCTTCAGAGAGATTTCACTTCTCCAATAGAATGAAAAAGACCATCTCTAAAGACTAGATTCATTTTGTGTTATTCCTATCAAGCCTCCAGTATCCTTGCAAACATCCACAATCCATTCTTGAGCATGGTCTGCATCGACCTGCGCAAACTTGTTGTGAGATCTTTGTACTCCAGAGTCACCTTCCTTGAACCTAACTTCGACCTCCTCCGGTATTTGGTGCATTTCTGACACAAACACAGCCAGCGATTGAAAATAATTAGTGTGGTCATACCTCGCTATGAAGGGGAGCATCCTTGTTAATGCGCACAAGTACAGGTCCGAATCGCCTTCTCTTATTGCTCTTGCGAACATAAGCAAAACGGAAATCATGCGTACGTAAGACCACCAAAATGCAAAATTTTCATCATGTTCAGATTTGGTTTCAGCGTAATCCTGAACGAGATGTTGTGATGTATGACTTTGGAAGTAGGATACAAGGGCCTGAATATCTTTACAATTGGTGCTTAGCTTTACTTCATCACACACCGACCGACCGACTTATATTTTGTATTTATCATAGTACGTAATCGTGCACTCTACTGTTTCCGCCTAGTTTTAAACGTGTCCGTAGATGAACGGTAATGATGCGTTCAATAGCACAATCTTACCACCTGTATGTGATGCTTCAGCCGCTTCATTTATTATTATGATGTAATCAAAATGAAACGTGACACACATGGCCGGAAAACTTACGAAAAATCCTGATTTTTTTGTTTTGACAGCACTATAGAGCGATATTTATTGAATTTATGACATTTCCTGCTATCAAACATGACTGGGACATGTTTTGTTGTGTTTTTTGCTCTAGAAAACATAGACGCGAACACTTAAATCTCCTTCATAGGTCGAAAAGAGCCATTAACGCGTGATTTTATGAATGGACGCCATCTTGAATTCCAGGGTAACGGTCAGAAATACAAGGTGGCAACAGCGATTTTCGGAATCAGCGGGGTCGAAATATCTTAGAAAACCTTGTTGACACATTTTACACAGAAATGCTTCTTGATTTAATTTAGGAAGCGTTTTTCCCAAAACATAACTAGTCTAAATGACAAGTGAACTCTGCGAGATTTTCTTGTGAGTTTGGGTCTTGATTCACAGGTTTAAAGCCTTCTCAGTCTTCTCTACATATGGATTCCTAGGTAGAAAAGAAACTTTTGTACTCGTTGAAGTACCACTTGCAACACTAGCTCTAATCACTTCTTCACTTTCCTTATCAATTTTATTATGGACTCGGTCATACCAAGTAATTTACCAACTGATGAAGCAGATTCATTATGCGCAAGGCTATCTAAAACTTCAATTTTCTTCTCCCAACTCATCACTTTTTTTGCCCTTTTTACCGACTTTTCTTTCATTTCAATCATCACTCTCTTTGGGACCATGATTAGGCAATATTACAAAAAACTATGAAAATATCAAAATGCTTTAATGAAAAAAAACTCACTTTCATACATTGACAACCCTAAACCACCTTCCGTATGCCTAATTCGGACTTTTGTGCATCAGCGAAATGATGAACGAATATTTTGAGTGCTGCTGGTTGCCAGCCACCAGGCCACCACTTTCCACCGCATCGGCATCTTTGTACAGCAGTGTTTATTTGTGCAATTATTTAAATATTTTATTGCATTTTGCCCTATCTCTCTATATCATAAAATCGACGATTGTGTCTAAAAGGCCCCTGCTGAAAAAACTAAACATTTATACCATAATTAGAGATTTTATAATATTTTTTGCTCTGTGGGAACGGAACCCCCCCTATAACATGTTAATCTATGTTCGACATCCGTACATTCCACTTCTGTACACGTTTTCAGGAATGCATTATGTACAAATGTCGAGGACTGCCTGTATTGTAAAGATGCATGTTGAATTGTTCTCTGAGAACATCGTGTCAACCTCTTTTTCAAAAATTAAATATGCTATCTTTACCATGTGTTTATATTTTCAGAGTAGTTGTATTTGTGAAGGAAAATCGAAACTTGATTAACACAAATGCTGATGTTTATTCATATAGTACAAGAGGGCATAAAAATGTCCATTTAGAGGATCACAAAAAACTAGTTGCTCAAAGATCACCATTTGCTATGGGTTCTAAACTATATAATAAGCTTCCATCATTTAAAGACACTGACAGCAATAACAGATTTGTCAGATCTTCAAAAGTTCCTTATAATAAGTGCTTTTATAGTATTAACGAGTTTTTAGACTCATCTTTGTGAATCATAATCCTCAAATTAAAAACGCTTGTCCTATCTTTTTAATAACAAAAATATTGTGATAATGATATCCCTTCATGTAGTAATATGTATTTAAATGTATACATATTGTATTTTGCTATTTTCTTTTTTATATATGTATCTTTTTAAGACGAGTCCTATACCTACAAATTATATGGTCTTTGGATAATAAATATATTATTATTATTATTTTAATTAACTTCCAGATATTATTTTTTATGTAGCAAAATCTGTAAAGATATAGAATGTTGAATTGCGACCTTGTAGTAAATTCAAGTAAGTTATTTTTAATGCTGTTTTTGATTTTTTTCTCAAAGATATTTTAAAGATTGAATTCCATCATGATTTTTGATATTGAAATGTTAACCCTAAAAAGCTAATTATAACTTAATTTCCACGCATATGATGGCTAAGTATCTCTTGGTAACTTATGATTTAACTATAATTTATTGGCCATTTCCAATGCGGCCCACCAAAGGGTTCACTGCCACCAATGCGGCCCACGATGTAGAATAGCTTGCCCACCACTGCGATAGTAATCTTTCTCTCTCAGTCACAGTGCAGTCGTCATCTTATTCATTTGTCTGCTTCATTAAAAATGGAGACAGTACTTTTTCATTTTTTTATTACCACTTGACGACAAACAACGGTTGATCAAAACAACAATTATGAATGGTGACGGTTATCAATGTCCTACTGTATTCTTGAGACATTCTGACTATTCTCATTAAAAAATAAAGTATTGTATCTGTAAATTTATCTTTGTAACAATTTTCAGCCTGGTTGGTATGTGACACTGCATATAGTTGGAGTCCCTGCAGCACTGTGGAGCCAGAGAGAGAGTGATACTCCTTTGACTGTTCATATTCTTCTGCCTCATGAGCAGAAAATGTCTCTCCTCAATGTGGTTCTTAAGCGAAGCACAGCTTGTAAACAGCTGCCTCACAGGTGAGCTCTTTTAAAAAGTAGTTTCATCTTATTTATCATCTAGTTCATGTTATCCTTACATTAACCCTTTCCTGCACAAAGTGCCCGAAAGCATTCAAACCTAAACGGACCTTATGGTACAAGGCGTTCGAAAGTGCCTGCAGATAACAAGATGTTTCTCTTTCTCTTATGGAGTGCTATAAATGACTTCTTTGTTTTGGGACTGTTTCTTCTCACTGTTTACACTTCTTTTGTCTCACGTATTCAATTCCTTCTTCTATAAACTATAAATCTGTTAATCCCTGCAGATTTTCAATTCTGAATAGTTTTTGATTTTTCCTAAAATAATTTAATCGGTTCCCCTCAACTGTTATGTATTTGTTAATAATATACTTTTTGTCCCTTACTAAAAGTGGATTGAAAATATTAGGTCTTACTGCCAAACGATATCCATAAAATTCAACGGCAGTAACTCTTCGACCTGTAATTTCATGTCAAATCAAATGAATACCCTGTATCTCCGCCCGGAAATAATAACGGGAACATCATTGGTTCAACATGCGGTGAACCTTTATACATAATTCACTCTCATATTGATGCATCGGATAAACTACAAAATCACAATGATCAGGAACATCTCCTTCAGGTCCCGTAACAATTATCACCGCAATATCAGCTACCGTCAGTATATTATAGCGACGTGGATCATCTGAAGTTATCCGCAAAAATTTTAAGCGAACTTCCTCTGAACCTGTTGCAATGTACACTTCATATAAATTCTAATATTTATGGGCATAAGGATTATTTTCCATTATCACCGTAATAATCCGTAATACTGATGGTAAGCATTTTTCAGAACTTTTGAATGTTATTGCTGCTTCGTTATCATAAATATAAATTTGACCATTGCGAGGTTTTCCTGTCTTAGATAAAATACTGGTTGTAGCTCGAGCCTGAACATCACTGACAACACGGATCGCTGATGTGCCTGTACTAAAATTTTCTTGACTTGCATTGAAAGACGTGAACAGAAAAGCGTTATTGTAATAGCAGATATTTTTACAAAAATGTTTAGCATCCTCCGTATTTTCTGTCAAAAGTTTTTTCAAAGCTACAGGATAGACATTGAAAGGTGTTAATTTAATTTTACCTTTACGACAGCAATTGTTAAGAATACGTCTTCATTCACCATCAAATGTCAGAGCTCCACAATTTGCACAAATATTTTTCGGAACACCTATTCTTAACAATTCTACTGCATCGACTGTGTTTTCTCCTGCATATCCAATGGTTTGTCTCAGTCTTCGTAAAGCTTGTCGGTGTTCAATTTTATCTTCAGTCATATTTTCAATTCTCTGCGAAGCACGGCGATGTTCAATCTGGTCTTCACTCATATTTTCAATTCTATGCAAAGCACGGCGTTGTTCAATTTTATCTTCAGTCATATTTTCGATTCTCTGTAAAACACAACGTTGTTCAATTTTCTCTTCAGTCATATTTTCAATTCTATGGGAAGCACGGCATTGTTCAACTTGATCTTCAGGCATATCTTCAATCTGGCGACTTCGTAATAACTTTTCATGATTTCGCATGCAGTATAACCGTTGTCTTTCACGTGCCTTTTCACGTCTCCGTTCATTCATTTTTAACGTAAAGCAAATAAAGTATTAAAACCAATAATTGAAACAAAAAGAAAAACCAAAACTGAAGTACAAATGACTATGAACAAACTATGGACAAAGAAACACAGAAAGCACTGAATCGGCCGTGTCTGTGTATTACTCTTTCTGGAATAATTTGATTGTGGTACATAGCACATTCTTGAAGCAAATTTTTTTCAAGTGGTCTATTTTATCCCATAAATTGTAAAGATTCTACTTAGGAACTCTTATGCTTTTGAGTTGAAATTTTTATTGTTTTCTTTTGTTAATTGAAATTTAGGTCCAAAGAGCCATTGTTCTTCCAATGTGGGGTCCGACGCTTCAGAGCCTGTCCAATATTTAGTCAGCACACAAATGGTAGCAAACATAAAGTAAGTTTTGGAGCCAAAGTTAATTTGCTGAAATTGTTATTATGTTTTTCATTAATTCCCAAGTAGTATTGTAGTAATAATGAGTTATATCCCACGAGGTTGTTGTAGAAAGTATTTTTACCACAATAAAATTCAGTTGTCTCATTATATGATAGTTTTTCTTTGGAAGTATTTCTATCCAATAGAAGCATATGGTTTAACATCATTATTAAGATATTTTTTATTTTAAAAAGTTTATCCAGGTGTTTTTGTTATGTATTTAAATGAGAACTTTAATATAAATATTGCTGAACAGGCTCACACCAGAACTTCAATTCAATATACATATGACCTTGGTTACAAGGGTGTCTGCTGGAACTTTTCCAGGGGGAGCAAGGGGATAGGCCAGCTCCCATACGGGCAAACAGATTACAATGCCAGATGATGTGTAAACACATTACAGGCATTTAAAAGGTTAAACATATTTCTTATTTTATACCCTCGTCTTCCAATGAGGTAGTTGACCGAATCCAAAACAGAAGTCGGCCTATCACAATTGTCTTTTGTACAAAACTGAAGTGGCAGACCTAATCCAGAGGGGGGCAACTGCTCCCCCCAGCTGAGGCCCATGCATGGTTACAGAATAGCTGATTTTGAATTTTTATAAGAATTGGTGATCACCATTAGTGGCTACTTTTTAGTGGAAATACACCCTGTCTACTCGACTATTTCTTGGCTACTTGAGTGAACAAGATTATATATGAAAAATTTATACGTGTATGAGTCTTATAATAGGATTTCTTTTTAAAAATTAGGTCTAAAATGTATGAATGACAAGTAATCTTAAAATACTTCATGCTGCTTGATCAAATGTTATAATGAGAAGATGAAAGCATTTTTTTATAGTTGACCAAATAGGCCAGAACTATGTGGGGAATTGTGTAATTTTTAAAGGCAGTTTTGTTTTTCTGAGTTATTTATGACTAGAGGATGGTCATGCACATTTGGCAGCTGCTTTTAAAATTGATTAGCTTTATTTAATAAGTGTCATTGATCAGCTTATTTTAACATTATATAGACAGGTATTTATTCTTTTTTTTTCAGTTTGAAAGATTCTTTCAACCAGGAGCCACAGTTGTGGCAAGTATGTTTGCACCCATAACTTTTCCTCCAGCTTCTGTTCTTGCCTTCACAGAAACCAAAGATGGTCACAAGGTATTTTCAAATTTTTAATGGTATTTTCAAGGAATGATACTCTATCAACAATTTTGCTATATTTATATTCATTTATATTTTAAGGAATTAGTGGCAGTAGGATCAGTATTAAGTGCAGACCCAGACCGAATCATTGTGAAGCGTACAGTGTTATCGGGGCATCCCTTCAAAGTACATCGGCGCTCAGCTGTGATACGTTTTATGTTCTTTGAGCCTGAAGATATTAATTGGTTTAAACCCATTGAACTCAGAACTAAATATGGTCGTCGAGGACACATCAAGGAGCCACTTGGTAAAAAATTATCTCTGGAATGAATTTAACACTGTCATTGATAATGTTTTATGTTAATTCATCTCTATCAACTTACTATTTCAGGTACTCATGGTCACATGAAATGCATCTTTGATGGCCAGCTAAAGTCACAAGATACAGTACTAATGAACCTTTACAAAAGGGTTTTTCCTAAATGGACATATGACTCGAATGTTGCCACAGGTATTGCAGAGGATCCTGAAAGTCCAGTGACTTTTCAGCCAAGGAGAGTTGAAATGACTTGAAACTCAATGCCTATGTTGTGTACTGCAATGTAATTTTTGTTTTTAAAATATATAACAATATGTTGTGTTGCATAAAACTTTAATAGGTAATCCCCTCTTATTGAATAAGCAGCATTAAAGAATCTGAAATAGATAATTAAATGGTTGTCAAACTGGGATGCATTTCTCTAGGGTACAGTGGCCAAATGTCCCAAATTTGGAATGACACAACCTATTAAATCCATGTTTGCTCAGTAAAAGTTTTGCCGACTACTCGAGTAATCAATGTGGGCTTGATATAAACGAATAAATTACTGGTGTATATGCAATTATTTCCATGTGAACAAGCAAATGGTGTGTATATATAGAGGTGATAATAGTTGACACCATATTTTATTACAGAAATACAATTACACCTACGTAGCACAATAAATACACCTCATTTAAAAGCTTACAAGAGGTCATTATCACTCGGGAATGTTTACAAATAATACAAAGCATTCTTTAAACAGCTGTAAAGAATATTTTTCATGGTAAAACCATAAGAGCCCCGTGTGAAAAGATCGCATTAGTTTTATAAATTAAATTCGTTTTAAATAGCAATATGGATTAAAACCATTTCATCGTCAAATATTCGTCGAGCAAATACGGGCCACAAATATAAATTCCACTATGATATCACAAAATTTGTGTTAAAAACAATAGTCCCACAAGACACTTATAGCGTATCAATAAAAAAATTTGGTAATTACGGCGAATAATTTCCAGGAGCATATTTTGACATTAAACGTAAACGATTTGCGTTAATGCCGGTCAATAAATTCCAATCCTATCTCCTCTTCTTTTTGTCTTGTTTTCTTCGGTGGTATATGTGAGGTCTACGGGGAGTAGTATGAGGGCTGCTGTGGTCAGAAACATCATCTTCGCTCTGTTCACCATCCTGCGATTTTGGAGATTTATATTTCAATACAAATGTTACACTAATCGTTGATATTCGCAATATAGCATAACGTTTGTTCTTGATTACCTTACTAGCAACATCTCCTGTTTGCTCGGGGACAATTACAACTGCAGCTATGCATATGAGTTGAAATAAGGCACCCAAATACAAACCGCACCGAAGAACAGTATCAAATAAACTTTCTGTCATTATTTCGAAGTCATTCTGTAAGTGTATATACATTTTAACGTATAATAGGAAAAATAAATCAAAACTTTATATACAGGAAAAACATCATAGTGTAAAATAAATATAATTTGATACCATTCAATTGACTATGAACAGAGAAAGCTGAACATAACCGTCAGAACACTACTGCTGTATTCTAAATTGTTTGTTTTGACCAGTTTTGACAGTCCTGTAACAAGGTTTTAAACAAAAACGAAATGAAAAGAAAAACGGTAGCATGGCGCTGAGCGCTAGGGCGCAAGTTGTATTTGTGACCATAATGGGACGTTTATAATTTCAACGATAAAAATTCATTTGATTCGTATAATTTGTGGTCATTTTTATAGTAATTCTTGAATTCATACTAGTAAATATATAGAAATATTATTTCTGTTGTTGATGTGTTGAACATCATAAATACAGGTGTTCTCTCAGATCGATCCCTGAATTTTAATTCATAATTCGTTTTTAGTTACGATTAAGTCTTATAATTCGATTTTTATGCCGTAATGTTTCATCGTAATGACATTCGGGAGGGTGTTAGCTGAAAGAAGCATTAATTTTAATGCTCGTTATAGCATACTATGATGAAGTTGGTACTGAGGTTTGTAATGTTATGTAGCATCTTAGTGGGATATTTTATATTGAGCAAATACGTTAAATATGGAAGTGAGGATAGTGGTGATGAAGACGAAAAAAATGACTTTGGCCCATCAACTCCGCCTGTTTTGGTTGGAGAGAGCGCGGAAGAAGACGGTCACTATCACATGAACATAGAAAATAATTTACATTTGTACACAAGTCCTAAACTTAAACAGTAAGTTGATTTTTAAGGCTTTATCATCTGTTTATTTAGACAGGTATATCTCAAAGTTTAATTGCATTGTAGGTTAGAAGAAATTGTGGTTGCTGTCGTGGCGTGTGGTGATAGAGTTGCAGAAACTCTAGTAATGTTGAAATCGGCATTAATATTTTCTCAAGTCCACTTGAGGTTTATTGTTATAGCCGATGATGATTTGATTCCAAGCTTTAAAGAAAAGGTATTTATCAGGAGTGCCATGCGTTTTCAATAGCTATTGCAGACATGTAAGCTACTTATCTTTAATTTCAGCTGAAAGAGTGGATAACGATACTGCCCAATAGATTTGTTTTTGAAGTACACCCAATCAATTTTCCTTTGCAAGGAAATACCGAAGAATGGAGAAAACTTTTTAAACCTTGTGCTGCTCAAAGGCTTTTTCTACCGGTAAGTAGTTTATGTGGATTTTTGCAGCTCTTATAAATTGATGAAGAATAGTCTACACACGCGGTCCGCCGTAGGTAATTTGTCTGATCCAGAAAATAGAATGTATATTTATTGTTAGTCTTAGTTAAAATCCTTTATTTGGAGTTGGGAATGCACTGCATACAATATTAATGATTATATGAGTTCATTTATTTAAGTGCCAAGTTATGAATGTTGTTTACAATAACTAGTCAACTAATGAAAGCAACTTTAGACATTATAAGATTCATAGTTGTGTGGTACCTCTAAGCTTAAGTCAGCTTCATAAGGTTTACAATTGGTTATTTGAATTTTTTTTGTTTTAGAAATTTTATTGTGTGATATTATATATGTAATATTGATGCAATGTGTACTTTGTTCAGAGAAACAGGCAGATCCAGAATTTTCCAATCACCACTCCCTACGCTTAAATCTGCCACTTGATAATTATTGATTGTGCAAGTCTGTACCCTTGTCTGTTCAGATCCTCTCTCATTTAATAAAATTTTGGATTTATCTGCTACTGACATTTCATTTTATTCGCAATTGTGAAACAATTCATTAGTTTAAAGCATTTATTTGTTAATTTTTTGCCAACTTAAAGACTTCCTAAAATAATTAAGTAATAAACAGAACTTTTATAAAATAAGTTTCAATTATAGAAATGTTCGTAATATAATCATTATTGAATGTCATTTAAAACTGATTCAAGCATAGAATTTTATATCTAGAAAATATAACTTTTTTCTTTATTATCACAGACTGTCCTAGGGTCTGTAGATGCTTTGCTTTATGTGGATACAGACACACTATTTTTGGCTCCTTTGGAAGAAATATGGCAACATTTTAACAAAATGAATTCAAGCCAAATGGCAGCATTAACTCCAGAGCATGAGGATCATGCTACAGGATGGTACAACCGTTTTGCACGCCATCCATATTATGGACCTTTAGGTAAGTTAAATCTTTATGAAAATTATAATTTATCAATAAAAATGCCGAAATTCATGAACATTGTGGATTTTAACATGTATTCACTGAAAATTTGAATGGTCCGTGTATTTACAATTTACCCCATGCGTAACATATGCAGGCTGATGAGAGCAAAGTTTATGAAATTTCTTTTTAAAATGTAATTTATTACATATAAAAGCTATCATGAATCTGGAAATCCTTTTTTTAATGCTTAAGTAGGCATGTAAGAACAAGGGAGTGCTTGGGGGTCTGTATGACCCCAGCTTATATTTTTCTCTCAATTGTCATGATGTTGTTTATTCTATTTATTTAATGAATTATATTGATAGTAAATATACGAAAATGATGTACAAGATCAAAAATGTCATATTATTGAACAAAAATAACAAAAAAATAATTAAAATCATTTATAGTCTGATGGACAATCGAATCTAAACTCCATTCCAAACTTGTTTGCCATGTTGTCACAACGCCTGCTCAGGTGTTTTCAGCTATTGTTCATGTGATCTGGCTTTACTGACGACTCTCTCCAAGGAGGGAGGGAAGGAGCTCCGTGCTCAATGGCTTCTGCGCATTCCTTTTTCCCCTACTTTCCCCCACTCCTTCCCACTAATCATTCTTCGTATAACTGTGCTCTCGTGCATATCGTTGTATTCCCCTACACGGGCTGCATGCCGCAAATGAGGGGAAAGCGATTCTCGTCTGTTCTCGCAGTTGCTCGGGTGAAGTCGGCGACGAAGCCCCTCTCCTTACCTTCTCCCACATTGCTCGTCGTCATAGTTCACGTGAAAGACACATGACGTCATGGCAAACAAGTTTGGAATAGAGTGTAGTTGGGTCACACAGATCCCGTGCTCCTACTGAAGGGTTAAAGAAATGTTACATAGATCTGCCACATTAAGGCCATTTCTGCATCTTAGACTCTGGTATGTTCATCTTGAAATCTTTATTGGCACTATACAGGCCTCCCTCACATAGTGCTCTTAATTGGTTCCTGAAAAACAGAGCACTAACTGAAATCACACTAAGCAAGGGAATTTTTTCCATGAGGATCAATGTTAATAGGTTAAATTCATGACACCAACCTACCCTAAATGGTAATGAATTTGCAAAATGAGGTATATTTTGGTACTAGCAGTAAAGAAACAATCGATCTAATATAATTTGCTTGGTTTGTCATAAATGCTTATTCTGCATTTTCATAGGTTGAATGGCAACAAATCAGGGTTCACATCACCATTATGAAATTAGAGAACGTCCGAGGCGATATCCGTCGGACTTGGTAGACGGATGGTTAGCATATCCGCCAATGGTTACTAAGGTCGTGGGTTCGAATCCCGCCTAGGACACGGATGTTTGTGTTTGTCAGGTTTATATGAAAGAATGGACATTGATGTCTAAAATATCGACCTAATAAAGACTGCTTATTATATCTCGCGATAAACACCTGGACAAGCATAGCAAAGACGGCAACTTAACATGGAACTACAAGCAAATATTTAGAGTATACAGATGTATTATACAGTAAGTCCCTTATTTACACGGGTCCGAGTTACACGGATCCGTAGATACACGGATACATGACGTAACTTATCAGCGCGCTCGATCGTTAGTTCAACTGTCAGTCAATAGATGGCATTACTAGTACAGTAATCGCTCGGTATACGAGGAATCGGTTTACGAGTTTTCACTTATACGAGATGCACAAATTAATACCTGTTTTTCATTTTACAAGCCAATTTTCGCTTATACGATCTCCTTCCTCTAGCAAACCAATTGTTTTTCCCAGCACCTATTCTCGACTTTCGTCGGTTCCCGAATCTTCTCGAATGCGCAGAACGTCACGGCATCCCAACTTTAATGATGTAATTATTGTTTATAAAATTTATATGTATTGGGAAATTAATTTTCGCCTGACAAGCAGTTTTCGAGGAACAAATTAAGCTCGTAAACCGAGGGATTACTGTATGTTGACGCACAGCTGAAAGCATCGCTTTCGCCATTTAGATTTGTTATCCCGTGGGTTGGGTTGGTGTTGTGTCTCGTTACTGTACTACTCTTCATAAACAAACTATAAACCCTCATCTCACAAGCACTACTTTTTTAGCTTTAACTATCCATAAAAGCGAACGTCTATGTCAAAAAATATATCGTATATAAGCATTGTTGGACTTACACGGTTTTCAACTTACACGGCGACCTTCGGAACGAATTAACAGTGTAAGTTGGGGACTTACTGTATTTGAAACATTTTGCTTTCTGAATGATTCAGACGATCTTAATCCTATCATTAAATTTTAACGAGAAATTATACTAGGTATGTAAAATTATTTACATTAAATGTTTTATTTTTCAAATATGTACATAGTAATATAAATTTTGGCCAGGTATGATAATTTATTTACATTAAAAGCTTTATTTTTCAAATATTAATATAAATTAAGGGCAGGTATGGTAAATTATTTACATTAAAAGTTTTATTTTTCAAATAGTAATATAAATTTAGGGCTAGGTCTGTTCTTTTGTAACATCCCTTCTATCTTTCAGACCTATATTATAGTGTAGGTATAGGCAAAGTATAGGTTAGGACAATAATATGCCATTTCATGAGTTTTTTCCTTATAAGGCATAAAAGCAAACATTTCAGAAAGGCATAATTACACAAGAAATGAAGCTGGATTTGGCTAAAGTGATATGATAGGAAATAAAATTATCGTAATATTTGAATTTAATACGCTTGGAAATGGATTGTTTACAAACAAATGTGGTTAATTGTTAAGAAAAGTTAAGGGAAGTATTCTTTATAGGTGATTTTCAGTTTTTCATAAAGTAAAATGATTTTGTATATCTCGCATATGCCCTAGAATTGGCAGTGAAAGTAGATTTACCAAATCTGTTGAAATTCAATGGGCACTTACACTAGTAGAATGCACTAAAAGATGTAATATATACAGATATGAACGAATAGATAATAATATACTTACCAAAACATATAGAATTAAGTATTCATTTCATCAAGATGAACGGTCTCCTTTTCTGGGGTGGCAGACTTATCCTTCTTAGAGCTGAAGGAAGAATCCAGAGACGTGCTTTTTCTTTCTTCTTCTCAATATAAAGAAGCCTGTAGCAGTTGGCAGCATTCTCCACAGTTCTTACAAACTGTGAGCTTCTTTCCATGTCTGGGTCATTTCATTAACCCATTAACGCCCAAATTAATATTTTTAATCTAATTGCTTTGAAAATTTTATATGTTAGTATTTAGTAGTTATGAAAGTAAACAAAATCGAAATTTTTGATAATTTCCCATTTATTGTTTAAATATAGCCCATCCTCTATTAAGGATGCTAGGCATTAGGGGGTTTGTAGTTCCCACAAAGAAATAAACTAATCAAATCTTAAAAAAGGTAGATTTTACTATTCTTATACATTATCTAAATTTGAGTATGCTGAAGTTATTATGTAATTGAAATATAAGCATTTTGGAGATTTTTTCAAATTATTATAACACTTACTTCTTGGAATGAAAGTTTGGAAAACAACCAATACATAATGTTACATTGCATTTGGTGCAAAATGTCAGTGGTTTCCCTGTACAGTTTCTAAGTTGGCATCTTCTTTGACTATTCCTCTTCCCTACCATATGTGCTTTTTCATCGCACCTGACATCTTCAGACACAACAGCTCTTGAAGTCGATGGTAATGGCATCGGTTGACCTGCAGCCACCCGTTTTCTGCAACCTCTTTTCAAATATGCGACAGCAATTTGTCTACGAAAGTCTTTAATTGAAATTGAATTATTTCCATGCACCACTTTATCTAAAAGATAGCCATTTACAACTGCCATGTCTATCATGCGGGTGAACAAATACCAGTAACTTTTTTTACCCCTAATAGCAATAGTGTGCTTTTCAAGCAGCCAGTCGTGAAGGTCTACTCCTCCCATATATTACTTTCTCATACGAAGTATCAAGAAAGTATTGTTATCGCGAAAAAATTCAACCTAGAGATTTTTACAGATATATGTTTTAGGTGTCGCTGAATCCGAAAAAGTGGTTTTCGCAATGCTGTCTGTCTGTCTGTTACTGGCTCTGGAGTCTAGATGGTAGAGCAAATATGAATGAAATCTCGTACTTAGGCATTTTATCATACTGAGCAGAGTATACATAGAAATTGTTGACATTGCCCAATAATTAAGAGTAGTTTATTCTACCCATTTTTAACAACAATCCGATTTTCTCAAAAACGGCTCTAACGATTTTGATCAAATTTCGTACAGTTACTTGAGTTTACGTATTCAATAATACTGCATAGTTCATATTTCTCAAAAAATGAATATAAGGCTAGTTTATTCTAGGCAACTTTAACAATAATTCGACTTTCTCAAAAACGGCTCTAACGATTTTGATCAAATTTCGTACAGTTACTTGAGTATACATCTATAATAATACTTCGTATTTTATTTTTCTCAATGAATGAATATAAGGCTAGTTTATTCTTGGGCAACTTTAACAAAAATTGGATTTTCTAAAAACAGGCCATACGATTTTCATTTTCTAAAGATAACTAAACGACGCATTAGTATGTGAGAAAGTTTGTACAATGTATGTTGTACCGATTTTATATTGTGTGTGTGAATGGCTGTGGGTTGTGTTATTGCAATTTTTGACTTTTTTTCACGGCTTCAGCGTTGCACTTTTACTACCAGTTCCAGTTTATCAAAATTCGTTCCTACAGCCACCGTTTTGTTATCGTGACATCTGACCATTAGAATTTTATTCTCAGTATCACACATTTTTGCTGTGGGGAACAAATTATAATATGAGGACAAGAAAAAATAACTTCGTGACTACTCCCTACAGTAAGAACTCTCAAACGCCCAGCGTCCTCAAATGAGGACGCCAAGTTGACGACATATTATTACAGACATTTAAATAAATAAAATTAGGCAATCACACATTACTGTCATCATACACATTTAAATTTTATTATTTCGTAATCATTATTGACTTACGTAGGTTTTGGTCCTATATAATAAAGACATAATATCGAAGGTCGCATCAATGGAAAACACGCCGTAAAAAAGCTCGTGCTGCTCATCTCAAAACCAACATAGAAGTGACTTCATTGCAGTATAAGGGAGGTAACAAATTATTTAGCGATTACAATGTAACAAAAAGGGAGAAACTACATTCTAAAGAGGCTTGAGAAGCAAGATGTAGCTGTCCTCAAAAGAGGACGCTGGGCGCTAATGGGTTAAAGTGGGAAAGGAAGCTTTCAAGATGTTGGAAAGCCTTTGGATGTTAAGAATCTGGCAGATTCTTCATTCTCATAGACCCCCCACCTTGGTAGTCCATGGTAGTGAAAATCGCTTGGTAGTTCTAGGGTTAATGTAAAAGTAAATATGTAAATACATTAAATAAAGGAAGAATAATACCAAAAATTTATGAAGCTACCTTACTACCCCTATGCTACCAAAAAACTTCAAAAAATTTTCTCCGAAATAGGATTACACACAGTTTTTGTTAATGAAAATAGATTGTCAAATCTCATTAAGAACCCTAAAGATAGCATACCCTCCCATAAGAAATCAGGCATATACCAAATTAAATGTGAAAAGTGTGACAACATTTATATTGGGCAAACAAAAAGGAATTTAGAAACACGTTTCAAAGAACACTTAGCCCATTACAGAAGCAACAGAATAGACAAGTCCAGTGTAGCAGCTCATATCAACACCTGCCACCTTTCCTTGGTGAATATCTGCCTGGCAAGTGAAAGACGCATGTTCAATTCCTGGCCATAGCAGATTTTTTCACCTGTTTCCAAAAGAAAAGCAGAACTATCTTTCATTACAAGTCATGCACATCTTAAAGACTATGAATCCTGCATTTAAAGCATTTTAGTTGAATATCTTTTAAATATTTCCTTGTCTTTCAGGTGTTAACTCAGGAGTAATGTTGATGAACTTGTCACGGATGAGGCAGTTCAGCTGGAATGAGTATGTCGTTCCTATTTATAAAGAGTACAAGTTGAAGATCACTTGGGGAGATCAGGATATAATTAACATCATATTCCACTTCCATCCAGGTATTTGTATATGTGGTACCATTATTGCCAATATTGTTCCTTTGTATTATGAATATGTACAGTAACCCCTCACCAACCGTGGTTTTTCCAACCACGGTTTTGAGTATACGCGTTTTGTGAAATGTATACAGTTTTACCAAACGCGGTATGAGGTCTCGAGTATACGTGGTTTGAGGTGCATATTTTTATTTTTTTCGAAATTGTTTTTCTTAAGTCTGACGTATTTTAACTAAGAACACAAGTAATTTAGAAGTTTTGCAATCTTACTACATGTATGTACATAGTTTTTCACGTCATCAGACTTGGCAGAGCCAGAGAAGTATTGGTGCTTAGTTTTCATTTTCGGTTCGTCTCTGCATACTGCCCTCACATTTGATCCCTACTGTGACTTTCTGGTTGATTATGCTTATTCAGAGACTTTTTATATACAAACGCTATCTATAATGATGGCATCTTCCATTTCAGTATGCCATTATGTATAAAGGTGCCTGGTCGAAGTAGTGAGTCATGTCGAAAAATGTTCATTTTGAATTCGCTTGCGACCTGTTTCAGTTTGTATTTCTCACTGTCTTCTAAAATACAATCTAACGATATCAGAATGATGAAATACTCCACTTCGACATACAATGTGTATATCTACTTACGCTTCACCCTCTCAATGACACACTCTTCAGTACCAATCGAACTGTGTTGCTCAGTGGACATTTTGCTATTTCTCTGGAGAACTTTGTGTTTTTTGACTTTAATTTTTCCCGAAAGTATTTTTGACTTGTTTTCGTAACAATTTGAAGATTACCGTGTTATAAATAGATATTTATTTTACCCATTAATATGGCCACTAAATGTTCAAAAAGTGCTATAAGTGAATGTGTAAAAAGAGCAAGGAAGGTTATGACATTGGAGAAGAAAATAGAAGTGTTTAATAGACTTGCACGTGGAGAGAGTGCAGCAACGGTGGCGCGGGTTTTAGGGGTGAATGAATCAACCATTCGAACAATCAAGAAGAATGATGCCACTATAAGGGCAAGTGTTGCATGTGGAACATCAAAAAGTTCTAAAGTGTCTTACATGCCTCGTGACCATAATGTAGAGAAGACGGAAAAGGCCCTTAATATATGGATAGAAGATCAGGCCCAGAAAAATGTGCCCTTAAGCACCGCAATGATTTGTGAAAAGGCCAGGCATTTACACAAGCATTTTACCGAGACTTGGGAAAAAGAAACAGGAGGGAATGCAAGTGCAAAATACATTCAATTTAAGGTCAGTAAGGGCTGGTTTGAAAACTTTAAAAAGAGGTATAACCTGCATAACATAAAACTCGTGGGAGAATCTGCCTCAGCAGATCATGACGCCGCAGCAATGTTTCCTGAACAATTGAAAAATGTGATCCAGGAGAATGGTTACCTACCGAAGCAGGTTTTTAATGCCGACGAATCTGGTTTGTTTTGGAAGCGGATGCCTTCTAGAACTTTTATTTCGAAGGATGAGAAAGCTGCTCCCGGATTCAAAGTAACCAAGGACAGATTGGCTCTTCTCCTTTGCAGCAACGCTTCTGGAGATTGCTTCACGCTGTTCCAATGAATATGGCATGTCTTCTCTCCAGCATGCACACAGATAAACTAACATCCCGTGGGACTACCGTGATCACATGACTATGCTTGCTGCTGCTAAAACCGGGACGGGTCTACTTTTTCGTGTGCCACCCTGTAGAAAGGATTTGGCTGATATGTTTCTGAGTCAATTTACCATGGAGGTTTCTAAAATAAGGCTTACTTGTTCTACTAAGATAGGTAATTATACTTTGTCAAGTTTAACTGACAGTATTTATATACCTGAGGCAACCAATGAAGATATTAAGAAAATTTTAAAGGCATTGCCAAATAAGTCTCATGGCTTTGACAAAATCCATATATGTGATTTAAGAAATAACGACTTTGATGTTTCAGTGCTTATTAACAATAGTTTGAGCAAGGGTATAGTACCCTCTGGTTTAAAGATGGCCTTAATTAAGCTCTTATTTAAAAGTGGTAATTGCAAGGATTTGAATAACTGCAGGCCAATATCTATATTACCTGTTGTTAATAAAATCATGGAAAAGTATATGGCTGGATATCTTACTAGTTTTCTTACTAAAAGTGGGTTGATATCTGATTGTCAATATGGGTTTCAAAAAAGTAAAAGTACCAAGATGCTCTTCAGGAATTCTCAAATACTATTAATGCTGCTCTTGGCAGAAATCTCCATGTGACAACTACTTTTATAGATTACAAAAAAGCTTTTGACACCTTTGATGTTTACATTTTGATTACAAAATTAATGAATATTGGTGTGCTTGGTAATATATTGAAGTGGGTTAAGAGTTATCTTTCTGAACGTTGGGTGAGAGTCTGTATTGATTACGTGTATAGTCCCTCAAGACAGCTATATAGGCTACTCCCGAGATTCGACAGGGATGCGTTCCTGAAAACATGGTCAAATCTCGAACAGTCGAATGTCGAATCAGCACAAATTCAAACAATTACAGCAGAAATAATGATGTCTAGGCTGAAACTAAACCTCTCGTTGTCGGGCGTGCCAAAACTTACTTCGCGTAAACTAGTTTCTAATTCGACTGATAGATCAGCTGGGTCGATTAGACCGGTCGAATTCACGAGTTGGTCGAATCTCGAACGGTCGAATCTCAGGAGTCGCTGTATTGTGGAGTTCCACAAGGGTCAGTTTTTTTCTTCTCCTTGTAGAGCTCTCTTAGGATCATTTTCATCCAATATAGCTGGGCCTTTCTCAATGTGTTGCAGGGCATCACTAATGTGTTTGGTAGTAAGAACGTGGGTAGACTCCTCATTTTCTTGGCCATCACCTTCCCCAGAGAGTTCTTCGATCTTCCATATCCTTCAGGTCTTGAATGGAGAGTTCTTCAGTTTGAGAAATAAATGTCCTGGAAGACATCCGCTTCCAAAACAAGGCTCTCTCATCGACGTTAAATACTTGTTGAGGAGTATAACCATCCTCCTTAATAACTGTGCTCAATTGACCTTGAAATTCACTGGCTGTTTTTTCATCAGCACTCGCAACCTCACCACTAACTGCTACATTATGCAAATTGGCACGCTGCTTGAATCTTTCAAACAACCCTGAACTAGCTTTAAGTGATGGGTACTTACATCATAGTCTTTCTTAAGGTCTTCATAAATTGTCTTATGTTAGATTTTTCTTGAATAAGCTGGGTGCATTCGATTTGAGTTTGGTGCTCAGTCCATACAGTTAACATTTGTTCCATGTCTACCATGATGGAACTCGTATTATACTTAAACAAGCACTTGGCGTCCAAAGGAGTAGCTACATTACTAAACTCTTTTATTTTATCGCTGTGCTGAATTATGGACATTAACGTCAAACTTGATAGATCCAGCTTATTGGAAATATCAATAGCATGTTTACCATCATTATATCTCTTCAAAATATCCAGCTTCTCCCTCATTGTTACTTGTTTACATTTTTGTATTGAAGATGAAGCATTTGTACAATCACTCAACCACTTGAAGTGTTTACATCCTTCCAAACGTGTTTTTCAAGTGTAAATATGTAAGCATCCTTTGTAAGAGAAAGAATGGGAGAAATCCCCCCTGGGTTTTTTACTGCCATGTTTAGAATTGCCCCCTGGGGGGGTTTTTATCGGGAATGATAGGTGCAAAGTTTTTCTTCAGCGTCGTAACCGGGAAAGTAGACATGCCGTAAGTGCGAAAAAGGGTCATAATGTTATGACGTCCTAACCATGAAACATCATTGTGCGAAGCATCATTATGCAAGGGATGCCTGTATATATAATAACAGTAAGAATTCTTCAGAATGAATGCAGCTGGTTGAAGTTAAAGGTACTGCATAGAAAACATTCCTCTATAACAAAAATGTGTTGTGAGAATTTGAAAAGTATGTATATGTAAATTGTAAGTTAAATACGTAATCGGCATTTAAACCTTCATTCCATAAGATGCAGCATGATTTTAGGACATTTTTGTGACAAAATAGTCTCATACACTGGGAAATATGGTATACTGGAAATATTTTGTATATCTCACTTTTTTATAACATGTTTCATAACAAATGTAATTAGGAAACTTGATTTATATTTTCTATCATTAAAAATTAGTGCTGTACACCATTACGTTCATAATAAAGAATCATAAATTTGTTTTTTGGCTTTACAATGGTTGATAAAATGTCATATCATTATATAATTTGCTAGATAAAAATAGTAAAATTTCTGACTTGTAAAAAGTAAAGACTTTTCGGAACGCATCCCTTGCACTAAACAATGTATACCTGTATGCAGCAAAACTAAAATGGCTATTAGTATGAAATTCAAAATGGTGCCTCTCTATACATGTTCATAAAAATTCTCCCCACATTGAAAGATATCATAACCCAAGTTTTTCCCATCACTGCCAAATTGTCTCTTGGATTAGTTTTTTTATCTTTGTACTATCTTCTTGAATGTTGATTTGATAAACTCATTCCAATTGAAAATCTGTCCAATGCCTTACTTTCACAATAGGTGAAAGTTGCTTGGGACCTCCTTAACATCAACTCCCTTGAGGTTTAACATATGGGAGGGCAACTTATGGACGAACAAATATAGTAATATTATTCATTACCAAACAATTTTTTTCGCTGGTGTTTAAAATATTTCTGTGTAAATAGGGAGTTTAAAAGCTGAGTTTCACAATTAGTGAATTAATACTCCAGATTTTTTTGATATCTTCTCTTCTCTTATATTTTAAAAAGATAAGCTATACATCTATCCTTGCCGCTATAACTTTCGTCCTGACCATTGTATGTACATGAGTGTATGCACAAGTGCTGAGGATGAGGGGGTTGCTGTTCTTCATGGAAACCGTGGAAGTTTCCATTCTGAGAAGCATATGGCATTTCGGGCAGTTTACAGAGCTATGGAAGAGGTTAGTTTTTAAATGTTTTTTAATGATAAAAATTTTCAAATCTGTTAATTAGGTGTTGTCATTACTACTAATCTAGTCCATTAAAACCAATATCTATATTTTCCTTTTTTTAGTATCAGCTTGGAACAGATCCATATATGAATCTTCTCTATGTTATGAAGAAGTACCTGGAAGAAACGACTAGTTCTAACTGTGGAAAAGTTAGTCATATATTCACTAAAGCAGCTGAGAAGTTCATTAGAGAAGGAGAGTTTATTGAAGAAGAACAGGAGGAAGAGAATTGATTGTTTCAAGCATTAGATCTTTGCTTGCTAGCTTGGAAAAATGGATCAAATTCATTGGAAAGGTCTGTTTATTATTTAGAAATGTAGTGCCACAACCAAAGCAGCATTTGACACTAGCGATGACCAAAAGAAATGTATACCAGAAAAAATTTTCAACCAGACCACCATACATTTTATGTAAGGGTAGGTATTCATGAAATACTTTGATAAAATTATACACCTATTATTTCTATGCACTTTTGTAGGTGTTTAAGAATTGTGATAAGTCATTAGTATTGATATTTTTCAGTCTAAAATGGATAGGTTTGTTTTGCTCTGAGTCAATGATGCGTTGCCAACAATTTTTGTAGGCAAATTGGCAAGTTAATTTGATATGGGTTTGCTGTTATTATAAAATATTTTCACAGATGAAAATGCCAAATTTGAAATTTATAAAAATTGAAAGTCAAATGAACATCAATGTTGTCAAAAGTCGAATAAATTGAGTAACTCGATTAAATGTTCCATTGCTTATTGTCAGCATTTATAAGTCTACACTTGTATATTTCATTCTAAAAAGTTTCAATTAATGACTGACAATTAGATATCAGAGAATGCACGTCCTATAAGAGATAGGCTAGTTTATTAAATTTGGCTGTGGTAAATGTGGAAATATCATTGTGAATTAACTTGAAGATGAATCAATGCAGCTGGAATTATTAATGTACAAAACTAGCTTAATGAGCATTATTGGTGTGCTTATGAAAATTTATTTAAGTGATCTGTTTACAACTTTGTGAGTATGCTTTGTCTTGGTATTCAATACAGGCAGTCTTCGACTTTCGTACTTTTGTAAATTCTCTCCCCTAAACCACCTTTTGTATGCCGAACAACACCGAATTCGGACTTTCGTTCGTCAGCTAACGATCAAACATTTCAAGCTATCGCATAATGGCACTGTCTGTCTGGCAAGCCAACACTTTTAATAAATTAAAGTATGCTACGTAATAATATACGTATTGTAATAATATACGTATTGTATGTAATGTAAGATTTGTGTGTAATGTTTTTTAATATTGTACTGAAATTTGACAAGATTTATACCACTGTAAAGTCAGTTAATAATCAATAAATTATTATTATTATTCAGTCTCGGCAACGCTACCATTTTTGTTTGTACGTACAGCATAATTGCATATTGATGTAAAAATGTATAATACTTCTTGATATATTTTGTAATAAGTATGAATTAGTAGATAGTACAATATGTTAAATATGTATAAACATTGTTGGATTTTTTGCATTTCACTGTAGTGGTTAGTTCAGCTTTGTTTTCATTCTTAAATCATACATTTTTGTGTGTTAGTCTATCAATAGAAAAACACCAGTAAATTCATTCTTTTGTTGTTGTGATTTTTGGTAATCATATTTGACTCAGTCCAAAACATTCCCTCGAAGCTCCCATATCAAGGTAAATGTAATATCACAATTTTTTGTATTTTTTGTAAACTGATATGTTAACATAGAGTAGCAAATGCATTGCTTTTGGAAGTGCAGCAATTCTTTATTTTTGCCAGTGTTATTTAACATTAATAATTATCCCTTCCTCATAAATTTGCAATGTCTATCTTTTAAATTGAAATAATGAGGCCTTTCCAGCACTTAAATCAAATGCAACGTATACACTGCCAATTGAAAGTGTAGCTGTAATGGTATTTTTTGGTGCTAAAACTGTTGAAGCGAGATTGCTTGGTGGTGCTGGCCAAGGAATACAGGAACACGAAGCTGCTGTTATTACTATCTATCTTGTTTAATTTATAAATAATGGTAAACTTCGTATACTCACTTTGACCCCTTTGTTAAAGAAAATTTGCCATATATTATTTTTATGGCATAAATAAAGGCTTGCATTTGTAGCTTTTTATGACTAATTTTGCCAAGTGAGTTGGTGTAAGAATTCAGCTTTTGCACTTTTTATAAAACTCTTAAGGGTAAAATTTATGAACCAGTGTCTACCTCTGTAGCTGATACTCAGCAAATTTTGTTTGACATCAATTTTGAAAATCACTTAACTTACCTTTTTTCGTACATGTGATTACAGCAAATATTAGCAATGTCAATTCAATGGGGATAGGGAATTAGTTTTTTTTTGCATCATCTCAATTGTAAATATTCATCACTCAGCTGTACTATCTGCATTCATGATAATTTTTAAAGTTTTCTACCTCTGAATTAAGGGACCTATAAAATGAGTGATATCTTCATAAGTGTACTATGAGAAATATTGTATACTTCATAGTCAGCTTGATTCATGTTTTTCCCCTCTTCTCATGTATATTGTAATGACTTTTACAACTTAAATGTAAATGTTAGGAAGTTTGTGTGTGATACTTTGGCCTTGGCCTAGGTGATCTCATAATTAGTTTAATATTCATGTTTCATTGCAACTGAATATATTTTTTCTTATGAATCCTTGTAATGGATATACCCAAGTTTTGGGTTACACTTTCTAAATAAAGGTATATTTGTACATTTTTATTTAGTCAATAAAAGTTTTCACTAATTTTTTTCATTTGTAAAAGCATCCTGCCTCAAACTGAGCTAGGTTGAGTAGTTAAAGCATTTTATACCCTGGTTCTGAAATGCTATATTTACTTGCACAATTGCCTACATTATATAATTGTCTCACCCAAATTATGAGGGAGAAATAAAAGGTTGATAAGATGTTTCTTTTGGCTGTTCATACATCAAAATATTGAATGTCATATTTTTAACAAATTTAAAAACAATAAATTCACTCGTACTATGCAAAAAAGCAATTAAAACATTGATCCTCCTTTAATTTGACATAATATTTATGTTATGTGATTCACTTGAAGACTCAAATTGTGATAACATAAAAGTGTTCTTATAAACCATTTTGTGCTGGTACAAAATGCCAGTGTATTTTAAATAGAATTATGAGTATATTCTATTCTGAAAATAACTTTGTTACTATAAAGGGAAAATTGCGTATTTGCTCCCTTGTGTTACAGTAGGACAAATCCTGTGAAAAAGGGAGGCAATTGTGCAAGTAAGTTGGAAAATTTTAAATGAATGGCAAGACGTCATAATAATGAGCAAAAGCATTTTGTTGAAACTTCAGTATTAAACATTTTGTTGTTTTTTACTTTCTCATACGAAGTATCGAGAAAGTATTGTTTTCGCGAAAAAATTCGACCTCGAGATTTTTATGGAAATATACGTTTTAGCTGTCACTGAATCCGAAAAAGTGGTTTTTGCAATGCCGTCTGTTATTGGCTCTGGAGCCTAGGTGGTAGAGCGAAAATGAATGAAATCTCGTACTTAGGCATTTTATCATACTGAGCAGAGTATACATAGAAATGGTTGACATTGATCAATAATTAAGAGTAGTTTATTCTATCCATTTTTAACAACAATCCTATTTTCTCAAAAATGGCTCTAACGATTTTGATCAAATTTCGTACAGTTACTTAAGCTTACGTCTTCAATAATACTGTATAGTTCTCAAAAAATGAATATAAGGCTAGTTTATTCTAGGCAACTTTAATAATAATTTGATTTTCTCAAAAACGGCTCTAACGATTTTGATCAAATTTCATAGTTACTTGAGTTTACGTCTTCAATAATACTGTATAGTTCATATTTCTCAAAAAATGAGTATAAGGCTAGTTTATTCTAGGCAACTTTAACAACAATTCGATTTTCTCAAAAATGGCTCTTAACGTTTTTGATCAAATTTCGTAAAGTTACGTATACATCTACAATAATACTACGTATTTCATTTTTCTCAATGAATGAATATAAGGCTAGTTTATTCTTGGGCAACTTTAACAAAAATTGGATTTTCTAAAAACAGGCTCATACGATTTTCATTTTCTAAAGATAACTAAATGACATTAGTACCCATAAATGAGAAAGTTTGTACAATGTATGTTGTACCGATTTTTTGTCTTTGTATTACTACATGATTGTCTAGTTCAGGGGTCACCAAACTAGTCTGTGGGCTCAATAAGGCGGGTCTTATGCAGTCTGCAATGCTATGATATAAAAACATTTTTTTTTAAATTTAACAGACAGTGAAATACAGGCGACTCCCGTGTCTCGTTGGGGATGCGTTCCTGAAAACGTGTTCGAATCTCGAATATTCGAGTGTTGAACGCCGTTTTTCCATATACTTGCATGTTGTAATCAGGGGATACGTTCCCGCATCTCGGAAAAAAGTCTCCCCTCACGTTCTATAAAGATAAAATAACATTACTAATATGTTAATACAACAATATTAAATTATGAATAATTTATATAATAAATATTGTAAATGTATAACTTATTTTTTGCACTAAAAAGGAAAAAATAAATTTTTGTTTCAAACTTCAAAGATAGATGTATGCAATATGCTTTACAGACAGCCCGGTCCGGATCGCGCGAGTCGTTTGTTACAAACGACTCATGCGAGCTGGATAACATAACTGCATACATCTATCTATACATACAACTATTTATCGCAGTGAAATTAATATAAAAGTTATTAAAAATGTACAAAATAACTTAAGAATAAAGAAACAATAAAATAAAATATATTTTCATAGCTTAAATCTTTTTCAACTGCGCTTACTGGACTTGGTTTAATAATTGAGAAGTTGGAAGATTTTAGTTGGAAGAAGAGGAGCTATTGGGTGGGGAACTGTTTAATGTTGTTATCAAATTACCTGAATTTATCACGTTCTAGAATTTTTTCCTTCTGTTTCACATAAGTGCTAATAGTTGACACATTCCCAACGATCGTACAATTTCAGTATAGCTTTCAGTATGTGTTTCTGACACTGATGATCTACCCTAAGTTTTAAAAGTTTTTCCATTTTAGGAATCACAAAACCATGCCTAGGACTGTTTATTGTTGTTATCAAATTACCTGAATTTATCACATTCTAGAATTTTCTCCTTCTGTTTCACATATGTACTAATAGTTGAAGGACACATTCCCAACGATCGTGCGATTTCAGCTCTAGTTTTCACCTTTCACAACACGCTTTAAAATTTCTAATTTCAATTCATAACTATGAATCTTATGCCCTCTTTTATTTGATTCCCTTACATTATCACTATTAAATTTCCTTTTAGATGCCATGTCAAGTGATAAATTCATAAATAAGTCAATTTTTGCTTACCGTATATTCCGGCTTTTATGAATGAAAATACGATTAGGCATATGTTTGCCGTATAAGTCGACCCCCACTTTTTCACTTAAAAATACTTCTCATGAAATCGTTTTCAGACAAATCAAAGTCATGTACATACAATCCAAGTTTTAACAAAACAGAAATAAACAATAATAAAAATATAAAGAAATACTGTTTAGAGTCCATGCTAATCTTCTTGAGCATTCCATGTGACTTGTTTTAATTTCAGCCAATAAGAACCTGTTATTCTCGGAGAGCTTGACCCACTAAATAAAGTTTTCTATAATTCGATTGATGCCAGCTGCTAATGATACTGTCAAAATGAACTATACTTATGTTAGTGATCGCGATCAATCTCTGTGATGGTGAAATTCAATAAAATATTGCTAATGTGTACCCCGCGCACCTTTTTCCCCAAAATGTTCATTAAAAAAAAGAGTGCATCATGGATGAAGATTTCTGACCAAATTTTAAAAATTGCAAATTTTGATAGTAAATTTACTGCAACACGCATCTATGTTTATACTCACAAAAGACAAAGAATTCTATGAAGTTGACTCTTATCTACACATCCAAGAAACAATAGGGTTTAAATGCGCGGTTTATACTGCCGTTGATGCATTTTCAACATTGAGATGCCGTAATATTTTTTAATATATTAAAGCTGTTCCTTTTAATTGAGTTTTAAGATTACTAACATTACTCAAAAAGGTAAGAGTTCACGTTCCCCAATGTTAGAAGCGACGGTGGCGCCATATTGAATTGCGGTGAGAAGGAGTACCAACCCGACGTGAATGACAAATCTGTCTTCGAGGACATTGGCGACTCGCCAATGTCCTAGGCGAGCCTTCGGCTCGTTTTGTTTTTATATCAGTTGTCATCTCTGGGCACTATCACGCCCTTCACCTCGATGGAACGAAAGAATCCTTCCTAAAATTGTCCAGTGATTGGGTTTGTAAAAGTCGAGACAGGCCAATCCGTCATAATAATAATAATAATTTTTATTCCATAAAAATTGTGCATACAGGCATCGTATGTAACACAGTCTTCAGGAGCTGTCAAATGATTTGTCGTACAATACTAATACATGCATTGATATAAAGAATCATACAAGCAACATAATACAAAAAACACAAAAATATGTACAAGAGTAGGTACTGGATATTCCATGACATCAAAAATGAACCTGTTTCTTGTGGTTCTTCATGGATTCCAGATACTCGTCAACTGAATGGTTGACGTAATGTAAAGTCTAGCCTTATTTTGTTATGGGGGCTCTGCCCCCAAACCCCCGGAATTTATAGTTTAAAGGAAAGATAAAGCAACATACATACCCATCAGAAACATTCTTCCTCTTCACTAATCTCATCAAACTTTCACATTTATACGAATTCCCTATCAATCCAACATTCATACACCAATCACTCGCTTATCACCTTCATTCCCCAGTTTCATCAAGTATTTTTGTCCATTTTTACCTACAGTCTGGATGAAATTTCTTTGGTATTGAAACTTCAGGGAAGGGGAGGGATGGGGGCTTGGCAGGAAAGACTCCCCTCCCTCACAGGCAGAGGGGAGGGAAGTGTTTCTAAGAGCAACCACGTTGCATTGCCACTATGTACCCTGCAAACAAAATACTTGGGACTGCTCGTGTGTCTCTGCTGCTAGGAGGTGGGGGGATGTCTTCTGGGGAGAGAACTCAAATGGCATTGCCATATCTACTACACTGGAATGCACCTTATGGTGGACTCGCGAAGCAAAAGGCAACACAGGACTGAGAGACTCAAAGTGGACACGAGGGAGGCTTGAGAGAGAATGAAATTGAGCCCAGTGACGCTCCGCCTCCTTCATTCCTATTGGTTCCTGTTGGTCACGTTTTGGGATGCTTTCTTACTTGAAACTGGTTTTCGCGCAGGTCTGTTATGCACATGCTGGCAACATCACACCCGAGCCGCCTCAACCGTCAATCCCAAAGTAATATCATCCAGACTGTAGGTATAATTTATTCCTAAAATTACACTAAAAATATCTTGCATGAAACAAAGATCGCTGTAATTCAACAATAAAACAAATAATAAACAACGGTTGCTGGAGATCGTAGGAGAACGTAATGTAAATGGGGAATGTATAGCCAAAATAGCAATTAAACTGTAAGATATAGAAGGCTGAAATTTGGGGGTGTATGTGATGTATTATGCCATTAATACTACAACAGAAGATTTTATTTTAATGAATAAATGAAAATATATTGATAAGGTTTCCTCCCAAGTATGTATTCAGACAAACTTCTGTCTTGATGTATTAAATGTTGGCAACCCTTTATCGAAAAATTCATTCAAAGCAATGATATATTTAGTTGATATTAATTTCCATAATCAATATACTTGGTATGATCAAAACGTTCGGGGACTGACTCTGTATCTTGAAAATGCGGCATTGTAACGAGTTGCGACTTGTCGCAACATGTTCAGTTACTCATCTAGACATTGTAACTCATGAATCATCCGTTTATCTGCATTCAGTCTGAATTAGTGTGTGTCAAGGCCGTGTATGGAAGGTTATGACATCCTTTGATGTTGAGAATGCCGACAAGCGCGGCATCTCATTGGACTAGAGGGGGTCACGTGGTACGCGTCCGCCATGTTGGGGCCTCAGTCAGCTAGTGGTTGCATTTACTTCTTATGGGAAGTCGTGTTATTGCTCTCTTTTGAAGATTTAAGGTTTGTAAAACGTTAGTCATGCCTTGCAGTTGGTTGCAAAAACTGTTGTGAAGATGGGTATAGGCTTTTTCGTTTTCCCTCAGATGCAAATAGACGAAAAATTTGGATCGCAAAAGTGAAGTGTGATTTCTGGATGCCTACATCGTCAAGCAAGTTATGCGAGGTAAGTAAACTAATGCCAAATTTTTCTCGGTTTTCATTCTTGTAACTCAGCAATCTCAATGAGATTACCTATTATATTTATTTGGTAAATTTTCTATTTTGTTCAAAAATTTGATTTATCCCAGGCTCATTTCGACGCAACACTTTGAAGCAAATAGGCTTGATGGTCGCAAATTATTGAGACCTTTCGTAGTTCCAGAAATATTTCCTAACTGACCGAAAAAATCATTACATAAAGCTCCAGCAAAAAGACAATTTTCTGTAAATGTCCAAGGTAGGTTATTAGAAATAATGAAAATATAAATATTGTGTTAACGAATGAAAGGTTTATGATTACATGCCAACATGCAGTATGTTAGATTGTATTAACCTTTAATTTGGGAGGTGGGGTCTGTGAAACCCCATGCCTCTCTTTTCTTGCTATAAGTAAACAAATTATCATTTTGATTCCCTCACCCTTTCTGACTTTTCCTAGAACCTCACTCTCATTTCAACAGAGCAGCAGCTGTTATTAAGCCTTCGTTCAGTGACCATATATTTTGTGTTTGGGGTCTGGTAACCCCACCTCCCTTCCAGTGTAGCTTTTATTTTGTTATGTCTTTTTTGACTGTATTTATTCAAAAAATTTGAGTACATTTTTATTAATAAAATAATGCCCAGAAGTGTCAAAGAAGAAATATTTCGTGTTGGTGATCCAGACTTTGCAGAAAAGATACAAATAGAATTGGAAAAGGAGATCGAGGATTATACACTGCCCATATCAGATGTAGATGATAGCGAAAATGAAGGTGAGGACTCTGACTATGTACATTCTGACCATGAAACAGATTCGGCACAAGAAAACGAAACATCTGATGATGAAATTCGTTATTCCTCGGACAGTGACACTGACATTGATGAACCACTAGCATCATCATCACATAGGGTTACATCATATTTCAAACGCTCAGCGAAAAGCAACTACGGGTGGGCGAAGAACATGCCTTCATTTCGTGGACGAGCAGCAGCTCATAATATTGTAATACATCTACCCGGAATAAAAAATGAGGCAAAAAATTTAGGGACTAAAGCAGTTCCAAATGACGTTTGGGGACTTCTCTTCACTGAATCGCTGCTTATTGTTAGTAAAATTCTTAAATTCACTAACTTGACTTTTCTTGAATACAGAAGAAAGTGGAAGAACCCCAGTGTGACAGAATTGAAAGATCTTGACATAATAGAACAAAAAGCTTACTTAGGTCTCGTTATACTTTCAAGCATTAGTAAATCAGGCCATGAAGGGATAGGCTCACTATTTGCACAGATGGCCATGGCAAAGACATTTTTCGACGTGCAATGAGTCGGAAGAGAGATTTCATGATTACTACATGCCTGAGATTTGATGATAAGAACTAGAGAGGACAGAAAAAAAGATGATGCATGCGTCACTGTGAGTAAGGTTTTTTTTGAAGTTATACAAAATTCTCAACGGATTTATTGCATAGTGGAGAGTGCTTGTGTGGATGAAATGCTAGTCCCTTTCAGAGGAAGGTGCCGATTCCAGGTATACATGCCCAAGAAACCAGCAAAATACAGGATCAAAATTTAATGCCTTACAGATGCTCAAAACTCATATCTTTATAATGCATATTTATATGGAGGAAAAGGTACTGATGGATTGACTGTATCTAATGAAGAGAAGAAACTATCAATTCCAACTCAGGCAGTAGTACGTCTCACAAAGCCAATTGTACAATCTCACCGAAATGTCATGTGCGACAATTGGTTTACCTCAATGGAATTACTGGAACAAATGAAGGCAAGAGGACTTACAGTTGTAGGGATGATGAAGAAGAACAAGTCGGATATACCACCTGATTTCCAACCGAACAGAAAAAGAGCAGTGTCTTCTTCTATCTTTGGTTTTACAAAAGATTTTACAATGGTCTCTTATGTACCAAAGAAAGGCAGAGCTGTTATTTTGGCGAGCTTGTGCCATCACGACAATAAATATGAAGTAGAAAGTGGCAAACCTGATATTGTCACATTTTATTACTCCACAAAAGGTGGAATAGACAGCCTTGACAAAAAATGTGCAATTTACAGTTGCAAAAGACGTACAGAGGTGGATGATGCCTTATTTTTTGCCTTGATATAAGTTGCTATAACGCCTATATAACTCATAAAAACTTTGCAAATTGTCAAGAGGTTGAATGCTACCAATTCACTAAGGAACTTGGGAATAGCCTTGTAATTCTTCATATCCTCAGGAGGATTCAAAACCCAAGGCTAAACCACGAGTTACTGGAGACAATGGAGTGGATTTTGCAGAAGAGAGATATTGAAAGACGTTTGCCGGAAACAAGAGGCAGGAAGAACCTGAATCAAAGAAAAGGTGCTACACCAGCCCAAGGAAAAAGGACAGAAAAATGAAGTACAAGTGTGGAAAGTGTAATAAGGCCATTTGCCTAGAATGTGCAGCAGTGGTGTACAAGGAGTGCCTATAGTTCAAACGTATCCAGAACTTTACTTGTTTTCTTTTTTTTCTACATTATTTTTTCAAGATTTACTCATTGATATTGTTTCTAATAAGACATGTGCAGCAGTTGTGTGCAAGGAGTGCCTATAGTTCAAATGTATCCAGAACTTCACTTGTTTTCTTTTTTTTTTCACCCGCTATTATTTTTTGAACACTTACTCATTACTATTGTTTCTAATAAGCCATTTACCTTAAAAGTTTTAATTAATTAGAAATAATTCAGCTTTCTTTAAAACACCTCCAATTTTGCTGTTTTCAGAAAAATAAATAATTTCAGTTCTTATTAGTTATTATTTTTTTATAAGATTTTTCTGATGTAGGATTAACTAAAAGTACAAAATAGTGGGTGAGCAAATTTCATTCAATAATTTTTTTAAATGGGGCCTAGGAGACCCCACCTCCCTACGAAAGCGATGTTTGTTTACCTCCCTAGTTAAAGGTTAAGAATGTTTATTTTCATTTAATGTGGTATTACCACTTTGAAGATGGTTTTTATTATTAATGTTTAAGCTGAGCTGTTTGAATATGTTGAGTATTAAGTGAAACAAATACTTTAGATTAAAATTTTAACTATCGCATGTAAGTTTAAAACGATATCATTTAATATTATAACAGTTTCACTCATAAATATTCGTTCATTCAATGTTCTATTCCAATGGCAATTAGAATGATACTTTCCTGTTTGCTTGTAATTTGTGTATTTTAATTAAAATCATAACACCTTATATACCTGTTGAATTTTTAATGCTAAGAGTGATTTTCATTTTTGAAATTACACAATCTCTCGAGTGAGTTCTGATGTTACCTCATCTGTCCTGATGGGACAATTGTGAAATCTTGTATGACCTGTCAAAAGCATTAGTCTATGAATGTCACCTTCCATGCGATGTAAATTTGCTCTAAAATACTTTCAAATTTAATAATATCACTATTGAAGTATTGTAAATTAATGTAAAATAATGCAACATTGTTTATTAATTGTTAGCTTGTCTTCCATTAATAAACATGCAATATAATAAAAAGTTTTTATTTTTAAACATTATAACTGAAAATGTTTGTAACTAAAAGTAATTTTTGTCCAGTAGAAATGGACAGCAGAGATTGCCTGTTTGTGAAATGACCAACTTAAGATTTTGATGTAACATGGAAAATCTGATGAAAAGTTCCATTTTAAATATACAGTACAACCTCGGTAGAACAAACTTCAATAGTCTTAAAAGTTCAAGAGTTGTATAGCCGAGGTTTGTGTCATTTAAATTTGTGTATGAAAGCAGCTTTAACTGCATATCCAAATCATAGTGATATAAATGAGCAACAATTTTAAAATTAATTTTTGCCATTAGATAATGTACATATATTATAGGACCCAAAAAAACATTAGTTATCATAAAAAAATGTTCTGGGCCCTAATGGGTTCAAAGGCAGATAATAAAATTGTGTTAGATATCCTGAATGCATTTACTTAAAATGTTCTTGTGTGCATTATTGGATTTCATCTCTTGTTTGAGGCTCACTAAACGATTGTGGGAATTACTGCATAACATATATATATATGTCTAATGCGGTACAGGTAATCTCCGATTTACGTCGTTCTGATTTACGTTGTTTCGATATAACGTCGTTTACAAATAGGGGACAGTTTCCCTGTTTTACGTCGCTCGTCGTTTCTATGTCCGATATAACGTCGAGCGAACCGCTGCAATGTATCGAATGCTTCTCCTTTCAATCGCTAGGCAGATGGAGAATTCGAGTTAATCATTTAATTAGTTAATCCCTTTATAACATACTAGCAGAAATACCCGGCGTAGCCCGAGGAAATTTGGTTCAAATCCGATCGGAATTCTAGATGATTAAGAATCCACTCGGCCGCCGTTTTGAATAAAACGGGCAGAGAGAAGCAAAAACCACGTATGAATTATTTCTGGGAGCCCTCCACAATCGTACCAAATTTGATTCAAATCAATAGTAGGACTTGGGAAAATACGCGTAGTCCCCATCGTCCAGTTACGGATAAGGAAGTAGTCGTTTCCCACCTTTCTATAGATAATAATAAAGATGTAGAGAACAGTTATTTTATTGAACAGTTTAGGCATCAGGACAGTTCGAAAAGAACTGTTCCATTCTTTCTGTCATACAAAGTTATTTTGCTTTTTGTACAATTAATATAAAACATTTGGTATTAATAAGTAGCCTATGGTCTTCCTATTTGTGAAGAAAGTATCTGTTGAAAGTTTGATTAGTCTAGCTTTAATGGTGTGGAAATGTATAGATGCACAAATAAACAAACAAACTTTCATAAATATATAAGAGATAAATATATGGGAAAAACATGTCCGATTTACGTCGTTTTGATATACGTCGCCGGTTCTAGGAACACATACCCGACGTAAATCGGAGGTTACCTGTACTCATACTGAAATAAATATAATCTTAGTATGAATAATGTTTTTGGAGATCTATTTGTTAATAATTAAATTAATTTTTCTTAATTACGGCCATCTGACCGCTCAGTTACCACCCCGATTCCTCGTTACACTGAAAACATTATACGCTTATTTTAATGAATTTCTTACGGAAAATTTAATGTTCCTGGGTTCACATCAATTACTTGGTGAAAATACTGGGCACACCTCGGTAATCAGGAATTTTTAAACCTTCTATTTGCCTAAAAAGGTACGCCCCATAAAAATACATCGAACAGCTATACGTAGATGTCATCTGCTCGAGGCCCCAAGATGACCGCCAGGCAAAGTTGTCACAACCTTCCTAATAGATCCACACATGATATGTCCACAGTCTTTATGTCCGCTGCCTTTATGTCCACTCTTTTATGTCCACAGCCTTTATGTCCACTGCCCTTATGTCCACAGTCTTTACATCCACCATAATATCCATTCACAGTCTCTATGTCTACTGCCTTTATGTCCACTCTTATATATATACAGCCTTCTCGTCCACTGACTTTATGTCCACTTTTGTTTATGTCCACAGCCTTTTTGTCCACTGTCTTTATGTCCACTATAATATATGTCCACAGTCTTTTAGTCCACTGTTTTTTTGTCCACTTTTGTATATGTCCACTGTTTTCTTTGTCCACTTTTGCATATGTCCTCAGAGACTTTATTTCTAAGTATGAAAAATATGAAGGGTAAACCTGAAAATGGAGGAGAGTTTGAAGGAGAGGGAAGAAACCGAAGGAAACACAGCGGACATTGGTATCGATCAACTAGGAATTTTATAACAATTACGAATATGAAACGAGAAATTGAAAATGGAAGGGGGGTAGTAGGAGGGGGAGGGAAAAAGAGATACGAGAGGAAACCGAAGGAAACACTGCGGGCATTGGTATCCATCGAATAGGAATTTTATAACAATTACGAAAATGAAGTTAAAAAATGAAAATGGAGGGGATGTAGTATGAGGGGGAGGGAAAATGGGGTGCGGAAGGAATCTGAAGGAAACACTGCGGACATTGGTATCGATCGACTGGGAATTTTATAACAATTACGAATATGAAGCGAAAAATTGAAAATGGAGGGGGTGTAGTAGGAGGGGGAGGGAAAATGGGGTGCGGAAGGAATCTGAAGGAAACACTGCGGACATTGGTATCGATCGACTGGTAATTTTATAACAATTACGAATATGAAGCAAAAAATTGAAAATGGAGGGGGTGTAGTAGGAGGGGGAGGGAAAAGGGGGTACGAGAGGAATCCGAAGAAGCACTGCAGACATTGGTATTGATTGACTAGGAATTTTATAACAGTTACGAATATGATGCGAAAAATTGAAAATGGAGGGGGTGTAGTAGGAGGGGGAGGGAAAAGGGGGTGCGGAAGTAATCCAAAGGAAACACTGTGGACATTGGTGTTGATTCACTAGGAATTTTATAATAATTACGAATAGGATGCAAAAAATTGAAAATGGAGGGGGTGTAGTAGAAGGGGGAGGGAAAATGGGGTACGAGAGGAATCCAAAGGAAACACTGCAGACATTGGTGTTGATTGACTAGGAATTTTATAAAAATTACAAATATGATGCAAAAAATTGAAAATGGAGGGGGTTTAGTAGGAGGGGGAGGGAAAAGGGGGTGCGGAAGTAATCCGAAGGAAACACTGCAGACATTGATGTTGATTGACTAGGAATTTTATAATAATTACGAATAGGACGCAAAAAATTGAAAATGGAGGGGGTGTAGTAGAAGGGGGAGGGAAAATGGGGTAAAAAATGGGAGTAAATGGATTTTGAATATAAAGTTAATAGCAAAACACATTTTTTAATGAAGCTCAACCTTGAAAACCTCCTATCAAAGCGAAATTATTACGTAAATGATATGTAAAGCAACAGTAATGAATATAATATGAAACCAAAATCTTTTATAATGAGCAAATAGTCTGAAAATTTTCTTGTTTTATTCTTTTAAGACCGCCTATTTTATTAAGCAAAAAGATTTTATTTTCGAATTTTTTAAAAACTGTTACTTGTTATATAATTGGGGGCTCCAAAAACTTGCATTGCGTGGGGGCCCAATCAGTTGTGCAGGACCACAGATCTATATGGATGGCACTTTCAAAATAATGCCTAAGCTATTTTTCCAGCTATATACAATACATGGTGTGGTGCAGGGGCATGTATTTCCATTTGAATATTGCTTAACGAAAAGAAAAGACGAAGGTTCTTATGCATCAATATTTTAACAACTCAAACAACACTGTGACTTTTTAAATTATAATTTTAATCCAGAACTGGTCATGCTTGATTTTGAATTAAGTGCTATAAATGCAGTGCGGAATGTATTCCCCAATTCTACCATTAAGGGATGCCTTTTCCATTTTTGTCAATCCATATGGAACATGTAATGGCAATAGGTCTAAAAGCTCAATTCAGTAATAACGACGTTATTAGGAATGGTATACGGATGCTGATGGCATTACCTGTTGAGGACGTGCTTGATATTTTAATAAATTATTGAATTTTAAACAAACTGACTAATGTTTACGTACTTTCGTTAGAGCCAGGAAGTTGAAAATTTTAAGAAAGTTAGGAAATAATTTTCCAGTGGTAAATAACATTGAAAATTTCACAAAAGTTTTATATTGTGGCTGTTAAAAATTCATAAAATTTAAACAATGAAATTCATATTAATCCACTTCTAGAGGTGCTATATCGATGAAATTTTACATAAATGTGAGGAATTCAGAAAAAATGCTAAAAACCTATAAATGCTTTATAATTATAAATTTTTGGGGTTGTTTATACCCCAAAATTTACAATAAGGAAAAACACGTAAATCGGCAAGAAGGTGCAAACTCTTGCATTTAAAAATTATTTGTCAGCTCACACTCTTTACTTTAGGGTGAGAGAAGATGTTTGCAGAATGCAAGCACACATTCACTAGTCATTCTATATTGACTCTTCTTACAGAGGATATCATTCTATAAGCACTCTTCTTACAGAGGAGGATATCATTCTATATCGACTCTTCTTCCAGAGGATATATATATATATAGGAGGATA